>JAUMJM010000038.1:1200000-2400000 GCA_033558235.1 Neomorphus geoffroyi
CCGCACCGCGACCGCCTCCGGCACGACCTCTTCGCCTTCAGCAAGGTGCGAAGCGACCCCCAGGAGCCACCGGGATGGGGGGGGGAAGGGACCACCGGGGTCCACCAGGATGGGGGGAGAGGGGGGAGGGGGTTGGTGAGGGGAGGGGAGCGACCACCGGGAAGCACCGGCATGGGAAGGGGGGGAGGGAGCGACCACTGGAATGGGGCGGGGGGAGGCATCCGGCGGCGGACACCGGAGAGGGGGGGGAAGGCGACCACTGGGAGTCACCGGGGGTGCTGGACAGGGCCCCGGGCACGGGGATCGAGCAGTCGGCCCAGTGTTGCCGCCCCCAGGGAGGGGAGCAGCGCATGGGGCAACCCCCCTTCCCCCCCACCAGAACGGGGCGCACCCTGGGGGGCGGCAGGAGCCACGCAAAGGGGGGGCCCGCTCACCGGGGAGCGGGGCTGGGCACGGGAGAGGCAACTCCGGTACCGGGACCTCCGGGTGCGGGTGGGAGCAGCACCCTGACGCGATGGGACCCCCCTACGGGTCGGTACCAGGACCCGCGGGTATGGGCGGGGGATTCCCCCGAGGAGATGGGTACCGAGACCCCCGTGTTCGAGGGGCCAGGCTGCGGGGCTGCCCTGCACTCTGGGGCGCAGCGCGCACCCACACCTCGGGCTCCCCCCCTCCCTGGTGTGACATCTCCCCCTCCCCAGCCTCACCGCACTGGGGGCTCCCCTGAGCACCTCAGTCCCTGCGCCCCTGCCCCGTGGCTGCCCCCTGCCCTCACCTGCTGGCAGTGGCGTTTTGGGGTGCCCCATGGCCCCCCAGCCCGACTGGCCCTGGAGCATTGTGGGCTGTGTGCCCCATGGGGGTCTCAGCCCCGCACCCCAACACCCCTGGGGCTGGGGTATGAGGGGGCTAAAACAGTCCCGGGGCTGGGATATGGGGGGGCTGGACCTCCTGTGTCAGCAAGAAGGGCTGTAGTGGCAACTCCCAGGCTTAGGGTTTTGGAGTCCCCTGGCACCCAAAAGCTGTGTCTCTCAGGGAATGGGGGCATCAGAGGCCCTGAGCTCGGCCCCCTCAGGTGTTGTGGGGACTGCGTCTCTGGGGGACTGGGGAGGCATCACCAACCCCCAGGTGCTGAACCCGTCCCTTGGGGCATCAGCTGGACTGGTGGGTGCCCCGTCCCAGGAACCCCGTGGTGTTGGGACCACCCTCCTGCCCTGGCCCTTGGGGTCCCTCCTGCCCTGGCTGAGCCCAGGCTGTATCTGTCTGTCTGTCCATCCTTCTGCAGCGTCCTGACTCTGGCATGGGGCGCTCGTCCAGACTCCTGTGTTGTACTGGGGGGACCCCGCCTCGCCCCACTGGGAGATGTTGGGGTGTTGCGTGGCAGGGGAGGAGCAGCACCCACCACCCTGGATCCCTGCTGCGGGCAAGGCTCAGCCCTTTTAGAGCCCTCAGTTTTGGGGAGCACGGTCCCATGGCTGAATCCTGCCCGAGCTGGTGTCCTGGGGCGCTGCGCCCGGTGGGGCGTCCTGGGGGGCCCGGGAGCAGCCCCGCTCTGGCCAAGCAAATGCTGGAGCCGCCGACCGCCCACCTGCCTCCCATTAACGGTTGTTTTTCCTCCCGAGCTCCAGATCTGCCGGGATTTGCTGTAATTTGGCCGGGAGCGCCTTGGCTGTCCGGCACAGCCTGCCGGATGCGAGGAAGGGCTGCACTCGGGGGGCTGCCAGCTGGGTCCCCCATCTGGGGATCGGGATGCAGGGGGCTGGGAGGGGACTTTCTGGGGAGCACAGGGGTTGTTGTATCAGTCCTTGGCCAAAAACATCACTGAAATGTCCCCATACTGCTGGCATCCCAGCTCTGGCCACCATCCTCCACCCTGGAGTGCAGGTTTTGGGGTGACGCGGCATAGGGCTGCGAGATGAGTCTCCCATCCAGGACGCAGGATACAGGGTAGCTGGGAGCGGACTTTTAGGGGGCTACAGGCTTTGTTGTATAGGTCCTCAACCAAAAGCATTACCAGAATGTCCCCATGCTGCTGGCATCCCAGCTCCGGCCACCGTCCTCCACCCTGGAGTGCAGGATTCAGGGGACCCATCATGGGACTGCCATAGGGACCGGGAGGTGTCCCCTAACACCCCCGAGCCACGCTGGGGCCCTATGGATGGGCTGAAGATGCTGGCACGTTCTGGAAGGTGGCCCTTTGGAGGGAAGCGGGAGCCAGGAGCTGACAGTGGCTGCACCAGTGGGTGCAAAAAGCCACCCCGGTGCTTCTTGGCCACCCCAGACAAGGGAGTGGGGCAGGATCTGGCCAGTCTGGCTCCAGAACCTCCGTATTGTCTGATTGTGCTGTCACCGCTTGGCCCAGCTCCCCCAGGAGCCCTGCGGTCCCCTCACCACCAGCTGGGGTGGTGGGTGCTCCCCACGTCCCCCCACTGACAGTTTCTCCCCAGCCAGCGAGTCTGGGCATGCTGTCGCTGTTGGGGCTTCCTTAGGAAGGTGCCCGCGGGTGACACACGGCTCCAGTGGGGGTGTCCCCAGCACTAGTGGGTCCTGCTCGCCTGGTTCTGCTGCCTGCCACCTCGGACCCCCAGGATGTTGTGGTGGGGGTCCCATCTGCTTGTGGGGTTGAGCTGGAACCTAGGTGCCCCTCCTTGGGTGTCTGCACCTTGGGCAAAGGTTTAGTGTGGAGGGTCCCTTCCTGAAGATGCCAACGTGTAGGCAAACCCACCCTATCCCTTGGTGTGGCTGCTGGGTTTGGTCTGTTTTGAGGTGCCAGGTGGAAATTGGATCAGGAACGATGTCTCTCTCCCTGGGGAGCCCCTTGGTGACTGTGGGGGACAAGGCAGCATCCTCCTGCTCCTCCATCGCAGGGTTGAAGCTCAGGCTGTGTGGGCTGGGAGCTGTGGGATGGAGCTGTGGAGGAGAGAGGGGCCTGTGGGGCAGTCTAGGGGAGGTCCAGGAGGGGGTGGTCCCGGCTCTGACCTGCCTGTCCCCATGGCAGACGGTGGAGCACGGCTTCCCCAGCCAGCCCAGCGCCCTGGCCTACGACCCCGTCCTGCGCGTGATGGCCATTGGTACCAAGGCGGGAGCCGTGAAGCTGTATCCTTTTCCACCTCCAAGGGCAGGAGGTAAGGACCCCCCCAACCTCCATCCCCGGCTGCCCCCATCCTGGGGGATGCCGGGAGACGTGGCCGTGCTTCTGGCTCATCTGGCAGCGCCTCGTTCCTCCGCTCTGCTGGCGTCCGTCTGTCCCTCCGTCCAGCTGGGCTGCAGCTGGGCTGGGAAGGGGGGGCTGGAGGAAACCCCTGCCTCGCCTGGAACGCCAGGGGAGCAACGGGGCTTGGCCATTCCGGGCAGCATCCCAGGATGGAGGTGCTTCCCGATGTCACACCCCCCCTTATTCTGGAGGGACTACCATGGCTTTTTGGGGGGCAACGCAGCAGCTGCCAGATCAGCCCCATAAGGGTCTGTAGGGCCTCCGGCCGGCCTGACGCCAGGATGAGGGGCAGCAGCGGGTGCTGAGCCCAGTCCTGGGTGGGGGGATGGAGTCGGGGACAACGACAACGATGACAACGCGGGCCCCGGCTGGGCTTTGTTGCCGGCGGCGTGCAGGGAGACTTCAGAGGGGCTGCTGGCGGGCAGCCAGGCTGGATGCGGCCGCGCTCGGGGGGCCCCGCACTGCAGGAATGCGGGGAGGGGGACGCGGGGGCGGCTGCGCCCGGAGTGAGGTTGGGGTCAGAGCAAAAGGGGGGGCAAACCGTGCTCCCCCTCCCCCAGGTTGGCGTCTCGCTGCCTCCCAAGCACAAAGATGGCGTGGTTTTGTTCTGCCAGCCCGGCCGCGATGTCGCTGGCCGCTCTGCTCGGCCGCCTCGCTGTGGGGCACTGACTCCAGCCACTCCTGCATCGAACTGTCCTGGGCACCGCGGAGCCGCCGTTTCGGGGGGATGTGATGCCCTGTGCATCCTCTGCAGGGATGCTTTCGGGGTGGTACCCGATTCAGGGTGTCGCAGTCCTGCTCGTGTCGCTGTGCTGAGTGCTGGCACTGCAGCCGGTGCCCACACTGCCCCATTCCAATGCCCACTGGGAAGGTGTTTCTGGAGGTTCCCAGTACTGGGAAGTGGGGCCAGGGAGGCGACAGCCAGAGCTGGCCTGACTGGTGCTGCTGGTTAGTGGGGGCACCTGTGAGTGCTCCCCGGCTGGTCTGGGTGTATGTGGCTGCAGACAGCCCAGCTTTGGGGGGCTGCCACGGCCTGGGGCATCCCCCAGAACAGGTCAGAACCCCTGGGCTTGCACCCACATCGTGGTGAGCCGGTGCTAATGACATTTCCTGGCCACTTGCCCCAAGGGCTGCTTGCCTTTTGGCGAACAAGCACTGTTTCGCGTGGGGAAAGGGCATTTTGGTTGGGGCAAGGCCCCAGGGCAAGCAAGGATGGGTGATGTCCACCATCCTTGCAGGACCCAGAGCCCCCAGTGTGCTCCCCTCACACAGCCCAAAGCCTCGGCAGCTCTGACCCGGCTCTGCCAGTGCCGGCGCTGCCAAGCTGCTCCTGCCTGTCGGGCCAGGCAGAGCCGCTGGGCCGGTTCTCTGTGCCGAGGGCACCTGGGGGTGGCCAGGGGCGAGGACCACAGGAGCCAGTGGGCGGAAAGCCCTGGCACCTGCCAAGTCATAGCTGGTGCCAGTGCCACAGGGCTGGGGGAAGCAGCTCGCTGGGTCTGGGGGTGTTGGGGAGGTGATGGGTTGGGGTGCACTGTGCGGTGCTGGAGCTGCTGCGTGGGTCCTGCCCTGGTTCCTGTTGAGTGGCGTCGCCAGCGGAGGAGCCGGGACCAGTCGGGTGAGTGAGGCCATGCTGGCGCATGCCGAACTCCACCCTGCTGCTGGTGTGTACCGGGTTAGCTGGGGTGCCGGCGCCTCAGCACAGCCACAGCCCTGCAGCTGAGGAAGAAGAGGGTGGCAGAGGGCAGGAGCTGGCCTGACCTTCTAACACCCACACTGACCACATCCTGAGCCGGGGCGTCCCGGTTGGCGATGCTCGGTGCTGGTGGTACCGAGGCTGGATGTGGTGGTGCCAGGGATACTCGGCTCTGGCTCTGACCAATGACATGAGGCTAAATCCTGCCTGTGGAACTGTGACCTCAGGGGGTATTATGGTGAGTCCAGAGGTTTGCCAGGGTGGGGGGATCTCTACCCTCGTTGCTTCTTTGACGGCCCCCCCAGATATGGCGCGCCGGGTGTGGAGCTGACGGGCTTGCACAAGGAGACAGCCACGGTCACCCAGCTGCACTTTCTCCCTGGCCAGGTAGGTGGGTGTCCTGGGGGCCCTAGTGGCTGCCACCTCCAGCCCCCCACCCACCCCACTGCTCTCCCCCCAGGGCTGGCTCCTATCCCTGCTGGACGACAACACGCTACACCTCTGGGAGGTCTGTGAGAAGGAGGGCTGCTCCCACCTGGAAGAGACCCGCAGCTTCGGCCTCCCGGGACGCCCAGGGTCCGACAGCGCTAAGTACTTGCCTAGGGGGGGTCCCAGCTGCTCCCCACTGTGGGGCTGCGGCCGGGAGCGATAGTGCTGCCGGCTGGGAATGGCGCGTGGGAGCAGCCATCCCTGCTCGGAGTGGGATGGCAGCCAAGGTCCCCTCGGTGGCGGTGGTTTCCCTGCTGGGATGCTCCTCCGATCCCTACTGGGAAGCTGCGGGGGGGGAGGGAAATGCAGCCTTGAGCTTTTTATAGGTGCTGGCAGGGGTGATGACTGGCTCTCAGGGCTGTCAGTGCCAAGGAAGGCCCTATCGCCTTCCTCCTGTGCTGATGGGGATGCAGCTCTTGCCTGTTGGTCCAGGCAGAGCCCCTCGGCAGGGAAATGTTGGGGTCTCTCTGCTGCTCCCCCGGACCCAGTGCGGGGCTGACACCCCTCTGCTTCCCCCCTCCAGCTGCTCCCCTGGCATCACACGGGTCACGGTGGTCCTGCCAACATCAGCCGGCACGGTGGCCTGCCTGGGCACCGAGGGTGGTGCCGTGTACTTCCTCAGCCTGCCCACCCTGGTCTTGCTGGAGGACAAAACCCTCTTCCCAGATGAGATCCTGCAGAGGTGAGCCCCACTGGCCCAGTACCCCATTCCCCCCACTCCCAGCCCCTCCTGACCCCCTTGTCTTCCCCCCGCAGTGTTCCCGATGATTACCGCTGCGGGAAGGCGCTGGGGCCAGTGGAGTCCATCCAGGAGCACCCACGCGACAGCAGTCAGCTCCTCATTGGCTACAGCCGGGGGCTGGTGGTCCTGTGGGAGCAGAGCACACGCACCGTCCAGCACCTCTTCCTGGGGAACCAGGTACCGGGATTGGCGGGGCTGCAGCCTCGCGCATGTCCCCTCGCTGTGCCCAATGTTGAACCCCCCATGTGCCCCCACAGCAGCTTGAGTGCCTGGCATGGGAGCAGAGCGGGAAGAGCATCGTCAGCTCCCACAGCGACGGCGGGTACATGGTGTGGGCGGTGAGTGGTGTCGGCCAGAGGACCCAGCAACCCGTCATGTCCACCATCCCCTACGGTACAGGTTGGGGTTGTGGGGCTGGGGGCTCCTCACCCCATTCCAGTGCCAGTGCTGACACCGCAGGGTTGATATTTTCATTCCAGGTCCATTCCCTTGCAAAGCCATCAGCAAAATTCTCTGGCGGACCTGCGAGTCGGGGTACGTCCCTGCAGCACGGGGGGGCTGCTCCTGCAGGAACCCCTCCAGCAGCCACGCTGGTGATGGGCACAGTGGGGACCTGGGCTGCGGGGAGGATGCTCTGCGTGGTCTGGGGTCTGATGGAGGCTGTTTCATCCCCTTCCAGGAACCCCTTCATCATCTTCAGTGGGGGGATGCCGCGGGCCAGCTATGGTGACCGGCACTGCGTCAGCGTGCTACAGGGCCAGACCCTGGCCACGCTGGACTTCACCTCCCGCATCATCGACTTCTTCACCGTGCAGAGTGCTGAGGTGCCTGAGGGAGGTACGTCCTGCTGGAGTGCCCTGCGGAGTGGGCTGGGGGGAGGGGGATAACTTCATGGAGTTCAACAAGTCCAGGTGCAAGGTCCTGCACCTGGGTCAGGGCAATCCCAAACACAAGTCCAGGCTGGGTGGAGAACAGATTTGGAGCAGCCCTGACAAGAAGGACATGGGGTGCTGGTAGATAAGAAGCTCAACATGATCTTTAAGGTCTCTTCCAACACAAATCATTCTATGATTCTGAGTCGGCAATGCGCTCTTGCAGCCCAGAAACCAACCGTATCCTGGGCTGCATCCAAAGTGGGACCAGCAGGGTGAGGGAGGGGATTCTGCCCCTCTGCTCTGGTGACATCCCACCTGGAGCCCTGCATTCAGTTCTGGTGCCCTCAGCACAGGAAGGACATGGATCGGTTGGAGCAAGTTCAGAGGAGGCCACAAAGATGATCTGAGGGCTCGAGCACCTGCCATGTGAGCACAGGCTGAGAGAGTTGGGGTTGTTCAGCCTGGAGAAGAGAAGGCTTTGAGAAGAACTTACAGCAGCCTCCCAGTACTGAAAGGGGCTCCAGGAAAGCTGGGGAGGGGCTCTGGATCAGGGAGCAGGGGTAGGACGAAAGGGAACAGTTTTAAGCTGAAAGAAGGGAGGCTGAGATGAGATTTTAGGAAGAAATGTTTTCCTGTGAAGGTGGGGAGGCCCTGGCCCAGGTTGCCCAGAGAAATCGTGGCTGCCCCATCCCTGGAGATGTTCAAGGCCAGGTTGGATGGGGCTTTGAGCCCCTTGATCCAGTGGGAGGTGTCCAGGGGTTGGAACTGGATGAACTTTGAGGTCCCTTCCAACCCAAACCATTCCACGACTCTATGGTATCTGTGAGCAGCAACCATTTTCCCTCTGCCCAGGCTTTGAGAACCCCCGTGCCCTTGTGGTGCTGGTGGAGGAAGAGCTGGTGGCCATCGACCTCCAGACGCCGGGCTGGCCCACCATCCCTGCCCCGTACCTGGCACCACTCCACTCCTCTGCCATCACCTGCTCCTGCCACGTCTCCAATGTGCCACTCAAGCTCTGGGAGAGGATCGTCAGTGCCGGAGAGCAGCAGAGCCCCCGGCTCTCCTCAGTGGTGAGTGATGGGGATGGTGGGCAGAGGGGCTCCCCGAGCCCCCCAGGATGGGCTGACGGAGGGGTGATGCTTGCATCTCCCTGTGAATGGGCTCGATCTCTCCCTCCATCCCTCCCTCCAGGCTTGGCCCATCGATGGGGGGAAGAACCTGGCCCAGGAGCCCACACAGAGGGGACTTCTCCTCACAGGGTGAGTGGCCTGGGGCAGTGGGCAGGGGGCCTGGGAAACCTGAAATGCACTGGGGGGTGGCAGGGAGGGACAAATCCTCAGCCCCTTCCGGCCATGGGGGAGTAGGATGGGGTGCGGGGGGTCCTGCCACTCTTGGTGGGTTGGCTGCCCCCCCACCCCGTTCAGCCTGATGGCCGGGCAGACTTGTGCCACCCATGGCATTGTCCCCCCCTTGTCCCCCCGGCTCCTGGCACGGTGGCTGCCAGCACACAGGCAGCTCTTGTTTGCCAGGCAGATGTCAGGGCCCTGCACTAACAGGGCCTCCCTGTCCCCACCCCAGGCACGAGGATGGCACGGTGCGGTTCTGGGACGCCTCGGGGGTCTCTCTGAAGCCCCTCTACAAGCTGGGCACTGCCAGCATCTTCCAGACAGACTGTGAGCACAACGACAGCCTCAACCAGGCGGGTGAGGAGGAATGGCCACCCTTCCGCAAGGTGAGGTCCTCACAGTGGGAGCATCATAGAACCGTGGAATGCTCTGGGTTGGAAGGGACCTTAAAGCCCATCTAGTTCCAACCCCCCTGCCGTGGGCAGGACCGCCTCGCCATCCAACCTGGCCTTGAACACCTCCAGGATGGGGCAGCCACCACTTCCTATGACAACCTGTGCCAGGGCCTCCCTGCCCTCACAGCAAAACATTTCTTCCTAAGATTTCATCTCAATCTCCCCTCTTTCAGCTGTTCCCCTTCATCCCACCCCTGTTCCCTGATCAAGAGCCCCTCCCCAGCTTTCCTGTAGCCCCTTTCAGTACTGGAAAACTGCTTTTAAGGTCTCTCTGGAGCTTTGTGCCATGACTTGGATGTTCCTGTGGACCCCAGTACCCCCCATCTGCACTGGCACCGGGCAGAGGGAGACAAGCCCAGAGGCTGGGAGGGGGGCTGCACCCGCCGGAGCCATCCCGGCTGCGCCCCGCGGACGTGTTCCTCAGCTCAGGGCACAGCTGCCGTGTGACGCCCCATGGGGACACAAGGGGTGCTTGTTCCACATTCCCCGACCCGCGGGTCTGCCCCAGCGCAGGGGGAGAGCTGGCGACACACGTGGGGACAGCCCTTTCCTGGGCACAATGCCCAGAGCCGGCCGTGTGCCGCAGCCAGTGCCCGCCAGCTGGTGGGGGGATGTGGGGGTGTGCTGGGTGTGCTGCAGCTGGATGAAGGCTCCGGCTCCTCTCCCTCGCACAGGTGGGCTGCTTTGATCCCTACAGCGATGACCCGCGCCTGGGCGTGCAGAAGATCGCTCTCTGCAAGTACACGGCCAAGATGGTGGTGGCTGGCACAGCGGGGCAGGTAGGGTGATGAGGGGCGGAGTAGGCACCTCTTGGTATGGGGAGATGTGGCACAGGGGGGCTACAGACCCTGCAGATCCCACGCTCACCCATGAAGGGCTCAGTTTAGCCTCCAGCTTGCAGCTGGCTGTCTGTCCTGAGGAGTTCCAGCATGTGTTCTCCACCATCCATGCTTGTCCCCTGCAGGTGCTGGTGATGGAGCTGAGCGATGAGAAGTCGGAGCACGCGGTCAGCGTGGCCACAGTGGACCTGCTGCAGGACCGCGAGGGCTTCACCTGGAAGGGCCATGACCGGCTGGCCCCCAGGAACGGACCCCTGCTCTTTGCACCTGGCTTCCAGCCCAGCGTGCTGGTGCAGTGCGTGCCCCCCGCTGCCGTCACCGCCGTCACCCTCCACTCCGAGTGGAACCTCGTTGCCTTTGGCACCAGCCACGGCTTCGGGCTCTTCGACTATTACCGGCGCAACCCGGTGCTGGCCAGGTCTGGGGGGAGCTTTGCTCAGGGATTTGGGTCAGTAGGGGACAGGTGCGGTTGGACTCAGTGGTGTCAAACACCTTTTCCAACCAAGTGATTCTATGATTCTGTGATCTCTTCTCTCTGGTGTTGAGGGACAGGACCCAAGGGGATGGCAGGAAGATGCCAGGGCAGGGTTAGGCTGGACATGAGGAGAAGGTTCTTCCCCCAGAGGGTGGTGGAGCTCTGGATCAGCTCCCAGGGAAGCAAGCACAGCCTGACAATATTCCAGAAGCATTTGGCCAGCACCCTCAGCCCCACGGTGTGAATGTTGAGGTGTCCTGTGAAGGGTCAGGAGCTGGACTCGATGGCCCCTGTGGGTCCCTTCCAACTCAGATCATTCTATGATGTTGGTGCTGGAGACACCCCCTGCAGTGATGTGAGGGGGTCCGAGCGCTGAGTGATGTTGGTGCCTACAGGTGTACGCTGCACCCCAACGACTCCCTGGCCATGGAGGGGCCCCTGTCCCGTGTGAAGTCCCTCAAGAAGTCCTTACGACAGTCCTTTCGCCGGATCCGCAAGAGCCGGGTGTCTGGCAAGAAGAGGCTCAACGCCAGCAGCCCCTCCAGCAAGGTGAGCAGGGAGTGGGGCAACCATGTCTGCTCCTTGTCTCCACCGGAAAGGGCCTGACCCCGTGTCCCCCTCCCCAGGTGCAGGAGGCCAATGCGCAGCTGGCCGAGCAGGCGGGACCCCCCGAGGTGGAGATGACGCCTGTGCAGCGGCGGATCGAGCCGCGCTCGGCTGACGACTCACTCTCAGGGGTGGTGCGATGCCTCTACTTCGCCGACACCTTCCTCCGTGACGGTGAGAGCCCCCTCCCCGGGAAAAGCCCCCTCCCCCGGTCTGGCTGGGGCCACGCTGTAGGGAGGGGGCTCTGACCCTGCTGCTATTCCCACAGCCGCCCACCATGGCCCCACGATGTGGGCAGGGACCAACTCTGGCTCAGTGTTCGCCTACGCCCTGGAGGTGCCGTCACAGGAGAAGTTTTCCGAACGGGCAGTGGAGGCGGTGCTGGGGAAGGAGATCCAGCTGATGCACCGGGCGCCCGTGGTGGCCATCGCGGTGCTGGACGGGCGGGGAAACCCCCTGCCCGAGCCTTACGAGGTCTCGCGGGACCTGGCCAAGGCCCCCGACATGCAGGGCAGCCACTCCATGCTCATCTCCTCTGAGGAGCAATTCAAGGTGAGCATGGGGCTCGGTGCTCCCCTGTGGTGGGGATGGGACCTGCAGCCCACATGTCCCCCATCCTCTCCGGGTGTCCCCATCACCCTGGGTGCAGTTACGGGGCTGGAGGTGACCAGCCAGGTCCTGAGGTACTTTGTACGCTTGTTCCCAGGATGGTGGATCCAAGGGGAAGGTCCTGCCCTTTGCCAAGGGTTCGCATGGTGGGAAATTGCTTGGGTGTCCCCCAAGACCCTGCAGGTTCTTATCCCCACTGGTTCCTCTTCCCTCACCCCAGGTCTTCACACTGCCCAAAGTGAGTGCCAAGACCAAGTTTAAGCTGACAGCACACGAGGGCTGCCGGGTGCGGAAGGTGGCCCTGGTGAGCTTGGCCAGTGCCGGCTCTGAGGATCGCCTGGAGAACTGCCTGGCCTGTCTCACCAACCTGGGCGACATCCACATCTTCACCGTGCCCGGCCTGCGGCCCCAGGTTCACTACAGCTGCATCCGCAAGGAGGACATCAGTGGCATCGCCTCCTGCGTCTTCACCAAGCATGGCCAGGGTGAGGGCACCAGCCCTGCGCTGGGTGTGGTGTGACTTGTGGATGGGACATCAGCTGCAGCCCCATGAGGGGTCCCTGAGGCTCTTTGTTGCCCCCCCC
The DNA here is from genome assembly GCA_033558235.1 of Neomorphus geoffroyi. Classification (NCBI taxonomy): domain Eukaryota; kingdom Metazoa; phylum Chordata; class Aves; order Cuculiformes; family Neomorphidae; genus Neomorphus; species Neomorphus geoffroyi. The sequence continues at coordinate 1,211,925 of JAUMJM010000038.1, forward strand.
CTCCTCTAGGTTTCTACCTAATTTCACCGTCCGAATTTGAGCGCTTCTCAATGAGCGCCAGGAATGTGACGGAGCCGCTGTGCCGGCTGGAGGTCTCCCGGCTCCAGGACACCTCCTGCCTCAGGTGGGACATGTCCCAGGGGTATGGGGGCTTTGCTACAACAACTCCTGTCTACACCCACCCCAGCTGTGGTACCAGCTCTGGCAGTAACTTCTCCCCGTGTTTCCTTCCAGCAACAGCTTGATGGCAACGCCGAAGCTGCCACAGGCGAACGGCACCCACGTCCCGCGCAGTCCCGAGGACCGACACTCCCCCACCGACAGTGACCGTGAGTGACCACCCTGCTCCAGGGTTGGCCCCATGTCGTGGCTGCTCCCCATACATCTTGTCCCTGTGTCTTCCCAGGATCTCCCGAGGAGCACCCGGCCACCTTCTCGCCTGGCCCCATGGACTCCCCCAACAGCAGCTTGGAGAACCCGCTGGACACCACTGGGGACATCACCGTGGAGGAAGTGAAGGATTTCTTGGTGTGAGTGGTTGGGGACGGTGTAACCAGTGCCCACGGCCACTGCTGCCAGCACTGAAAGGTTGTGGTGGTGCCGCTGGCTGCCCCTCACCCTGCTCTGCCCCAGGTCCTCAGAGGAAGCAGAGAGGAACCTGAGGAATGTCAGCGAGGAGGAGGCCCGACCTGCAGGGATCCTCATCAAGTGAGGTGCGTGAGAGCTGGTGGTCTCCAGGGTGGGCACGGGTGGCCTCGTGCCGCAGTGGGGATGCAACTCTGTCTGCAAACCCTGCGATGTCATGGGGTTTGGATCCTGGTGTGGTGGCCCAGTATCCCCATCCATCACATGAGGATGGGGCTGTGGTCCCTGGGCAGGCAGAAGGAAGGGGGAGCGTGTCTCCTTGGGTCCCCTTCTCAGGGGCTGCGTCACCCGCAGGCATCGCCGGCCTCATCTCAGTGCTCGGATTCCCGGGATGTGTGACTCGACTGGACCCCCCCCGCAGCCTCTCCCTGCGTAACGTAGACTCGTCTCTTCTCTAACACCGCGCCAGCTGCTGGTGCCCCCGGCTCTGGCTCGCTGCCCTGTGCCCCCCTGCCCGGCCACCGGCCCTGGCCCCCTGCCGGCCCCCAGCCGGGGCGCACAAACTCTTCCCGGGGAAGATAACTCTTTTTATACACAGCTGAGTGTCCCTGTCCCTGCTCCAGAGCCCCAATCCCAGGGGATGCTGCTGCTTCCCAAGCTCCACGGGGGAGGGCTGGGGCTCTTGGACCCACCTCATCCCCTGGATTTGGTCCCTCGGGGAGGTGGGGGGCCGGGAGCCCCTGGCACAGCCCCCCCCATCCCCTGGTCTGTGTTTACATGCCCGGTTCCCTGCAGTTTACAGCCCTGGTCCCTGCCCAGGGGAGCCCAGCGTGGCCCCTGCCCCCGCGCCCTGGCTCCCAGCTGGGCACTGGAGGGCTTGAGCAGCCATGGGAGGGGGCACAGGGTGGGTCACAGGTGGCCTTTTTCTCTTGGTGGCTTCTCCAAGGGCTATTCTCCAGGTTGGGCTCGGTGCCTGCTGCTCTTTTCTGACACTAATTCCTGCCATGGGTGGGTTTGGGACTGCTGCGGGACACACACACACCCCCCCCACACACACACACCCCGGCTCCTGGTGCGGGGGGGGGGGGGTGTCTCACTGTGCCAAATTCCCCCTGGGCTCCCCAGCCTGGCCTCACCCTCACAGGGGGCTGCGGTGACGCTGGCTCTGTCCCTGTGGGGCTCAGCCTGGCACCTGCCCCCTCTCTCCTTCAGGGGAGGTGGGGCTGTTTTGCCTCGCCCCCCCCCCTCTCCGGGCTCCCTTGCGGTACATGTGGGGCTGGGGGGGGCCCTGGGGCTGGGGCTGTCGCGTCCCTGGTAGAACCACCCCCCCCACCTCATCTTTTTTTTTGTTTTGGTAAGATGAATTTAGCATTGTTTAGTTATTAAAAATACTGGTTTTTAATATTGAAAATAAAGCATTTAATATCAACTGCCCCGGCTGCAGCTGTTGGGGGGGCCTTGGCTACAGGTGCCGGAGCTGGGGGGGGTACTGGAGCATCCCCGAGGAGTAGGATTGGGGTGGGGGTTCCCCCCTCCCCAAATGAGATGGGCACAGTCAGAGCCTGGCACAGGCTTGGGGGGCAAGCACAGCCTTTATTGATATGATTGTGGTGGGCTGGCCCCCACCAGGGCTTTATTCCTGCCCCAGACAGCAGGGCCAGCTGTAAGGCCAGGGGCTGACACCCCCTTGCCCTTCCCCAGTGCCCTTCAGCAAAGCATCCTCCCAACCAAACTGGGAACCCCCTCCTGTCCCCCAGTTGCAGGGGGAGCTCAGCACTCGTTTGGGGCAGCAGCAGCCCCAAGCAAGGTGGAACAAAGCCCCACGCCACCCCCATGTTCCTCCCTGAGGAAGGGGCTGAGCTGGGCGCCGTGGTGGGAGAGAGGGGACAGAGGGGCCACTCCAGTGCTCCCCACTGGCCCCAGTTTGGGGAGAAGTGGCTTCAAATTGAACTTTGCTGGCGTGTGTGCGGCAGCGCAGGTGCCACGGGGTCTGGCTGTGCCAGGGGGCCGTGGCTGGAGCACTGGCTGCTCCTTAGGCGGGTGGCTTACGGAAGACACTCCAGGCATGGAAGCAGCGGGTGAAGGGCCAGGGCTCGTTGCCTTTCCGCACCAGCCGGAGCTTGCGGGGCCGTGTGGGGTCCTTGGAGCGCATGTGCTGGATGTAGACCTGGAGTAGAGCACAGCCGTGAGTCTCCCTCATCCTCACCCACCTGTTGGGGTGGTGCTCCCCAGCCTTGAGGGCTGCTGGGAGCTCTGCACCACCGTGCAGAGGGCAGGATGAGGGCCCCAACGAGGGTGGAGATCCTCCTCCCAAAGCAGCAGGTATGAGGGAAGCCTACCTGGCATGCCTTGAGGCTCAGCTTGATCTCCACCTGGCTGGTCTGGGTGCCCACCCACATGTAGACCTGCCGGAAGGACACACAGCTGGGCTCAGCCAATGGATCCACTGGCAGATCCGGCCCCACCACGCTGCCCCTGGACCCGGATCTGGCCCCAGGACAGCGTCGTGCCCCCAGCTCACCTCCCGCCCGTTGTCCAGCAGCATGATGTCATCGTCAGCCAAGTCGTCCTGGCAGAAATCGGAGCACTTCTCCGATACAGAGAAATAGCCCTTCTCATTGGAGCACCTGGGGGAGAGCCACAAGGGGAACTGCATCAAACACACAAGGTAGGTAGGACTCAGCTTATGCCGAAGGAACAGATGTGGTGGAGCAGCTGATCATACAATCATGGAAGGAACCTTAAACCCCATCCAGTTCCACCCCCCCGGGGCGATGAGCAGGGACACCTCCCACTGGATCGGGGGCTCAAAGCCCCATCCAGCCTGGCCTTGAACACCTCCAGGGATGGGGCAGCCACCACTGCTCTGGGGAACCTGGGCCAGGGCCTCACCATCCTCATTGTGAAGAATTTCTTCCTAATGTCTAATCTAAATCATCTCACTTCATTTAAATCCATGCCCCCCATCCTGCCCTCCATGCCCTGGTAAAAAAGCCCCTCCCCAGCTTTCCTGCAGCCCCTTTCAGTACTGGGAGGCTGCTCTAAAATCTCCCCAGAGCCGCCTTTTCTCCAGGCTGAACAACCCCAACTGTCTCAGCCTGTCCTCATAGCAGTGGTGCTCCAGCCCTCTGATCACCTTCATAGCTGGAACTGTTCCAACAGTTACAAATCCTTCTTATGTTGGATAGGCAAGGGATGGACAGAGTTCGAGAGAGGTGTTGCTTGTTCACAGGGAGCTGTGCCCTGGCTTGAGAGGACCGAGCACAAGGTGAAGGCCAGCACAACTCAGGACACTGCAGGAGGAACTGGGACCAGCACAGCCTGGATCAGCCTCTCCTGTTTCCTCTTGAGAACCCACCTGAAGAGCCGGGAGTGCTTCATATATTCAGCATCTTCATCATAGGGCTTCTGGCTCCCAATGCCCACCCAGAAAAAGTTTTCAGGCTCTTCTCCCTCATTGATCACCTATGAGGGCAGGGACAGGGCTTAGCGTGGTTGTCCCTGCCCCAGTGGTCACTGCCACCCAGGTGAGCTTGTGCCCACCCGCTCACCTGCTTGCTGTAGGAGTCATCAAACATGTGGTTCATGATATCCTCAGCCAGCTTGGCCTCGTCAGGGTCAGCTGCTCGACCCACCCAGGTATAGACGATGCCCTGGTTGTCGGTGCTCTCAAAGGGCACCTGGGGAGCACAGAGTCAGGGCTGCCCACGCACGGAGGGGGGCAAGCAGGCAAGCACCCAAGGATGCTGAGCCACGAGCAGTACCTTCAGGATGAAGCAGAACTCTGAGTTGAGCAGAGCGGCGTCTGTGTTGATCTGGATGCACCTAGAGAAGGAGCCCACAAGGTAGAATCAGCAAGAGAGAAGGCTGCCGTGCCCATACCCTGCCAGGAGGGTGGCACCCACAGGTACTGCCGGGCCCAGAGCATCCAAGGGAGGGCTGACCTGGTGCAGAGGGCCCCACCGTTGGTGCGGATGTGGTAGAGGCTGGGCTGGGGTGGGCTGGCCCTGTCCTTCCGCTTGCCCCGGTGGATGACAAACCTCCTCTTGAAGTGTGAGAGGAACTTGGGGTTCTCCTGCTGCTGGGTCATACGCACGACCTGGCCAGGGGTGGGTGTCAGCAGGGCCATGGGGACCACCCCAAGCCCCAGCTGCACCCTCCATGTCTGCTGCAATCCCCTGCCCTCAGCCTGGGGTGCAGAGAGGGGATGGGGAGAAGCGAAGCAAATCTGGGGGACCCCTGTGTCACCCCCCGCGAGCACACAGCGGGATCACCTCCAGTTTGCCGGGGAAGAGATTCTCAAATTTCTTCTGGAGGCTGAAGGTGAAGGTGAGCCAGCCCATGTTGGAGGCCTCCCGGCCCTGCCAGAAGTACACAATGCACTGGAAGTCTTCCTCCGGCTGCTTGTCCTCCTCCTCTTCCTCACCTTCCTCCTCCCCCTTGCCTTCACCCTTCTTCTTCTTCTCCTCTTCCTCCTCGTACTCCACAGGCACCCAGTACCTGAGGGCAGGGACAGGGAGTGATTAGAGAATCATTTGGTTGGAAAACACCTTTGAGATCATTGAATCCAACTGAAAACATTGGGAAGGATGGGGCAGGCTCGGGGTCTGGGCAGGAAGGAGGGATTAGGTGGTCCAGCAGCCCCAGGGAGGGGACAAGTGGGTGGCACCTGCAGAGGAAGACGTAGCAGTCATGGGTGTGGAAGTGTCCGAACTCCTCCTCGGGCAGGCGAGCAAATTTCTTGCCCTCCAGCACAAAGCCCTCCATGCCATCCAGGTCCTCGTTCCACTCCTCCATCAGCTGCTCCGCCTGCGGTCCCACACGTTCTGTCAGCCAGCGGCCACCCAGCCCCTCCATCAGCACCCGGCCCGGCGCCTCAAGGAGGGTCACAGTGGGTGGGTCCCAGTCCTACCTCGCTCAGGGGCATGGGGGGCTGGCGGGGCAGGAAGAGCGCTGTGAGGTCAGCCTTCATCTGATCCTTCTTCTCAGCATCCTTGCGCACCTTGCCGGCGAGGCCGCCCTCCTGCAGCACCATCTCGGCATTGCGGGTGTAATCCACACGCAGGACATCGTCCCAGTTCTTGAATTTGGACTTGAACACCTAAATTGGGGAGCAGGTACCGCATCACAGCACCTTCCCTGGCACCCAGCACCCTACCCAAGGGGTCTGCACATACATCTCCATCCCCAGCACTGCTGCCTGGGGCTCCGAGCATGTGGGTTGCCCTTGGAGTCATGGAATGGTTTGGGTTGGAAGGGACCTCAAAGCCCATCCGGTTCCATCCCCCCTGCCATAGGCAGGGACACCTCCCACTGGATCAGGGTGCTCAAAGCCCCATCCAACCTGGCTTTGAGAAACCTCCAGGGATGGGGCAGCTACAGCTTCCCTGGACAGCCAGAGCCTCCCCACCCTCATCGTGATGAATTTCTTCCTAATGTCTAATTTGCATCTTCCCCTTTCCGATTTAAAGCCATTCCTCCTCGTCCTGTCACTCCATGCCCTTGTAAAAAGTCCCTCCCCAGTTTTCTTGTAGCTCCCTTCAGGTTCTGGAAGGCCGCTCTACCTGGCACTCAGTGCCCTCCAGGTTCCTGGTGACCATGGCGTGCTTGGGCCGGTGCAGCATGCTGCACAGCTCCTGGCTCAGCTTCAGCGCTGCTGCCCGCACCAGCCGCGGCGACTTCCTCCCGATCCAGATGAAGACATCGGACCAGCAATCCAGGATGTAGACATTCTTGGTGTCCAGCAGGCTCTGCAGCTGAGGGCACCACAGGGAAAAGGGGGTCAGGCACCCATGGGCTTTCCTGGCTAGAAAACGCCCTGCTGCTCCCTAAAGCCAGCTGGGAGGAGCAGAGCATCCCCTACCCACGCTCCGCTGGCCGAACCTGCCTCACCCAGGGCACAGCTGGAGGCAGAGGGGGGGCACGAAACCAGTCTCACTGGTCAGACTGGGAGAACCTCCCCACCACATCCTACCAGACGCATCTCCGGCAGCAGATCAGCCTTCAGCCGCTTCTTGTGCTCCACCGAGAGCTTGTAGTTGATCTGGGGCAGCTCTAGGTAGCCCAGACCCAGGCCGACCTGGGGAGGGGATGGGGACTTGAGTGAGGGGGGGCTGTGGGGTCCCAGCAGCCCCACAGCTGGCGGCTCCCTACCTTGTACAGCTTGGGCTTGGGAGGCTGGAAGTCATCGGGGACGCAGGGCCGGATCTCCTCGGGCTGCCCTCCCAGCGCCTCCCAGAAGTCGGGGGGTTCCTGGCCCTGGGTGAGCAGTGTGATCTCCGCTTTGCCTTTCCGCTCATTCTTGTTGATCTTCTCGGCGAAGAGCCTGCGGCGGGAGCTGGTGAGAGGGCAGGTGGGCTCCCTGCGCCCCCGGCCCTCAGCCCAGCACTACCTGGCCTTGGTGGTGCTGCTCAGCGTGGCCTGGCTCCCGCGCCACACAAGGAGGTTGAGGCCGTGGTCCAGGAGGAAGACAAAGCTGGTGGATACAGAAGTTACAGGACAGTCGGGGCAGTGGGTTGCTCTAAGCACCCTCCCCACCCTGGGGGTCCTTGCAGAGCATGGAACGGCACTGCTGGGGCTGCCAAGTGGGGTTTGGACCCACATCCATGTAGAAAGGTAGTGGTACAGCCAATTTTCACCCCAGAGCTGCAGCTACAATGTCGCTGTGGCCACTCCCCCTGCTCACCGGGGGTCCAGCGATGTCCCTCGCAGTGCCACCGGCTCCAGCTTGACATTCTTCTTCCCATAGACACGGTACAGCCTGGGGGAGAGAGCCATAGTGGGACGTGGGGCACTGCCTGCCCCACACGTGCCCTCAGCCTCTGGTACCAGCAGTACCTGGTGACGTATTGTGTGTCCTCAACGGTGAAGAAGCCACTGGCCGTGCCACCCTCAATGTAGGAGATGTCATTGTCAAAGACCTGGGGCAAAGAGGAGGTGAGGGTGGGTGGGAGAGGAAGGGCTGAGGGGTTGGGTGTACGGGGATGGGGGACAAGAATTGGCCTCACCTGGAGGAACTCGTCGCTCTCATCCCCCATCTCCTCACGGATGCTGCGGCACTCCGCTCCCAGGTAGTTGCGGAGGTTGACGGCATGGATGGCAGAGCAGGCCTTCTTGTCCAGAGTGGCCTCCTGCCCAATCCAGTAGTAGATCTCCCAGTTGAGGGAGCCATTCTCATCCAGGAAGGTCTGGGAAGGGACATGGTGTGAGCTGGGACAGCTGCAGCCCTGGGTTGGGGATGCGTGGGACCCTGTCCTCTCTGGGTACCTTGAGCACGATGTAGCAGTCGGCCTCGTAGAACTTGCCATGGAAAGCCTCGTCCACCAGTGTGGGCACAAAGTTCTCGATCTGCCAGACACAGAGGCCAGGTAGCTGCCCCACGTCCTCGCTGAAGAACTCCGAGTAGTCCAGCTGCGGCTTCTCCAGGCCCTGGTCCCAGCGGCGCGTCTTCAGGTCTGGCGCCTTCGCCTCCCCGCTCTCCTGGGGGGATGGGGACAGGTCACCAAGCTGGGGGCAACCAAGTCCCTGGCGGCACCCAGGATGGGCCACGGGCACTGCGGTTCCACTGGGGCCTCTCTGCCACCCCAGACCCTACCTCTATCTTCTTGTTCTTCTCCTGGGCGACGTCTGACATTCCCTTCAGCACCTGCTTGGCCTGGTCGTCCTGGGAAGAGTCTTTGCGCCGCCGGAGCCGCATCTTACGAGCCAGCGGGTCCTTGGTGCCGCTCCCTGGGGACGCAGGGACAAGGTAAGAGGCAGTGAGGGCACCTGTGCCCTGTGTGAGGCACCAAGGGGCACGGCGGGTTCTCCAGGCTCTCCCAGGGTGCTGCCCAAGGCAGAGGTTGCCATGGTCCTGCATGCTTGCCTGCCGCGGCGGCTGCCACGGTGGCCGGGGAGGCTCCAGCCAGGCGCAGCTGGTTCTGCAGGGAGAAGTCGATGTTGTACCACTCCGACGTCCGATCCACTGGCTTCGGCGGCATCACCAGGTTGGGGTTCTCGCGCACGTCCAGGATCTGCCAAGAAGGGAACAGAAGACACCCCACTGCTCTGAAGCAGGGTTTCATGTGGACACTGAGGATGTGGGGTGGGATGGGAGACTTCCGCAACACCCTGGGCTTTGCTGAGGGGAGGGAATATGGAGGGAGCCACGAATCCATCCCCTGCGTGCGCTGAACTGCATGCCAGACTGCACTCATTGGCCCCAGCCAACCTGTCCTCACCTCCCCCATCCCACCCCACGGCCCTGGGCTCCCAGGGACACGCTGGGGCTGTGGTGGACCCAGCCCGAGGCAGAAAGGTTGCTGGGCTCTCACCTCCACGTCTGTCAGGAAGTGGATGGCCTCTGGCAGTGTAACCAGGCGGTTCTTGTTCAGCACCAGCTTTCTCAGCTTGGAGCACCTGTGGGATACAGGGATGCTGGTGACAGGCCAGGCCAGGGCAAGACCCTGCCACCACCACACAACCTCTGTGTCCTGGCTTGGGGACCGAACAGAACCCATTGGGGAGCTTCCCCAACCTGCACAGGCTCTCAGGGAGGAGCTCCAGGTTGTTGTTGGCTGCCATGAACTCCTCAAGGTTGACAAGCTTGCCGATGCCTGAAGGGATCCCATCAAAGTCGAGCTTATTGGAGTTGAGGTAAATCTTCTTCAGCTTGGTCAGCTTGCAGATGGCTGACTGGGAAGGAGATGGTGGGGTGAGAGAGAATCCAGTGGCATGGAGGAAGGGGTCTCAGCTCTGGGCAGGGACGTACAGGCAAGGAGGTGAGCTGGTTGCGGGACAGATTGAGGGTCTCCAGCTGGGTCCACTGGTCAATGCAGAGGGACAGCTCTGTGATCTGATTGCTGCTGAGGTTGAGGCGCCGCAGGCTGCCCAGGGTGTAGAGGCACTCAGGGACACGACTGAGGTCATTGCAGGACAGGTCTACATCTGGGGGAAGATAACAGGGTGATGCCACCAGCCAGACCCAGGCCAGGCCCAGGAGAACCCCCAGAAGGCCCTGTGCAGCCCTACCTGCCAGGTTCACCAGGCCCTCGAGGCTGGTGGGCAGGTTGCTCTGCGTGCGCTGGGTGTTCCTGAGGTGGAGGGTCTGCAGGGCCGTCATTGCTGGGAGCTGCCTGTGGGCCACAGAGAACCATGGGGCAGACGTGGCATCAGCACTGGAGCTGGTGCTCAGCCCAGCCCCAGCATTGTGGGATCCAACCTGGAAAACGGGGCCATACCGGAGCTGTGCATGCAGGAGGGGGTTGTTGTTGAGGATGAGAGTCTGGAGGTGGACCAGGCGTCTCATCTGTGGTGGGAGGCTCTCCAGCTTGTTGTTGCTCAGGTCAAGGTAAAGCAGGTCCGTTAGGTTGATGAAGAGCTGGTTGGGGATGGTTTCGATGCTGTGGGGATATTGGGCTGTGTGAGACCTGCACCAACCCTGGGTCTCCCTCAAAGAAGGGCAGAGCAGGACCCAAAGTGAAAGGGGTGATGGATGGAGGTGGCCATGGCCTGGACCCACCTGTTGTGACCAAGGTTGAGGACCAGCATATTCTTAGCATTCTCCAGCTCCCGAGGACACTCTGTCAGCTGGTTGTAGCTCAGGTCCTGGGGCAAATGGTAGAGCAAAGCTGGCATCACCCTCTGCCCTGCATCCAGTGGCCACCCCGAAACCCAAAGGGCACAGCCTGCCTACAGCAGCCAGGGAACCCATCACAGCATCAGCAGAGGCCATGGAGAGGATGAGGGGACTGGAGCATCTCTTTTACAACAAAGGCTGAGAGACCTGGCTCTGTTCAGCCTAAAGAAGAGCAGATTGAGAGGGGATCTTATCAGTGGTGATCAATATCTGAAGGGTAGAGGTCAGGAGGAGGGGGTCAGGCTCTTCAGTGGTGCCCAGTGACAGGACAAGGAGCAATGGGCACAAACCAGAGCACAGGAAGTTCCACCTATAGATGAGGAAAAACTTCTTTCCTGTGAAGGTGACAGAGCACTGGAACTGGCTGCCAAGGGATGGTGTGGAGTCTCCTCCTCTGGAGAGAGCCAAACCCGCCTGGACGTGTTCCTGTGCAACCTGCTTGAGGTGACCCTGCTTTAGCAGAGGGGTTGGACTGGATAAGCTCCAGAGGGCCCTTCGAATCTTGACCATTCTGGGATTCTGTGAATGTCTAAGGGAGCTGGGCAGCGCTGACACCTGATTTACTCCCTGCACCTTTCCCCTGGATGCTACTCAGCCCCAAAGTACTTCCCCAGGGGAGCCCCACCAAGGCACAGGAGCCTGAGCTGGCTCCTGCCCAGGAGACCCTACACCTACCAGCACTGAGAGGTCGTCCAGCTGGAAGATGTCATCAGGGACTCCAGAGTTCTTCAGGCTGTTTGCACGAGCCACAATCGCCTGGAAATGGGTGAGAGAGACAGGGTGCCAGGGTGACCACGATGATCCTCACGTCCCCAGAGCCAGGGGCTGACTGAAAGGTGCCTGACATAAGTGGGACACGAGGGGGACACTTACCCGGAGGCAGGGCAGGCCAGAGAGCTCGCCGTGGAGCGTGGTGAGACTGTTGTGACTTACGGAGAGGTGCTCCTGCAGGGAAGACCCAGATAAGCCCCAGTGAACAAAGAGAGGAGCCAGGGCTGTGCAGGGCAGTGGTTGGGACCCTGCTCCAACACGGGTGCTCCTCGATCCCTGGAGAGCGGGGCGCTTGTGGAGGCATGGGGTGAGCTCAGCATTGACCCACACAGAGCTGCTGGGATACTCCCAGTCTCAAACTGGTTGGGGGGGACACCCCAGCCCTGCCGCAGTGTTCGGGGTGCTCTGCGCTGCTACTGAGCTGGCTTGTGGCAGTCCCACCCAGCCCCCGAGCAAAGAGACTCCCAGTCCTTGGAAACACTTCTCACTGGGTGATCTGGAAACAGGCAGGCACATGGGGACCAGCAAGGTTGGGGGAGAGCCCAGGGGAAATTCTGTTTTCCTCCAGGCATCACCAGCCCGGCTGTTACTGCTCAGGAAAGTGAGGAACTGGCAGACTAGGGGCGAGATGCCAAGTTTCCAGTCTCACCGTGGCCCCCCAGCATCTGGCAGGACTGGTGGGATTGCAGCTCCGAGGAGAACAGAGTGCTCTCCGCTTGGTGTGCCTGTGCAGAGTGGACCCAGCATGGTGACGAGGACTTTTGGCAGCGTTCATAGTGCCATGTTGGGCTGACACCGATTTAACAATGCCTATAATGTGCTGCCAGGCACCGCCAAAGCAAAGCTTGGCCACCGACTCCACCAAGGGCCTGGGCGGGCTCAAACCTTGAGCCGCCCAAAAAACAAAGCCAGGCAGCTGCCAGCTGTTGCTCTTTATGCCTTTTTAGCACAGCAGGAGGGAAAAAAAGCCCTCAAACCTCAATCCTCCCCATACTAAACCTTCACTCTTCCCTTCTATTAAAGGGCAGAGGAGCTAAGCATGGTTTTTAGTCCGGTTTTCTAGGAAAACAAGGTGAAACCTACTACAAATCTGTCTCAGCCCCACTTCTAACAGCTCCCGCATCCAATTTCAACCACACTCTGTAGCTCAGCCCTATTATTAGACACCAGAGCATCTGCCGATGAGCCATAAGGCTGGCTGGTGCCAGGTTTCCCCATCACACCCCATAGCCCCAATGGGAGTCATCGAGCCCCATTCCCTGCCCAAAATGAGCTGCTCACCAGCTTCTGGAGGGCGGCGAGCTCCTCGGGCAGGTAGCAGAGTCCTGTGCGGTTCAGCTTCAGCCAGCGCAGGCTGGTCATCGCCTTCACATGCTCTGGGAAATAACCGCCCTGCGAGGAGGAGCAGGGTGAGAAAAGCACCTGTCCCACGGGGTGAGGATCTGGGGACCTCAGTCTGACCCACCCTGCACGGTCACAGGGAGGCCTGAGATCGCCCAGTCCTATGGGATTAAGGCTTGGGGGACTGGAATTACCCAGTCCTAAAGGATTAGGGCCTGGGAGGGGACAGGATCACCTAATCCTACAGGATGGGAGGCTGGGATACACCAGTCCTATGAGAATAGGACCTGGGCAGCTAGGATCACCCAGTTATATGGGATTAGGAACTGGGGAGGCCTGGAATCACCCAGTCCTATGGGATTGGCAGCTGGGGGTCCTGAAATCACCCAGTCCTATTGGACTGGGAGCTGGGGGGGGCTCGAATCGCCCAGTCCTATGGGATTGAAAACCAGAGGTCCAGGATCACCCAGTCCTATGGAACTAACTGGGAGCTAGAATCACCCAGTCCTGTGGGATTTGGACCTATGGGTCCAGGATCACTCAGTTCTATGGGAATGGGACTTAGGGGGACTGGGATTTCCCCAGTCTTAAAGAACTGGGGCCAGAATGTGCAAGTCCTATGGGACTGGGAGCTGGGAGGGTGAGATACCCCAGTCCTATGGGATGGGGATCTGGGGTCCAGGCCCCCCGCGGCCCCATGTTTTGGGGAGCGGAGGATATCGGGCTATAGAGGCCAGGGGGCAGTGACCGCCGGGTCCTGGAACGCCTGTGGCACCAAGGCTCCCCCCGGCGCGGGGCGGGGCCGGGCCGGGCCTCACAGGGCCCCGGGACGCCGGGCCGGGCTGGCCGGGCCCTGGGGCCGGGCTGTCCCCCCTTACCCCAGTGTCCCCCACTCCCCCAGTCACCTTGAAGTCGTTGCCGCTGAGGTCGACGCCGCGGACGAAGGGCAGGACCCCGGTGGCCGCCATGGCGGTGGCGGAAGGGCGGGGGGAGCCGGCGGCGGCGCCCCGCCCCGACAGGCCACGCCCCCTTCCCCACAGGCCACGCCCCCGCATAACCAGGCAAGGCGCTCTTCATCATCAAACCACGCCCCCTTCTCCACCGGCCGCGCTCCCTTGTACAAGACCACGCCCTCTGATTGACAGATCACGCCCCCTTATTGACAGGATACGCCCCCTTCCCCGACCTGGCAGTTCTCCTTAATCACCAGACCACGCCCCCTTTCCTGCCAGGCCACGCCCCTCTCTTCCTGGCCCGGCCACGCCCCGGCGGTGACGCTGAGCGGACAGGGGGCGGAGCCGCGTTCCGCTTCCGCGTGGGGGTGGGCGGGGCCTGGTGGTGCCGCTCTCCTATTGGCTGGGGCTGTGCCGGGCCTGGCGCCGCCGCGCCCCCATTGGCTGGAGCGGGGCGGGGGCTGCAGTGCCGCCGGCGTGAGAGGTGGGTGCGGGGGAGGAAGAACGAGAACGTGAGCTTCGTCCCGCTCCGGCCCTGCCCTTGAGGGGTCGGGGCTGGCCTGGAGCGGGGGAGCCTTCCCCGGAGCGACCCTTGCTCCGCCCCACCCAGCCGTCCCGCCGGCGGGAGCTTTGCCCCGGAGGTGGCGGGGGGCGGGGAAAAACCCATCCCCCTTCATTCCCTAAACCACCTCCCCTCATTCCCCACCCCCACCCCCCATTCCCTCACCTCCCCTGTTCAACCCTCCCCCTTCATCCCCTACCCCCCTCATTCTCTAACCCGCCCCCATTCCCCAGCCCCCTCCCACCCTGTGGGTTCTGCGTCCCCCGTGCCTCTCTCCGGTTCCGCAGGGTGACCATGGAGCGAGGCAAGCGGCAGGAGGACGGCGGGCTGGGCAGTGTCCTCGACCTCCTATTGGCCAATGCCAGGCTGGTGCTGGGCGTCAGCGGCGCGGCTGTGCTCGCCATCGCCACACTGGCCGTCAAGAGGGTAAGGCTGGTGCTCTGCTCCCTGGTTACAGCGGGGGAAGGTGCACCTCAAACATCACTGGCCGCTCCTGAGGTGCAGAACTGGTCCCTTGCTTCTAGCAGGAACAGTACCACCCCATCTAGAAAGGCACCTTGGGATTAATTCCCATTTGCAATCCTTTTCCTCTTAAAATGTGAGCACTTCGGCAATGTGCGCTTGCGGCCCAGAAAACAACTGCGTTCTGGGCTGCATCCAAAGTGGGACTGGCAGGGTGAGGGAGGGGATTCACCCCCTCTGCTCTGCTCTGGTGAGACTCCACCTGGGGCTCTGTGTCTGGTTCTGGAGTCCTGAGCACAGGAAGGACATGGATCTGTTGGAGTGAGTCTAGAGGAGGCCACGGAGCACCTCCCGCATGGGAACAGGCTGAGAGAGTTGGGGTTGTTCAGCCTGGAGAAGAGAAGGCTCTGGGGAGACCTTAGAGCAGCCTCCCAGGACTGAGAGGGGCTCTTAATCAGGAAGCGCAGGGATAGGATAAGGGGGAATGGTTTTGAGCTGAAAGAGGGGAGGCTGAGGTGAGATCTTAGGAAGAAATGCTTTCCTGTGAGGGTAGGGAGGCCCTGGCACAGGTGAAGTGGTGATTGCCCCATCCCTGGAGGTGTTCAAGGCCAGGTTGGATGGGGCTTTGAGCACTGATCCAGGGGGAGGTGTCCCTGCCCATGGCAGAGGGGTTGGAACTGGATGGGCTTTATGCTCCCTTCCAACCCAAACCATTACATGGTTCCGTGATAAAATCTGTGGAAAGGAAATTCCCACCTTTGGGCCCCCACACTCTTGTTTTCATGAGTGGAACTCCTGCGTGGGGGGCTGCCTCTGCTGTTGTCCCCCTTGGTTCAAGGTCTGACCATGGGGAAACAAGACAAAGTAACTTCTCCACCTGGGCTTTCCTTCCCACCAGCTGATAGACCGAGCCACCAGCCCTCGTGATGAAGGTGATCCCAAAGCGGAGCAGAAGACGCTGGAGGAGAGCTGGCAGGACCTGGCCTTGATCAAGACAACAGCAAAACCCAAGAAGCAGAGAAGGGAGGATCTCAGTGAGCCTCTGCTCTCTCCAGCTCAGCCACCGGCACCAGGTGAGGCTTGGGATGTGTGTGCCTGCTCCAGCTATGGCTGGGAAGATCACCTTGGTGTTCTCCATGCTGGCTGCTCCCAGCAGTCTGGGAGCTATGTGTTATTTTTAGCTGGGTGACTGGAAAGCCGACCTGATTGAGCCTGCCCTGCTGGGAGGCTTCTGAGCCACATCCCCTTTTTAGGCAATGCCTGTGGTAACGGCATCTCCAATAACATCCCAGGCTCCTCAGCCACCGTGGTGTGGTGGAGGCTGTTGGGGCTTTGTTCCCTCTGGAGCAGTGTCTGCTGCGCTCATTTTCTGGGTCAGCTCTGCCCAGAGGAAGGTGCGCTCGGGAGCTGCCACGGACAAAGGCTGCCTTGTCCATCTGCCTTCCGGCGTTTTTCCAAGTGGGAAAGCAGCCCAGCTCCAGGCAGGGAAGGTCCTGACATAGTGGACCCAGAGTGGGGTTATTGGTCCAACTGGAGCGGCAGTGGTCTCACTGGGGTGAGGGGTCTCAGTGGGGGGTGAGGCTTGTGGGGACCCTGGGAGCAAGTCCCTTGCCCAGCTGCTGGGGCTTAGCCTGATTTCCCATCTCCAGCTGCATCTTAAGGCCAGGTGCTGTTGGGTTTTGAGGTGAGTTTGGGCTCTGACGTGGCTGAGAAGTGCTGTGAACATTGGCAAGGTCAGTCTAGTGTCCAGAGAGGTGGGCTGAGAGCTGGGCACCCATCTCAGCCTCCCCCTTGGCTGCGTCAGGAGAAGCCGCTGTGGGTTGCAGATGATGCGCTCAGAGCTGTGACTTCTCCTTCCATTCTGCCCCATCCCCTTCTCCCAGAGCCCAGCATCTGCTCTGCCCCTCGGGAGCCTCCTCAAGTTGAACCCAGCCCTCCGCGCTGCCTCACACTACAGGAGAAGCTCCTCTCCCACTACAGCAGCCGACTGGTGGTCCCTGAGGCACAAGTGTCCCTTGCCTCGCAGCTGGCCAGGAGCATCTGCTCCCAATTGCAGAGCTTCCTGCGGAGCAAGTGTCCAGAGCTGCCCTTCGGCAGCCTCTTCCTCAGTGGTCCCCTCCTCGATGGCCTTGGGGCTCTACGGGCCGACCACCTCCACCTCATGCTGCCGGTGGTCCTCGACACAGCGCTCTGGAGCCTCATTCCGGGAGAGGACACCGTGGTGAGGAACCCCCAGTACTGGATGATCAAGAGGACTGATCTGGAGTATTTCCCTCGTGGGTGCAGCCCCTGGGACAGGTTCATCGTGAGCAGGTACCTCTCCTCCAACGCGCTTAATGAGATCCTCCACAAGATGCTGGTGGCCTCCATCAACTGGCCAGCCATCGGCAGCCTGCTGGGGAGTGTCATCCACCCAGTTGTGGTCTCCCCGGAGCTGAAGCTGGAAGTCAAACATGATCAGCTTGAGCTGAGCATCACCCTCTTCCCAGTTGTGGAAATGGAGGACAAGGTTCTTCTGGCTGCTCCTCCTGAAGGACTGGTGGAAAACCTCTGGCTTGAGAGCTTTTACCGGGCAGAGGTCTCAAAGGTGAAGGAGCTGGATGCTGGTGACTCTGGGGCCCGGCAACACTGCCTTCGCATCCTGAACGGCATCTGCAGGAGCCATCCTGCCCTGCACAAACTCAGCGGAAGCCCCTTGACCCATGTTGTCCTTCACCTCAGTGCCACCAGTTTGGACTGGGCTGAAGAAAGCCTTGCGGACAGGTTCCAGCATGTGCTTGAGGAGCTGGTAGGGTATCTGGAGAAAGGGGTCCTGCCTTCCTATTTCAACCACAAAATCAACCTTTTCTGCGAGCTGTTGGAAGAGGAAATCGATGAGATGGGCTTCATGCTCTACAGGGCCATATCTGAGCCGGAGCTCTTGTTGAAGGAGGAATGACTGGTGCATCAGGAGCTCCCAAACATAGGGTGTTCCTCACCCATCTGCTGCTCCTCGCTGCGAGGGTTGCGATGCTTCTAGTTGCCTTGTCAGTAAGAGACAAAGTTCTTGCACTTTATGAGAAAACGATGTTTGCTGTCTGAACAAATGGTGCCTGAGCAGAGGTGGGGGCTGAGTGAGGAGCCTTTGTCTGGGAGGCTCTGCTGAACCCAGGGCGGGTGCAGGCCACACCTGGAGTCCCTGCAGGTGAATCCCAGGTGCTGGGAGCCAACATGAAGCATGTTTGGTCTCTGGTTCCCAGTGTCCTGAGCCTGTCCCAGCTGTCAGGCTCACCTCGTGCTCTGAGATTGGATGGAGCTGAGAGGGAGCAGTTCCTTGCTGCTGCTGGGTCCTGCTGGACCCTAGAGATGCAGCATCCTGGGTGGGTTCTTTCACCAGCACTCAACTTGGTCTCACTGTGCCATGCCCTCAAACCGTCTTTTGGGACAGGGTGGGAGCCTCATCCCTCTGCAGGACATTGCCAGTCTGGAATAAGGTCCCAGTGGTGACCTGGCTGGGCACCTGAGGGTACAGCCATTGCACACGGGGGGTTGTTCATTGGAAACCCATCCAGCTGCCAAAAGGGGCAAGCTCAGCCCTACCTCTTCATTCTGCCCCGAGGATGGGGCATGCTTCCAGCCCAGCACCGGGGCTTTGTGGCCCTGGTCCCACAGTAGTGTTTTGCTGGAAGATGTCCTGCAGAAGGAGGGAAGGATGTGAGCTGCTGACTCCCAGGAAGCTCCTGCTATCTGTTCCTTGGTGGAGGCAGTGGCAGGGCTGTGTCCCCTCCTTAGTGGGCTCCTGCCAGCGTTCATCTGCAGGTACCTGTTCTGCAACAAACCCCAGCATCCCCATCCAGTGACATTTCATACGTGCTGCTGCTGTCTTGAGGTCCTGTTCCCTTGGAACCCAGGGCAGGGAAATAGGACAGGAATGATGCTCTGAGCAGAGCGCTTGCAAAAACTGATTTGTGCTTTTTATTAAGAACGTATGTTTTGTTGGGGTATTTTGTTGTTTTTTTCCCTTTGAGTGGCTCCTCGTAGGCTTTGGTTCTGGCTGTTGTCCCAGGGCAAAGGAATCTGTTCTTATATTTAATGGGCAGAGCTGGGTTTGCGCCCTGGTGGAGATGGAGGAATGCTGTGGACTTCAAGTGCGAGCAGCTGCTGTGGTTTAGTTTCTTTTACAGCTCATCTTGTTTACGGGAGGGGAAAAAAAAACCCTGTGCTTTTCCTCCCTGTCTGAAGGTTCTGCTCCAAACTGCTTTCAGGTGTCAGTGATGAGAATAAACCTTCCTTGTGCAAACTAGTTCTTATGTCAGCTTTGTTTTGTCTCCTTTCCCCCAGTAAGGCTGAAGTGATCTTCCAGCCACTGAGAACCTCCCAGTGGAGAGCGTGGTGGTGGTCAGTGTGCTGCAGGGCCTTTCTCCTCCTCTTCCAAGCCCCTGTGCCTGAGTGCCTGCCTGCGGAACGTGAGCCATGTGGACACCGAGCTTGTGCCATTTACCCATGGGCTCCAACCATGAGTGCTGGCAGGGTCAGTCCAGACATGCTGGTGCTGGTCGATGCCATCTGCAAGGTTTAACCGGCTGCACAGACGCTTCCTGCTGCTGCTGCCGTTCTTAGGCTGCTGCCCGTGCCTCGCCGTGCTTTCACCAGCTCAGTAGTTGCATTACAAAGCTTCGTAATCCTATTATTTCAGCCGGCAGGTCAGTATTTTTAGGCCACAGCTGTTAATCACGGAAGTGAGGGGTACAGGGAAATGCAACCTGGGTTCTCCTGGCCTAACTCCATAGATTTAAGTCGGTAGCGATGGACTGTGGCAGGGCTAAAGGGTCTCGTCTCCCTTACACAGACTTCACAGCAAACCTGTGCTGCTCTGAGCCACCCTTCAGCCCCATGGCGGCTCCGCGTGCTGTGTCAGCGCAGTGCTGACCCTGGGAACTGCTCTGTATCCTGAAGGAGCAGGGTCCTGATCAGCACCAGAGGCACTGGGGGGAAACTGAGCACTGTCCCCTGGCAGGAGAGGACAGGAATCTTGTGGGTCTGCTTGCTTTGATGCACTGAGGAAGCTCCAACAGAGAGGGAGGAAGCAGCCTGGCTTCCCAGGGAGCTCCATGTGAACTAAGAGCAGGAAAACAGACCCTCCCTTCGGTTCAAGCAACTTGGCTCTTCCCCCAGGGAAGCAGCACAGGCAGCTGCAGAGACAAAACCCCTTTCCCTGCCCCTCTGCTGCTCACTTCTAAAGAACTGCAGGGAGTTCCTGCCAAGAAAGTCTCAGTGTTGTTCCAATGAGCGAGGAGAAAGGGCAGGATTTGGGTGGATGCTTTTACAGTAACTGAACTATTTTAAGTAGGAAGAAATAAGGCGGAGCGAAGATGTCACGGTATCAAATTTAAAATTAAATAATCCTTTATTAAGAAACTTATTATTGACAAGAATAACTTCCACTAGCTAGCAGCATTGCAGAGGCATGGCACAAGGTTTGAGGAAGAACTCGGTTTCAACTTCAGGAGCTGCAGAAAGCGAAGTCTTTGCCCCAGCCCTGCAGCTCAGCTTCCCTTTCAGGGCAAGCACCGGATTAGCTTCTCTGCACTCAGCCCTCCTTCAGTGGCAGGGACAACCTCGGCCAGGGGCACGGTGTTGTGACACAAAAGAACCGGGAATGTCGCTCAGGTAATGTCAACTTAGACAGGAACTTAAATAACATTCCACACTGGAAAGCCAGGACTGAGAAGCACTCAGCAGCTCTGGGCTCCGTCCTGGTGCTCTTCCTTGTGTAGAGAGGCTACGTACAACTACCACCCCAGCGAGAGCCACAGGTGGGCTTAATCCAGTGCTGTTTTCTCTGCAGATTCAGTTTCCAAATGCTTCCTTCAAACATTTAGACTGTTCCAATCTGCTCAGCAGAGCAGCTGAAAACAAAGGCTGACACCAGGAGCGAAGCCACTGTTCAAAGCTGCTTCAACCCTTGCTGCCCCAGCATGTAACACATCCCTTGGCTAGAGCAGCCTGCAACCAGCACTTCCAGAAAGCATCCAGACTTGTTTCTAGACTCCAGTTCCTTTCTGCAGTAGTTGCTCCTGTAGCAGCTCGCAGCCCTGGCCCCTTCAGGCTCTCCAGAGAAGTCTGTTCAGGCTCAGTGGTTTTGAGGGCAGGTTTTCCTTGTGTGGCCAGGCTGATGGCAAATGCTACAGGTCCGTGGTTTCTTGGCAGTGGCTCCTGAGGAGAGACTGCTTGGTCTCTTGGCTTTACTTCCCAACCCTCTTGAGTATCCACTGCTGCCAAAATGGTTTGAAGAGACATCTCCAGAAGGCCCTGCAGAGAAACAACTGGCATTTAAGTACCTTCAAAAATGTAAGTAGGTGAGAAACAGAAGGTAAGTGCAAGATGGCAGATCAAGTATTTTTACTGTCCCAGCCACTGAGATTATTCCTGAAACCACCTTTGCCTCAGGTCTGTCTGACCAGTTAAATGTCACCCATTTGTCTTGTGGCATTAGGGGAATGTGGGAACAGAGCAGGGGAAACTGCTCTGTCTGGCTGCATGCCCTGGTCTGCAGCTGAAGCAGAAACAACAGAACGTGCCAGAGGAAAACCTGGGGTTTTAAGTAGTTTTGAAAACTTGATTCTACCCCTTTAGGCCCAAATGTCTAAGGAGGAGGTGGCTGATGTTGAAGATCTCTCTCATGTCACTTCCCCACCTCTGTATTTTGCACTGTCCTTCTGTGTCAGTGCTTTCTTTCGCATCCCTAATTTGTTATCAGTTTTTTTTATGGGTACTTGTTTTCAGCACCTTCCCACAGCAGCCACACTCAGTTTCTCAGCTCTGATCAAACCTTCTTCAGACAGACTAGGCC
This sequence comes from Neomorphus geoffroyi, assembly GCA_033558235.1. Lineage (NCBI taxonomy): Eukaryota > Metazoa > Chordata > Aves > Cuculiformes > Neomorphidae > Neomorphus > Neomorphus geoffroyi. The sequence continues at coordinate 1,233,047 of JAUMJM010000038.1, forward strand.
TTTCCCTGCATTCCTAAACTAGGGCAGAGGGAGCAGCATGGCTTCCCTGGCATGACAGAAAGGGGTTTAAGATCTCCAAAGCAGTGCCGCTGCTTCAACTCTGTACCAAGCTGGTAACAGCTCTCACAAAGCTGAGCACCATAATTTGGGAGGATGAATTCCCAGACGGTTGGAAAGAGTGCTGGGCTTTATCTAACCATGGACCAGTGCTCAAGCTTACTGCATGTAGAAGCAAAGCCTCCTGCTTGGAGCTCAGATGTGTGCTATGGGGCCATATCCTGCCAGCACTTGGAAAGGTGGGCCAGACTTGGTTGTTACAAACAATATCTGAAGTTCTGTAGTGCTGCTGACACATGTTCTAAAGACAAACCTGAAGCCTGTTAAATGTAGGAGTTGCTACAAGAGCTGTCATGCTGTGGTGCCGTTATGCAGAAGCATGTTCAGTTTCACAGTATCACAGTATCGTAAGGTTGGAAAAGACCTTTGAGATCATCAAGTCCAACCTATGACCCAACACCTACACCTACTCCTACTTGTCAACTACACCATGTCACTAAGTGCCTCATCCAAATTCTCTTTGAACACCTCCAGGGATGGTGACTGGACCACCTCCCCAGGCAGCGCATTGCAATGAACAATTACCCTCTCAGTGAAGAATTTCTTCCTAATGTCAATCCTAAACCTCCCCTGGCGAAGCTTGAGACCGTGTCCTCTCGTTCTGTCACTGGTCACCTGAGAGAAGAGTCCAACTCCTGCCTCACCACAACCTCCCTTTAGGCAGTTGTAGAGAGCAATAAGGTCTCCCCTGAGCCTCCTCTTCTTCAGGCTAAACAACCCCAGCTCCCTCAGTCTCCCCTCACAGGGCTTGTGCTCCAGCCCCTTCACCATCCTCGTCGCCCTCCTCTGGACACACTCCAGCATCTCAACATCCTTCTTAAACTGAGGGGCCCAGAACTGGACACAGTACTCAAGGTGCGGCCTGACCAGTTTAGCTTCCAGAACAGCCTCCAACCCTCGTGCCTCACCCCAAGTCCAGCCTCACCTGGTGCTGTATTTTCATCTGCCCACTGGAAGAAGCCGCACTGCTGCTCCCGGGGTTTGGAGCAGGTATGGAACTGCCGCCCTTTGTTAGGCCCGTCCTTTTGGACGGTGCGTGTGACAGCTGGCTGGTTGCACATGCAGACTGTGCCGCCTCCGGAATCCGAGCTTTTATTTCCAAAGAGCTCTGGGCCTCTCCCTCCTCCTGGGTGCTGAAATCCTGCTGGGCTTCTTCCTGCAAAGGGCTGGGGTGGCACGGAGCCCCGCGGAGCCACGTTGCTTCTGTGCTCCGACTGCTGATCAGCCCAGAGAAAAAAGTTGCAGGCATTGGTGCTGCATTTGTAGAACTGCCTGCCTTGATTGGGCCCTTCCTTGCGCACGGTTAACAGTTGGGCTTCGTTCCCACAGTTGCACACCACCGCATTGTTCCCATCGTCTGGAGCAGCTGACGGAGCAGGCCTGGGTGTTCTCGTTGAGCTCAAGGAGAGCAGACGTCCTGGTGCCGGGTTTGTGGGCCCCCCTGCACGCCTGTTTTCACCGCTGGCTCTGTTAAAGGAGTTGTTGACCTGCAAGTGATTGGCTTGCTGGCTGGCCGACGATGCCGACTGGGACGACTGGTATAAATACTTCAAGTCCAAGAGCTCCTTTAGCATCTCATCACAACCTCCAATGCAACCAACAAACTCCAGGGGCATCATAGGTGGAACGCTGCCCCTCTTGAATTTGAACTTCAGTCTAAAATGACAGGAAGAATGAAAATCTCTCAGTTCATTTAACTCATCAACAGACCTGGAATTGCACTTGAGTTTTCGTCTTTTTCAATTCTGCTGTGCTTACACCCATTTCCCCAACCCCTCTTCTTTCTGGCCCCAAGCCATGAGAGCGGCGCTCCAGCTTTCCAAGACTGGAATGGAAAATGGTTGCTCAGCCCAGCCCACCGAAGTCTCTGCAATGTCCAAGGTCCTGCATTTCCCCAAGGGATAACCAGTACAACCAACCTGTGAACTGGATGTGGTTTACACACAGCACAGATGCTCTCATCCCTGGCCACATCCAGCACAAAATCAGGAAACCAGACAGCAGCTTTACAAGCTGGATAGCCTGTGCAGCTGAGATAGAACCTGCCGAGGGACAAGGGCAGCAGGTGAGGAAGAGGCAAAGTCAAGACAGTTGGTGATCTGTTCTCCAGTCTTCTCAGCTGTCAGAAATTGTCAAAACAACATTTTTTGAAAGGTAAATACGTACTTGAGAGGGAGGTTCAGCTGAGTCCACACAGCTTAGGTAGCTGGTGGAGTTAGCAATCTGCAGCCCAATTCTCATGCTTGCTGCAGAGAGGAGGTGAACAAACCACATCTAGAAAAACACAAACCGACACAGAAGGCTGCTTTCTACAACAGGGAAGATCACCAACCCTCCATTCTTCCTGGTCTTCAGGACCATGTCACTGCTGCATTGTGGACACTTCCGAACGGAAACGGGCATTGCTGGGTAGACCTCCTCTTGCTCTGTAATTTCTGTGGCTTCTCCAAAATACTGAGCCAGGGCCTGGTCCAACCTATAAAGAAACAAGCAGAGCATCCTGTGTGTCTCCTGCAAAAAGCAATCAGGCTCTGTAGTGAATTAGCACCTGTTGCCCTCTACACAGCCCCTCTGAGCTCCTCCGTAAGAGTGTTGTTCAGCGCTGCACCTCTGGAACAAGATAGGTATGAGTACAACACCAAAGAGGTTGGTGCACATTGCTGTCTCCTTCAGCCAGCTCTGAATATAATCTTAAGTGTTTAAACCAAGATGAGCAGTTAGTTGGCACCAACTCATGACAGTGTGCCAGGCTGCGAGTCATCCGTTCCCATGCAAATGCCTACACATACTGGGCAGGGCTCCAGGGAAACAGGACGACAGGATCCCAAGCCAGGCTGAGCCCCAGATGAGAAGCCGGCACATCCCAGAAGAGCAAAACAAACAGAGAGAGCAAAGACCGGACTCACTTGTTGGCTCTGGCCACAGCTTCGATGAAGACTTCCTTGTACTTTTGGACCTGCTGCTGCAACACTGCAGATTTGTCTTTTTTCCCCTCACAGATCAGTTTCAGATCAGCCTCCAGCTCAGCACGAAGGTCAGGTTTGGACATCTCGTAGCCCATGGAGTCATAGCCTGAGGAAAATACTGCACGGTAAGCAAAAGGGAGCAAGTAGAGAACCTGACATTTTCCCAATAGGCACTGCCCTTACCTTCAACCAGCCCCATGCCCAGGTGGCCAGGGAGGAACCGCTGATCTGCCGTAAGGCCCACGTACATCCGTGTCTTAATGGTCTCAATGTGCTCAGCGTGAGTGGCATCAGTCCCTAAGAGCAGACAGCCAAATTAGGTGCCAAGAAATGATCTCCCCTGTGCCCAGTGCAAAGTACAAGGTGCTAAAGGGACGAGGAGACAACTTATGGTCAGGAGCAGCACTGCCCTCGTTTCTCACTGGCTCGGGGGGCAATGAGGAGTTGGCAGGCACGCCCTGCACGCTAAACTGCACAGGTCCCTTGGTGCTGGAGACACTCGGCAGGCTCCTTAGGATCTTTAGGCTTTGCCCACAGGTCTCTACTACCCCTTTGTTCTGTACATTTAAGTGATTTCTTATCTGAAGCAGCATTTAGAGGATTCTCTACTCTGAGCGGGAGACAGAACTCGTGTTAGAGCAGTTGAGAAGAAGCTTATGAACAAAGCTCTCTCCAGAGTGAGGCTAGGCAGCCAATACTGACCAATGCCATGTTTCTCCATGAGAGCAATGAGATCCGCTTCTGTGAGGAGCAATGGAGGGCTGGTTTCCCCATCCACCATCTCTACTGTAGTGGGCTGAAAGCGAGACCCTTTCTGATACACAGGGATAACCTAAAGGGAAGGAGAAGCTCTTTGAAACTGTCTTCAGTGAATGGATCAGAAGGCAAAACGTCACACTAACATAGGCCAGTGCAGTAACAGGGCAGCACCCTGTTCTGGAGGAGATCCAGTCTCAGGGTCCTCAGGATTAGCCAGTAATGAGACACCAGAGACCATGGAATAGCAACTGCAGCTCCTCTTGGTGAGTAAAGTCAACTCTTGGGAGAGTAAAGTGGTGTCAGAAGGGGAAGAAGCTATCCAAAGCTGGCACAAAAAAGCTGTGCTGGTTTTCAGCAGAGATGGCTCCAAGCAAAACAGCCAGTGGGCCAGAAATTAGAATCATAGAATCATGGCAGAGTTTGGGTTGGAAGGGACCTCAAAGCCCATCCAGTTCCACGCCCCTGCTACGCGCAGGGACATCTCCCACTGGATCAGGGTGCTCAAAGCCCCATCCAGCCTGGCCTTGAACACCTCCAGGGATGGGGCAGCCACCACTGCTCTGGGCAACCTGTGCCAGGGCCTCCCCACCCTCACAGGAAAACATTTCTTCCTAAAATCTCATCTCAGTCTCCCCTCTTTCAGCTTAAAACTGCTCTCCCTCATCCTGTCCCTGCACTTCCTGATCAAGAGCCCCTCCCCTGCTTTCTTGTAGCCCCTTTCAGTACTGCAAGGCCACTATAAAGTCTCCCCAGAATAAAATTATAGGATGTTTTGGGAGTTTCAATTGTCAAAGAAGTATTCCTAGAAGGGAAATTGGCAGTGAAGCACAGTTTTAAACTGCCTGTCCTATCTATGTTATTCAAGGGGATTACCTTATCACTCCACTTCTCATAAGGGTAGACTTCCAGATAATTTCGGGCCAGGATCATTAATCCTTGAGCAATGAATCGCTCGTTAGCAATGTCGATCTCCACAGTTGTTTCCTGTCCCTTGGCATCTTGAGAGCAGCAAGCCAAAAAATGGCGCACAATGAATTCATAGAGTCTTTGCTCGTTGCCCTAATAACAGTAAAAGAAGGTCAGAGCCTCCTCCTTGGTTAATGAGACGTCAAGAAACACTAGCAAAGTCTCAGGTAAGGATACTACACTAACAACCATATGTCTTTAGTTATCAAGCAATACAAATCATTCACTCACCTCTGCCTTTGTTAAACTCACCTGCAGGTTAGCGGCATATTTTGTGGGGTGAATGGGAGGGTGAGCCTGGTCGGATTTGGTTCCATTCCGAGGGGTTGGCCCACCTTGATCCAAAATCCTCTGTGCAAATGCTCCCCAGTTTGGGTCCTGTGTTTGTTGTTGGACTAAGGCAGAGAGATTCAGCTCCTTGGGGAAAATGTTGGTCTCAGTTCGGGGGTAACTAATGAACCTTAGGAAGAAAGGCAGAAGAGCTCTTTAAGAGGTGCTCCAAGATGCTTCCCATTTTGGACTAAAGCTCATTTATTTTTGAAACAATGAAGTTTACCAAGCCAAGTCTTGCTTTCTTACCCTTGGGTATAGAGTTTTTCTGCTATTCTCATAGTTTCCTTTGCATTTATTTTCAGTTTGCGGGAAGCCAGCTTCTCAAGTTCCTGATTTGGGAGGAGCCAGGACAAAAAGTGTGTTTGTTGATAATTCAGAATGGTGAGTAAAGCATCAGCTCAAAGCTGCTTTCAGCAGAGTCCTTTCAGCACAGTTCAAACATACCACGGTATCCAGGGCAAGGGGCCTCCATTTGCTTTTTGGCTTGCTCCCAACCTCAACAACAGTCGCCACTGGATCCTAAACACAGAGTGAGCATAACAAAAAATCTCCTTTAAGAGTTTACACAAACAGTTCTTCAAATGTCTCAAAAGAGACCGATAAAGGAGATGTTTGGCTGATACTGGTTTATACAACTATTTACAAGCTTTCCTACCTCCATGCACATCTGGTAAAGGACCAGGCACGCTAAGTGATTAAAGAGCCGGTTTCTCTTCCAGTTGAAGACCACGCTGCCATCCTCATGGTCATGTGTCACTGTGCAGAACAACAGGTAGGAGTGATACAGCAGTAATGCAGTGGAAATACAGCACAGGCAGTGGGGCCATGCTATGGGGGGACCCTTCAGTTCTGTTTTGTGGTCGTGGCAAAGGAAGAAGAAGCCACCTCTGCAGCACTGTTTGCTTGTTGTCCTTGTTTTTCCTTTCTAGACACCTCAAGCCCTTTAATATGGAGTCCAGGACTCATTTTCCCCAAGCATACCTTTTATTTTATAGAAGGCTTCAGGAACAAAGGCCTGGATGGCTTTAAAACGTTCAACTACAAAGCCTAGCGTTGGGAACTGGCAGCTACCATAGCTGATCAGCTGATCTGCTAAAATATCAGGGAAGATCTTCCGGAGCCTGAGTGTCTGGAATCTGGTGAAGGCAGCACCTGAGAAAACAAAAGGGATCAGAACTGAATAATACAACATTGGAGGATGATCACAACCCTTCAGATGAATCTTTTTAATCCTCTGAGTATTAATTTTACTCTGATTTTAACACTAAAAGTTGCAGAAGCCTGTCACTGCTGGATGAGCCATAAACCTAACGTTTGCATCTAAGAGCACATTTCCAGCAAAACACAAGACGTGATTTAGTTGTACATGATCTAAAAATCATACTTATGATGCTATGGATAGCCTTTCTGTCTGTGTTGAGGATACAAGCGACAGATGATTTCTAAACACCCCTTGCTGGGCTTTAACAATGTGCATTCAATGCGGTTAGACAAGAAGCGAGGAGCAGCCTGATGGCCAGCGTCCTGTTTCTACAGCAGCCTGAGGGAGTTCAAGTATTTATAGACAATAGGCTACGCACTGGTAACAAAGCATTCCCCTGCCCACCTACCACACTCGCTCACTTCCCTTTAGCAGAGCTGTATGCAGCAGCTTGGACCGGACAGCCTGCTCTCAGCTCCAGCACTTGTTTCTGTACCTATCCTGAGGTCCAACTCCTGCCTGACGTCAACAGCATCACTTGTTTTTTGATCCGGCTGGGTGAGGTTCATGCAAGCTGTTCTGACAGCATGAAGAGTAATCTCTGAAAAGCGGGCTCGGAAAACCTGGAGGTTTGGTTTTACTGTCAAAAGACACACAAAGAAGAAAATAAAGAGTGAATTAAGCACCAAGAGAAAGGAGGAACTAATGAACACTGTCTTTGAAAAAGTATGCCGTTGACATATTCTGTAGCTTTCTGAGAGCTGAATGTATTTCTGAAGCCACATGTTTATCATAACTACAGTCAACATATTTAACCTGGACACAGTAAGACTGAGAATACACCTCTGTTACAAGATCTCCGAGTGGTGATACCTGTTAAATCAACACTCTTAACGGAACTCAGACCAATTGCAGAAGACACTCTACGCACCAGCTTTGCAGACGTGAATGATCTCAAAGCCAATGTTCTCTCCTTCGCGATCGCAGTCAGTCCAGATCACCAGAGCCTGGCAATGCTGGACTTCTCGCTCCAGGGTTCTCTGAGATAAGAAAACCAGGCAGAGTGAGACAGACCAGGCCACTTGCTTTGTCATTTATTTTAGAATGACTTACTAACTGAACACAAAAAGCAAAGTGTATCCACAGAGACAGTTCTTTTGAAAGCTGCCTAATCTCATGAGAGACACAATTACAAAGTGTTATTGCAACAGTCTAAGTCATTTATTTACATCTAACTGTTAAAAAGCATGGCCTGGAACAGATTGTGGTACAATCTGATCCAAAACAGTCATTTTTGGTAAAAGTGAGGCACAGTTACCAATTCCACCTCAACAGAAAAATCATTTCTACTTTTAGCAAGTAGTTGTTCTCTCACTGCACCAATCGTACATGATCAGGAGGCTCAGCGTCACAAATGAATGGCAGGCCTAGGAAATGCAGGAGGACTTTGCTACACTCTAGAACTCAGATGTTAAGGACAAACGTACAACCCTCCTTCTGACTGAGACAATGCTTGCAGAACTAACCTCTGAATACAGAGTTTCAGAGAAGCTCTTAAAAACAACATACCTTGATATCCAGGTAATTTTCAGGGCAATACTTCTCGATTTCAGCATCAAAAAGAGCCAGAGGGTTGCAGCTGTGCCTGGTAAACAGAGGAGAAGCTGTGTGCATAACAACTAAAGCATATGTTGTGAGACACTAACTGGTGCTGTCTTGTGAGGAAGTGCTGCTCAAGCACTGGAATTAATAATACATTTTATTACGGGTCTTGTCTTAGCTTGGAGTTCACATGAAATGCTGAGTTACTCTTAAAAGCAATAGAAGCAAAAACCTTCTAGTTTCCAGAGGAAACAGCAAACCAGTCCTAAACAAACAACTTCTCTTATTTCAAACACAGAGAACAAACAGAAGGGAAAGTAGAGATAACTGCTGCACTCCCTAGGACAACTCCCACTGAACAAAGAACATGAAAACATCAATCAAGGTTTGGAATCCTTAGGTCTGCTTCAATGTATTTTAACCAGCATTATGACTTTGGGGTTTTTTAGTGCTCTGAAGACAGGAATGTGAAAAAACATTTTTGCTATTCTATATAAAATTTGGTACTTGTCAACCTGCTCTGCAGGTGGTGTCAGTCCCTCCCTGCTCCTGGCTCTTTGAGCTTGCAGTGCCCTGCTCAGCTTGGGGCTGGAAGCAGAAGACGCCAACCTCGCTTTCTGCAGGGATACCAACCATCTGCGAAATGGCAGCTTAAAATCATGAGCCAGTAAGTGTCCCGACACAGATGTCATCACCATCGTAACGTTCTGCAAGAGACAGAGCAAGGTAATTAGTCCCCATCATTTCTATAAGCTTCCCACAGCCACAGGATTCTGGTGCAGTTCTCAATTTACACGACCAGTGACATCTCCCTCTTGCTAATCATAGAATCATGGAATTGTCTGGGTTGGAAGAGACCTTAAAGATCATTTAATATTCCAACCCTCATGCCATAGGCAGGGACACCTCCCATTAATCTAACATAACAAGCTCTTCTCTCTACTGACAGCTGAATTTATAGCCTGATCCTTGATGTTTGTAAGATGCTTCCAGTTCTAAACAGCAACATATTTTCGACTGATTAAAACCAGAAAGTTGCAAGACTTAAAGCAACAAAACAGTGTTTGAGCTAAGAAAAGAACATCTGACTTCTCCTCATCTTTGGACAAAGTGTCCCCATCACCAGACAGGCGTTTTGTAACTTCTGACAAGTGGCTTTTGATATTTAGTGTTTTGCACTTCTCTAATCCAGTAGTAGAATGAAAAAAAACAACCCTCTACCTGGCCGAACATCTGGTAGTCGTATTCGTAGATCTTGTTGAACTTGGAAAACCCTTCTCTCTAGAGGGAAAAGGAAAGCTGCTGAGTTTCTGCCTGCTAACAGAGACCAAACACGTTCCGCTGTGCTTTATGCAGCTGCTAAGGCAGAGCACAGAGAAGCACGAAGAAAGTGAAAACAGCTACTGTAGCCAAAACACAACGGCAAGGTGGGAGGCATAGACACTGCTTGTGTCATCTACAGAGACACTGAAATGGTGCTTTCCAACAGAAGAGTGTTTTAAACTATGCCTGGAGGGGATGCCAGAGCTATCTCCCCACAGATAGTAAAAACAAACAGTTGATTTAACAGATTGTTTAATGGGGCTGGCCAGTTATATTCTTGACAAATAGCTGTCCCGCTCCAAGCGACAATTAGTGTGCCAGCTCCAGGTCTCCCCTCCACCTATCTGAGGCTCACGGCAGCTTCTAGATTGGGTATTTGCTGCTTTTTCTACAGAAGCAGGATGATATCTTCCTTGATTAGGACTGTGAGTGCCCAGGTTCTCAATCACACCTTTCATTCAAACATAATTCTGGTCGAGAAGCACTTTCTAGTTCCTTAGCTTGGAAGCATCAAGTAATTATGCAAACTGTTAAAGGTCACAAAACAAAGCAGCAGAGAGGAAATATCTCTGAACTCCTCTGCTCCAAACCACAGACCATGTTTGATTTATTATGTGAACTTCAGTAAACCCCCGATGCTTGCTGACGCTGCAGAAGTGGTGCTTTGTGACTGGGAAATACATGTCAACAGATGTTTTCAGTTCCTGAAGCTTTTAGCACACACTGCAAAGCTAGGAATGACACAGGGAGCCCTCATCACTGTGGAGCTCAGTGCCTGGAGAAGGCAGCCCAGGAAGACAGAGCGCAGCTGGGGAGCTGAATTCCAACAGGACTTAAGTCACAAAGAAAAGGGGTCCGAGACTCCCAAATACACTTAAGCAGGTGGTGTCTGTCCACAAAAGAAAGCTGTTCTCCTATCCTTGCATGGTCAGAGACAAAACCAGTGCAAGATGTTGCAGGCACTGAAGTGAACAGCCTGTGCCAAGCCCTGCAGAGGGGCTGGGGCTGCCACACAGGACACACATTGCACCCCAGCTCAGGGCTGTGCTGCGCAGTGGCCCTGCTGAGCTGACTCCAGCCAGCTAAGCCAGACCTGTATGCATGTCAGGAAGTGGTAAGATGTGGCATATTCCTACCCGTCGCATTCTGCTGTTGGACAGCAGATCTGCAATCCCTCGGGCAGCATCGTTCTTCTCTGCCACGCACAGGACCTTCCGGATCCTCTGCAATGCCATATCTTCCGCAGTCTGGGAGAAGAGTTGCCAGGGCTGCAGCAGCGCTCTAACCCTGCAGCTAGCAAACAGCCTCGCTTGAAAGTTCATCACAGGGGACGGTGATAACTCCCTCAAGGCCAGGGCATGCTGCTGGTTTCTTGCCCAGCTGCCGGATCCTGCTGGGGATGGAGAGTGATGGCTGATGTCCCCTGCACAGGCCTGCTCTGCCTTTCACCACAGATCTCAGAGAGCCCTGGGCAGCCTCTGCCTGCCTGCCCGCACCCGGTTTGTGGCACAGACCCCTCAGAGCTGCATAGAACTGGACAGAAATTCTTCCGTCATGCCAGAAGCAGCTGCCTGGAGGTTCTTGAGCAAATCTGTCCACAGGCAGGGCCTCGGCACCCTCCTGCCCTGCCAAGGCCTCCCCTCACCCTGGGGATGCCCCCTGCCTGCCGCAGGGCAGGCCTCCACCCCACACCTGACCACAGCCGGGCTCCCCCTCAGCTAAGGCACCTCTTTCCTCCCCGATTGCCCCTTCCCCTCATCCTGGGCAGCCCCTTTCCCCCCTCAGCTGGGCTCTCCTTGCCCGGAGACGAAGCCTGCCCCCTCGGCTCCCCCTTGGCTGGGGCGACCCCTTCCCTCCCGCTTCCCTCCAGTCAGGCTCCCCTCACCTTAAGCACCCCTTTCCCCCTGGCTCCCACCTCCTCTCACCCTGGGCAGCCCCTTCTCTCCCTCCCTTCCCTCCCTTCCCTCCTCCCGCATTCCGGGCTCCCCTCACCCAGGGCGGCCCTTTCCCCTTGGCTCCCCCCTCCCCTCATCCATTCCCGCCAGGACGGCCCCTTCCCCGGTTCTCCCGTGCGGACTCCTCTCACTCTGGGCATCCTGCCCGCCCCTCTGCCCTCCCCTCAGCCGAGGTGGCCCCTTTCCACCTCCCCCAGGTCCTCCTCACCCACCGCTCTCTCTCCCGCGCTCGCTCTGTCGCAAAGCACCTCTCCCTCCCCGTTACGCCTTGCCGTAAAGCGCCGTTGGGGCGGACGGAGAACTACAACTCCCGTGATGCCCCGCGGCGCACCTCAGTTCGTCTCGCCCCGGCATCCCGCCTCGGTTTGCACTTCCTTGCCGCCGCCGGGCTCGCCTCGGGATCAGCGACGTACGGGGAGGGTAATGGTTAAAAAGAAGCAGCGACGAAGGCTGAGGGAGAGGCGGTGATGCCACTCCCGTGACGCGGGAGAGGCCGCGACGTCACGTGACGCCAAGATGGCGGCGATTCCCGGTGCCCGCGAGGGGGCGCGGCCGCTATGTCACGTGACTCCAAGATGGTGCCGTAGCCGCTCCCGCGCAGGGGTGAGAGGCCGCGCCGTCACGTGATCCAAGATGGCGGCGACGCCCCGGTACCTGTAATGGGAGGCAGCGGAGCGGGGCCCGCGGTGGCTCCGGCCGTGGTGGAGGCGTGAGGGGGGGGGCGCGGGCAGGGGGAGGGGCCGGGGGGAGGTGGGACACGCGCTGGGGGGAGCCTCGGGGCTCCATGAGGGTCCCCGCCCGCGGGAAATATGATCAGCGCCCCCGACGTGGTGGCGTTCACCAGGGAGGAGGAGGAGGAGGGGGAGCTGCGCAGCGAGCCCCCGCTGCCCGAGGAGTACTCCGTGCCGCTCTTCCCTTTCGCCAGCCACGGTGCCAACCCTTGGGCCAGAGCTGCCAGCTCCAAGTTCACCCGGGACTTCATCCTCATCTCAGAGTTCTCGGAGCAGGTGGGGCCGCAGCCCCTCCTCACCATCCCCGATGACGCCAAGGTGCCGGGAACTTTCGACCTCAACTATTTCTCCCTCCGCATCATGTCCGTGGATTACCAGGCCTCCTTTGTGGGGCACCCACCTGGCTCTGCCTACCCCAAGCTGAACTTCGTGGAGGATTCCAAAGTGGTGCTGGGTGACTCCAAGGAAGGCGCCTTCGCCTACGTCCACCACTTGACTCTGTACGACCTCGAAGCACGGGGCTTTGTAAGGCCCTTCTGCATGGCCTACATCTCTGCCGACGAGCACAAGATCATGCAGCAGTTCCAGCAGCTCTCCACAGAGTTCTCCAAAGCCTCCGAGTGTCTCAAGACGGGGAACAGGAAAGCTTTTGCTAATGAACTGGAAAAGAAGCTGAAAGATCTTGACTACACCAGGACTGTCCTCCACAACGAAACAGAGATACAGAAGAAAGCCAACGACAAAGGGTATTACACGACTCAGGCCATCGAGAAAGCCAATGAGCTGGCCAGCGTGGAAAAATCCATCATCGAGCACCAAGACCTGCTGAAACAAATCAGGTCGTATCCCTACAGGAAGATGAAGGAGGCTGACTTCCACCCCTACGAGCCGGAGTGTGCACCAGATCAGGCCAACACCGGCTGTGATCAGGACCCGACTACCTCCGACCTTGCAGAGCCCGGCGAAACGCACCTTTATGCCCATGTGCCATCCTACACTCCCAAGCTCATCAAAGCGAAGTCTGCCAAATGCTTTGACAAGAAGCTGAAGACGCTGGAGGAGCTCTGCGATATTTATTTTTTCACCCAGACCCTGGACCAGCTGCATCAGATCGAGAGGACTTTCAGGGGCGATGTGTGCTACCTGCTGACAGAACAGATCAGCAGGGCCCTCTTGAAGAAGCAGAGTGTAACCAACTTCCTTTTCGAGGATGTGACCTTTCTGGATGAAAAACCACCTGAAAACCAGTACAGAGGTTGCCAGGGGCTCAGTGAAGACACTATTGATAGGAAGTGTTTGGAAGAGTCCTCTGCTCCTAAAGTGGTTGTCAGCCTGGGATCCTACAAGTCCAGTGTGGAGTCTGTGCCCATCAAGATGGAGCAGGAAATTGAGGACTCCCAGGAGCCCCAAATGACCGAGTCCGTGACCTTTGAACACCAGGAGAACTTGGATTACCTTGATGCGGATATCAAGGGCAGCATCAGTAGTGGTGAGAGCATCGAGGTTCTTGGAACGGAGAAGTCTGCATCCGGCTTGACCAAGTCGGAGAGCCAGGCCAGCCTCCCTGTCAGCCCCAGCCCCCAGGCAGGCAGGAGCAAGGTGGGCAGCCGGCGGACGGTCAGCGAGGACAGCATTGAGGTGCTCAGCACCTGCCCCTCTGAGGCCCTCATCCCGGAGGATTTCAAAGCGAGCTACCCAAGTGCCATTAATGAGGAACCTTACGTGGATGACGAAGAGGGAGGCCTCCGTTTCACCCCCAAACTAAACCCAGATGACGCTGAAGAGCAGGAAGATGTTTTGAAAGAAGAAAACTTAGTGCAAGTTGATTCCGCCTGTTGTATCGGGAAGGAGAGTCCCAACTTCCTGGAGCCTCTGCCTGTCATGGGGCATAAGCCCTGCGAAGAGGACGGTGTGGTCAGGATCCCTCCGCAGCCGTATCGGCAGGGTGAGCAGGGGCTGCGCGGGAGCTTTGTGACTTTCCCCTCCCACTACAGTATCTCAGGTGGGCTCCTTCCCTACGAGCTCGACTCACGCTATCCTGCAGGCAGCAGGGAGGTCAGTAAGAGCAGCCTGGATGAGTGCTCGGACTCCACGAGCTATATCAGCAGCGCCGCCTCCACGTGCTCCGACAGGACCCCTTCTCCTGCTCATCCCGCCGGGCAGGCGAGTGACCGGCACAAAAAAAAGGCGGGCCAGAACGCGCTGCGGTTCATCAGGCAGTACCCCTTCGCTCACCCCGCCATCTACTCTCTGCTCAGCGGCAGGACCCTCGTCGTACTGGGGGAAGAGGAAGCGATAGTTAAGAAGCTTGTGACAGCGCTCTCCATTTTCGTGCCCAACTGCGGTGTTTACGCCAAGCCCGTGAAGCACTGGGTCACTTCCCCTCTGCACGTTGTGGATTTCCAGAAGTGGAAGCTGATCGGACTCCAGAGGTAAATGGAGGGTCTGTTTGCTTTGGTGCTGTCAAGGTGGGAGATAATAACTGGTAGGCCAGGAGGAGACCTTATCACTGTCTACAACTGCCTGAAAGGAGGTTGTAGAGAGGTGGATGATGGTCTCTTCTCCCAAGTGGCAGGCGATAGAGCAAGAGGAAATTGCACTGGGGAGGTCCAGACTAGACATGTAGAAAAATTTCTTCACTGAAAGTGTTCTCAGGCACTGGAACCACTGTCCAGGAAGATGGTGGAGTCACTATCCCTGAGGACGTTTAAAAGATGAGTAGATGAGGTGCTCGGGGATCTGGTTTAGCAGGGGACAGGTACATTCAGGCTTGATGATCTCAAAGATCTTTTCCAACCAAGCAATTTGATGATTTTGGGTGGGAGTTGGTGCACAGGGGAGATCTCTTGTCTAATTCTCTACGAAACTACCATGAATTTCTGCTCATGGAGTGAATTTTGTAGGGAAGTAGATTTGTCTCTCTCTTTACATCCAGCCTCACTTGAGAGTTGACTTTCACAGCACCTGCTGGGCGGTTGCTGCCGAGCTTGTACGGGTTCCGTGGCCAGGAGGTTTCCTCTGGTTTCAGTCATAGACTGGCAAAGCAGAGAATGAACACAGGAGTCTCACTGATGTCCTGGGTGATCCAGTAAGAGCGCTCCTGGGATCCCTGCTCTGCTTTCCTCCCCTCTGCCTAAACTCTTCCAACGTTTCTAGATAGAACTGTATTTTTTTAAATGGATGCTTTGATACAGGGAGGGCTTTTCCTTGTGGACCCTGATGAAGAGATGATGGATGCACTGTTGATGAGATGGCCAGGTCAGGACTTGGGGCTGAGTCAGTGAGGGTGTTGCTGGCCGGCTGGTGTGGGGAAAGGTGGAGGCTGTGGAGCTGTTGGGCTCTTTGTGGGGCTGGAGATGGAGATCTGTAACAGGAAAAAAGATCCATGGAACTGTGCGGACGTTGGAATTGCGGTTCAGATGCAAAGGAAGCTTCTTCTTGGGATGAGGACCACCACAAGAGCAAGGACCCCTTCCGCACCCCAGGCTTGAGATGGGGCTTCATAGCTTATGTTAGCAAGCAGCAATTGCTCAGCTCTCCAGAGTCTGGTGCTGCCTTTGTTGCTGTTGTGGAAAGGATTTTCTCGGTGTGCTGCCAGGATATGTTTGGTGCTTCGGGCACAGGTATGACAGGGAACAGCCAGCGTGGAAAATCAGAATGGCAGCTCAGTGCTCGGAGCCGGGCTGGAATAGCTCCCGAAAGAGAGCATGAGAGCAGCAGGAAAATCAGAACACCAAGATCCACTGTCTGGGCTGCTGAGCACTGCGTCACTGGGGACTGTGGGTGACAGAATTATCCTGAGCTGCGAGTTTACCCTCCTTTGGGTGCCCGTAAAGCAGGGCGATGGCTCTGCCAGCAGCTTCTCCAAGCTGCTCTGGGTGTTGGTGAGGTTTTTAGAAGCCACGAGTGTTTCCTCATTGCTCAGTGCTTGTGGTTAGGTGGGATTCTTATAAACAGAAGTAATTTTTTTGTTTAAGAACTGCTTGTAAGGTGTCAGTCATTTAAATCTTCCTCTGTGGAATGTTAATTAAGCACTGAGTTAAACTTGGGTGCTCTCAGTAAATCACTTGTCCCAGGGTTTTGGGAAGGAACTGGGAGGATAAATGAATCATTCTGGTCAGGGTGCTGTGTGTCTGAAGGCTGGACACTGCTTGGGCACAGGGAGCTCTGGCACCAGAGCTGGGGCTCCTGATTTGGAGCTGGCAGCTGCAGCTCAGCCAGGCGACTTCAGCCACACAGAACTGAGGAACAGAAGGCTCCTCCGTTTGCGTAGGCTTGTAATTTGCATTTAAATAACATGAATTTAGGCTTGTTGGATAATTGTGTGCTGTGAATGTGCTATGAGTTTGCACCTGAGTAGAATATTCCCAGACTCAACCAAGGAATGTTCTGGTTTGAGGATGGTTCTCTTTGTAAAGGAAGGGCAAAAGGTTTCACCTCAGAGTGAAAGGGCTGCCTCAGAGCAGCTCTTGCCCAAAATAGCAGGGGGTGAGTGGAGCTCCTGGTGAGGGGGGCTGGTTTGGGTTTCTGAGTCCTTGTTATCACATCCAGAAGCCACCAGCTGCTGCAGGATCTGCTCCTGTTCACCAGAGATGTCCTACCACTCCCTCTCTGTGCTGCTGAGGGTGGAAGCTGCCCCAAAGCGCGGTGGTTTATGAAGTAGAGGGGATCCAGGGGATCAAGGTTCCTTTGGGATCTGGCAGGCTGGAGAAACCATTCTCTTTCATGCCAGACTATAACTGCCCTCAGAGGCTCATGAGCTAGAAGGAAAGTCCACACAATAGTGGGACACAGAGTCTGATAGTGAGGCGCAAACACAGTCTGCTCCATGGTGTCTGGTTCCCACCAGCCATGACCTCTCTCCTTGATGTTCCAGGACAGCATCACCTGCTGGAGTTAATGCTCTGCACGCCCTGAGCCGATACAGCCGGTACGTGAGCATCCTGGATGCTGACAGTAAGACTCTCCGCTGCCCGCTCTACAAAGGCACCTTGGTGTCGCGGCTGGCGGACCACCGCACACAGATCAAACGGGGGAGCACCTACTATATGCACGTCCAAAGCATCCTCACCCAGCTGTGCTCGAAAGCCTTCCTTTTCACCTTCTGCCATCATTTGCACCTTCCCATCAGTGAAAGGGAACCGGAAGAATCTGTTGTGAATCGCAGGATGAACTTTCTGAAGCTTCAGCTGGGCCTTGCCAACGAAGATATCAAAATTGTACAGTATTTAGCGGAGCTGCTGAAGCTGCAGTGTATTCAGGAACCTGGCCGGGGGGTGAACCCCCTGCTCAGATTTGACTATGTTCCCAGCTTTTTGTACAAAATCTAGCCCGGCGCGGGCTGTCTGCTCGCGTTCTCGGTCTGACAAAGCTCATCCATGCTTGACATCGACGCTGTCTGCAGTAGCTCTCATACATCAGGAAGGGGTGGAGGAGCTGATGTGTTTGCAAGCACCTTTGCTCCACAGAAATCGCTGTTTGAGGGACTGGATTTCCGTGTGGTTCTCTGTAGCTGAGAATGTAGATGTTCCATCACGTAAACCACCAGGCACTCTGTTTGTAAATGTTAGAAGGGGCACTATTAACCTTTAAAATGTATCATGGCTGCGTCGCAGGGGGATTGTGGCATGGAGAGAGAGACGGGCTGTCTTGGGGATCGATACTTAACTGATGTGCAGCCCCCACAACAACACAGCACTCCACATGCTTCTGCCTGAGCCCTGAACGCTGTTGGTCCCTTCCACAGAGCCAAGGTGGAGACTGGAGCAAAGGTGTAAAGGCCACAGAAGGTTTTTCCATCCACCAGTGTCTCGTGTGAGCACAGCTCAGGAGCTCCTTGGCAGGGTGGCAGCATGCAGTCACCCATCTGTGCGCAGCCGTAGAGGATGGTGTTCCCTCCTGCATCTTTCTGAGTTCCTGGTGCTTCCCATGACGGGTGGGAGAGCAGTGCAGGCACGTGTGCTTCTGTCCAGAAAGTGTTTGCCAGTTCCTCTCAGCTTGGTTAAAATCCAGAAGGTGGAAGGACTCCTTAACGCCGACGAGCAATGAGGCACCCGCGCTGTGAATGTAGAGCACTGTGCCTTGGTAATTTGTCCCATCCTATTTATTGGGCGACCTCTGAGAAGTGTAGGAGGGAGGCCGGGAATCCTCAAAGCATGTGAGATTGAGGGTGGCCTTTTAAGGAGAGAGGGGAACTGAACAGAGTTGGGGATCCTCATTTTTAGGTGGTTTTTGTGATGGGGAAATGAGCAGTGTGACTTAGCGGAAGCTGCACTGTGAGACAGCAGCTGGGGGAGACGCTGGCACTCAGGAGAAATCGGGGATGAATGTCTGAGATTCCCTGCTGTATCCATAATGGTTTGTTGGGGTTTTTCCTTGTTGGAGCGTTGACATTTGTGCTTTTAAGCAGTGTCAGTGTTGCTGCATGCTGCTTCTGGCTGAGCCGTGTCATGTCTCAACTACCTCTCCTGGGGCACTACAGGAGCTCTGGATGGGGCAGAGCTGCTGCTTTCTGAGCCTGGATGCTGAGGACTTTTCCTTTCGAAGCTTCTGTGCCACTGCCTGTGCCATAAAGGTTTTGCCACTGGTGTGATGTCACTCCCACATTGTTCCTGTCAGTGCCAAAAGCTTTGTGCCCAGGCACAGCGCTTCCCTCTGGAGTCTCCTAGGAGATGCTGCTGCTTGGCCACCGGTCCTGGTCTGTGCCCTGCTCCGTCCGGTGCCCTGAGGTGGTCGCAGCCTCATGGTACTTGTAAGCTAAGAAAGAGAGCCTTGACTTTATTTCTTTTTAGCACTGTTCTGATTACGGAGGAGAGCAGCTGGAATGACACAAGATGAGCTGATGCGTTGTTCGGTTTGAGTTTTTTTAAACCTCTGTCTCGTGCTGGTGCAAGGTGGTGCTGGAGGTGAATGTGATGATCCTTCCATGCCCAGGGCAGTTTCTGTAGGCATGGGGCTTTGCCAGTGTGGCTCAGACACTCCTGAAATGCTGCGAGAGCTGCAGTGCTCTGAAACCTGTGTCTCAAAGGCAAGGCAGCTCCATGGGGAGGCTGTTGTCTGGCACCAGCATCTCACTTCAGTTGCTGCCTTCTCTCTGGAAAGGGCTCTCTGGGCATCGCGGGGGCTGGGAATCAGCAGGGCATAAAGGCTGGGTGTTGCTGGCGGCTGCAATGGGGCCAGCTCAGCTGGGAGAGCTGGGCTCATGGTACTCCACAGGGATTTCCAAGGTCAGGGCTTGCTTATGGTGTTTTTAGGATGCAGCTGGGAAGCAGCATGTCATCACCTTTGCTGAAGGTGAATGGTGCAGCTGTGTGTGGGGCTGCACGCCTTTAAAGTGCGTTCAAAGGCCTTTTCTTTTCCAAACTGTGCCCTATTGAGTGTGAACTGGGTCTGCTGGTGAAAGACTCCACATCCATTGCAAACACCCACTTCCAAGTGACTGAGGTGTCCCCTTGTCCGTTCATGTGCACCTGAATGACTTCTGCACTAAAGCTGAGTCGAGGAATCCTCGGGGGAAGAGGCGTCCCAGTAAATAAGTGATGTAGGTGACATCGAGCGGACCGAAGCTCCCTGTGTCCTGCCTGATGTGCAGCTCTGGAGAAGGCTCTCCTGCTGGAAAATGACCTGAAGCTGTTTGAGGCTGAGGAGGGAGGGACGAACTCTTTTCCTGCTGACTCACTCACGTCTTCCTCTGGCCTGACAGTGCAGAGCGGTGGAGCGGGATGGATGGTTTGTGTTGGCTGAGCTCTTTGTCACAGTGGTGCCTGCTTGTGGTGCTCAGCTGTGCTCATAAATCGATAAATAACTCGCTTCTTTCTCCTTCTGTCAGACCTGTCCTGTCTGGTGTTCCAGGCTGTGTTGAGCAATACTTGCACTACTCCCTATCTGACCTGCTGCCATCTCCTGCTGCGTCTCTGCCCCAAAGCAGTTCTGAATTGGGAGGATGCCCTGAAGGTTGTGTTAGGACCATCATCCGTTTGGAAACAGGAGCCCTGCACTATTTGCAGCTCAACTGTTGAGCAGGGGCTGCAGTGAAACACACTGGAAGACGTGTCTTAAAGCTGGCTGATGGCAGGGCAACCTCTGAGCTCAGACTCCAGGAAAGGGGCAGTTCCATCAGGCTGTGGCACCTCGGTGCAGCTGGATCCCAACCTGCCCTCACAGCTCGTGATACTCATAACAGCAGCAGAAACCGGGGGAGTCTGAGTGCAGCTGAATTCAGGAGCTGAACTCCTCTTTGCTCCATGGTTCCTCTGTCTGACCTTCTGCATCTGTGCAGTAAAGATCCTGTATTGGCACTTTAAGACTTTTCCTCATCCCCACTGGGTTACCTCACTTGTTTCCAATATTGGCAGACTTACAACTTAGATCTTCGCACCAACAGCTCCTGTGATGAATCTTGGCTCACGTGCTCACTGCATGCTGCAGTCTGGCCGTCCTTCCAGCAGGAGCAGGGCAGGTTCCTCGCAGCCACAGTGCAGTTCTTGTCAGCCCTTCCACATCGCCAGAGTCAGCGGTGCTGTGTGTGACCATCTCCTGCTTCTGTGAGCGCTCCAGCACGCGCCTGCCTCCCAGACGCTGGCTCCAGCTCCCTCCTCTCTCTCTGCTGGCTGTCAGGGAGAGCAGGCTTTAAACCTGACCAAGAATTCATCAGCACAAAGGTCTCCTGTGGCTGTTTGCTCCCGTTTCCAACTCCTCTTTCCAACTCCTCTGCTTCCCAGTGTTGTTATACCAGCTGCTCTATGGATCCTGCTACTTTCTGATCCCACCCCAGGAGGGTCAGCCATAGGAGTGGGCGATATTAACCCTACACAGGTATCATTTCTCAGAGAACAGAGCTCGGATTTACTCTCATCCAATAGCAATTACTTCTAAGCAGCTCTGGAGCTGCCTTGCCTTGCCTAAGGAAGTACTGCCTATACTCCAGCAATATTCACTGCTTGGTACGGGGTGGGAGAGGTACCAGAGGGGTGGGAGCCACTGGTGTCTCCGTGGTGATGGCCCACGGGCTGCAGATTCACCTCTCGGGGAGCTGGGCAGGACCTGGGTCTTGTAGCAGTGCTGTGAAAAGGCTTTTTGTGAGGTGGAGTGGGAAATGTGGTGCTGCTCAGGCTGAAGGAGGGTGCCTACTCTGCGTGGTGGCACAGTGTCAGAGCAATTGCCCTTATTGGTATTGGAAGGGTGACAAACCCACGCACACTAGTCCTGGGGTGCGTTTTAACTGGAAGGCAGAAACGGGGTACCTGGTCCTGCCGGAGCCAGCATGGAGCTGGGCTGAGAGCTGCCTCTGAGGGAATGAGGAATTCTCATCTCATTTTAAAGCACTGTATCCTATCACTGCATGTTGAGTTCTGTGTGTGTGCCTGTGCGTGCCGAATGCTTGTGTCTGTAGTTAGAGTGAGTGTGACCGGGAGAAATCCAAGCAGCATGTCTTAGTGTCGTGCCGTAAGTGTTACTGCACAAGAGTTTAACAGACGTTGACACCGAACGACGAGTCTGAGAAATGTACTTTTAAAAAAAAAAAATTATTTATTTGGGTTCAGATATTTTTGAAATACAAAAGAAAAAAAAATAGCAGTTGTATTTTTTAAAGCTTCCAATTCTTGTCATACATTGTGGTTAAACTCCTAATTTTACCGTGCTTATTAAAAAATGGTTCTACCCAAGCTCTTTGCTTAGAGAGCTGAGACAACACCGCAGGCGCTGGCAAGTATGGTGGTCCGGGAGGACTTTTATTAGACAAGGCTTGGCTTTGACGAAGCCTGTGGAGGCTGGAAGGCACACGAGGCCAGCGATCTTGGGCACACAATGGTTGATGCTCGAGGCAGGAATCAGGGAGGCTTTAGCAGCTGTGAAGTCTCCTGAGCAACAGAGATTGGCTGTGGGGGGCTGGTCCCTGCAGATGCAGTGGGCAGGGGTGTTTGAGTGACCGCGGGCAGCGTGGGCAGCCCTGCTGAAACCTCTGCTGGCTGGGGGTGATGTGGTGGGTCCCAGCTGTAACAGTGACAGTGAAGGGGTTGTTTCCCTGCAGGGGGGCTGTGCAAAGGGTTCCTATGCCCCAACAGCAGGGGAGAGGGGAGGAAGGGCTGAATAAGGAGCTGCTGCTGCACCACAGCCAGTGCCAGCAGGGAGGTACTGTGAGAAGGCACTGGGGTGTTGGTCTTAGGGTAGGGGTGTGAAGGTGCTGCCACGATCCCGGGTGTCTCCATGGCTCCAGGAGCCAGCACAGGTGCCTCCCCTTACAGGACAGGCAGCCCTGGGAGCGGGAAAGTCGCTGCGAAGGCTTCCACCTCGGCCTTCAGTGCCCTCAGCTCGCCCCGGTATTTTTCCTCCTCCAGTTTCTCCTTGAATTCCTTCAGTGTGGCCTTGGGGCTCATGTCCTTCTGCACGCGCAGCGTCAGCTGGATGCCTGCCAGGGTGGGAGATGCATTGGTCAGCCCCAGTGGCTACAGCACCTCTGCCTGCACTTGTATCCTGTGGCCATTCCCAGCCCTGCTGCAGGCAGCCTGTGAGACTGCTGGGCTCAGCCCTGCACACCCCACAGCAGCACTGGGGCTGCTCCCCAAGATGTGGAGCTGCCTGGGAAACTGGGGTGGGACCCCTGAGGGCAAGTTCAACAAGACTGCAACAGGTAAGAGTTTTGATCCAGGCTTTCAGCCTGCTGCCTGTGCAGTGGGGAGAGCTGGGCCAGTCCTAGCTGAGGCCAGATGTCCTTTCCCACATCCAGATGTACAGCTGGGACAGTTACTCCTCACTTGCATTCATGTTCCCTTTGCAGCTGTTGGGAAGGTGCCCATCTCAGCTCGGGTGGTGCCTCCTTGCCCAGAGGAGCTGCCCTGGCCCCACACACCTCTGCCTGCAAGATGACTCCAGCCTTACCTCTGTGGATGTACTGAGCCACCAGGCGGAAGTCATCCTGCCGGAAGCCACGAGAGGTGAGAGCTGGCGTCCCAAACCGCAGCCCACTGGGGCGCAGGGCACTGACATCACCTGCAGCAAGACAAGTCATGCACGACCAAACCCAGCACCAAAACTGCCACACACAGGATTTCAGCCTGGTTCCCAGTGCCTGGCGTGGACCAGGAGCTGGGAGCCCTGTGGGAAGCTCCATGGAGGCCAATGGCCAGCTAGGAGCATGGGGTCAGGACATGGCAGAGCTTGAGGGATCCCTCACCAGGGCATGTGTTCTTGTTGCAGGCAATGGAGCAGAGCTCCAGCACACGCTCTGCCCGGCCGCCATCTGTGCCTCTGCTGCGCAGGTCCAGCAGAATCAGGTGGTTGTCAGAGCCGCCTGCAGAGAGAAGGGTTTGGTGGGGACGTGGAATCGGGGGAGATGCTGCTGCAAGACATCAGCCAGAAGGGGTTGGGATTGCATCAGGGCCTTCCCCTGGCTTTAGGGGCAGAAGGGGGGCTGCCCCTGGTAAGGGAGCTGCTCCCAAAGAGTTTCGCAGATGTCCTGAGGAATTGCAACACTGGAGCACTGCCTGTCCCATCCATCCATGTGCTGCACTCGTGGCCTGGCAGGCTCAGCCCTGTCGCACTGCCAACCTGTGCTCACCCGTGACGATGTCGTAGCCCAGCTCCATCAGTGCCGCTGAGAGTGCCTTGCAATTGGCGACCACCTGCTGCTGGTAGGCCCTGAACTCGGGCGTTATGGCCTGCTGCAGCGCCACAGCAATCCCTAGGGAGGAAGGCACACCTGGGTGAGTTCTGGGGGCTCCTACCGGGAGAGCTGGTGGGGATGTGTGAAATCATCCTGGAAGCTGGGCAAGCTGACGGGCAATCCCTTCCCAGAACCAGGCTGGCGATGTTGCCATGAGCCAAAAGGCAGGATGGGGAAAGCCTGGCTGCATCTGGCTGCAGTCTCTCCAGGCTGTGAGTCCTCTGGGGCAGCTGGAGCTCCCTGCACTGCTGCTGGGGGTCACAGCCCAGCCAGGACGTGTCTCCTAGCTCCTTTTGCCATCCCAGACCTGTAAGCCAGCCCAGTGCAGCTGCATACCTGCAATGGCGTGGTTGTGTGGGCCTCCCTGCAGCCCAGGGAAGACTGACTGGTTGATGAGGCTCTCCAGGTTGTAGAGTGTTTCCTTGCCTGTCTTGGGGTCCACACTGCGGGTGCCTGTAAGAAGGGAGAGCGGGGTCGCTCACGAGGCAGCAGCATGGGTGCCCTTCTCTCATGTGCTGCTTCCACCCCCTGCCCTCTCAGAGCAGGGATGGTGGTTGTTCCTCTTCAGATTTGGGCCATGGTTGGCACTGGGGAGCTCCCCAGATGCTCCCAGTAGGCCCCAGACCTTCCTGCCCTCTGCCCTTCCCAGCAGAGCACGAAGTAGCTTAAAATTGCAGACTATGTCCTGGTGGGAGCATTTCTCCCTACTCCCCTGTCAGGTCAGGCACCTTTGCGGTAGAAGATCATGCCAGCCCGGCAGCCCCGCAAGGTCTTGTGGGTGGTGGTGGAGACGACATCGCAGTGTTCAAAGGGGGAGGGCACCACGCCGGCAGCAACCAGCCCGCTGATGTGGGCCATGTCGGCCATGAGGTAGGCACTGTTAGCATCCGCGATCTTCCGCATGCGGGCATAATCCAGGTTGCGTGAGTAGCAGCTGACCCCTGCAGGGAGACGGGATGTGAAGGGGACAGAAGCAGATGCTGGAGGACACTGGAACAGCCTTGTGTCCAGTCTTTTGATGGGGACAGCACACAAGCTTCTGCCACTGTGGATGTGTTAGAGGTCTCCTCCTGGCACTGCAGCATCTGTGTTCACTTTTGGGCCCCTCACTACAAGAAAGACATTGAGGGGCTGGAGCTCATCCAGAGAAGGGCAATGGAGCTGGGGAAAAGTCTGGAGCCTGGGGGTTATGGGAGTAGCCAAGGGACCTGGGGTTGTCTAGCCTGGAGAAAAGGAGGCTGAGGGGAGACTTCATCACTCTCTGCAGCTCCCTGAAAGGAGGGTGTAGCAAGGTTGGTGTTGGTCTTCTCCCAAGTAACAAGGGATAGCATGAGAGGAAATGGCCTCAAGTTGTACCAGCAGAAGGTTTAGACTGGATATTGGGAAAATTTTCTTACAGCAAGAATGGTGAAGCATTTGAAGAGGTTGCCCGGGGAAGTGGTGGAGTCAACATCCCTGGAAGTGTTCAAAAAATGTGTAGACGTGGCATGTCAGAACGTGGTTTAGTAGGCATGGGAGTGTTGGGCTGATGGTTGGACTGGATGAGACTAGAGGTCTTTTCCAACCTTAATGATTCTATGATCTGGGGGCTTAGCAGAGTGCTATGAGATTCAGGGAACCACCCCCACCCAGGGAGCATCTCCAAGGAGGCAGGAAGGGCTTGATCCTTACCTGCAATGATCAGCTTGGGGTGGAAGAGGCGGGCGTTCTCCTCAAGCTGGTCATAGTCGATGTAACCGGTCTTGGGGTTGACCTAGGAGAGGGAGAGGAAGAGGAAGGTTCAGACACCTTGGTATGGGTGAAGATCAGCTGCAGTGCTGTCCTGCAGGAGAGGGTGCTGGGAGCCCAACATCAGTACTTTTAAATTATTATGACTGCATCCTGGCTCCAGCTGGACTGGCTGTCTGTACCTTGTAGGGCATGGACTCGAAGAAGACAGAGGTGGCAGAGATCTTCTTCTTGTCTGTCATGAAGCCATGGGTGAGGTGGCCCCCGTCAGGCAGGTCCAGCCCCATGATCCTGCCGTGCGGCTCCACTAGGGCCGTGTACACCGCGAAGTTCGCTGGTGACCCTGCAGGAAGAGCGTGCCAGGCTGGTTAATAGTGCCAGGATGCGTGGAGACTGCTGCAGCTGGCCTGGCTCTCCTTAACACGCCATTACCTGAATAGGGCTGGACGTTGACGCCCCATTTCTGGGGGTCGAGCCGGAACGCCTGCAGGGCTCGCTTTTGGCACAGCCTTTCCAGCTCATCTACAAACTCTGTCCCACCATAGTACCTGCCAGTAAAGGATGGAGCAGGGGTTAAACCCAGCCCTATGACCAAGGGAATCCAGTGATGCTGTGGTTGTGGCAGCAACCAGGACAGCAGCTGCAGCAGATGTGACCCTGCTGAGATTGTCCCATGTGTGACCAAAGACAGAAGCCCAGAGGGTCTGATCCTGCCCTGGAGGAGCCTGGCTGCCAGGGCCAGGACATCGCTTCCTTCCCAGAGGTGAAGTCTGACAGGTTGGGTGGTTTCTCTCCCTCCCTGCAAGAGTTTAGCTTGGGTGGGACTCTGCCCCAGCCCTGTACCTCTGTCCTGGGTAGCCCTCGGAGTATTTGTTGTTCATGCAGGATCCCAGGGCCTCCAGCACTGCTCGGCTTGCAAAGTTCTCCGATGCGATTAACTCCAGTCCCAACCTCTGCCGCTGCTTTTCCTTCTTGATAATGCTGTGCACCTTTGGGAGGGGAGAGAAGCAGCCTCACCTGTGCTGGCTTTGCAGAGATGTGGATGCTGCACTATAGGGGATGGACACTTGGAGGTGACAAAGCATGGAGAGGGGCCTGGAAAGGTACTGGAGAAGGGAAAGGAGATCTCTTCTTGGTACAGATGATCCCAAACAGTTTGTATGTCCCGTCCAGGACATGTTTTGGGTTTCTGCTTGTCAGGATAATTCAGCTGTCATTTGGGCTAGAGAGTCAAAGGCCGCTGCCACGTGGCCTGGTGGGCCAGCTGCTCTGCTGTGGGCTTTATTGCTTCAAGCAGAGGGCTATGAGCAATATATGTGAAATTATGGCCATGTTATCTGCAGGTGGTTGAAGGATGCCCTCCCTCCACCTCTCACTGCAGGCACGAAGGACAGATGGGTCCTACCAGCTCAGCCTTGGACCATTTCCCTGCCACATCCCTGGCTCAAGGAAGTCACCATCCCCACAGCTGTCCTGGGTATGAATGAAGCTGCTGCTGGACAGGGGCCAGGAAGGGGCTCTCACCTCTGGGTCATTGCTTTCGAGCGGCTCCATTACCATCCTGTTATGGGAGGCCCAGAGCTCTGTGCTGGGGAGGCCCCCGTCGCACTGCGTTGCGTTTGCCATCCTCCTGCTGGGTCCAAGGTCACCTGCCAGCAGAGAGAGGGCTTTCTGGGATGGGGTGGGATGGCAGTAGGGCTGGGTGCCTGTGCGCTGCTGTATCCCTGCACCCTGCTTGCTCCCAGTCTGCAAATGCTGAGCAGCCAGCTCCAGGCTGGTGCCCACTGGGCGAGAAAAAGACCAACAGCTCTCAGGGTTCCCCCACTGATTTAAGACCAGTTCATTAATTACAGTGCTTTAATCATTCCCGATAGTCTCTCACAACCGTGCTGCCTGGGGTCCCCTGACCCAGCTCTTCAGGGCCTGGCCAGGTGCTTGGGGTGGTGAACCCAGGTGTGGCCTAAATAGGATCAGCAATGCGAGCAATGCCTTTCCCTCTTGCTCCTGTACATTCATGAGTCTCAAAGCTTGTAGGAAATGCTGGCAAATGCCCTCATGGACACCAAGGCTTCTTATTAAAACTGCTGTTTAATTTAAAGAGCAGTGAAGTGCTCATACCCACAGACCTCAATTTTAATGCATTCCCCAGTGTCCTTAAACCTCTCCGCTGCTTTCCCTTGCACACAGCCATGAGGGCAAACCCCAGCAGGTCAGAGTCCTGCCCCAGATCCTGAAGCCAGCACGGCTTGCGGAGCTGGGCCCCGAGAGGCAGCAGCTCTGCCTCAGTGCAACTCTGCGGCATGTGTGATGCCCAGGCATGGCAGCAGCCCTCTGCCCCATCTGTGCAACCTCTGCTAGCATTATAATGCAGAGCGCAAGTTCCCAGGCAGTCATGACAGCCCGGCTTCTGTCCTCACAGCCTAGCATCTGTCCAGACAGCCCAGCGTCTGCCCTGACAGCCCAGCATTTGCCTTGGCTGAAAACAATGCATCTTTTTACCCATTAACCTTGCAAGACGAGCACTGGGCCGTGAGCAGGTTATTAAGCAATCGCACTTGGTTTGCCTGTGCCAAGCTGCTGAAGTCTGTTGAGTATTGGGCCACTATGCGCTGCCCTTGCAGGGCTGGGAGGCTTAGCCACCCTCCTGCTCAGACCCGAGGCCTTGCTGGCAGGGAGGGAATCCCCACTGTCGGAAAAGCTGGGCTGGATAAAGGCTGCAGGAGGGGAAAAGCAGGGTGCAGGGCTTTGAGCAGGACGGCTGTGGCCAGTGTGTTCCCCCAGTGCAGGTAGCTGGGGCACTCACCCCAGAGCTCTGGCAGACGCGCAGAAGGCTCAGGGGGCACACAGCTCCCCGTTCCCCACCCAGGATTCCCCACCCCTCATTTCCCCTCTTATGGCAGGGCACCACTGCGGCCCTGGCAGTTCACCTGCTGCAGGGATGAACCCCAGCCCCACTTGGGTCTGCACCCTCGTATCCTGGCTCCACCGCTTCCCGTATCCCCGTGAGGCTCCCGTGCGTGCGCTTCTACTCACGGCACGGGAGAACAGCGCTGACTGCCCGGCTCTTGCCCCGCAGCGGAGATGTCCTGTCCCCTGCCCCTGCCCCTCACAGTCCCTGCCCCGCTCGGTCCCTGTCCCGCTCGGTCCCTGTCCCGCTGCTCCAGCCGCTGTCCCCCGGTCCCGCTCGCTCCGTACCTGCGGCCCCCGGTCCCCCTATCCCTGCTTGCTCCGTACCCGCGGCCCCGCTCCCGCTCGTTCCGTACCCGCCGGCCCCGCTCCCGCTCGGCCACCGCGCGGAGCCCGCCCGCACTAGCAAAGCCCGCTCGGCCACGCCCTCCCGCGCACTGCCCAATCAGCGCCTCGCTCGGCACGACCTGCGGGGCAACCGGGCCAATCCGCGCCGTTCTCTTCCCACTCCCCGCGTCCTATTGGCCCACGCTGAGGCAGGGCGGTGGCGCGGCCAGCACGTGCACGTGACCTTGGCCGGGGCGGGGGCTGCGCTGCTGTCACCCCTCGCCCTCGCCCCTCTGTCATCCTCGCTCCGTCGTCACTCACTATTCTGATGTCACCCTTCTGCTGTCATCCCTCTGCTGTCACCCCTCCACCGTCACCCCGCAGCCCCATCCCCGCCTGCCGTGCCCTCAGAGGGTCTCTCCCCCAGCCCTAGGGTCTTATCAGTGCCCCTGGGGTGCCCCTTGCTTTCCCCATGAGCCAGAGGATGGGAGCCTCCTGCCACCCCACACCGGGCTGGGAGCACTTCCAGCCACTCGGCAAGGCCAGGCTGCTGACCAAAGCCACGGCTCAAGGTGTGCCAGGCTGTGGCAGGAGTTGGCAGCACCTGCCCTGTGTCCCCCGTGTCAGGGCGCACACCAGTCACAGGGTGTCTGGATGCTGGGGAAGAAGAAAGCTGCTGTGGGGGCATGAGTGGTGCAGGCAGGAGCAGGGTGTGTTTTCCTTGTACTCTTAATCCGAGTTAGTGGATGGGCTTGACCAACTGGCCTGAGGGAGCCCTGTGCCAGGGCTTTGGGGGTTAAATCAACGCACCACAAATTGAGGAACAAGATTAGGGAATAAAGGATTCCACTAAATTCCTCGTGATGCCAAGCCGTGGGAAAATGGAACGAGGCAGCATGAGTCACTCTCTGGAGACGAGCAGCCTCACAAAGAGGAGTCAGGCAGCAGGCGAGACCACCGCAGGCAGAGCAGCAGAGGAGTGCAGTGCGGTGGTGAGTCCTGCAGGAACTGCTGAGGTGGGGTATGGGGTGAGCAGGAGAGGTGAGGGGAATCAAGGACTCACCAGGAGGGTGGTTTGCAGGTGGTGGGCTGGCGGGTCTACCAGAACACCCCTCAGGTATCGTTCTCCCTGCTGGAATGTCCCTCCCTAAAAGGAGCCTGTTGAGCAGTCTTGTAACTTAATCTCTGTCAGTATGGATTGGTTTTGCTCTTAATTTGTTGCTGGTTATCCAAGGAAGACCCATCACAGCTGAGGGATTTGGGTTTCCATGGCTCCACTGCTGGCCCATGTCGGATTGCTGCTAGGCTGGTGATGGAGGTGTTGTCTTGACAGTGCCAATGCCAGCAGCAAACCCTGGGTCGGTTTCTCAGGTCACGGTGGTTCCTGTG
Source organism: Neomorphus geoffroyi (assembly GCA_033558235.1). NCBI lineage: Eukaryota > Metazoa > Chordata > Aves > Cuculiformes > Neomorphidae > Neomorphus > Neomorphus geoffroyi. The sequence continues at coordinate 1,263,013 of JAUMJM010000038.1, forward strand.
AGGTGCAGAGCAGTGTCAGGGTCGTGTGTCCACTCACAGGGTTATGCCAGTCCTCCGCCCCACAGCACCCAGGACTGCTGTGGGCCAAAGGAGCTGCAAGAAAATAATCTTCGTTATTACTATATTTTCTGGCTTAAAATGTCTCTCAGTGACAGCGGGCTGGCGTCATGTGGGTGACAAGTGGGATCCCTGGGTTTCTACTGGTAGCAGTGGGACTCCAAGTTGTCCCTACGGTGCCTGAGCTTCTGCTCAAACATCTCCCATTTGTACTGTCCCTACTGGAGATGTTCAGGATGGGATCAACCCAAGGCAGCCACACACTATCCCTCTCCCTGTGTCTTGATTCACTGGGGATCTTTGCACAAAGAGCTTAAATTTGGCAGACACACACTATCCCCCTCCCTGTGTCTTGGTTCACTGGGGATCTTGCACAAAGAGCTTAAATTCCTTGTTCCTCACAAATACTTACGTGCCATTCCAAAGCCTTGCAGATGCTATAGAGAAGCTCTTTCCATTAAGTTCTATAACCTGACTTTGTGTATATGTTCTGTGTAGAGTTGCTAGCAAAGATTTTCACCTCCCCTGAGCTGCAGGAGCTGCAGATGATTGTGGTGTTTGCTGTTGTAATTTCAGGACTCCGGCTCACTAGCGATGGACAGCATCTCTTCTTCTCCTTTGCCTTTTTATGTCAGTTCCCCCACTGTGCCGTCTGAGAACACCACTGGCCAAGACTACTACTCCGGCCTCCAGAAGAGCATGCACATCCTCTCCATGGTGGTGTACAGCATCGCCTGTTTGCTGGGGGTGACAGGAAACGGCCTCGTCATCTGGATTGCAGGCTTCAAGATGAAGAAGACGGTGAACTCTGTCTGGTTCCTCAACCTGGCCATCGCAGACTTCATCTTCACCTTTTTCCTGCCTCTTAGCATTGCTTACACTGCCCTGGGCTTCCACTGGCCATTCGGGAAGCTCCTGTGCAAACTGAACAGCACCATCGCATTCCTCAACATGTTTGCCAGTGTCTTCCTCCTGACAGTGATCAGCATGGATCGCTGTGTTTCTGTGGCCTTTCCTGTCTGGTCTCACAACCGCAGGAGCCCGGAGTTGGCGGCCAGGATCGCAATGGGGACATGGGGCCTGGCTCTCCTCCTCAGCTCCCCATACCTTGTTTTTCGGGACACTGTGGTGAGTTCCAGGAACATCACCAGCTGCTATAATAACTTTGCACTGTCCGATGACTACACAACCGAGGCAACACGGAGGCTGTGGAGGATGCGGCACAAAGTGATGATCATAACAAGATTCTTATGTGGGTTCCTCATCCCCTTCATGGTGATTCTGATCTGCTACAGCATCGTTGCTGTCAAGCTTAAAAGAAGGCAGTTAGCCAGCTCTGCAAAGCCGTACAGAATTATCATCGCTGTCACAGTCTCGTTTTTCCTCTGTTATTTCCCTTATCACGTCTTCTCCTTGCTGGAAATATCCAAAAACTCTTCCAGTCATGAGATGAAAATGGCCCTTTACATAGGAATCCCCTTGGTTTCCAGCCTTGCTTTCTTCAACAGCTGCATCAACCCCATCCTGTATGTATTTGTGGGGCCGGATTTCAAGGAGAAGTTTCGCCAGTCTATCCTATCAACCTTCGAAGGTGCCTTCAGTGAGGAGTCACTCCTTGGCAGCCTGAGCACTAGGCGAAAGTCCAGGTCTGCTTCAGAAGCGGAGGTCCCAAGGGTCTGAGCGGGTACTGGTGTGCTGCATTGCTGGCACCACTGGAAACGGTGGTTATCTCCCGCAGTGTCCCCTCATGTCATAGAATCATAGAATCATAAGGTTGGAAGAGACCTCTGAGATCATCGAGTCCGACTGTGCCTGTCTCCCTACTAAACCATATCCCTAAGAAACTCATCTACCCATCTTTTGAACGAGTCAGAGCTATAATCGCAGGACTGGGGGCTACAAAGGGCTGTGCATGCTAACGAAGTGTAATTTGATGTGTTGGAGGTATCTCAAACCTACTGAGACTTAATATACTATGGAAATTAATTTCCTGGATCTGCAGCAGGGTGGGAAATCAAGGTACATTTTCCTCCTTGTGCCACTTCTTGACTGCCTTGTTTCCCTGTACCTTTTCAATCCCCTATGTTCTATCATACCTGGCAAAACTACAGCCTGGATGGTCACTGCCAGTCATCAGACTTGGTTGCCTCATCGCTGATGATTTTTTACAACTCCCAGTTTTTAACAGGGGACCTCTATAAAATTTGCTGGCTTTGTGACCCTGCTGGCAGAGCTCCCTTAACTTTTCTCTCCTCCTGGCTCCCAAAGAGCGAGCTTCAAGCGCTGTCCATGCTGCCACCCAGCCCAGCCCAGGGTTACCCTGTACATGCCTGGGGGAGGCATTTGGGAAGAAATCCTGCTTGCAACTCCCTGGGTTCACCTGCCAAGGGAAGAGTTTCTTCCCTGCCCTTGCCAGACTTTTCTGGCAGCTCATCTTTGTTGGGGTTCCTCCAAGGGGCAAAATCAGGTGCAGCTGCACTGGTGGAGTACAACTGTGCCAGAGGTGTATGGCTGTTCTGGAGGTGTATGGCTGTGCCGGCATTATGGCTGTCAGGAAGAGAAAAGGAAGGAGGTCTGGCCTTTTCCAAAAGTCCCTTTAAATCAGGAAAGAAAATACAAAGATCCTTTCCCATTTCTCAGTCCAGGCTGGTGCATGGGCTGCTTAAATCTTAAGGAGAAAATGATTTAAAAAAGCACTCTCGCAAACAAAACAGATGTATGTGTTGTTATAGGGTCTGGAATAACTGTAGGACACCCATCTTTCCTCTTCCCCCATGTATGGCAGGGCCAATTATTGGTTGCAGTCTAGTTACTCGGGTTTGATGTGCAGTGTAACTATTTCTGAGTGAGGCTTGTCTGTGTTGGTACTTGACATATTTCCAGCCCTTAAATAGCGGAGATCTTACATTTTGTACTGTTGGTGAATGAATATTAAACCTCAATAAATTTATGTAAAATGCACCAAGCCTGTTGTGTTGCCTGTGTGATAAAACACTTGTTGACCCAACCTGACTGAGGGTGCTCATCTGTGGTAACAGAACAAATAGATAAAAAGATTAAATACCCAGAATTTGGAAGTAAACCACTGGCATTAGCAGCAATGCTCATGACTGAAGCAGAACACACTCAACCTGAGTGTGAGTACATGCCTAGGGCACTCTATCCATGTGGATCTGGTTTCCATCCTGCAGTTCTGGCTTTTCGGTGGGTTTCAGACCTTCTGGTACATTTGAAAAAAACAGCAGTTTGGAGAAGAAAGAAGAGGCCGAGCTTGGCCTGGTCAAGTTTCACATATGCAGACTGCTCAGGATGAAGATGGTGGGGTTTTCTTCCCAGGCTTGATAAGTCTCTGAAACTAATTTTTGTAAGTAGAAAATGTCGGTCAAGTGAACAGCAGTGTTGAGGTGCTGTCATTCCCACCCCACCATAGGCAGCGGAATGAGACGTGATTGTATCCCACCTCCCACTCCTGGCCTGCCCGATCTGCCAGTGAAATGACCCAAGCTGCCATTTGACTTGTTGATCCTGCCAGAAACCTGCCTTGGAGCCCCGCTGCTTCGATGACTGGAAAATCTCTGACTCCTAGCCTGAACTTACAAACTTACATGTACCTCACTATTCCGCATGGATGATATTACCGAGCGAGAGCTGTCACTTGAACATGTTAGGGATTAATTATGGGTCTGCTGGGCCATGCAATATTAAATGCAGGTTGCGATCCTACAAGCACGTCTGTGCTTAGCCTTCAATTCATGCATAAGCCCGCTGAGAACAGGATTGTAAGAAGACCATCCATATGTCAAGCATGAGCAAACAGGGAGATTTACCCTTTGCCACAAATTACTGCCTGTCATACAGATAAAACTGCAATGTTTGCTATGCAGCATGCAACTCTAGGGCTATTGACTTGCTCCTGTTGGTAAACTACTACATCGATTGCTGTGTCAAGGTTGTGCAGACCAGCGCTGGCTCTTTCTGGTTTTCCCTATCTGTTTGCAGAGCCCACATAATTCCTTGTGACATGAGTCTCAGAGTGCTGGACCAAGGCCCCAGGCTCCTGTCATGCCTCTCTCCTCACCTTGGGACCCTTGAAGGTCAGGACTTGAAGTATTGACTTGGTTTGTGGTGGGAAAGAAAGCAATTTTCTGGGTCATTTAGGCATCCAGGGTGGGTAGAGCATTCCCATGGGACAGCATGATTTATATGAAGCAAAGTGTCTGGGTGATTTAAGGAATTACCACTGGAATACCAGTAGGTAACTAACCTAGAGAGAACTGCCTGGCATCCCAGCCGGGCCCAGCCTACCTTTCATGCAGCAGTACTGCTTTACCAGCTAATCCCACCTGATTCTGGAACAGGCTGTCCAGAGAAGTCACGGAAGCCTCATCTGGAGGTGTCCAAGGCTACGTTGATGGGGCTTTGAGCAACCTGATCCAGTGGAAGGTGTGCCTGCCCATGGCAGGGTGGGTGGAACTGTGTGAGCTTTAAGGTCCCTTCCAAATCAAACTGTTCGATGATTCTATGATTCTACGATTCTATGATTCTACATTTCTGTGACTCTAGACCCGAGACCAAACTGCTCTCTCTTGCAGAACTTGCTTCCACTCTAAGTGGCACATTATTATGCCTATGAAAAACTGTGTCTTTATAAAGTTGAATATCTCCCTGCAGGATTGGAAAGGGACTGAGAAAGCTTTCAGACAACCTCCTGAGAACACTTGCCAAAAAGGTGGAAGCAAATGTTTTACTGATGGTAGTGGCTATTGCTGTGTTATAGGATGCACTTGAGATAGAGATGGATCTGTCATCCTGTGTCCAAACCCCGTCCTTTGTGCAATAAGAAATCATGCTGACATCAATATGGGGTCGGACTGCCAAGGGACTGGCTCTGAGATAAATCTCCCATTGTAAAGAGTTCACTTGTGTTCAGATAATCTCATTATCACAGTGATAACTGTGATAGTCCCTCATTCCTAACTGGATTTCAGGCTGTTCATTCTCTCTGATACACGTGCTTTTCATGTGCTTATCTAGAAAACTTGAGTGACTAAAAAGGGGGAAAATATTTTCCAAAGGCTGGCAAACAATCCAAAGAGGTTGAATGACTCTTTTGGCAGTCATATCTCCCTCTGACGCAGCTTTGCTTTCAAGGCTCTTTTGAATGTGATCTAATGAGTGGAACAGCCTGAACCCCCAGTATTTGCAGTCATTGAGAAAGGTGCTGAACCCGCTGCCCCACTGTCGTGAGGCCCTCATTGGTCCTGCAGAGAGGCCGATCCGACAGCCCTGCTCCTACAAACAGTGGGCTGGGACAGGCAGGGCCATTGGGGCAGGTGGGGTTGTTCAGGCAGAGCCGCTGAGGCGTGCGGGGTTCAGGCTGTGCATAGGGGAGCCTTGGCTGAGAGCATAAGCAAGTTTTGATAGAGTGTTTGGTATGAATTTGCAGACCAAGGTGAGCAGGCTGATGAGGTCATTAATACTTTGGTGCTGGGCAAGGTAAACACAGAATCACCAAGATACCTTGGTGAAGAGCTCAGGAAGATCTGGCAGGTGATTTTTGTTTAGAGGTTTTGTCACATGCTGTATCTTCTGAGCACAGAAACTGCACTGGCTGGAGCTGTGGTCCAGAGCTGCTCTCCAGGGAAGGTAGTGACGCAGGGTGTTACTTCAGTAGCCGGAGTAGATGGGAAGAATCATGTCAAGGGGCCAGTTAGGGTAAGGATGACAGACTTCTGTATGCTGAAAAGAGAACAGGCAGAATCCAACTACAGCCTGGCTGTGTCCTACCCTGATTGAGTCACAGGCCTAGGTGGCACCAGATCAGTGTTATTTGGTCAGACTAGAGTCTAGCAGGATAATCAGATGTTCCTACATCTTTAGTGTGAGAGAAAATAACTGTGGTGTTTTAATCATACTGAGGGACAGCCATAGTGTAACTGGGTCTTGTGACACTACTGCTTCTGTAATGAAGCTGGGATCTTAGACAAAGACACATCAAGAATCTCAAGGAGTTAAAGCCTGGGGTGAATCGCAGCCCATAGTAGGTCCTCAACAGCCGTGGATTATTACTATGCCTGCCAGTTCTACACTGTTTGAGCAAGCATGCAAGTCAGGGATCTGAAGAAGAGCTGTTGCTGCCTTGCTTTGGAGGAGGAAAGTGCAGCAGATAACTCTGGAGCTGGGAGAAGATGCAGGGACATCAGGGAGAAAACCAAAGAGGATGTGGCCAGAAGCAACTCAAGAAGAGAAGATATTTTCTTCTTGGGACCTGGAGGAGTGCATGGAAATAGAAACTGCGCTCAGAGTAGTTAAGACGAAGAAGGGAGGAAGCGGTGGAAGCTAAGACAGCCTTGAGAGTACCAGCAGCATGATGGTGGGTGCAAATGAATGGGAGGGAGACTGCAGCAAATAAGGAAGTTCTCATTAAGGAGAACTTAATGAGCCAATAAAAGTCTCTGTGAAACCCAGCAGTCCCCCTGCTTTTCCTCAGGTGAAATTTTCCTGGTAAGTACAATGCTTAAGGGTCCCACTCTTGAGCTTGGGGAATTGACTTGTTAGATAAGGTCAAGCAAAGACAGCGCAGAGGTCTGAGAGCAGAATCTCTTTCAGAGCATGTTGAAATCAGGTAGGAAACATTATGGAGGACCAGTACTGGTAAAAAGCTTCTATGGAGGAGACATATTGGTAACAGTGCGAGTAAGTGGGGCAGGCCAAGTCTTACCCAGCCTTTTTCGGCGTGGCAGCTGGGTGAGGGTCTCATCCAGCACAGCAGATAACCTGCTATTGCTGATCCAAGATTGGTCCTGATTGGCACCAAACTGGGAAGGGAATAGGGTGCTCTTTACTGGTTGCAACTTTTCTCCTTTCCTGCATCTCTCCCAGCTTCTGCTTAGCTACACAGGGCAGAGTTGGTACCAAATCCTTCTTTTCACCCCTAGTCTGTCTCTGTGCAGCCATGCATGCAACACACAGGATCTTTTCTCCTGTACTGGATTCTGCTTTAATTTGCAAGTCCACTCTACAGTGACTAACTCAAAGTCTTCCAGTATGTTCACTATACAATTGTACAAAGTGTGATATATGTGCACCCGCTCTTTGTAGAGGAGCCGTAGCTTAGTGCAGTAAATGGCCAGTCACTCTAGGACCCAATAAGTAGGACAGAGAGGAGTGGGGTGTTTGGCACTGTGTAGCTGCTCAAATTCCCTAAAATGACAGGCCTTCACTGTCCAGTTCAATGGCTTTTGTCTAAAGGCAAATCTAAGGGCGAACCATGTCTGTAAACAGGTGGTGATGGATGTTGACTGGATGTTATGCAGACTTTGCAGGACAGAACTGCACACAAACACAGCAAAGCAAAGAGAATTTGCAAGCAGAGCAAAAGGCACTGCTGCTGGTTCCGGTTTCAAGGCAGTGTTTGTTCAAACCCTCGTCCTCTCATTCAGCTTGAGACGTTTGTCTGTGCAGTGACCTGTTAAATGCTGGGTATTCCAACAGGCCTGGCTTTTCTTTGTTTGAAGGCTGGTTGGAGATAACCCTGTGCCAGTGCTGAAGCTGATGCAGCAGATCCGAGTCATTGCAGACTGACCCGGAACTGAGAGTGTGGTTAGAAGCAGGAAAACAAACTGACTTCGACCAGTCTTTCAAAGCTTCGTGACTCAGGAGGATGAGGGCTGTAACAAAATGAATTGGTGCCTTTTTCCTGCAGACAGCCCAGCCACAGCTAGGCAGTAATGTTTGATAAAACAATAAAAGCACAATCTACTTACATAGCCCTTCACATAAATAAGATACATTCCCTGCTCTGGGGCCTATTGTAAGGCACTTTGGCTCCCAGATGTAGGGAATGCTATTTTCCAGATCATTGCCACAAAATGATACAATTACTCCTTTCCTTTATTCAGAAATACATTTATAGCCACTTCGAGTTCTGCCTCCCCAGCTGGGTAATATCCAAGGCAGCATCTTCGGGAAATCACACACTGTTGTTCCCAAGGCAGTGAAGCTGAAGGCAAGGGAGGAGGGAGGTGGTGGTGGTCTTTGAACTGTGCTCAATGTGGAGGTATCTGTGTGCTGCAGAACCTCCCAGCAGGCCCAAAGGGGCTGCATGGGGCAGCGGATGCTTTCAGGATGGCTTGTTGAACCAACTGTTGAGAGACACCAAACCTGTTCATGGGGCTCTGTTGGGGTCACATCAAAAGGTTTCTTTGGTGTTCCAAGTCTGATAATTCTTGCTGTCAGGTGGTTTGGGAGGTGAGTTTTAACATCCACCTTTTTAAAAAAACCAACCCCAAACAAACACACAAAAAAGCCAGCCTGGCTGACCAGTGATGGATGGTGCTCAGGAGACTGGATGACAGTAACATTTGTCTTCTCTACAGTGATGGATGCAGGCTGTCAACCAGTGGAGCACTGGATGAGCAGTGCCCTTCATCTTGCCTGGACGAAGCATGGGGGCTTTTTTGGCACATCGCTGCTTGCCAGGGTTGCATCTGGATTTAGAACAACAAATCTGTGTGAGTGAGCAGATTCACACCTGGCAGCTTTTCAGAATTCCTTAGACAACTACTAATTGAATCATTGTAAATGAAATAAAATCTAGGTGCTCATTTTGGAGAAACTATTTGTTAAACTCTTAGCATTTGGATAGCATATTGTAAAATTAACAAATCCCTCTCCCTCGGGAGCTGAGATTTAAATCTGCATTCCTCTGACCAGGAAATCAGAGGAGGGAAAAAAATTGATTTGCTCTAAGAAAACAAAGGCAGTAGCCTTATAAAAAGGATCAGAAGACAGAATCTTTTAGTTCCCAGTCCTGTGGTTTGCTAAACAATGCCAGGAATTTGGGGCAGCACAAATCAAATAGTCAGCAAATTCTGGGTGCCCTGAGGTACTGAAAAATGCTTCTGGGGAAGGCAGCCAATTGCGTTATGGATCAATGCTTCATCATGTGGTGTTTCTAGCTGTTCTTCCTTAAACTGCTCTGCCATAGCAGCCTGTAGTGAAATCCTGGGATGAACGATGATGCGAAGAGAAAACTCTGCTGCTCTGTGAAGAGGCTAACAAAAAGTCTCCTTCTCCTTTGTCCTAAAACCCCCCAAACAAAACAAAAAAGGAACTTATTAGGGTCAATGACCCTCAAGCAACTGTGGAAGCACCAACCTGTATGCAGAGAAATGCAAACTGAGAACAATGGGACTGGAAGACGTTAGGAGAGGTCCATTCTCTTACATGTAAGTGTAATTCAGAAGAGATGCTGTGCAAGGCTGAGGATTGCTGCTGCATCTCTGTGAGGGTACAAACGGGCTTATGGCCTCTCGGCTCACATATTGCAAACAGATGTTTTCCCTTTGCACAAGCGCTACAAGTGGAGTGCTCCACATCTGGCAGCTGCTCAGTGGCTGAGGGTTAAATTGCTTTCCTTCCCCAGCTCTGAGTCTGTTGAAAGAGGGAAAAAAGGGGACTGATGAAGTATTGGAATGCAAGAAACAATAAGCAAATGCCGTGAAATACAGGGAAACACTGGCTGGTATTCTGCCTAATGGGAAAAACTGCAGTTTCCACACACGAATCTAAATGTTGTCTTTTTGCAGGCACATTCGGTGAGCAATCCTGGCAGCTGTGACTTTCCTTCATCTTTCACAGTAAGGTCAGCATAGACAGAAGGATGTGCCCCTTGCTCTGATGAACTACGTAGTCCAGGGATATGTAAGTGTAATTGCTTTTTTTGGAAGAAGCTGCAACAGAAAGTACCCGATTTGTAGCTTTATGCTAAATGCTAAAATTATGATCCAAAAAATGCTGAAAAGTGAAATTTAAACCAGCTTCCAGCTGCCCAGTTAGTGGGAAAACACAGTGCTTTTCTATTTACTTAGAGGAGGGGGATCCCTGGCAAGAGCTTTATCCTCCTGATTCCATGTAGGATGGCTGTCAAAGCAGTGAAAGTATACAACTTTTGTTCTGGGTGCTGTCCTGGGATAAAGCTGGGCTTTTTAAGAGGGTGACAGATGTCAAATGCATCTTCATTGTATTCATGGCATTTCAGAACACGGTTTAGTAGGAATGGTGGTTGGGCTGACGGTTGGAATGGATGAACTTAGAGGTCTTTTCCAACCTTAATGATTCCATGATTCATCCAGTTTAACTTACGTTGTAAGGAGGGCCTTGACATAGAATACTGGACAAATCATATATGTTTCTGGCAGTGTAAAGAAACTGAGAGACCACTGAGTGTTTTCTTTTTCTTAATTTACTTTCCAGAAAAGCTTTCTTCTCTACTAACACTGCTGCACCCAATGACAGACGATGCCCTTGGACACACGGTGTGAATCCTGGAGTTGTGGGTTCCTTCCAGATCAGGACATTCATTGATTCTACAATTAGGAAGTTTGTAGAAGACACGAAGTGAAGCAAAATTTCTTGACTGAAAGGGTTCTCAGGCACTGGTGCCACTGCCCAGGGAGGTTGTTGAGTCACCATCCCTGGCGGTGTTTAAAGTAGATGAAGTGCTCAGGCACATGGTTTAGAATCGTAGAACTGTTTGGTTGGAAAAGACCTTTGAGATCAAGTCCAACTGCATCTGTCCACTACTCAACAGGGATATGGTTTAGCAGTGGACAGGTATGGTTGGACTCAATGACCTCAAAGGTCTTTTGCTACGATACGATTCTAAGTGTCTGTGCGTTTGGGATCAGGATCTTTGTAGTGAGTAAACGAGGTATGAAATACATTCTCCTCCTTCCCTTTGGTAACATCCCCACAGGGTTCTCCCCCGTCCTCAGCATCACAAGGGGGCAAGATGGCGGCGCCCCCTCAGGGTTGGCCAAAAGCGGCGCTCGCCCCCCCGTCCCTCGCGCCCCCTTAGGGTTGGCGGGAAGCGGCGCGGGGCGGGGAGGGCGTGGCTCGCCGCGTGTCCCCCTCCCTCTCTCCCCTCCCTCTCACGGCGCCGCCATCTTGGAAACGGAGCAAGCGGAGGGGCTGCGCTCCCGCTGCCGCCTCTGCTTCCCCCTTCTCTCCCTCCCCTTCGGCCGGGCTGCCTTCTCCCGGCGCCGGGGGGCCGCAGCCGGCAGGTAAGGCCTTCAGAAAAGGGGCAGACTCAGCCCAGTGCAGCCGGCTGTGTGAGGGCAGCGCATCCCCTTTCCCTGAGGAAGGGGCTTCCTTGCCCTCCCCTCAGGGCCCTGCGGGAGGGAACCCCCCTCTCTCTCGAGCTGCCCCTTTCTCCCGAAGTTGGGGGGGGCTGCTTGTCGCCCCCCAGACTCACAGGTGAAGGGGAGCAGGGTTTTCGCCCCCGGGCTGGGGGCTGCGGCCTCGCCCCTGAGAGGAGGGAAGGGGATTGGCTTTATACTGGAAGGGGGAAGATTTAGATTAGACATTAGGAGGAAGTTCTTCACGATGAGGGCGGTGAGGCCCTGGCATAGGTTGCACAGAGAAGTAGTGGCTGCCCCATCCCTGGAGGTGTTCAAGGCCAGGTTGGATGGGGCTTTGAGCCCCCTGATCCAGTGGGAGGTGTCCCTGCCCATGGCAGAGGGGTTGGAACTGGTCCTTTCTGACCCAAACCATTCTATGATTCTGTGATCTGTAGGGACAGAGGCTGCCTAGGTGAGTTGCCTCTCTCAGGGCCACTGGAAGCCAGTTGGGGGACCTGAAAGGCAGTATCAGGTTAGTGTGGAGCTAGGGAAATACCCCCTTCTCACACCGTGGGGAGGTGGGTGGGATGGTGCAGCTTTCCTCTAGCCCCTGAGAATCAGCTCTTCAGTACCGTGGTTATTTCTGCCTCTGTTTTCTGTGTGGAGATGCTCAATACGTGGTGTGAAGCCAGTGGGAGGAGGGCATCATGTATACGCAGTGCAGTAATTGTGTTCATTGTGATGTGTCCAGCATAAGAAGGATATGGAACTGTTGGAATGGGTCCAGAGGAGGCCACAAAGATGATCCGAGGGCTGGAGCACCTCTGCTATGAGGACAGGCTGAGAGAGTTGGGCTTGTGCAGCCTGGAGAAGAGAAGGCTCCAGAGAGATCTTCGAGCAGCCTTGTAGTACTGAAAGAGGCTCCAGGAAAGCTGGGGAGAGATTTTCTACAAGTAGTAGTGATAAGATGAGGGGGAATGACTTTAAATTGGAAGGGGAAGATTTAGGTTAGGCATTAGGGGGAAATTCTTCATGGTGAAAGTGGTGAGACACTGACAGAGGCTGCCCAGAGAAGTTGTGGATGCCACATCCCCAGAGGTGTTCAAGGCCAGACTGGATGAGGCTTTGAGCAATCTGATCCAGTGGGAAGTGGAATCTGATCTAGTGGAAGGAAAGGGAAGGTAGAACTGGGTGGACTTTGAGGTCCCTTCCAACCCAGCTTGTTCTATGATTCTGGATTCTATGTGTCTGTGTAATTGTGCAGCCCAAAAGAAAGGGTAGGTGTTTGTGGGCTGCAGCCTTCTCTGTGGTGCTTGTTCTTTCCCAAATCTGATGTGGGCTTGGGAGATGTGCGCATCTCAAGCCAGAGAGTTATGTCTTTACACTTCTAATAAAGTTTTGTGAGCTTACTCTCATCCCAATGCCTCTTTCAAGGCTGATACATCAATATTACTCTACAAATGTAGCCTCCCTGCCCCCCACACTTGTTACTCCTGAAGTGCACCTACGAGGAAGTCCTTGACCTATGGTTATGTGCTGAACTATGTTCAGTGTTGCCTGTGAGTATGTCAGTGTCTTACTGTGCTGTAAGATGAACCCTGACCAATGATCAGTAGCCAGCAACTCTTGCCTCATTTCCCTATTCCATGGAGCAAATATAACACAACAGAAATAAAAACTCTTCTTAAATGCCATGTGACTACTTTTAGTAAGATTGAAGATTGTCTCTGTGTTGTCCTCATTTAATCATGCAAGCAGAGTGCTTTCAGGTGGTGTTCTAAGACCTAAAAGCATTTCTAGTACATGCTCACTTTGGTTTTCAGGTGTATCTTTAGCACTGTTATGAATATTTGACATGTGATGGCCATTAGTTAGCAACTGGGAGTTTGAGAAAGTGAGTGTGCACAGTATCAAGGAAGAACACTAGCTAAGAAGTAGATTTTTTTAGTTCTTAAATTGTTCAGTGCTTAGTTTGGGAAGTATGTAGGAATGTATTTGAGCTTCAGACTGGATGTCTGTAATTGTAGTGCCTTCTAGGATTATTTTTTTTTAATTTTCTTTTCTAAAAGCAAAGGCTGAAAGGGGTGGGGGTCTCACATTGGTGGAGTAGGGGGGCACACCTGGCACCATGAAAGCTGAAACACTGAGGTGTTGCAATTTTGTTCCTGAAGCTGTTGCCGCTTGTGCTCTCTCTATGCATTTTTAACTTCTCTCAGTGACAGACAAGTTTTCACTTAACAGCAGTTCAGCATAGCACAGCCTCTTAATGAAGACATTTCTTGTTAGGGAGCTCCTGACTTCACTTTGGCTTTTAATTGAGGACAAATTGCATACAGTTTCTGTGATGAGGTCAGCCTGAGCATGAGTATGTCTAGTTGCGAAGGTGGGCTGAGTGAGTTTCTTTACAGAGCCAGCCAGCTGTTGCTGTAAGTGTGAAAACTGATGTTTGTCTTGTAGATGCTGTTTTGAGTACTTAATAGTTGATAGACCACCAGTTTTTTGTGACAGATTACACATGGCTATTACATGATTCTGTTACTCAGCAGGGAGACGTTTGCCAGGAAAGATGATACTGATTTATCCAAACTTGTGTTTACTTTGTTTTGAGTTATGCTGCTCTTATTTGATGTTTTATGTCCTCTATGTAATGCTAAAATGGATGGTTAAGGATTGGAAGACTCATGCAGCAGAAGTGCTGTATCCTAGAACTGTTGAGTTGAATGCTATTTTGATTTATCAATGAGTACTGATCAGTGTGAAATTTCTTCTATTTGAATAAAATGTTTTATTAGAACAAATCTTGAAAATGTGATGTTACACAGAAGAACAAAAAGTGTCAAGATGGAATCCCATTAAATCCTTGATGAAATTAGTGTTTGTGCCTTTATTTGGGAAAGACTTCCTCTTGATATTTTTCTCCTGTTTTCACAGGAGAAATATTAGTATCAAAGAATGACAACAACTGCTTCACGAAGTTGCTGCATTGTGCAAGAGGTCATTATTGACAGCTTCCAGTTTTATTGAACTCTTCCTTACATTTCATCCTTATTTGTAAGTTTATGGTTTTTTGCAAAGTGATAGAAAGATGCCCAGCTATGGAAATAGGCTTTTCCAGCCAGTGTAGCAGAGCCGGGACTAGGGAGCTCTATTTAGCTCAATTCTACCTGTGACTCGCTTTGTGATCTTGAAAATGTCCATAGTTGTTGCTCAGTTCTGGAAAATAAACTGGGCAAGCTGGTAGAAAAGAGAATCTATGTTACGAGGTGATAGCCTGAGGAAAACATTTAAAAAAACAAACCAAAAAACCCATGAAAAACCCCGTTGAAGTTAGAAGGTTGTGTAGGGGATCTTTGGGGGAAGCTCTGTGTTCTGTGGGAGGGTCTGTAAACTTGGGCCAGGAGAAGGAAGGCAGGGACAGGCTTGAAGTCCCCTTCTCTGTGCCCATGACTGGGTGTGCTGGGTGAGGCCAGGAAACTGTGTGGCTTGTGGGTCACAGCGGTCTGCAAACATGTATTCCTGATACTGTTGAAGTGTTGAGAACAGATACCAAGGATGCTGGAAAATACAGGCTTATGGGAAACTGATTATAAACAGAAAAATTTGCCTCTTCTTTGTTATTGTCATTGTAACTTTAACAGACCTTTGATCTCTTGCAGTCTTCTAGAAGCGGAAAAACAACTTAGGTTTGATGTTTTGTGTGCCATCAACTGAAATTGGGGCCATCATGAATATAACCAAGGGTGGACTGGTGCTGTTTTCAGCTAATTCCAATTCGTCATGCATGGAATTGTCCAAGAGGATTGCTGAGTAAGTAAAATCTGCAGGGCAGCTTAGGATTTTGATGTGACTTACTTTACTGAAGACTGATTTCTCTGTTTAAGGAAAGTTACAGGGGAAAATGCTGCAGTTTGGAAGAACATCTGATGTATGGTATTGCACAGTGTATTTTAATAGATCAATAACAGAAACTAACAAATTTGTTTGGAGGCAGGTTGTCTTTAGCTGCAGTGTGCTACAGAGAACATGTGGGAAAACTAACATTTGGGTAGTGTTAAATAATCGCAGCAGAAGTTTTTATAATTATCTTGTTCTTCTTGTAGCAGACTTTTTGTAGACTGCAAAACCTCATCCCTTCTGCTCACTGTGTATTTTAGATGAGAACACTTGTTTGGCTTGAAATGCATGAGTAGCTTTAGCAGGACTTTTGTGACTTCAGTAATTTTAACCATGCTACTGTAACGATGTTAGGATGCATACCAATACCAGGAGTATTGGACATTAATGTGTTTCCTCGCAAGGCTGCTGTGCCCACAGTTAAATGGAGACAGGAGGAGAAAGGACAGCGCACAGAACTCCAGTTACACTTGGCAAAGACTTGGGCATAAGCGCATAGCATACTCAGTTCTCTCCTTTATTTGGTGATGGGAGTCTGTGCTAATGCTGAAGTGGCATAAATACAGCAGACTTTAGTCTTCCATTATTAATCAAGTAGAGCTCACTGGTGTTTCCTGTTCACTTTACACTGACATTTTTTCTATAGAGATGGAGGACTTAAAAGTAGTCTTTTAAGCATACATAGTGCATGTGTGTGTTGCTGGGTGTGTGTGTATATATCTATATGTATGGCAACATGTATGGAGTGTATGTAGAAATACACATTAAAAATTAGACATTGCTACATGATTTAGTAATCAAGCACATTTTTTTTCTACTGCTTATTCTTCTGTACTTGATGTGAAAATTAGCTTAGCCTGCAGTGCAGCTTCTGGAAATTGTAGGTGCTTGTTAACAGATTTTCACTAGAACTACTGGTTTTATGGTTTGGGGTTTTCTTCTTTTGCTTTGTTTTGTTTTGTTTTTTCCCGTGAAGTATAGCCTTTTCAGTAACTACTACTTTGTCCTTCATTCTCCCATATTGACTACTTTTTTTTTTTTTTTTTTTTTTTTCTGCTCGTGCAGGCGCTTAGGAGTTGAGATGGGGAAGGTTCAAGTTTATCAGGAGCCAAACAGAGGTGAGCATCGGCAAAACTGGAAACTTATCTGCCTTTGGTGTGCACATATTGACGGCCCTTTCCTTAGGCTGTTGAGTTTGGCTGTTGCAAATGTTACATGTTTCTCTTCTTGGCAGAAACAAGAGTGCAGATTCAGGAGTCTGTGCGAGGGAAGGATGTATTTATCATCCAAACAGTTTCAAAGTGAGTAACTATTTAAAGACACTGTGCTAGCATTTTCATGTGGACTGTCCTTAAGAATAGTACTGTTTTGTTTTTTCTTTGTGTTTTATGTATGTGGTTTAGTGAAATAAACATAATTAACTAGATAGAGGCTTCTCTTTTGTTGTTGGTTTCGGACGTTCTTTGATATGTGCACAAAGAAGACTTCAGTATAAGATAACTGCTGTTATTTTAATTTTAAGTGAATATGTCAATGAAACTTCCCCTGGTCTCTGCGTTCTTGCGCTAAATACATTCTTTTGCTTTTGTCATTCTATTTAACTTCTTCCTTTTTCAGCTACCCCATCTCCAGTACAAAGTTCTAGATGTAGGAGCATTTCCTAAGCAATGTGTCCTGTGATTCAGAAAACATCTTTTTAAATGTAAAAATAACTTTACAAATGCTAAGATGTTTTTTCTAATGGCAACAGAAATAGAAGGTCTCTCAGTTCATGGCCAGTTCTCATCTAAAAAAGTATCTTCTCAATATTTGTGGCAGAAAATAGATGGTAATTGTTATTAGCCTGGAGTTGGCTTTAATAGTAGAGGAATATGTTATAAATCCTGAAACTTTTTTTTTTTAAAAAAAGTTTACCTATATAAAAAAGTATGTCTATTTTGTTTTATGCACAATACAAAGAGATGCTGGAGGTAAATTATGGACTACTTTGTTACAGCAACATGCTTGTGTTATTAAAAGCCTGAAAATAGAGTAACAAAAACTGCTGAATTGCCCAAAATAGCCAAGTGAAAAAAATAATGAAGTGTACTTCTAATGAAGAATGAAAATGCTGGGTCTGAGGCAGTGGCCATTCTGGATTATCAGTGAAGGTCGCTCAGTCACCAAATTCTTTGCTCCCTTGCAGTGCAGTCCCTGGAGCTGGTTGTAGGTACTGCGCTGAATTCAGGGTTTTTGTGCACCAGATTCAGAACTAGATTCTTTTCGTTCCAGGGATGTGAATACCACCATCATGGAACTCCTGATCATGGTGTACGCCTGTAAAACCTCCTGTGCCAAAAGCATTATTGGAGTGATTCCTTACTTCCCGTACAGCAAACAGTGCAAGATGAGGAAAAGGGGCTCCATTGTCTCTAAATTACTGGCTTCAATGATGTGCAAAGCTGGTAAGAATGCAAGTTGTTAGGAAATAATCAGGGCAACGGGTGTTCCTGCAGGTTGAGAGAGGTCTATGCGCAAGTTGGGACTTCCTTTAAAAATAACTGCCGAGTTTTTTATGGGTTTAAAACCCACATAGAAAGGAGAATGTAATTAGGAGTGTTTCCAAATTATGAGTTTGTAAAAAACCCCAGACTTGTAGCAGCCCTTTTATGCTGTGTCCTACTGAGCTGGGAGAATCAGTGCTGGACTCTGCTGCTTTGAGCTGTGGTTTCTATCCATCTCTCATCATACTGCTCTTTGCCTTTCTAACACTCTTGAACAGTTGTGTCATGTCATTTCTAGCCTGTTTTTTACCTGTTGGATGAAAGCACTTTGTATTCTTTACGTTTCAGTTGATGTGGGAGAATGAGATTCATTTTCACAGCCTTCAGCACATTTTCCACTCCTTTCCTTTTGCTGCTGTCCTTGAACAGTTAAACCAAACACAGTGTGACCAGATTTCCTCTGAGAGAATTGTTTTTATGATGAGAATTTGGGCCCATTTCTTGGGAGTTCAGAACTCTTTAATGATAGCCATGCCAGGGTCTTGCTGTGTGGCATAGGACAGTTTGTTAGCAGTGCTTCGACTTTGGGATCTCACCTGCCTCAGTGTGGCACTGCTGAGTCAGTTATGTAGAGTTTTCTGAGGAGCTTTTAAACAGGACACAGCAAAAATCTAGGAACGTGATAACACCAGTGTGCTTACAAGGGAGATCTATAATGTGCTGTGTACCATCACTGAGTTTAGTATTCTTGTTCTGATGCATCTTACAGATTTTGTTCAGGACAAACTTAGTGATGCTTACTAGACAAATAAAGAGTATGTCTGCTGTTCTCTCACATTTCTTTGTGCTTCTCCTTATGGCTTTTTAAAGGATTAACTCATCTCATTACCATGGATTTACACCAGAAGGAAATACAGGGCTTCTTCAATATCCCAGTTGATAACTTGAGAGCATCTCCATTTTTACTACAGTACATCCAGGAAGAGGTGAGAAAGGCCTGTTGCAGTTGCTTTTTAAAATTATTTTGTCATGTCTTAAGGCTTCTGAAACATATTCCTGTGAAAAGGCTAACTCTTCAAACAGAATTTTAAGGGAGAAAAGTCATATTGGAGGAGGGAGGGGAGTCAGGGCAGTTGGTTCTTTTCCTTGCCGCAGACTTAGATTTTGCTTTCATCAAGAGCTGGCATTTTCTTGTCCATGCAGTGATGCTATTCCTTTGTCTTAGATATATTCCCCTAATGATTATTAACAAAATGCGGATTTTTTTTGCTCTTGATGTCCTCTTCCTTTCCGATTTCCAATTTCCTTGACATTTATAAGGTGGACTGTGTGTGTAAGTTTAATTTATATCACTTATGAAAACAGTTTGGAAGTGAAGTTGTAAACTGTGAGAGTGCCTATTGATCATACTCTGAAAGTAAGAAAGAACAGATGACTTGTGGTGTGGAAACCTTCACCTGTTGTTTGCTCAGCGTGTCTCGACTTGAGGAGATTAACTTCTGATGTTCTGTTCATCCATTTCTCCAACTTGTTTTTCTAAGTTCTTTGAGAGCTGCTGCTGGTAGATTCATATACACAAATGATAATTGTAGGTATAAGATGCGTATTATGCCTCTGCCTAATGGTAATTTGGAATAAAGCAAATGCTTTTTTCCTGGTGAGAGAAAAGTTTTAGCTCACCCTTACTTTTGAATCCAAGCCATTTCTTTTCATACAGATACAAATGCCTCAGTTTGAAAACAAAACAAAAACCAAAAAAAAAGAGAAAAAAAACCCAAAACCAAACCAACATGGTTTTCTTATGAAAATGTTAAAATCTATTGGGAGAATTGGTTACTGTTTGAATTTGTTATTATAATTTCATTTGGTAAGACAGTCAGAAGGTGAATAGAACAAGACTCCAGCCTCTGGCTTTGCCACAGTCATTCATCTTGTGTACCAGGAAAGAATTATTGCACATCGATGGCACTTGACAAGTTAAGAAAAATAAAAAAAATTGTAAACCAAATATGCAGACAAAATACAAATTGTGCTTTTCTTGAAAGTTGCTTGAATGTATGGATTATGATCAAAACGAAAATCGTGTTCCTGGTTCAGTCTTGAAGCAGTTTTTGGTAGATGAGCTGTTAATGGGTTACGAAGAGTTGTTGCAGGTTTGAGCCTGGCGCTGCTGTGCAGTTCAGCAGATGAACATTTGTGGAGATCTGCTGAAGTGTGTTTAGAAAGGTCTTAAAGTTTTTCAGTTCTTCATTTCTGCATCCCTCTGCTTATCCATGCGGTGGCTTGTTAAAACAGGAATTGATGGAATGTATCTGTTCACATGGGATGTGGACTTGCAGGTCCCTTTGCCAGCCAGGTGAGCTCCAGTGCCTTTTTTTTTTTTTAGAAGTTCCATCCAGTGCCACTCAGGGAGAGTTTTGTAGTCATCTCGAGTGCACAGTAGAAGCAGCTCGCTCTATATCCTGTGTTGTGAGTGCCAAAGCATGGAAAGGGTTTCAGACGGGAGTTGTGAGGGGCTATATTGAGTGCAATGACTCCAGCTAGGTGAGAATGGGGGTCACGTAAAACGCATTTAACTGAAAGTTAAAAGGATGAAGGCTTGTAGTTGTTCTGTGTTGGGAATTTGTGCATAGGTGTGAAGAGAATTGCTTGGTGTTCTGGGATGAAGACAGTCCAGTCAGTGAGATTAATGTGATAGAAAATAATGGGGTGATTTTCCTTCGTGTGCTTAGCAAATGTTCAGTACTTGTTGTCATGTCTATGTGTACATGTTAATCTTGGAGTGATTGTTGTCATGTCTATGTGTACATGTTAATCTTGGAGTGAAGTAGCTGTACTTACAAGGAGTTGTTGATGTCTGACTGTGATTTGGATTTATAAAGAGCTGACAGCAAATTTGATAATTTGGCGGGGGAAAAATGAGGCTGTGATGTCTGAACAAGATCAAAGCCTTTATTATGTCAAGTGACAGGCCCTGCCTTGTCCATACCTTCCGTCATGGTAGTCTTTGCAGCCTGTTGTATAACTAAGAGTTTGTAAAGGACAGAATGTGCTGAATTCCCAGTATTACAGGTGAAGTTAAAAGCATTGTGGATTATTAATGTTGCCTGACATGTCCTCAGAAAAGCTCTTGTTTTCAGTTGGTTTGGCCCGTGCCTAAACTTGGAACTTCTTTCTTTTCTGTGCCTGTTTCAGGTAGAGTGCTTTTGGAAATACTCAGCCAGCATCTTTGTATGTTTGAGGATAAGACTGTGGAAGATCTTACTTTGCTTGTATTTGGGAAAAGCTGGAGTGTTTCTGCACTCTGGAACTGGCATTTGACATCTGACAGCAAAGCGATGAGCAACATGTTAGGGTATCGTCCCCCAAGATTTGTGTTGTGTAATTACAACTGTAACAGCTCAGCTTGCAGATGTTTAGTAAGGAGTCTCCTGTCCCATAATGGTAGGATCTGCTTTGTAGGACTTGGCTTGCTGTTGCAGCTGCGAGGGGCTGTGAAGTGTCGTTAATGGCAACTGAGGGAAGGATGAGCAGATTTTGTGTATGCTGCTCTCCATGACAGGCAGATTGTCCCAGGGCAGCAAAGCAGAATGCTGAGTTTTCAAGAAAGGGTGTAAGAGGAGATTAATTAGAGGGAGCACAGATTGCTGTTGGGAAAGAGGACTGGACGTGTGGATGGTGGAAAGCTTGAGAAGTTACAGACAAGGGAAGATGTGGAGTTGCTGTTTGTGGGGAAAATGGAGACTAGGATAAGAATCCTTTGAGAGATGGGGAGTACAATGCTAGCTAAATGAAGAGGAGTCTGGAGTGGAAAGCCAGTGTGAGAATGGGACAGGGCAGGGGCAGCAAGCTGTGGATCAGACTGTGCTGGTGAAGACTCACTGATGTACCCGTCAGACCTTGGAATGAAACCCAGACTTCTTGGCCTGACTGTTTTGCTGCTGTTGGCAGTTGCAGCAGCATCCTCCAGTGCTGGTCTGCATGGAAGACGGTTCACAGCAGTATGAGACTGACTCCATCATCAGTGCAGTGAATGTGGAATTGTTATCCCTCTTGATGGTCCATGGTCCAGATAAAGAATCAGCGTGATGTGATTGAGAAATGTTACTTTTTTGGGGGATACTCTGAAAAACAACCTTAAAACTAGGAAATCAGTGAAATGCTAGGTTTTCACTTGATTAAAGGCTGCCGTGTGTGTGCACAAGACAATTTAAATTGAACAGGAAACTTCAATTTCTATGGATTCCTGCTTCTTTCAGTGCTTATCTGTGTTGCTCTGATGTTCTTCTAAGGCAGTTACTTTTCTGTATTCTGTACTATAAAGTGTTTATGAAAGGTACAGTTCTAAGTTAACATCTGAATTTTCTAAATACATGTTCTTTTACTGAGGTCTGAACTTTGATCATTTACTGTGGATTCCTGAGGTTGCTTTCTTATGTTAGGTAAAATGCTTGATGCTTAAATTTCTTCTGGCAAAATAATGTTCTCTGATTCTTCCTGAGTTTACATTTGTCTAAAGATACAAAGTAGGCATTGCTCTCTGTCATTTACTACAGATACCAGACTACAGGAATGCTGTAATTGTGGCCAAATCACCTGCGTCTGCAAAGAGGTGGGTACGATCTGCTCTCTTAGAGCTGGAACTGTCTGTTGTGATTTTGTTCTTAGGATCACACGAAGGGCAGATATCCAATAATTAGAAGATGCAGCCTTCAATTCCCTACCACTTCTGGTTTGTCAGCTGTGTAGTTTTTACATCATTGCTGAAATTATAATAAAGCTCAGAGTTAAAAAACTCCAAACAAACAAAAGGATGAGCTAAATCAATACATCACTTACGATGAAGAAGGTATTTAATTGTATTATATTTGTGTGCATTTACATTATAAATTCCATACTGTAAATGAAGAAAAAATGACAGGAAACATAACACCATCAATGCAAAGTAATTTCAAGCTTTTTGACTGTTGAGCAAAACAGAAGAGAGTTAATTGGAATTATGGGACTTGCAGCATTTATCTGGAAGTTTGAAGGCCAGCGTGGGTGCTTTTCGTGGTTATTCTGACTCACATGGCTGGTGAAAAGATGTGAAGGGAGAAGTGCTTTCTTCCATGTGTTTTCCTAAAATGTTAGGATCATTCCATTTTTCCTCTGAAATTTTAGAAATAAAATTGAAATAGATTGGCATTTTATATATTTGAATTATTTTGTATATAATACATTTCCATTTCTTTAACCCTTTCCCTACAGGGCACAGTCATTTGCAGAGCGCTTACGATTGGGAATTGCTGTGATTCATGGGGAAGCTCAAGATGCTGAGTCTGACATGGTGGATGGTCGGCACTCACCGCCTACAGCCAAAAATGTTGCTGCTATTCATCCCAGTTTGGAGATACCCAGTAAGTAAGTTTGTGCATGAAAGCGTTCACCTCTTGTTCCTTGTGGCTTTGGGAGATGGGACTGGTTGGCAGTGAGGAACCATCAAAAAGACATGATTCTTTAGGAGGAAAAGGTATGCCTTTTTAATTCCTGGGGGAAGAAGGATTCCTTTTAGATGCTTTTTGTCCATGGTTTTAGTACTGGACTTATGTGAGGTCTGTGCCCTGTATAGGAGGAGCTGTGTCATTACAGCTATTCAGAAGAGCCCCTGGCAATGAGGCCCCACCTCTTTGCCATTTACTTTTCCTGTTGGAATTTTTCTGGGACACAGAGGTAATCAGCTGAGCTGACACTGGGTTTTATGTGTAGCTGCCTAATGTCATGGGCCTTGACAGAAGGACCTTACTGAATGGGAATGTGGTCTGTAGCCGTGCAAGTAAAATTTCATTGCATGCAGCCAGCTTGGATCTTAGTACAGTGGTTGAACTAGTGGTATCTGCAAGCCACTCTATTCTCTGTACTAAAATTAAGGATTAATTGAATTGGTTAAGAATTCGAGTGTAAATTGGTGTAGTTAATACTTTGGCTAAGCTTAAAAAAGATAATTTGTGTATTAAAATCCTGCTGTTTTTTCCAGTAATGCTGTGGTGGTTGAAATAGTTGTTGCTTCACTTCTCTCTGTAACAGTGGTGACCCAGGCAAAGCAGATGTTTTCACACTTGAAGTAAATTGTATAAACTTTCTTTTCTCCTTTCTACCCCTTTAAAAAAATTGCTGTTAATCAGTGCTGATTCCCAAGGAAAAACCACCCATCACAGTTGTTGGAGATGTAGGAGGAAGAATAGCTATAATAGTGGTAAGTAATGGCATAGCTTTACATAAATTATATTGAATGTGTTAAAGTTGCAGAAACCAGGTAGATTTTCTGCTGCATTGGCAACTGGACTTTGGGCTTTTAATACTGCCCTTTTAATATCATGAGGGAGTATCCTGCACACTTTCTGAAGCTGATTGTGAACGGTGAAGTGATCCATACTGAAAAGCAGCATTTGGATCTTTTTTTTTCCTATCAATAGAGCAGCTAAATTTCTGAAAAGCGCTTGCCTGAAGGTGAGGAGCTTTAGGTGGTGCTTAAACATCAGTGTCAGAGGAGAGGAGGATCACTGTGTTGCTGTTCTGTGAGTTTAGAGATGCCAGTGGATTAGATATGGTGCAGCCTTGTGGTTTCTCCAAAGCAGAGTGCTTCTGTTAGTTTGATTTTTGAATGTGTGGGATGTCTTGGCTTTTCCCTCTTCCTGTCATGGAGCAATCCCTCTGCCCTTGGTGCTCCGTTAGTTTTAGACACTATGTTTCTGTGCTTTGGTGCTGAGTGTGTAGCTCAGGTGTCTGCAGAACAGGATCAACCCCAATGTCTGTTTAGCATTGGCTGTGAACTGTTACATGTGAAACATGCAATGACAATCTGGGTGTGCTGTTAGGGCCTCTGAGAATGTGGTGAATTGTCACTGACCAGATCTCATTTTGACAGGATGACATCATAGACGATGTTGACAGCTTCCTTGCTGCAGCCGAGACGCTCAAGGAGCGGGGGGCTTACAAGATCTTCGTAATGGCGACACATGGCCTCTTATCTTCAGATGCTCCCCGGCTGATAGAGGAATCCGCAATTGATGAAGTAAGTGTGGAGTCTGAATTTCTCATCAAATGAGTTTGGGGGTTTGTTTAAGCAAGCAGGTTCTTCCTGAGTTGATTATTAAAATATACTGACATTAAGGATTTGGCTGGGAAGTTCCTGGGTTCAGACTTTCTTGCCGTGGAATTGTATACTAAAATATTAGCAACTGCGTGTCCTTAAACTGTAGCAATGGGAAAGCAGGGAGGCAGTGAAAAGCTAGACAGTATTAGCAGACTTTTCCCTTCAGCATGGGGGATGTTTTTGTGCCTTGCTTTGGACCTGGGTGGTAGGATGAGAGGGAGGAAGGACAGTGCCATTAGTATCCATGGATACGAGGACATTCCCTTTTGCAGTTCTAATATGGGAGGTGGAAACCCTAATGGAGCTTCGTCTCTCTGATAGTTTTTTTCTTTCTGTAGGTGGTTGTTACAAACACGATTCCACATGAAATACAAAAACTCCAGTGCCCTAAAATCAAGACTGTGGATATCAGCATGATCCTCTCGGAAGCCATTCGCAGGATCCACAATGGGGAGTCCATGTCGTACCTTTTCAGAAATATAGGACTGGATGATTAATGCTTTTTATTCTACAGAAACACCCCGGGCCAAACTGGAAGCAAACAGATAATGAGCTGTGAAACATCGTGCTTACCTTAATATTTCTATTGAGCCACTTCTTGTGTTCTCTTGGTTAAGATAAAGATAGAACAGTTTTTAAGAGGTGTTTTTTTTTCTTTGCAGGGTTCTTTTTGGGTGGGGTGGGTGGGAAATAAACGTTTTACGGAAACCTGTTGGAGTTGCTTTTAGGTTAGTTGCACTATCTACACAATGGAAAAAACTCACAAGGCACTTGAGGCAAGAATTTGGCTTCTAAACTAAGCATTCCTTTTCCAAAGCTGCTTGCTACAAGTGCTTTAAAAGATAATAAAATGAAGTGACTGTATAATATTTGCATTTTAAAAGCCAAAAAGGTTGTACTGTTGTATGCAGTTCAGTGATTTTGTAGGAGTGCTTTTATAGAAGAGCGTATGAAATATGCACCTGTATTTATTTTCTGCGACAATGAATAAAGACATGTTTTGTGTGAGCTTTCTAAAAATGTCCATGCACACACACTTGTCTCCTAAAGTGTGTCCCCTAAAGAAGATTTGCAGGTATTACCTTACAGAAAGAAATCAGAAGGGGGATCAATTCTATTATGCTAATGTGTTTCTTTGGAATATGAACAGGATTCTGGCTTCTTGGCAGTAAGGAGAGTATCCCATGGTGTGCTTGTCACAGTGAAACACCTGCAGACAGGAGGAGAGGCTACGTTTCACTGTGCTGATGCTCGCTGTTGTTTTTCAGCTCATGTTCTGCTGAGCGGTCTTGTAAAAGGTGAAACACCTCCTTTCACCATCTGGTTGCAGGTGCCATCACAAATATGTTTAGATTGGTTGTAATTCGGCAGTTGCGGCATGCTTCCAGTGTGCTGCTTGGCTTCATCGAGTGGGGCGGGGAGCTAAATCTATGGCTGAATATCAAAAGAACAATAGGGATGTGGGAATGCCGTGAGGGGCAGAGGTTCTATGTGGCAAAATCCAAATCAGCTCATCACATGTAAATGTGTTTTCAGAGGTTTGTAGCCTGGCCTGAATGCATGGATGGCCTGAAAAATAGGGCCATGGTGCAGAGCTTGTTCAGATATGTTTTCCCAGCCATCCGCAGGTGCATGTGTGCGGAGTGGCCGGCCAGCTGCCACACTGAGCTACAGGTCTTGCAGGTGAGAAGTTAATGGGCTGCTGCAAAGAAAACAGTGGTGGGATTAATGAGCATTGAGGGCTTGTTTGGGTCAATCTCTCCATCAGAATGTCCCGTGAGCGTCTTTACAGCACTCATAAAACAGAAGTGAAAACTAACCTTTGTCAACGGCATTTCTCTGCTTCAGACAAACATCCAGGTGCTTTGGAAGGTTGATTTGCTATTAAGCATAAAAGCTGGTTTTTTTTCCTTCCCTTGTGTGTCTTGGCACAGCACTGGGAATGTTGGAGGCCTGGACTGTGGCCGGAAGACCTAGATACTGCTAGATCTACAGTCCTGGTTGGTACATGTGACACGTCAGATGCTGATTCTATTCAAGCAGCTGTGCATTTCTGTTCAGATAATGCTGTTCTTCATTCTGTGAGCTTATTTTTCATAAAATTATTCTGTTTGATCTTTGCAGTTCTGTCCAGAGAGGCACATTCTGTCTATGGAATGACAAAACTAGAAGGCTGGGCCTGGTTGTACTTTAATGACAACAGGTTATTAAACAGTTCAGCAGTGTTAATGGCTACACCAAGTTGATATATTAATGCTTGTATGTACTTTGAGTGTGTTAATGGAGGCTAAATTCCAGCTGAGCAGTGAGGGAGAACTTCAGTTTCTCTCGCAAGCATGTGGACCCGCTCTTGGGTGTGTCAGTGGCTGCTTCAAAGGCTGTCTCAGCAATGGGCATATTAATTGCAGAGTATTTTAGTAGTGAGACCTTGTGGTACATGGTTGGGAAGTGTGCTGCTGCTTGAAAATGAGCTGGCCAAACATCCAGTGCAGCAGAATTAACCAATACTCCAGACCTGCGGCTGCTTCAGGTTGGCCTTTGGAGGAAGAGCTTCACCTCAGCGCTGCTGCTGGTCAACCCTCGCTGCCCTCCTCAGGCTCCAGCTCAGACACTAACCCAGCTCCTGTGTTTGATCATTGCTTTAATGTGTAGGAAACTCCCAGCTTTGCCTTATCCTGTGCAGTGCAGTTACTGTATTGATTAGGTCTCAAGAATTCAGGAACCACTTTGTAAGACTGGATTGCTGATCCTTTGGCTTTTTGTAGTGTGTGAGTGATTGAAAGGGAGCAAAGCATGTGTAACTTCACTAGGACGTTTTTCAAACCCCTTTCATTGCAGCATAAAACTCCAGAGCTACCTGATCTCTGTGTGCAAAAATAGATCACCAGAAATTCCAGCTTGAGGTATTTCACTGGGATCCTTCAAATCATGGAATTATGGAATGTTTTAGGTTGGAAAGGACTTTACAGATAATCCAGCTCCTCCCACTGGATCAGGGGGCTCCAAGCCCCATCCAACCTGGCCTTGAACACCTCCAGGGATGGGGCAGCCACCGCTGCTCTGGGCAACCTGTGCCAGGGCCTCCCCACCCTCACAGCAAAACATTTCTTCCTAAAATCTCAATCTCCCCTCTTTCAGCTGAAAACCATTCCCCCTTGTTCTTATCCTTGCACTCCTGATTAAGACCCCCTCCCAGCTTTCCTGGAACATCCTTTCAGTACTGGGAGACTGCTCCAAGGTCTCCCCAGAGCCTTCTCCAGGCTGAACAACCCCAACTCTCTCAGCCTGTCCTTGTACAGGAGGTGCTCCAGCCCTCGGATCATCTGTGTCCTCCTCTGGACTTGCTCCAACAGATCCATCTTCTTCCTGTGCTGTGGTATAAAGAACACTTCAAAAGGCCCTGCTTTGTTCAGTGATTTCTACAGCAATGCACTGATCAAAAGATCATGCAAATTCTTTCCAGACTTGGTATCTGCAAGCAAAATACTGGGGTTTGTTTTACAGTTTATCAAAGACAAAGCCTGAGCAGTTTGGAAGCCTTGGCCTTGGGAAGCGAAGCGCCTGCTGCCAGCTGGTTTAATGATAAATGCCCCCGAGCTGGCAGTGAGTTACTGATTCAGAGACTGCGTGGGGCTCTTGCTGAGGATGAAGAAGGAGGCAGAGAAACGATGGAGGACAATTCCACTGTTGGATCCTTTACCTCCTTGCAGCAGTTCAGCGTTGCTGACATTGTTGTCGTAGTGGTTTATTTCTCCTTAAACGTTGCTGTGGGAATATGGGTAAGAGTATTTTCTCTTGTTCCCTTTCTGCTTTCTTTTTTCAATAGTCTTTTTTTCCAGGCTGGCTTTTCTGCGTAGAATATGTTGAAAGCCTCTATTATTTCCCTGTTGTAGTTTGTGTGTTGTGCTGCATTTGCTGTGTTCTGTTGTACGAATCCTCTCCTCCTCTTACCCCCTATGGAAAGGCTCCTGTAGCCTGGTGGAATTGACCATGGCACACACCTCTCCTCTGGCTTCCAGTCTGCTGGCCCTAAGCAGATCTGCCAGTTGTCTATTAAAGGGTGTTGAGGGAAACGCCCTGCTAAACAGAAAAAAAGCCCTTGGCTACTGTGGTTTCAGACAAAGCCTCTCCAAAACCATTCCTTCTGCCTTGCAGAAAAAACATAGCCAGAGCCAGGCCCTATTAGCCAGCCTGTCTGCTAAGGAGGGCACTAGGATGGACGCGTCCTCTGTGCTTCCCCCTCTTGGGGTGCCTCCTTTGCTATTTGTGGCTCCAGGTACTTGGGCTGCAGCCACCGTTTCGTGTACTTAAGCTCAAATTGCAGAATTCCCATTAATTATCTGGAGTCTCCTGCCTCTTGGCTTCTTGTTTGGGAGACTTGGTTTCCTGGTGTCTTGTCTGGGTTTGTAGGGAAAGGGTGCTCAGTGCTGATCTTTTCTCTTCCCAGTCCTCATGCAGAGTGAACAGGAACACCGTCAGTGGTTATTTCCTCGCTGGCAGAGACATGGCATGGTGGCCTGTAAGTAGAGACCTCTGTCCCTTTTGTGACACCTTGGGCAGCAGGAACATCAGGCACCATCCCCCTTCCCACCTAATTCCCTCTCTGCGCCCTTTTCTCTACCACTTGCCCTTTCCCCACTCTGTACACCACCTCCTGCCTGGATTTGTGTCCTCTGAGCTGCAGTTCCCTCTCATTGCTGGAGCCCACCTGACTTGCTGGGTCTCCTCGTAAGCTGCTCTGAACTCGGAGAGGGGTCACTGGAATCAAACATTTCTCTCCGCTGGCCCCATGTGCTCCTGGTGGCTCCAACAGGACGTGGGTGTCCCAGATTTCTTTTTTTCCCTCTTATTTTTGTTGGATCTTGACAAACTGGTTGTAGATCCCTCCCATGGCTGGCACTGCCTGCTCATACAAGGCCACCTGGAGACAGAGTGCATGGCCAACCATGGCAAATGCAGCAACACATGGCTCCTCCTCATTCTCCTGAGGATAAAATAGTCCATCCCAAACGTGCTGGGGATGCCCAGATGAGCTGAATGCGCTGGAGCCCCGGTTGCTGGAGCTCATGGCAACCTGGATTGGAGTCCGATAAGGGTTTTTCTTGCAAAATATGTACCTGTCCCTCACCTTTTATGCTATATGGTTGGCCATGCTTGGCTTTTAGCAGTGGCTGGGAGGTCTGTGCTCTGCTGCTCCCATTCAAACATCGTTGTTACCTCCTCTTCCTGAGCTATCCCCTTGGGGCTGCGCTGCTGGGGAAGCCCCAAATCTGGTCCAGCTGGCATGACTGCCATGCCAAGCACCCGCAGCATCTCCTCTGCAGATCGGCGCCTCACTCTTTGCCAGCAGCGAAGGCTCAGGGCTCTTCATCGGGCTGGCTGGGACTGGTGCTGCTGGGGGAATCGCTGTCACCGGCTTCGAGTGGAACGTAAGAAACGTGTTACGTTATTAAGAGAATGTGTAGCAGCAGGTGGCTCATTTCACAGCAGCTTCATGCAAGGCCTTGAAAAGCTTGGGAGGAGTCATGCAGGGGAGTAATTAATGCAACCCTGCTAATTGCAGCTTCTCCAGCTCATGTCTAGTGCACATACAGTGAGACTAGAGTCAACTCAAGCCTATGTGCTCAGGGAAAAGGACATTGCGGTGCAGAGCTTCCTAGTCCAGCTGAATAGGTCACCCATTCCTTGCTTCCCCACCTGTCGCTTCCAAAGTCCTTGGGCTCTGCAGCAAAAATATGGCATTTCACAGAATCATGGAATGGGTTGTGTTGTGTTGGAAGGGACCTTAAAGATCATCCAGTTCCAACCCCCCACCATGGACAAGAACACCTTCCACTAGAGCTTGCTTGGTGCTCAAGGAGTTAAGAGGGAAATGTCTGGTCGGGAGCTGAAGGGCTGAGGGGAGAGGGCTCCTGCTGACGGGGGTGCGGAGAGGGCCTCCACCATGACATCGTGTCCCCTCGCCTGCCGTCTGAAGCCATTTGGGGGTGTAAATGTGCACTGGAGGGTGAGCCAGGGTTGGGTCAGGAGTGGTGGATGGGTCTTGCATTGCAACTGCTGTCAAACTGCAGCAGGATGAGTGTTTTTTCTGGCTGTGCCATGTTCCTCCTTCCCAACAGGCAACTTACGCTCTTCTGGCGCTGGCATGGGTGTTCGTGCCGGTCTACATTTCCTCTGGGGTACGTAGAGCTGCCCCGAGCCTGCTGCAGGGACCGTGGCCCTACCAAATCCCCTGCTCCCAGGAGAGCTGCCACCACTATCCTTTGAGACTCCTAAGCCCTGCTCTGGGAATTCAACTGTCCCTTGCCTTTCCTGGGATACTCCCTGGAGGAGGGGGCCTGGACAGGGCAGCGATCCCTCTGTTTCCCCTCCAGATTGTCACGATGCCGGAGTATCTCCAGCGAAGGTTTGGAGGGGAGAGGATTCGGATGTATCTCTCTGGCCTGTCGCTCCTGCTCTCCATCTTCACTAAGATCTCTGTGAGTAGCTCCCGCTTAACTCTGTGACAAATCCACAACTGATTTCCAGCAAATGAAAGGCTATTGTGGGGCTCAAGCCTTGTGCAGCCAAGTCAGTGGAAAGCAGCTGCTGCAGGAGGGAGCAGGGCAGGAGGTGGGAATTTGTGGGCAGATGCCATCTGCAACACCCCCTGCATTCGTAGGTAGATCCAGCAGCAACGCTTGTGCCTGGGTGGCCCCAACAGACGTGTGGCTGTGTGCTGGGATTCCCAAACTCACAGTGCACTCACCTTGTAGCAGAGGTTGTGCATGAAACATGCTCGGAGGCTGGGTTGCATTGACTGGGTTTTTCCACCACGCTCTGCCAGTGATGCTTTGCAGCACGGCCCGAGGGACCCGGCAGAGCCGGAAACTGAATTGGGAACGCATTCGTAGCTTTAGGGCACACAGGTTTTATGAGGAGAGGAAGTCTTGCTGCAACTGTAAGATACTCAAGCATGAACAGAAACTGCTGGGATGATTTTCTCCTATTTTGCCTCGTTCACACTTCCCTGTGTGCAATGCCTGCTCCTGCTGCTCGCTTGCAGAGTTTATCTGAGGCAGAACAGCTACAGAGCCTGTGACACCAGGCTTAGGGCAAGCAAGAGAAAGTCGGGCACAGACAGCCCTGAGGGGCTGGAGACAGACAGAGATCAAGAGCAAAGAGCTTGGAAGTGATCTGGAGGAGAAAACACTGCGGAGGGAGCAACACTGCACGGCTGCTTGGTTGGAGCAGGCGGGTCTGACTGGGACTTCTATGTTTTCATACAATCATAGAATGAATTGGTTGGAAAATATCTTTGAGATCGAGTCCAACCGTACCTGTCCACTGCTAAACCATCCCGGAGCACCTCATCTACCCATCTTTTAAAAACCTCCAGGTATGGGGACTCACCCACCTCCCTGGGCGGTGGCTCCAGTGCCTGAGAACCCTTTCGATGAAGGAATAATTCCTGATATCCAGTCTAAACTTCCCCTGGCACAACCTGACGCCATTTCCTCTCATCCTATCACTTGTTACTTGGGAGAACAGACCAACACCCAGGTCTCTACAACCAGGTAGCTAAATAAAATGCCTTTGCAGGAGTTCAGCTGCAGGAAATGTGCTGGGGCAGGTGCATGGCGGTGGCAGGGCAGCAGGGCTGCTGTCAGAGTGCATTTCCCCACGGCGAGGCGCTCAGTGCCTGCCTCTGCGCTCGCCAGCTCCCTGCTTTGCTGACAGCAGCTTGGCAGGATGCAGCATCGCTCCCTGCACAGCCTTTCTGCATCCTCCCCGGTGGCTTCTCAGCTGCCGCCCCGGGCTGAGCTGCAGGGGGATCCCCAGGGTCTCCCTGCCAGGAACCAGAAGGACAGAGCAGGCTGCAAACAGGGCTTGCTCTGCATATCCATCAGCACTTAATGCAAAGGCAGAGGCTGCCCTTGCCTCAGACAGACCCCAGCTCTGCGTGGTGCGATGTCCCCAGCTCCTGGAGACCTTGGTCTCCTTCCCATAAGCTGATCTTTGACCTTGGGTTTACAAGGCGGGTTGCAGGAGATGGCAGCCCTTCCCATCTTCCAGCTAACTCAGGGCTTTCAGCGTGCTGGTGACTCCGTCGGTGCTGCTGTCACCTCTATTTCCCTCCCCTAAACCCATTTCTCATTGTGCTGGAGGACATTCTTCCCATAAAATTTTCATTCTTTGTAATCTTGTCATTTATGGTGTTGAAAATCCAATTGCATTTCTCTTGAAATCAGCCTGGTGGCTCCCAGACCACCAGTTCAGTTTGCAGATTTGGGCAGTTACACTTTGATTATTCCCCGATTGTCCTAATGTCCACTAAAATGTTGTCACTTATTCCCTTCCTGCATGCTGCTCAGGAGACATCTCTCCCCTCTTCCTGACAAAGAGCCAGGAGGAGCTCGAGGGAGATGCTGCAGCTCCCATGTCTACGTCTCCGGTCCCTGGGGTCTGTGTGAATCCCTGCTGGCATTTAAAAGGAAAGGCTGGAAGATGGGATAGGGTTTCTGGTGGGGTAGTTTGTTCTTACTGGTCTGAATTTGAAGGAAGAAGTTACCGGTAGTTTGAGGGCTGGTTGTCTTTGAGTCTCCTTCCAGATTATCACGGATGTTCCCACTTCTCTTAGGAAACAGTGCATGTGGGGGTGTGCCTGGTCCCTTTGATTTCCAGTCTCTCTGTGGTTTTGCCCAGAAGGGATGAATGTCATAAAATCATAGACTCATGGAATAGAAGGGACCTCAAAGCCCACTCAGTTCTAATCCCCCTACCATGGGCAGGGACACCTCCCACTGGGTGCTCAAAACCCCATCCAACCTGGCCTGGAACACCTCCAGGGATGGGGCAGCCAGCACTTCTCTGGGCAACCTGTACTGGTTGCTCAGTCCTACAAGTTCATTCTTAGCTTGGGAGACCGTTGTGGTGTCACCCCTTGACTAACACCAGATGAACCTATGGATGACCTCTGCGCAGTGCCTGACCCAATGTGAACCTCTGTGGTTCTCCTGGCCCTTCTGAGCACAACCTTGCATTTGGAGCCTGGTGGACACTCCCAAACGCCTCTTCCTGTGCCTTTTCTCAGCCAGCGCTATGGTTTCTTTGGTCTGTTGAGTTTTCTCTGATCTCTGAGTCATGCAGGATGCAAGAGAAGAGCATCAGCCTAATAAGGGGATTATCTTGGCATCTGGCTTCACTCATGGTAAATCTCACAAAACAATGGTTGTTTCCAGCAGCGGGTTGGGATAAAGGTCTGTGGCGTGCGGGGTATTGCCAAAGTGGCCCAATGACCTGTCCCCAGTGGTGACTGCAGTGAGGAGCATGGGAGGAGAGTGTGAAACTCAGGGCAATTAGGTAGCGCTGTTGCCTGCCAGGGGTTTCCTTTGGTTCTCACTGGGGGTTGCCTCAAAGGCCAGGATTTGCTGGGCTTTTCCTGCCTCCTTTCCCTGCAGACACTGGGTTTGTGGATGGATCTCCGCTCCATGATCTCCTGAGCTGCGACATGCATCGCTGTTTCTCCCTTGGCTCTTGTTCTGGGACAGGGGAGATGACAATCCCTCATCTTCTGGAATTTACCCTTTGGTGAACCCCAGCCTTTTGTGTTTCATGACAAGGTGCAGCAGGGCAGCCCAAAGTCCTGGTGAGAGGTGGTGTCCCCATCTCTAGGGGACGTGAAGGGTCACACAGGCATCCTAGCCTTGGTGAAGGGCTCCTGGAGACTCCTCTGTACCCTGGGTAACTTCTACTGAGGCTTTGGCTTTACCTGTTGTTAAATCCAAGCTGTCTCTAAAGCCAGCTTTCATGGGGAAGGCATTAACCATGTTGGGCAAGAACAAGTTTCCAGGTGAGGTCACCGGTGGAGGCAGGGATCTTGCTGGATTACGAGGTCTGACTTCAAAGGCTTCGCCTCAACTTTCACAGTTGAAAGGACTTGTTTTATGAATAGGTCATGCTTGGCTTTAATTAGCTTGTTTTTGTGTTTGGGATGTCTTATTAACGACTCAGTCACATGTGCTTTTATTTTTTCCCACCCTAGCAGAATTACCAGGAAGGGAGGTGGAGATACCTCTGTTTCCTCATAGCAGAGGTTTAGACTCATTTGCAGACGACTGCAAAAATGATTAAGCATTGAGAAAGCCAGGAGAAGCACTTATGAAATATCTTGTCCAGGGCTGAGGCTTCACAGCTGGGCTCTGGGGAAGGGTTGCTGGAGAGGCAGACAGACACGGAGAGGCCGGACTTTCTGGAGGGATGAGAAGTGATGGATCTCTCCAAGGGATACTGGGAGCTCCAGAAGACACCAAGGATGCTTGGCTGCCACTGTGCTGGGGAGGCTCAAAGTATTTTGAGTTCCCACTTCAGGCTGCGTGGGGAGGAGATGGCTGAGGGCCTTTGGCTGCACATTTTATGCCTTGTAGTTGGAGTTTGCGGTGTGTGAATGGCGTAGTCGTCCTCTTGTAGGGCTGCTTGGTGGTCTCTGTGGTATCGAGCTGCGATTGGATTGCATTTGTGGTGAAAAAGCATTTATTGAAGAGGAGCCACTGGTGGAGGTTTTGGCTTAGTTGCCCGTGAATTGGTTCCTCTTCAGCAGGACGTTCCAGGGCTGAACTGCCTCTTGGTGCTGGCAAGACCTCTCCTGGAGACATGGCCAAGACCAGATGCACCCGAGGACAAGTGGTGCCTCCCTTGGGAATGCCAGGCATGACTGTGGTGTAAAACGTGGTCAAGATGTCATAGAATAGTCCCTGAATTAGGATCCTCAAGAGTGTGGTGGAACTGCTCTTCTGGTTGGTTGGAGTTGTGACTTAATCAACATTATGCCTAACGGTGTGGCCTCGTCTGCTATGGAACAGGCTTTCCTGCTGTGCTGAAGCTGGAAGTGTGCTCACCTAATGGACTCCATGGCTGATGGAGTGCTGCTAGGTGGCATGTCCCTGGGTTTTTCCATCGCGTGATCCTGTGTGGCCACTCTCCATCACACGACGATGGTCCTCAGCTCCTGTGCAGTGACCTTGCTGGAGAAGTGCTGGGAGGAGAAAGGGGGCAGAGTTGGGGGAAGGAGGTGTGATATGGGAAATGACACCAGTTCTCCACGTTACTAATCCCAAGCAACTGTTCCCGCATGACCAGGCAAGACAGCTCTGTTGATTGGGGGGTGGTTTCTGCAAGGTGTGTGAAGAAAGGTGTCAAATCGGAGCTGATGTCTTGGCTGTGTGAAGCCATCATGGCTCCAGGCGAAGGTGTGGAGTCAGCTCATCTTGACTCCTCCTGCCCCTTCTGGCCTCGTTTCCTTCTCCAAACAAGGCTTTGTGAAGATACCCCAGCCAAGCCCTGGGGATGGCTGGATCTCAGCTGTGGGTGGAGACGTGGTAGCGGCATGGGTACTGCCTGCTGCGCCCGGTGCCTTCCTCCTGTGACATTGCTGCTTTTGTTGAAGGAGGTGCCCCAGGTCCCTCTAAGTCTCTGCTTTGTGTTTCATTTCCATGAGACAGTGACCGGACCTCCCTGTGTGGGTCTGGGTGGGAAATGGTCGTCACTTTTGGGGTGTCGATCATCTCAAAGAAGTTTGGCAGCTGAGTGAGCTGCAGGCCTGCGCACGCTCCTCTGGGCAGAGGCACGCTCCTGGCATCCCTGTGGGATGTGACGTGGATGCAGGAGATGCTGGGACTGGTGGAGGCAGTGTGTTGGATCCAGAGTCAGTCTGTCCTTCCATGGCCAAGCAGAAACCCCGAGCCTCTTCCAGAGACATCGCAAGGGAAGCTGCAAAGGTCAGGAATGTGTTGGAGGATGCTGTGGGCAGAACCCCTGGACTGCTGCTTCTCCTTTGGAGCCAAACCCAACTTCTGCCACTTGCCCACACCTTGGTTTCCCCATCTGTGCAAAACCAGGAGGAGATATTTTGCCAGAGATGCTCAGCAAAGAGGTGGCTTGGTGTTGGGGCAAGGCTCAGGAAGGGCAGTTTTGCACTCCACTCTGGGGCTGCCCATGTGTGCTCCTCACCGCGGAGTGGCTGTTGAGGTTGAAACGCTGCTGTGTTGCCAGGGAGCAGAGCAGCAGTTTGTCCTGCCCCACCAGCACCCACACGAGCACAGATAAAGACTGGAGTGACGAGGTGTGGTGCAGAGCTGCCCCATCCATCACTGAGGACACCGCAGGTACCAGCATGCACCTTGAAAAGTCCCTGCACCTGGGAGCAGAACCCCTCCTGCTCCCAGAAGTATTTTTTGGCTTGCAGTCACTATCCTGGCTGGTCTGACAGCCCAGAACATCGAGCTGCAGATGGGGAGGGGGAACTGAGCCTTGGCAGGCTCCTTGCCCACAGTGCAGGTGCCAGGATGGTGAATCCTGCCAAGCAGAACGTGAAATACCAGCTACAGCCACTGCTGCGCGTCAGCCCTGTGGGGTCAATGGGGTGCAGACACGCGTGTGCTGGGCTTGGGGGACAGCTTGGTCTGCCTTGGGGAGCAGCCAAGGCTGCTGGTGTTTTGGGTGCCCCATCTCCAGGGCTCTGCAGGAAGCATGGTGAGATGCCACCTGGAGAGCAGGTCAGGGTCTGATACTGTAAAGGGCTGAGTATCTCTTGCTCCCTGCTTTGCTCTCAGGTTGTGGCAACACTGGTGCCCTGAGGCACCCCCTGACTGACCCTTACACCCAACTATTTGCATCCAACTGGGTCCAGTTGCAAATGACTGCTGGAGCTACCTGCTCTGCCCTTGTGGGACTGGGAGGAGGTGGCTTGTGACATCCATCTGTAGTGGTGGCATGGTCACCTGCATGGGACCTTGGGTGTCAGCGCTGGCTTTGGGACGTGTCCTCCTGGCCTGCACGCTGCAATGTCCTCACTGCACCCTTGCCGTTGACCATTTCCCTGCCGTGTCGCTCTTGCAATAGTCCTTGGGTACTGTCTCACCAAGGGGATGTCACGTCTCCCAGTCCCGGTCTTTCTTCTTCCATGCAGACAGACCTGTACTCAGGAGCCCTCTTCGTGCAAGTCTGCCTGGGCTGGGACCTTTACCTCTCCACTGTCCTGATGCTGGTGGTCACCGGGCTCTACACCATTGCAGGTAGTTTGCTCCGTGTCTGCTGGCCTCAATCCTTCTCTGGTTGAACAACACCACTTACACTCCCACTTGACTTTAATTTTGTCTTATTTTGCTCCTGGAAGGTCCAGGGGAATTTACACCAGTGGGGTTCGTGTTCCCTGTCCTACCCAGCCAGTATCTGAGCATCCTTCTAGTGCACCAGCTCAGCCTGTGACTCAGTGCATGAGCTCTTGTTTGTCATTACAGCTTTTAATTTGTAATTCACTCCTCCATCACATAGTTAAATGCTTTCTTGTGTGTGTACCTATTTGTAACAGCTGTAATCAGGGCTTCTCCACTTACAGGACCATTACTATGGAATCTACAATCTGAGAGCTCTTTACCCAACTCGTTTGCCTCCCACTTGCCCTACCTGTGGTGCACCTTGCTCTCTGCAAAGCTTTCAGGAACATTTCCTGCCCATGACACCCTGTCATGCAAGGGTTTGGGTGCAAACCGTGCAATGGTTTGGGTTGGAAGGGACTTAGAAGCCCATCCAGTTCCACCCCCTGCCACAAGCAGGGACACCTCCCTCTGGATCAGGGGGCTTCAAGCCCCATCCAACCTGGCCTTGAACACCTCCAGGGATGGGGCAGCCACCACTGCTCTGGGCAACCTGGGCCAGGGCCTCCCCACCCTCACAGGAAAATATTGCTTCCTAAGATCTCATCTCAGTCTCCCTTCTTTAGCTCCAAACCCTTTCCCCTCACCCTGTCCCTGCACTCCCTGATCCAGAGCCCCTCCCCAGCTTTCCTGAGCCCCTTTCAGCACTGGGAGCTGCTCTAAGGTCTCCCTGGAACCTTCTCCTCTCCAGGCTGAACAACACCAACTCTCTCAGCCTGTGCTCAGAGCAGAGGGGCTCCAGCCCTCAGACCATCTTTGTGACCCTCCAGTCCTTACGGTTCCTTTGTTGTTTGAGGACAACAAGGACGTAGAGCTGGATTTTGGAAATCATGGGTTCCTGGCTTGCAGTTCCTCTCTCAGAGTGCGGGAACGTGTGTCCCTGCCAGCCCTTCTGGTTATTATTTTGGGTGGGACATTCCCTCCCTGGTAGCACCGATGGAAGCGCCTGGCAATGAATTCGCTCTCGCTATCTCATTCTAGCCATCAAAATGGGCAGCAGCTTAGGTATATCCTAAACACAGTGGATTTTGCAAGACTTTGGTTTTAAGCAAATCCCATCTCAGGGTTTTTCCTGCCCACAAGGCTTGTTGTGAAGCAAGGCATTTCAGCATGAGCTCAGGCAGAGGGTGTGACCGCTGCATCACCCTCATCCTGAGAACATCCCTCCATCTCCCAGGGAGGCTGCAGCCCTGAATTCTCAGGGTGTGAATTGGTGACTGGGGTTGAAATTGGTTCAAGTTTTGACCCATTTTTCTCGAGCTCTTCTGCTTTGTCATGCTTTTGTTTGTGTGCTGAGTAATTGCTTTCTGGCGGGGTGAGCAGGTGCAGGGTGGACAACAAGTCCAGAGGGAGAGCTTGGGATGGAAAGGAAGAAATGCTGCTGGCTGGCTGGCCAAAGAGCTGGGGCTGGGACTGGCCAGCTGCGTGGGGACATAGGGCTGTGTCCCCCTTCTCCCACTGTCCCTTATCTGCCATTCCCTGACCCCAGGTGGGATGGCAGCCCCTGGGCTGTTGGCTGCTCCCTCAGCCCACCTGCAGGGCACACACTGAGAAGCTGTTCCCCTTTATGCTCCCACCTCAGCCCCCCATCACCGCAGTGTCAGCAGGACAAGGCTGGTGACAGGCACGTTCCTGTGAGTGTGGGCAGCTTTACTGGGACTTCACAACCGAGCCCGTCAGGAGCCGGCAGTGCTCCTGACACTGTGCCTTGCTCTCGTGCAGGGGGGCTGGCGGCTGTCATCTACACCGATGCACTGCAGACACTCATCATGGTCCTTGGAGCCATCGCTTTGGCAGTGAAAGGTAAGAGCTGGGACAGCACAGATTCCCCTTCCATGGGAACCTTCTCTCCCCACTCAGGAGGTCTCAGAAATAAATAAAAGACTCAGTTTGAGCAGTTCAGTGGCCAAGATGCCCAGCAGAACATTGGCATTTAGCAATCACCTCAAGAAATTCTGTGGTACATCCATGTTCCTTCTGCTGCTGTGTTTCCTCTGGGTGGAGATGCTGTGAAGCATTCCCCTGGTTCTCTGTACGGAGCCGTCTCCAGTGCCGGTGACTTTCCCATGGCCGTTACCACTCCGTGTGTTTACCTCTGGACCATGGAGATCGTTCAAGCATTTGACAGGGAAGCATCATTCCCAGTTTTGCTCTGGAAAGCTTGCAGCAGCGCTGTGGTGGGGTCTTGAGACAGGGTCGCACCACGCTGGGACGTGCATGGCAGGAGGCAGGGTCAGGATTGCCTGGGGATGCAGAGTGCAGTGCCATGGCCCTTCCTGGTTCGAGTGAGCAAGGTTCATCACCAGCCCTCGCTGAACACTCAGCACTGTTGGGTGCGAAGCTGAGCAAAGCACTCTTGATTCGGACAAGCGGGTGCAGACCGAAGGGTTGTAAACAAATCACTTTGCTTAACACAGAGCTTGGTGGCTGTTTCAGCTGGTGGTGGCTCTGCTCAGCTCCAGCATCACCAGTAAGAAACCCTGTCATCCTGCACCCCACACAGCGTCCACCCTTGGGTGTTAAACCCATTGGAGCCTGCAGGCTGCAGCCTGGCGTTTGCAGGCTGAGCTTCTGCTGCCCTGAGGTTTTTGTACTCTGCTCTTCCGACCCAGCGAGTGTGAGTGTCGTGACTTGCCAGCGAACACCTCTGGGAAGGGAACAGGCCTGCACCCCCGGGTGTGAGTCTCACCTTTCAGCACTCACCCTCTGCCTCTGGAGAGCCTTTGTTGGTGCCCAACGCCCATGCAAAGCCTGGGAGTAGCCGGTGCCTGGATAAACCAAGCGCTGGAGGGGGGCCAGGACTGCTTGCACAAGAGTGGGAGGAGTTCACAAATGCTGACTCCCTGTGAAACATGGGGGGCAGCTGGCAAAGGGGGGGGCACGTGTGTGATGCCCCTTTGAAAACTCCCCAAAAGCCTCAGGTCAGGAGGATGCTGTGGGATGGGGCCGGGGCTGCAGGGAGAGGGCTGGCCTCGGGCAGGAGGGGACAACAGACCGGGGTGGGTGTCTTGGAAACTGGGATTTGCTCAAGCTGGCGCTCTTTGGTGATCCCAGTGTCCATCAGGGATTTGCTCGTGGGCACGGTCCTGCAGGAGAGCAACTTCTTAGAAGCACGTTCCCACCCTGCGCTGCTGCGCTGGAGGAGGCCAAGCTGAAGGTCCAGACCACAGCCCCTGGGCAGGGATGGAAGGGATGCAGGGCACAACTGGGACCAGACCAGGGGAAATACACCAAGGGATGCTTGTGGGTCTTACTTGAGTGCCCTCTCCATGAGACCCATGGAGGACCCTCGTCTCTTCTGAGTGCCAGCAGCTGCCGTGGGGATGGGGGTGCCAACTCGCCTCCCCGCTTATCTCCTCCACGGCTGCTGCATGGGTGGCTGCAGCACGTGTGGGGAGCAGGGTGGGTGCCTCCCATCCCTCCCTCCTCCAAAAAGTGATGCCTCCGGCTCCGAAATTCTCCTGCTGGAGGTATCGAGGGAGCTTCAAGGCATGTTCAGCCCGTGCGCCCCAGAAGTGGGGAGGCAGTGGGGGGGCGGGGCAGAGCCTGAGGCTGGTTGGCAGCTGCTGTTGGGGGCCAGCAGCTGCAGCGCAGGCAGGAGGAGCACCAGGGCAGCTGCCAGGAGGCTTGCTTGCTAGGGCTTGTTCATGGCATGTGCTCCTCAGCAGGGCTCAGGCTAAGACTTAAACCTTGGATCCCATTTCCTAGGAAAAATGTAGTGAAGAGCATCCTTTTCCCCCCCTCCCCCAGTTTTTTGCTGAGGTTTGGGGATGGACCCACGTGGGAGGTGCTGGGGGTAGAAGAGGGCTAAAAAACCATTCTTGAGCTGTAGTGTATCAAGTCACAGGCTACCTTATCTTGCATTTTAATAGTCCTAGGCAAGTTTCCCCTGCTCTGGGACTGAGGAACTTTAATAAACAGGTTGCTTTTACAGTACAAGGTCAAAAGAGATGGGGTCCTTGAGGAGCCTTTGTCCCAGGAGAAGGGTCACCCTCCAAAGGGAGAGCAGACTGTAATGGGACCTGCTGTGCAAAATGTTAATAGAAGAGTCTCTTAAATAACTAAAAGAAAACACAATCGTGAACAAGCCCTCCCTCTCTGGGCAGCGCTTTTGAGCTAACGAGCATTTTGCCAGCTGATCTCACAGACCAGTAGGTTTTGCTCAACTCTAACCGGCCTCCCCCAATGATGCTTTCCAGCTTTTAATGAGATTGGAGGTTACTCCAACCTGGAAGAGGCCTATTTAAAAGCCATGCCCTCCAAGATTGTTCCCAACACTACCTGCCACCTGCCCAGAGCGGATGCGATGCACCTCTTCCGAGACCCAGTCTCTGGAGATCTGCCCTGGACTGGGATGACCTTCGGGCTGTCTATCATGGCCACGTGGTACTGGTGCACCGACCAGGTAAATGTAAACAAGAATCCCCCGCCCCATGTAACACGGCGTTGCCTGGGGTCCAGGCACGCTCTACTACCACTCTCGCCCTGGAAGTCCACTTGCATCAGTGCCTATTGGTCCTTCTGGCTGGTGGTCTCAGGGGGCTTCTTTTTGGAGTCAATAGAAGCACCTGGGGCTCCCGCAACCCTGTTCTTGAGGTGCTTGGACTGGGACAGTTTGGAGAGCGGGATGCCGAGGGGTGTCCTCATCTCCTCAACTGTCTTCTGGCTTTCCGGCAGGGAGGTTAAGCGCTTGCCTGATGCTCTGGGGTTGCCTGGTGAGAGGTGGCCGGGCTGGGTGGGTTTACTGGGGCTGAAGGCTTTGCTCTGCCAGTAGGGCTGGCTGCTTGCAATGGTCTTTTTAGGTTCAGCTCCATCCCCTCTGTATTTGGTGGCGGCGGGGGGCTTCTCATGCGTTGGGGAGCAGGAGACATCCTTGCCTTGTTCTCTGCCTGTGGGGTTCCTGGGTCGGTAGCGGTAGATGTGCATCCCCTGGTTGTTAAAGAGCAGAAGAAGAGGTGAGCTACCGCTGTTGTAAGGATGCTGTTCCCCTGCAAGGACACCCCTTATCGTATCTGGGCCATGAACTTGGTCCTCATGGACAAGTCCATCTGCCACTTAGTGTACTCCCTCGCCCAGATTCTGCTGAGACCGGTG
Organism: Neomorphus geoffroyi; assembly: GCA_033558235.1. NCBI lineage: Eukaryota > Metazoa > Chordata > Aves > Cuculiformes > Neomorphidae > Neomorphus > Neomorphus geoffroyi. The sequence goes on from JAUMJM010000038.1 coordinate 1,305,992, forward strand.
GCAGCTCAAAACTGCCTCAACTGTTAATCCTTGCTGCTCCTCTGACCTCTTGCACCGGCAATGCACAGTCCTGCACGTTGCAGCATCTCAGCAGCCACCTTCCACGCAGTCTCAGCAGCCTGAAGTTGTCCTGAGCCAACTCACTGTCACCTGGAGATCCAGGACCAAGGATGCCAGGGGCATCTCAAAGCCTTCTCTCTAAACACCCATCTTAATCATTTAAGCACTCATTTCAGGCCCAAAGAGCATTCAGTCATCCAGACCCAGCCTGTGGGATTAGGTGGATACCAAGATTAGATGAAAGGATGGAGGGCTGGGAGAGGAGGTGGAATCAGGAGACAACAGTGAGCTGCGACACCGCTGCGGGGGCGGCTCTGATTAGCTGGGTTGAGAGACACCTTTGGATCAGGTCTAAGCACCATTAGTCTTAATTCAGGACTGGCTCAGGCCTTAACGCACGGCTGTGGTCACCAGATATTTATCTTCCTCTTTGGGTGTGCCTGCACCACTATCCAGAGATGTAATTGCACCCCGTGCAGACTTACCCAGGTGAGACTGGATCTAGCGAGCGCAGGTGCTGATGGCAGGACAAGCTGGGGTTGGGAGGCTGCAGAGCCGGCTGCACCGACCTGCCCTGCCTCTGCAGAGACCCCGCCAGCACCGCATCTCCACTGAGTTGTTGGCATCATCTCAGTGTTCAGTCATTTAGCCCAAATAACCCAGTGGTCCTTGAGCAGATACCTCCTGCTTTGACCCGGACGGCCGCTTTACAGCAGTTTAGCTTAGGTATTGCTAGATTGGCTTAACTCGGTTGCTTAAAATCATTGCTGAGGTCTGCAATGTCTTCAGGTGAGGAGGATTAAGGGTGAGTTAGCTCCCCTCCCTTGGAAGTCATCATATGCCTGACGTGATGCACATGGTGACTGAGCTGGGTGGTGGGTCTTGCAGCTCCTGACATGCTCTGGTTCTCAGGCAGAAGTTAAACTATGGTTTTCTACGCATCCCACCTTGGCACTTGGTCCCTCTTGCCCACTATGAGCCAGTGCTTGCCCAGGAATGGCCAAATTCTGCTGGGTGCTGAGCGCTTTTCTGTAAGCCCTTAGGGAGAGTCTGGGCTCTTCTAAAGTCAGCATTTCCTGCAGATTTTGCCTACCTAGGAGGGATGGCCTCAAAGCCCAAGGGCCAGCTGTACCATGGATGGACACGGCTTGGTCAGAGCTTTGAGGTGCGATGGTTTGAGCAGCGTGGGTGGTGGAGTTGTGGTAGGAGGAGGCAGAACTTGGCATCCATTTCATTGTGGGTGATGGAGTAGAAGGGGCAAGAGAGGAGAGGATGGTGGTGGGGAAGGGTTGCTACTGGCAGGAGGATGCGCTGCTGTGGTTGCACTGGGCTTTTGTGGTGCTCTGTCATAACACCAACCCATTGCTGGTCTGGAAAGAAGCACAGCCCGCGGGCTGGGTACACATCTAGGCTATTTGGGCCTGATGCCCAATGGCTCCAGCGTTTGGGGATGCTCGGGATGCAGTTTGGCAAGGAGGAGGCTGATGTACAATAGGAGGTGGCTCAGCCATCCAGCTTTGTTCTCCCACAGGTCATCGTCCAGCGGTCGCTCTCTGCTAAGAGCCTGAGTCATGCCAAGGCCGGCTCCATCCTGGCCAGCTACCTGAAGATGCTGCCCTTGTTCGTTATCATCATGCCGGGGATGATCAGCAGGATCCTGTACCCAGGTAAGGGCTGTGCCGGGAGGACGCGGGGCTGGCAGGGTGGATATTTTGCCTGTCATCGAGCAGGATGGGAGGGGGGCTTGTCTGGAAACCTCTGCACTGCATAGACCTGGGGGCTCTGCGGGAGAGAGAGGGACAGGAGAGGACCTGAGTGTCCTCGGTGCTCTCCTTGTCCCTACTGTGCATCAGCCAGGGCTGCTGTGCTCTACTGACCGTGCAGCCAGGTGGGAACAGGGTCGTGCATGAATGTTCCAGGGATAACCTGGATGTTCTCAATGTGATGGAAATCATGATGTTTGCCCTGAGTGAGCCTCTGCCTGCGTTTTGGGCTGTAGGCCAGCACGTCAGAACTGTGGACCCAGAACAAAAATGCTTGGCGGGTGTTGATGGTGGTTCCTGTTGGATTCAAGGTTTGTAGAGAGTTCATCAAGGATTGCTTTGGTTTGGTATTTTCACACATGGGAGTGGCCATTCTCTGCACATTCCCTTCACTGAGCTCTGGCTTTCCTCACCCCGGTGGTTTGTTAGTTACCTGCCTTCCATCAAAGGGCCAGAACGAGTTATTGCAGGAACATCGATGTACCTGGCCACTCTGAGCAAGGTGGCACCAGGGTCACAGAGCATCAAAGGGCTCGGTGCTCCTCGCCCTGAAGGCCGTGCAGGGATATTTGATGCATGAGGGTCAAACCCCTGCTCTGAGCTCTGTGTCACTGGCTGGGAAGGGAGAAGCAAGCGGACTCTGGGCTCATAAATTTAATTCCCTGCAAATCAGATTAGATGGTCAGCTGGGCTGACCTCAGGTGGCTTCAGTGATTTCAGGCGCTGATTTGACCCTGGAGGTTTGAATGCCCTGAAAACAGCAGGTGGGGAGCCTTGAAAAACCAAAATGTTTTGTAGTGATGCAAGAGGCTGCAGCAGCTGGGTGGAAGTAGGGGATTGACTCTGGGATCGCCCTGCTTGGCTGAGGTGGTGTGCACCCGGTGCTCCTGCGGCAGCAGGGTGTTGGGTACACCTCATGGGTGACAAGGTCTGGCATCACTGGGTCAACCACGAAGCTGCTGACTGCAGCGCTTTCCTGCAGAGGTTGCCATCCCTGTTTCTCTACCTAATTATTTGTCCGAGTGCTTTTACTTTGATGCTAATCATCTTTGCAAGGAGCTAGAAAACAAGCCAGAGAAGGACACGCCTGCGTGCACAGTCGGTCCCTGGTTGGGCACGATGCCACTGCTGATGGGCTGTGGGACAGAGCCCAGCGCTATGGGATAACATTTAATTTCCCAAATCCTCCCCTTTATCAGCCATTCCCACTGCCCTCTCAGGCACCAAGAGTCATGGCATGTCCACCACTTTTCCAGCAAAGCGCACATCTTGGGTGACTCCAGCCATCACAGTGCGTAGGGCATTATTCTCTCACAGGGGGAGTCTGATCTCAGCATCTACGATGCAACACAAAAGCTCGGGATGACACCACGCCTTGGCTGAGCTGGCTGGGTCACCTCCAAGTTTGCAACCTTTGCAGGGTGGAGAAACAGAGGGAAGGTTATAGCAAGAAATCCTACCTGCGTGGCAGTGCTGGGGTAGGAGCTGTTGCCATCCAGGATGGTGCGGGGCAGCACACACCTAATCTCCACGGCGTTGCTTCTCCTCTTCGTCATGTCCTCCATACGGATGTGCTTCATGGACGGGAGGCTCCCCAAGGGGCTGAGGAAAGTGCCCCGGCTGATGTGAGGGTCGCTGAGCTTCCTCTGCATGGGCAGGATCTCACCATTGTGGGTAACGTCCGAGTTGGTTCGCCGGAGTGGCCCATAGCGGTCCCTCACCTCAAAGTACTCGTCTGAGATGGAGGAGGCATTGGAGCGACGGTAGCTGTGGTCAGCAGAGCTACTGGAGTAGCTCTCCTGATCGCTGAGAGTGATGTACTCCTCTTCCTCCTCCTCCTCCTCTTCTCCCAGCCCATTTTGGTTGCAGGGAGGATCCCTGTCCTGCTGTGGCCCCGCTACTGGCTGGTCTGGCTGGAGATGACAGGTCTCCATTGAAGCTCTGTTGGAGTTCTCCTCCGGTTCGTGCTTCACACCCATGTGGTCAGCTGGCAAGGGTTGTGTGTCACCCTGTGGGGCAGTGCTGCTCTCACAGGGTGTAATGACTTTGGTCACAAGGACACCAAAGGGGATGGTCCTTGGCTTTGGAACTGGGGGCTTGATGTCCTCCCGTGTCTCCTCTGGTGGCTTCAAGTGGTGGCCCAATGGTGAAGGGGCAAATGTTCCTGCTTGCTTTGTTGTCCAGGTGGTGCCTTCAATGGGGCTGGCAGTGCGGGCTGGGGGAGCTTCCATGGGGGTCTGTGGGGTCTGTCTTTGGCAGGGAGATGCCAGAGGTGGCTCTTGGTCTTTTTTCTTGTTCTCCATCTCCCTGTTCTTCAGCATCTGCCGGTGCTGGGCGCTGGCCTGCGAGACATCGCAGACTTTGATGCGGTTCATCTGTGAGAGCTTCACATCCTTTATCTTGGGGTCAATAATGTTGATGTAGCCCAAGACTTCGCTCCCAGGCTCAGGATCAGGCTCGACCCAGGTGGGCAGGTAGTCAAACATGTTGGCTTTCTCCAGGTTGAGGAGGCCAGGGTGGATGAGGAGGGAGACGTCTGCCATGTCGCCGTGCCTGTCGCCCGCCTGGCCCTCGGGCAGGGCTTTGCCTTTGTTGTCTGTCTTCTGGTTTTTGTCCTGGATCTCAGATGAAGTCTTGCTAATCTGGTCGGCGCTCTTGGCTTTCACCAGGGCGTATTTAGGGTTTATCAGCTTCTTTACCACGGCGTTGGCAGGGGTCACTGGCACGACGGAGGGCAGTGTTACAGGTTCGGGTTCAGGCTCTTCACCCATGGAGATGGATTTGAGGCTCACCCCCTTGGACATGAGGTAGAGCTCCTGGAACTGCTTGTCGAATGCCTCCACCACTTGGCCCGAGAGGACAGTGATGACATTTCGGTCGGTTCTCGCTGCCGACCAGGTGAAGCTGGAACAGAAACACATTGGAAACTCTCTGAGCGCTCACTGATAAATAACGAGCTGCTCCCCAACCCTGGCTTTCCCCAGGGGTTGGTGATGCGAGCACAGACATGATCTCACTGTAAACATTAATAATAATGAGATCGTAGAATCGGCTCTCATCCCAAATTAGAATGAAGGGTTGAAGTCTTGAGCACACTGGAACTTGAAGTGAAAATAAAAGGCATTTGCTGTGGGCCAGGTTTTCACTTTCATGTTGGCTGCTTGTGCTTTCTCAGTTTGGGTTGGTTAAGAAAAGCAACTCACAAATGAATGTGTTTTATGTTGTGGCCAGAGAGTAGGAAATGTTTCAGTTCCATGATTACGAAACTTGTCTTTTAGAGCTGAAAATCTTACCCAGACTGATCTCTTTCTACCGAAGTAAGTTTTCATTTGGGCAAACCAGAAAATACTTGGGGTAGGAAGTGTTTAAGTGGGGAAGCTGAGGTCACTGTGAGAGCTGAGACTGGCTGTGGATTGGTGCTCTTGTCCTTCCTTGTGCTCACTGACACGAGCACTTGGTGTGTCCCACCACCTCTGAGAAGGAGGGGTGTCCTTGACCCAGCCATGGGGTGATGGGGACGCCCTGGGTCCCGCTCCAAATCTCAGGCTGGCCTTGCAAAGCCATCTCCCAGTTTAGGAGGAGGGAAGAAAGTCTGGGATGGAGTCCTGGGGCCAGGACTTGGACCACGTGGGTCCACGTCAGTCCTTTGACCAACGCCTCTATGGGGTGGGCAAGAGGAGACACCACTGATTACCTGTAGGATCCACACATGGCCCGGTCCCCATCCACAAACATGAACTTCTGGGCCAAAGCCCCTTTGAACTTCGTGGCCGAGCGCGTGAAAAACTCTGTCCCGCCCATGCTCCGGACTCGCAGGTTCTGCAAAGCAGAGGCAGGAGTAAAGGACTGGTCTTCAGAACGCTGTTCCCCTCCCCACCGATGGCCCCACGGATGCTCCACAGCCCTTTCGAGGAGTGGAAAAATCTCGTCATGGCCAGCTCAGAGGTGGCCACCGCGATGGGAAGATAAAATAACTTGCCCAAGGCCGTGCAGCAAACCATAGACTTGGCTTCAGGAATTTCCCGCTTTGCCCATGTGTTGCGCGGTGTTTTCTACCTCTTTAACCCGGCGCTGCCCACGTCTGTGGGTGAGCAGTGTGAGATACTGCTGCCGAACCCTTGCCATCTCCTGCGGTCTACGCAAATGCCACCATGGGAGAGGTGACCCTTCACCTCCTCCCCAGTAGGACATGTACAAGGGAGAGTTTTTAGGGGAAGGTGGAGACCCTAGGACCACACACACGGACATGATGGCAGCGAGCTTGTCCTCCACCAGGTTTTCCCCTTGCTGTGCTCCTAAATCTAAGCATCTGGCCCTGTTTTTAAGGGTAGTTGGGACAAAAGGACCCAGTGGGGAAACATGTTTTCACCCTTGGGAAACGAAACTTGGGGACATGGGCCAAAAGGACACATCCCACAACAGGTCCCCCAGCAAGGACCTCGGGCATGGAGGGGTACTGCTGGCTCTGATAAGATGATTTTATCTTCAGTCTGGCTCATGCCTCGGTGCTTTCCTCTGGAGGGCACCAGCACGTTCCTGCAGCTGAGCTGATAGCATCTTCCATCGCAATGGTCAAACCGTCTCCCTTGGGTGGGGAGAAAATATTTTCTTATGAAAACACCTGCATTCCTCCTGTTTCTGCCGGGACTCTGATAAAGCCATTGCTACAGGCACAGTGTCGTCGCTGGGTCGTGCCCTCCATGGTTGTTTTTCTACATGTTTTTCTATTTATTTATTTTTTTAAAAAAGGCACCAGAAGTACTTGTCCTCCCCCCTCCAGCCTTTCTCATCTCCTGACTTCTCTCTCCCTTTAGTCCACAACGTGGAGCCCTGAGCCCCCTGATCCAGTGGGAGGTGTCCCTGCACATGGCACGGGCGTAGAACTGGGTGGGCTTTAAGGTCCCTTCCAACCCAAACCGGTCCATGTTTCTATGACCTGGCACAGCCCAAGCCCGGCTGCAGGCTGAACTCGGGCAGCCCTGGTCCCCACTCCTTCGTGCCTGCAGGAGGGATTCAGCACAGATTTTAATGAGATGCAAAAACAAAGGCTTTCCCTGCCTTTCCAGGGAGGTTTTACCCACCAATAGAAGAAGTTTGGGACTTCTCTTTGGTGCTGGGGGAAACTGGTACCGAGCAAGTGCCCTGGTGCCTGACAGTGGGAAACTGGTACCGAGCGGCCCAGTGTCCAGCAGCAGGCAGCACAGGGAGTACTGGGGCCTGGGTGGCAATTCCCGTCCCTGTCCCGTGTTGTCCCCTACACATGGGGCTGCCAAGAGAGCAGTAGTGCCTGGGGTGCGGCTGCTGGGTAACGCTCACACCCAGGCTTGAGCCCTCTGCCCATCGCCAGCCTGGCTGTCAGCCTCTCCCCTTAGGAGCCAAATCTTTCCACAAAGGCACGAAGCGGCCGTGGCTTTTTCTCAGGTAACACCCAGGGGAACAAAGCTCTCCAGGAGCCAAAGGTGCTGGTTATTTCCCCTTCCTCCTCACTCCTGGTGGATCGCTGCAGTTAAGTAAGATCTGTTTATTTAATCTCTCCCAAGCGGAGCGCGCTGTAAGCGAGTGCCCGGTGCGGTGGCCGAATGCCAAGCCGGGGTGAATCACTCCCCAAGCACTCGCCATTGCTCAATGAAGCGACCGCCTTGCCCAAGCTGGCTTCTTGCTAATTGTGAAGCATGGAAGGCCCCGAGATAACGATGTTTCATTAGCATCTCCTGGATTACGAAGCAGCTCCCAAACACTGCCCTACTTTCCTCACAGCCTCCTACCCTGTTGTGTCCAATGCCAGCAAACTGTCTGCAATATGTGGCAAATCCCAACTTCTAGACATTTGCCGAGCTCTGCAGATGTTCTCCTGCTTTTCCAGTCCTGCCACCGGGCTGCTAATGCATTGAAACACCGCTATGCGTCAGCTCTGGCTTTTCCGGTCTCGGAGCAGCAGTCTGCAGGATACCAGACTCTCTGGGGAGTTTGGACACAGGTGAAATCTCAGCTGAGTCTGCTTTAACTGTTGTGAGCAGCAATTAAACAGGGCTGGTAGACCTTACGGTGGCCTTCCTGTACCTGAAGGGAGCCTACAGGAAAGCTGGGGAGGGGCTTTTTACAAAGGCATGGAGTGATAGAATGAAGGGGAACGGCTTTATACCGGAAGGGGGAGGGTTTAGATTAGACATTAGGAAGAAATTCTTCACAATGAGGGTGGGGAGGCCCTGGCACAGGTTGCCCAGAGCAGTGGTGGCTGCCCCATCCCTGGAGGTGTTCAAGGCCAGTTTGGATGGGGCTTGGAGCCCCCTGATCCAGTGGGAGGTGTCCCTGCCCATGGCAGGGGGTTGGAACTGGATCGTCTTTAAGGTCCTTGGAGCCCCTTTCAGTACCACTCCATGGCTCTCTGACTTGGTGACTGGGGAAGGTGAGGCTCAGCCAACTGGTGCTTTCAGCTTCCTAGAGTGGGGGTCCCTGAGCCCCCCCATATCCCTGCCCCACTCGAGCCCAGCGTGAGGGTGCTGTGACTCCTATGTGTTCCTGCTCCGTTGGAGGTTTGCCCTTACTGTAAGCAAATTTGGCGAGCTTGCCTGGGCATGGGCCTCCCCACCAGCCTCTTGGCAGGCAGCGTGCGCAGCCAGCTGAAGTCAGGCGCAGAAACATCGCTTTTCTGCCAAGCAACAGGCGAGGCTGAGTGACTCTTGGCCAGCGGGTGAAGCACAGCTGGGAGAGGGGTGGCTGCAAGCCCCGAAGGGAAACTGCTGAGCTGCTCTGGCGTGTTTGAATCTGATGCTGGGAGAGCTTGGGGCTCTGTCTTGGAGCTGTAGTGAGGGTCCCTGCTGCTGTTCCTGGGGCTGATGTATCCCCCTGCCCTCTCCACGGCCCCTTTGTCTCCCTCTGCCTCTGCACCAGCACTGTGCCAGGTGGTTTCCTCTGCACCCCTTGCACACACAGGCACAGGTAAGGGGTTTGAGGCACTTTGGGCCGGAGACTGAGCCGCTGCGTTGCCAGGCACCCCTTGTGCTGCTTCATTTTCCCTTGTTTTGAACAGGGTTCGTGCACGGGAGCGATGTCACATGCAGCCTCCAGCACCTCTGGGGCTGGGTGCGCACAGCGTGTGCGGGCACATCGGTCCCATCCGTGTGCTGCCCGGTGCGGGCAAGAGCGGTGAGGGCATCCTTGGCAGCTGCCAGGGCTGTGAGCAGCGTGGGTGCCTCCCTGCTTCACTCCTGGCTCCTCACTGGGCGGAGGCTCCAGAAAAGGGGAAAATCAAGTTTTTTAATTCCAGCCTCTGAGTTGCAGGAAAGCCCGAAAGCAAGAGAACCGGCTGATGGTTGCTCCTGCCAGTCTTGCCCCCGGGGCAGGAGCAGGCTTGGGGCTGGCAACGGTGTGGATCCAGCCCTGGCAGAGCATCTGCCTCATGCACTTCCCTCTTGCTGGTTTGCTCTGTAGGAGGAGCTGAGCAAGTGGGTTTGCCCTGGGCTTTGCAGTGCCCTGCTTCAGTCTCAGCCACCCTGTGAGCCCACAGCTCTCCTTGAACACCCCTCTGCCCCAAAGCCAGCTCTGGCTGGGTACCAGCAGCGCAGCAGGCATTCTGCATCCAGCTTTGCTGGGTAGAAATCCATATCCCCAGCTCTCATCTATTTCCTTCCGTCCTGGTGCTCCTGGCATCACCTTCAGCTTTGGCTGCAGAAAAAAATGGACTTGACTCATCAAGCACTGCCCAAAGTATGGGGGTTGTTGTACCCCCAGGACAAGAGGGAGCAGGGCTGGTAGCTCCCATTACCTCCCTGTGTTGGAGGAGGCCCTTCGGCCCCAGACCCTTTGGGCCATCCTTACCTTCAAGTGGCCGGTGTGCATCTGGGCTCGCTCGCACATCTGGAGGAAGTGCTTCACATTGGTCTCATCCAAAATGATGTAGACTCCTACTTTCCTCTTGAAGCCTGCGTCCAGGAGGTCCTTGAAGATGTCTACATCGGTGAACATGTCCATGACCACTGCAATGACCTGGAGAGAGGAGAAGAGAGATGAGTCTGAGGAGCATGGCCAGGTGAAAATCCAAGATATAGCTGGTGTTTGCTTTGTGAGGGCTGAAGCAACGTGCTCTGTCTCTAGAAGGTCAGGATTCGGTGTGTGGGAGCCTCCAGCCAGCCTGAGGGTGGAAAGCAGGAACCCCCAGTCCTATTCTGCTGTCACTACAGGAAGTTTGGTCTCTGGTGGTGGCCTGTAGCATATTATACTCGTCGAAACTTGATTTCTGAAGGTGAATCTAACTTTCTTGCCTCTAATAAGCTCCACAAATTTCAGAGTCTAGTTTCTGGCTGAGAAGTTTTGCTATCGGCAAAATAAATAGTTTTTAAAAAAACAGGCCTGGGTGCAAGCTGATGGGGCTGGTTGAAAGCAGCTGGGAGTCTGCAGCTCCCAGTGCCTGTGACCAGCTACTGTTCCCAGTCTGCGCTGCTGCTGGCTGTGGTGGGGTTGGGTTTGAGGCCAGCTCGCTGCCACGGGGCCCGAGCAGAGCACTGGGAGCAGGCGGTGTTTCTGTCACTGGTGCTGCTGCTGTCCCTCTCTGTCTCGCTGCCCGACCCATGGCTGGGAGCCCTCTGCGTGTTCCTGGTGCTGCTTCTGCTGTGCAACCCCCTGTGAGCACCTCTCCTTCCTCCTAGGCTGTAGGAAAGCACTGCAGAGCCGGGGTGACGGTGCCGGCGCTCTGTGCAGTGGCACGCGGTGGAGTCACTGTTCTTTGCAAACCAGAGCTGCCTTTGTACCCAGAGCGTTTGCTGCCAGGGCGAGTCCTGTGTGTGATAGGAAGATGCATCTCTGCTGGGATCTTGCTGGAGTGGCTGCCAAAGCACCAAAGTTCACTCCATGCCCATGGATTTTGCCTTCCTAGAGGTGGCATCACCCATGACACAACAGTGAGTAGCATGAGATGTGGCAGAGGGGCTGGAGGCAGCTGCCTGCAGCCCAGTGGTGCATCTGGGGTAGTTCTGGAGCAGAGCATCCCCATAGCCACGTCTGCCTCCTCTCACCCTGCGTGGGGTGGCAACCGCTGTGCAGGAAAGCAGCTTGCCATTGGGGCACTCGTGTGTCATTGTCCTGTGCTCATAAACTCGGTGCCCCGTCTCTGTGCTTATTCTGGAAGGTGCCCTGTGTCAAGGGAAGATGCTGAGCCCCGGAGCCTCTCAGCCCATTGCCCTTCCCAGGGGGCTCCACAGGCCACAGCACATGGCTGAGATGGTGAGGACACTGGCGTGGGCACACGCACACTGTGGGGTGACACAGGGAGACCCTGGGATGCTCCTCCCTCAGGAGGGACAGGATTGGGATGGTGCCAGGTGCTTGCACACTCAGGCATGTCCAGTCTTGGGCTCTCAAAGTACCAAGCTGCCTTTTAATTAGTTTTGTGCCACAGGAGTTGGAGAGCTCTAATTAAGAAGAGGATCATGTGCTATGACACTGCCGGCTCTTCCCTTCCTTTTCTGCAGGCGATGGGGTGAGGAGCGAGGCTGCGTGGGAAGCCCTGGCCCACGCCATCTCTGATGCCACCCTGACCTCCCCAACCCTGGCCACACACAAACATTTTGGGAAGCGCCAACGAGCCCAGCCAGAGGGGACGTTAGGGCTCTGCCACTTAATTTTGACTGAATTCCTATTTATCCTCATCCAAGAACCTTTGCTATTCCGGGATAAATCCTCACTCCCTTGTGCACCCACTCGCGTGTTTTGCACATCCTCACCATCCTGGTGGGAAAAGTGAAGCAGAAAACTAGGTGCCCACTTTGCATGGGCTGCCCAGGGAGGGTTGTGCTCATCTCATTGATCATGTAAAGTAAGGCAGCTTCAAAGCAACTCCTGAAGCTCAGGGCTTGGCTTTTCCATTTACAGCAAGTAACTGGGGAGGAGCTGTGCTGTCTGCTGCGAGTCCTGAGCTCAGGGAGCTGGGTTTGGCGGCTCCCTCTCTGCCATCGATGCTCCCCTTGGTTGTGGTCATGTGACTTAGCCTGCACACTATGTTTTCTCTGGAGGAACTTAAGGACTTATAAAATGGGGATAAGAATAGTATTTGCCTTCATTTTGGGAGGAAAAGCGCATCTTCCCACTGCAGTCCCAGCGTTCCCAAGACCCTGGCTGGCTGCTATTGCTCTGAAGACAGGAGGGTGCTTTGTGGGGACAGGAGCAGGACATGGTGATGTCCCTCAACCCCAGCCTCGCTCACGCAGCGATGGTGAGCAGGCAGCGCACTGCAGCCTTGGGCAGTGGGGAGGCAGCCTGGCTCTCACCCTCTTGCCCACATTTTCAACCTGATTCCTCCTGCTCAGCTGGTGCATCCTGTCACCACTCAGAGCTTCCCTTGCCCTCCCCGCTGCGTCTTGCCTGCAGGACAGGCTTGGCCTCTGTTTGTCACCAGGCACTCATGTCGGTGTGCCAACCTGCTGTCCTGGCACAAAATAGGCTGAGAGAGCAAGGACAGCACTGGCACCACTCTGGATGAGGTGACCAGGCACTGCAGGGGTGAGATCTGCTGCTGGACTGCCCTTGTTAGGACCTCGGCTGGGACCAGCTGGGTCTGTGCCAAACCCAGCTACAGGGTTTAATCTGCAAAGAATGGAGGTCTGTCTGCTCTGGAGACGTGAAGTCCTGTGTGCTATTTGCTTCCCAGCCTGAGGAATGGGAGTGTCTGGAGCAAACTGTGCTGTCCTGCTGAGGGAATGTGCTTGGCATCCTTGTCTCTGTCACCTCTACCAAGGGCAGTGCTCAGTGCCCCATATAGAACCATAGAATGGTTTGGGTTGGAAAGGACCTTAAAGATGAACCAGTTCCAACCCCCCTGCCGCAGACAGGGACACCTCCTGCTAGCCCAGGCTGCTCAAGACATGCTCGGTGCTGGGAAGGTCTGGCAACAGGAGAGCTATGCCTCTTCCCAAAGCCCTCTTGCTGCTGCATCATCCCAGGAAACTTTGCCATCCCTTTGCCATTCATCTGGAGAGTGTGGAGAAGACCAGCTCCAAATCTATAGCAGATGCTCCCAGCGCCCAAGTGAGTGATGCTTTTCTTCCTGGTGTCCCGGGAGCTGCCAAGATCCATTGGGTACAGTGGATATGTGGGTGCTGGATCCTGACACCCCTTGGAGCGGTGAGCATCACATTCTCTCGGATGCTGGGAAAATGGTTTTAGGATCCTTCTGAATGGCTTTAATGAGCACCTCAACTGCAGGATCATGTTTTATAGAGGAAATGACAGCTCTCTCTTAGCTCACTCTGACTCATCAGATAATGACTTTTGGGGCACACCACGTGGTCATTTAATAAATTAGGCAGGCACCAAGGCACAATTAGAGGAAGCGTGTTGGGATGAGGGAGAGGTGGGACAAGTAACATTAATAATTGCTCTCTCCCGTCGACCCTTTCATCCAGGAATGGCAGAAGGTTTTGTAAACAGTAATTAATAGGGCCTCGCAACCTTTGCTGGAAGTTGCTTAGGGTAATTATGTTGCCACAGTGCAGAGAGGAGGTGAGACTCGCTGCTGTCTCTGGTGGCTTTTGGCCGAGGTCGGTGTTTTCAGCCTGCTCTGGTTTCTGGTCAGATAAAGCCAAAACCCAGAGAAGAGAGGAGGGAGATCTCCCTCCCTACCCATCCTGCAGCTTTGCAGCCTGAGGGGATCTGCACTGAGGGAGGGACGGCTGTGCCACAGCTGGACCTGGTGAAGGTCTCCAGGTGGTGCACCACATCTCTGACCACCTCCGTTCATTGGCCACAAAGATGGGAATTTGCTGGGAGAGCAGGGACATGGCCACAGGAGGCTCCCTCTCTCCAGTTACTCCCAGAAAGAGGAGATCATTCACATCCCCTGCTCTGGCTCACTTTGGTTCGCCTCTCTGCAGTGCAAAGCAGAAGCTCTGAACTCAGCAGCATTTGGCCCTGTTCCTGCAAGCCAGTGGGTCCATCCGCACCATCAAAGGGGCCTCGTGTCTCAGCTCCTGTCTCCCTCTCCCCAGCTCTGAGCTGTCGTGAGCCGACCCAGCGTCAGCAGCACTCACGTAGCCTCTGAACTTCCCTCCATCAGACTGTCTGTTGAGTGAACTCTGCTCCTCTGGCCACAGCCCAGCAACCCGCGTGGCAGTGTTTGGTGTTCATCTGAGAGCATTTCAGACCAAGCGTCTTTTACAACAGCTGGAGCAAGGGTCATCCTCTGGGACGCAGTACGTAAGCTCTCCCAGGCCTGTGCTCCTTCGCAGGCGGATGAAGAATGCTGCCGTTGCCTAGTGGGGTGGGCCAGGTCCCCAAGGATCTCTGCAGACTGGCCCAAGGGACGCTGCAGGATGGACAGGGCATGTGGCCAGACTGTGTGACATCTGATGGGATGGCAGCCAGACCGTCCCTCTGTCCACTCTCAGCTTCCTCAGCCAAACCCTTTCACCTCTGAGCTGCTGTGAAGACCTTAAGCCTTGACTGAAATCTCTGGGTGCAGAGGGGGTGATCTTAGCCCAGTGTCCCCACACTTAGAAGTACCCACACCAATGGTCACCTGACTCAGCTGTGGTAACTGTGGTCCTCATTTACAAAGAGAGAGACCCGTGGAAGAACCCTGCTTGTCAGACCCCATAACTCCTGCCATCCCCAGACCCTATAGACCATAGGTTTGAAGCACACACCCATCCCTACATTTCCTGGGGTGTCATAAGCTCCAAGCAGGCTCCTGCACATCACCAGTGGTGTCACTGTGTCTCATCCCACAGGAAGGGAGCACCTGGACCAGGAGGCAGAGCCCAGCCCTGCTCAGGGGATGTCAAGGTACCCGTGACAAGCATGGCATCATCAATCGGTGCCACGTCCGTGTGGCTTGGAGAGGCTCCAAGGAGAGGTGGGGATGGTGCAGGCAGCAAGGCCTGGCAGCTGCCTGACTCAACTGCCTGGCACTGCTGAGCAGGAGGAGGGTGGTAGGATGACTCAGGAGATGCTGTTTGTGGAGGAGAGGGGGGGCAGGCGGGAAGCGGTGAGTAGGCAAAGCCAGGCAGGAGCTGCAAGCGCGGGTGAGACGCAGCTGGAAAGACCTGAATATGAGACATTATTTGTAGTGGAGAAGTTTTCCCTTCTTCCATCCCTTGGGACTTCAGCCCACCTTTCCCTCTGCCCTTACTGCAAACCCCTTTGTTGGGGAAAATGTTGTAGGTAAGGACAGGTGACCTCGACTTTTGCGAGGTAAAACACTGGCCAGAGACGGCCTCTGTCTGCAGTGGGGCAGCCCTGACCCCCACATCAGCCATCCCCAGGAGCTGGTTGGGTGGGATGCATTGGGAGATCAGTTTTCCTGCCTCAGCTGGGGCTCTTTGTGCTCGGATCCCTGGCCCTCTGATCCAGGAGAGGCTCTGACAGCTGCGTGCCACCAGGCTTCCCTCTTTCCTCTCCTGCCAGGATGTGCAAACCGCAGCACCAGCCCTAGTCATGGCTTGGGGGTCTCCAGTGCCATGTGGACCCAAGCCACTCTGGCACGGTCTTCCCCTTTTCCTGCTGAAACATCCGCAGTGTTGAGATGCCTCTTTCTCAGAGCTGGATTTCTCAAGAGAGTGGACACAGCACAAAGGGCTTCAACCACCACCACCTTGAAACCACCAGGTACCAATCCGTGCTGCATTTCCCAGCTTGGACTGGGTCACTGGGAAATACCAGCAACCGGTGCCCACCACCACTGGCCTTCAATGCATGCCATCATCTCCCTCCTCTCCTGATCCTGCCCGTGACACCAGGTTGAGCCCATCACTCATCTGTCCCAACTCTCTGCTTCTTGGTTTGATGCCACAGGAAGGACAAGTCTCAGCCTAATTCCCTTCAGCATCTCCCTAGCCTTGTCCTGCACATCAGCTCATCACTTTCCTCTTAAAGCCAGGATGAGGCTGACTTGGAGCCCCTGGCAATCTCAGGCCAAGCTCGACCCTCGCACACGTCAGCGCCAGACCTGTGGTTTTGGTTGTTTTGCCCCAGGGCTGAGTTTGGCTCCTCTGGTTCCTGCGTGTTGCCACATGCAGTCACGCAGGGCTCTGGCAATGATGATCATGGGATGCCTGGGACTGTGGGCTTGCAGCTAAGAAGCAGCTCAACCCATTTTTCTTCCCAGTGGTTTTCTCCCACAACCCTGTAGGGACCCTGGCATTAGTCACGCTGCCATACGGATCATGGGAGGGGTCACATTGCTCCCAGGGCGTGCTGGACCAGGATAACAGCATCTTCAGCAAACTCTCATCCCCACATATTGATTGAATAGGATGAACATGGAAAAACCCCGACGCTTCACCCCGGTGCCTTTGCTTGGGCAGAGTCCCTGCAGGACAGGGATTGCCCAGCTGAGCAGGATTTAGGACAGCCTGGGGCAAATCCTGCCCGTGGCACACCTCACCTTCTGAGCCTGGCAGATCATCTTCCGCACCACCTCTTTGATGTGTGCTTGCCCTTCGATGGGTGGCTGCATGTAGACGGTGGCGCGGGTGACGCCGCGGTAGGCGATGGTCTCCGGCCAGCCGAGGTCCAGCTGGGGGATGGAGCGGTCTGACCTCTGGGGCCAGTATTCCAGGGAGGGGGCCACATCCTGCTCATCCCCTTGGCTGTTGTGATCGCCTTCGCTCTCCCCCGTGCTGCTGCTGTGGCGAGGGATGTACTCAGAGCCAGGGTCGTAAGTCTCCAGTGTGTCCAGGATCTTCTTTAGCTCCAGCTCAGAGAGGAAGTCCCTGATGTTCTCCTTCTTCAGGACCTCATAGAAGGCATCACGGCCACGGGAAGCCAGTGCCTCCAGGGCCAGGCGTTGCTCCTCGCTGTAGAAGAACTCGGGCTTGGACTCGCTGGACCTCCAGTTGACGTGGCTGTCATCCAAACACTGTACCTGGGAGAAAGCCATGGTGACCGTGTGTGCTGGTGCACTGTCCGAAGGGAGTTCTGCACACCCAGCAGGCGCCGGATGTCGACAATAAATAAGGAGTTAGTTATTCCCTGGTCTTTAAATAACACAATTCGCTTCGCTTTGCCCTCCCTGGCTCAATGTGCAGCTGGAGAAACACGCTGCTCCCTTCTTCACCCGCTCATGCCAGGCTGGAGCTCTTCTCCGCTGGGGAGGAGGATTCAGTTTCTTGTTTGCTCCCAGTGGGGAAAACCTGGAGCTTCCCACGGCCCGGGCTGTGCAACAGGGCAGACACAGCCCTGGGTGCTCGTGCACCACGGGGAAGGTTCCTACACCTCGGGGCTCGAGCTCTTCTCTTCCTTCGCTCTTCCAAGAGAACGGTAATACTGGATAAAATTAGAAGTGGAAAACAAATGGACAAAATCCCAAGTTCATAAAGGACAGGGAAAAGCAGGATTTCTCAGCCCAAACGCCGTCCGTGGTTACGGTTCCTGGAGAACTGGGTCAGCCAGTGGGTTTCGTGGCAGCCAACGTCTCCGCCAGGCTTTTGAGCATCGCCCTGGCTCGCAGGTCGATTATTCCGGGCTTCTGCACACGCACAGTGCCGGGCCGGACAGGTAACAGCAAGAAGTGAAAAGAGGAAAAGCAAAAGAGTGATTCATCGCTCCGCCCTGCCCCACCTGCAGTCCCAGGCTGCCTTCACACGTTCCCGCCCTGCCCGCACGTTAACTCTTTCGGCTGGGGCGTCCTCACACCTCTGCGCTGGCCCCAGCATCCCCCAGGACCATGCGGAGGCAGGAGGCGGCCGGGGAGGGGTTTGGGTGTTGGCTTTCTAAAGAAAAGTGGCTCTCCTCTGATATCTCCCCCTCTCCGGGTGCGTCAGCTGGTAAGTTAATATTTTCTAGGAAAGCAGCTCTGCCTTGTGGTTAACCCCTCCTGTGCTGAGCACAAGGCCCCCCATGCTAGTGCAGGACTCGGAGGCCAGGTGGGTGCTGGGGGGCAGCACCGAGTTTGAGCTGCTATAATGGTTCAAAACTGCACCAGGGAGGTTAAACTGGACATAGGGAAGCATTTCTTTACTGCAGGGGTGGTCAAACCCTGGAACAGGCTTCCTAGAGTGGTGGTTGATGCACCAAGCCGGTTGGTGGTTAAGAGGTGTTCGGACAATGCACTTAACAACGTGTTTGAACTATTGTTCAGCCTTGAAGTGGCCAGGCCGTGGAACTAGATGGTCATTTTAGCTTCCTTCCAACTGGAATATCCCATTCCATCCCATCCCCACTTTGGTATGAGGTTTGCAGCAGGGACACAGTCATGGTGCTGGACGATGCTATGGCAGACTGCCTCAATAACTGGGAGATGGGCAAAGAATCCACCCTAGATTCATCAGTTGGTGCTTACAAGCCGGAAACATGGAACTTTTCGCTTGGAAACTCAGGTGAAGATGAACTTCAAGAACCGGAGTCAGATTGTTGCACTGATGCAAAAAAGGGAAGTGCCAGGGGCTGCGTCTCGCTCCCTCACGTTGGTGCAGCTCATCTGGATTCTCAGCTGTGTAAATGAGAGCCGGGCTCGAGTCAGGCTCCCGAGGTGAAGCCACCCATCTGGCTGGGTGCTCAGCCATCCAACTGCTCCTCTCTGCAGACACGGCAGCCGTGCAGTGTCCCAGCTGCCCCGTCCCTGGTCAGGGCTCACGGTGCAGCAAAGTGCTGAGCCCAGGGAGGGTTTGGAAGGAAAGCAGTGTCAGAAATGTGCAGAAAGGGGAGAAACTAGTGGGGCTTTCTCAAAGCCCCAGGCTGAGCTGACGTCCGTGCAGCTTTGAGTTAGGGCAATGGGCTGCTTAGGGGGAACCGCTGGCTTTTCTCCTCTTGCATTGGGGTAAAAGGGTTTGTGCAAGTGTACAGTAAAGGCCAGCAAAACCAACCCTCTGCCTGTCCCCTAGAGCAGAATTGTGCACCAGGTTGTGCCTAGCCCTGCTCTGTTGTGTGCAGGAAGTGGCAGCAGGTCTGAGGGACACGGGGATGCTGGGATGTGACAGCCATGTGTTGGGATCGGGACATAAGGAGGAATGAAGCATTTAGCTCCCACCAAATACCAGCTCAGGAGGAGTTTCAGGTGGAGCTGATGACTTTATGGGAAGGCTGTGCTGACCTGATGGGGATTTCCTGGTGACAGAATGTCACCTCCACGCAGTGACCTGGGCAATGAGGGGTGCAGAGGAGACCAAAGGTGCTGGAGGCAAAACTAATGATTTTGGGTGAAATTTCAGCCCTACTGAGCAAATGATGGCGGTCCCTTTGCTGATGGAGTTGCATTTGGGACAGCAAGCATGACAGAGCTGAGCACTCACAGGGGACCTCCAGGATCGCATCGCCGGCTGTGGTCTTGCCAGGGTGGCCAAGCACCGGTAGACTGGGAGATGCTCCAAATCGAGCCCAATGCATGGAGTGTGGGAGTGCACAGCGTGGCTGAAGCATGCTGCGGTTGTACCCACCTCAGCCAGCACCAGCTGCCCTGGCTTAGGTTTTATTGTGCAAGGAGATTTATGGTCTCTTTAGCGGGGTGTGTGTGTACTTACGATTTATTACACAGCCGTGTAAATGCCGCATCCCATCCTTTGCGTGATGTGCTGGCTCCTAAAGCCATACTGACAGAGAGGATTGGGACTGCAAAACACCTTGCGTGGGGGACGCGGGCATCTTCACCCCATGTGGTGAGTTCAGCACCAGAATTGTGTTCATTCCTGGTGCAGAAAAAGAGCTGGCAGCTCCTCTGTAATGCCCGGCCTGTTCGCAGGGACAAGTTGCTGTGGCCAAGCAGGTCATAGAATCATGGAATGGTTTGGGTTGGAAGGGCCCCCAGTGCCCATCCAGTTCCAGCCCCCTGCCATGGGCAGGGGCACCTCCCACCGGATCAGGGTGCTCCAAGCCCCGTCCAACCTGGCCTTGAACACCTCCAAGGATGGGGCAGCCACAGCTTCCCTTGGGCAACATCTGCTACTGTTTCACCACGCTCATCATGAAGAATTTCTTCCTAAACTCTTGCCCCTTCCAGTTTAAAGCCATTCGCCCACGTCTTGTCACTCCAGGCCCCTGTAGAGAGCCCCTCCCCAGCTTTCCTGGAGGCCCTTTCAGTACCAGAAGGCTGCTCCGAGGTTTCCCTGGAGGCTTCTCCAGGCTGAACAACCCCAACTTTCTCAGCCTGTTCTCATAGCAGAGGTGCTCCAGTCCTTGGATCATCTCTGTAGCCTCCTTTGGACCCATTCCAACAGTTCCATATCCTCCATCGCAGGTGGCCCTGCTCAGCCGCCCAGGCAGACCCAGCCGGACAGGCAGCACTCGGTGCAGACACATCCCTGCAACTGGAACCAAAGCTGACTCCTCCTAGCTGCAGATGGAAGCATTAATTACAAGCTCCTAATTAATTTCCCATTTATAGCAGAGGACCTAATGACAAAGTGAGGCAGCAGGGTGCAATGCTGGGCTCTTCTCCCAGGTTGGGGACTCTGGCAGCCCCACCAGGCTTTGCTCCCGCTTCCCGCACGATCCCGGGTCTCACTGAGGGGTTTGGTGGCAGAACTGAGCCCTGAGGTGTAACACCCAGATGCTGCTTTGCCTTCTGGAGCATCTGCCAGCCATTTGCACGGAGCCGTGCACAACGTGGCGTTTTAGAGAGGGGGAAACTGAGGCACAGAGCACTGATGGCAGGTTTACTCACAGCTGCTGGATGGCAGGGTCACCGGATCCCTGGTGCTCACTCTGACCCTGGGGAAAGACAGCCCAGGCTGGGCTTTTGAAGCGTTTTTGGGATGTGCTGAACGTTACCTGTGGTCTGCTGCCTGCACTCCCGTTGCAGCCCACATTACACCCCATGTTCCTTGACTTGAAGGCCCCGAGGAGTTTCCAGATGCTTCTGGGGGTGCAAGGGTTGTGCTCAGCTTTGTTGGGAGTCACCACGCAGGAGGACAAGGACGATGCTCCCAGTTGTGTGCAGGGCTCACCCGTGCTCCTCCCTGTGCGGGAGGATGCAGCCCAGGGAGCCAGGCAGCCCATCCATATTTATGCCTGACATTAATTTCCATCCATTTCAATATTTTATGAGTGTGACAATAAAAAAAAGGGCTGAGCACTCACTGAGACTCAGACATAATTGGGTGTTACTGGTCCTGGCCAGCGGCCACACTGGGTGCTGCCCATGCGGAGCTAATTGCCGCAACGGTGCGTGAACCCCCCTGGCCCTGTGCGTGGGGACGGGCAGCGCCTGTCCGTGGGGCTCTGCCACCTCCAGCTGTACCCCCAGGCCCTGGCAGGGCCCAGCTGGAGGTCCCCCTGGAATGATTGTGCCTGGCTTTAATGTGGGGAGGACTTGGTGGGGGTAGATCCGACCAGAGCTGGGCTGGGTGCGAGGCAGCGGGAGGTGAGGGTGATGCTGCTGGGCCAGATTCTGCCTGTGTTTGGGCTGACAGGGGGAGCAAGGCTGGGGTGGACCTGCATGCAGAACGTGGCCCCTGCTTCTCCTCCCAGTTCCCTGCCAGGTCTGGGCACTGCGGCTGTAACGAGGAGACAATATCCAGCTTGATGGGATGGGGTGCTGAAGGAGAGAGCGGGTGCTGAGTCGACTTCTGCACTGAGAGAGGTCCCAGCGCATCACCTGTCTCTGTCCCCCAGACACCGTGGCCTGCGTGGACCCCGAGGAGTGCGCCCGGGTGTGTGGGGCTGCCGTGGGCTGCTCCAACATCGCCTACCCCAAGCTGGTGGTCGAGCTGATGCCCAGCGGTAGGTGGGTGGGGGGGTGGGTGGGAGGAGGCTACTTCGTCTCTGCTGGGCTTTGCTGCACTCTGGGCTCACCCGTGCAACCCACTGCTGCTCAGCCCTTGTGGGGTCCCCGTGGCTGCTCTGGGGGGCCCATATGCAGGACTGCAATCACAGCCCCTCCTTGGGTGAGCGCAGCAGTGAAGTTCAGGGGTGGGAGTGACCCCAGGGCAGAGCAGGGTGCAGCTGGTTGTTCCCAAACCCAGTCACTGCCCCAGGGGAGGTCCTGACATGTGCCTGGGGAGGGGGAGGCATTACCCTTGGGTAAAGCATCAGGGCTGTTCCATCCCATCCCATCCCATCCCATCCCATCCCATCCCATCCCATCCCATCCCATCCCATCCCATCCCATCCCATCCCATCCCATCCCATCCCATCCCATCCCATCCCATCCCATCCTCACTCTCCGCTCAGCTCAGCCGCTCCCTCATGGACTCTCTCTTCCCCAGGGCTGCGGGGTCTGATGATCGCGGTGATGATGGCCGCGCTCATGTCATCCCTGACCTCCATATTCAACAGCAGCAGCACCCTCTTCACCATGGACATCTGGAGGAAGCTGAGGCCAGGGGCCGGTGAGCGAGAGCTGCTCTTGGTGGGCAGGTAGGGACTGGGGGTTTCAGGGAGACCATGGGTTTCTGGGAGACTGGTGGGGCCGGTCTGGCCCTCTGTGATCTGCCTTTGGTGCCCGGGAGCTAGAGACCTGGGATTATTTTATGCATGGAAGTGCTGGAAAGGCAGACAGGGCACTCGGGGTGTTTGGAGAACAGGGTTGTCCCTGGCGTGAAGTCTCTCCCTCCCCGCTTCCAGCCCGTTCCCTGGGGTGAAGCCAACGGCTGCTCCCACCAAGGTCACAGCGAGCAGCACAGGGACTGTCGCTGGGTGACAAAGAGCAGCGTTGCCCACACACGTCCCGGTTACTCCTGAGGGATGGCAGGAACCCAGGAACCCGCCCGCAGTGTCGTGCTCAGGGCAACAGAGTCAGCGCTGGGGAATGTCCCGGCGTGGTGTCGGGGTGCCGGGGTGCATGGGGAGTGTCCTCGGCGCAGGGCAGACAATAACAAGGAGGAAATCTGGGTCACAGTTTGGCTGGGCTGCGCCGGGGCTGCTGGTCCGACAGCTCCGTGTGCTGCCATTCCTTGGCATCTTCCACCTCCAAGAGTGGGAAGGGGATGAGCGTCGATCCCGGGGAACTGCGGTCTCGCACGGCTCCCCCATAGGAACCGGGGTGCTTGTTTTGGGGCCTGCCTCGTCCCTCGCTTAGCGTGGGGTACGGTGTGGGTGACAAGGGGTGCAGTAACACCGCAGAGCTTTCTCAGGGACTTTAATGAGTGTTTGCAAAGGGCTTTGCTTGCCCAGGGCGGGGGTCACTGCTGCAGTCGATCCCGGGCGGCTCGTTAGCGTTAGCGCATCGGGCGGTTTGTGGGAGCAGGGTGCTGCGAAACGCTGCCACTGGACGGCCCCGCGGGAGCGCAGCGAATGACAAACCTTCCGGAGAGGGAAAAAAGCTGTGTGAGCTGCAAGTTGGAGGTTTTCCTGCCTGCCAGCGCAGGGACAGGCGGCTTGGGGTTGTTTCTGAGTAGCTGTCTGGGGGTCCCAGGTGCCCCCCAGTCCTTTCAGGGTGGGGATGTCCCATCCCACTCGGCACATTGAGGGTAGGGATTTGCTCACGGGGCTGGAGAAAGCTCTTGGACTTGGTGATCTGACCTCGCATCGCAGCCGTGCTGCCTGGCTGGAGATCCCCGCTGGTGGTTGGTGGTGTGTGCTGAGGTGATGGCATGGTGGGGAGAACGCCCAAGCCTTCCCAAATCCCCCCTGGATCCCTGCCTGGAGCCTCACCTGCATGCGGAGGGGAACACCCAGCACCCCCAGCTCACCACCATGATCAGACATTTTTCCCATGACCTTTTAGCATCCTCTGTGGCTTAAAGTGCTGGCTGAACACGAGCCAGCAGTGTGCCCAGGTGGCCAAGGAGGCCAACAGCATCCTGGATTGCATAAAAAATGGTGTGGCCAGCAGGAGCAGGGAGGTGGTTGTGCCCCTGTACTCAGTGCTGGTGAGGCTGCACCTTGAATCCTGGGCTCAGTTTTGGGCCCCTCACTACCAGAAGGACATTGAGGGGCTGGAGCGTGTCCAGAGAAGGGCAACGAGGCTGGGGAAGGGGCTGGAGCCTGGGGGTTCTTGGAATGGCTGAGGGACCTGGGGTTGTTTAGCCTGGAGAAGAGGAGGCTGAGGTGAGACCTCATCGCTTTCTGCAGCTCTCTGAAAGGAGGGTGTAGCAAGGTGGGTGCTGGTCTCAAGTAACAAGGGATAGGACGAGAGGAAATGGCCTCAAGTTGTACCAGGGAGGGTTAGATTGGTTATCAGGAAAAAATTCTTTTCAGAAAGAGCAGTGAAGCCCTGGCAGAGGCTGGCAAGGCAGTGGTGGAGTCGCCATCCCTGCAGAGATTCAAAAACAATGTAGATGTGGCGCTTCAGGACATGGTTTATCATGCACAGTGGTGCTGGGCTGCTGGTTGGACTGGATGAGCTCAGAGGTCTTTTCCAACCTTAATGATTCTGTGATTCTGTAAGTTGTACCAAACACATGCATTTTCTCCTTACCCTTGGGTTAGGGCGTGCATTTGATGCTCAGGCTGCTTCCTCTTTCCAAAGCACCAGGCAGGCAGTGGGGGCTTCATCTAGAGAGGCTTTCATTTATTTTATTTTATTTTATTTTATTTTATTTTATTTTATTTTATTTTATTTTATTTTATCCTTCTTCTGCTTCTTGAGATCAGCAGATGGAGATGTAGGTAATACTGCGAAGCTGTAAATAAGTGAGATGAGCTATAAATACGGCAGCCTTTGGGACACATCCTGCCCAGCCTGCCTGCTCAGATTGAGCCCCAAAAGCTGGAGCCAATGCCTCTTGCTTCGGAGGAGGGCGGTGCTGCGGGGTGCGACTGGGCTTTGGGCGAGGATGGGGATGAGGTGGTGAGGAGGGACAAACCCACCGCTCTGTCACAACCTGAATGGGAGAGCCAAGCACGGGGCAGCCTGGCTTATGTCCCCAGGTCTCAGCTGGGAGCTTTGGTTGGATGCGGAGGTGCTGAGAGCATCATCCACATCTGGCCAGAGCACCCAGCCTCTGCAGCTGGGGGCTTTTCATAGCAAAAATGCCCATTGCCTGGTGTTTCCCCATGATGGGGTCTAAATTAGCAGCCCCCAGGGGCTGGGCAGGGCCATGGCGGACGCTCACCTGCCTGGGATGGAGCTGGCACTGATACAATTAGCACCCTCCGTGGCCCTGGGGATGTCACCCGGTGGTGAGCATCCTTCTGCTGACCCGCGCGCATCCCCTGCCAGCTCCTCTGTGCCAGTGCTGGGACCCAACCCCTGACCCCAGGGACCCCCCACCATCACAGCGATGCCGCGGGTGTGAGGAGGTGTGGGTGGGACAGGAGCATCCACCTGCACCACATCGCTGCTCGCAGGGTGGTCACGGTGGTGCTGGTGGCCCTCAGCGTGGTCTGGATCCCCATCCTGCAGAGCTCCAGTGGTGGCCAGCTCTACCTCTACATCCAGGCTGTCACCAGCTACCTGGCTCCTCCCATCACTGCTGTCTTCATCCTGGCTGTCTTCTGGCCTCGAGCTAACGAGCAGGTGCGTGTCCGGAGTGGCCCTGGGGATGGCCCAGGGACATGGGATGGTGCCAGCACCTGCCTACTCTACTTCTGGAGACCCACTGGGGCTTGAGGGCTCAGGAGGAGGAAAGGGGCCGGTGATGCTGGACGGGCTGTGAGGAGGAACCAAGCCCAGCTGGCATTTCCCCAGGGAGCTGGTGGGTGGCTGGAGCGAGGAGGAGGAGAAGGAAGGTTCTGTCATGTGTGGCCACCAAGTGTGGCCCAGGTGACAGGGGTGGAAGGGGACATCATCTTTTGAAGGGGTTCAGGTTTGGGTAGGGCTTGGCCAGCCAGGGTGCGGTCCCAGCACTCAGGGGATGCTTGACCTCTCCCAGGACCGGCTGGATAGAGCAGCTCTCTGGTGGTGTTTGTCCCCCATGGGGTGGCTGTCCTCGCTCTGGCCACCCCCTGGGACCTTTGCTTTGCAGGGAGCATTCTGGGGCCTGATGGCAGGGCTGGCGCTGGGGCTGGCAAGGATGGGGCTGGAGATGGCACACCCCCCACCCCGCTGCGGGGTCCCCGACCAGCGTCCCTGGCTGCTCGCCAACATCCACTACCTGCACTTCGCCGTGCTGCTCTGCGCTGCCACGGGTGCCATCGTGGTGGGGGGCAGCCTGCTGACACCCCCGCCACCTCCAGCCCAGGTGAGCAGGGTGCCTGGGACTCCTCACACCAGCTTGAAAGGGCTGTGTCCACCCACCCGACATCCTTGGCCAGAGATATCGGTTTCACCCCGAGCTTGGCTGGGGGGTCCTCATGGTGGGGTCTGGCCTGGAGGTGTTTTCTCATCAACTCTTGCTCTGGTTTCCAGCTAAAGGATCTCACCTGGTGGACACTCTCGCGGGAACCCCCTCAACCCTCCGTGGACAGCACATCCCAGGGACCCCCCAATGGTGAGTGTGTCCTCGGGGATGTCTGATAGGGGAGGCATCTCCAGTACCCCCTCTCCCTGCCTGGAATGGGCAGCAGGATGGCATGGATACCCCATGCCTCAGTTTCTCATGGGCCACCAGGAGGTCTTTGGTCCCCACAGCCCCATATTCCCCACACTCTCACATCTTTCCGTGCCAGGTTCCTGCTCAGCCGCCCCGGGCACCCAGCAGCCACCAAAGGCTGAAGGACCCCCAGCTGTGGCCCTCAGGGATACCACGGAGCCCCCCTTCTGGGCCCGCGTCTGCAGCATCAATGCCGTTCTCCTGATGTGCATCAATATTTTCTGCTATGCCTATTTCGCCTAATGGCCTGCCAGCCCCCCGGGGGAGGGAAAACACGCTGGAAGAGGGGGAGAAATGGGCATTTGGCTGATAGATTTGAATTGTCATGTTTGGGAGATGCGATGTTTCGATCCACTGGTGCAATGATCTGGGTGTTCTCGGCATTGTGGAGTGAATCTTGGGAGGGGCTGTGAGGTGTAGAGGGCATTTGCAGGGGCAGCGAGTCCCTGGGGGTCATCCAGGGTGAGGTATTGGAGTGGGCAAATGGGGTTCTGCAGGGGCAGTAAAGCCACAGTGAAGCAGCAGGCGCACACGTGGCCATGGGACCACTGTGGTGGTGATAGAAAAGAAGCGGCCACGCTTGAAGAGTGGCACCCAAACACATTTTACTAGATCTAAATAAAAAATAATGTTCTAAAAAGCCACAGTTTGCAGTTCTGAACAGCACCTACGGGACTGAATCCTCCTGGACCAGACTTCCCTGGCACACCGAGCCCCAGCATCCCTCCATGGCGTTTGCTGGCCACATCCTGGTTGCCTGCAGCCCTCCTTGGAGCCAGGGCTTTGCTTAAAGGGTCTGGAGAGGAGTGAAGGTTCAGCACACACGTGCTCTTCCTCCCTTGTTGCTGCCACCCTCCTGGATCATGGCTTTGCGATAGTTAATTATGTCCCTGGTTCGCTGCTGTGCGCTCCCTCCCCAGGGAGCACCACTGCAAACCTGTAGTGGGAGGGGATGCCTGGGCTGGGGGCCATGGGTGTCTCCTGGGTGGGGGAGCAGGGAGAGCCACGGCTCATGGCCTGTGTCCTGGGCTGCATCCAAAGAAGCGTGGCCAGCAGGGCAAGGGAGGGGATTCTCCCCCTCTGCTCCGCTCTCATGAGACCCCACCTGGAGTCCTGTGTCCGGGTCTGGATCTCCCAACATAAAAGGGATATGGAACTGTTGGAATGGGTCCAGAGGAGGCCACAAAGATGATCCGAGGGCTGGAGAACCTCTGCGATGAGGACAGGCTGAGAGAGTTGGGGTTGTTCATCCCAGAGAAGAGAAGGCTCTGGGGAGACCTTAGAGCAGCCTCCCAGTACTGAAAGGGGCTGCAGGAAAGCTGGGGAGGGGCTTTTTACAAAGGCCTGGAGTGACAGGACAAGGGGGAATGGCTTTAAACTGGAAGGGGGAAGATTTAGATTAGACATTGGGAAGAAATTCTTCATGATGGGTGTGGGGAGGCCCTGGCCCAGGTTGCCCAGAGCAGTGGTGGCTGCCCCATCCCTGGAGGTGTTCAAGGCCAGGTTGGAAGAGCAGCCTGGGCTGGTGGGAGGTGTCCCTGCCCTTGACAGGGATTGGAACTGGATGGGCTTTAAGGTCCCTTCTCACCCAAACCATTCTATGATTCTATGTTTCGGGGTGCCGGAGCTGGAAGCCAGGCAGATCCCACACGGGAAGCACTGCCAGTCTGGCCTCTACTTCCAGCACAGCCCACATGGACCAGGACCACATGCGTTGTCAGCTCAGCATGATGATGCACACCGTCCCTGGGGACGAAGGGATGCGCAGACTGCATGCAGGCACAAAGCATCTCCGGTGAGTGCGGGGCAGCGGGGGCTGCAGTCCTTCCCGCTCAGCCGCAGCGCCAGCGCCAGCTCACTTGTGGATGGGGTGGACGTAGTTGCGGGGGAAGAGGCCAACGCGCCCATAGATTTTCCCCTGCCACCAATTTGGGTCAGGGTAGTCCAGGACCTCGATGATGTCCCCGCGGAGGAAGGGCAGCTGGGAGCCATCGTGGGCTGAGAAGTCGAACTGGGCTTGCACAAATTTGGGTCTCCTTACCTGGAGGAGAGTGAAGGAGGGCAGGGGTTGGGAGTGGGGAGAGGTGGCCCCTGCCCACCGGCCACTCTGCACTGGGCTGCACTGCCTGAGCCCCCACCACCCCAAACATGCCTGCGTGTCCCCGCGGCCCCTTCCCCTGGCCGTACCTCCTGGGTCTGGCCCTCATCCTGGAGGAAGATCTGCTCCTTTTTGGCGATGGTGGTCGTCCTGTAGAAATCCACCAGCTCATTGAGGGAGTTGAACTTTTCCTCCCAGAGGAAATATCTGCCGTTCCTCTCCCTGAGCACCTTGAAGTGCTGGACCTGCTGCCCATAGCTGTGGAAAGAGGATGGACATTACCCAAGCCCTGGGATGTCGGCAGCACCCAGAGCCTCTTTTGGCATCGTGTGGGGTGTGGCTGCACCCACGGGTCCGACTACACCCATCCTGCCCTGGCCAGGGGTGGTAGTCGTACTGGTCACTCCTGGTCCTGCTGCTGAAGCAGTGGATGAGGGTTCCTGGCTTGCTGGCTACACAGACCCTTCCATAACTCATTCCCCACCCAGCTGGAGCTCATTGCCCACCCCTGACACAGCAGAATGCCCGTAGACTTGGGGTTGGCAACGTGCTGACCACATGTAGGACAGGTGGCTTTGTCCAGGGACCAACCAGGGACCACATCTGATGGAAGCATGGTGAGAGGCGAAGGCGTCAGCTCAGGACACCGGGAGAAGACTAACCGTGCTGGGCTCAGGCTCCCAAATCCCCTGTACCCCAGCCACAGAAGCATGGGGCAGGATGGCATTTCCCATACTGGCACCCTCTGGGTGTGTACCTGGGGGTGGCAGGTTGGGGTGCCCTCATTGCCCTGTGTTGGCATGGGGCCACTGCCAGGCCCCCGGGGAGGGGCAGGGACCTGGCCACGCTGGTGACGCAGCGCAGAGCACAGCTCCCTTTCATTATGGGCAAGAACCTCTTTAAACGCTTAATTAGAGATCAGCAGCGTGAGAAAGTGCCTGGCTGGCCTGGGGCCGGCTCCTGCTACCCTGCCCCAGGCCGGGAAGGGGCAGCGGTGGGGTGAGAGTCCTGGGGGCAGGCTCTGCCCGTTGGCACACTGCCTTCATCCAGCCCTGGCTGCCAAAGTCATCAGCCCCACGGCGTTGGGATGCTGCATCCCTTCATCCCTGGATAACTTGTTCCTCCAGGCCACGTCCACTGGGCTGTGTTTGCAGCTTGGCCCCAGCCCCATCATTACCCACATGGCTGTATTTAGGGGCACCCCAGCGAGGGACGCCAGGTGAAGCAGCGATGCAGCCCAGCAGTGCAGGTAGGGTGCAAGCAGGGAGCAGGAAGACCCCGGGTATGTTGGGGACACGGCTCTGCAGTCCCCAGCCCCTTCCAATTGACCAGGACAGGGCAAGGTGCTCGCCTTGTCCTCAGCACCATGGTGGGGAACACACTTGAGAGTGGCCTGATACCATCGGTCCCCAAAGTGGGGGTTGCAGGGGACCCCTGCCCATCCTGCTGCCTGTCCATCTGCATCTCATGGCCACTTACTTGACGGAGATGGAGAACTCCCCCGGGGTGCTCTCGCTGTCACGGATCAGGAAGGCTCCCAGCTGCTTGCATTTGAGGAGCCGCTCCTCTGCTGTGTGCCGGGATATCCTGCCCGCGTACCACCTGCGAGGGGCACCGGGCTCAGCTGCACGGGCACCCTGGGGACACCCCAGAGCCACATCCCACCCCATAGGATGGAAGAAGCAAGAGCATCAGTGCCAGTGAGAGTGAGGTCCCTGTTGGACTCCCCATGGGCCTAGGTGTCCCCTGCACCAGTTTCTCCCTTCCCTTTCCCTCCGATTCTGCACAGATGGGGGGACACAGGGTGCTGCAGGTGCGGACGTGTCCCCTTGTGCTGCCTTGTCCATGCAGGGTTCGTGCAGCATCACCAACAGCCACAGCCACATCCTGTCACCCACTCACCACATCCTGTGCCTCATCTCCCACTCTGCTGCCTGTCCCCCCACTCCTCCGTATCCCATGGACCACGTAGGAACATTCTTGCTACTGGAGAGCTTGCAGAACAGAAACCCCTCCATGCCAGGATGAAATCCTTCCTGTCTGCGTTGCCAGCAGCTGCTGAACTGAGGTGGAGGAGCAGTGTCCCTGGCTCCCATCCCTCTCAGGCTGTGTCTGTACATTTGGGAGCCCCAGACCAACAGATCTGCTACCTGTTAAAACTTCTCCATGAATGACCAGCCATGGACTTGAGCACAGAGCACCTCCCACTGCCAGCCCTCCAGGTGATGCATGGAAAAGGCTGTGTCTCACCCATCCTGGATTGTTAACCAAAGCCGGAGAAGCAACGGGATCTGCCCCAAGCCCACACACTCCTGCTCCCCAGCCGCAGCCCTGAGCAGGGTTTGGCATTTAAATGTGATTTACCAGGGGATAACGATACCTAAAACACAGGCTAAAATAAGGATGGATTATGCTGGGCTTTAATAGCAGGAGAGTGTCTAACGCAATCATAATCCCATCACACTTTGTTGTTCCCCAGTTATCATTTATTTAGTGGGCAGCCCGGTGTGAAGGTTGAATTTCTGTGTGCTGGAGGAACATGGACATGCTGCTGCCTCCCGTCCTCTGTGCCAGCAAAGGCAAACTGACCCATCAGGCAGCCCCCATCTCTGCCCCATTGCTCTGTGACTCAGTTTCCCCACGTGTGGGACTACCCTGGCTCCTGGCAGAACTTTGGGAATCGGGATGAGCTGTTGAGATCACTGCTTGGGTGGTGGGAGAGGATGTTGTGGCACTGGTGGGTGCTACCAGAGCTGGGTTTTAAGCCCCCATTCCCTGCATGGTGGGATGGTACTTACGGATGCGGCTTGACCTTGATGTAGTTTTTGGGGATGAAGCCCTCGCAGCCGTACAGCTCAGCCTTGTACCAGTTCTGGTCATCTTCCATGTTGAGGATCTAAGGTAAGAGAGGAGCAGGGAGGTGCCAGCCCAGCCACCATGCCACTGGGACAGCAGCTGAGAGGGACCCCCACACCTCACATCCTCCACCAAAACCTGGAGAAAAGTTGGATTTGACAAAGGTGACGTGTTTTGGGGGTATTTGGGGGCTGCTTTACAGAGCTGGCTGCTCCCCCTAGCCCTCCTCAGCTCACGGTCACCGATGCTGGCAGCTGGGGGGGTCCCTGGTGTTGCCCCAAACCCCTGCTGAAGGAATAGGGTAAAATCCATCCCTGGAGGAGCTGGGGCAACCAGGGCCCTACATCCCCCCAGGGTGGCGGCAGCTGGGTGCTCTGTGGGAGGAAGCGGGGCTGCTGACACCCGCTTCCTCGTGACACCATTTTCCAGCCTCCCACGCAGGGGCCCAGGGCCGGCACAGCTGTGCAAACAGGATCCGAAACCCCGGGTATGGCACTGAGGCTGTGGGGAAAACACATCGGGGATGTAGGGATGGGCATGGCAGGTTTGGGACCCTGGGTTAGAGCCAGGCCATGCCCTCGGCCCCGCCAGGGCTGCCTGCATGCTCTGGGGGCTGCTGGGTGCCGGGGGGTGCAGGAGGTATCTCAGCATCAGCCCCACAGAGAAGGATGAGTGGCCCGGCAACGTGGCACGGTGTGGGTGCTCTTGCCTCTGTTGCAGGGCTGTATCACCTGGTGATGTTTTGAGCCCCTGTCTTGGAGATTTTTGGGATGCCAGGGTGACATTTGAGAGCTCATCTGGATGCTGGCACCTGAGGGTGAGATTTGGGCACATGTTCCCTGCTGCCGGGTCCATGCGGTGCCCAGTGCCCCTATGAGGCAGGGAGAAGGTGTTCCAGCTCCAGGGGGCTGCCACAGGGCACAGTGGCACTGATGGCCAGGGATGCCATGTGCCTCATCCCAGCTGAGACCTCTCTGGAGGGGTACCTGGTGGCACAACCAAGTGGTACCCACTGCTGCTGGGGATGCTGCTTGCACTCCGAAAAACACAAGGATGGCTCCTTATACCCTACAGAAAGCCTCAATGAGACAACAAAGTGCCAGTGTCCCCTCCTGCCATGTACCCACTCTGTCCCCCAAAGCAGCAGCATCCACCCCCTCCCCACGGCTGTGGACCCCCCCTGCTCCCAGTACCTTCAGGATGTCCCCCTTCTGAAAGGGCAGCTCATCCTTCTCCGTCGTCTGGAAGCTGTACAGAGCCACCGACTCCATGGTGCTGGCTGTCACAGGGCAGTGGTGGTGAGAGGCTCTGGAGGGGTTGTTGTGCCAGGGCTGTGGGCCTGCGTGGGGTTCACTGCTCCCCACAGTGGGGTTCTGTGGGTACGGGGTGAGTGCACGGCGCGGCGGTGTCAGCAGGCAGGAAGCTGTGCTGATGTCAGCGCACTGCTGGGACGAAACCATGAGCACCACGCGGGATGCTGCCGGTGGGCACAGCTGCCCAGATGTGCTGGGAGGAGAGGAAAGCTATGCCACCCTGCCTGGACATCAGGGCCCCATCTTCAAAAGGACTCAGGTGCGTTGGCTGGAGGCACGATTAGGCATCGTGTTGGCTGTGGGTAGCGGTGTCAGGCGGTCACAGGGCTTTGGAAGGAAACAGGATGGTGATGGGCTGGACCCACGGGTTGAGGATGTGAGTGAAGCATGTCTGGAGAGCATGGGAGGTGGGTCAGGCTTGCTGATGGGGAATCTCCACTGTCTTGTAAGAGCTGAGCTGCTGACATGGCCTTTGAAAGGTGGCTTGGTGAGAAAGGATGTTATGGCACCTACGGTGAGTGGGATGAGCAGAGGTGCAGGGAAGAAGGATGAGTGCACACACCTGATTTCCTTGGAAATCAGACTGAAAACCAGTCAGTTCCCAGTTCTGAACCATACTGGTTCAGATCTGGGAAAACCATCCCAGTTTTCACCATTCTGGCTTTTTGGATTGTGGCCCTTCAGGGGTTGATTTTTTCCAGCTTTCTTTTGCAGGGCTAGAGGAAAAAAATCCCTTTTCAACCAAAACAACGTCCTGCAGCTCTCGTGGGCGTCAGGCACTGAGTGTTGCATGCAGGGCATTGTTCCCAACAGGAAGGTCCCCAATGCTGTGCAGCCTTCCTGATGCGTGCGTGGGCAAGGGCATGAAACACACAGAAAATCCACCAGACACTGGTTTTGCTTTGCTGCAAGGAATTAAACTGGGGACAGTAGCATCTCAATCCCTGCCCAAGGACTTGAGCATTTTCCAGTGAGGACCAGGATGCTGCTGCCATCTGCCCAGGGAAGGATGAGCCACGGTGCTTGCAAGGTCTCTGTGGGGACACCAGCTTGCCAATTTGCCTCCTCCAAAAGTCATCCTCACTTCCCAAGTGCACCTGAAAAGCAAACGATAGGTAGAACCCCACTGAGGCCTCTTTTAGGGTCATGGGAAGCTGAGAGGGATGTGCAGGGTGGCCCTGGGTGGCCCTGGGACTGGCAAGGCAGCAATACCCAACAGTTGTCCCCAGCACGGCCCCAGGACTCTGCAGGTCCCACGGGGAAGGAGAGACGCTGGGAAGGCCGTGGAGGACAGAGGGAGTGTGGGAAGAGCCTTGGTATGTGCACGCCTGTCACGAGGATGATGGGACTCAGTGTATCTCCATGACCTGGTGAGACCCAGGGGACAGGACGGCAGCGGGAAGACAGCTATCTCAGGGCAAGCTTCCTCAGCAGCCTCGGCAAGGAACTGAGCTGGCTGCTCCATGGAGAAACCAGCCCCAGAGAGCCAGCGCTCTAACCCTGCTGCAAGCCCAGGGCCTGATCCTGTCCCTGCATCCCCCAGCACAAGTGGGATGACCTGAAACCCTCGTGCAGGGGGGTTTGCAGAGGGTGCAAAATAAGGCAGTAGTGGGGTGTCATCTGGGTGCGGTGGTGTCTGAGCACTGGAAGGGATTGGCATGGGAGAAATCTGCAGCTCAAAGAGCAGGCTGGCGCAGGGTGACAACCTGCCGTACCTCAGACGGACACCTTGAGCAGTTTTGGGGCCCGGCTTCCTGGGGCTGGCAGCAGGGAGGCTTGGGGGCACCTTGGGGTGTCCAGCCTGGAGCCATGCATGGTGTCACACTGTGCGGGGTGCACGACAGTGGGGTCACAGTGGGGTCCCCAGGCCTCGGCACAGCAGCCAGACTCAGGACCAGAGCAGGATTGTGTCCTGCCAGCAGATGGCAGCAGTCTCCAGGGGGACACGGGGACACTGGGTACTGTGCCACCTGCCCCTCTACTCCATCTCTGATGAAGCAGCTCCTTTGGCATCTCTGTCCTACCACCTCCTACATCACACCCCACCCCCTGTCCACCCTTCTCTCACCCCAGTCCTTCCTGCTGCCTTGGCTGAGGTCCCTGGCCAGGGGCCACGTCTCTTCTGCTCACTCGTGGCCTGTTGGTGGCTCACTGTCCCTGGCTTCTGGATGAGCATGTGTGGCCACTCCAGGGGGCACCTGCATCCCAGGAACTTGCTGGACTGGACACCCGAGCAGTCTAAAGCCCCATTTCTGGGTTGAGAGCCAAATGCTCCTGTGTTTAGCCCGTTTCTGGGTGCTCCATCCCAACTCACTGCCACGGAGCAGGATGGAGTGCCCCCGTCCCAGGAGGGCAGCAGGGCCAGTGTGGTGGTTGGTACCCAAGCAGGATGATGTTGCCTCCAGGGAACCCCTCAAGGAGGCCATAAGCATCCTTGTAAGGCAAAACTGGAGATATTCATCACCTCCTGTCCTCCAGCTTCTTCGTTCCCTGGGAAAACTCTTCTGCCTGCTCATGGGCAGCCCCAAATCTGCCCCATCCCATGCTCACCAGAACCCTCCAGAAGAGGCAGAGATCCCTGTGGTGCCCGGCTGCCAGACGTGCTGCAGAGCCCTGCAAGGCTGAGTCCGGGAGCCAACAGCTGACTAATCGCCGACCTGAGACATCCAAGAAACATCAAAACAAGTTGCTTCTTACCCCGTATTCCCTCTTGTGCCTTGTCAAGTAGCCATATTCTGTACAGCACATGCTGTACCGGAGCAGGGAAGAGCTGTCCCTGCTGTGCCAGTCATGAGCAGTGGATGCTGAGCTGATCCCAGTAGGGTGCAATCCTTAGGGGTCTGTACCCCCATCCTTGTGCCCTGTGTGTCCCGGAGTTCAGAGGGGCCCAGAAGGTGCCACATGGTTACCTCAGTTGGGTGTAGCAAGGTGCTCGGTGCTGCACACTGTGAGCATCAGCCCAGCTTGCAAGGTGATCCCAAGGGCAGTAGAGGTGTAGTGGTTCACCCAAGGGGTGAGGAGGGAACCCAGTCTGCCCTGGGATTGACCACCAGCCCACACTACCTCACCCTCCACACAGAGGTATTTTGTGACCCTGGGGACAGGCAGAGGAGGGTGCAGCTGGCCCTGGTAACACCCTTTCCCCTCCGTACTGCTGTCCCTGAGTTGCCCAGCAGGCACTGGGAGCTGCCTGGAACTCCTGCCACCTCCCAGGTTGCCCAATCTGCAGATCCGGTTTCATCAACATCCTTTGTTTACCTGGCTGCAAAATCCCCTTGCAGGGAGGGAGGAAGGGGAGGGAGGAAGAGGAGGGAGGGGAGCCTCTTCCCCTTCTGCTGGGGACCTGGGGAGCTTTGTTAAGGAGGTGATCCCGGGCTCCCCAGCTCCTCTCCAGGTGATGCCTTCTGCAGCTCCTTGCTGTGCTGTGGCCAAACATGCCTTTTGGGGAAGGATGGGAGAAGTGGGTGTCTCAAGCCTGGCTTTGCCTCCCATGGCAGCGTTGTAAGCCAGGTCAGGATGACAGTGGGGCTGGATGATGCGAGCTGGCTCACACTGCAGAGCCTGGAGTGCACAGGAGCT
This sequence comes from Neomorphus geoffroyi, assembly GCA_033558235.1. Lineage (NCBI taxonomy): Eukaryota > Metazoa > Chordata > Aves > Cuculiformes > Neomorphidae > Neomorphus > Neomorphus geoffroyi. The sequence continues at coordinate 1,341,999 of JAUMJM010000038.1, forward strand.
TTGCTCCTGGCAGCAAGAGGGAGGAGGGATGGGAGAGGCAATGTGCGCTCGCAGCCCAGAAATCCAGCCATATCCTGGGCTGCATCCAAAGAAGCATGGCCAGCAGGGCAAGGGAGGGGATTCTCCCCCTCTACTCTGCTCTTGTAAGACCCCACCTGGAGTCCTGTGTCCGGTTCTGGAACCCCCAACATAAAAGGGATATGGAACTGTTGGAATGGGTCCAGAGGAGGCCACAAAGATGATCCGAGGGCTGGAGAACCTCTGCTATGAGGGCAGGCTGAGAGAGTTGGGGTTGTTCAGCCTGGAGAAGAGAAGGCTCTGGGGAGACCTTAGAGCAGCCTCCCAGTACTGAAAGGGGCTACAGGAAAGCTGGGGAGGGGCTTTTTACAAAGGCCTGGAGTGACAGGACAAGGGGGAACAGCTTTAAATTGGAAGAGGGAAGATTTAGATTAGACATTGGGAAGAAATTTTTCACAATGAGGGTGGGGAGGCCCTGGCACAGGTTGCCCAGAGCAGTGGTGGCTGCCCCATCCCTGGAGGTGTTCAAGACCAGGCTGGATGGGGCTTTGAGCAGCCTGGTCTGGTGGGAGGTATCTCCTGTCCGTAGCAGGGGGGGGTTGGATTGAATGATCTTTAAGGTTCTTGGAGCCCCTTTCAGTACTGGAAGGCTAATCTAAAGTTTCCCTGGAGCCTTCTCTTCTCCAGACTGAAGAGTCCCAGCTCTCTCAGCCTGTCCTCATAGCAGAGGTGCTTCACTGTGCACGGCTGTCACATCATCCATAGCTTCATCTATGTGTGAGGACCAGTACTAACCCATGCCCGGGGCATGGGATGTGATGGGGATCCTGTGTCTCTCGAGGAAGTGGGTGCCCTGCTGAGGCCACATGCAGAGAGGAAGCAACATCTTGGGGTAGAAAATGCCACGTCAGTGCTTGTAAACAGGATTTCAGAGTCATCACTTTTCCCCTGGATCAGAGGCCACATCAGTGACTCCTGAGCATCAGACTTGTCCTTACGCACAACCCTACTTCTCTACAAAGCCTGGCCCACACCAAGGAGCTTGTGTCACCATTTATGCCCTGGTGTAACTGCATATAGAGTGAAGCGGGTGCTGGGAGGATCAGACCCCTCCATCATCCCACAGGACCAGTAGGAAAGCATCTACAGAGGGGCAGCCAGCAGATCCAGAGCCAGCTGCCCCACGCTTGGTCCAACACAGACACAAGAGGCCCCTTTAGGCACCGATGGCCTCCAGTCATCAAGCCACATCTCCTCAGGGTCAACACAGGTGGTTGGGTATTAGGGTTTCCATGCTAGTAAAATAGAGTGGGTCCTGCTTGCCTGTGATGTTGATGAGATGGGAAGCAGGATTGTGCTCCCCAGCTTCTGTGGGAGAAGCTCAGGTACAGGGAGCTGGTGGCAGGACCCCACTTTTGACAGGTGGGCCTGTTCATGATGATGGATCTGGAAAAGGGCTGGAAATCTTCAAGTCTTAGATGTGAAATTCAACCCAAATCTGCAGGAAAGGGTCACCGAGGAGGCAGGTCAGGTCATCCCAGACAGCCTCCTCGAGGGGATGTGCAGCCTTGGATGGTGGCCAGGGCCAGCCTCCTCGGAACCAGCCGAACACTGTTTTGTTGGTGAAGGGAGAGTCCCAGACACAACGAGCAGCAGCCTTAGGGACACTGACATGGAATGCTTCCTGCGGGGCTCCCAGGACTCGGTTTTGGGCTGACAGACGTGAGCAGTGCCAATGCCTGTGGGTCATGAGGAGCCATCCCCAGGCAGCTGGAGCTGGAAAGCCACCATGTCGCACGCTGTGAGCACAGCACCAAAACGGAGAGGGTCACACCGCTGCTTTGATTTGTATAGGAGAGAAATCAGAAAGGTTCCTTTAACTGGAAGCTCCAAAGAAACCGAGCAGGGAGGCGTGGGGTTTGGGTGTGGAGGCTGTTTGCTGTCAGTATTTGCCATGGAGGAAGGCTCCTCACCCTGAGCTGGCAGCACAGGGCGACAGAAGCAACCATCCATGGGCAGGAGGGTTCTGTGGATCCCAGAGGGCTCGCTTTAGAGGAACTGTGAGTTGGGTCACATCCAGACACAGCCCGGTGCTTGAACGGATTCTAAGATGCTCCCCCTCAGCAACAGCATCTGTTATTTTTCTAGGATTTAAAAAGAAAAAGCCATCTAGAAGCCTTGCGACGTGTGCGTAGGTGAGGGGACCATGCTGTCGCTGCCGTGACTCACTGGGAAGGTCTGTGATTTCCGAGAACAAAAATGATGTAGGGAGATATTGTGAATGATTGCTTGCGGAGGGGCGGCTGAACTCTCCACCAGAGAAGCAGTCGAATTTCGGTTCCTCTTTAGGGCTGGCTTGTTAACAAAGAAGTTATTAATAACCAATTAAACCAGAGCTCACGTCATGCCTTCCTCTGGAAGTGTGGCAAGAGTGACCGTGGTTCCTCCTCCGACACCTTACCCACCCTGCTCCTTTGACTAGAGGGGTGTGGGGGGTTGATTTGGGCAGGTTCCTCGTTACCGCAGGGCTGCTCTGGGGGGAATGCCCAGGCCATGGATGCTCCCCAGGCAGGGATGTGGGGGACCACTGGGGTAGAGGTGATTTTGGACTCTGCCATGGTGTGTTTGGCTCCCTTTGGCTGAGGTCATGGTGCTGAGGGCAGAGGGTGTGCAAAGAGGAGCCCTGTGTGGCAGGTTTTTAGCCAGTGCCAGGGCAGCTGGTGTGAGTCAGCTGCAGGGACAGCCCGGGGCAGAGGGCCAGCAGCCAGAGGGAGGGGGCTCGCTCGCCTGGCACTTCCACAGGCTGAGGATGTGTGTGTTGCTGCATCCCGGCCAGGCTGGCGATGTGCCCGGGCAGCGGGGTGGAGGCAGGCAGGCTGCTGGAGCGAGGCCTGCCGGGAGAATTCACGGAGCACCGGATGCACTGTAAAACCTGAGAGAATCCGGGCACTGTGCTCCTCCTGAGACTGCCTATTGAGAAGAGAGATGGGGAAGACAAGGGGGAGGAAGCGGAGGGAAGATGGAGCACTGAAGCCCTCTGTGTCTGGCTGGCGATGGATGCAGGTGCAGCTGCAGGTTCTCCGGCTGCTCACAGCTTCCTGTGGGGAAGCAGGAGATGCACTCAGGAGTCCCTCTGGGCTCCCAGAGCCCCCAGCTCTGCTTTCAACCTGATTTATTCCTGCTGCCACAGTTTCCAATGCAGGCTTTTTTTTTTTTTTTGCCTATAGAGCTGGGCCTTGAGGTGGCAGGTCTGTGTGGATTCTCTGAAGTATGATATAGGGTTGGGCTGTTCCTCATTAGTAGAACATTTCTAACCTCTCCAGCTGCTCATCTTCAGGAAATGTTCAGAGCGAAGGCTCTGCCCAATTTGTCGTCAGCTTGGTCTGAAATGAGCAAACAGCCTCGAAGTTTGAGGGGAAATCTATGTATGTGGCCTTGCCCATCCTAACCACACAGTGCTCCCCTATCTGCTTCTCTTCTTTAGAAAACCCAGCTAATCAAAGCCACTGCTGTTTTTTGGTGGCACAGCACGTTTTCATCCTGCTTTTCTTCATGGTGCTTTTGCCTGTGCAAAGCAAGAGGAATGAATGAGCAAAGATTTTTGGGAGACCACAGTAAAACAGGTGGATTCTTCCCTGGGGCTGTGTTGGATTGTGATTTCGGACACAGCAACTGTGGAAATCCAGAGTAATATTACTAAAGCCTCTCCAGATATCCACCTGGCTAAATGAGACCAGGATCTGGCCTGACTCTTTTAAAGGAAAACCACTCAGGGGATGACTCCAAGATGCATGCTCTTGCTTTCTGCCTTTCCTAGCAAACACCACAAGCAGCTCTCCTACAATACAGTTTTTCAGTTTAAATGGAAAGTCAAGGCACTGCTTTCTTCAGAAACATTCCTTCAGTGCTGGAAATGGCAGCATTTGTTTCGATGGAAGAGTTCATAATAGCCCCAGGAAACTGGGGAGCTGGGCCACCTCCTCACTAAGTCTTCCTTCCTTGCTTCCTTCCCTCTCTTCCTCTGTCAGGCTGAAAGAGGAACTGGGTTTGGGTTTTGCTGGTTTTTGGGCTTTGCTGGGCAGCTGGGGCTGGCTGACGGTCTCGGTCAATACAGGCTTTGCGTGTCCGAGCTTGTGGAGCTAATGATGAGGTGGCAGCAGGATGTCACACTGTGTTATGTTCACATGCTATCTTGTCATATTAGTGTTGCGTGATGATGTCCTGGAGAAGCGTTGGGGAGGGGGCTCCTGAGTGCGCTGAACGGTCCTCCCAGCTGCAGGGACTGGGATTTCAGCCTCTCTGGAGTTGGCTGGGAGGAGGGTGTTAGAAGAACCACAGGGCATCTGATTCCTTGCAATTAAGGCAAGGGTTTGTTCTTGAGCAAGCTCCAGCTCCAAGTGAATCAGGCAGAGCAGAGGGCAGTAGGCAGGAGAGCAGGACTGGCTGCTGCCCCTTGCCAGCAGCACTGTGGAGGAAGGGGAGGCACCAAGAGGAGGCTGGAGGAGCTTGGGGAACCTGCAGAGCAGCAGGGACAGCCAGGAGATTGAGTGCACTGGGCATAAAGGGCTGGAGTCACTTCTGGGAGACCCTCAAAACCAGCTCAGGAAATGGCTACAGCCCCTCTCCGGCCTGGGCACCTGCATTTTCTCCCTCTGGAGACTAGAGGACTAACTCCAGGTTTGCAGTCCAAGCTGATATCTGTTTGCTGCACCTTCAGCTGGGATCAGCAATACAGTGGTCTGCAGCTGCACTGCTCTTGGCTCCCCAGGGCAGAGAAGTTTGCTGGTTCAGTAAATAATTTCAGCATGTTTAAATGTGCCTGTGTAGGACTGGTTCTGAGCACTCCTGGGTGTTAGAGGCTTAAAAAGCAAGGTACCTGCCTATAAGGCTTAGTAGAGGCTTTAGCCTCGAGGGTGTAAAACATGTCAGTTAATGGAGAACATGGGGAAAGGCATAGAGGGATGAAGCTTTGGGGAGAAACCTGTGATAGCCTATTCAAGACAGCTGGGAATCAGCACGTGAGTGCTGCACTGGGCCTCTGTTTTCAAAGACTAAGTACATGCAGGTTTGAAGCACAGAGCTGGGAGCCAGTGCCTGGGAGGGTAAGAGCATCTATCCTGCCTAAAACCAGAGGTATCCAGTCCAGAATCCCAACACCAGTGGAGGTCCATAATGGATGTTGGAGGATGCATCTTGGAAGTGGGTGAGCAGATGGATTTCCTTGTTATGTTCTCCTAGGACCCAGCAGTGTAGAGGTGTAGAGCTTGGAAACCTCCTGAACCAGAGCTGTATCTAAGATGCATCTTGAAAGAGGTACCCATGAATGACAGCATCTCCAGTTTCTTGACTCCCTCAGGCTCTGATCTTGGGTCAAAACAAGGGGTCTTGCCCTGCCCAGAGGGAAAACACTGGAGTCTCATGTTTCTTTCTCATCATAACCAAATGGAAGCTGGAAAAGCTGATGCAGACCCACTCCACACAGCACACCTGCAATGAAGGACTGCCTAGAAAGCAAGATGCACAGGGCATTTGTGTGGAAGCATCTGACAATTTTATTTTGAGGGTCAGATTAGTGGCTTCAGAGGAGGAAATCCTCTGCACAGCCTTTCCTTTCCAAGTGGTTAAGAACGTGCTGAGTGTAAAGCATTGCTGAACCGTGCAGGTGTCACAAACTGTTCTACCAGCCCACCGGTGACAGATGTGGGATCTTCAGCACATCAGGCGATTTAGGCTTATTTGGGTTTCATCCTTACTGACTGAGTTATTTGGTGTATGCAGCTCACCGAAGGCCACTTTCAGTATTGCTAAAATCTATTGTGGCTTTGTGCCTCTGTTCCCCCAGGTTGTTACGAGTGACGTGCCAGCATTAAAAAAGGCTTCTTGAGGGACGGAGGAAACCTGCTGTCTGTAGCAGCTTGCTCTGCAGTTATTTTTGATTGGGGTTGAGGCCGTTGTGGTTTGTGCCCCAGAAGAAACAAGGCTGTGCACAGCCAGTTCCCAGCAGCACTGCTGTTTGCCTTTTACCTTCACTGATCACAGAGATGTTTGATTTCTAAAGATCAGAAGGGAATGGGTTCCTTTGCCTCCCTCTGATGTTTGCAAGGCCAGGGAGCAATCCTATGTTTCTTCATGTCATTCAGTCCATAAGAACGTGGAAGATTGTAGGAGTATTAATTACAGTCAATTACAACCTGCTTGACAAGCCATGATGCTCAACTGGCAACTGAAACCTGCTGTTGTTGAAGATGGATGTCTTTCTTCAACCAAGGAAACCTCCTGGTTTTGAGGAGCTCACAGAGCAGGACTGATCCATGGAGCAGCTTGGTCGGATAGCCTTAGAACTGAACATGTTCCTGAGAAATTCTTGCCCGCAGAGCTGTGCAGTTTGTTTTCTTTGCGGAGTTCCGATGGCTTGTAATGAATCTCTTCCAGCCCAGAAGGTGAAGTTTTTAAAACTGTTTGTTGATTACACAGGGGCCATGTATGTACAGCCCTGCACTGTAGTTGGGTTTTGCAGTATGAAAACACCTGGGAAGCCCTGTTGAGGATGAGATGCTCTTTGTGATGGGGCAGCAGCGACAAGCTTGGAGTTGTGACCGTGAATGCAGATATGAAAGTTGTAACTGGATTTATGAGCCTGGGAACAGGGGAAGTCAATTGCAGAAATGGGAATCTGAAACCTAGAAACTGGGCCAAGTAATTAAGCAACTGGCTGGGTGCTGTGCAAACACAAACGAAACAGACAGCCCTCAGTTATCATCTGTCGAGGGGAAAAACTACCAGTTCTTCAGCTGTGATAATCAGTGACGGGCATCCAGCTGTAATCCAGGGATGGGCCAGCACTGGGTTACCCATCCCTTGGTTTGGGAGACAGAGCTCAAAATGCCTGTGGCTTCTAGTGCTTGGTCTGCTTCAGGGCTCCCAGCATCTGTGAGAGCAATACTATGGAATTTTTGAGATAGAAGCAGCTGTAGCAATACGTTGTAGCTGTACAGCTTGGTACTCCAGGTTGTAGCAGATGTGGCTTTCCAGACACCCTGTGCTGCCAGGCACAGCTGATGGGTGCTCTGGCAGCAAACACACATGAAGGAAGCTCCTGCTGACCAGATGATGTCCCAAGCTTTTATGCTTATGAGCACCACACCAGTGAGATAATGCTGATTTCAGTCTTGGTACCCCTTACTCACAATGGGTAAGTGGTAGATGAATCACAGCACTGACCTCCTGTGGGCAAGCTGGTGCTTATCTTGGGGGCCCTGAATTTTTGTGATTAAATGTGAAACGTTTTGTACTTGAGTGTACAGGGTCCTCTGACAGCAGTGACCACTAGTTGGCTGCTTGGTTGTAGGTGTGCTTCACTATTCCCCTCCCTCTTCTATTAGTGTACAAATTCTTTTCCCTTCCTGACCAGCCTAAATCACTGTCCCAGCTCACCAGGAGGAGAGGAGACCCCATTTCCAGATGATGCTTTAGAGCCAGAAGCACAGCTTCTCTTGCTTTCCTGATGCTTTCCTCACTGTAAGCACCACAGGATGGTTTCCTCAGGGTGAGAAACAGCCGGGAGGAGTGAGGATCCTGGCCACGTGAGGTCCTTGTGCAACAGCACAAGTCACCTTGCGGTTTGGCTGCTACTGTGAAGTCTTGATCGGCCTGAGGATGGGCCTGAGGCAAAAGGGAGGGCCTGACTCTTTGGGTGACATTCTTTGGGTGGCTGCAGGAATGATGAAGAAGACCTCTGGTAAGTGATGCTGCCCATCAGCTCCTTCCTGGCAGGAAGTTCTCTCATCATGGCAAGGAGGAAGCCAAGAGGGATAGTACAAACTGTACCAACCACAAAGGGATCCTTGTCCTTCAGCACGGGCTTACAGGCTCCGACTTGGCGACTTGCTTTGGGGAACCAGATGGTAACACTAAACGAGCCCATTTTCACTGCAAATACCCTGAGCCTGAGTCTGCCACTCAAAACTATGCAGACAGTCACAATGGGTGAGTGGTCTGAGAACAGGCAGCAAAGCTGGGCTCTTTAAGTCAAATGTGCTGATTCTATCTTATTAAATGAGAAAAATACCTCCTCCTTGGTCAGTGGGGCCCCGCAGTGGTCCTGTGCCCTCCTTTCTGCTGATGTGGGTGCTCATCTGACCCTCTGAAGAGCTGGTTCAGGGAGCTAAACTGGCTGGGAAGTAGCCCTTCCCCCCCAAAAAGTGATTAGTCTTCACCACAGATGGTGTAAGCTGGTGTTGGTGGCAGGGAGGGAATGGGAACGTGTGGCTGGGGGTGGTGGAGGAAGGGCAGGAACCACAACACCCTGACTTAGATCAATTAAAACTGTTGTGGAATTTCACCCTAAGGCTTCAGTGGGATTTAATGTAAGCAACGCAGTAGCCTTGGCTTCTCGGTGTGGCACGGGGAGAAACTGCACCTACAGAGCAGTAAGGAGAAAGGAATGAGGGAAGGTGCCCGCAGATGAGAATAGCTCTAACTTCTAAAGAAACACAGCCCTTGGTAATTACTAGAACTAAGCACATTTCAAAAGTCACTGCCTCTTGCACTGTCAGTGCATATTCATGTTGAGAAAACCAGAATGTGCTGGGGTTGCATTCTCTCTCTCCTCTTTCCATGAATCTGCTAACGTGTTCAGAAAAGGTCTGTTTTGAAAGCCCATATTAGAGGTGTATTAATTTTGAAATTGTCAAAGACAGCATTTGTATTGGAAACCTTTCTATGAGTTTGTCTGCATCACAAATGAAATGAAAACCCTCATGTTTGTCGTAAGCATGCTCTGCTCTGACTAAACTTGGGTTGATCTCAGTTGAACTCAGGCACAGGCTTACTGGACTATATTCTCCCCTATTCATCATCTTTCTGACTTTGCTCCTTTGAACTACATTTATTTAAAGATGCTTGAAGGAATAACACAAACGAAACGGAATATGGTTTTTATTTTGCTTCTCCTTGGCTTGTAGACCAATTCTGTGTCGGTGATAGAGCTGCAGACCCTGTGGATCCATGTGTCTAATCAAAACAGACAAGAGTTTAACTTAGACTTTGTGTATTTGAATGATATCCGCGAATCCAGGAGGGAATAACATGGGGTGAACATCACTGTTTACGAATCAATACAGTCTGTATCACTGGCAGCAACACGCAGGTGGCTTGGAAAATTCAGAAGAGGGCTTGTGCTTGTTGAGAAATGTCTCGCTGCTTTGGCTCTAAGGACAATGATGACTGCATTTGCCCAGATTCTGATTTAATTGGCAGATTTCCAAAATTGGGCTCTTACAAGCTTAAATTCCTATCTACCCCATGTAGCTTCCCCGGGAGGCTGAGAAACGCCAGCTTCCCCTGGATTTGGTGTGAGTTGAGGGTGCCCAGCCTCCTGAGACATGAGGAAGGTTCTTACTTGGCTACTTAATATAGACTAAAGCGCTGAACATAAAACACACCTTCATTAGATGACGCTAATATCTATTTTTGAATTGTTTCCTCTGAAGACCTATAGGTTAGGAGTGGGAAGGGAAATGGTAATGGAGCAAAAATGACTGTGATTTAGAGATCGGATTGCATACAGCTAGAGCCATGCATCAGGATAATGAGATTCAGTCTTGTTTGGTTACAAGCACTGGAGACAGAAGCAGAAAATGTGATCCACCAAGCCAGCTCTCAGGAAATGAGAAACAATGGAGTGAGGAAATCAAATTTCGAACTGCAGGGATATATTTATCAAGCTTTCCTTAGAAATTTTGCAGGGCCTTTTGGCATTCTCAGTGCAGCTTTTTTTCTGTATTTTTCTGGTCAGCCGACATATGGCTGGAGGATTAGATCACTGCAAAGCACCGTTGTTTGTGACCTATTTGCTAATGCGGGGCTGGGGTCAGCAAGAAGAGACGAATGCACTTGTCATTGTTCAGTGCTTTCCAATTGCTGTTCCTGTTGTCACTCACACCGTGGCCAGACATTTGGAACAAACTCATTAGCTAATTAGTGGTGTGCTCAGCCCCACGTGGCAGTAGTCGCTGTGTGGGCGATATTCACATTACGGCTATGGAACAGGCCCTCCTGTGGCTTCCTGGCAGCCGCTCTTCACTAGGTTAGTTGGGAGGGCAGCCTTGTCTTTGCTGAAAGAGTTCTCTTGCATACCAGATATTGCACTGCAGCACTGCTCGTTATCCTTCTGCTCCTTGCCATGCAACATCCCCTCTGCTCCCACTCTCTGGATTCACTGGCACCATCTGCTTTCTCCACGTGGAATGTTCTGCCTCCGGTGCAGCTACCGGGGAGGTGCTGTGACTATCGGCTTCTGATGCCCGACTCATTTTGCAAATAATGGCCTTGAACTCTGGCTCTGCCAACACAGCTGAAACGTTGTGGGCTGGGAATGATTCGATAGAGTGGCTCGAGTCAACATCTAAGGTGTGGTACAGTCTGTTTCAAGAGGGATGGGCAGTGCTGGGTTGGAAAGTGTTTTCTACAGTAGCTCCAGGTTTAAAAATCACAGGACAAATAGCAGTGACCTCCTGTTGCCAATATGAAACAAGGGGCACGATCCACTTCCACAATTCCCTTCTCACTGTGGATGTCCTCAGGGTACCACCAGAAGGGATCATCCCTTTGCAGCCTGGGCAAATCTACTAGTACAGCTGTATCAATCCGGTACCTGACCAGTATCACCACGATTTAAGGCATTAACATGGCTGTAACAAAAAGAAGTATAATTTTACTTGGCTTGTTTTCTTGCACTAAGTGGCTTGATACAGTTTTGGCGATACAGGTGTGCAGCTGCAGGAGCTCTTTGCTGGTTTTGTTGGTTTGTACACTTACGTTGTCGACAGAAACACCTGGATGGAGCTGGGAATGGAGAGGAAACTCCCACCTCCTTCTGAGTGTTGTCTGCCCAGACCTGGCAGGCAGGCAGGCGGGAGAGAAGGCAGCAGGAACAATCTTGTTCTCCCATTTTATTTTAACCAAGAGCTTTCTTGTTCTTTAGAGCCGTCAACACCTAATCATTAGGATTAATGAACATGCACAGAAACATTAGGTTTCCATCATTGTGGTTTTCTTCTAAAGAAGAAAAGAGGGAAGTATTCTTTCAGCTCCTGCTGATAGCATCAGATGCATGCAGATCCGTTACCTTTTTCACCCAGAATTTCGTTCTGCCTGGCTCCAGGCTAACAGCTAAGCCAGCGTCGCAGCTCGCTTCAGAAGACTTGGCTTCCCAGTTACCAGATGGTATTCAAAGCGTTTGAACTTGCACGATTTCTAAACAAGTAGCTTTTAGTGCAGCTTACTTGGTGCCTCACTGCAGTCCCCGTTCTTCCGTATTTAAACCTCTATCCGTCTCTATTGAGGTCAGTGGGAATTTTGTTACAGAAAGGGAGAAAGGGTTGGGCCGTGAGTTTGCAGTGCTCAGATTGACCTTCCTTTCACATGAAAATCAATCTCTCGTAAACTGGATTTTGCTCCATGTTTCCTTTGTTTTGTTATGCTTTAGTAAGGCAAGATTCTTCAGGAATTTGGGTTTTAAATGACCAGTAGTAGTTCCTGGAGCCAGCTGGAACAGGAGCAGAGTCCTGTGAGCCAGCTTCTCCCTTGACCCCACCAACCCTGGCTGTCTCCTGAACAGCCACGTCCTGTTTCCTTCAATTGTCTCGTGGTTTTACGATGGAAACAAATGTATTTAGGAGGAACTACCATGAAACTGGTAACCTCCTCCAGCCTGTGCTCCCAGACATGGATTTAGTCCTTCTTCCCAGGGAAGAACATCTGCTCCAATCCACCCAGCCTGCTGCCTTGGTACCAGTGACTCCACCAAGCTCCCCTTCCAATCCCCAAGCATGGTGACCAGAAAGCTCCATCCCAGAATATCCCCTGATACATAAATGCTGTTATTTTGTGTTGCTATCTTGGCAGCAAGGGGAAAGGTGCAGTAACCATGCTGCCTGAAGTGATGGGAGCCACCTCAGAGCCTGGCAGCACCCCCAGGGCCCTGCTTTTTTGGGGGATCCCCTCTCCAGCCCTGAAATCGGGTTCCCCTTGGGAACCTCATGAAGTTCAACAATTCCAAGTCCAATGTCCTGCACCTGGGGTTGGGCAATCCCAATTACAAATCCAGTCTGGGTGAAGAATGGATAGAGAGCAACCCTGAAAAAGGACTTGGGGTGCTGGTGGACATGAAGCTCAACATGAGCCGGCAGTGCGTGCTCTTAGCCCAGAAAGCCAACCATGTCTTGGGCTGCATCCAAAGCAGCGGGACCAGTAGGGTGAAGGAAGGGATTCTGCCCTTCTACACTGCTTTAGTGAGACCCCACCTGGAGTCCTGTGTGGAGTTCTGGAATTCCCAAAATAAGAAGAATATGAAAGTGCTGGAATGGATCTGGAGGATGATATGGAGATGATCTGAGGACTGTAACACCTCTCATATGAGGAGAGGCAGAGAGAGTTGGGGTTGTTCAGCCTGGAGAAGAGAAGGCTCCAGGGTGACCTTAGAACAAACTTCCAGTACCGAAAGGGGCTACGAGAAAGCTGGGGAGGGGCTCTTCATCAGGGAGTGCAGGGAGAGGATGAGGGGAAATGATTTTAGGCTGGAAGGGGAGAGTTAGTTGAGATCTTAGGAAGAAACATTTTCCTATGAAGGTGGTGAGGCCCTGGCACAGGTTGCCCAGAGAAGTCATGGCTGCCCCATCCCTGGAGGTGTTCAAGGCCAGGTAGGATGGGGCTTTGAGCACCCTGATTCAGTGAGAGGTGTCCCTCCCCATGACGGCGAGGGTAGAACTGGATGGGCTTTGAGGTCCCTTCCAACACAAAACATTCCACAATTCCATGATTTGAAGGATCCCAGTGAAATTCCTCCAGCTGGCATTTCTGGTGATCTATTATTTTCGCAGGTAGAGATCAGGTAGCTCTGTAATTTTATGCTGCAATGAAAGGGGTTTGAAAAACGTCCGAGTGAAGTCACACGTGCTTTGCTCCCTTTCAACCACTCCAACGCTACAAACACCAAAGAACCAGCAATCCAGTCTTACAACTGCAACTTGTTCCCAGGTCCTTGAGTCACAGAATCACAGAAAGCCCTGAGCTGGAAGGGACCCACAAGGACCATCAAGTTCAACCCCTGACCCTTCACAGGACACCCCAACATTCACACCGTGGGGCTGAGGGCGTTGGCCAAATGCTTCTGGAATATTGTCAGGCTGTGACTGCTTCCCCGGGGAGCTGTTCCAGTGCTCCACCACCCTCTGGGTGAAGAACCTTCTCCTCATGTCCAGCCTAACCCTGCCCTGGCATCTTCCTGCCATCCCCTCGGCTCCTGTCACTGATCACCAGAGAAGAGCTCAGCGCCTGCTCCTCCTCCTCCCCGCGCGAGGAAGCTCTAAAGGGCTCTGAGGTCCCCCCTCAGTCTCCTCCAGGCTCAGTCTCCACGGCAAGGGGGTGGAACTGGATGGCCTTTAAGGTCCCTTCCAACTCCAGCCATTCCCCGTGAGGAAGGATGGGGTTCCTTCCCTCAGAGGCGAAGGCAAGAGGGGACCCTCCTTCGCCCCCAGCCCCGCCCTGAGCCGAGGCCGCGCCCCCCCCCCCCATCCCTCGGGGTGGTGCTCGCGGGGGCGCGCGCGCGGCGCCGGCCCCGCCCCCCCCCCGCCCTCCCCTCCCCCGCCCCCGCCTCCTCCCCGGCCGCCGCCATGTTGGATGGTGCGTGTGGGTGTCAAACCCAGGCACAGGCGGCCGGGCACCGCGACAGCCTCTTCCCACAGCCCCTTCCTAGCTCCTCCCGCACCTTCCTCACGCAGATCCAGGTCGGTCCGGGACCCGTGGGCGGGCTGGGGCGGCAGTGGGGGCGAAGGGTGGGCGGTGGAAGGCCCCCCCCCCCCCATCAGCGGGGTGGGCGCGCGAAGGGCCGCGCCGTGAGGGGGGAGCGGGGCGGGGGGGCAGCCCCGGCCGCCTTTGTTGTCGCGGTGGGGCGAGCAGCAATAGTTCATGTCCATCGTGGCAGCTCGGGAGTGGGGGGCGCGCGCCTGGGACCGGGGGGGGTTGGGGGTGGGGAGGCGGTGGCCGCGGTGCCTTCGCCTCTCGGGGCGCGAGGAAGGGACCGCCCGCAGCCCGAAGGTGGGGCCTGGCTGGGAAAGGAGGGGGTCCCCGGGGAGTGGGATCTTTGTTGGGAAAGGGGGGGCTGCCCTACAAAGGGGGTGCTTACCCTGGAAAGGAGGGGCTGCCCTGGAGAGGGGGGGTCCATAAGAAGTGGGGGCGACTGCCCAGGGCAATTGTTCAGGGAAAGGGAGGGGAGTTTGGCCGGGGAAGGGGCTTGACCGGGAAAGTAGGGGGGGAGCTCGGAAAAGGGGGTTCTCCCCAAGAAAGAGGAGGGAGCTGCCCAGGAAGAGGGGTCATCCTAAGAAGAGAGGGACTGTCCAAGAAGTGGGGGTTTACCCGGGGAGGAGAAGGGTTTGGGGGGCTTGGCTGGGGAATGAGGGGCTGCCCAAAAAGAGAGGGGGCTCACCAAGGAGCAGGAGGCTGCGCGAGAAAGGGCTTGGTTGGGAAATGGGGCTGCTCTTTAAGAAGGGGAGCTGCTCGAGGAGGGAGGGGGCTTCCCGGGAAGGGTGGGAAACTCCCTGGGGAGGGGGCTCTCCTCGAACAGGGGAGTTCTTCAGGAAGGGTGGGGCTGCCCAGGCAGGAAGGGGCTCCCCAAGAAGGGACTGCCGAGGAAACAGAAGGGGCTGCCTGGGGCAGGTGGGGGGACTGTCTAAGAAGGGAGGGAGTCCCCGGGAAAGAAGGGGGTTCCCCAAGAAGGGGAGGGCTGCCCAGGAAGGAGGGGAGACTGCGCAGGGAGAAGGGAGCTCCCCAAGAAAAGAAGGAGCTGCCCAAGAAGGGGGGGCTGCTCAGGAAGGGAGGTGGCTTCCTTCGGGAGGCTCCCCAAGAAGGAGAGGGTGCTTGTCAGGCCCTGCCTGGCCCCTCCACCGCACTGCTCCCCAGGGTCATCATACTGCGGGGCTTATTTCATTTTCTCTGTACTGTCAGCGGTTTGGAATTAATTTGCTTTTAATTAATTTTTTAAGGCTTTACATATATTTATATGTATTTTACCTGAAGTACCTTTGATGCTATGGATTGATCTTGAGTAGTCGGTGTGCTGCGTTTTATTAAGCATTATTGTTGTGAAGGATTTTGAAACAAGAATTCTCACAGGCTGGCCACAATGGGAGTTCCCTATTTTAAAGCCATAAGGCATATTGATAATGTTTAGTCTCAGTTTTATTTAGCTAAGAGGGCATGTAATGCTTTCCCTCTCCTCCTCCTTGAATATGGCATTGTCACTGATCTGAAAAGCTATGTTATGCTTAAAATTCACATGAATGTTTCTTTTTCTTGATCTACCAAGAAAAGATCCTGAGTTGTCTACATACATTTGCAACAGGAGGCCGAAAATACTCATTCAGGTTATTAAGGTGTGTTGCAGATGTTATGGACCATAGAGGTTGGTTTTGGGAGTTCTAAATGCAAATCAGGCCACAAGATTAAGTTTTATTATGCTCTCCACTGAAATACATGTTTTATGGTAATATGGAGCTCTTGCATAATTCTGGTGTGTTGCTGTGTTTTGTGCAAGACAAGGTCATAGAGAATTGGATTATTAGTATGTAAAATGTGGCGTGTTAAAATGATTTTTTATCAAATATATAAATATGTTGTAATCTTTAGCAAAATACAGCCTATTTAGGAACAACTTCTAAATGTATTTGTCTTTTTTTTGAAAAAAAAACCATATAGTGTTTAATTTTGAAGAATCAAAGCTTGTGATAATTTTTCTTTTGTAAACTCGAAGTAATGGCAAACTAACTAGCTAGAGTTTCAAGAGATAACCTTCTATATATTAAATATTTAACTGTGTTATCAAAAATAATCCAGTACAAATTAACATTGAGTATGCATTCTTGAAGATGAATTCTGATAAGACCGAGTTGACTGGAAGTTATTCTTCAGGAAGTTTGACTTACGGGTGCTGATTGTCGCTTAGCTTCCTTGGTGCCGTGGAGTAACTGTGACATCATCCTGGTGTGGCAATGATTCTCTTACATGGTAGATTGACTTTTACATGTACTGACCAATGAAAACTCCTGTCTGCCTTTAAGAAATGAAATATAATGAGACACCAACAGGATGGAGCCTTGTCATTAGAAAAAAATAATTGGCCTGTACCCGAGGTAGTAGCTAAGGAGCGTTGGATACTATTTGGGCAAGAAAAGTCCTGTGAGTTACCTGGTGGTCCTGTCCTGACAGGAGGAGACATACGTGAGCCCTGGGTGGTAATGTTGGTGTTCACATCCATTATCCCTGCAGTCATTTTTAATGGGTGGTTGACAAACATCCGATGTCCAGCCCAAGCAGTGCTGTATAATGCAATGAGCATAAACGTATTCAGCTTGTACTGACCACATTGTTATTTACATAACTGGTTAATCATGCTAATTTTGTACCAACTGTCAAGCATTTGATTGCTTTAAAACTTGGAGCTTTAAGAAGCCTCAAATCTTGGATCACTGCTGTGAAATGCCAAAAGCCTGATTTGTTACTTCATAAAAGTGCTGATAGTCTTTCTTGGTACAGAAATTCGTGTTTTGGGGTTTTTGAGAGAAAAATCATTAAATGATAATCTGTTTTAGGAGAAATATTTTACAGAGCAGTTATGGTATTCGTGATCTTTCTTTTCTTAGGTCTCATTTGTAGCATGTATCTGTTTTACCTGGTGTAGAAGAATATAAGTTATTCTAAAATCTTTATGTAATGACTGGTGCTCAGGAAGCAACTTTCCAGTCTTCCAGTGCCATATTTGCAGAGCTCTAAATTGTCTCTTGGGATCTTGCTAATAGAAAATGAAAGGTACCTGGTTTGTATGAATGTCTCTAATGTTCTTTTTCCTCTTTGCCTTGCTCTGATCTGTGCAGGGAAAGTATCGAAATGTACTAGTATCCTGCTGTCTTAAGTGTTTCAAAGAACAGCGGGATTTTTTGTGTATTTCAAGTAGCCTGACTGCTCATTAAGAAGGCATGAGACACCGTGGAGGAGAACAACACGTGTGCTGTCCTTTGGAATAAGTCCTGCTAGGTCTAATTGTTGGTCTGCTAGCATTGGTATACTTCAGTCTGGTTGCATACTGGTGTGTGCTGAGCAGTAGACAATAAAAAGTTCCAGAATTAATCAGTTTAGGTGGCTTTACAGGATTGTTTTCCTGTTCTCTTGTGGTGAGAGGAATTCAGAATGCTTCTGTGTCAGAATAAGTGAATTCAGAGGCTGTAAGCTTCAGGATGAATGTAGAACTGGGTGGTTGTTGCAGCTGAGCCTCTTGGTGAATGGTGCAGGAGGTAGAAAACTACAAAAAAAGCTGGTGATGCTTATTTATGATTTTGTAATAATAGTTTTATCTCTGGTTTTTGAATTTGGGATGGGGTTAGTTTTACAACAGTGCTCCAAACTATTGATAAAGGGCAAAACAGATGGATCAAACAGCTCTAAGGTGTGTTTTGTAGGGAGCTAAAGGCTGTAGAGAGTTTTTAAGGAGAAAGTAGCTTAAATTACTGAGACTTGAGTTCTTTCAAGCTGTAGTACGTATGTTCAGAGATTAAATGTATGTGAATATCTAATAGAGGGTTTTTTATGAATGATTATGCTAGTTAGAAAATTAGTATAAAATATTTTGTGTTTCCTAGTTGCAATGTCACTGGCAACTGGTGGTATGTACCAGAATTTGGATTGTAATTCACCATGGTGCATTTTTGTATGGAAATGTTACTTGGAATCACTGTGCTTAGGGAAATTATCTTCTGTGTAGATAATTTTCAGCTCAATTTTTTTTGGCATAGTTACAAAACTTGAACTTAAAGATTGATCTCGGAACCAATGCCCTGTACTGTGTTAATTGTTAATAGTGTGTATATCTGTTTTCCTGTCACACGGGGTTGTTAACATAAATGCCTCTAGCGCCTTGAGCTTGCATTCAAGGTCAGACGTGGTCTGTTCGCACTGCTTATGCCTTGGCTTGCACGTCGACTTGCAAAAGCCAGCTCTTTCCAGGTAGGGGAAACAGGAGCACCGAGTGGAGGAGAGCTCAGGCAGGAACAGGTCTTCACTGGCAGTGGGAGTGCAGCTGGGGAAAACCAGTCCCAGCCCAAACCTGGCTGCATCTTCACCTCAGAGGCTCCCCTTATCTCAGTTTTATGGTGGAGGTGGCTGGGTAAAGTTCTAAGGAATTTTAAACATGGTATGTTTCATTGTGCTGATGCATACAGTTTATTTTCAAGTAATAATTCTGCTTTCACGGTTAGGAGTAGAGCTCCCTGAGCTGCCTCAAGTAATGAGATGAAATTCGTGCATGAGATCTCTGCGGTTTTCTTCCACGTTGCTGGCTGCTCCTGTCTTTCCTTCAGTTGCTGTTTTATTAATGTTGCCTGCAGTCGCTGACTCTTCTGTCATGTAACTCTATGATAAATACTAAATGTACAAGGCATGAGAAGCGGCATAGCTTTGGAGGATGACCCAGACAGGAGAATGCTTGAATGCATTCTGCTTCTGTAGACATGGTACAAGCCTGTCTCTTAGGCTTCTTTCTGTCTCCTCCTCCTCTCTTGTCCTCATAGTTACCTTGTACTTTGCACATGCATCCATCTGTCTTACGGTTTATTTGGATAGCGGTCCTGGTTGCTCTCTCCGGTCGCGTCACAGACGAGTTTCTGATGGCTCAGATTTGGATCGCTCTTGGACCCAGTGTTTTGGTTGATGTTCTTTTTCAATGGAGATCTCTGTTCTTATCCCTTACAGTAAAATATTAATCTGTGAGTCATTTGCTCTTTTATGCTCATAGTGCAGCACTCAATGAAAAATCCTGTTACAAATTTAAGTAATAATTTTCTTTTTTGAAAGTTCAGAGCTGCTTATTAGTTTAAACACATGCCAGACACTTTACCTAGAGATGTTTTATGTCCATCCTTCAAACAAGAAATTGGAAGACTCGCTTGCCTTGTTTGTTCTTGAGTGTAGCAGTAGTTACATTCATGGCTGTTTTTTAGGCCTGTCATTCCAGAAGTGACTGCTTAAGGAGAGACAGTGGAGTCTGGGGTCACGGATAAAATCCCACATCTGTTTCCCTAGGAAAGCGCAACAGCCAGACGTTGATTTGATCTCCCAGCAGTATAACCTTATAGAGATGTTCCTGCAGTTCTGAAGATGGCACTTACATAATGCAATGTCTTCTAAAATCAAACCAGTCATTTTCATTATTTAAAAGCAGAAACCTAAGCAGGGTGAGCTCTGTACTTGAGTTTGTTGGGTCTGTTCTCCTGGGTTGAGTTCTGCCATTGACAAATGCTACAGTCTCCACTGTGCTCATGCTAGGTAGAAATGTCAGTATGGGCGATAAAGGTGCTGATGTCAGGGATGTTCTTTTACCTTTTTTTCTTTACACACTTTGAAATCATATTAATTTCTATACTAAACATCAATTTGGTAGTTTCTGAACCCTTGCAAGGGCAATGGTCTTTTCATAGCTTTGGTAGAACAAAGACATTTTAAGAATCTTAATAGAGAATCGTATAATCTTATTACAACTGCTCCTGACTGTTTAAATCACTTCCTTGTCCTTAAAGAACAATCTGTCACCAGCTATTGCTTGATGGTAGTTTTTGTCAGATGCAATTTATCCCCCTCCATGGTTTTGTTAGAACTTTTTTTTTCTGGTTGTGCAACCCTTAGGTTGGCAAGCTGTTCCTCAATCCGTTCTTCTGACTTTGCTGGGACTGATCGCATGAGTTATTGCTCTTTGCTGTAAGAGCTGTGCAGTTCACAAGTGAGACCTTTGTTTGTGGGCCCTCATGGACAAAACCCACGAAACTAACTGATATATACAGTTCTAGTGTTCCATAGGGAAAGGCCAAACAAAGTATTTTTAAAGTTAACTTCCTCCCCTGAGATGCAGGCATGAAAGACTCCCTTAGACATCTTTCCTCGGAGATAGGAAATCTGTTCTCCAGTGGCCAGTTGTGTGTTGTGAGTGAGCAGGCCCCAAGCAGTGTTTTAGTTTTGTCATTCTCCCTTTTTTTTCTTTTAGTGGTGAGGATTTCACCAGCCAAATCTTTTGACCCAGTTGCTGCTGCAGCTGCCTTCTACTGACTTTCAGCTCTGTTTGGATAGGGATGAGGCTTGTGACACCAGCAGCAAGGTGCAGATGTTTGATCTAACCCTGTGAAATCAGTCCAAATTCAAGATTGTTAATTAATTCTTATCCTTAGGTTCTAAATAGAACTATTTTAACACGCTTGCCTGTTCTCTGGTGGATGGTCAAGCAGAATGTACTTTGTCATGTGGTGTATGTAGAAGAAAGCACTTCAATTATTATTTGAAAAACTGAACTTTAAAATTTTTAATTATTCAGTTAGCCAATTAATCAGTGAAGTACGCTACCATTTTGTGACATTGCTGGAATGTGAGTAGTGATGTCTGTTTGGAGAGAGATCAGAACTATGTGTTACCAGCTGTATTGAGATCTAGGGAGGAGTGAGGG
Source organism: Neomorphus geoffroyi (assembly GCA_033558235.1). NCBI lineage: Eukaryota > Metazoa > Chordata > Aves > Cuculiformes > Neomorphidae > Neomorphus > Neomorphus geoffroyi. The sequence goes on from JAUMJM010000038.1 coordinate 1,362,553, forward strand.
AATTTTCAAAATGCCTCTGCCCAGGTGTTTCAGCATTTGATGAATATATCTTTCTATAATGACCATTGGAAAACATAAGACTCACCTGTGTTCTGTTATCTCATGAAATATTTGCCTGCTGAGACCACACCGGCTATTGCATGGTTTTACAATTACTTCTTGTAATACTGCACAGTGATTATGGGGTTTTTTAAGGGCTTAGAATGCTTATTACTGATGAGAAGTGTTACTATTTTTTTGCTTCTGTTGCTGAGCAGAGTTCAAGTCAAACTTTGTCTACCAGTATAGGAGAGTGTTTCTCAGAAAGTAAAGATAATGCTGTTGGAATGTTTTTAGATAAATAGCATAGGTGACACCAAGTAATTTTCTTAGAAGCATGAGAATGCAGATCAGAAATCAATATTTAATATTGTAATTGTAGTTTTTGAGAATGTCTGCAACATTCTTGTGTGTATTTTCAAAGCAGACATTTCTATGTGCTACTGGGAAGTACAGAAAGATGGTCATTGTGCCAGGCTATAATTGTGCAGCCAATGTTTTTTATGCTTTTTCAGCAAAGCAACTGCTTTCTGATGATTTTATAAGATTGATACCTGGGTGAATCCTCTGAAAGATACATTTGTTTGTGTTTACTGGCTCTCTTGGGAAGATTTAAAAATATTAAAAAATATTTAAATACAGGAAAGTTTATAATTGGTTTTACTTTCAGAATTCTTGGATTTTAGTGAAGCTGAAGTACAAAAGCTTGGGTGACAGCAAAATCACTTTTAAACTGATTTATTGCAGAGAAGCATTGAGGTTTATCATCAAAGGATGTGAGGATTTTTTCAGTCTGCAGAACTGCTTAAGTGTTGCATTTAAAATTTACAAATCGCTGACCCCTTTGTGAAACACTGGGACAGACTGAAATGTCTGGCTTTTTGTTACGTTTGACTACCTAGTGAATAATCTCCTTTTGCCTGGCTTGCTGGTTTAAGCATACTGAACAGTATAACTAATGTTTTGGTGTCTATCTGCCAAATAATAGTGTCTGCATATATTTAATTTCACAATAATTGAAACATATGATGCCTCCAAGAGCGTGTTTATGTTGGCTTTAAAAGGCAGAATGTGTTCTATAATTGAAGATGTGCAATGCTGGGGCGTGCTCTGCTTGGTGGGAATGCTGCCTGTGTTGCAGGCTGCTGAAAAGTTGAAGAGGTGAAGAACAGCAGGCTAGTTTTGTAGGTTGCCTTCATTCTGTTTTCAATATGCTTTATGTGGTATTTTTTGTTCTGCAGTTTATGGTCTAGATCAAGCAAAGTAATTGAGCAGGCCCTTCCCTTTGAACATGGGAGGGATCTGTTGATCGGGAACTGGCCTTTGGCTTACAGTTGATGCTGGACACGGCATATTGTTTTTCAGTACTATTAGCTTTCCAGGTGTAGATGTGAGAAACATGCTTGAACATCCTTATGCAAAAGTATTTTTATTATGAACCTGCTGGCACAAAATTTTATCTGGATGCCTTGGGACAGAGCCAGATGTTTAATTATTTTATTGCTGTCAGCTTGGATAGTGTATCTAATGTCATAGGGCCTTTTCCTGTCTCTGGAAATGCGGATTTTTAGTTTTATTTTAAGAAGGGATTTATTTTTCTTATTCAGTAGAAAAATAAAATTTAAAGGAGGAGGAAAGTTAGTGCTTGCTTTTGTTTCTTTTCCCACCTCGCCACCTTGCCCCTTTTTAATCTTTTTTTTTTTTTTTTTTTTAGTTTATGCTTTACAGAGAGGGCTGGAGTTTGCCATTAAAACTTTGTCTCATAAATTCCAAGTTTAGAAGTTGAGCAGTGGAAGGTGGATAAGGGTCCTGAGGTAGTGGGAGTAAGAGAAGAGGAGAAACATGCTGTTATAAGTTACCTTGATATTAGCACAATGTGCTCCCAGTGGAACTTCTACTAGGGAGCAGAACTGGTAGGTCACACTTGTGTGTGTCTATGTAGATGCATGTGTGTATATATAAATAGGAGCTTCACTTGGTCAAATCTGTACGGGTTGAGCTGTTGGTACAGGCAAAGCTTTACAACTAAAATACCATCTGGTGCCTGTCACATGAGAAATTGGATCTTGTGCTTGTGCTTCTTTAAAACCAGGGAAGTCTTTTGTCATAACTCCTATTTTAAGTATTTTAATAAAATATGGTGATTTTTGTGTTTTCTGCTTTCATGGGAAACCAGAGTAAAAGAGAATTAAGTCCCACCTGCTGCTTGCATGCTAAACAGATGCAAATAGGAGACCCCTCCCTCCCAGTTGCATCCTCTCTCCTGATGGGTTTCCACACTGTTTTGATTAAAGCGGTTCTGTTGCCAACTCCCAGCCCAGAGGGCAGGTGAGAGGAATAAAAATCCCTGATTACAGCTCAGTGATTCACATATCTTTTTGAGTTTGTAATGTCATCGTTTCACAGAAAACAAAGTTCCAGGAGCTTCACAGAGTGTAGCATTGTCAGAAAGGCAAACATCAAAGTGGAAAGAAGAGTTTATTTAAAAGATAGTAGAAAGACTTAAAACATTCATCCTAACCTATGAGAACTATTAAAAATTTAAAAAAGCCTTTGAAGCTAAGCATTAAAGATTTAATGGTATTAATTGAATTAAACCGTGGGTGTTAAGGATATGTAGACACATGTGTAAGTGTATGTATTCTGAGACATTATCTGTGTTAAGGAAGCTAAGGTATTGGGAGCTGAATTAACTGTACTCAGTTCATAAAGGCTACCTTAACAGACAGTTTTTGACTGTTGGACTTAATTAGGGTAGATAACAATTATAACTGAAAGTGTAAACAAGTGCACTGTACTTACTATCATTTTTAAAACTACAGTGAAGTGGGGAGGACCAGACTTGGCAAAACCTGAGCAAGGCAAGACAAACAAATGAGTTCTAATCTATACCTTAAGCATTATTTTGTTTCTTTACATAATTAAGTCTGATTTTTTTTTTTTTTTTTTTTTTTAAGAATAAATACCTTTTCCTTTTGCTGTTATGAGAACAGTAACTTAATACCATGATACTCCATGGTATGGTTTTCTTCTCTCCCCTATTCCCATCTGGTTCTCTGCCTGTAGTCACAGCCACGTTGTGGGATTTTTTAGCAGTTACACTTCCATGTTAGTTCATTCTCTTAAGACTGACTGATTTTGGTAGCTTTTAGCTTTTCTTACGTTTAGAACTCTTCACTGTTAGGAAGAGTTCTCGCTGGAAGAAGATGATGATCGCTGCATAGCTTTGTAAATAGACAACAATGCAAAAATCAGTTGTCTGTGTCACTGTGACAGCTGCAGCAGCCTGGTGTGGAGGGAGCAATGGTAAGGTGGGGTGTTCTGGTTTTTTTTTTTTTCTTTGCAAATCAAAACCTCAGTTTAGGCCTTAACACGTTTGACCTGGATGTTAACAAGCAGAGAAAAGCCAGGCCCTTATGTCACTTGCAGAAAAATAAGCAGTGAAAGCTTCTTGCAGGTGTGCAGGTGGTTTGGCCAAAGAAGCTGGTGTCCAGAGGGGAGCAGCATCTGACAGGATTTGATCAGTATGGAAATGCTGGTGTGTAGAGATGCTACCAGCTTCCTTGGGAGGGATAGCAAAATTGAGGATGATCTTAATACATTCATTTTTCCTCCTTCAGGAAGATGTTTGCTGACAGTGTAAGGCGGGTTGTTTGAGCTCTTCTTGCTGTAAATGTAGTTACTAAATGATTCAGCATGATACCCATGCGTTTTAGCAGTATTGATGAATTCATTACCCTTATGTTGGCTGATGGATGTTAATGGGCTAGGATGTCTTCTGTGCATTTGGACAAGATGGAATGCTCTTGAAAAAAGATTAGAAAATGGAGTGGGTGAGGTTTTAAGTCACTTTTGTGTTCTGTTATAAATCTGAAGACAGAGAAAGCTTTTAATGACTTGCATTAAAACAGTGGTGAAAAGAATAATCAACAGTGCAGGGATACCAGGCAGCTCTGGGAGATGCAGATGGGAGTGGTGCTACACAGGGGATTTTCTTGCATTGTTTTTTTTACATGTCCCAAGCTGTAATCAGCTGCTTCAAAAACATCAGAGGCTTGAATTTTGGATTGCACATGGTAGGTATTGTTTTCTGCATGTGGACACCTTACAGGGTATTGGAGTCACAAGGATGAGTGCACAGTTGCTGGTTGCAAGGCACCGAAGTTGTAACGTAACATCTTTTCTGTAAGAGCCAACTGGAGGAAGATGACCGTTAACGATGGAACAGGGGCAGGTGCTTTTTAGTAGCAAGTCTTTGTCATAGTCTTTTTAGAAGACCAAGGTATCTCCCACTTAATTTTCTGTCTAAATATCTAGAATAGATAAGAGAGTAGGTAGAATATTCCTGCTGAAGAGTAGATTGAGAAAACTCGAGGACAGCTGAAAATTTCTGTACAGCTGCACGGGAAAATGTGAGTTTTGCTGGCGCCTTTAAGCCAGACTTTTTTTTTTTCCCTAATTCCACAAAAATCAACAAAATAATAATAAATATTTGCATTTGTGAATGGGGATTATTCTTATTAGAATTGGAAACTTTTAAGTAATGTAATGAGGAAAAATCCTTATGTACTGAAATGTAAATCCAAAATGTACTGATTTTTTTTTCTGTTGTTATTGTTTTAGTGATTCCCTTTCATCGAAGGTGAACTTAACATAGCTCAAAATCAGGAACTGAGGCAGCACAAGAGCCAACCAAAGTGACTAGCGGTATTTTAGAGTGCTCGTTCATGGTGAGTGTAACTCAGTCTAAATCTGGGCAGGATTGTTTTACCCTCTCCTCTGGCAGTGCTGCTTTGGATGGAATTGGTTATTCTGCTGTGCATGAGACAGCTCTGTTAGGAAGAGAAAAGTGGTAGGGTTGTTTTGAAAAGATGTTGGAAACTGTGTGATGTGTACAGTATGAAAAGATGAAGATAAGGAGGAATAAGAGGGAAAGCTGAACATCTGGTGTTACAGGGCAGAGAGCTGAAATCAGCATGTAAAAAAGCAGCACCAAGGTTTTACCGTTAGCCAATTTTGAAGGAGTAGAGGACCTAATTTCTGCTTTTCTGTGCCTGTCTTCAACACTAAACAAAAGGAATGTGTTGCTGTTAGCAGCAGTGGGGCAGTAAAAGGCGATTTCCGAGGAACCCCACTGTTTGCAGTTCTCGCGCCAGTACCTGCTGAAGGCAAACCCCAGTTGTGAACCATCATCTTTAACTGCACTGCCAGTTTGAGCTTTCAGGGTGAACTTCACATTTTGCCTTGTGAAGTAAAACTGTAGATTGCTGTTGAAAGGAATGTTACTGCCCTCCTTTGTGGTGTACTTTGAAGTAATTAGAGCGACCTTGGGATTAATTGGTTTGGTGACCTGATCGGTCGGAAAGCACAACTATCCATCTCCCCTGGTTTGTCAGATCAGCTCACCCAACCGATTCTATCTCCAGATCTGGTGTGAGGAGCAGGGAGGTGGCAGATGACAGGGTAGCACAGGTTGGAGCGGGATGCTGCCTTCTGTAGCAGCATTCAGCCAACCAAGGATCCAGCCTAATGTGAAGCCACATCTGCTGTTCCTCTCTAACCCTGACTGCAGAGCAGGAAAGCCTAGTGTAAAACTCAGGGGTTTGACCAAAACGTTCTCCCAGGAGGTGCATAGAGGATTTTAGGGTATGTGTTCCTGCTTCAGAATTTTATAGCAACTTAATTAGTCGTGAGTGTAGAACTGCATCCAGCTTAATTTCTGAGGGTTAAAGTAACTATGTTAATCGTTGTCAGTTATGATGGTTGAATTAGGGCCATGTGTTGACTTTTCAAGATGAATGTGCGAGCGTGGTGGCTGTGGGGATGGCACTTGAGGTTTTATGCTGTTAATGGACATTGATGAATATAGGTAGGATATTAAATTGTCTCCACTTTATTTACAGGCTTGTAATTCATGCTAGCAGCCAGTACACTTAAGAAAACAGTGGTGTCATGGATATATGTACAGATATGGCTTTGCAGATCCTGTTCTATTCTTTGAACAATCCTTCTCATTAGAAATACGTGTCATAAAGTGAAAGTATTAATTACTCTCAGCTTATGGCAGTAGTAACGTAGAGAGTTAAACTGTTCTTCTCCCCTAATCTTTGTAATGGTGAGCGTTTGCCTTTGCCCTACCGACTTTAATGTGGTCGCCTGTCTGTGGTGTGTAGGTGGGTAGGAGAAACTGCTCATGGTGACATCTGCTTTATAATAATGCAGTGCAAATTGAATTTAGTTAATGGAATCACTGGGTAGTTGTAAGTAGTAGGTACCTTCCCAAAATATCAAGTCTGATATATAAGGAGGGATACGAATGCATATAGTAGTTCTTGTCAGTTTTGAATTTTAAAATTTGCAATTGTGTAAGAAACCCCTGTGGTTTGAAGAACATAGCTGATATTTTATGATCTCACAGGCTTTTACATTGTATTATTTGCAGTTTCTCCCATGTTCAAGCTGATCTATCGGTGCTCTGAGCTGCTGGGAGAGAAGATACAATAGCTTCCCTTTGGCAGTTGTCTGTGATCCAACAAGCAACCTAAGTGACAAAACTGACCTTCTCTAATTAATAATAGATTCTAAGACACATCCTCTGACAAGAATGAGGTCTGTTCCTCCCTTCCAAAATGAAAGTTTGAAAGAAGTGTGTCCTGCTGTCTTTAGTTCAGTTGAAAGTATTACTGAGATATACCTGGTAAACTGAATTTATTGCAGATTGTTATGGCCCACAGTGATTTTTTTTTTTCCTTCGCTATTTGTAAGAATGAAAGATAAAGTACTTTCATTCAAGTAGGTAATCTCCAGAGAACAAATTCCTTTTGAGAGTTTAGGTAGGTATTTTCACTGCTGTGTTGGATTAATTTGCATTTAGAATTTCTACTTCAGTGTGTAATGGCTTGATCTTACACTGTTTTGTAATTCTGCAATATTCTGTTATTCATTACGTGCCTGGTACTCGCTGTATCCCTACTGGAAAATAACCTGTGATCTGCTGCATAAAATGCAGGTGGCACTGCTGATGGCACTTGACCCAGCCGTAGGAGAGGGAATGTGTTCTTTTTAAAGAGGTGTTGTCAAAGCTTGTAATCCTAAAATTAGACCTTCAGTGTGGGTCGGATTTGGATCGTTTGTGGTGATCTGCATGGCTGTTGTAGAGGCTGTCCCACTTCAGAACGTATTTGCTGCTGCTTCCCACACAGTAATTCCAGCTGTGAAATGGGCTCCAATGGCAAAGGTAACTGCAGCTGTCACTGCACCGGCAACTCCAGCTTGACAGGTCCCTAAGTCAAGTGGCCAGGCAGTGCTGCTGTGTTCTGGGCTGCGAGATGGAAGTTGAGTTTGTGCTCCATGTCTCCTCTTTCTGTAGACTCTGGGTAAGGAGGGAAGCTCACTGTTGAGCTCAAATGCTCACTGGTAATGTCAATAGGTGCGTAGTAAGAAGAGGTGTCATAAAGGAAACTTAAGAAAATCTATATGTGAGAATCTGTTCTACAGCTTGGTGGCTCTGCGAGCTGGAGTTAGTTTTTCTGTGAGAGTCTGAGGCATGAGTGTAACATCAGTGTGGAAGCTAACCTTGGGATTCATTGAATGTGCATACATTTGAAGGAGAATTATCTTCCCAGTATTAACTCTTTAAATAAAGAAATAATTTGGCCACCTGCTGCCTGTGAAAGCTGACCTTGTTCTCTCATTTGTAAAAGGGAGTGGAAGGCTTCCAAAACTTTGAATTTTGAACCATTTCCTCTTCTCAGAAATTGCACTGAAGAAGACAAGCATTTTAGCTGTGAAAAATGGAAATTAAACCTTTCTTATTGAGTTAACCCTGTTTTTCAGACTGTTTGCCAGTCTGTATTTGTAACTCGTTTCCTAAATGATATTGAAGGTTGAGGAAGGACATTGATGGTAATCGCAGTGTCTTCATTTTACTGGTCTATTCACATGAATTGCTGTTTTCTCTGCCATACAATTGCAAGAGAGAGCTAATAAGTGTGCTGCTTGTTGGCTTTTATGTGTAGTGCCAAGCTGCTTTACTTCTCTTAGTGCTTTTCTTGAAGTGACCACAATGTACATTTGCCCCTTTTCCTGTTTGGTTTTGGGAACAATGTTTGCATTACAGCAGGATATTATACCATGGGCAGTGTAATGATATCCTCTGGGTATCCAGTTGTTCTGTCAGAATTGCTTACAAGTAGGGAAAAAAAATGTGAAAGGGAATTAACTAAGCCTGAAAATTTCTCTAGCAGTGTGATCCAGTATAAGAAAAAAGTATTTGTCATTTTTTTCTAGATTATTATATTCCTGAATTTTAAATAAAGGCTTGTGCTTGGGTTTTTTTGTCAAAGATTTCTGGTTCCTGTTTGTGGAAAATGAGTTTCTAAAAGCACAGTGGGTGTGGATTTGTACACAAGAAAACTAGGATGTGTATTTAGAGTGTCAGGCAATGGGGAAAAAAATTCTTTGCTGTAAATAGAAGATGACCTATTGTTACAATGGGATTGTGTTTGAGTGTGTGCCCTTTGCTCTGTGCAGGTGTGGTGTCGGAGTTTGTCTGGAACACTTCTCCCTTAGTCAGCATCGGGCACTGCCTGGCAAGAAGTACTCTTCAGGCCTTGGGTTCTCAGATATATCCTGGAATACAGGTCCCAGGGATCACTTCTCTGTCATTCTGTCCTGACAGGAAGGAGAGCAGCTATTTGTGTTTATTTACACCCTGGAGGTAAGGCACATGCTTCAGCTTTGTGACAGATTGGAACTTCTCATAGCTGCTTCTTCAGCCTGACGTGGGTAGGAGAGGCTCTTGGTGGCCCTTTAAGGCTTTACATTGCACTGAAGTGACAGTGGGGTGCAGATACCCCAGTGGTACTGTTCGTATCCCTCGATACTGAAGGTGTGCTTTCATAATACAGAGCTGCTTAGGAGTGTGGCTGGCTGGGTATAGCTGGCCTGTGCACTCAGGATCCATAGGGGTTTGGCTTCGCGAATGCCAGCCCCACCAATGAGGACTGTGCCATCAACTGCTGAAGGGAATCTGCTTGAGCTCTTTGGGTGAATCTTCTGGTGATGGACAGAAAAATCTCTTTGTGTAATTGCTGCATGAATCTTGGGATGAAAACTTGAAGTTATCTTTCCATGTATTTCATGCAAGGGGATATGATAAATCAACATGTATGTAGAGGCTGCCTTGAAGTCACAGAATGACTGAGTTCAAAAATTCACTTTTAAAGCATGTTACTTCCAGTAAATGTCTAATGTATCTTATATATGTTGTCTCTAATACTGTTAATTCAAATTTTAGGCAAATTTCTGGTGAGCTTATATTTAATGTTAATTTTCACACTTTTTATTGCCTATTTGATATTAAAGGCTTTTCAGATATTTCTGGTCCATACATAGCTGGACTTTGTATGTATTTACCTTCAGACTTGATAGGAAGGGCGTTTTATCAGTGCAGACAAACCCTGGTTGAGTTTTACATTCCAGAGATGTGAGTGGATTCTGCTGAAAGCCTGTGCATAGGTGGGTTTGTATGGCTCTTCCTTTGAACTAAGTTTAAGGGTTTTGTGGCCTCGCTTCTGTGATAGTCTTGGCAAATTAAAGATGGTTTCCTCATGTAGATTTCATTTACTGAGTTTGATCTCTTATGAGGGAGATCTGTTGAAGTTTAGTAAAGAATTCCTTTCTGTCTGCACATTGTATCTAAAAAAGCACCATGAAACTTTGTCACGGTTATTTGTGTAATAAAACTATTGGAATAGGAAAGAAGGAAGTGGGTTGTTCCCCTCCAGGTTAGCCCTGGTAGCACAGGAAGCCTTTACCTCCTTGTCTACAGGATGGTGCATTTGCTGTTCTGTCTATTTGAAGTTGACAGACTGCTCATAAAACAGAGAAAATGGCTTGTAGGGACCAGGGAAAGAAAATGAGGCAGGCTTACCTAAACACGAACCACTCTCCGTCCTCTCTCTGCTTACCCTTGTAAAGAAACCTGTTAATGGCGATTGCGTTTTTCCTGTTAGCAAGGAACAGCAGCTTCAATCAACCGGTCTTACTTTTTGCTTTCTTTGCAACTGTCCTGTTAAAAATGCAAACTCAGATTTTTGCTGAAGTTGCAAGTGGATTGTGCTTCCTTGTGGTTTGTTGTGAGAAGTCAATTCACTGAAGTCCCTGGAAAAGAACATCTAAACTTACGTAGAAAGTATTTGATTATGCATTAGAAATGGCTTATTACTTTTATGCAGTACAGATATTTGGCTTTTTGATCTCTTTAACTGTAAGACAGGCTGTTATGGTGTTCCACAGCCTGTAATAATGAAGTAAAATGCATCCTTTGTGTGATGTGGAAGCAGAGAGTTTGTAAAGCAGATACGGAGAGGCGTATGGAGTTCTCCGTGAGGGTTACTGGTACTGCCAAAATAGTTATCTCAAACATTGATAAAACTGGATCAGGAGGGGGAATAAAAAAATCAATCCTCTCTCTGCCCCAGTCATTCTTTGTTTTTAGCAGAGTAAAATGTAATTTAGGATAAATTCTCTTTAGTGGGTTAAAAGCAGATTAGGGTTGGAAAACCTCTCTTTCCATGAAGAAAATGAAAAAAGAGACGTTAATGTGATTCTCATTAAATGCCCTTGTTTTCATGAGTCAGAGATATATGCACGTAGAGTCATGCCAGTGAGATATTTAATTTTCTGCAAGAGTGAAAAATCCTCAGATTTTTATTCTGCCAAAAATCAACTTTAGTGGAACAAAATAAAGTACAGTGGACCTTATCTGTGGTCATTTAACTTATCCAAAATGTTTTTTCTGGGAAGGATTTATACCTTTATGCTGAGAAGGTCATCCTAGAGCTGTACGTTGTCCAAGCTGACACTTAATACTGCCTTCATTCTAAATGGTGAAGTAGTAATTTGAAGAATGAAAACAATGTTATGCTTGAAATTTGTGTTTTGCTTCTTTTTGTAAGTGATACTGTTGCTTCTTCAGAGTCTTTGGAGAAATATTAGGGGACATCTTAAATGTTCATGTGACGAGGTCCATTGGAGTCGGTGGTGGTGTTCATGCCAGTGGTGAATACCAAAGACTTTTCTGTGTTAATGTAATAGCAGAATTGACTGGTTTACTGAAGTAATGTATTCCAAAGCTTAATAAGCCTCTGTTTACTCAAAACAGTGACCTTAAATAAATAACCGAAACAGCTTTCCAGCTCCAGAGCTTGTCCTTGGGGTTTCTTACAAGTCGTTTTGGTTTTACAATTCCATTTTCTTATAATTAGAAATTCTTCTGCACTGTGTGAAAGACACATGGAGCAGAAACTGTAGATCTGCTGAGTGTTGTCAAATGGACGAAGTAAATGCATTTGGGAAAAAACATTCTGCTCTAATCTGCTTAGTGCTGGAGGTCACCTGGAGTTGGAATGTGCTGTTCTGGTGTTCATGTCTCTTCCCTTGGCCTCAGCTGAATGCAGAGCGCTGTTCAGATCTCTGCCCTGAAACTGAGGGTGCTTTAAACTTGACTGAGGTTTCAGGAAAAAAAAACAGGTTAATATTTAAGGAGTTTGATTATTCTCTCAGTATGGTTATTCCTACAGCAAGGTAGCAGAGTGCAGTTGTCTGCTGCAGGTTAGAGGGGAAGCTGATGGCTGCCAAGCATGGAATTTATGAGGTAGTTTCATCTCAAGCAATCATTGCGATTTCTGTAATAAGAAATCCTAGGTGGGTTTTGCCTTGTTAGAAATGGTAAGTTGTTTCTTGGACTTTGTTTCTTTTTTGCTTTTAAAACTTTGCGTTTGCATTGGCATGGGTATCACCTTGCCTTTGTCTCGTTCAGCACTTCAGATTTTTAATCTTCAGTGTTTAATATTACTTGTGAGAAGAGCAAGTTGTCTACAAAATCAGATATCTTGAAGAAATTCAGGGAGAAAACTCTTCACTTAACTCCAGCATAATTTCTTGACGGTGTTGGATTGCTTTCCATGTAGGAATCATTTGAGAGACGACTAACGTGCTTTGTTTTCTTTCCTTACTCAGGTCATGATTTTCATTTTCTTGTGTCTTCCTCTTGAAGAGGGGAAATGATTGTAGTGGAAGGTGTTACAAATCAGCCACTGATACGGAGCCTTCACAGTTCAGCAGTGTTCGCAGAAGAGCAAATATAGCCATTTTTCCTTTGTGTCCTGGGATCTGTCTTGTTAAAAAGGGAAACAAAAATGACGACTTCGTCTATTAGACGGCAGATGAAGAACATCGTGAACAATTATTCAGAGGCCGAAATAAAAGTTCGGGAAGCAACCTCTAATGACCCCTGGGGTCCCTCCAGTTCATTAATGACTGAAATAGCAGATCTGACTTACAATGTTGTGGCCTTTTCTGAAATTATGAGCATGATCTGGAAACGACTGAATGACCACGGCAAGAACTGGCGACATGTGTACAAGGCCCTTACTCTGTTAGATTACCTGATTAAAACTGGTTCAGAGAGAGTGGCGCAGCAGTGTAAAGAGAATATTTTTGCTATCCAGACGTTGAAAGATTTTCAGTATATTGATCGAGATGGTAAAGACCAGGGCATCAACGTGAGGGAGAAATCCAAGCAGCTGGTGTCACTTCTGAAGGATGACGAGCGACTCAAGACAGAACGGGCCCAAGCCCTGAAGACCAAAGAACGCATGGCTCAGGTGGCCACTGGAGTAGGCAGCAATCAGATCACCTTTGGCCGAGGCTCCAGTCAGCCAAACCTGTCTACCAGCTACTCAGAGCAAGAGTATGGGAAGTCTGGAGGATCCCCAGCATCTTACCATGGCTGTAAGTACAAGCAAGCACACAGAAAAGAAGTTTCTTTTCCTTTTTATTTTGAGAAACCCTTGGGTTTGCCTTTAGAGATGAGAGTAAATGGTACCTGCTGGGAGTCTTAGTGTGCCAGTTGTAATGGCTGAATCTCTGTAGGCTTGCGCCATGGCACTAGTGTGTCTTCAAATGACTGGTTAAATGTTTATTTTGGAGAGGATGTGTGTGTGGATTTAAATCAATTTTAAAAGTTGTTTACTGTCAGCTCCCAAAGGTAGCATTGTCAAGCTGCTTCTGTGAACTGGTTCCAATATTTGATGTGGTAGGTCCCCAATCTCAGTAGGGAGATTAATGGATTTTGATTTTTTTTTTTTACCAGTTTTAAAGAGTGCTTGAAGATTTGTTGTGTTGAGAATTTCTTTAAGTATAATTCAAGAAAAAATTAGAAATGCAGAGTATTTCCCGGATCACTTTACTAAGTGTTTTCTTTATGTTGCTGCCATTTTATTTTTGAAAAAATATTGGTATTTAATTTCCTTTATTGCTTACTCAGCAGTTCTTAGAGGAGGAACTCTTTCATGGTGTCAGCGTTTAAATATTTATACTTGCAGCATTTGATATGGAAGTATCAGTTCTAAATACTGGATTTAATTTCTTTAAAAGAATACCATGGTGTGGGAAGAATGGATTCTTTCTACCACTGCTTGGAGGAACTCCCTGTCGTGTTAGGAAGAGGCCTGGTTTGGCACTAAATCCTTTTTAATATAAATAATGATCTGCTGAAAGCTGCTTTGGCTGGAGTGTCAGTGGTTGTGGTCTAATTCTGAAGGAGAATCGTTTCTTTAAATGAATGCTGATAATGTGCGGAGGGCTGTGACTGAGTCAGTGCGGTAAATCGACTGAATACCAGGTTTAAATTAGTCATGTCCTGTGTCCCAAAGTGCTTCTCAAATGATAAATTTGTGAATGGTGTAGGTACCCCTGGCATGCACAGATGTTTTCTGGGGAAGGCAGTGGGAGGCAGCAGGACAAATCCAGCAAGGATGAAGGAAATCTCTGTCCAATTAAAGCTATGGAGAGGAGGAGGGAAAATTAATTTTTTCCAAAAGGAAATGCTTTCAGGATGTGGGGTTCAGAAAACATGAATGAGGTTTCCAGGTATGAGAATTTGTATTTTGTCTTTTATGTAGCAGTGGAATAAGAAACATATTTCTTTTCTGTCGTAATTGTGCTTGAACATCAATTCAGTATGAATTTTTAAAGATGAACATATATATTGTTATCACTACAAAACATTTCTTCTTTTGAGGTCTGTTAGAGCTCAGTCAACTACAATAAAAATTTGTAATTTAGGGGATAGCTTGAAATATTATTGTTTCTAACTTCTGCTGATGGGATGGAATAATAGTCACTGAGATGTGCTGAGCACACCTTTGGTTTGTTCCACAGGGCTGTTTCTTCACCAGCTCTGAACTGTAATTAGTGTGGGTAACTCTTTGTCATGTTAAACGCTACCAGAGGCTTCAAGCTATTCCTCACGGTGACGATTGAGCAATGCAGGGTGTGTTTGTGGATTTTCTTCCCTGGACATCTGAAGAATTCTGATAGGGACTAGATGGCAGGCAGCAAGCATGGTTATTCCTTTGGTACAAAGTGTCAGAGTGCTGGATACTCCCATTTGCCTGTGGATGACTTGGCTGTGTCTCTGTTTGCAGGGTTGCTTTTGAGGTAATGATTTCTTAATCTTTTTCTCTCCTCCCCCGTAGGTATCTACCTAAGAAGCTCTGGAAATCTCAGGCTTGTTTTTTCCCTTTAGGTTCTTCCTCTGCTACAGACTGTCCTGGACTTAATGATCTATCAGCAAAAATACAGATGGCCATTAGTTTTTATGATCTCTGTCTTTTGATCTGTAAGGTCCCTTCCAGCCCAAACCATTCTATGATTCTAAGTTTCTTGTATGGTGTAATTGAGTACAACAAAGCAAACCAGCACCTTGCAGAACAGATGTACTAAGTGCTTCCAATAGTGGAAAACTTTTGTGTAGATCTTTGTCCTTTATCCTAGGAAACAAGGAACGAGTTTCATTAAAATCCAGACATTTTAATCTGTTACATAAATACAGGGTTATTCTTGTGCTTTCTAAATTTAATGGAAAAGATGCTTTTCATTATTTAAAGAGAAAGAGATTGCATCCATCATGTTTTATTTTAATCTATAATGATAGCCCTCTTTTGTTCTGAGAATATAGATTTAGTAAAATCTGTAACAAGAATTGTTATGCTTAGCTCCTGAGAAATACTCTCCCTATAACATTTTTAAGATGTGGTTGCTGTACTATGTATTCTGGTAGAACTGTCTCATTCCTCTGAGCCTTTGAAGAGGAGATCAGAGGCATTTAGATTTACAGTCCATAGCATAAGACTTGCCTGTTCAAAATATACATCCACCCTCTTTGCTAAATATTTAGCATATCTTACTATAATTCAAATATAAATGAAGTTTGGGAGAGTGTAACGGCCTTTTTACCAGCAGAACTAAATGAAATGTTTTATCTCTCAGTGTTGCCTTATTAGCACATTTTATTTTCTCTTGCTAGGTGGAATGGGTGCCGATTGTAGGCTTTGAGAATTCTTAGCTGAATGTGTTTCTCTTACTTGAAAAGATAGTGTTTGGCTATGAAATGTCCTCATTTTTAATGCTTTCTTGCAGAAGAAATGAAGCCTGAGCAGGCTGAAAGAACTGAATACTTTGTTCAGGACAGATCACTACCAGAACACATAGCTTCCAGTGGATAATGTGTTGGGGTTGTGCATGAGGGATCTCTCCCCACTTCTTTCAGTTACTGAAAGTGCAATATTGGATAAGTAATTTTTTTTCTATTTCCTCAGCGTTGAATTAGCAGCACTGCACAGTGTTGCCTGTAAACTCTGTAGTGCTCAAACCAGTGCTCTGCTCTTGCTTCCAAAGTGCGTGTGCAGGCTTGTATCGAGCAGTGCATACAAGGATTGGGGTTGGTATTTGATGTGGAGCCAGAAAGTTGCTGGTCTTTAAGTCCCAAATTTATCCTCTGAAAAAATAAAAGCGGTGTTGATAGCCTGTATAGTGTGAGAGAATTCCAGATGGAAAAGGATCTCTCTGCTGAGGTATCATCATCCCTCACTGCCGCAGGCAAGACACACTGGCAAATAAGGACACTTTTCCCCATTCCTTGCAGATCTTTTCATCTCATTGCTAACAATCCTTTAGAAACTGTGGAAAGCAAAATGGTGAACCATGATAGTTTTCAATAAAATCCTGTTCCCCAGAGCTTGGCTGTAATGACTTGGTTGGCTGTGAAGATCTCTGTGCTGTAAAGCTCATATAATTCCAGGGAGTCCATTATGGCATGTGAATATTACTGACTGTTGATGCGAACACTTGGAAGAGTATTAGTGTGTTTCTGATATCTGGTCTCATAATCTGTAAATGGAAGCCAAGAGATACTGTAAAGCTAAAAGCAAAAATAAAGCTGCCCCAGCCTTCGACTTGTCAACAATTTCTGACATACTGGGGACAATGGGCCATCTTCCTGCTTTAAGCCAGAGCAATTAATGTGCAGATTAGGAGCTATTAAATATTCCATGGCAAAATACTGAAAGTTTGTATTTATTTTGGAAACCATGTAAATTGTATTGGGTTGCATGAAATCTGATACGAGGTTTTATTTGTGTTAAGGGAACGTTCTTGTGTGGTGTTGAAGCTAAAGCTGCTGGAGAGAGAGGGGGATCTAAAGTCAATATCTGAAATCTTCAGGAGCAGCAGTTCCCCACCCCTAATCTGATTTTGCATCTAAATATTGTCTCTATATTAGACATCAGTCACCCAGTTTTGAAAA
Organism: Neomorphus geoffroyi; assembly: GCA_033558235.1. Classification (NCBI taxonomy): domain Eukaryota; kingdom Metazoa; phylum Chordata; class Aves; order Cuculiformes; family Neomorphidae; genus Neomorphus; species Neomorphus geoffroyi. The sequence continues at coordinate 1,379,246 of JAUMJM010000038.1, forward strand.
CTTCTGCCTCTTGTCCTCAGCCTTGTTTCATCCACAGCTACCAGTGTCCACTTAAATAGGATTCTGGATTTATGGCTGCATGGGGAAAAGTAGGGTGTTCCTAATAATAGACCTCTTAAGGATGAACTGTGATGCAGTTTCAAGCCCGGGAGTGCGTTTGTTAGAGTCTTGATAAAGTCCTTCATCTGGAAAACTGTTTTTTGAAGTATTCTTCTGTCACTGTGTTGGAGTTGTCAGCATGGCAGAAGTGTAACCTGCAGTCTCTGCTGTGTGACAGACGGTTTTGAGTACCTGCAAACCCCTGCACTTGAGCATCTAGGCCTGCAGGAGCTCTTAGGAGATGGGGCAGAATAGGGACTTGGATTATCTTGTTCGTAACTGTCTTGTGAGCAGTTTAGTTGTGTGGTCCTTAGGTCTGTGAATTGTCACAGCTCCTTGTGGCTGTGGTGGTTATGGGAATCGGAAAAACGATGGAAAAAATGTTCTACCTGGAGGGAAGTGATTGACAAAGCCACTTCCTTGGCTCTCATGCCCCCAGAAGATAGTGTTTGAATTAGTTTCAGCCTCAGAGGATCCCTGGAAAATGACGGTCCTCTCCCTGTACTGCCTTCATGTTTTTAAACCAAGTTTACTGAAGCATGGCTTTTTAGAGAGGTCCAAGCCCATTATGCCTAAACCAGAACCTACCTGTGTTACTTTGGGTTGCATGCGTGTCCTTTCCTTTTGCCAGCTACTGCCTTGGGTTTGGGTTGCACTTAGAACGATTTGGCAGAGCAGGACTTGTGTGTATTTTAATGTCCTGGTTTCATTTACCGAAATGCAGCAGTGTCAGAGCAACGCAGCGTTCACAGTGTGACCTGATTTCAGAGGAGCACTTTGCCCGGAGGTGGGCCGCTTGGCTGAGAAATCAGATCCATTATACAGGCGGCCTGTCTGATAAAAGGTTGGTGAAAGTTGGACCAAATAAGGCTTTTATGGGTCTTGTAAATGCCAGATCTGTTAACTGCACTTGTAAAGATTTTGGGAGCAATTTTCTTCAACTGAAATGATGAGGTTTAATATTTCCAGTTATTATTCACATTAAGTTGACTTATTATTTAAAAGCAGTTTTGTGAAGTGTCAGCAAGTTTGTGTTCACTCACCTACTACAGCTTTGACTTTTTCTTCTCTTTTTCAAGGCTGAGTAGAAAAAAATTCAGAGGAATTACTAATTGGAGCTTGGCATTACAGGAAATTCAGAGTGCTCCTGTTTTTAGAGTTGTTTTATAATATTTTCTGCATCTTTACAAGTCAGAATGTGTTTCTGGCCTTCCATTTCAGTCAGAATATATGGTTGTATCATCCAGCAGGGAATCTGGGAGGTCTGTGTGGATGACTTATGTTGCTTGAGGTGTTGCTGGAGTTTAACTCCTGTGTTAGCTGTGAGGTGTCACCTGGCAGCTTGGTTTAATCCTCTTGATGTAGTTTTGTTTTGCTGGTGCTCACAGTAAAGGCAGGAGATGCTGTGGGCATTATCAGGCTTCTGTAGTTGCAGTAAATTATGAAACTATGAAGATGAGTGTAAGGATCACTTGAGAGGACAGATGCTCTTGAACCAAAATGAGCCATAAGGATTTGTTCAGTATTAAATGATTTTCCAAAGTGCTCTGTCTGCTTCAATGCAGTTAGGAGTCATGCGGGAGGCTGATAAGCTCCGCCTTGCTGTGTTCATAGATGCTGTTAATTTTCTCCTTGTATTTGAAAGAACTCTAATTTCCAGATTACATAGTTCCTTCGCGATGAAGCAGTTTGCACGTGTCCTTTTGTAATTTGAGAGGTTAGCTTGGCTTTTTGAGAGTATCCCACCTTTTTTGAACACTTTCTTGTAAAGACTAGCAGTCCCAAGTGAACTGCTGTCGCTTCCTGAGTTCTTACCTTGATATTGTTCTATTTTTTCAAGCCAGCCTTGGTTTTCTCTGCCTTTGTAAGCATAATGATTGTGTGAGGAAGCAGCTTTCCTTTCCGAACAAATGTGACTAAGAATCGAGTTCTGTTCTCAAGAATGCCACCTGCAGATTGTGAAGCTGGGTCTTGTTTTTGGTGGTGCTCTGTGCCATCATTTAGTCCAGAGTGACATTTTAAAAACAACCCAAAAAACAACAAACAGCCCATCGTGGAAAAAAACCCAACATAACGTTCTGAAAGAAAAGACCCAGTTAATTTGTGGTGTTGTTGGCAATGCCTCTACTTTCTAGTCTCTACTGTATGTACACGTTAACTCACTAACTTAAACACACCTATGGATGTCTATAAGAGGGCTTTTAAAGTAGCCAAAATATAGTAAATTACCAATGAATACATATGAAAGACGTCATAGCCTGTACTAGAGACAGATGGTACTGCAGAATCCTGCTTTAGTGATTAACTGAGGTTGGAAATGATTGCCTTGTGCTGCCGCCAGAGTCTCGTCAAGCATACAGCCCAGCGACCTGGCTCCCTGCGGCAGCAGATCCTGCATAGTAACTTCTGGACAGCCAAGGGGGCAGGCATCTCCAAATTCCCTAAGCAGCAACAAAGCAGGGCTTAGCAGGTCAGAATCGATGTATTGAGTCCCATCTTACATAAACATCTGAGTTAACTGTCATGTGCTGTGGGATAAGAGATTCTTTGTGTGGCAGTGATACTGTTACTAAGGAAGTAACCTTTATGCTAGATCCTTGCCACTCAAATCTTAATGCAGGATGAGGTGGGTATAGAAGGGCAGTTACAATAGTCTAGGAGCTCAGGAGTGAGGTTGCTGGATAAAACATGTTAGGTTGCTACCAAGTACAAGTGGGTTGAGTTTCCCTTAATCCTTTTTCAAAAAACATGCTGACAGCTATTTAGTGTAGATGGTTTTATAACCTCTGCAGAAGTTTAAATGTAAAATAGCAACATTTTTATCACTGTGTTTTAATGTGAGTTCCAAGGAAGAATTTCAAATTGACAATGTTTTCCTTTTTTTTTTTTTTTTTTTTGTACAAGTCACTCTAAAGTGCCATTTAGAGTTAATAAAACCAAGTAGGATAAAGTGCTGAAAAGCCTAAAAGTGAATGGAAATCAGCCATCTCTGTGAGACCCCTTATTATCTGTGTTCAGATCCTGGGGCTGCTGAATGCTGGTCTCTGTTGGGAGCTGTGAGGTCATTTAGTGCTCTGCAAGGCGAGGACCTGCCATGGGGAGGGAGAGTGAAACGCTGGAGTAGGGTGCAATCCCTGCTTCCTGCCGCTTTTCAGTGCAGAAGTGCTGCGTGCTGTTAAAAGCTGGAAGTGGTGAGCACCTCCAATAAGTAGTCCTCAATGTGGAAGTGAGTGGAAACCCAGTCTATAAGTGGTTGGAGCAAAAGGTACTGGTAAGGCAGGTTAAATTGAAATGCTTTGTCGGGGAGAGAGATTGAAAAAAACCAGTAGAATTGAGGTGAATAACATCTCTGGAAGTGTGAAGTGAGGACCTTGTTTGGTTGGCTTGAAAACTTCAGAATCAGCACAATGTGGATGGAATTGTTTTGGATGATAAACTAATTTGTCCCTTTGGAAACAGAGTGGCCTGAGATGGCACATCGGGTGTGTGGTGGAACGGAAAGGTAATTCCTTGGTTTCAGAGTATTCTTCCTTCTGGCCTGCTGGATGAAAGAGAAGGTTGCACTTCTAATTTTCTAATGCCATGTTGGCCTAAAAGTTAGGGGAGACAAGGCTTGGAAGTACTTGGAGGATTGAAAGAGTGACTGAAGAAGTGTTATTGGTTTCTTTAATTTAAAAAGTTTGGCAATCTAATTTTTACATAATCTGTTGAAAAGAAATGTGATTGCTTCGAGCTTGACATTATAGTTTAAAAAACTGGCTCCTCTTTATTAAATGTCAATATATATTTTTCCAAACTAGGTATCGTTCTAGCCATTAACTACAAAATTCCTCACCAAAGTAAGGTAAAACTTCTCCATAAATGACATGGATGAGAAAATTGTCTGAGAGAGAAAGGGAGGACAAAAAATTTTTCAATTACTCTGTAGCGATAAAACTGTAAGTGTTGTTCCATTCAGATGAGAAGTTCTGTGTCTTACTGGACATGGCTCTGTTGGAGCAAGTCCAGAGGAGACTATAAAGATGATCTGAGGACTAGAGCACCTCCCATGTGAGGACAGGCTGAAAGGGTTGGGGTTGTTCAGTTTGGAGAAGAGAAGGCTACAGGGAGACCTTAGAGCAGCCTCCCAGTACTGAAAGGGGCTCCAGGAAAGCTGGAGAGGGGCTCTTGATCAGGGAGTGCAGGGAGAGGACCAGGGGGAACAGTTTTCAGCTGAAGAGGGGAGATTGAGATGAGCTCTTAGGAAGAAATGTTTTCTTGTGAGGGTGGTTAGGCCCTGGCCCAGGTTGTCCAGAGCAGTGGTGGCTGCCCCATCCCTGGAGGTGTTCAAAGCCAGGTTGGATGGGGCTTTGAGCCCCTTGATCCAGTGGGAGGTGTCCCTGCCCATCACAGGAGTTTGGAATTGGGTGGGCTTTGAGATCCCGTCTGACCTGAATCATTCCACAATTCTGTTCTTATGTAGTGAAAACATTGGTAAAAGAATATTTGTGTGTTGAGAAACTCTGTGTTTTAGCTGTCAAGCTTGACTGTCATCCAGGAAGGAGCAAGGGAGATGGCTGGCTGCTGCTGAGCTGATAGAGGTCCTCATCCACAGACCAACAAGCGACAAAACACAAACCACCCCCAACATATCTACCAAACTTTAAACAGAGCATGATACAGTATTTCTGTAAATTTGGAGGATGAATAGCGGGTTTGTTGGTCTCTGGGCCTGCCTAGCAGTTAAGAATAGTTCTTTATCTCTTCCATTAAGGCTGTATTATTTTACAGAAAAGTGGGTGGTATCCAGTTTTACATTGGTATTGGCCAACTCCCAGCAAATTGTTACTGACATTGTAAGATGTAAGAAATATCAGCAAGTGGTTTCTTGAATGATTAATTCCATAGGTTTATAAGACAGTGTCCTGTCCCCGAGGCTCTGATACACTGAGATAGGGAATCCAGCATTCATTGGTGATACTACTTGATATCACAGCCCCACTGACACCAAAAGGCTTTATTTTCCAGGAGCATTTTTCCTTTAAAACAGTTGAATTGCCTTTCAGAGTTCTGCTTACTTGATTGTTCTGGCTTGTTAAACTCAGTCTTGGTATGCGCTTTTTATCTGATGGTTCAGGGAGCCAATAGTGGTTGAGGCTGGTGGCCTCGAAGGACGAATAATCAATCCTGTTATATCTTGTTGTTGTTTGGTGTTAAATTTACTCTGTTTTGTCTCCAACAGCTACATCCCCTCGAGTTTCCTCAGAGCTCGAGCAGGCCCGGCCTCAGACAAGTGGAGAAGAGGAGCTCCAGCTGCAGCTGGCGCTGGCAATGAGCCGGGAAGTGGCGGAGCAGGTCAGTTCCCGTGTAGGTTTTCCAAAGTGTTTATACTTTGACAGTTGAGCATACAATCCTGGTTTTTTTTTTTTTTTTTTTTCAATGGCAGCTTGACTTTGCTCCAGATGGAACAGAGGGAGAGAAAGGCCTTTTTAGAAGATGTTGGGGTTTTATTTTTTTAAAGAAAAACTCTTTTTAAAGTAACTACAGCCTCAGAGCTGTTGAGACAAGGGGAAGATGACAGTCACTTTGTGAGAAGCCTTTGTGTGGGAGGATGTTAATCACCACATTGCTGAAGATGTTTTCAGTTAGCAAGAACTGAAAACATGTCTAGTCCTGAAAACCTTCATTAATGGGGCCAGCATGAGAAATACCAGCAAATTCGGGTTACAGTGAAATTTTGAATGATCATCTTATTTGGTGAGAATGTCTCAGAAGAGGGTGACCTGACACAACATACTAAAATTTATAAAGAACTTGGTTTAAAATAACTTGACTCCTGATCTGTCACGCAGGTTATGTCACTCTAGTAGTTCTTAGGAGGTTCATTCTGAATTTGGAGTTAATACTGTAATGGTGGGTAAAATTTACCGCATATAAATGCATAACAAAGTTGTTGCATCTCAGCTATGAGTGGAAGTTCGAGTCAGCCTTGCTGAGTGTCTGTAATATTTTAGAAACTTCATGTGACAATTCTAGCTTAGTGCTGTGTGTTATACATTAGTATCCCTGTGCTTGGAAAAGGACTCTATCACCCAGTAAACTTTGTAGTTATTGAGCAATAAAGTTAAAGAAAATAAAAATCAGAAGCTATCAGTTGAAATAGCCTAAAAATTGCAAGGGAAATACCGACTGGGGAGTTAGTCAGCTGCTGAAAGACATGATGCAAGCAAAGGTATTCTAAGTAGAGTTTACCATGAACATGGTCATCTACAGATGTTGAGAATCTGCAAAATACATATGGTATTGACTGGATTAATTCACCCAGCGTTTGTTATAAAAGTTGCGTCGGTTGTGGAGGGAAGCTGACAAAAGCCAGGAAGTGTAAGTTTTAAATCACTGTGTCCTTCAGTGGTGAGACCCATGGCAATAATTTAAATATGGCATCTTTACTTTGTCTTTCAGTTCTGTGGTGTTTCTAGCACTGTAACTGAATTTTTGGAAATAATGTTTCACTTACACCTTTCCCACGAGGAGTAAAACAACAGGAGGGTAATTTTCATTCTTCAAAGTGGATGTTGCTGTAATCAGACTGTTACATTGGTGTTTGCCAATCAGGGTGCTCCTGACCTCTGTTTGAGGCAGGAATTCCAAGAAAATCCTCCCTTACTCCCCCCTTGTGTTATGTACAAGTTACAGCAAATAATGCCAGCAGTCCTGCTGTGCGTGCCTGTGGTGCGCATTGCTCCCAGGGCGGCAGGGAGCACTGCCCAGGCCTTTCCTGGCAGTGTCCTGCCGAGGGGGCCGGGCGCCTGGAGGGAGCAAACAGCATAGTCTAGGCTAACGGTCTCTATCAACAGTGTTGATTTCCTTTGCAGGAGGAGCGCCTCAGACGCGGAGATGATCTGAGATTACAGATGGCTCTGGAGGAGAGTCGCAGAGACACAATTAAAATTCCCAAAAAGAAGGAGGTAGTGCCTTCGACTAAGAAATTCCCGGTTGGGCTGCCAAAAGTTGAAATACAGTAACACAAAATAGCTTAATACTGAGCTCTTTTATGCTTTTGGGATTGCTTTGTTGTATAGCTTAAAGCTTCTTCCATGTGGGTTAAATTTCGAACTACTACTCAATGCAGGTGTGTAAAAGGAAAAAAAAATGCTGCTTCAGTCTCATGGGTTTGTACTTCAGACTGCTAATGCTCTCAGTTAAAGCTCAGCTTATTCCTGCCCTCAGCATACCACTTTGTTGGACCTAATGGATGCCCTGCCCTCGTCGGCACCGGCCCCACAGAAAACGGAACCTTGGGGACCTCCTGCTGCTGCAAACCAAACGGATCCCTGGGGAGGATCCACAGCTGCAGCTACTGCCTCTGACCCATGGCAATCATTTGGTAAGAACAAACTGCCAGAAGGAACGCTTGTTGAGAAGTTTTTGCTTCTGAATGTTGAGCTTTTCAAAGTTACTCAGTGACAGCGTACAGTGTCATGCTCAAGAACACCAGTATTAGTCCATTCTGGTTGTTTCCTGTGTGCTAGAACTAACATTCCCCTAACTCATTTCCAAGCAGAAACAAATGGAAGTTGTGCTCTATTCCTGCTTTTTAAGCAGCTCGAATTCTGTGTGTCCATTTGAATCTAAAGTAAGATGAGAAGATTTGAAGCTTCTGTCTTCTTTGTACAGCAAAACCAACTTGTCTTGAGCTGGAGGGATGCTCAGGCTGCTAGTTGTGTCCAGGGTTGGGTCAAGCTCTTGCAGGGTGCTGTGGTCAGGCAGGCCACAGATCTGAATTGCCATGTTTTTCATTGCTCCTAGTGAAACATGATGTGTGTGCTGTCACAACCAAATGAATTACACCGTTTAAATGGAGATATTTATACTGAAGAAAAAGACTGAGGTTACCATTTTAAATATTCACTGCATTTCATAAGCTTTTGATGCTAAATTCATGGAATCTGTTTCTGAAGTGAAAGATCCAGAGAAAAATTAAAAGCAATTGAGTCCACTTTTCTGCATGTTTGCTTTTGTATATGTGTGTGTTGCTACCTATTAGCCAAAGTCTGCCCAAGGAGTTTACTCATTTGTGTAAGAACGTTGATGGTTCCTTGCAGCACACATTAAACTTGCTATGTTTGTGGAATTCAAGGTGGATCTGTTTTCTGTTGGCTTTGGATTTTTCCTTTTTTTGAGGGGGCAGAAGTTTCTATGCAAATAGAATCTCATGACGACTGACAGCGTGGTTCTTTTAGGTTTGCTTCAGGCTGATTCCATGACCTCTGCTGTGAAGTGCTTCAAAGCACTTTGCATTAGCGTTCAGCACCTTACTGATGAAAATGTTGAATAATGTAGTGCATTTCTTTCTTCCTGTCCTCATGGTGGCATTAAAGGCACTTTTGTAGCTGCTGGGCCAGCTACAGTTCCTTGTTCCGAGTGTAATCTGTTTCTTTTTTTAGTGATAAACTGCAAGCATGAAATCAGAAAAAGTCCCAGTTTTGGGCCCTAAGGCTATTTTTCTTTTTTACCATGGTTACAAAACAAATAGAATCCACCTTCTTTAAATCTCATGCTCGATATATGCTCTTTTGACGAGATTTCCTTGCATCGGTTGCAGCTGTAGTGTTTCCTCACAGCAGCTCCCAACTTTATTAACACCACAGAACACCCTTTTGCTCCAGCTTGCTGGCTACTTGACTCCCAAAGATAGTCTGGAAGATGTGAGATTTATGAATTTAACTGCTAATAAGAGTGACTCATTACACTCTGTTTCTCAAATCCTGTATGGACTTTGGCATTTTGGTAGAAACAATGAAAGCTATGGGAAGGTATCTCCCCAAATGGTATAGTTTCGCACACTCTTTATGCAAGAAAAGACATTTTTGAAAGCTTTGGTTTATGGGAAGTGCTGTTATTAGCATTTCTGGTGTGACAGGCTCATAACTCAGCACTGAGGGCAGATAAAGGAAATGTAAGTACCGGTGTGGGAATAGTTGGACTGATTTGGAGGATTTTAGCATTTCCTGGTCTGAGGCTGCGGCAAGACCATGCTGCCCGTTGATGAAACAATGACTAACATTGCAAGATGGAATTAGTGCTACTGTGTGTAGCATGGAATATGTTTTCAAGAATGTTACGATGCCAAGGGGATTTGTCTGTAGTTTTGTGAAATAAAACAATACTCGGTTGTAATTTGAAACTCCTGTGGTGGTGAAAGATAATAGCATGGGTAATTCTGTTCTAGTCGTGGATTACGCAGTTACTCAGTGCTTAAACTGTGACTGGTTGAGAAGTTTAATTGCAAAAAGGAGATGTGTTTGCATGTGATATCTGACTGGAAGGTTGCTGTCAAGTTGTTATGTGCTCTTACAGCACTAAGTGCCCATTCTTGCACTCTGAGTGCTGGAGTGCTGGAGGGAGGCATCGAGGACGAATGACATGGGAAGAAAGGAAGAGTGGTCCTTTCAAACACAGACCTGGCCCACTGAAGTGTGGCTTGCCTTAGCGGACCTGGGGTTTGAGCAGCCAAAATAGTGCCATTTAATTGTAGAAGAAGTAGTTACCTAATCTGAAGAGCAGTAAGTTATTAGGCTAGCAAGGAAGAAGGAAAAACGGGTAGGAAATTGTATGTATTGAGGCCAAGTTTCTTTCTCTTTCCTTCTCCCTTTCCTGCCTTAATTTGTCATTTTAGACCAGGAAGCCCTGACCTTGTGCACAACCTGTTGATGTGCAAGCAGTTTGGTAATCTCGGTTTGTAGGGATGAAGAGTTGTCAGCATGTTCCAATAAAGATGGGAATCCTGAACATAGAGGCATTGTGCTTAAAAAACAATATAGGAAGAGGTATGAGTGGGCAGCTTAGATCTGTGTCAGTGCTTACAAATGGGAATGAAAAAAAAAGTAACTGGTACAGGGAAGCTGATTATATTTTTATAAAACAACAGTATGGAAAAAAGAGTTTGAAAACTTTCCCTTTGAGTCTTACAGATTTATTGTCTTTGTGCAAGTCTTAATGTCCTGTATTTCATACCTTTCACATACAGGCTTTTTCTCATGAGCTCATAAGTACACCTTGTGATTTAGGTCACCTTCCGTCAGATATTGCCTGTTGTGGTGTCAATGTCTGTAGCAAAAGCAAGTTTATTTTCTTGTCAGAACTGCAGATTTGTACATTTGGTTTCAAATGGGAGATTTGTTTTATTCATCTGTGTTACGCAGGATTTACTTACGTTTACTGTTCAGTATGGATGACACAGATGCTGACACTTATTGGTATTCCTGGTGTTGAATGCTTCACCTATTTATGTTTATTATTAATTGGCAGTAATGGCTCGTGACAGAGATTTAATCTCCAAGGAAAGCTTTCCAGAGTGAAGCTGTACTGATTTGTGTTCCTGCTGGCTCTTTTTGCAGGTGCCAAACCAGCTGCTTCCGTTGACCCTTGGGCAGCACCAGCAGGATCTGCAGCTCAATCTCTGTCCAAAAATGTTGACCCTTGGGCTCCTGCTCAGCCATCTTCTACTGCAGCAAAATCTTCTGTGGATCCTTGGGGACCAGCACCTGCGAACAAACCTCTCTCTAATTCTGGTGAGAAATGGTCATATTATTGAGTGAAGAAGGTGAAATCTGAATTATTTCCTTGCATTACTTGATTAAAAGAAGCTGTGTGCTGAATAATTTGTAGTACCAGTCTGTGAAACAAATGAGAGTTGTAACAGCTAGCAGCAAAAAACTTCAAATGTAATTATTCTGACTTAGAGCAGGGAATTTGTCTTGCTGCTTTGTGCTCTGTCCTGTCTACGTTCTTCTGCTGATACGTGGGGATGCATGCTGAGCACTTAAGATTGCTGATGCTGTCAGGGTTTTAAATGGGCTTTATCTTTAATTAGACAAGGACTTAATTTCTGGAAATGAATGATACTGTAATTTTAGCTTTCATCATAAGTAGCTGTGCAGATGGATATGTCTGCAGATGCAGATTGACAGGTTGAGCAGCTCCATACTCTGAGGAGACTGAGAGGTGCAAATGAAGGTTTGTTACTTCAGACTGGGAATGTGAAAGCTGTCCCTAAGCCTATGTACAACAAGATGTGGAAGGTGCTGATGTAATTCTGTTCATGCTCTGTAACTAATGCAACCTTAATGAGTCTTAGTACCTGGTATTTCCATGTGGGCACCATGGCTGAAGGCATCCTAAACACATTTTCTACTAGTCATAAACAAAGGGTAACGAAGCGATAAACAAAGGAGTCACAAACTGAGCACTGCAAAAAGTTGTCTGATCAGCTTTTCACTGGGCACAGGGCAAACTTTAACTGTGGTGCGTTCTTTAGAAAAATTGTTGTTATACACAACCTCTGCTGATTCTCTTGGGATTTTGTCTTTTTGTGCTCTTCATGGAGTTGAGTCTGTACCTTCATTTGCTGGGAATACACTGAAAGTTGGAATGTTTTTTTTGATCTACTTTTAACTAATAACAAAAAAAGAGGCAAACTTTAAAGCTTTTGAGCAGTGCAATTGCTCTTCATGTAGGTGTGGTTTTTCTTCCTCCATTTTGAGGTAAGGGTATGTCCATGTTTTGAAAATGTTATGTTTTCAGTTGTTGCAAACTATGGGCAAGCTCTGCTGCTTTAGCTAACAGGGCCTTACCATCTCTACGTGATGTAGATAACTGTTTCTGTTGCATTCCTACTCCTTTTAACTTTGGAAGCATAAGTGAAATCAGTCACTTCAGTTATAGCAATGATACATTTGTCTTTGGAACTGTATTCAGTTTTACTGGAGGGCTGATTAACATCCTTTGTAGTTTACACTGTGAATGTGTTGCTGTTTTCTTCTGCAGCAACATAGGCCAGCCTATACATCTCTAGTGCAGACACTCAGTTAAACCCTCAGGGTGCTAAGGTGTGCCTTACAGTGTGATTTAAAAGCACATTGCTCTGAGTTAGTTGGCTCATACTGCAAGAAAGGGCAGTTCCCTGCCATTATCCTCCTTGGTCCTGGGTCAGGGTAGGAGCACTCAACCTGACCTGAACTGCTGCCCTGGAGCCTGACAGAGTGGCTTCTGGCTGACATGAATGGGTTAGAAATGGCTTTCAGTAGGATCAGGTGTGTGATGCAAGCGAAGATCTGTTATTGACAGGGCTGTCTTGTTGTTTTGAACAGGAAGTACATCTTTTGACCTCTTCAGTAATTTGAATGGTACAGTTAAAGATGATTTTTCTGAATTTGACACACTTCGAACTTCTAAAAAGCCAGGTATGAATCAAATTCTTAGCATGCGGACAGTTTGAGTGATATCAAAGCAACAAATGTCACTATTCCTAAATTTGATTTAAAAAAATAAATTAAAAATTGAGTTACACAAAGGAAAGGATGAAAGCTGGTGATAAAGCAGTGGTAAAACTTACTAACACATTTTGGACTGTGCATGAACATGGGGAATGCTGTGTAGCTCTTTGTTGCATTGACCCAGAAACTTGTTTGATGTCTAAATTTACAGTGTCCAGTGTGTTTGGAGCATGACTTCTGTTCAAAGAGTCAAACACAGTGATACCAACTGAGTCTCAAATATGTAACAAAAGTAGGAAGATGAGAAAATACAATTTTATGAATGCTTTAATATATTTTTTATTTGGTTGTTAGTCACTAAAATAAAAACTGCCAGACCTTAATGTGCAGGTGCTTTGATACTGTGCACTATCAGGATGGTTCCACCTGAAAGAATGATGGCTGATTCAAGGCTTGGCTAGGCTTTTTATCACAACAGAATAAAACTAGGGGGAATCCAGCTAGGAAGGGTGCAGTGGTGGTGTAGCGCAAGGACTGAAGCCAAGGTTTCTGAATACCTCTTCCTTGGAGACTCTTAGTCCCATCTGTGCAGCACATCTGTGAGAACATCCATCAGGACAAATAAGGTAGCACCTTCTGTAGAGCTCTGCACCTCTAACCGTAGCTTCTTCATACTCTTCTAAAGAACATTTATCTGCTTGCATGCTGTAAGAGTGTAATGTGTACTGAAACATTTACATCTGACTAATGCAAAATGTGAGATTTAAAAACTTTCCTGCTGTCAGAGACCTCAGGGTTTTTGCTTGACTATGAAGATTAATGAGATAAGTTTTGGGTTTCTCTTTGTGTTTCAGCTGAATCAGGTTCCACTTTGCCATCTCAGCGTAGCGGTACCACAAGCCCTGATCTCTTTGAATCTCAGCACTCAAGTGTGACATCAGGCAAACAAAGTGCAGCTCGGAAAACCCCTGAGTCTTTTTTGGGCCCCAATGCTGCTTTGGTGAACCTGGATTCACTTGTGTCTAAGCCGCCGCAACCTGTTACTTCACTGAATCCATTCTTGGCACCAGGTCTGTTTCTGCACATTCCTTCAGTTTTTTGTTTTAGCTTTCCCTTCTTATAGGAAAACTGCATAACTCAGTCCCTTGTGATGTGACATAAACTGGTTTGGGCTTTTCTTGATTACTTCAGCCAGCAGATCATGACTGAGTGCAGGAGGGTGAGGCATCATGATTTCAAGGTGTACTGATGGACCCTGAAAGCACAGTTTCCACTCTTGTGTCTGCAGCTGATCTGCTGGCTGAGCTTTGTTCAAGCAATTTCTCTCCCACTTTTGCCCTTGCTCTCAAAATGATCAATGTTAGAAGGTGGCTTTGGGTTTTATTACGCATGGCTGAGCTAATGCTGATTGATTGTCAGAACAGGTAAGATATGAACGTGTGCTGCAAGCGAATCCCGTGGGAGGGCAGCAGGTTGTATGTTCTTGTGGAAGCAGTTGGAAATTGTCCTTTTGCTTGTGCTACAGAAGGCATGGTAGCATTTTGCACTGCAGTCTGAGGCTCCAGATAGCAGATGCTGCAGTGTAATTCAGTGGGTTGCAGGTTAGGCTGACTCTAGGCTTGTGTGATAAACCAGTTCTGATTAAAACACACACTCAGTGTTTGTTGAAAACGCAGTCTGTTATTGTTCTTCTGTAAATGGACAGTAGGCTTTGGTGATGCTGAACACATTGAAGATGTATCTAACTGTTCATATGCACTGAAATTTCTGTGTGACACTAAGATGGTGAAATACTTCACAATGCTATTTAGTATTTATTTTCCTCACTCTTCAGTGGGAAAAAGTGACAGTTTATTAAACTCCATGGGTAGGAAAAAACCAATGATTCTGAACAGTCTTGGCAATGTTTAGCAAGAGGAAGTCTGTGTATCTGCCATTATTGGTTACTACAAAAAGTTTGTAAGGGGTCACTGGGCCATCCAAATAACGCTGTGCATATACGGTAAAAGGAATTTGTGGTGTTGGCAGCAGCCCAAAGAACCTCAAACACTGGGAAAGTAAGGCTCTGCTTTTTCTAGCACCACTGTAATTCGGAAACAACTTGTTTACTTTATGAATTCTTGTCAGAACTCAGTGCCAGAAACACGTACAGCTTCTAAAGGCATTGGACTGGATGAGATCTTGATGCACACGCACAAATCCACGCTAGCCAGATTGCAGTGAAGGAGCACAGGGAGCCTGTTGTTCTCTGCCATACTTCAAATTTTAATGGCATTTAAAAATGAAATTAGTGATCACCAAGTTGAGAACCAGTCTTTCCAGTGACTTCTATCAGGAGTGGACACTGTTGACCAGCAAGGGAATGTTTTGTGGCACTGACAGGTTTGAGGAAACTATGCTTATTCCCCAATGCAGCCCCCATTTACTGAGTGGCATCTGCATGAGTTTCTCCACAGGGAGTTTTGGAGCTGGGAGCATGTGAGGACATTCTGGCATTCTTTGCCAGAAAAGACAGTCTCCAAAACCTAGTGTTTACAGAGGTGTGATCTCTTCCCATTTTCCTCCTTCTCTCAAAACCAGGTGCCGCTACAGCACCGACTCCAATCAACCCCTTCCAGGTGAATCAACCTCAGCCACTCACTTTGAATCAAATGAGAGCAAGCCCGGTGATGGGAACCAGCCCGTCTTTCAGTGCTGTGCCACCAATAAGCATGGAGCCAATACCTCTGTCTTCCATGGCCCCTGTGCCTGTGGGAATGGCACCGATACCAGCGATGGGCACTGTGGCCTCTATAACAAGAATGGGCCAGGGGCTGAACGTGAGCATTGCAGGATCAATGGCCCAGCCTCTTCACAGTACAGGAATCCCGCCGTCAGCATCCCAGTCTGCAAATACGACTAACCCTTTCCTCCTATAAAGACCCAATTAAAGGAACTTTTCTTTTCCTAGTGTTTCCAGGCTGAAGTCTTTACAGCGAAACGAACATGGCCCGTGTGGACTGAATGGTGTGTAAGAGACTTGGAAGTAGATTTGCAGTTTACAGTTATGATCTTTGAAGAGTTGTCTCTACTTACCAGTTAATCTAAATCTAGTCTTTGCTCCAGATGGTACCTTACTTTGGCTTGTTGAGCATTGTGTGAGATGTTCAGACTTTTCACCAAAGTTAGATTCTGCCCATTTTGTTACTTTGTTAATCATTTCAATACACTTTCTAGGGAAAACCTGCCATTTTAAATGCCGCCGTTGGCTATTTTGTAGATGTCAGATGATGTGCTGGATCCTGAAATTACTATTTACCTGCATCTGTCACTCCTATGCCCGTACGATAGACCTGAGATTCAGAGTGCTAGTGAATGTTTTGCACATAACTATACACAGTTCTAGACTGTTGGTTCACCCATAGTCCTTACTCTTAGAAGAGAACGATTCCGAGGGCCCAGGTGGCTGGTTTTTATGCATTAAACATTGCAACGCAAAATCGCACTGCTTTCCTATCAGAGGTTTGACCAAGAAAGCAAGCTTGTCTCAAAAGGAAAACAAAAAAAACCAGACAAACCCCCCAAGAACATTTTCAAGTTGTCGAGTATAACGTGTGCTGTTGTACGCAGTGTTGAATTTGTACACTACTCTAAGGACTCCGAGGAACTCTCTGTGAGTGGCATGCTGCACTCCCGCTGAGTGAGTGTCCTGCTCTGTGCTTGTCCAGTACCAGCTTCGTTCGGAAGTTTTGTGTATTTTGTTTTTATTTGACTTACGATGTGAGTTCAAAGGAAAAAAAAAAAAAAGAAATACAATGGGACAACTTCAAATTCAATTTCACCGGGGCAAGCTTTAAAACTAATTCAGGCTTAACCTTGCTATATGCAGTTACTCTTGTATACTTTTGCACATATTTTGTTTAGTACAGTTTCATATTTGAGTTTGCAGAGTTACCTAATAGTCCTTTTTTTGCTAATTTTTATAATGTGGTTCTTATTTAACTGTCTGGTTTTGATAGATTTATCAAGTCTGGCTGAAAAATTAAGATATTGGCAAATGTCATTTTTATGGTTTGAATGCCCTCTTATTTATGGCTTTAGCTCTTTGTTTCTGTAAAGAGAGTTTAAAAGGGAAGATTAACACTAAAATATTTACTTTTAAATGAAGTATAATACAAATCAAAAACAAATTCTCGTGACTAATTATTTTTAGATGAATTGGAGCATAACATGATTTAAGACTGCATTAAAAAGAAAAAACACTAAAGTCTCCTTCCCCTTGCTTTGTTCCCATTCTCCAATTACCAAAACAGCCACTTAGCCTTTATGCAGATCGGGAGAGAGGCTGGTTTTTCTTCTTCTACTTCTTGAGATGTTAAAAATGCTAATGTACAAACATGACTCATGAATTTTATTCACTAATTTTTCTTAATGAAAGGTGCACTCCATATTAACAACCGGTTCCACTTACAACTATTAACTGTAAGCTGAACTATACTTTTTAACTTGCATGTCTGGACTCATCAGCACTAAACCGTGTTCACGCTCCAGCCGATGTTTCTGGTGGGAACCTGGCCTTCTCGCAGACGGCAACATTTGAGCCCTGCTTTCACAAACGACGCAGTGTGGAAAGGGATATCCCAGTGCTTGCTGCTGCCTCCAAGGCATCGCTGTGAATGAATTGATGCATCTTGGCAGCTTTTCTGGAATTAGAAGAAGTGGGGGGGCATGGAGAAAGAAGCTGAAATTGCCATAGTTCTGTGTTGTGGTGTCATGATGCCGTGTGGGACTGTGCTGGTCTAGGGTCGCGTACGGCAGAAAGGAGGAGTGGCTGCTGTGGAAGGGCCTGGGTTATTTCTGTCGGTGGGAAGGGGAGGCTGAAAGACTATCAAATCTAGGGTACAATCAGATTTTAGCTGGATTCGTCAGTGTAGCGCTGTTAGTATGCGGAATGCTAAATGTGTGGATGTTCCTATGCAGTTTGTTCTGTCCTCTTGAATGCTATTGAATTTGCAAGCAGGAATCAGAATATTCATCTGCTCTTGGTTTTATATAGGAGGAAAGAGAATTACTGTCCACACCCTGTCTTTAAAAAAACAAAACAAAACCCCATTCATGTTGCCTTTCAGTGTAAGGAGAAATGCTTTACTTTTTGTTGTTGTTGAACTTATTGAAAAGTGTAGACCAGGAAGGGTGTGATTCTGGCAGATGGAGCAGGGGGAAGTGCTTTCCAATTGATCTGTGGCAAGATTTATCCATAAATATTTTTCCAGTTTAATTTTTTTAGCAATGGATTGAGGTCACGTGATATTTTCCCCATAGTCTGTCACTTGAATGCAGTTTGAACAGTTAGATGGGGCATTGTCTATTCAGCCAAAACGTTCTAACCGCGCTGTCTTGTTAAACACTAGGTAACTGGGTTTGGAGGCAAAATGGGGCTGGCAGTAAGTATTTAAAGCGATGAAGTTATCTCCAGTTCAGAGGCACCATCTGCTGCCACAAATCCATAGGAGTGTGCTACTGGTCTGGTAGAGAACCCCAGCTTGATGAAACTGCTGAATGGCAAAGGGATTCTTTTCCCAAGC
The DNA here is from genome assembly GCA_033558235.1 of Neomorphus geoffroyi. NCBI lineage: Eukaryota > Metazoa > Chordata > Aves > Cuculiformes > Neomorphidae > Neomorphus > Neomorphus geoffroyi. The sequence continues at coordinate 1,397,166 of JAUMJM010000038.1, forward strand.
TGCTCCTGTAGGAGCTGCATTACTTCTGCATCACACACGTGTATACAGACACCTGTTGCACCATGAGCTGTAGTGAGGGCTCTGCAGAGCTGTCAGCCCAGGCCATGGTGCGGTAGCTTTAGGCTAAGGACTAACTGGGCCAGGATTCCCTGTCCGATGTGGGGATTGTGGCAGAAGCCAACCTCAAGGGGAAAAGCAGCCGGTAGCGTCCATCTCGTGGTTCCTGTAAGAGGGATGCTGAAGGGTGGTTTCTCTCCTCACCAGCTGAAGCTTCACTTGTGCCCAGAACAGTAACTCTCCTTTGTGCTAGTTTAACTGCTCTTCAGAATAATTCCTCCTCCCTCCCCACTCTCCCACTCCTGTTTACATGGAGGATGTGTGCGTATACCATCACATCTGCTCTGGCCTGTTTTTCCAAAAGCATTTCTCTCCTCCCCTTCTTTTCTCACTTGCAAATATTCAAAGTGCTTTTGATTTTTACAACATTAGTATCCCGAAAGAGCCTTACTGGTCAAATTGACCAAAGAGAAAGTGTTAAATATTTTGTAAAAAAAAAAACCCTAAAAAAATCCCCTTGGCATAATTTTAAACCCCAAATAAGCTCAGTTATTTATTCAGTTTTATACTATATAGAAACTAAACTACGTTGAGGGGACAGGGAAGGAAAACTGTGGTGGGTTGTGGTGTTTACAGTCTTTTTGAAGTCCCGTAGCTAAGACGACTATTGTTATCCATCTTCCCTTTTGCTGTTATGGTTTCTAACGTGTACTGTATGTATTAATATTGCACAAATTGTGGAGAGAGATATGGTTTATTTTTCACAGCAGAATTTCACAAGACTCGCTTCCTTTACAAGTGTTACAATTTAAATATTTACCAAACTGTTTTCATAATAACTGGGAGCCGGCTGCTTTTTATGAATTTGTGCTGACTATTGACATTATTTACTGTATAAATAATTTATCATTTGTACTATTGTATCATAATGTCTGTATCTTTGTGTCATTTTTTTCCCCGAGCGATGTCACGAGCGTGATATTTAATAATGCCATCAGAACAGTGGAAAGACAAGGGGTTTGTAGGTGACTGGTCAGAATTAAAATTGTATTGCTTATATTTCCAGCCGTGTTGCTTTTTCAAGACTCTGCGCAGTGTTCGTAATCCCACTCGGAAAGCTGCCGCTGCCACGCTTGATTTACTTCTCCAGAAAGCTGATGGATTGGTTGAGTTGACTTAAGGTTTGTGCTAAGAGTCGTAGGTGCTAGGAGGGATCGAATCGTTATAAGTAATGCTTCCTGTACATTGTCGATGTGATTCCTTGGATGCATTCATCACTCCCGGGCAGGCCTGCTCTGGCTATGAGAAAGGAGAGGTTCTTATAGATCACTTAAATTGAGACCTTACTAACTCAATAAAAATGAAGACTTGTTGTGTTGCAGGTGGCTGAATTGCTTCTTTAAACCGTGTTACTATTTCAACAGCACTGCTGGAGGGGTGATCAAGTGCTGTCTTGGAGGCTTCCCCGGTTATGTCAAGGCAGATGTCTGGGGAAGGCGCTGACTTCTACAGCCACTGCTCAAGGAATGAGGGTTGGGGAACTGTGACAAAACAGACTTTGGGAGTCCTTGTGTTGCATGCTTGCAGTAGTTCGGGTTTGCCCTTCCTGCAGCCTTGGCTCTGTCTCATTGCTCAAGTGGCCTTGCAGATGGAGTCGCAGTGCATGTGCCTCCAGCTGGGAAGTGATTTTTGCTTCTAATTCTGGATGGTGTAAATTGAAGGGTACTTCATTAGCAGGCTATTTCAGGAGCTGCTTCTCCAGAGCCCATCCCTGTTTCCTGTAGTTCTGGTTTGCTGCCAGTTAAGCTGATCACTAATCAAATATTTAATTTCTTAATGCTGAAAGTGCAGTGGTGCTGGAGACCTGACTATTGGAAAGGTGGCCAGTGAGGAAAACCGAAAGCCCTGTTTTGCCCTGGATAGCGTTGCTCTTTGTAGTTCTCATTTTGCAGAAGGACGCTTCCTGCTCCTGTGCAGCAAGGCCCTTCTGTGCTGGTTGTGACCAGTGCTTTGTCACTGCTTTACTCTGGCCTCTTGGAACTGCACGTTAAAACAAAGCTGCTCGATACAGGAGTTCTGGGAAGGGCTTGAAGTGGAATAATTTGTGATGGCTCTGATGGCCTTAAAAAGCCAAATGCTGCAGGCTGTTGCAAGCTGAGTGGTGCCAAAGAGTCAGATCTGATAAGGCCTGTAGAGAGAAGTCTGGCTGTGGCCAAGCCTTCCTCTGACCTTGGGTGGGCTGCTCTCCCCCTCTCCTGTGTTTCCTTTTCCTCTTCTGTGAAGTGAGGTGGTGTTTGCCTCCTTGCGCAGAGGAAATGAGCTATCTGGATAAAGTGTTATCTAGAGGCTTGCCCTTATCCGCACCGATGTTGCCAAAGTGGCTTTGCTGAATACGTGCGTTGCTGTTCCTTCTTGTTTGTGCTGGTGCAACTCGGCTCTTCCGCTCGCTTCACCGAACTGTGAGAAAGTGGCTTGGGCCAGCTTGTGCTCTGGCTTTGGCAAGAGTCCTGCAGTTGCCTGCGATCCATATTTTGGAGAACCAACATGATTTATACAGCCTCTCACGATAAAAGCTTCCACCTTTTTAAGGTTAGCTGTCATCTGCCTTCCAGGAAATCTCCTCCCTCTCTTGTCAGCTGGGACGCAGTGAGCATGGATTTTGTAAAGACAGAAGTTTGCGAGCTCTGAGCTACAAATAGCAAGGAGCCGGTGTTGTACACGGTAGTGGCAATCCAGTCTCGTCGTGATTTGCTGCCAATCGATCTTACCCTGTTGTTGTTGAAGACTTGGGGTTTCGATGAGTGGAAGTTGCCTTTGGTGCCTCAGACATCTCTGCCAGTTGCCCGTTATGGTGGTTGATCGGCAGCAGTCTGGGAGCACTGGCATCCCACCAAGTGGTTTGTGGAGGCTGAACACAGTAAGTTATGAACACAGGAGCAGGGAGATCCTTGGGGGGACATAGCACATCTGGCTCTGCCGGGGGAGCCCGGAGCTGAAGCAAACCTGGACTGAGCAGTGGAGACCCTTGGACATTCTGTAAACACCTCCTTGAAGGGATGGGGGGAATCTGTACTTACCCCAGTGGCTGGCTGAGGTGGGCTGGGGCAGGAGGGGCTGCAGACTTTATTTCTAACTAACCTGGCAACCAGAAGTGGGAGCTGTGATGTGTGATGTGCATTGGAACTGCTCTAAAATGCTGTTTAACTGCAAAATATATTTAAAGGGCCTGAACATCTTCATGGCTTCCAGGCAGCTGCTGTGTGCAGGGCGTGGGTACTCCTAACATCTGTGTGTGGAGGGAAGAAGGTAGTGTGTGCTGCTGGACACAGGTGAGACGCTGGGGTGGGGGGAGCAGGTGTTAAAAAATCTGTGGCTGCTCAGCAAACGCACATAAAAGCAGCCCAGACTCTTGTGCTGTGAGCTGAGCCACAAGTGTTCCCGTTCTCAGGAAATCGAAGACATCTCAAAGAGCTGGAATAAAGTGACAGTAAATGCGGAGTTTGTCTTCTCAGCTCCCTGCCTGCTGCTGCCTGACGTGACATCTCTCTGGGACATCACTGCTGCAAGCTTTTTGGTGGTTTGATTGCTTAAATATGCTCTGGGAGATCCTCAAAGGCACGTACGGCATTGTGGGTTTAAACGCTGCATGCTGGAGCTGCTGTAGATCAGGTCAGAGCTTGATCCAGCCCAGTGTCCTGTTGTTGGCAGCAGAGACCTTCCTGGAGCAAAAGGCATCACGTTTGGTAGTCACTGGTAGAGCTGCCTTGGCATTACTGCACATATGGCCTAGGAGATGGTGTGCTGGTTGGGGTTGTGCTGGGTGAGGATGGTGGAGGGGTTTTTTTTATCTTTTTAAATGTCTTCATTAGCAAGTCTGGCACTAAATGTGGTGATATTCTCCGAGGTGAATCTGAGTACTTAAATATCTTGGCCTGAATAGAGACGTAAAAATAGAAACCTGCAGCAGTGAGATGCTCCTGCTGATCTTCCCTCTGAAGGACATGGGAATGAATTGCACCATGGCGTGAAAGCCTCTGCAGACCTCCTTCCTGGGGGCTCAGGTGGCCAAAGGCTGGTTTCTGACAGGATTTGTGTCCCCTTAGATGGCAAAGACCTGGAAATTTATTGTAACCTGATGGAAAAATGCCTTGGGGATCCCCTCTGCAGCATCTGTGGATGAGAAGCAAAGGGGCTTGAACGACCCTTGTGGGGTTCAAGCCAGGCAGCCCTTGCTCTCCTCTTTGCCATGTTCAAGCTCAGGGTTTGCATGGCCTGGAAGACATTCCAAGTTGCTGTTGGCGGCTGCTCCAGGCATCATGCTGGCACAGGCCTGTGTGCCTGGACCTTGGGTCTCTGGTGGGGCTGGGTTGTGGGTGCAGGAGTGGGGATTTGTTGTCTCTTATGGGGGTCTCAGTTCCTGGACCATGTTGGAGGGGCACCCTGCGGATGTCCTGCAGCTGCCCACTCGTCCAGCTGCTGGCCGGTGCCATCTGCTGGCACTGCCGGAGCAAAGGGAACAGCCCAGGTGGTCCTTCCTGATGCTCTTGGGTGCTGGTGGTGCCTGGCTGGTCGCGGACACATGCTCTGCCCGGCAGTGGGTGCAAGCCCGGCTCTGCCACCGCTGATGCAGTTCATTCTGCAGAGCCCCCACCTCCCAGCCCAGCTGCCCTGTCCTTCTGTCACCCCATGGGCCCGGGCCTGTGGATCCAGGGTATTTAACCCCTCATCTCCCCAGACAGCAGGTCCTAGCATGATCCTCTGGAGACCCTGGCACAGACAAGCCATCCTGGGGCTGGTTTGTGATGGGCTGAAACGCTGCTGGGGACGAGCCTGGGTGGAGCTGGAGCTGAACCCCAGTTTCCTTCAAATCCAGCTTTTCTGTGATTCTGTAATTTTGGGGGTTTTTTTTTTTCCCTTTTTCCATTTGCAAATTCCAGAGGAGGCTCCTGCTCCTAAACCAATGCTGCTGGGGAGGGGTTGCTGTCAGCTTTAATCCATCTGTGAGGCTCTCATTTTTGGATGGAGATAACTTCCAGCTGCTGCAGTACTGCTGCTGTAAAACATCCTTGCTGGCCTTGGGACAGAGGTGGTCCCTTGAGCTCCTGGCTCCATCCCACTCCCTGCCAGGCAGCTCGGGTGGCTCACGGTCCTGGGCAGTGTTTGCCCTGTGCTCTCAGGGCAAGGGGCAGCGGCAGGGCAGCTGGCACCATTGCACTGAGCAGGTTTCCATGTCAGACGGTGTCCTTCATGCGTTCCTGTTAGCCAGTTGTAACTGACAACCTCCAACATCTTCTGAGAGGTTGAGAACTGCCACGAGAGGGCAGGAGTTGCTGCTGCTGTTCCTGGCTTTGCTGGAAAGGGCTGCCAGCATCGGTTCCTGAAGACTATCCGAAGGGTTTTCTGCTTTCTGGAGTGGTTGATTCCCAAGCTGCTGTTCAGCCCGTGTCCTCGGCTGTCTCCCTCACAGGGTGCTTCCACGGTGACAGTACAAGTCTCTCATGAAGTGAGCACGGTCCTGCTGGGCAGCGCTTTCCAAAGCCCCTCCAGATCCCAGAGCCAGGGATTTGGCACAGACCTCAACCGTCTCACAGGCTCCGTTCACCTCCGTTGGGTCTTGCTCTGTCCTGATGGGCTTGAAGCCTCATCCTGTGTCAGGACACATGTTCTGAATAAATTTTTGTCCTGCCCAGCTTGAATCCGGAGGTTAATGGGCAATTTCACTGTCTGGGAGAGACTTAAGCTTAACAAAAGAGGAGCTGCAGCGCCAGCTGACAACCCTGCGCTCCCATCTGTGCTACGAGGAGTCGGGAACTTCAGTCCAGTTCTGAATGAAAGGGAGAACGATTAACTGGGAAAGGAGCAGGGCTGGTTACAGTTGCCTGGAGAGTGGGCAAAGGGGAATCACTGCTGTAGCAAGGGCTGAGTTATTCTTGGTTTTGGGTGTTCTTAAAGCATGGGCTCTTTTAACCTTTAACACTGACTGTGAGGAACATTTATGGGTCATAAATCCCTTATTTAATAGTGTCACCCGCTCTCAGCAGCACAGTGTCATGGCCATCATCACTCTGTGGCTGTGAGAGCAGAGCTTCTCTCCAGGGAGAAACAGTGCTTTGCGATGCCTGAGCACCAAGGTCTCAAACCAGAGATGGTTTTCATAAAGGCAGCAGCAAGCTGGTCTCTGGGAATAGAGACTGTTTATGGGAGAGATCAACACTTCCACCTCTGAGCACAGCAATGGCACTGGACTTGGGAAACACCGAGAACACCCACACGTGCCCCTGGGTAAGGACCAAACTCTGTCAGACCAAAAAGCTCACAAATTAAACCTATTTTTAAGGCCTTGAAGGAGGTATGTGAAGTTCTTAACAAATGAACTCAAGACACTGAGGAGTCAAAAAAAACCCCAAACCCAACCACACACAAAGATGACAAGCGAAAAGCCTTAATCATAATCAGATATCTTAAATACTGCTTTAGAGTTTGAGGGTTTAATTATTTTTAATCCTTGCTTTTTGCAGTGAGGTTCCCTTTTAACCGTTGCTCTTGGGGTCCCTGCAGCAGGGCTGGGAAGGGTGAAGCTGTGCGAGCACACGTTGGTGTCAGTTGTGATGGGTCTCAGTGCAGTGAGCGTCCAACATGTTTGAAACACAACCAGTTCAGCTGGGTCGTGACACCACACTGCAAAGCAGTGTGTGAATGCATTCACAGCACCCCTGTGGGCACAAAGTTTTAGTTTAACAGGTTTCTTGTGACTACAAACTTTGCTGTGCAGTTTTGTTCTAACTGGAAGGGGGGCAGGTAACTGTGCTTAAGGAAAAAGCATTTAAGCAGTAGTAGGTTTAATGTTTGCCTTTCAAGTCTTTCAAACACAGATATTTATCCTGCTCCTGTAGCTAACTGCTTCCCAAATACTTTTGGAAAGGAAACAAAATTCCTTGCGTCTCCTCTGAGCCAACAGGAAATACTTTCTGATCTGGATTCCAGCATGATTCAGTTCAGAGATCGCAACAGTTGCCAAAACAACTGGTGGAGGAGCTTTACTGGAAGGATAAAGTCAATAAAAACAAGACAGGAAAAAAAAAGAGAGATGAAAAATCATCTGTGACCATGTTTGGAAAAGTATTTATAAATAGTATAAAAGATGCTAATGCTCAGAGCAAAATTACAGTGATCACATTATCTGCTCAGAAATTATGTTTATTCAATCATGCCGCTCAGCATGAAATAATAATTATCTCTGACTGGATGCTTCATTTCCTGTGTGTCCCGGGGGCTCCGCGCTTCAACACTGTTCCTGCTTGTGTTTCTGCAGGTTTAAGTCTTGGGAGCTCATTTACAGGGTGGTACCACGTAAGTCATTCTCTCAGTGAACTCTCTGTGTTTGCAGTCAAGTACAGGAGGTTACATGCCCACATTTAAATATGGAAATGACTAAGCAATTAGTCACGTCGCTGTAGCTGACACTTCTCTTTTGTACCTGTAAGGCCAGCAGATCTGGGATCACGCAGGACTTGGAACCATCCATTGTGGCACAAACAAATAAACCCCAGGCAGCAGAAAGACAAACAAATGTGTTCAGACAAGTGGGTTTATTCAGCCTAAAAGAGCAGCATTGACATCAGCTGAGGGGATCTGGTGAAAGGCTGCGGTGAGACATCGGAGGAGCTGCTCCTGTCACACACTGATAGCAACAGCATTCCAGTGGGGAGCGACATGCTGCTCACCACTGTGCGTGCAGGTGGCTTAGCAAGACTCTGCCTTCCTTGCAGACCCTGTTCCAAAGTTTATTTTTAGTCAATATCTGCAATTCATTCTACTGCAGCTTCAAAATGCGCGGCAAGGATGTGTTTAACACCATGGTCTCTCTAACTCCTCTAAAATAAATGGCTGGCTTTTTTTTTTCCTTCCGAAGTTTGATGAAGAAATAAAATCTGGGAATGGAGGAGTCATCATCTCGCTCAAAATGCAAAAGCCCAGGCTGCTTCACTGAGAAAACACAGGAAGGTTTCTACAGTGCAAGAGCTCTTTGAATGGGTGGCACAAAACTCTGAATGGCTGTGTGGGATTAAAACAGAAACTGCAGTTGCTGTTGCAGAGGGGAGCACCTGGCACAGAGAAGCACAGGTGCATTTCCCTGGAACATTTCCCTTTTCCCTCCTTTTTGGAAGGTGAAATAATTTCAATTTCCTATTGCTAGCACAAAAAACATGAGTAAAAAGAACAGGGTTTGCAATGTTTTACAGCTATAAACTTTCCTATTTTTGAAATATATGAAAAGTGTACAAAAGGCTGTTAGAAAAATATTTTGTTACAGGTCTTAATTTTGAGACAGTCCAATATTACTCATGGAGCTGCTAAATGTTACCTGACAACATTAATTTACATAATACTTCAACCTCTGTGCTTCCTGAAAGGCTTACACTGAGGTAATTATTCCAAAGCCTTCTGTTTCTTTTGGAATAATGGTCTTAAGTGAAATTGTCTCATTTTAGTCATTTCCTTTCGCCACAAAAAGCCCCCAAGTGCTTAACTTTTCTCTGAGCCTTTGTCTTATCGCATGGCCGAGTTCAGTACTTGTGCATCCCTTCTGTAAAAGGCAGCAGGGAAGGGCCCTGCATGGCACTCGGGCTCACGTCGTAGCCCAGCTTCGTCATGTCTTTGGTCACCACATTGAAGGAAATGGTCACAAAGCCTTGAGATCGCACCCTTGTTACTGGAAGAAAGAAGACGCGCATAAAACTGGTTGAGAAGTTTCTGAATCACAGAAGCATTTAGGTTGCAAAAGATCTTTACGATCATTGAGTCCAACCATAGACCTAACAGGCTGCTGAACTCCTGATATATCCAGGTGGGACCATTCTCAGCAGAAACAACTCTTCTTTTTAATCAATAGAAGGAGGATGGCCAGGCTGGGGCTGCTGCCGTGCCACAGCCTGCAGTCGTGAGCTTCCAGGGACTTACCTTCTCTTCCTTCTCCCTGTGCCACCACTTTGGGGTCAGTAAATTCCGGGCGTCTCCCTGTTAACCAACTCGGAGAAGAAAATATAAGTAATTGGATACATTCCCTGGTGTTTAGTTTTGATACATACAGTTCATTACGTGCACCTTAAAAAAAACAAAGGGGAGGCTTAACGAGCCTCCCAGCTTTTGTCTGCAGTAGAGTTACGAAGACGCACATTTTACTGCTGACCTACTTTGATCAAAGAGAAGTTTTGTCTCTCTAAGGAAAAAAATGAACACACATTAATGTTATAGCCACATTGTTTCTGGGCTAGACAGAATCCTTCTATGGCAAAGATGTTTCTGAAACTGATTCAACTCTTCATTACCCAGGGCAACAGGATGGTTTGAACACACTCGAGTGTCCAAAATACAGAAGTACGCAAATTAGAGGGTAGACTCTACACAAAGGGTACCATGAAGAGAAGAAAAGCCAATCAGCTGAATCCTGGCTGTCAGGTGCAGAGATTTCCGTGCTGACCCTGCCCCAAGGTGCTCGATAGCACATGGCTGGTTCTGCACAAGGGAGGCTCTGCTAGGACAGGCAATCCACAACAGAACCATCAGCCCACAGATCCCTCGGACTGTGCTTAAAGAATACAATGGAAGGAAAAAACTTGATACCCTCACTTGCTGTGTATCTGCTGCTGCTTCGGAAGTCTGTGTGTAAACAAGAAGACGTTTACAGCAAAGGCATTCCAGATGGAAGGAAAAACAGACCTGGGAATTCATTCTCTACGTTCTGCCTTTGCTTTCCAGGTGGTTCTTAATGCAGCTATTCCTCAGGAACAGCCCCAAGCAACAGTAAGATTCAGGGAGAGGCTGCAGCACAGCACCCTGGAGTCCAGTGACAACTGAAATGCTCCGTACAACAAAGCTAAGCGGTGCCTCTGCAAATGTCATCGCTGACATGGATCGAGATGTGGAGCAGGGAGCTGCTGCTCAATACAAGAACTCATGGATTTGGTCTGCTCTGCTGAAATGAGTTCTTTTTCAAACCAACAGTTCAAACATGAGGATGAAAGAAAGACAAGTCAGCATTACTGTTGGCCGGCAGTCAGCACGCTTGAAGAAAGCTTGTCAAAAAGATCTAGACACCTGAAAACGTGGTTTTACCTACAGAACTCCAAACCATCTGGTTATAGAACAAAGCATTCCTCTTATGTACTGGGGAGTAGCAGGATCTGCCTTTGGGACAGAGAGTCAGGAAGACTTAAGAAAAAAAGAGAAGTCTTTAATTATTACCTTGTAAACTTCTGCAGCCGAGATGTGGACTCTGGAACAAACATAGCGATGGTTTTCGTGTGCCTAAAACAAATACAAGAAGCACAGAACTTCAGAAATCACAGAATTACAGAATCGTTTAGGCTGGAAAAGACCTTTAAGATCGAGTCCAACCACAAACCCAACACTGCACTGAACCACGTCCCAGAGCAAATGAACCCAACACACTGCAAGACTTCCTATATTTATAACGATACCAGAACTTCAGGCACATGAGACTACTGAACATCTCAAAGCAGAAATACTTGCCCTTCCACAAAGATAGGGTGTGTTTGTGTAGGGAGAGTGTCCCTTCCTCCACTTCCAGTGGCCAGACTGAAAGCTCAGCATGTGCTCAGTGTGGTGGGGGAGCGCAAATGTTCTGTACTTCATGCCCGGGCTCTCCTTATGTCAGTTTCGACTCTATAGAATTGTTTCAGCATTACCAAAAGTTATTTGGTAACCAGAGACTGCTGTTAGCAAATCCCTGCACTTTGTACCTAATGGACAAGATGTGACAAGGAGATATGGGAACATTTTCGTTTCTGAAACAAGATAGTAACTGGGAAAAAAAATCTCCATTTCAGCCCTAAAAGTTGACTGGTTGTCAGCTCACCTTCCGGACATGAAGGGAATGTGAACAGCTCCGTAACCTCTGACAACATCATTTCCAAAAAAATCGGGTCCGTAGACGCTCAAGACAATTTGTGGCCCTGCAAATGGAGCACATGTGAGAGGGGCATCCGGCCGGCGGGCGGGGTCCCCCCACCCCAGCACTCACAGCCAAATGGGTTGGTGCTCTTGAAGGTGATGTCAATGGGGAAGTTCCAGACGAGCATGGTGGGTGAAACGTCACTCTTGGAGGTGATCTGGGAGATGCCCTCCTCCAGGCCCTGCGGGGAGAACGGGGCACAAACCCGAGGCTTGCGCTAAGCCCTTACACACAGGCTGGTGAGTTCCAGGGGCACCCTATGGGGTCTTACCGTGGTGGGAACCCAGTCTTGGCCGTAGACAAAGCAGTACTTGCAGTAGAGGTCGTCAAAACCAGGGAACTGCGGGAGAGAGAGGCTGTGTTGGTGGGGAATTGCTGGGACTGCCTGAGGGCTGTCCAAGCCACTGGGCTGAGAGCAGCCTGCGCCCAGGGCTGGGGACTCTGAGGGCCAGGTTAGGGGGAGGCTGGGCCGGGCTATGGAGTTTGGGGGCCACCTAGGGGGAGGCAGGGCTGGGTTATCATAGATTATAGAATCGTTTGCTTGGAAAAGAGCTTTGAGATCAAGTCCCACCGTATACCTGCCCACTGCTAAACCATCCCTGAGCACCTCGTCTGCCCATCTTTCAAACGCCCCCAGGGCCCCAACCACCCCCCTGGCAGTGGTTCCAGCGCCTGAGAACCCTTTGGGTAAAGACGTTTGTCCTAATACCCGATCTAACCGTTCCCAGGCGCGGGGCCCCCGGTGCCGCAGTCGCTCACCTGCCCGCTCTCGATCTGCCCGGTGACGGCCAGCAGGAACACGCTGGGGCCGCCGCCGCCCGCCATGGCGCCTCGTCCCCCGCTAGCGGGGGGCGGGGGCGGCCGCGCTCGGGCCGTTGCCATGGATACGGACGGCGGCCGCAGCGGACACGCTTCCTCGGAGCTTCGCGGGGGCTCCCACAGGCGGGCGGAGAGCCCCAAAGCACGGGAGGGGCGCCCCAAAACGATGGCAGCCTCCTCCCCCGAGGCCCGCTGATCTCCTCGATCCGCCTCGCGGCTTGTACTGCCCAGGGACACCATATTTACGTCCTTCCCAGCCCAAACCATTCCATGGTTTGGTTTGGATTGAAAGGGACCTCAAAGCTCATCGCGTTACAACCCAACTCCCACTGGATCAGGGGGCTCAGAGCCCCATCCAACCTGGCCTTGAACACCTCCAGGGATGGGGCAACCACCACTGCTCTAGGCATCCTGTGCCAGGGCCTCCCCACCCTCACAGCAAAAACCCTTCTTCTTAAGATCTCATCTCAATCTCTCCTCTTCCAGTTTAAAACCATTCCCCTTCATCCCATCCCTGCACTCCCTGATCCAGAGCCCCTCCCCAGCTTTCCTGCAGCCCCTTTCAGTACTTGGAGGCTGCTCCAAGGTCTCCCTGCTGCCTTCTCTTCTCCAGGCTGAACAGCCCCAACTCTCTCAGTCTGTCCTCAGCAGAGGTGCTCCAGCCCTCGGATCACCTCCGTGGCCTCTGGACTCACTCCAATAGCCCCAGGTCCTTCCTGTGCTGAGGACTCCAAAACTGGACTCAGGGCTCCAGGTGGGGTCTCACAAGAACAGAGCGGAGGGGCAGAATCCCCTCCCTCACCCTGCTGGTCCCCCTGCTTTGGATGCAGCCCAGGACATTGATGGTTTCTGGGCTGGGAGTGCACATTGCCAGCTCGTGTTGAGCTTCTGAGCAGCTTGACCACCGTTGGCTGCGATTCCTCCCTTCACCTCCTTCACGCATCCTCTCGCTGAGAGTAATCTGGGGGGGGCACTGGTGGCAGCCGACCCTCAGGGGAAGAATGGGATCGATGTGGGAAGCCCTGGCTCGGTGCCTTCGGCTTTCCTGTTCTGTGGTTGCCACGAGACAGAGACCTTAACAAATGGACTGAGGTGGCTGGGACAATGCCTTGTCCTCTTCCACTGACTCCATCGTATGTCCCGTCTGGCAGGCCTGCAGGAGGATGGCTGTCGCTTTGGCTCTCTACACTGCCACGCAGTGGAATATCCATCATCGGTGTCTTTCCTTAATGCAAAGTTATATCCTAAGATACCACCTCTCCTGTTTAAAGGTGTGGTGTGCCTGTTTATGTGGGACTGAAAGGAAAATGCTGTTACACTTCATCCTGAAAAACACCTCCCGTGTTCCTGTAGACATAGTCTGTGTCAATATGTCGTTCAACTAGATTTTTTTTCAGGATGTATTTGAGTTTTTTTCTTTTTTAACATTCAGCAAACAAATCTGGCCAAGAGGAGAACGGATTTAAAGCAGGAGGGGTGGGGGGGAATGGCTGAAATTTTATGCTTTCTCCCTTCTCCCCTCGGAACGCTTCAGAGGAAATAATTAATTTGAACTGAAAATTATCAAAGGGGAAACTAAAACAGCTCTCAGCCTGCTGTCCGATGCTCCTAGCAAGGCTGTATGATTAACACTTTGCTTGACTGTCAGCTAACTCAGAGCTGGTTTAAGAGCCAAATGAAGGATTTTTTTCCTTGCCTGGCAAGTGCTGGTAGCTGCTGGACAAGTTAATACCAGCACTGGGACACCTTCCCTGTGGCAGAGAGATGGCAGCAGGGATATTCAGCAGCTGAGTCATCTGTACCTGCTTGTGGAGGGACTCTGTCACCTCTCGGAGTTACAACACGACCTTTTTTTCCTTCCCTCCCTTGCGTGCCAGCCTTGCTTTAATTAGCTGCATTTTTTAATCTTTGTGAGTCGAAAGAAATCCCAAGAAAGGAAGCATTTTTACCCTGCTGGAAAACTTAATTAATGATCCATCAGAGAGTTCAATTTCCAAGTGTAATGAGAACTTGTGGATTGCATTTAATGATGTTGGTATTTCTCTTGGCCAGATTAAACATTTGGCTCCTCTCTCAGACCTTCCCCGATCCTGTGATATGTGCAGAGCCCTGGGATGCTTGGGGCTGCAGCTGCCTTTGCAGGAAGGACGGGCTCCTGCTGCCCTGTTGTGTCACGCAGGTGCTGTCGCCCATGTTGGATCCTTGCTTCGGAGTCACTTCGGATCTAGCAGGTGCACTGGTGTCTCTGTGGGACTGACCTCTATGCACAAGGCATGTTAGACAGCTGAGGGAATTTTGTTTTCTTCAATCCTGGAAAGAGCCAGGGATTGGAAAATTCCAAACTGCTTGGTGCTCTGTTGCTAAGAGCTGCTGGATTAAGCCGACATACTGTGGTGCGACTCCCAGCTGCCTCCCTCCTGCAGCAACGGGCTCCCAGGGAGGCCAGAGCGCGACGGTGCTCTTGTGGGCATTCGGGTGCCGTTGCCATCTATTTCCGTAGGGATTGACTCCACATTTGTGATGGTGAAGGCTGAGCCCTTGGTGCAGGCTCTGCTTTTCCTGAGAAAAGCTGTCTGTGCTGGCCCAGCGACACAGGGCAGTGCAGCCAGCGGTGTGTATCCCGTTCCAGCACCCCATCGCTGGGCTCCTTCGGCAGAATTCCGACAGCAGCAGCGAGCCCTTGATGCCAGCGGCAGGTCTGGGCGCTGCTGCCTCGGTGAGAGCGCTGAAACCTGCCGTGTTGCAGGGAGACACCCAGAGATTGCATTTTCAAGTATGAGTAAACCAGGCCCGGGGATGATTCTTTGCTTCCACAGGCACTCAGGGAAGGTGGGTGAGACAGAAAGAACAATACAACAACACAGCAGAAAAGTTTATTTTTGATCTCAAATATTTATGGGCAACACCTGCTAAATGGCCAGTGAAAAACATGTTACGGTGTCATTAATCTGCAATAGACCGGGTTTATTTTTAGACTGTTTGCACAGCGCTGCCAGCCTGACTCATCCCTGCCTGCGTTTGCTCCCTGCCCTTTGTCTTAACAGCCCTTTCCTCTGTTCTCAGAGCTCTTCCCACCTGCGGCTCCGCCAAGCTGCGATATTCTCATCACATCCAACGACCGACGTATCAGAGGAAAGGATTCCTGCCGTAATTCTTGTGGAGTGTATTTACCTGGAGACTTGTTTTGGTGGGAAAGTGATCAGGTGAGGAGAAGTGGGATGAACTTTTGTCTGAGTGCTGGGATGCAGCTGGGAAATGAGACCCAAGGGGTCAAGGCTGCACCAGGAGGGTGCCTGCCACCCTGGGCTCAGCAGGGATGGGGCCAAACACTGCTGTTTGCAACCCAGGCTCTATCCTCATCCCTAGCACATTCCACCAGTGTCCCCCCCCCCCCGGGAGCAGAAAGGCAGGGCAAAAAGCCAAAGCAGATGTTTACATGTTCAGTACTCTGCTTCACCTCATTCCCCTGGGTAATTAAGCGGTTGGGGTTCCAGCCTGGTTGCCCACCCTGGCACCTCTGGGTGCAGGAGGCGTTGCTGCCAACCAGCTCATCTATGAAGAATTCATTTATATTGGAACTCATTCTTTGGGAGATTTTATTTGTTAATAAGGAACATTAATTGGTGTCTTGGATTGGGCCAGTAAGAATAAATTAATGTGCAGGCAGGAAAGGGAAGAGGGCGAGGAGGACCCAGGAAGCTGGTTCCTGGCAGGGCCATTGGATTCGATGAGGGCACAGAGAATAAGAGCAACACCCACACATGCCGGGAGGCATCACTGAGCCACCACGGGATTCTCCTGTGCCTCCAGCTGCGCTGCTGCTGCAGTGGAGTTGGAGATGCCTGTCCCACCCTGATCCTGACTGGGTGACAGGCAGAGGGACCACCTCTTCTTTTCTAAAATCTCCCCTTGGCTGCTTTTCAGCCTCCTGGAGGTTCATTTAATTCACTCCAAGGTGCTGTTCATGCTTCAAAAATTGAAGGCTTTGGTACCTAGATTTCATTGTCCCAAGCATTCAGCAACCATCTCACACAGATGTGATGCTGCCTACAGGAGTGTGAGCAGATCCAGGAGCAAATCTCCAAACTCATCACGGACAGACTGCCATGGCTTCAAGTCCTTCCACCTTGTTCCGCAAGCCACCTCTCACACCCTGCAGGGAGTCAGCAGCAGCCATCGCCAGTCCCATCACCCTGATTTTACCACAGATCTGGGGCACTGGGAGGAGATTTGGGCACGGAGGATGCTGCCTTCCCTAGCAAAGCTGAATAATGGTGGCAGAAGCACCACGAGCAGCTGCACGGAGCAGCCTCTCCTTCTGCTGAGGGACCCACCGGGGCATCTCAGGCACCTCCAGGCAGGATTCAGCCAAGCTCCCATCCTTTCCTGGTTGCTGCTTAAGCTGCGGCAGAAGGAGTCTCCCATCATCCCCAAAGTGCTGTTAATAATTACTTTCATGGCACTTTTCTGGAATTCCTTGCTATCCCATCGAGATGGAATAATTATTTACAATAATCCTAAATGACTCTTAATTACAGCAGCGCAGGTGCTCCGAGGCAGCCGGCACGAAGCCACTCGACATATGGACGCTCTTGTGCGAGGCGAAGGATTCACCGAGCGGCACCGTTGGAGCTGAGCGGGGAGTTGGATGAGCCCCAAAGGCCAGTGGGGAAGGGGCTGGCTCAGGCGCAGCGCCTGCAGCCCGGTGGCCACATCTAGAAAATAAGTTTTGGGGGATGCCAAAGGGGATGGAGATCTGCGGGACCTGCTGGCTGGATGCGATGCACTGGAGCGGGGCTCGGCATCCCGGCTACATCCCGCTGGGCAGCACAAAGTCAGGCTACACTTCCAGTTTATACAGTTTAATACATGTGAAACAAGATACATTTCCTTTTGAGTAATGGATGCATAAATAACAGAAGATATATGTGAATGCATAAATATGAGGCGGCATGGAACGAACCAAACAAAAATGATTGTTTTGAGGTGGTTTTTTTCCCGTTTGTCTTTTCACTGCCGCGGCCCCGCGCTCGGGCTGACGGCACGTCCTCACAACGGACTTGTTGCTGCTCTTACTTAGCATTAGCTTTCCATAGCGAAGCTGTCCCATGGTGAGAGGGCCTGGATGAGGAGGGGAGAAGCAGGGACCAGAGGCTAAAAATGGAAAAAACAACCCCAAAACTGAAAAAAAAAAAAAAAAGAGAAAGTGGTGTTACCAGGTGACCTGAATTCCTCTAGAGGCTTCTCAGTGGGAGCCGGCGGCAGAAGGGCCTTGGGAGGCAAACACGTCCACATGTGGGTGCAGGGAGAAAGACCAACAGAAAGGGTGCAAATGGGCCAGTGACGGCAGCCGGCGAGGTTTCGAAGGGGTTCTGCTACGAGGACAAATCAGTGACTGAAATGCTCACAAATGTCACCTACAGCAGCTCTTCAGCCCTTCCCACACTGTATCAATAACTTACTCTGAACTGCAGTAAACAAAATACATTTCTTAAATAATTTACTATTTATTTGTTTTGGTTATTTAATCTCTCTGTAAATTTAACGTTTTCCTTTTTTCATCTTTTTTTTTTGTCTTTGCAACACAAGAAACCTTGTTTGTGCACATTGGTTTGGATTATTGCAACATTTAACCTGAATTTCAGTTAAAAAAAAGGAAGAAAAAAGCAACAGAACAGTTGTACAAACAAGAAGAATGAATAACTTATTATTGCACTGGCTACAATTCAGTAGTGATTTGGTTTTTTGTCGGTAGTTAGGACAAGCCCTAAAGTACAAAAGAAAACCAAGAGAGACGTCTAAAGCATCAGCTGTGAAAAGAAGCCAGTGGGATGATGGTGGAGTGAAGGAGAGGGAAAAAATGGAAGTGAAGAAAGAAGAGAAACATTTGGAAAACAAACGGCTGCAATAATTAGTTCCACATAAAACCCAAGGCAACACCACCCAGTTGCGGAGTCACACGTAATGCAAAACCCGGTATCGTTTCTCTATAAAAATATGTGCATTATGAAGAGAGAGTTTTTGTGGGTATACCTTTTTTTTTTTTGTCTTTTTTCCTTGTTTTGTATCTCACAAATACATTATTTCTATTTATATAACTGCTGATATACAGACAATGTACAGCTCCCAGCTCCTGGGCACTCCCGCACAATGGGACGTCTCTAAAAGGTGCCTCGTTAAAAGTCGAGCGTCTTTAAAAAAAACAGAACCAATAAAACCCACAGAGAATCCCCCAAATCTCAACCGCCACCGCATCGAACCTGAATCAATGTGATTGAGGCCGTGGAGAGGGCTGGGAGAAAGGAAGCAACCCCCTCCTCGACTCCACCTTCCCTTTAGAAAAGAAACCCCCAAACTGCTTTGCAGATCCACCCCCCTGCCCCAAACTCGTCACCATCTCGTCCAGCCATTTGCTTGGCTTCTTTCTTTCTTTTAGTTGTTTTTTTTGTGTGTGTGGTTTTTTTTGCAAACCTCCCCAGCGCTTAAGAACGAGTGACTGCAAGAAAGGAGAAAACCGAGCGAGCAGCCACCCGCGTACCTGTGGCCGCCCAGTCCCTCCGGTTTGGAAACCCCCATTGGTGTCAAGCCCTTGAGACCCCCCCCCGCTCCCCCTTCCCAGAAAGCTATACGGGGTCATCGATGTCTTCTTCTGTCGCAACAGTCACCGGGACCAAGTCCTGCTTCTGGAGGGGGCTCTTAGCGGTGCCCAGGAGCTCTTTGCTTTTCTCGACGTTGCTCCACTGAGTTTTTAAATGATCCATTTTTTTCAGTTCAGACGTGGCAGGGTCTGGCCGGGAGTCCATGGAGGCCGGCGTGGACTGACCACTGTCCAGGAGATCTGAGAGGCTGCTCAAGGAGCTGCTGTCCAACTGCTCGAAGGAGAAGTTGGGGATGGTGAGGTGCTCCCCGCGGCACGGGGGCTGCCCCCGGCGCTCTGCTTTGGAGGCCGGCTCCCCAGGCTGGCTCTCCATGAGCTCCAAGGACTCTCTGTAAGCTGGGAACTCACAGGATGGGGTCCTTCGCCGCAGCATGCTGTTCTCAGAGGGTTTGGTGCGTGAGGCCGCTCCGCTGTCGTCCTCCATGGGAGGATCTATAGAAATGCAGGGCGGGCTCATCTTCTTCTTCCTCCGGGCTCCGTGGATGTACTCGGACTCTGTCTGGATGTGGGCAGGGGACCGCTGCTTTTCCAGGGCAGGGTCCTCAAAGCGACAGTGCCCATCACCGATGGAGGGGCAGATCTCGATGGAGTGCCGCCTTTGGTCGTCTGCCCAGCTGGGCTTGTTGAGGAAGCCCTTTGTGTCAATACTGTAAAACTTCTTCAAGTCCTTCTCCTTCCCGCTGCCCCCAGAGAGGCTGGTTGTGCTGCAGTTCTTGAGGGGCACCGGAGATGGGGCTGGGGAGATGAATGGAGAAGTAGAGCGGCTCCCAGGGTCTGACTGCTCCCCTCCCCAGTCTTTGGCTGAGCTGTTGATGTGGCGAACCTCCTCGTCAGCCAGGTCAGAGGACTCGAAGAGACAGCCCTCGGGATTGGGAGGGCTGCTGTCTGGGCTGGGTGGCCGGCTGGGGACGCCGTGCTGGCTGCAGGTGTGCTTCCGCGTGAGTGTGCTGGGCTGCCGATGTGGGGAGGATGGAAGGGAGTATGGAGGGGTGCCCGGGAGGGAGGCAGCTGTGGGATGGAGAGGGCTGGGGGTGAAGGTGCTCTGGGGCTGCTTTGCTGACGGTAGCATCTCTCCAGGGTCTGTCTGCAGGCTCTCCTTACGGTCCGGAGCCTGCCCATCCACAGAGTCTGTTCGAATGGCCTCCTGGAAGGTGAGGAGAGACAGATGGGGCAAGAGCCTGGGGATCTGCTAAGCCAGGACACTTCCCATGTTGAAACATGGCACATGGTAGAAGGGTTGGTGGGTCTGATGTGCCCTGTGCCACCCCATCCCTGCCCCATTTGTGCAGCCCTGTCAGATCCTCCCTTTACAAAAGGATGCAGGTTTGCTAGGAGGCAGATCCACAGCCTGTGTGTACAGGGCTGGGGCTTCCTGCATGGTCTTGGTCTCGCTCTACCACCAAATGCTGAGTCAGTGCAACCTGTCTAAAGTCACACAGTGTAGGGCTGACTGCAGGCTTCTCACAGCACTGATAAAACTGAACTGGGCATCTTCTTTCTATGCTTTACCTCTTCTTTCATGGAATAGTACATCCACAAAGATGACAGTAGATGAAAGGGCCTTCCCTGTGTCTCCCTTGCTGAGACTGGAGTATATTAACATTTACGGCACCAGAAACACTTTGTTCTAAAAAGGGGAATTCTACTCTCAGTTCCAAGAAAAGAAACAAGAAGGGAAGGATCTGGGTGACTACAAAGGAGTTTACCTCTGCAGGCTCTCGGCCTCTCACCTGTCTGCACAGCAGCTTGTTGAGAGTAGGAGATCGAGATGCAACATGGGGGGGAAGGATCTTCCAGTGGTGGCGGCCTTCACGGTTGGGAGAACGGACTGCCAGCTGGAGGGACTCTGTTGGGACTCTCAGAGAGGAACACGTTCCCACGGGCTGGGAGCGGATGGAGGTGATGGACCCTAGGAAACAGAGAGAGCGCGGTCACCAACACTGTTAGTGTGGGGGCTGCCAAGGTTTGAGGCAGAAGTGGTGCCCATGGGCTCCAGGAGGGGTAAGGAAAAGCCTGTCTAGTCTGGCTGAAATCCCAGGGCTCTGCGTAAGTGTTGGGCAGTGCCAGGATTAAACCCCAGGTGTCCCTTGCCCTGTCTCCTGCTTTGAGTACGAGGCCACATCTCACCAGGGATGGCAGGGAGGTTACAGGTAAGTCTCTGCAATTCAGCAGCAGTGCACGAGGCTCTGCCCACTCCGGGATAGTGCCTGCTACAAACTTTATGCTTGTAGCCTCTGTCTTCTGCTTCAGGTAACAGGAATCTTCTCTTGCAGCCGTACACTGAAGGTGGACAGAGGCCACCAGAAAGACGTGACAGCAAATGAAGGGCAGGAGGTGGGGTTGCATTTGAAACCCTGCCACTGATGCTTTCCTGGAGCGCTGCTTTGGGAGGATTTGTAAAATGATGTTGCCTGTTTGGACAACACGGCTCGGGGAAGTCTTGTGGCTGTGCTGGATCCTCGGAGTCAGGACGCCTGGGTTGCCTTTGCAGTGCTGCCAGGGATGGGCTCGCAGCCTTACGCTGCTCTGCCACACGGAGGCAAGAGCTGCACTGCTCAGCTCCCTCGGAGCCTCCAGAGCTCGACTTACAGGTCCAACCTACAGCCTCGTACAGCCAGCAGGCACCCTGCCACCAGCTCCTCCAGGAGGAGACACCACTGGTGTGCACAGGGCAGTTTTCCCATCTACTACAGCCCAAACACTACCACCTCCGCCTGTCCACGAGGTAGACCTTGGCTGAACATGATCAGATCAGCAGCACGGAGACTGCTTCAAGTGCATCAGTGGTCCCTGAGCTCATGTATCAGGCAGGAATCGCTCTCTTCCTGAAGGCTCCCAGTCCTCTGGCTGAGCTGAAAGGCAATCCCTCCTCCCTAGCCCCTTCGTGGGGCTGCTTTACTGCAGTTCTGCGTTGTTTGAAAGTTCTTTTGCTGTTTCATTTTTTCGGCTGCAGGATTTATTGTTCTCATTAGCTTGAAACCCTACGTCTGTTTCTACATTGCTGCTCCATGTTAAAAACACAGCTATCCATCACTTGAAGAGATCGCACCCAGAGGTCAGGGAACTTGAACCAATCACAAAAGCCATCCAGACAGACTGCAGTTGCATTTCAGAAAGAGATTTGTTGTTGGGGAGAAAGAAAAGTTAGCGTTTAATCATTTTTCTTTTGGAGCTGAAAGAACTGCTGAAAGAACAGAGCAGTGAGCCTCCCACCCCACAACCTGCCCCGCGTCTCCCTAGTTCTTTTTTGGGATCTCCTGCAGCCAGAGTTTCAGTTTAAGCCCATGTGCTAATTTGGCTTTATGAAAGGTTTTTTTTATAATGTAGAAAAACTTTGTCATAAAACTTTGTAAAAAACATGGTCATAAAATCAAAACCCTACGCTCTCCTCCTCATCCTTAGTTGGAATTTCCTTCTGCTAGAAACTTTCCATCTAGCTTTTGTATAGGAAACCAAAACCCCCTCTAAACCGTATACTTGGGAACACTGAATATCTCTGGATTTGTGTATTTTTCTCTTGTTTTTCCAGTAAATCAGGAAACTGCATCTAAGCCTAAAATAACACAAGACCTGGTCATCTCACAATATTTTCACTGTGTAGACACCTAAGTATTGAGAGACCAGACATACTTAACCGACATTGAAAACTCCACGGAAGCACAAATGCTAATGGGAATCTCCCTGTGTGCTCAGTTTTACTTGCATGTAACTTGTGGGACTGTGACTTAAATCAGAGTTAGTTCAGCTCAGAAGCTGCCCAGCTCTAGGTGGTGCTGCTTGGATGCATCTCCCAGGTAAAAAGTAAGACCTTGTCATATCAGTTGCTCCAGTGCTCTTGGAAAGAAATTTGGGAAACGTGAGAAAATTCTTGGTCAGTTCTACCCACCCCTGCCAACAGCACAGCAGCTTTATACTAGCACAAATCCCGATTTACACCCACTACAGAGATGAAAACCATCCCCAGGGGTCCAGTCGTGAAACTCAACCTCTGTTTTCTTTGCTTTAGGAAAGAATTTGCAGGTGAAATAATAATAAATACTAAGAAGAGAACATTAATGGGTATCCAGAGAGTTTGAACAAATATAAGAGTTACTTCACCCCAGGAAATTAGAGCAGATCTTGCCAGCACCACCAGGCTTTGCAAACCCACAACTCATCTGTCCAAGCAGTTCTTGCATTTCAAACAACGTTGCATCAAAGGGAATCAGGCTGGGACGTTCTTTGGAACCACTCAAGAAGCACATGTGCTTTTAGGGAGGCAGATATTTTCTTTCGTATTGATCTCCCCTTCAAACCAAGCCGCACAAGAAAAGAGGGGGAAAGGCGTTTTAGGGGAGATATATTTGGATGCAGTTGGGAAAATGTATAATCAAAGGCTCTGTGTAGCTCATGACTCCCTGACTGCGGGGTCTCTCCACAAGAGCCAGGCTAGGGAGGCACCAGAGAGTGGCTTCTAATCTTTATGCTCCCAAAGAAACTCCTGAATCTCTGAACTCAATGTTCCATGGTAAAAAGACACTGCTTGGAGACTGCAGACTGCCTGAAACAACAGCTACAAAGGAGCTCTGTCAGGAAGCAACACTGTCTTGGGCTTTTACTCACGTTGACTTGATGGATTGGTAGTCCTGATGTGGTCAGTGAAGTGGGCTGATCACTTCAGAAATGTGCAGCTCCTACCTCTTCCTCAGCTAACTGCCTGTCATAGAATCGCTTGGTTGGAAAAGACCTTTGAGATCATGGAATCCAACCGTACCCGTCCACTGCTAAACCACCTCTGAACACCTCGTCTGCCCATTTTTTAAACACCTCCAGGGATGCTGCCTCAACCACCTCCCTGGGCAGCCTCTGCCAGTGCCTGAGAAACCTTTTGGTGAACCTCCAGGATTGCCTGGCAGTCCCATTTCTCCCCAGTCAAACACCTGAGCCCCCAGCTTTCTCCTGAGAAAATGCATTGATGTGTTAAAAACCACAGAACTGTGCAGTGTGTCAGAAACCGCAGTTGTGCCAACGGTATCAAATGGAAGCAAGCAAGCCCTGGCTCAGCCCATGTTCGGCATGCATCACTTGCTTCCCATCTAACCACTATGTGTACCTGCTGCCCGTGGTTTCAGCTCTAGCAGGAGAAAGGGAAAGCTTCCTGAGCAGTACCTCTTTGGGATTTGCAGGGATATGTTTCCATCTCCACTTCGTGGAGGGGGAATGGGGTTTTTGCTGGCATCACTGGTCGGAACATGTAGCTGTCGTTGGGCAAGGAGTGCATACGGGAAACAGAGATCTTGCGAACCGTCAGCAGGTTTTGAGAGTCCTGTGGCCTCAGAGAGGCTGTGCCGCCCTGCAAAGCAAGGAGAGAGGGAGATGGGGTCATTCAGCGTCTTGATGGGGGATTTCCATCAATCTTCTCTTTGTCTGCTTTTTCGCTTAAAACCTTGTGCAGATGTTCCTCCTGGCATCTTACAGCACGTCTGTAGCCCTGGTAACCGCAACAGGACACCGAAGGAACGGTGCTCTAGCTGAGTAAACGCTCAAGTTATGGCTGGAGTAAAACGAGGCATCAACACCCCACCACCAAACCAGCTCTTGGACACTGCACAGAAAGAGTAAGGTCCAGGAAAACGGGGTCCACCCTCTAAACACACCCAAAAGCCAGCATTTCTCACACTGTTCTGCTCTGATGTTGCCAGGCTAAAGCCCAGCCTGGGTGGTGATGACTTTCTTCTCAGAGCCAGGCTGGGACACATGGGCCAAACGGGCCAGTCCTCAGCCACGCTGACCAAGGGCACCCGAGTATTTCTGGAAAGTCACATATCATTTCCCCAAAACACACATACAGGCAGACATTTAAACATACATTAACACCACTGCAAACCCTGCAGCTTTTCTCCTACAACATGGAACATTTTGGGTACCACTGACCCCAGAAGATGACAGCCACATGGCAGGAGGCAGAGGGAAGGAGAAGACATCATGGCAGTATGTATGTGGGTATGGAGCCAGTCTGGAGGTAGAAAAGGGATTTCTCTGTTGATGATCTCGCTGTGGAACGGGTCTGGTTGGAAGTGTCTGGACAGAGGACATCACAAACTTTAAACGTGACCCCCCCACTGCTTCTCTGAGGCCCCTGTCACTTCAGGCACCTTGTAGCAAGTTTATCCTGAGGTTTTAGGAAGCTTTAAAGACTCAAATAATGTCTTTGTGGGGCTGATGGAGAAGTTGTGAGAGGTGGTGCCACCACTTGGCCAAGTTTTGGGGAAGTGGGAGCCCTTGGAAGAGGACCTGCAACCTGGCTCCCAGCCCCAAAGCTTTGGTTTCAGACACGTTCCCCTCACCATTTACCACGTCATCTAAAGTACGATGAATCGCTCTGGTTTTCCTTTAACGTCAGCCTCCCAGTGATTGATTGAAAACATTTTCACAGCTGCACATCTTAAATTTAAATGCATTTTGCTTTGCTCTGCCAGGCTGTCTTCCCTCTCTGCTAGCAAAATCCATGCCCGAGATCCCTTGCTGGATAGTTTGGAGGTCACAAAGGAACTGGTTAAATCTGTTTATTCCGTACATTTCTGGCTTACAAATTTATTTCCTCAGCTCCCTAAAGAGACACATCCCAAGACAAATTACTTGATGCTTTTACCCTGTTGAGCTTGGCTGAGAAGATGGGGGGATCAGCAGCAGTTATTTACAGGTCGTTGGCATTCAGTGCCGACTGCTGCCTTGCTCATCAGCCTTTTGGGTGCAACCTGGGCCTCTTGTCTAAGATATTAATGCATCAACAGTGTGACCAAGCCAGTTGGCCTCTGGCCATCACAGCTAATACGCTCTCAGCATGGCAACGGCTGAGTGGAAGGCTGGTGGGCAATTGTTTTCACCTCGCTGCCACACAGAGAACGAAAGGTCTCACTCTGCTTCCTCAGTAGTCTAACAGAAGGAGCACAGTATTTGTCTATTAAATCTTAGTTCATCCTTTCAGGATCTTGCATTCGTCTTCGCTGGCTGGAACAAATGAACAGAAATCCCCTCTTGACATAAACAACTGCAATTTTTAAGGATTCAGCTGTTGACATCCAATTGACTTAGGGGCATGGGCACGTGCCATATGGCTTCAAAGCCACTGTAGTAAGAACATGAAACATGAAACATGGACAGGAAGGTTGTTGGCTCACACCTGCAGAGCTCCTCTCAACAGCTACAAAGGTTTGGAGGCAACCCACCACCAGCACTGCTGCTCCTTCCCTTTGGTGGGAATTGCTTGATGCACTTGGGATCCTGATCCCCTGCCCTGGAAATGAATGTGGCTCCTCCAAACCCCATGAAAACCCAGCCTGGACCAGTGCTCCTGAGCCCGCCTATGGTGAACCCTGCCTCGCAGGCACCCCGAGAGCTTGGGACGATCCCAGGCACCTGATGGAGGTGTGAAAGGTGGGAGCCTGCTTGCCACGGGACCCACCTCAGACCAAGCAGAAAGGCAACAAAGGACCTCAGAGGCTTTGATGCAGCTCAGAGGCTCAGTTAAGCACCTTTAACCAGTGAGCACAACTCCCTCCTCTTGTGCCTGGGACCGCTGAAGCTCTTATTTTACTCCGGTGCAGAGGGAGCTTGAGAAGAAACAAACCTGCAAATTCCTTCACAGGACATGACCCTTCCTGGGTGATTAAATGGCCAGAAGATACTCTGTAAGCAAAGGTGACTGGCAGGAAACTCTGAAAGAAGGAACACTGTAACTTCTCAGAGGCCTGGAGCCAAGAGCCTGCAAACAAACTGTGGGCAATATTCCCAGAGGAAGGGCTCCTGATCGCTCGCTGAAGGCGTGTCTCCAGCACTGCGAGCAAGCCCTGCCATCTCCCACAGAGGCAGACAAGGGGTAGGGGGTGACTCCCTGCCTGTGCTTGCTTAATGATGGTGCCCTGTATCAGCCAGCTGCGGTGGCATCTGGGGTGCTGTTGGTCCCTGTGGAGGCAATGAGCTCTCAGCTCTGCCAGCAGAAGGCCAGAACCCCTTGTAACTGCATTTAAAAAGTCCCAAATTTTGTCTGTTCCCAAAAGATGCCTTCCCTGTGATCTCCCTTGGTGGCCCCGAAGCTTCCAGGTAGCCAAGCCAAGGGACACCCTGCAAAGCTAAGCAGAGGGACTTACCCCTTCGTATCACTCATCTTGCACAGGGAAAACCATTTGGTCATGAAGAGCTTAATCTGAGCCCAGAACTTGCTTGAAGATGTTGTGAGAAGGTGCTCTGATTGATAGTTATGACAGGGGTCAGGTAACAAAGGGGAAAATGCCAAGTTTAAACCACACTAATTCTGGGTGGACACTGCCAGTTCTCTGGTGAGAGCAAATGTGCTCCCCATCACAGCACGTGCACCTTCATCACTGACTGTGGCTCACGTGTTCTCATGTCCACCAGAGGACACTTGGAGCTCCTTCACCCCGAGAGCACAGCACTGCAGCAGGACAAGCCATCCAGTATCCGTATGTGATGGGACCTGGGCACTGGTTTGTGGTGCAATTGGGAGGGACTGAGCAGAGGGGGCTACATCCCTTCAGGTCTGCTAGGTGATCTCTCCCGAGCATCTCCTGAATCCACAGCTCCGGTGCTTGCTGAAAGCCTTACGTGTTGATCTATTATGCCTTTGTTTCCTCAATCTGTATCATAAAGGAGTTCTTATAACAGCAAGCAAACCAAACTGGGCTGTGTTTTCTCCACAAAAGACTCTGCCTACCTCCAGCTCTTGATGCATCATTAGAAGACAGACATTACATCACACAGCAAATACAAGACTTCTTTTAGCTAAAGAGAGTATTTTGTGTGTGTTCCATACCAGGCTGCTGGCACAGTTGGCTGGGACACACAGTCTTTGTCCAACCCCTGCACACGAAGGACAGAGGATAGAAACGACCGTTGTGGCTGTGAAGCAACAGGTTTAGGACAATTCAGACACCACCGCCAGCTACACAGCACCAAAGCACAATGCCACAACGCAGAAGCAACGGCGCGGCGTCATTCACCTCAGCCTCGTGGCCTGGGGTTTTGTGGGAAGGTGTCAGGACATGGTGGGAAACAGAGCAGAAGGACGGGATTTCCATCATGGGAGTCTCTGCCCCCTCCAGCGTGTCTGAGTCTGGGATGGCTAAAGACACATTCTCACAGCTCAGCGCCTCCTTCAGATTGGGGAGATAAAAAGCATCAGTAGCAGAGCAAGGCTGGGTCTTAACGCCTGAACACATTTGCCTGCTGGCATTTTCTGGTTGCCCCATTCATCCAGAGCAGGATAAGGAAATGTGGGCTGCAAAAACTGGCACAAACGGCAAGAAAATACAGAGCAACTTGCAAGCCTCCCAGGATGTCCGTGCCCCCATCAGTGGCAGCATTAGTCATGCAGAGCTCTAAGTACACCACCTTTTTGGTGCAGCTAGCAGGGAGCTGCCAGCCACCCCTGCCTGCCCAGAACAGCCTGGCTGGCTGAGATGTGGAGGGCACTGCCACAACCCAGCCCCACCACAGTGCCTCTCCCTCGGTACCGCACAGGCGAAGGGGAGCCCTGGCTTGCAAAGCTTCACCTGCATTCGAGCAATCACATCTGCAGGGGGAAATCTGCGGCCAACTCCTCACTCATGCTGTTCTCCCTGGAGCATCACCTCCCACTATGAGGTTTCTAGGGCTAAAAGGAGGCTCTGCGTGGCTTCTGATCTGGTCAGGAGGTATTGGAAGGTGAGGATGAACTCAAGTTTGCAATCACAGCCTATGTGAAAGGACGTGCCCTCTCTTCCTCCAATAAGAAAAACAACCTGGGTGTTTACAGCTTATTTTCCTGCAGAAATGTATATTACAAACTACATTTAAATAGAGAATTCCCCATCGCCCTGTAACTAAATTTCTTTTTACTTAACTTAATAGAGTCTGATAGATTTTACAACAATCTAATTTAATGTAATTTAATCCCAAATCCCTCATTGATTTTGTGTAGATTTATTTGCCATCACGGCGACAAAGCAATTTCGTACTCACTCTTAATCATAGGCTGCTGACATGGGATGAGACAATTATCTCAGGCCACTCCTTCTCCCCTTTGACTTCCGATTGCCCTGTTTTTCTAGAGGACTAATAGAAATGAAGGAGCAGGCAGTGTCTGAAAAATCAACTGAGGAACCTCCATCTTCTGGCTGAGGGGCTTTGACAATTCCCAGGGTCCAAGTCAACCATGCCCGAAGCAGAGCAGGAGTCAGTGGAAAGCTGCATCTTACACCACCACCAGAAATGCCCTCCTGAGTTGTGTATTACGATTTGCTTGAGGCTCCTTTGGAAATCCCAAACTGGGATTAAAAACAATCCGAGTAGTACTTCTTTATCTGTGTGAAGGGCATTTATGCCATCCTTTTCTGCAGCTGACAGTGCTGACAGAGCTCTATGAGATTGCTCCCTGTTGCTGCTGCCCACGATAAAATGACAAGGACCGATGTGTTGGCTGGGGGAACAGGACAGGGACCTGTGGCTGTTATGCTTCTGAACTTAAACTTCACAACCTTTGAATGAACTGCAAATGGCAAGAGATGGACTTTCAGCCCTCCCCCAGAACCAGGTCAGGACAGGGTTAGTCCCGGAGCACACGTTTCAAGCAGCCTTCCACCTCAGGGAGCCCTCCTGAGATGACTCAAGATGTGGAGGTGGCGGTGACATCTCTGCCACAGGGGGATCCAGGAAAGCTGCCTTCCTCCCACGCTGCCTTGTCTGTGTCACTTGAGATCTGACTGCCTGATGATCAGACAGCACTGACTGACGAGAACTGTCCCCTCCCTCCCCTGAGCACAAGAAAAGCAGATGCTTTGCATGAACCATTACCAGGACTTGGTGCTTCACCTGCACCGCTGGCTCCGACTTCAGTGTCTCCTGACTTCTGTGGGGTGCCCTGCTCTCCGGGGCCACTGCACCTCCCCTGCTCCCACTGGTGGCTGGGGTGGTTGCTCCTCTGGACATCTCCAACTCGATCTCAGCATCCATCTCAGCATCCTCCTTGGCCTCCTTGTTGCTCTCCTCCAAGTGCTTCATCAGCACTGCCACCACTACGTTGACGAGGACAAACTGTGCGATGAGGACAAAGGTGACAAAGTAGACAGGGGAGATAACAGGCAGGTAACTGAGGCAGTGCTTGTCTTCCCGAGTGCATTCCCGGAGAGTGTCCTGCAACAGAGAGGGAGAGGTGAGGGATTAATAAGGGCTGGGGCTCTGCTTGGGCTCCAAATACAGAAATGTGAAAGATAACCTGATAAGGACTGGAAAAAAAAGCATATAATTATATATCCCAGACACAACAGCTTGTAGGTGCAACAAAATGGACAGAAGAAAACACACACACCATGAATTACATCACGGAGGATCATGTTAAGTGCCAAAGGCACAGAGCATAGAGTACATGATTACTCCTCTCAGCCACAAGAACTGGCATAGTTTTCCTTAAGTATTATAGATATGCTAATAAGAATGAATTTTCAGGTTGGGTGAGACTTAGGACAAATTATTCCTTGAAAATACACTCGGCTTTTAAATGGGAAAGTTTAATTTCAATGTTTTAAAAGGAAACCTTTTTTGTTTTCACAAAAGAGGTGCCTGAAATCTATATGTATGTATGTATCTATGGAGAGAAGAAAGTATCCAAATGGAGCTTGCACACACCTTCATGATACCATTCCAGTTGTCCCCCGTTGACACCCTGAAGAGGGTGAGAAAGGCCATGCCGAAGTTGGTGAAAGTCGCGTGCCGACTCAGTCCTTCACAAGGATTTTCTTCGCTGCAGTCTGCAGGAGAGAGAAGCAGAAGCACGTCAGCGAAGCCGCCTTTGCCAGACCTGGCGGTGAGGCCCTGAGACATGTCACACGGACAGATGGCCTCAGGGCCGACTGCTAAGTGGTGATCTCGCAGAGATTGTGCAGCCCAACTCTTCTCAGTGGAGGCTATAACGGATGGTAACGCACTGTGGCTTAGGAGGTCCAGGTTGGACATTAGGAAAGTTGTTTTCACCTGGAGCACCCAACAACCCTGGGACAGGTCACCAGAGAGGGTTTTGCTGGAAGTGTTCACGATTTGGCTAGACAAAGCCACCGCTGCCCTGTGCTGGGCTTCAAGTGGGAGGCTGGAAGGCCACTTCCACCAACATTTCTGTGATTCTCTTGACTCTACCACAACAGGCTGAGCCCACACAAAAAGAACTAAAAGGAGGTGGAAACAAGCAGACTTGCTGGCCTGCCTCACTCAATACTGCTCTACAGCATCCTTTGTCTGTCATCCTTTTGATTATGTCCTGATCTGGATAATTTTTAGGGGGTACATCTACCATGAGGGATATTTCACTGAGATAAAGTCGAACAATTTGACATTTTCCCCTTGAGAATTAATATATTAATTAATGTGAATGGAACAGATGAATTATCCCTCTTTGAGTAAACACAGGCTCATTGACTATTGATCAAGTCAGGCAGCAATGTCTCTCGCTAGGGCATCCCACTGTTAGGTATTTATTTCAGAGGCAAATAGGAAGGAAAACCCAAAACCCCCAGTCTTAGGTAAGCGAGCGCTGATGGTTCTTGTGGCTGACATGGAGCATCAGGGATCCAGAAAAAGAAGTGAGAGTATTTCCCAGTTAAATCAGGCAGGAAAGTGGCGTGCTGCCTTCCTGCAGTTCGCCCCAGACGAGATCAGGATTTTCCCAGTCTCTGCCGAGACGCTGTGGTTACCTGGGGGCTGGCAGGGGCAAGGTGTGTGCGTGGAAACCCAAAAGGGATTCAGAGCAGCAGAAGGTGCCTCTGGGAATATGACATTTTTCACCTTTGTGGCTGAATACAAATCTATATATCTAGGCACGTAACATAACCCTGCAGTACTTCATTTGGGGTGCTATTTTTTTCCCAGAATTTGTTGAAAACTGAAAAGTAATTTGTCTTTGAGTGAAAGAAATATTCTGCTTTCAGGCATTTGTAACCTGAGCAGAGTGCTGGACTCATACGGGAAATTAACGACAGCCATAAAATCACTGTGCAGGAAGGGTCCTTCTGATGCTCTTGGAGCCCTAACCGGGACGCAAACATTGAGAAGGCGGACACATCTCCTTCGAACAACACGTATAAAGGTCTGGCAAAGCAGGGCAAGGTGGGGCTGGACAGTTTTCTCTCTGACTCCACCTGATTTTCTTTTTAGTGGTGGACACATTCATCACTAACTATGCCGTATCCTCAAGCCAGAGGAATAAATGATGCTGGACAATAGAAACCAGTGGATGCCTCCTGATTTATGTAGAAAGGGGAAGGTGATGCTGAGAAGAACAATGGACAGACAAGACTTGGGCAACTGGAAAAGCAATGTCAGCCAAGTGCAGAAAACTAATGGAGTGCGGAGGAAGCTCCGAGGAGGGACATGTTTATGGTGGCATCTCTCCAGCATGAATCTGACTACCATCCAGCTTTGCAGACTCGCGTTCTGTCTTAAGTAGCAAACTTCCATCTTTGTGAACATATCCATGCTGGACAATTATAGTTAAACAGTAAATAGTTCCTCTACAGCCAAGGGTGGTGTCGGACAAATCTCTAAATGTGTGTGTGTGTGTGCACGTTAGATAGGTTCTGCATTACATCCGTGTGTGTCATCTGTGACCCCAAGATCAAGAGAAAATTTTAATCTTCAGAGTATGAGCTGTGAAGCTAAGGAAGACCCAAGAATGAGAGGGAGAAGAAAGGAAACAGCTAGATACCAAATAAACACCAACCGGATGAAATAAATGTGTCAGGCACATTACTCACCGAGCTTGCCAAACAGTTCCACTCCCAGGGCAGCATAGATAAAAAACAGGAGCATAAAAAGAAGGCCAAGGTTCCCTACCTACACAAGGAGAAAGCAGAACAAGGGTCAGGCAAGTTGAGGTCAAGAATTAAATTGCTCCATCACATTTTAAACACAAGCTGAAGAGGGACTGGTGGCCAGAGGCTAATCATTATCTCCCCGGCTTCCAACACCTTGGTCCCCTTTCACAGTTCTGTGTAATAGACCCAGAGAAGTCTCATGTGTGGGGGAAGGAGCAGATGCTCCTATGTGCAAAGCAGTCTCTGTGGCTGGTGCCTCCCCATCACCCTTCCACTTACCTGGGATGCTGCCTTCATCTCTAATTTGGCCAGCTCGTAGCTGCAGCCCCAGTGGCACTTGGCACTGTGCACTGGCACTCTAAGTGACCTTAAGGTCTGAGTTTTAAGAGGCTTTCCCTTCTGTTTGCCAGGTTTGAGACTAAGCAGGAAGGCTGAGGGTTTCAAGATAGTGACATGAACAAAACCCCTCTCAAGCCACAAGAGAACTGCCTGCCTGTCAAAGGTTTAGCTGGCCTGGAGGGCTTTCAGAAAAGGAACATATGCTCCAGTGAGACGTAAAGCTCTCCTCACCTTATCACTCTACAGATATTTCTCAACCACAACTGCCTCAATTTTGGCTTTCAGTGTCTCATAAGTAAAGCCTTACTCCACACACCAGCACTCAGATGCAGGTACCTTGTAGTTCAAACGCGGCGTGGTGTGCTCTTAGGTGTTAACATGCACTGCAAGGTGGCTGAAGGGGACGGTAATTGAAATGCTAAGATGATAAAGGGAACACAAAAGGTCTTAATAATCACAGTTATCCACACTGGAGTCAATCACCACATGGGGCTGAAGCCTTTAAAACGTCTCAAAGAGCAGATTTTCTGCGATTCAGAAGGGCAGAGTAACCTGACCAGCTAAAGAACTCCAACCAACTCTGGCCACATTTACCTTTCTTGCCACTTTTAAATGCCCTGTGTCTACTGCTTCTAACACAGAGAGTGTGATCGAGATTTCCAATTAGACACGGTGTCACAAGCATCATTTTATCTCTAAGCAAAAATGAGCTAGGTGGTGATTTAGGCAGCTGAGGGACTCATGATCCCCAAGGTATCTTCTGGTGAACTCCACACAGTTTGAGAGCTTTCTTCTCTGCGCTGCTGGGTGTTTTGACTGTGCTGCTTAATTTCATTAGGAAGATTACCAGTATGATACCTGTTATCATAAAATTAACACAGTTATCACTTATGAAGTAGGGTTTTTTTTTTGTATTAAAGGAAATTGGAAGAGTCAAATTACCCAGTGGAGACTGTAATTTCCACAAAGCATAAACTGGCTGCTACACACAGAGCATTGCAATTCCAGTAACATTATTACCATGCTCCAGGGAATAATAGAGATAATACAGTGATGTGGATGGCTCATCTGGATTATTTCATCTGCCTGTACTGTCTTCTGGAATAGCGTTTCCTAACTCATGTCTGCGGGACCGCTGGTGGTTTGTAAGGCATCAGAAGGCAGTCTGCAAAATGACTGCAAATTAGAAAACACAGCAGAACAGGCACACATGCAAATGCACACACACACTGCTGGGGAGGCAAACAAGCAAGTAATTAAAGAGAAGAAAAATAAAAGTGATAAACAAGTTTTTCTAGATTGAGCGTGAATTAAAGCCTGATGTAGCACTGCAGAAGAGAGTTCTTGGAATTTTTTCAAAGCATCCTATAAGTTGAATATTTTACTGCTATTTTAAAGCCTAATAAATCAGCTCACAAACTTCTGGCATTGATGAAATTCTCAAGCATTTAGACTAACATGAAAGTTATCACCATGTTATCGGTCGAAACTATGATATATGTCTCAACACACAAAGCACGTTTTTGAGCTCACACTCGCTCGTAAACAATGTGCCTGCTCTCTAATGTGCATTTGTAAAAGATTCTGTATTTAAGATTGTGATGAATTACATTGTTGAACCATGTCTCATAACTAGTCCCTCAAAGACGTGTTTACAGTCACGGGTTTGCTGTACAGGCTCAGGGCATCCCAACCATAGGCACGCTCTAAAACGCAAACGGAAGTGTGTTTTGGTGTCTGAGGTTGCATTTACCCTTGGCTGAGAGCAGGCACATGGGGAGCTCCAAAGCTCAGCGGATGCAAAGGTTCTCTTGGGAAGTGACCGAATGTCTGACTGCTGTGGAAACGTGGCTACATGGAGGAGATGTGGGAGGCAGCAGCAAGTCAAAGATTCTGAGATGGAGGATGACCTTTACTGTTAAACCCCATCCCAACCTCTGTCAATATCCAGAGCTGCTCCAGAGTGTCAGCTCAGAAGCAGGTTGCTCCCCATGCACACAAAAAGAACCTGCTGCCCTGAGCACCCCCTGCAGATGCAACACCCACACCGATACGTGAAGGCAGTTGGTAGCTCGTGAGGCTGGAGAGGGCATGGAATTCTCAGCAGCCAACAAACACCTCATGCTCAAGAGAATGTGGCTCAGCAAAATGCCTCACCTCTTGCTTAGGTGTTTTGGCAAAACCGCTTGGTCTGTTTGTGTAGCCTCTGGTTCTATGGAATCAGGGCCAGATTTAATGTTTTGTCAGCACTAGCCCGTGGCTCTCTGGTACGTGTCCCTCAGGAGACGAAAGCAAAGGAAGGTCCTCTTCAGCCTATGGCCTTCACCAAGGCCTGAGCACAGAGGAGGACCCAAGGCATGTTCTCAGAGATGAGCTGAGGTGGAGCAAGCGAGGCCAGCCAGCGGCTGCTGTGTAGCAGAGAAGGCAGACTGGACGTGTGCTCTGTGACCTTGAGTGAATCGTTCCTCTCCGGGAACTCAACATACCCACCTGCAATACCCTCGCAGATAGGTAATTAAGGTCTCTAAAGCACTTTGAGATCTACTGAGACCAGACAAGAAAAAGATCATGCACGAATCACGTTGCTGGGAGGAATGAGAGGGGGACAGGAGTACATCCCAGCACATTTCTACAGCAGCCAAAGGTTAGGATGCCTGTGCTGGACTCTGCATCAGGGACAGAGATCAAGCTCTGGTCAGTAACTTCAGCTTTGGCATCTGGTCACCCAGGCAGGCTCTGAGAAGTGGTTCTGCTCTAGCAGCACTGAACAGGTCATCCCATGCTCTGCTTATCCATCAAACTCCCCCTGACTTGGGCTGGTGCCTTTGTCTGGGCAGAGAAAACTATAGATAACCCCCTCTCTGGCAGCCAGGGACTATTCATCACTTGCTGTGGCTCCAGTGTTGAGGGGAGCTTGTGGCCTGTAGGGCCTGAAGCAGAGAGGAAGAACATCTTGGAGATGTTTTTGGTGCCCTAAACTACCTCAGAGAAGCCACAGAGAATATACAGACATAAGTGAGAATCTGTGATTCCTCCTGGACCTTCTCTTCGTGCCATCTTGGCTGTCATACACTGCTGGCAAAGGTGTCTGTGTGCCTGGGACAGAGGGATGCTCTGGGGAGAGACGCAGAGTCCTCCATCCCACCCAGAGGAGCAGGGAGGCCCACTGTGAGGAGCTATCACCCTTCACCACGGTGCATCCCCATGATCTACCACTGCAAAAGCCCTGGAATAACCCTGCTCAGTGGCAAGGAAAGCAACTCTGCTCTCCACGCACCCAGCAAACTCCTTCTCCCACCGCCCCTGCGTGGCCTGGGGTGGCTGTCCCTGCTTTAGTTCTCGCAGACGTCGCTGCTATTGGTTTCTCGTGAGACTGCAGACCACTGCGTGTCCCCTCAGAGTTCAACCTCTGACTTTTGCCACTACATAAAAAGCCCACGTCTGCAGGTACTGGGATGCAAAGCAGCTATGCCAGGCTGTGCTAGATCGATACGCAAATGTGTAGCGCTGACCATGTACAACAGGTCACCGGCCACCTGGGCACTATCATTCCTCCGTTCCACTGTGTGATCCTACCCAAAGTCCTCTAGATCCTGCTGGCCCCTACTCTCTGGGAGAGGCATTGAGGAAGTACATGTCTTCTGCTGCCTCACCCCTGCAGTGGCTGGTTGAAGTTGGCTACAGTTCCTCTTGTGCCTCTTCTTGCTCTGACATCAATTATTTAGGCATCACTAGCCCACACCTTGGCATTTCAGTTGTCCATGCAGGCAAGGTGCACAGCACCCAGGGATACCTGTCAAGAGCAATTTCTCATAAAACTAAGCCTCCATCAGTCCTTTCTAAGTACATGAGTCCTCCTCATCCTCCTTCCAGCACCCTCCAGTCAAAGCAATAAGCCTGGCAGCAGGAAAACACAGGCTCATTTATGTCCTAAGCCCAAGAGAAAATGGACATAGTTGCCTGCTTGGAAAACAATGCCATCTATGTGAATCCCAGGACTGGTGGGAAGAGCCAGACAGACAACCCTGGAGGCTAAAGTCATGTCAGTGCAACCACAAGGCCACCAGCTGAACTAAATGAGCTCCCATTTCTGTGTATTCACTCAGTCCCACGGAGACCAGTGCTAAAGGCCAGCAGAATGGCGGTTTCTTTACCTAATGAATTCTGCCTCACTACTCCAATCTCCCAGCCATCTCCACACTCCTTTCCAGTGTGCAGCAGAGCACACACGTACCTATCTTTCAGAATCTGTTTCATCTGTAATGCTTGCTGGTAGAACATTTCTGTTCTTGTCCTGTGAGCTTCAGTCACTGTGAGTTTTGAGCACCTGGCTATTGTTTATGTCCCATAACTACTGTTAGACAAGGCCAAAAAACCTCTCCAAGAGCTGAAGTTGAGATAAGCACAGGAATTACAGCACCACAAACAGTTAAACCCCTGGAGAGAAGCACACTGTGGACTTCAGGACACTGACAGAATGGGGAGTTCTTCACTTTTTTCTTGGCACACAGTCCATCTAGGGGGAGTTCCAAGCTTTGAAGAGAAAGAGGAGACATACTGTACAGTTCTGCATTTAATTAATGGGCCGTCCCACCAAGCAAATGAGAAAGAAGAAGGAAAAAGAAGGCATTTCTTTTGATAGGAAAATCCCCCATTTTACTGTTGTTGGCCCTGCAGAGCCAGGATGGCGATTGGACTTGGTCCCACTTTGTCCTCTCCACCAGGAAGAGCACTGGCAGCACCAACTGCAGGTTTTCTCACTGGTAATCGATACTGGCAGTGAGCCCACACTGCGCTGGGCTGCTCAGTGTGGGGGGTTCACTTACACAAGGAGCGTTTGAACCCAGTCAAACGCAAAGTTACAAACCCGAGAGCAAAGTGCAGGCAATGCTACGGAGATGGCGAGTTGTACTTTGGAAAGCAGGGCACGTGAAAAAGACTAAAGGATTAACCACCAAACAGGAACCTTACAGAGCAGACATCGCTTACAAAACCGGTGCAGCCACCAGATGTATAAGCAAGGGAATGTTCAGCTGAAGCATGAGTGTGGTATTAATCACTATAGAGCCTTAATGGGGCCAGAGCTCATAAATACTTGAAACAGGTCTTGAAAACCTGCTTCATACTGAGAGATAAAAGGACTTCAATGGTCTTCTGCTTGCCAGACCACAAGAGATTAGTTTCTCTCTTTGTGGTCCCAAAAGGAGAAGATCTAAAAGAAAAAGGGGACGTTACATCCAATGAAAAAGCAGACTTGGCCAATTCAGACTAAATATATCAGACTTTTTTAGCAGAAAGAGTAAACATCTACTGGAAGAATGTATTTCATCAGTAGGGCACAGCCGATCCCCTAACACTTTGCCTCCTTAGAATAAGATGAGGCAGCTTTTAAAAGACTTGCTCAAGTTCGATGCAGAGCAGTGTGGCTTGTGTTGCACCAGGAGCAGGGCTCTGAGATCACAGGGAGTTTTCAGTCTGCCGACAGCAGGGCTACGCCGCCTGGTTTAGGACTGGCCATGTCTAAGTGATGAAGTCAGCGCTGGTCACATTGGCCCAGCTCTTTTTAGCTGCTCAGTTTAAAGCAGTGCATCTATTTCAGGTTTACACCAGTGTAGTTGATGTTAGCCCTTCTTAAAGTCCATGACAGCTTTTGTTTGTTCTTCAAAAGGGTTTGCCAGGAGTGAACACCTTCAGAGCTGAGGCTGGCAGAGCCCTTCTAGGTGACCATGCCCCACTACTAGTCCAACCTCTAAGACAACCAGCTGTGAAACTGGAAAAACAGGATTCCTCTTTGAAAAGGAGATACTACCTCAAGAAAAGAGCCAGCACTGCACAGGCACAGATGGCCTGCAGCAGGTGATGATGGATTCACACCATCCCAAACATTTGCTGGGACTAAGAGGGTGTGGAGGTGGTGGGCAAAGAAGGTGTCATTTCGAGATAATTCCCTGACCATTCCCTCTGGCTCTCTTGCCTCTCCTCTTTTGTTCTCCTCTACTCCATTGCTTTCCTCTATTCCATCTAATTTTTTTCAGAGACAAGGTGGAGGAGAAGATCTCTGAACCGGTAAGACACGAGGTTACTTCAGGAGGAGGACACAGTAGGGTAAGAAGTCTTCAGACATTGAAAACAGCAGCTCAAAGTCAGTCTGAAGTTCTGGAAGAGGAGACTAAGCCTGTCCCATGACAGCTTCAATCTTGGATCAAAGTGCTAATATTTTGGGGATAGTTGGTTCTCTAAGCGTTACTTAAGCTGTGTCTGCTGCTGAGTAAAAACAAATAGGAAGCTGATAAACATCACCCCAAAAGAAAGAAAAAGAAGTGTGCAATGACAATACCTTGTCATGGTAAGCCCATAAATGGACATTCTCCACACACGAGAGAAAGCATTCTCCCCAAAGCCTTAATGAATAAACATAAAACTATTTTTTCTTGTCACTCAGCAGATACATTCAATGAGGATTTTTCAGCTGTGGTTTTAGGCTGCTGAATTAATTGGGGTAGGAACCGTTCCCCTGCCTTTGAAAGGAAAGCTGTAGCTTTATGACGACTGTTGTTAGAGAGGTCTTCCAGAGTTTCCCTTCTCATTTTCTGCATTTCACTGGAGGACAAAACAGTATTTTTATCTTCACAAGATCTGCTTGGAATATCCCTGGGGATTCCCTTTACAAGAGACTTTCCTTTGAATGTAAACTGCAAAAACACCCCAAGGATACAAAAAACCTGGCCTGCAGCCACCCTATTGTTTGGAGGGGACAGAGAACAAAGAGAGAGAGAGAAAACATGCTCTGTAATCACAATGCTTTTGAAAGAAAAAAAATAGACACAAATCAAATGCTTTCTTGAAATGCCAAAACAGAGGTCAGGCTTGTAAATTCCATGCTTTAGTCTCAGCCAAAATCATTCTCTGAAAAGGAAATCTGAATACCAAAGGGTAAATGTCTCAGATTAGAAACATATTTATGGTAGTGATGAAAAGTGGGTCTTTCCAAGAAAAAGAAATTCCACTTGTTTTCCATTTAATTTTGAATAGATCTTGGCTTTCTTTGTGCTTAGCAACTAACTCATAGAGGTATTTTCGAGTAATTGTATGTACTAGTTCTACCAATCCTCATATGGCCACTCATATTCTGGAAGAGATGTCTACAAGCTGTCTGCTTTTGGCCAAGCTACAGTGCTATTGTCCTGCCTTTGGGATGTGATCCCTCTGCAGACAGCTGAAGCTGCACTTGTGGAAAGCATCCGGCACTGCCCTGCATGACATCCTTGTCTCTAAATTGGAGAGACACGGATCTGATGGGTGGACCACTTGGTAGGTAAGCAATTGGCTGGCTGCCCCATCCCTGGAGGTGTTCCAGGCCAGGTTGGATGAGGCTTTGAGCACCCCTGATCCAGTGGGAGGTGTCCCTGTCTATGGCAGGGGTTTGGAACTGGATGACCTTTAAGGTCCCTTCCAACCCAAACCACTGTATGACTCTGTAATTAGGACGTGACTGCCCACCGTGGCGCGCTGCCATCTCCCGGTGCATATGGGGCTGGGAGAGGGAAGCCTGATTCTCCCAGTCCATCCCAGACACTGCTTTTTACACAGAATGCAGCGAGCCAACTCATAAAGTTCCTTCCAGTGATTCAGATGTGGGATGTTTTGGAAGGACTGAAAACTAACGAGTTGCCTGAAAATGCTTGTGCATCCTACAAGTACTGCTTCTGAATTGCCATCTCAGAGAAGGCTGTAGAGTTCCTCTGCCTCATTCTTGAGGGCCTGGCACCTCATATTCGTACTCACTTCTAGGTAAAGCCTGGCAGTAAATGTTTCCAGTACGGTCTGGTGGGATACAGGGTCCTGGTGATACATGAAACTGGAACGTGTATCAGCTGAGCTCAAGTCTAAAGACTGAAAGCGTAGGACTTGGACCATCAAACCCACAAACTAGCAGAACACAGCTTAAATAGCATAAGATTTTAAAAACAAAGGGACCCTAAATTTCTTGGAATTCTTCTGATGTGCTTTAAATGCTTCTGGGGGAGGGGTGCAAGTCAGCAAAATTTTCTTTCCTTCTTTTTTTCAAATAAATGGATCCATACAAAAGTGGTTCCAGGAACTGAACACTCGAAGGATCCTATCAAATATCATTAAGACTGGCAGCGTCACTGTTCCCTCTTGCAGCTCATGACAAGATGGTGATTTGAGACCCCAGTTTAAATAAAAACGTCTGCCTTTTAACCTCTGCAGCTCCTCTGTCATTCCGTGTCAACAAACATTGCTTCTGTCTCACAGAGAAAACTGCTGAGCTGGAAGCTGTCTGCTTCCAGTGTTTTCACCAACAGCTTTCTCTGTCTATCCTTGTGTTTCCCAAACTTGCCAGAGACGGTGAAATCTCTTATAAAAGAGCTCTGCCTACAGCAATTGGCTCTCTTTGTCCAACACTCAGGTTCTTCCATCTAACACACTCTACGTGAGCAGGATACGCCAGGCAAAACTCTGCTACCAAGGCACTGGTGGCAGCAGAGAAAGCTCATATCCTTCTAGTGCCCACCAAGCCCGGTGGCACAGAGCTGTCTCCAGACCCAAACCCCACAGTCCACCAAGGGGAACAAACTGGGCATGGATGAAGTGTGGGGTCTTACCTGGGGAAGCGCTTGTACCACTGTATCCAGAAGAGCTCGCATCCCGGTGGCCATCTTAAGCAGTTTCAGCACTACGATGAAAATCAAAGCCTGGTCAGCAGGGCTGGGAAATATTTCAAGCAAAACCCACAAACGGAATCTATCTTTAGGTCTTGTAAGGAGGGTTTACATCTCTCTTTCATCTGTTCAACCAGACGGCAAGCT
Source organism: Neomorphus geoffroyi (assembly GCA_033558235.1). Lineage (NCBI taxonomy): Eukaryota > Metazoa > Chordata > Aves > Cuculiformes > Neomorphidae > Neomorphus > Neomorphus geoffroyi. The sequence goes on from JAUMJM010000038.1 coordinate 1,438,683, forward strand.
CACTGCATCCTAGCAGGGCGCACAGAATATCCAGACACCCTGACTAATTCCCACACCAATTAAGGACATCAGTAAAACAGTCCAAAAGCCAGAAGAACTCCAGCATGACCTTGCAGGAAAGAGGGAGTGATGGGGAGACACTTCCTCAGTGAAAAGCATAATCTCAAGCTCTGATCCTCCCTTCTCCATCGCTTCCTGCTCTTGTCTGGTATCAACATAAGAGGTCTGTGATCCCAGGTTTGAATTAGACACCAATCTAAGACGCCGCTAGGAACACCCTTGAAAGCCCACCTAGCTTGTCTCTGAACCGACATTTTGCAGCCCCATCGCCCAACTGCTCTGAAGTTGAACTGAAACAGTAGGACTAGAAAAACAAATGGCCAAATAATCTCCTGACGTGTCTGCAGGAATGGCTGGAGACCTACAGAGCAGCCGTACCTCTTGCTATTCTCAGCACCCGCATAATGCGTATTATTGTGGGATTGATGGGCAGTGCAGCATTCATCTCAATTTCCTCCAGAGTGATTCCCACGATTGATAAGAGAACTATTGCCAAATCCAGCTGATTCCACCTAACAAAGAGAGGAAGGACAAAAGAAAAGTAATCACACATGGACAGACATTCAAGAGTAGAGAGCTATCTGTTAATAACAAGCACAAGCAAATCCCAAATGTCTCACATCTCTCATATCTAGGCTCAAGATCTTATGGTACAAAATCAACTCACTGTAGCTGGCACAAGCAGTTGCTGAGTCACAACCTGCTACAGGCTGTGACTGGGAAATGCCCCTGCCTGCTTCCTGGTCCTTCCTGTCCCCCTGCTATCCACTTGGAGCCTCTCTCAAGGACAAGCTACTAGGCTAGAAGGACCTTTGATGTGATGCAATACAGCTACCCTGTTTTATGTCTCTTGCATTACTCCACCAGAGGATCTTCACTAACTTACAGCCTAACACCAGCACTAAAAAGACTGTAAGGTGTGAACAAAATTTGACTGTCTTACCTACGCGGTTTCCCTCATAAGTAATATTGCTGATAGCAGCTTCCAACCACTCAGTCAGAACAAACGAAGTAAACAAGCTGATGTTGTGGAAAAGTGTCCAATCTTACCCTGCTCCCCAGCAAGTTGCCAGACCACAATGTGCTTTCATCCACATTTGCTTCTGGCTAAATGTGAGGCGCGATAAGATCCATAGGTCTCTGCAGCTGGGATCTGAAGGCACTGGGGTTGAACACAACTAGTTTTGTCTTTGCCAAACACTTACAAAGAAAGCAGTCTACCAAAGGACTTGTTTGAACCGCAAAGGCGACTTGTTCTGAGGGGCTCGCTGACCTTAGGTTGCCAGACTTACTCTTTTGAGGACTGGATTGGTGCCAGTAAGTTGTTTCTGACCTCTAAGCTGAGCCGGCCAGACTGGTGGAGAGGCAGACAACGGGGGAAAGAATGCATCTAGAATTTTGTAAGATTTCCCAATTCCTTCTGCAAAGCAGTACCAGCACTGCTTAGAATTTTTAGTTGCTACACTATAAAGTTTGCACCCATGCAGAGACAGTCTTTTGCTCGTTCTTGCACACAGCATGCAGTACAATCATAGGAATGCTGCGTTCACCCAGCATCTGGCTTTGAAACTGGGTCAATACAGCTCCATCCTAAACGCACAGGAGTTTAAAATACTCTCACCTGTCCTTAAAAAACCTTCGAAAACCAAATGCCACCAACTTCAGAACTGCCTCGAACACAAAAACTATGGTGAACACATAGTTGCAGTACTTCAGGGCTTCATCCAGGGACTGAAAAGAGAGACACTGGTTAGACCAGCCCACGCTGTCCTTTCCTAGAGCCCCTGCAGAGGGACAAGGGTGGCGTAGGCACAGGGACGTAAGAAGTGAAGTCCTAACAGCTTACAGAGCTCAGTTACAAAACTACATTAAATCACAGAGCACAACTCAAATAAAGGATTAGGCACTGATGCAAACAAAAACCTCATAAGCACCAACACCAGTTGTGCTAAAAACGTCAGGAGCTCTCAATCCTCCAACGTCAGAGCACACATTGTTCAGCCTGGGTCAGAGAGAGAATTCTACCTTTCCCCCAGCTAATAAAGTTTACTTCTTCTGAACTGCTTAGGCTTTGGTAGAATAAAAGACTTGATGGATCATTTCTTTAGGCCAGCGTGACAATCCTGAGGACAATGGCTTTGCTTAAAACACCCTGACAAATAAATAATGCTGGAAACGGATTAAATCTTGCCTTCTTGAAAAATGTTACATCTCTAGAGCCAGGCAAAGTATGTCCATATTTGGTGCAATGTTCACTCTCTCTATAGAGCCGGTCTCCAAAGTCAGGAATCCGCAGTGTTTATACTTTAAGATGATGACTGTTTATAATGGGTTTCATTGGAACTGTAGGCCAACAATAGCAAAAGAAACTCGCTCGGACCTTAAAATAGTTGCAGAGTGAAACAGCTCTTTGGTTGGGTAGGGATATGGGGAGAAGAAGGAAGGAAGAAGAATTTAGTTAAATGTAGTATAGGTCTCTTACAACAAAAAAAATCACAACAATAAGCATCAAACAGACACAACTGGAAATAAAATGCAATAGAGGGGGCTGCAAAGCAATGTCTGCTCTGTTGACAGAGGAAGCCCCAGGTCGCAGGAAAGCTCTCCTCATCACATTTGTGTGATGACTGTGATTTGCCTATCCCAGATGAGTGGGATGGCCAGGCACTGATTTTTGGGAACACAAGCTGGAAGTATTTCAGATATCAGCACTCCTCAGTGCACTGTCATCCCTATTTTTGCCCCAGTGCCTAAAATAAAATGACAACTTAAAAGAACATGAGACAATTTACCATTTGATCTGGAACACACTGCCCCAGCCTGAATTCTCGCATCATTGGTAATGGTTTGCATTCAGATTTACACCACTGTGTTTTACAGGAATATAAAACAAGGATAAATAAGACCTAATCTGGATAAATAACATTTACAAGTGAAACAAAGGCTGTTATGCAAAGGAATTACAGGGGCAGAACAGCACACAGCTGGTGTAAAAGACACACACATCACCCTGTGGCTCGGTGCCCCTCTGGCTTAGCTTCCAGGTGGCTTTTGCAGGTCACCTGGCAGACTATGCAACACCGATCTTAGAGCTCTGTGAATGGTAAAGAGGTGGAAGAATAACGTTTGCAGCGAATGGACAGGCTATATGATTTATGCGAAAGGTTTTCTTAGGAAAGAAGGATTTAGTGCTACACAAAGAAAAGAAAGGTTGTGCTTAAGAGTTGGTTTATTCTAAATTCATTGAGGAAAAAGAAAGTTGCTCTGCAAGCATTAACGTCATGTTTGTGTCTGTTAATGGAATATCCTAAAACCCTGGACTGTTTTACAGTTCGAGGGTCGGTGACGGCTGGGATCAGGAGGGGAAATATTTGGATTGGTCATTTCCCAGTGCAAGTTTAGTTCACTCTCTGTTAGCCTTACTCTCTGTTTTTTTACACTAGAAGAGGGAAATCAAGCTTTTGGCTGGAGCAAGTGCCTCCCCAACAGCAGAGCTGGCCTAGAGTTAGATGGATTGCAATGTTGAGCCTCGAGCCTGCTCAGGCTTTCAGACACCAAGGAACGGTCCCAGGGAAGCAGGGCTGGCTGCAGACCTGGCAGTCAATGGCATTCCAAGGGAACATTCCAAGGGAACAGCGTACGGTCCTCAGGTCCTCTGCTACCCCCACCACTGTCTTGCACGGCTGACACATCCATGGGTGGCTCTTACCTTTGGCTGGTTGTAGTGCTCCATGGACATAGTGATGACATTGACCCCAATGATGAACGTGATGAAGAGGTCAAGGTAGTGGCTGGTGCAGAGGGTGTGAATGTACTTCCGCGCTGGGGAATAGTCAGCGTAGTAGGGTCTACGCTGGGCTTCTGCAGAGAAAGACAAAGAAAGGCAACGCAATGAATGCAGGCCCTGCTGCATGGCTGGCAGGCACCACAACGTGGCCTGTGGGTCACGTCTTACACACCACCAGATGCCGGGTGAAGCCTTTGGCAGAACTGATTCCAGCAAGCCGTGTGAAATGGCCGAGTGCTTCTACCTAGCAGCGAGGCCTTCACGAACCATAGTGGGGTTACCAGGCCGAGCCAAACCTCTTGTGCCTGCAGAAGGGACCTCCATGGCTTTGACAACCAGGTCCTTTTTGCTCCCAAGCGTGCTCTGTTCTTACTGCTCTGTCTCAGGCTAGAGGACAACCTCTTCATTTAACAGGACTCTTGTCACAAACCAGGAAGAGTGAGAAGCAGGATGAAAATGAGACCCAAAGCCAAGAGAAAAGCTTCAAACCCCAGCAAAGCCTCAGCTGCAGTTTAGAAGAAGGGCTTGAGGGCAGGCGTCATTGGTCTGGGCTCTGACACGCATCTCTCCTAATCCCGCTGATGCCAGGCATGCTCCATGTAAGCAAGAGAAGAACAAAACCTGAGCTCAGCTTCTGTTAGAGAAGACTTTTGGCGTATTTTAAAGGTCTCAGGAAAAAGTAACGATGCCTGTGGCAAAGTAGGACGCATGCGTGAGGATTAGTAGCACGCGGGACAGCATCGACAGCAATGCAGTGGGGTGCTCAGCATTTGTCTCGACAAAGACTGGCAGCACAAGCTCCTCTGCAAACATAAGACCAAGGGCATGGCTGCGTCTAAAAAACATTTCAGGCTGTGACCACGCGGATTTTAGATCTCTGCTTCTGGTCATGAATTGTCCTTTATTCTCTTTGAAATGTGGAGACATCCTCCCATGAGTAAGTTCCCGGGGCTGTTCCAAGGAGAGCATCTGGACGCTGGGACTAAGCTGTATTTAGTGCGTGGGTCTCTCTTAAATGAGACTGTGGGCACTCAGATGGAGCCGAATTCTTTTCAGACTTAAGAAATGTAAATATTCAAAGCGTGTACTTAAGGCCAAAGTCAGCATTACTGTAGATTCTGCAAGTGGCAGAGACATGTTAGGTCATACCAAGTCAGAGCAGGACTGTTCTTAACAGAGAGGGATCTTTTTGCAAATGTATCATAAAACTCAGCTTTAAATGCATGAGGAGCTGGGAAAAAGGAGGGCTTTTTCACCTTAAAAATGAGGGAATTAGGTTCAAAAGTGCTCAGTGACCTTTTGAAATACTTTTTCCACTCCTCTTATCTTGCTAATATATTTCAGATGGAGCGAATCTTGAAATGTGGGGGTTATTTTTTTGGTAGTGCAACCAATGCCAGATTAAAGTTCATAATCCTAAAATAAATTGGATAAAGGGAAATTGAATCTGCCACTCCCTTTCAACTACCTTTTTTTTCCTGGTAGTTACAAGTGGAGTGAAGACATTTGAAAAACATTTCCTTCTGACTGGGGTCACCTAGACTTCTTTTTTTCTGCTAATGGGTATGGAAAAACAAGATGAAAGCAAATGCAATTGGTTTTGAATACATTTTTCTGTTGCTTTCATGTGCCCTAGTTGTACCAGTCAGCTTGCGCTGACAGGGCTGCCTTTGCTACTGAGCTCAGCTCATCTTCCAGCGTGTCTAAAAAATAATAATAAAATCATTGCAGTATAATATTTACATCTGTACAACGTCCTTTCATGTGTGTTCAGGGTTACAATATAGTTTTTCTTTGTTTTTTGAAACGCTTTGAGAATGCAAAAAATCAGTTTGTTGGGAGGTGTGAGAATATCCCAAACAGTCAAACTATTTATTAACGACTAATGGTTGAATAATGGATCTCGGCACAACATTAACAGTGATGGGCAGTGTGTGAAGGTACTGGCAGGCAGCACATAAGGAAAATAGGCTGTAGGTGACCGCAATTACTCTCTGACCTGCCCAAATGCAGCCATTGATCAGCTACTCAGCAAAAGATCAGGTGTTTATTATGTCTTATGAACTACTTATCTAATTGTAAAGCATAATCAGAAGAAGACATCTTCCACCGTGCAGCTGCTGAACAGAAAACCTTCTGGGCCGCCTGTGAGCAACACGGCTCTCTCTTTACATGGGCTGGGTACACAAAAAGCACGGTGGAACCACCCAGATATAAAGGTGGGTCTGTTCTATTGCGCGAAAACCTCTCAAAGGTCTCTGTATGCTCTGCCAGTGCTCAGTGCTGGCTACGCCCGGTCAACCGGTTGCTCAGAAAACTTGGGATAGGTTTAACTTGAGCTGGGATGAGGCAACTCTAGGCGATGCCCTACTCATTTAGGATGGACTACCCTCCGAAGCCAAGTTAACAGATGAAAAAGAAACTTCTCCCGGGGAAAACACACAAGGACAGTCTGGGATAAAGTTGACAACGCTTCGAAACACATGCAACAACAGTGTCATGCTCAGCGCAGTTACCCGTGCAATGTCCATTAGAGGAGATACCGCTCATGCGAGGCTAATGGTAGTGAGCAGGGGTGTACAAGAAGGACAGGCCGACTTCTGCTCTCGGCAGTGCTGCTGTTAGGCTGCGGTGAGCCTGCGAAGGCAGAGGGGTTGCAGCGGGGTGAAAGCAGTGAGAGATCAGCCACAGCTTCACTGAAGCTCTGGCCCTCTCCCAGCAGGAGGGAGGCTACATTTCAGAGCTCCAAGGTCCCCAGTTCTGCTGGGTCTTTGTGCATTCCCCGCCCCTTTAGGAACAGGAGTTTCACTTCAGTCAACAGCACAGCAAGCAGCTCTGGTCTCCTTTCAGTTCTGACACAGACTTTACCTCTTAGTGAGAATATAATATGCTATTCTCCCCAGTCTAGGTGTAAGTGCTCGCTGCACACACCTCCTGCCACAGCCTGCTTGACCAGAGACGTGGGGTCAGCAGGAGAAGACCATGTGGACCATGGGAATGGGGCCACGGCAAACAGGGGAGAGCTAGTGGAATGTTAATTACAGCAGGCAAAATGTAACCTGTGCCTGGTTTCTCCAGGGAAATGGTTTCTGGGATGAGACTCCAATCAGCCAACTAGCAGACTTGTATCAAACACAGACAAGTACCCCTTCAGCTTTGGCAGAAATGCAGGAGGAGAAGGAGAATCCAACAAATATAAGCAAAAAGCAGTCCTTTCTCGCCCCCACTTCTGGATGTTGGCTAATGCTTGAATCTCCCCTCTCTGAAGAGTATTTAAACTTCTTTGCTTGTAATTCTGCTGACATGAAAATTAATGAAGCACTGTCTCCTAGCTTAAAAGCATTTAGGTTGGCATTACAATCACCAGCTACAGCTCCTCCATTATTCTCCTCTGCATGAAACATTAGAAAGCCCTAATGGGTTTATATGCAATGCTTGGCACAGAGCAGCTCTGTACCTGCAGCTGCCTGGAAAAATAAGCAAGATGGTTTGATAACTCCCTAGTTGGAAATACTAAACACTCAGATATGCAGTGCCCAAGATTTTAGTTACAGCTCAAATGTTTCTGCTGGATACAGAGATGGTTGTGGCATTGAGAGGATGGACTAATTTAAAAACCGCTGTGTGCTGCCCACGATTGCTCACCCCTAGAGAGAAAGGCTTCCAGTCAGTGCTTTGAAAGGTGTCTCTGTTGGATCTTAAAACAAGACCGGTCTCGTCTTTCTACAATGCCCAGATGTTTGTGTTGGGAAGTGCCTCAGAGAAACAGAGCTGTGACCACACTCCTCTCCCACAGAGTGGAAATCAAGAAAATGTACTGGCCTTTCCTCAGTTTTAGGGGTCTTCCCAGGGACCAGCGAGTCAGTGATGCTACTGAAAGGCACCCTCTGCTCCCCAGCTAGGGCCTCCCCTGGGCTGTGTCAGGCAATTCCAGTGTTTCCAGCACTGCTTTTGGCACACAGTGTCACCCAGACCCTGCTTGCAGCCTTTGAGGCTCAGGGTACTGCCTACATTTGACCCGACACCGGGCTCTGCTCAGCTGGCTGCACAGCAGATACGGGTGGGCTGGATTTGGCCCCGTATCCTCAACACAGAGGAGATCAAGCCGACCCGTGTGGTTTTAATCAAAACCCCTTTAATCTTGGGAGGCTGTGTCTTCTGAGAACCTCATTAAAGGGTTAGGAGCTGCATGATTATTAAACTACATCACACTTATTTACATAGCAGGTCCAGTGGATGGAGGCAGTGAGTGTGCCACAAAAATATTCTGGTTTGTCTTGAATTTTTACCTTTGCATGAAAAAGTACACTGTGCAGTTCCGCCTCTAAAACCACATCAAATGTTATTTCTATGATGTACTCAATCCCCTGCCTTCTTTCCTCATGTGAGCAGAGTTAATTGGCAAACCCAGTGCCCCCTTTCAGCACTGGCCCTGGCCTCAGCTGAGTTTGGAGCAGCCCGGTCGTGAAGGCTGGGCCCGCGGCCGCTGCTGCTGTCACGGCTGATATATTGGGTCGTGAAATCATAGAATGGTTTGGGTTGCAAGGTCATCCAGTCTAACTCCTCAGCAATAAAAAGGGATAACCTTAATTTGACGAGGTTACTCAGAGCCTCGTCCAACGTCACCTTGAACGTTTCCAGGGATGGAGCATTTACCACCTCTCTGGGCACCCTGTGCCAGTGTTTCACCACCTTCAGTGTAAAGAAAATCTTCTTTGTATCTAGTCTAAATTTACCCTCTTTTGGTTTAAAACCATCCTCACTTGTCTTACTGCAATGGGCCCTGCTAAAAGGTTTGTTCTTATCTTTCTTGTAAGTCCCCTTTAAGTACTGAAAAGCCTCAATAAGGTCTCCTCGGCGCCTTCTCTCATTCAGGCTAAATGAACCCAACTTTCTCAGCCTCTCTTCGTAGGAGAAGGTCCATAAGCTCCATTGCTGGTGCCTCGAGTGGTGCTTGTCACAGGAGCAGAGTCAAGGCACGCTGACAAGCAGCATGGGGGTGACACCCTATACCATTCCCTTCACAAAAATGGCCCTCAGTTGGGAAACAAGAGATGTTTTGGAAAGTTGTCTGACAGCAGAGATGTGGGCAAGAGAGGGACCTTCCTGCCTGGCTCTGAAAAGTGCCCCCAAATAGACATGTGATGATTCCCCATCCCTCCTGCATGGGGTCTAATAAAGGAGCTGTGTCCTGCTGCAGGGCTGTGTCCTCCACGGAGCAATCCCTCTGCCAGGCTCACAGCTCTGCAAACACAGTCCAAATCCTGGACACAGCCTGCAGAGCCTGGGATTTGTACCCAAAGCCTGCTTGGACGGGACCATCCAGGCACTGATAAGCTGAGGCTCAACCCATCTCTAGGCATGAGTCCAAGCCTACAGTGGCTCAACAGAGCATTTCTGTGTGTGTAGGTACCTACAGATGCCCGAAGACCTCAATACGCAGAAACACACACAGGGTTGCTTCACACAGAGGACATTACAGACAGGAGACAGGACACAAAGACAAGATGCCAAGGCAGACAGGATGAGTCCACATGGATGGGTCTTGCTCAGATAGAGCACCTGTTAGCTATGCAGGATTTTACTCTTGTTAACAGACCTAATTCTTCCTCCTTCCAGGGTCTCTTCAGCCCAAATGCTAGAAAAGGCAACTGATGTAAAAGTGGGGCTCCCCAGCGTAGGCTCCTCGCTCCTCCACAGAACCTCTGATCTCCTGTGCCCCTCCTGCCCCATGGAGAGCAGCCTCTCACCAGCTCCTCTGTATGGGTAAGGCACAGCGCTGGGGCATGTGGAAAGCTGGCCAGCCCGCCGTCACCGTGCAGCATTCCATACCTGTATGTGCACACAGACACTCTCCCACAGAGACTCTGCCACGCACGGCACCAACCACACCTCACATCTTTCTGAGTCTGCCACGTTTTTTCACCAAATCCATCATCCTCTAGATTACCCAGGAGGGGAAAACTCTTCCCATTTAAATTAAAAATATCCATTACAATGTAAATAGCAATCTTCCAAAATGTGTATCAGATATTTGATTTCACCTTGTCATCAACTCAATTTTGGATGCCAAGCTGTCCGTGCTGAATTGAAACAGGTAGGAGACCTCAGAGCCAGCCAATCTGAGGTAACCTCCTGGAAGTCCAGCACGTGGCCAAACTTTTAGCCTCTCGGTTGCTATATCGGACTTGATCGCCTTCCAGACAGCTGTCCTCCCTGCGCGCTCTCCGTGAAACGTTACAACCCACATCTGTGCAATGCCTGGGTCTGCGGTCTAAAATATGTCCTTGACTCTATCCTTTGAGATAGCTGGATAAAGGAGGGTGATGCAGCAGCGTCCATCACTTTGACAGGGACTGGCTCTTTTCGGTGTCTAAGCAGCGAGCCACAGACAGGCTTGTAATAAGATTTACTTGCAAATCAGAAACAGCAGCTGAGCATGGTTAAGCTATCCCTCCTTACCTGTGCCCCAGTCTATTTTTTCTAAGGGTGCTTAATGCTCTTTGTAAATAAGCTGGTTTTTGTGCATATAAACTGTGAGCTTATCTGAATGTCTTCTTGAGTCAGCTCGCGGGGGTAGAAACACTGCACAAGCAGAAGGACTCAAGAGCCTGAAACTGATTTCTCTGACTGTGTTGGAAAAGCTGCCTTCAGGATTTCCAGTTCTAAGCCTAGCTGGAACCTCAAACTCAAAAAAAACAAAACAGGGAAAGGGAATTGAAATGGCGTTTGAACTCTTCTAAATCTCTGAAGAGCTTCAACGTCTGTTTGCAGCTGGCTGGTTTGATCTACATCTCATTTTAAACCAGCTACTTAACTCACAACCAGCTAAAATGAAACAGGCTTGGCCTTCACTGTGGCGTCAGATCAGACTGTCGTTACGGCCCTGTGGAGACCATGGTGCAGAGATTCAGCGCTGAGGTCTCCCATGGCTCCAATGAAGAGGGCCACAAGAGCAGGACAGGAGCTGTGAGGGATATCGCTGCCTCTGTTTTGACTCAGGTATGGATGGATGGAGGAAACTGGCTTTGATTTCTACTAGCAAAGTCTCCAACTGCTGTGTCCTTAGAGCCAGGCAAAAGACTATTTGAACTGAAAATGGACTTGATACTTGGGAGACGACAAGCCATTGGTCCATTTGTCACAATTGCTCAGCACATTGTTCAGCACTGAAGGGTTCCCCAGCCTGTGATGGGGCAAGCATCTCTTGTAATGGACATTTTCCAGAGAATAATTTTCTGAACAGCCCCATCTTGGGGCTCCATTCCTCTCCCCAGGGCTATCGGTTTGTTCATGCCCTCATGCAGCATGTTTGTGGCATGCAGGGCCATGCGCTAGGACTCTAAAAAAGCATCACAATTATTTTGTCTAAGAAAAGAATTAATAATCAAACCACCACCATCATCAGATGTCAGCGGTACATTAAGCCACAGGGCCACCCTTGGGACTGACCTTCGCACCCAGTCAGCATTCCAGCTGTTTACTCACTGCGTCCCTCAGCCACAACACAAGCTCCTGCTCGGTGCTTGGGACACATTTGCCTTGCAGAGTGTGACAAACAACTCTGCTTGGAGGAGAATTTTCTCCCCAGCCAAGTAAACAGGTAATGCTTGTAGGCTTGTAGAGAACAATTCCCGAGTGTTGGCAACCCAAGGCTTAAGGTACCGCTAAAGAGGTAACGAAACAAAACAGCCTCTTGAATCCCATGGAAACAAAACCAAAGGAAAACGAAAGTCTTGCTTTGGAAGCAGGCAGGGCTCAGAAAGATTTTGGTTTGTAACGCAGTCTACCGACCAGACAGGTATATCTCCTTACTCCTGCGCTTTTTCTCCAAGCGTCTCAGCCGCTTCTCCTCTCGACGCCGGGCCTCCTCCGCCTCCTGGTGCTGTCGGCACTTGTGAAAGTTCTCCACCACCACTCCTACAAACATGTTGAGCACGAAGAAGCTGACGATGAGCAGGAAGGAGATGAAGTAGAGAAGCATCCAAGGGTTATGGTTCTGGATGGGCTGGTAAGGTGGGGAATTAAACGAGAGAGAAGAGAAACAGCATAGACAAGATGTGTGTAAGTCAGGATATTAGGCACTCCGTAGCAACAAGACAGCACAGGACACTTTTGTGGAGAGGAGGAGAGGGAGGAGTTAGATTTTTGCCTAAACAGTTTCCTCTCATTCACCTTCTCACCAATTAGTATTAGACATGTTTTGTAAAAGCCTCCCTAAGTTGGCTTACAGGATTTAATTATTTTTGCATCTGTTTCACACACCTTAAGGCAAATTTCAGTGAAGGTGCATCTCACCTGCTAGATTATTTTAGTTAAAGATAAGATCCAATTTGTGGGGTTTTTTTTCTGAGATGTGGGCTCATGGTTAAAGTTTCTCAGTTGTTACGAGATCTTCAGAAGCAGAGGAACATTAAGTACAGTGTTACTGTAGCTACGATGTGGTACTACTCATCTAAGAGTCTTGACTTCCCTTTGCAAATGCCACATAACACACTTAATGCCTCTTTCACAACATTCCTGGTTGTTTCCTGTCTTGTGTGAGTCTGCTCTCATTCATCATGCCTCCTGTGACGCCACAGTGCAACGGCACGTGGGGCCTTCCCTAAGTACCATCACTCTAATTGAAAGCCTCATCAGTGCTCTGTGTTCTACATGGGATGCAGCCACTGTACAAGCTACTCAGCGGAGAATGGAAAAGCCTGGGAGTCCAATGGGCAGTCAGGACCTCAAGGAGGTCCTATAACTCTGCTGGTTCCTGAGACTTCAAAACCACCAGAGTCACCAAAGCATGAGGCTTCTGAGAGCAAAGCATCCAGATTCTACAGTATATTTACCTGTTGGTCAATACCCACTGCATCCAAACCATCGTACATGATGTTCACCCAGCCATCTTTGGAGGAGAGGACAAACAAGGACATGAGGGCCTATAAGAAAAAAAACAGAAAAGATTGGTCTTGTGTTTTAGTCCCCAGAAAAGAAGCTAACAACACACTATACTCAGCAAAACCAATCTACAGCTTTTAACACATCATCTGGCCTGGAGCTGGTGGAGAAATGCAACCTATTGTGGCTTGCTTTTACCTATTTCCATATCTTGCTTAAGGGTGATCAGACTATGGTTGTTAATGCTCCTTTTCCCTCACATACAGGTTGACTTTTGCTCAGACACATCAAGCTTTCTTGTCACCAAAGCATGATTAAAAATCAATATGTCAGGCTGGCCCAATGTCACAGGGTTTTAGAAAGTAATAATATACCCCAGCTCCTACAAGGGGCTGTCTTGCTTTTCAGCTAGTATAAAGCATCCTAATTTTCTCATCTGCAAACATAAAGCTAGAAGTCAAGAGACTAAAAGTGACAACTGAGGTCCATACATGACAAACTGCATGAAAAAGCAGTGGCTTTAAGAAAACTCTCTCCCATAAACGAGGAATTGTACAGCCCTGGGAAGTCTGGCTGCAAGAAGTGACCTGATCCATTTTTACCCAGTTAGGCTTGCTTCTCATATATGAATGTCCACGCTGTTTAGGAAAACTTCCTATGAAGGACTACTCCACACCCTTTTCAAGGAATACATTTTAAGTGCTCATTCACTACAGAAAATCCCTGTGATGAGGACTCTACCTGTCCCAAATTGTCAAAGTTGTACTTCCGCCGAACCCATTTGTAGCGCGCGTTAGTGCAGTCGGTCTTTGTAGTGATGTTTTTTACATCAGGACCATCACAGTAGTAGAACTTGCCTTTAAAAAGCTGTATTTGAGAAGCAACAAAAAGGAAAAAAAACAAATAAGAAGCAGCTTTGAAAAGTCCTTCCCCGATTTATCTTTCTTTCTTATTTTTCAGCCCTAGTAGAGTTGTTTGCCAAGTTCAAATTCCTTTCCTTCCAGCTCAGACACCTGTCTTAACACACACGGCAGGAAGACACCTCTGGTACAACTTCAGGCCCAGAGATGCTGTTGTGTGTTGCCTCAGCCCCTGCAGGCCTGCCCTGTCCTCTTGGGAGGATGACCATCTCCCCTCTTAGGAAGAGCTGTTACTTATATCCCAGCACACAGGAGGGGTTTAGGGAATCTGTCTTTTCCTTCCCCCACCCTCGGGCAGGCACGGCTGTTGCTCTGCTGCTCATCAGGGAGGTCTGCTCTTCTAATCCTGGGGACCTTCCAAGAAACAGACACCAACCCCATCCCACAGCACCTCTTCTAGGATCTGGCTCTTCTTTCCTAACACCAAACGGAAATCTTTCTTCAGAGAGATTTAAGCTTATTACTTCCATATTAACCCCCCGTGGTGAAAAAAAGGGTCTCTTTTGCAGCAGTCACTTACAGACAGCAGTGGGGAGGGAAATACTCTACCTGAACTCCTAAAATCCCAAAGATAATGAAGAAAGCACAGCAGATGAGAACAATATTTCCAATAGGCCTTAAGGAGGAGATCAAGGTTTCTACCACCAGCTTCAGACCCGGCGCTCTGCTGATGACTCTGGAAAAAAATGGCAAAACAATAAAGCTTTTAATGTTTTTGCATGCCCTGTTATTATATGGTTGGTTTTCCTCTTCTGCTTGGGCTGCAAAGCAAGCACAACCCCCCTCCAGCCACAGACTTATTTGGACAACCAGAACATTCACAGCCACATTAGATGGAATTAAAATTGGAATTAAGATGGAATTAAGACCCTGTCAGCAGGGTGTTGGGCAATTGTAACTGGAAGGAGGGAATACTCTCTATGGGCAGAATATTGAGAGATTCTCACTCCAGGGCTATTTGTACCTCAGTCCAGAGAGCTGATTTACTCTGAGGTCTCTCTGATCCAAGCAGAGGGGCACAGACCAGGCCCCTGCCTGCTTTCTAACACAGTGTGCAAACAGTGTCACAGTGGTACCAGAGGGCATGTTGTGTCCTCTTTCCACAGGCATAAGTGCTCACCTGAGCCCTGGGACAACTTTTCAAACAAAGCAATTTCAACTGGGTTCCTAATTAGTCCCAGAACGGACTCTTCACTAACAGGAATGGCTGATCAACAGCTCCACAGCCAAAGGGTCATCCCATAAAACCAGCAGCTTGCTTGCCATGAGGGCCGGGCGTGCTCTGAGCACAAGCGTTTCCCTTTGCTGTCTGAGTGCCGGGAGCTTGGCTCTCCCACGGGCAGGTGAAAAACGTGTTTGCACACACAGGTGTAACCAGCCCAAGTACGTTTTTTTGGGGAGGTGGGAGTTTGGACTGAAGAACATTAAGGTGTTGTTGTTTAGGAAGGGCCTGGAGAGGGCATGAGTCTTTGCAGGCAGCTTGAGCCTGCACGGTTAATGATGCTTTCATGCCTGCCAAGGACAGAGAAAGGAGGAGAGCAGTGTGCGCAGGGACAAAGCAATCCAACAGGCTCTTGTTTGGCAGCAAATAATGTGGCAGCCTGAACTGCACCTACCAAGCGTTAGGAATGGCCCCTGAAGCAATCCTAGAAGAGGCTGTGATGAGTGAAGCCATTGTGAGAGGTGATAAATTCCTCTCTATTAATAGGATCTGGCTTGGTTATTCTCCAAGACCAATTCCCTTTCCCCCGCACCTACATTTACTTATGAATTGCCTGTGCTCTGATTTCTGTTCCTGGTTACGTGAATCAGAATAGTGAGGCACTGCCAGAGTGGCTCCTGGTGAGCCAGCATAGCAAGGGGTCCCCGAGGCCACCACAGAACAGAGCCAGGGAGAAAGAGAGGAGGCAGAAACACTCTCAGAGTTACTTGTCACTGAGGAAATGTAGAGCAGCAGACAAATAGCTGCTGTTCTTGTGGTCGTGGACCTAAACAAGATGGTCTCTTCCTATTACTCTCATAAGCAAGCAGCTTTTTATCAGAAAAAAGGTCTCAGGAGATGCCTATCTTATTTCCCCTCAAATTTCATGAAAAAAGGCTCATGTTTTTTGCCAAGCAGGATGGAAATAGAACAGGAGCCATGAGCTGATAATAATCCCCCAAGCATTAACACTCTTTGTTACTGCATAATCACAACCAATACACAAATTCTCTTTATTCCTTTTCTCGACTACTCAAAGCATCTCCCCTTCCTCTTCCTAGCTGAGAGCTAAATTGCTTTGCAGTAATGGTAGATACGCAGGCATGGGAGAGCAGGTATAGATGCCGGAGCTTATCAAATTATTGTCAGCACCTGTTCATCTGCAAATTTTCTGCCAGCCAACGCGACCTCTGTGCTTGGGAACAACTGTGAGGTTGCGCAGTTTAACAAAGAGCCAGACTGATTTGTAAAATGGTGATAAAAATGCAGCGTGGAGGAGGCATTCACTAGAGCCTGAGTACAGTAACACCTCTCACTCCAAACTCCATCCGCTCTTTTCCACGCTGGCCAAGATGAATTATAACTCATTTCACTGTTTTCAAACAGTTTCATTAGATAACAACTCCTCAAAGATGATTCTGCCCATACTGCATTTCTCCTTTTTGTGTTATTAAGCAAGACCTTGATGGATCATGGGCATTTTTTTCAAACTCCTTGATCTGTCAGCGCAAAGCAAACTCAGCCACCCTATCGGTGAACGTACCGGAGAGGTCTCAAGGTCCGCAGAAGTCTCAAAACGCGAAGAACACCCAGGATCTTAGCTCCGCCTGCTGATGCCATGGAGACAATAATGTCAATGATAGATACAAAGACCAGGACTCCATCCAGGACGTTCCAGCTGCTCTGCAGATAGGTGTTCTCCCCAGAGAAAAAGCCAAGAGCTACCACCTACAGCCAGGAGAAGACAGACATTTAAATCTTCACCCAGACCATAGTTATGTCATGTTCTGGTCTTTGTGATGCCTCACGATGAGCCATGGGATGAAGATGTAATTACCTTAACCATCATTTCTGCCACAAAGATTGCAGTGAAGATGTAATTAGAAACACTTAGGAATATCCTTTCCTGAAAAAGATAGAACAAAAGTTATTTAAAGATGTTAGAAAACAAATATCTTCCATCTTGCCGGGTCTTGCCCTGACAAAACTAAGATCTGGATGCTGCATCAAGGAAAAAAGGGTCTCAGGTGCTCACCGTGCTGTGGGGGTCTATGTCTGGTCGCTCCAGTGCTATCGTGATGCAGTTGAGAAATATGAAGACCAGCACCACATGATCAAACATTTTGTGGGCAATGACCTTCTGGCACATCACTCGGAACCTGAAGAAATGGTGGGGAGAAAAATATCCATCACATGTTTGGGTCAGCAAGAGACTCCCACCTGAACGGCACGTCCTCGAAAGTCTTGGGCAGCTGTGCCGCCAGTATCAGATTGAGTATCAGCCAGTCTCTCCACAAGCTTCAGCCATTATTACCAATGCAATAAACAAGATGAAATGACAGCTATTATTAACACTGGTTAAATCATCTTTCTTCAAAGACAGCCATGGAGTGAATCATGCAACAATTCTGCCCACATGTAACAGAAAAAGTTACCTAAAGCCCAGGAACTGGATTTCTAAAACTATCAGTGTTTCCACTAGGAATGTAGTATTCCATTACTACAAATCCTGGTGGACTGGCATTTCACTGGGATTTCTTACCGATTCTGTGGAGAAAACATGTAGAGGGACCAGTCTTCATGACTCTTGCACCACTGTGGCTTGTAGGGCTCCAGGACTTTACGAATTCGGTAGCAGTAACTCTGGATAGAAAAGAAGAAACACCTTTTCTTCCTCTTTTATTTTCCTGCCTCTTCAACTTTTGTGAAAGGGAGCAGTACATGGCATTTCACAGCTACTGTAGGGAGTCACAGCTTTTGGGACAGAGATGTGGCAGGCGTTGTCACAATTATCCAACAAAACATGGAGAAATGGGGTGGAAGAAAGAGGCTGCTGTACAGTGAGATATGAACATAACAAAGCAAGACTTTCTAGGCAGGTATTATTTTGAGAACCAAAACCAACAAGGCTTCAAACAACTGAAAACCAGAGAACACTCTTTCTTGGCTTTCAAGCCTTTGAGATGCCAAACAGCTCTTGTGAGAAAAAATATTAGGTAGCTGTTGTGTCTATAGCTCATTTTTGGAGGCATCTTGGGCCAGGACAATCTCAACCAGTCCAAAAGCTTCGCAAACACATGCATGAACTCCCCTGCAGTTTTACTGTGTTAGAAACTGCTGCAAGGTAATAGCCCAACCCATTGGCTAAAAAACTCCACCTTTTGGAAAGTGAATGCCCATCCCTCAGACCTGAATTATTTTTTTCTGCACCAGCCATTAGTCAGTAATGCATTTCAAAGCCTGATTTTTACTCAGCCTTCTTGGAGTGGAAAATATACCCAACACACGAGTGCCCAATTTCCCTCTCAACTCACATCCTCCATGTCATCTTCATAGTCCATGGCATCCTCCTTGTGGCTGTCGACGCGCAGGAAGAACTCGCTGGGGACATGGACCATCTTGCCGTTGCAGTCTTGGTACTCGGCAGGCAGAACGGCCATGGGGCTGATACTGAGCGAGTGGCGCATGGTGGGCAACTGGAGCAGCTCAGGCAGGTCCAGGGAGCTGCGGTAGTCCAGGGACTCTGCCCGGCGGTGCAACGAGGGCCTGCTGACTGTGCTGGACTTGGCGTCATCAGAGTCATCGTCTGTGCTGCCTTTACCCTCCCCGGAGAGCAAGGACTCTCTTTCTCCTGACTGGTTCTTCTTCTTGAGGCTCGGGGCCCTCCCCAGGCTATTCCAGCTTGAGCGTCGGCTTCCCCAGTTGCTGCTGGTGCCCCAGTTGGCGCAAGGGGAACTGCGGAGACTGGACTAAGAGAGGAGAAACACATTTGAGGGTTTGTTTGCAGGAGGAAGCCAGAGGCTATGGCACTTTGCCCAGACTGGAAGACCCTTCTTGTTGCAAGTCATGTCTTCCCCTTCCAGCTTTCCTCACTGCTCTGATTTCATCATGCCAATGTCTTGAGATGGAAGCCAAGCACCCAGCTAAGCCCACAATGCAGGTACTCTTTGAACTACACCTGTAGTACAGCTACCAGTCCTCTGTGCTGCATGAGTTCCTGCTTTCCTGGCAACATTAACTGTGCGTAAAACTGAACTCAAAGTTACTACGGCCAAAGCGACATTTTCTTTCCTCATGTTCAAGTGGTTTCAGCACACAACTTTCCTGGCTTCCAAAGAGGCTCTGGCACCTGAGTCACCCAAGTGCCCGTTGGAAATTGTGCCCCTATTTGCATGACTTTCTCTTCAACTCTCTGCCTAAGGAGATAGAATGAATGTTTCTCTTAGAGCAAATTGCTGGCACTGATGAGTGTGTCATTGCTCTTTGGCAGGTAGGTAGTTTCCAGGAGGAAAGCACTTAAGGTCAGAGCAGAAAAGCTAGAAGGAAAACTCGTTTTCCTTCCATGGCTTCCTCCCAGCACTAAATGAGGCAAACTGCCTTCCTCCTCCTTCTCAGTATCGGCCAGCTCTCCTCTGACTGCTTCATCTTCCTTTGGCTAGTGACACTGATGTACTCTCAGTGAAAGGATTCAAACGATGAACAACCCTCTTCAGCAACTCAAAATCCCATGAAATCCCAAGGCAAACAACAGTCATCTCTATTTTCTTTTCAAAAGCATTACTTTGCCTAAGCAGCTTACCAAAGAGGATAGTGACTCTGTCTCTGTGTGAAGCGTCTTCACGGTCTGCTGCCTTGATTTGAACATGATATTGCAGTTGCAGAGCAGAAGAACGGGATAGATAAGCAGCAGCAGAAATCCACTTTGTCTATTAACTCTGCTTCCTCTGTTTTCACAGAGTTGCCCTCCCGCTCCCCTGTTGCAGGCAAAATGCAATCAGTTGCCCGTACAGCCAGGTCTCTGCACCATGAGCTGTGCCTGCTGGCAATCTGTCAGCTCATACCTCATTTCCTCTGTTTCCCCTCCAGTGGGGCTGCTGTACTGTAACCAGAGCTCGGCTGCTGTGTTGGTGAGGACAAATGCTTCATTCCCCTTGACACAAGGTGGATTCAAGACGCAACCCTAAAATACCATGGGGGAAAATAGGCCTCATCCTCACAGGAACACCTGGCAGCTTCTTCAGGACACCACACTGGCCAGTGTCGTTGGCAGAAGATGCCTGTTTCTCCTCAGAGGGGTTTGCTGGAATAATTGCATGAACTTACGACTTGTCTCAGGTTGCATCTCACCAGTGAGGTGGTTTGCCAAGGACTTCCAATCAGATACTTGGCTGGAAAACATTGTCTCCAAGTACAGCTCTGTCTCCCCTCTTTGTATACTCACTGCCCTTGACCATTATGCTGTGACTGTCCTGCCCCAGCACACTGTACCCATTCGTTTCTCCCTCTTGACTCTCTTCTCCTCCTGCTTTTCCACATACTTCTCACCTCTATCATCCCCTTTTTTATTTTCCAGCAATGCCTGCACATGCAGACACACACACAGACACGCATACATCGCCCGTGCCACTTGCAGGCACTAGAGGAAGAGTTGTTAGCAACAGGAACCTACCAAGGACTTCTGATCGTAGCTCAAGGGGTCTATCGAAGCATTACTCCCTCTCCTTGAGTCCACAAAAGTGTGTACTGAATCCATGTGTGGGGAACACTTTGGCGTGGGCATTGGTGTGGCGGCAGTGCGCATGATTATAGGAGGTGGCATGCTTCCTCTGCCCTCCAGGTGTCCATTCGGGGTGACGGCAAGCGAGTACATCTTCATCTCTGGAGTGAAGGGGAGAGACAACACAAGGTGAATGCTCTGCTACAGAAACCACTCTTCCAAAATGGACATTGATCCTTGGGTCTTCTAGAAACTCTGCCAAACGGAGATGAAATGTGGGCAATAAGATCATTCCCACCACTTCAAAAGGCGTAAGACAAACATCACAGTCTTTTAGGAGGCCTTCAGTGCTGCCTGGACTTGGAACTCTTTGCCCTCCAGAGGAATTTTCTTTTGCTCGCTGTTTTTTGGGATTTAGAGAGTGGAGTTACAGTTTTAGGGGAGTAGGAGAGAGCCTCCATGGAAAAGACATTGAGGGCTGTCTAAATTCACCCTAGGAGGCCAATCTTTTCTCCTTGCCATACACTCTTGCACAGAGAATTTTATGCATTTCTGATGTACTTTGAGTTCCCTCACCAGGAAGGCACTGGCAAATGTTACTCATTGTCTTTAGTCATCTGTTCAGGGGACAGGAAATGGAAGTTGCTTTTACACATCCACCCATCTAGAAGAGTAAACCTCCTGTAATTGAGATACCTACTGGCACATCTCTGTGGTAACTGCTGAAAGCATCCATTTTAGCTGCATGGAAAGTACAGACTGTATTCACACGCAAGACAAACCAGACATAACACCTCCAGCCCTATGGAGTGCAGTAATACTCAAGCCCAAAAGCCTAATTTCAAGCACAAAAAGTAACACTGAAGTAGCTCCTGTTTTACTGGTCATACTGCGTTCTGGTTTGATAACTGCAGAACCGAGTCTTAAGGGTGGGGAAGGATGGGAACATCTGCGACCAGCAGGAAAGAACTACAAGTCTGCAGTGAGAAATCCGAGTGAATGTATTACCCCTGTTATTTTTCCTCCACGGGCTGCTTTTGTAATGCAGTGTGCTTCTATTGTATCACCTGTTTAGCTGCTGGCTTGTGCACAAATACCTGATCTGCACCACAGCAGTCTGTGGGAACACTGCCATTCACTTTGAGAGGCGGAAGATCCAGCTCAAAATTTGCTAATCTGCAATACACGTTCTTCTTGCCAGTGTATCTGTTTACAGACCAACAGCATTGTAATAGAACTGTTAATTGTCCTTATGCTGGTTAGTCACCCGTTGGCACCTATAAGGCTTATGGAGACACACAATAACTCAAGGACTTCGACTGATGGTAAGTTCATCCCTGTTTTCTATTCCTGTATTACCTGAGAAGAGTTGACAATATTTCTTTCCCCTAGAACCCTCTTATTATTTCAATCTGCCCAGCAAATTAATTGGTGCAAGGGAAATTAAGCTGTGGGTTGCTTGCCAACTATTTGCAATGGCCGTGTATTTGATCATTTCGTGTTAGGAATTCATTGCTTTATCTGCAGACTGAGCAGCTCCATCACCTTGCTGTGATCCAGCTCTCTCTCAGCTTCACAGAATCACAGAATGATTTGGGTTGGAAGAAACCTTTACAAGTCATCCAGTCTAACCCCACCCTGCAGTGAGCAGGGACATCTTCAACTAGGTCAGGTTGCTCAGAGCCCCATCCAACTTTAAATGTTTCCAGGGATGGGGCATCTACCACCTCTCTTCCCCTACAAATTAATTCTGCCCCCTCCTCAGCTGAATTCCATCTGCTGACAATAAATATCATTTCCTTAGCTGAAATGAATCGTGGTTTAGAAGCATCTAAAGTAATCCTAACAAAGACACAAGTCAAGAATCAAAGAAGAGAGGAACTAAACTGGCTCCTGTTTACCATCATGCTATTAACTTCCTTAAAATATGTGATCCCTGCCTGTCCCCTGTCTGCTTGCAAACCCCAGTACAGTGTGACCTTACCTCAAATCAATTCCCAGGCCCTCCTGTAACACAAATGAACAGCAACATTTCCATCAATCAAACCTCACCACAGTGCATTTGTGTGAGAAACCAAAAAGAACAGATGAGAACATGATTGATTTGAAAAGCTGCTGAGACGTGGTGTGAGCTTATTGCTGTCAGCAAACCATTCTATGCTAATGATACAGAAGAAACCATGAGATCTATTTAAATGTTCTAGTAGAGCTTAAATTAGAAAAACATCTGTTTAAAGGAAATATCAATGCTCATTTAGCTTTTCCAACACTTTTTGCATAGCTGCCCTGTTAACATAGCCATCAGATTAATTGCCAAATAAAACAGATTCTTCCACTTTCCCCTATAAGTTTCTCTGAAAAGATCACTGTAGAAGAGAGCTGTAGCTCTCAGATTCCCAAGGAAATGCAAAGACAAAATCCCACCTGTTGCGCGGAGGTCCTTTAGCTTCTCAAAATCATCATCAAAGTTGGCAGATGTCTTGTCCTCATCTGTGTCTGACCTACTGGCATCACCCTGCAGAGAGGAGACAGTTCTGATTCATTTAAACTTTAGCACAAAGGCTGTTTGGAGTAGTTAGCAGCTCAGAGATACCTCAGCTCCCCATGGTTAAAGTGTGGCCCCAAGAACCAGGAGGACAGAATGTCAAATTCCCTCTGATACTGCCCTGGGGAATGACCCCAGGTAAGTCACAGAGTCATAGAAGCTTGGTTGGAAAAGACCTTTGAGATCATCGAGTCCAACTGTACCTGCCTGTCAACTACTAAACCACAGCCCTGATCACCTTTCCCTTGTTTTGATTCATTGTTGTACTTGGACAGAAAGGATGATGTTGGGATGGTGACTACTGCTCCTGCAACATTGTTGTGTTTCCTACACTAAACAGCGTGTCCCCGGGGAGGACACGAAAGCGCAGCTGTAATCAGAGAAGTGACTATGAAAAATCGGCATTGCGGGGTTCCGCATTTGCACTCTCCATGATCCCAGCTGAAAGCACTTTGGTTGTAATGGCAAAGGATGTTGAAGGGTTTTCCTTCTTTATTTGACAGCATTGTAAATTTGACTTAGATCTGAAAACCCAGACCTGATTTATTTTCTTCGTGCTGGCTGGTAATCGAGATTGCATTGGGAAATCTCTTGGCAACGTTGAAGCTGAGGCAGAAGGGAATGAGGCCAGCTTGCCTGGCAGCACAGCATCATCTCCAGACAGAGAACAGTCAGCTACCCAAGGCTGGTTTTCCTCTTGGAAGTCCAGTTATTTTTCCCTTTCATCCACCTCTGCCTCTGCTACCAAAAATGATCAGCCTAACTAATGTACAAGCCTGGGACAGAAGTGCTGTTGTCAGGTTCTCCTCTGCTGGGGGCATCTGAAGAGAGGAGGGATTCCAGCAGGCTGTTGGCATGACCAGCTTGATCCATCAAGACTGCAGAAAGGTTGTGTAAATCAGTAGCAAATGGTTGGATTACAGCAACTGATCCTAGAAAAAGGAGCACAGTTCCTTAACTGATGCCTGAACAAATCACCGTCGTTTCCAGAGACCTGGTGCTGAAGTGGCAGTGAACTTAATGTCATCTGTGATGGATTGGTAACCGGTGCAGCCAAACAGACAGAATGACTAAAGGCTTAAGCTCCCTTATTCATCTTCTCTGTTTTGGAGCAGATGAAAGATTTGCATAATTTTGGAAGGTTTGTCTGCTTTTCCAGAGCAGCTCTGGGGTGGATTTCAAAATGACATGGGAACAATATAAGCACAAATATGCAATTATGGTCCTGTTAGAAGTCTGGCTGCTTGTGGTCTTTAGCATAAACATACTAAAACTGGTTTTGTGGCCATTTAAGCCTATTCTCTTCTAGGGATAATCTTGCCAAACTTGCTCCACGGGAAGATCGGAACCTGAAATCAAGCTGAGATTGTGCATTGTGATTCACAGTATAATTTTTAGTCTCCTTGCTC
The DNA here is from genome assembly GCA_033558235.1 of Neomorphus geoffroyi. NCBI lineage: Eukaryota > Metazoa > Chordata > Aves > Cuculiformes > Neomorphidae > Neomorphus > Neomorphus geoffroyi. The sequence goes on from JAUMJM010000038.1 coordinate 1,462,988, forward strand.
AAACGTTGCTGACGGTTCAGAGCTTAGAGCAGCTCTAACATGCACCCTCCTCTCCCAGGAGTCACTCTCCATATTCCCAACAGAACCAGGGATGGCAAAAGAAAATCGAGCTCCACTGATTCTTCTTCCTAGGAGTCGTTCACAGAGACTGTAAACATCTTTGGTTCACAATCAGAGCTAAGTCACACATTTGTAAGTGCAAGTCTTGAATCAAAACCCGGTAGCTGAAATACAGCCCTGAGAAAGGGTTTCTGTAACACAGCTCATACCTCACTGCGAGACAACCGACAAGCCCATAGGCTTAATGTCAGGATTTATGATAAATGAAAGTGGAGAGCAAAATGTGCCCTGCAAATGTCATGCCTGTGGTTGCTGGCCTTTTCTGAGGCAGCACTGAGTGAATAATACAAGCTTTGAAAACTACTCCTTACACACATTTAAATCACTGTCCGTAACAGCTCTGAAAGGAGCCATTAAGCCTGAGCAAGGAAACGACAACCACTCGGCTGGGTCTGTAATCACGCACTCAGAGTGTTGCATGAGGCTGCCCATTTCTGCCTTCACATCAGCAGGTGATTGAGTCTCCAAGAGGGCAGGTGACGAACAGGATTTGTACCACGCAAAGATACCTGTAGACTGCATGGTTGACGAACCGAGAAGACTTTCTTCCGTCTTAAATCGGGAACAAAGGGTGCAAAGTGCTGTACAAGGTCTCTCAGTGCCTAAATGCACAAATGCTTGAGCAGGAGCAGTTTCCAGTCAGTCGGGTCACACGTGCTGGTTATTGTCCATTTGAGTTTCCCTAGCATCTCCTCTTATTCTACCCAGATTTGCTGGTTGGTAGAATCCTTGGATACCTGACACATCCGGCCACCAAATGCTCCAAGCTGCTATACGGCCAACTGTATCGGTTGCTTCTGCATCCAGTTCAGGAAAATCTATTACTTTAGCACAGAATTCACTATGCTATGGTCTGCTGTTTTCTAGCAGAACTGAGGTGCAGCACAACCACTCTGAATACAGCTACAACTCCCCTAGAGGAATCGCACCTTCTGGGCTGGAAGACAGCAGCTACTGCAATGCCAGTAGAAATACTGGCAATTCCTTTGCTTCGGTCTTACTTAGAGGCCAAAATGTCCATTTGCAACCAGCTGCACCAGAACAGGAGTATGGCAAAGGTGTTATGGCAACCAGAGGAAAGCCAGGAGACTGGTGACACTGAGAAAACTACAGGAAGTTCGAAATGAACATTGTCAGCATGAGCTCCCGTCACTGACAACTGGAGTAAGGCTGGTTCTTAGAAACAGATCTTCTTGGTCAGCTGTGCTGGATTGTCAGGGCATGGACCATATCGTACAAGGCACTGAAGTGCCCACCAATGCAGTGCAGAGCATTTGGAAAGCGATGAGCTGGACGCCTCGTGCCTCCTCTGTGCGTGCAGGTGGCACTCACCGTCCTCAGCATCCATGAAACAGCCCCGAGCAATCTAGATCAGGGTTGTTTTTTTCCAACCCGGGGCTCAGCTCCTGTTGTTTCAATTAATTTTCCTCTGCTAGTGCTGTGAGGAAGCTAGGAGGGATGTTTTAATAATGACTCTATGGAGACATCCTTGAAAGACACAAATGTGGCTGTGCTGGCTTGAGAGAAGGGAATTTTTGGACGATGAATATTTCAATTATATTCCACGGTCAGCAAAGTTTCATCTAAGTGCGATCTAAACGTGGCAAACGAAAGCACAATACCATTGTGAAAAAATCTTATAAAAATAATCTAATTCTCCTCTTTCCTCTGGGAGCCAAGGTGGTGAAAACTGAAGCCATTTTCTCATTTTCTTTCTTGTGTCTGTGTGTCTCTGAAGCCAGTCCAGCAAAAGGCAAACTTCCCCTTCTTGATGGATGTAGAAATACAAAAGTAATAATTACAAAATCCCAAACTGTCATGTAATCTCTTTCAATGCCACTATTCTTGACTTTAAGTGGGACTGGATGGGTTTGGTAGGTCTCAAAATCATTTTCATTTGCACTAAGGCTTTGAAAAAAGTATTTTTTTCAGGATAACATACGCATGGATTTATGTATTTACAACTCAATTAAATCTCCCCCAAAGGGACTTGCTGTGCTCTGGAAGGAAGATGGAGAAGAGTAAAACAGAGCAGGGGATGGCTGGTTTCACTCTCTCAGGATGCGGAAAAGCAGATCTGGAGTGGATTTGTCAGTAGGATAGAAAACTTAAGAGGTCCTCCCCTCACACCAGTGCTGGACCAGTTAACACCACTCACATCAGTAAGGCCTGCTGCTCTGAATCATGTAGCACAGGGTTGTCTGCACAGCAGCTAAGGCTCTGCCTAGTTCAGATCAGGACACGGCATATCGCTTTTGACTGAGAAATAACATCATTTCTCTAATCCTTTCCACGTGAGGTGAGATGCCTGCAGTTTATCATAAATTCCCTCCTCATTTTGACACAGACATTGCTTTCAGGCATAAGTAAAAATCTCTTTAGCCTTTGTATGCCCTACATCATCCAAAGTATCTCAAAATGCAATGTATGTAAACTTCCACCTCAGCTTTTGAACAGCTGTGCTACCGGCCTCGAATAACACAGAAAGAACAGAATCAAAAGGCCTGATTGGAGATCCAGTTCGCGTCCTGCTTGGTCCCCATGACTAGAACTGTATAGATACATGGAAGGCTTGAGGACCACCAAAAAGAAACACAGAACATGGGAAATATGGGAGACTGGGTGAGTTAAATTAATCCTAAATTATTTTCTCTGGGTCACACAAAAAGCCCTGTAGCCGATCAACCCAAGTATTGGTCTCCCAAGTCCCATGTCAAGTCCAGCGGGCCTTACTTGCAAAGACAGATTCACAAGAGCTTCACACGCCCAACACAGCTCATCTACACCCCTCAAGTTTGAATTTAGGGCTGCTTGCATGGCTGCATGTGTGCACTGACATGGATTCATCCCTACACTCTTGCGTACAAATGCTTCTCAGTTTTCTCCCTCCCTCTGCTCGGATCTCTTACCTCTGCCTGGAAGCCTTCTACCAGAATGGCGACAAGAAGGTTGAAGAGCACATAATTGCCGAAGGTCATCAGGGCCACAAAGTAGAGTGCTGCCCATGAGGATGTAGATGCCATCCCGTTGTACAGGACCACGTTCCAGTCCTCTTGAGTGAGGATCTGCAGAGAGGTGGAGGGGAAAACTCTCTAATTACTCCACGTCTCTCATGCACAGCAGCTGCACTCAAACACTGACTCATCTATTTCTACCTCTCCTTTTGACCTTTTCTGAGTATAATCACTAGCAGGTCTCATGAGATAAGAGAGCAAAACACTCCTTTATTTAAGTCTTTGCATGTGAGAGCTCTCTCCTGGCCAGACCTCCCTTCTCTGCAGGAGGATCTCGCACACTGCTGCCCATACAGCTGACTGGTTCAGTTCCTGGACACGGTAAAACATGAAGGATGCACTGGTACGAGTCCCATTATTTGCTGGAGGTATTGCCACCTCTGATAACCATCAGAAGATACAAGACCTGAGGGTAGAGCTGCCTCCTTTTGGGCTGCTCTTTATAAGCCATCTGCCTGGAGCTGAAGGAAAGGGTATGGGACATAATTGATGAGATACAAGACATGGTGTGGCTCAAGAAACCCAGGGAAGCAAGGTGGTTTCCAGTATGTAAAAGCACTGACAAGCTGGGCAAAATATACACAGCTTTGCAAAGCCTTGCTCCAAGGCACCTCCCTCAGGGATTCCACTTCCTAGCTTTCCTGGAGCTCAAATATCCAGAGGCCTATGAAAAATGAATGACAAATCCACGCTCCACATTAATTCATGCTTACAATGAAAACGGCCTCTAACCCTCCCCAAAACAAGGTAGCTCTGGGGATAGGAATGTGGTCAGCTGCACTGACTCACACCACTCATCAGCTTTCACGGGATGCAGGACTGAGCCCTTGTGCTCCGTGCTAACTCCATTTGCCCACAGGACTGTTAAAATAAATGCAGGAACCTCTACTTAGGTTGATAAAAGAAAAATATGAATCTGTAAGACTAACGATGATTTCTCCTTGCTCCTTTGCAAGAAGGAGAACTTTGCAATAAGTTACGTTCTTCACAATGAAGACCCTGGACTGGTTTCTACCCTGAATGACACGGCGGTGAACTCTGCCTTCAGAGACTTAGCTTAACATTGTTTATGAGATGTTCTAGTGGCTGCACTTGGGCTCTAAGGGCCGAGACTCGAAAAAGAAAAGACTAATCTTTATATTTAGAATGCCCTGGAAATAGCAGCTTATTTCTCCATCGTGGAATATACCAGTAATTTCAACCACGTAACAGATCTTGTCTGCAGAAGAAACACAACTTTATATATAAAGACTTTCCCAGCACCTACAGCCAGCAACTCCAGCTCTATGACTCCTGAAGGAGAATAAGGGTGGATTTCCAGGCCTTCTTAGAGTTTACTTGTACTGACAACAAACAGGCACTGTAGATTGCTTCTCTGTCAGGGCGTATAGAGACCAGCGAACTCAGAACCACACTCGCTCGACCCTAATAACTGTACACCTCTCTTTCAGCCCAAATTTGACACCTACTGGAATAGTTTAGGGGTTTTTTAAAGTGAAATTACTCATCCAGTTGGTCTACATTAAAACTTCCCAGAGGATCCCGAGCTTACCTGAAATACGGTCACAATGGCCCAAAGTAAGGAATCAAAATTCTTTCTATCTGGAACCGTGTCTCCCGTATCAGTTTTCAGGCTGAACTTGCATCCAAAAAGATGCATGCCGAGAATGCTAGAGTGGGGAAAAAGGGAGAAACACATTATTGTGTGAAATATGGCTGCAGGGAGGACTACAGTGATTTATCGGACACTTTTCTCCTCCCAGAGTTTTGTGTGCCAGTGGTATTTCCCAGAGAAGAGGGCTCTGCTCTGCCACTGACAGGATCACAGATCAAATCCTGCCATCTGGTTCTCGTGTGTCACATTTAATTACAATTGCCTACACTGAAGTCAAATCAAGGATCCCCTTTGTCTTGAAAATGGCAATCCATATTGCCAGCTCTGTAATCCAACTGGTTTCCAAGCACAGGATGCTGAAGACCATTACAGGGTCAAACAGACACAAGTCTTGGAGTCCGTACAATGTTCATTTCACAGGCAACACTGGTAGAGTCCAGTTATTGGCAGCTTCCTGAGACACAGCTAAACAAGCCTCCCAGGAGCTCCAGAGCAATTATTCCCTGTTTGTGTACTTCATTCATCTACAGAATTACAGTACTGCTCGAAAAACCGAGACCAAAAAGAGGTAAATAATCTACTGAGTGTCTGCTTGCCAGTCTATCGTGAGCACTTCTACCATGTAGACAGCCTAGAAAATGAAGCGTTATCATCATTCTCATCTACATATTACTTAAGCAAGCTGAACAATCATCCCAAGGAGCGCTGCAGCCTCTGGTACCTGAAGATAAAGATGAAGAGCATGAGCAACATGCAGAAGGTGGCTACGTTGTCCATTGTCTTCATCAGGACCACCAGCTGGCGGCGGAGGGCAGGCATGAAACGCACCAGTTTCAGCACCCGGAGCAGCCGAAAAGTTCGTAGCACCGAGAGGCCTCCATCCGACTGGCCGATGATCTCCCAGACGCTGCAGGAACACCAGAAGAACAGCTATAAACAGCAGTACTGTACTGTGAAAGCCCTGAGCAGGCTGGTTTCTTACGGGGTTTCACACTGTTTCAGCCCTAAAGGGGTAGTTTATTTGCTTGCTGCTTCGTTGCTTCTGAAAAACACCTTCACTTTCCAGCTGGGCAGATGCACACGCTCATGCACAGCCTCGATCCTTTACAGCTTGTTTCTTGATTCTTTAATTCCCTTACTTTCCCTGGTTCTTCACAACGCAGCAAGTCTCCTGCTAGTCTGCATCACTAGAACCAGCCTCAACCCAAGCCACAAAATATGGATCAGGATTTCGTACCAAGCTAATATCCAGAGGGATTCCATTTGTTAGGGTGGGATGGTTTGATCAGGTTACTTCTCTGAACCAAAGGGATGGGCCCACTGAAGCCCCTGCTTTACACTTTCTGCGTCTCCCTGGACTCCTCTGCCTCAAACTATGGGACAAGGGGTGAACAGCATTGCTAGAAAGAATCCCAGCACAGAGAGTGCTGTGCAAGCTTCTCACCCACATCCCCAGTTTAACTGGGACAGTGTTCCACTGGGACAGGACTGCAGAGCAGTGCCCTCTCTTAACCTCCTGGTTGTCGTATTCTGGCCTGAGTTATGTGTTAATTCAGGAGACGGAGGGCACGCTGCTGGGGTACGGACACTCACAGCACTCCTTTCCCAGGACCAGCCATTCTGCACTTCAGTGGAAAATTGACCCCAGTGCCAGATGTGTGGCATAAATAGACTTCGTTCTCCATCTGCCAGGTTAATTTACTTTGGACAGCCCTTCTAAGAACAGGAATTTAAAAGGCCAGCGTAATTATAGCCCATCATAGCCAATGAGCCCTGGATTAATACACACCACATCATTCCTGTTCCCCATCCCAGTCCCCAACTGGTCTGAGCCCTTGGCAAAAAAGCCACAGTGGAGAAAGAACCGGCAGTGACCTGATGACAACTATGATCCCATCAAAGATGTTGTACGGGTTCTTGATGTAGCCGAAGAGGCCAAAGGCAAGGAGTTTCAGGAGCATCTCCAGGGCAAACATGCTTGTGAAGACGATGTTACTGATCTCCAAAGCGTTGGTCAGCTCGTCCGGCTATGGGGCAAAAAAGCAACATGGTCAAACAGATGCACAGAGGAAATGGCTAAAGGCTGGTACGGTCCCTCCCACTCTGGGATTTGTTCTAATGATGCACAAATGCTACTTTTCCTCTTGCTCCTTCCAGAGAGCCATGAAGGCAGAGAAGGCTCTGAGGGGAACAGCAGAGAAATCTCATGAATAATCCCTGCGAGCCTTACTGGAAACATACAATCCCAGCCCATTTCTAGAGCAGCTGCAGAACAACTGTGCCAAACACATGGGCCTAAAAGCTTACCGCTAAGAAAAGGAGAGGGCTCGTTCACTGTTGCAAGATCCAGTTACCCAGGTGAATGGCTAGTATGGCCGGTAAGGCTTCTATTTGGACTGGCATTGGCCAGGCTGTTTCTACCGCACTAAACCTGGCAGAGCTTTATGGTTGCTGCTGTACGCAAAGCAGGACGACTGTCCACACAGCACAGCTCTATTCAGACACAAAGCACTCATCTTACAGACACCTCTGGAGAGAATCAGGAAAACAAATACCAGTGAAAGTCAGTAGGATCAATAGTTTTATCTCCCTTTGGAAATCATCCTCAAAAAAACCCCAAGATGATGTTTCCTTCTGAGGTCCTGGTTACGTACAGCAGATTTCATTAAAATCACAGCAGTGTGGCCTCGAGTGTCAGGATTCCCTCCCGGATCAGCATGAGTGTACAAGACTGATTGCAGCTTAAATCCAGGGACTGCTTTTTTCCATTCCCCTCCTCTATCACCACCGCTAAATTACCTCGGGCTACAGCCTTGCTTCTCAGACAGAGCCCTAGATGTTCCTTTCCTGGAAAGCCAGCAACGTTTGCCCAGCACCCAGGCTCCAAACAAAGGGACACCACCTCTGGCACAGTAGAGACAAATGCAAAAGGTGGGATGAGGTTTGCTCCCTTACTGCAGCTGCTCCCTCAGACAGCACCAGGCTCTGCAATGAGCATTTATAATGCTCAAGGCCTGCTCCTTCATAAAAGAGAATTAGTCTTTTTCATTTCCTCGGTGTAACAGTGTTGTCTAGAAAAAGGTGTTATTTTCATACCTGACTCATCTCCTGACTGCTAATAGCTTCCTTTATTCCCCATCTGTCATCAGACACTACGTGAAATGTTGGCAGTTTCTTGCACTATTTGAGGCTCCGAAGGGGGAAGACCATTGTGATACTGTGGCACAGCCCCATTTAACTTCGCAAACTCAACCTTTGGTAACTGAAGGAGAGGGTGAAAGAGTTAACCCGGACGCAGGAAGAGCCCACACATCCCCGGCTACAGGCAGACAGTCTGTGGGCTGCTAATGAGCCATCACTCATAGGCTAAATTACTTTATGCAATAGACTGTCTTTTGCTCATCCATTTATGCACTAAAAGAGCACTAAGAGCCTCAGTCCTCACGATTACAATCCATGGATACTAATTAGGAAGCGACAACAGGGGAAGGACTGTGCAATTTTCAGTCCTTTAGTCTCTAGCAAGGGATGGCCCAGATGCCTGCACAGCGCACCCCAACAGTCTGTCCTTGCACCCTCCCTGCTGCAAGGATGGTGATTCCCCCTTTAACCTCAATCAGCACCCACACACGCTATTCCTCACCCTGATGAGGCCAAAACAACTTGGGCAGAGGTCTTCCCTTTCCAATGAAAAGGGCTGCTCTAGGATGGCATCTAACCAGCTCCCCAGCAGAGACCGGACCTGAAAAAGTCCCGTGGGCTCCCAGGTGCCTGTCCTGCTTTAAGTCATGGTGCAGAGGGGACACCATGCTCGCAGCGCTCGAGCTATTTGTCAGGAGCAGCGCACCACTGGCACATTCAGTCTCCCCTCCGCTGGGTTTATACGAAGGCATTCCTAACCAGAAGCAAAATAACTTGTAAATGCTTGCGTCAGTCAGCGGACTGAGGGTTCCTGGGGATGGGGTGCTCACGGCAGGATGGGAAATCCACGACACAATCCTCAGCAAGGAAGCTGCAGCTTGGGCAGCTTTGAAGGAGCAGGGCTGCTCAGTAGCACTTTCTGCTGGGAAACACCTGTCCACTGCCGCCTCAGTAACGTTGTAGCCTGCAATCCAGCAGCAGCCTCGCTCTCCAGAGTCAAACTCAGCTCAGTGCTCTCCGTGTTCACCTTGCTGCTGCCAGATGTGCTGCCAAAAGGCACAGTTTTATTATGAAAACTGGGATAACTGGTGTTCCTTTCAAAATCCCTAATCCTGGAGTTATGCAGATATGACAAGACAATCTCAGGAGTCACCACCAAGAAAGTCAGTGTCCTACCTGAACAAGCCTGAGCCAAACCAACTTAAAACCACCCTCAGGCAAATAAAAAGATTTCATAAGTTGTTATTCTCTAAAATCCCATGTTTTCTAAGCAAACTCCAAATTTTTTCTGTTGAGCACATGGCATTGCAACCAGTTAATCTGCCGGTATCATTGCTTGAATTGACTTGCCAAACCCCTTCGACAATCTGGTGCCCTTATTGCTGACTCTCCAGCACCGTGACTTCTGCTTCATATCTGAGTTCAGAGTGTGGAGGAGAAAAGTTGCAGCGATCTCTCAGGGGAGGGGAGAGAGGGGGGGAGGAAAAGGGAAAGGAGAGGACAAGGAGGTGTCCCAGATGAGCTCATCAATAGCTGCGAGGAGGAGCTGATTCAGCAGATCAAGATGATGGGGGGTCGCCCGGGCAAGGCTGATGGCCAGCGCGCCGACACGGCAAAGCCAACCGTGCCTCACACAAGAGATCTTCATTATCCTTTAGTGTTCATACGTGGTGTGAGGTAGAAGTAATGGGATGACAAGGACTGCTGTAACAGGAGACGTTTGGCGCACGATCCTGCAGCGAGAGGGAGGCAGGACCTACTGGGCAAAGACAAGGATGGATAGCTCTGCAGGCTGGCTAAGCTGCCGACGCGAGCTTTTGTATTATTAGAGTGGAAGCTGAACAGCAGATGAGCCAAGCATTCAGTGATACAGCCTTCAATGTAATTACCCTCTTTCAACACCAACTGCAGCCTACGAAACAGCCTGCCATAGATATTTTTATGGCCTATGAAATGGTTTGTTGCTTAGAGCACAATTCTTTTCCCACTTCTCTCACTCCCCGATGAGCAAAGACCTACGAGGAGCATCAAGGAAGGGACACATGCAAGCCAGGATGGATTTGGCCATTCCCCTGGAGTCAGCCACTAGGAGACACTGTTGTTTTGTTCAAACATAAGCCAAACCCAGAGCAGGAATTTTTCCAGGAGCCCTTTTCTTTGGGAAAAACAAAATGTTGATTTGCTGAAAACAAAACTTTTCATGGCAAGGATTATTTTTGTCAAACTTTGCGGACAGAAGAAAATGAAGTTGCAGCAAGGCTTTAAAATTGCTGCAATGCCTTGTTTTGACCTTCTCAGAAAAGGATATTCTAGGCTTGAGATGTAGCTGTGTCAAAAAATGCAACTCCCTTTCTAGCAAGGGATGGTTAACAAACAAAAGGTTGGCATCAAAACAACGGCCTTTCAACAGGGTTGTCCTAAAGTGGTATTTTTTGCTTTTTACCAAATTTGTAAACCCCAACAACTCCGACAGAAGGAAATCACTTCCCCAGTGTAGGGCTCCAAGCTGGATCAGTGACAACTTCCTTTCTGAGCGACAGTGAGAGCACGACCTCGTCAGCTTAGGCTGCCTCCACATCTTCTACTGCTGCGATGCTTGGACCTTTACATCGGTCCAGGTTTTCAGTGACAGGACAGACCAAATGGCAACCAAGTGGCACTGGATGAAGCAACGGAATGCCAAGGAAACCCCACGATGGGTGCAATGCAGGAGATGTTGGGCGATGCTGTCCCGCTGGTACGAGGGCTCACAGTGCCAGACACAGAGGCTTGAAGGGGAACTGCCACACTGGAGACAGTCAGCAAAAAGGAGCACAGGGAATGGTTCAACCCAGAAGTCCCATCAGCAGGTCCCAGCCAACATGCAAAATGTTCAGGTCTGAGTACAAATTTTATAGATCCCAGATTCAAAGGAATTCTTGTACTTTGGGTGCAGGAGTAACTTTCCCATCATTCAAGAGAAGGGCGGAAACCGTATGGGATCAATTTGCAAGATTTTAGCAACCTTGAATATGAGTTTAAAGTACCAGTTAGCCTTGACTCCAGGCAAAACATGTCCCAGGAAAGCACAACCACCTCTGCTCACTTTGAAGGCCGTATTTATGCTGCGGAATGTTTCAGTGATTCAAACCCGTGTTTTTGTTAGGGACAGACCTCAAACGTTTCAGCAGTTCATTCCAAGTTCAGATAAACAGACAAAAAATCCTTTTCTAAATAGTTTGGGTCTGAAAACCTTGGAAGACCAGTCTCTTTCTGAGAATCTGATACTTCTGGGTTTAGCAAGAAGCAGTGCAACCCCAGAGCCTTCCTGAAACAAGGAGAAATTCAATAAAAGAGAAACTCATAATAACTCAAATTATTGATGGCCCCTGCAAGCAGAGGATGAAGAACAGCAGTAGGACTTTGCAGCCTTAGCTTCTCTTTGTGCAGCTGAATGACTGCATTTCTTCAAGCATGGAACTTTCTCTTCGTGCTTCTCTTTCTCCTCTTGCTTGTCTTCTACCTTGTTTCTTTTGATCCACAACCACCTATTTCACACAGCCTAGGTTCAGCCACCAGCAGGATGGCACCGTGCCTTTGGTTGGGGCACCTTTTTGCTCTGAGTAGAAACAATCCTGCCTCCATCGCACTGGAGAAAAGGGCTCTTAGACACCTGGTTCCTCCTGCTGAATGAACACGGAAGGATGTTTCCAGAGTAAAAGATGTGCTTTTGCTTCCGAAATCCCCCACAAGCCCAACGCAGCCATTCGCCTCCTCCTGAACAGGCAGAGCCGAGGCTGGCAGAGACGCAGAGGGGTGGTAAACAAATCCAGAACATTTAGTCTCATAAACATCCTTCGCACTTGTGTTGTTTTTTTCTCTAGTGCTGGGCCTAAAGCTGTCAATGGGAGTTTGAGCACTTGTTTATGTTGGCTTTTCTGCTTTATATTTTTAAGTTGAGTCTGCAGAGACACTGTCTGGGGAGAGCAGACATAATGAACTGTCAACTCACGCTTTGCTTCCGGATGTTCGGTATTTTCTTTCTCCACCGCATTTTTGAGGGACTGTCATGTCCCCGTTACCAGCAATTCCATTGCAACAGATTTCACCTGTCTTGCAGTCTCTGGCATCATCCCCATTTCACAGGATGAAAACCCAAGGGGAATGCATGACAGAGGCTGGGAGCAGGGGAGAAGGCAGTCAATCTAATTACAATGAGATGAAATTGGGAGGGAAAATCCAAAACACACAGCTTTTTGGATTAAGAAACCCAAACCATGCCAGTGCAGCAGTGGATAACTCATCCAGAACTAAGCAACTTCACTTTCTAATATGTCCATAGGCATTTGTGAGCTGTGCCCAAGGACTAAACAAGGACGGCTCCTGATACTTCCTAGCAGAGATCCAGTAACAGCCAAGCACAGAACAACATCCAGAAGGAACAGGTCTAGCTTCAAGGACTTATCCTTCCTCCATCAACTGTGCACAGCCTGCTCCTCCTACCAGACACAGGCTCCTGTCATCCAGAGGGCAGGCAGTGGTGTCAGCTGTGGTTCTGCCGGAGCTGTGGTGATGGAGTGCAAAGGCTCTGCTCCTCCCTACTGAAAGGAAACCTCATCGTGAGGATTTCGGGGTCCATTTCAGCCAGTGAGCCTTAGGCAGGACCAGGATGGGAACTCTACAATTTCTACTTTTCCACTGAAGGCTTTTCCAAGTGGTGCCCCTGCATGCTGCACAGATAGAGAGATGACATCAGGACACCTGCACCCTCAGTTGTGATGTCACCAGCTGCAAAAAAGGGACAGTCCCAGAAATACCCATGCAAAGGGACACTTACCACACTGCAGCTCTCCTCCTCTCACAGTAGAGGGAGAGACGGTGCCTCTCAGCAGGTCAGCCTTGCACCGCACTTTTTCATCTTGTGCTGGACATCTGTGCTCATTCATCTGAGAACCAAGACAACACAATCCCCTGCCCTCCAGGGTCCCTTCCTGACATGAGATCCGCAAGGCAGAAGGAAGCCCTTTGCATCTCCAGTGCACATCAACTGCAGAGCATGGGGCTCTACTTGAGCTGGCTTTTCCTCTGCTGAGGGAGATTAAAGCCTGCTTGCTTTACTCACTGAACCATACAGTCTCCTACATAACTAATCTGTTTAACTGATGGATTACTGGGGTCCATATTACATCCGTAAGGTTTATGTGCCACTGTGAAAGCAATCGTGAGATGAAAGCCAGTTTTCTGGGACAGATTAAAGCAATAGTTTGGAAGGGATTAGATTTTTTTAACAAGAAATATTGTTCAAAAATTGTGGAAAATAGCTTAAATGGGGAAAAAGACAACTCTCCATGGCAGCCAACTCTCCACAGAAAGCCCCAAGTGCCTGGCAGTGAGTGATCCAGCAGATGCTGCTGGTCCTCCCCTGCAGCCCACGCAGAGCTCCACAAAGCCCCTGAACGCTGGCAGGGGCTCTGTGCAGGGCTGCACTGAGAGTCAGCTGTGTAGAAGTGTCCTGTGGAGAGATGGCTGTGGAGAGCTGTCCAGAAATGAGTTTGAAGCACCACAGGAGGGGAGCAAATCAATTAAATATCTAAAGGGAGCTCAAAATTGCAAAATACTCTTTAACGTTTTCTAAAAAACTGGAATGTGTGTGTGCCACTACATCAGCCAATGAGCATCGGTCTGCAACCCTGGACCCATGTGCCTTCTGAATACAAGATGAAGCGTCGGATAACCCTAGAGGTTCTTTAAGGTCCCTTCCAACCCAAACCGTTGGAGGCTGGGTTTAAATCATTGAGGATGTTCTGCGATCTCTAACCCATAGCCTGTTTCCTCCCTTTCCTCTCCCAGTCCTCACAGCACCCGCTGGTCCCCTCCTCCTCATGGACCACAGTTCACCTGCATCCAGAGGATCCTTAAATCGTTGCGCTCCTACAAGCTCAGACTTTGTACCTGAAATCCCCAGCAGTGCTTCTTGCACACTCACTCCTTTGAAAAAGTACAAACACCAATTTCTTGCCCATATCCTTTTCCTACAGTGAATTCAACTAGAGAGGAGCCCTGGTCTGCTCAGGTAGGTTCTGCTCTTGGACCAGGAGCTATAACTAACAGTTATATCACAGGCATTTTTCTACTGATGAAATTTTGGCCAAAGGACATGAGGACATCAGCAGCACTTGTCCTCCAGAGCACAAGCTCAGACCCCTCTGAATTCAGCCCGGCAACCAGATGTGGCACGGGACAGGCCCAAGCTGAAGTTTCTAAATGCTTAATGGAGTGTATAGGAGAATCTGTCACCTCAAGCACCCCAGAGGCTATTAGTTATTTATCCTGTCCAGAACGATGTAATCAGCCATTCACCAAAAGAGCGGATGCTCTATGTGCCAGGATGTGGGGGCTGGCCTCTTCCCTCAGTCACAGCAGGTATTCATCACGCAGGCAGAGGAGCTCTGTCCTGCTTCCCCCAAGCACCACCTGCTCTACATGTCTGGGATAAGAACAGCCTGAATATCACTGCAGATTTACACTGGGATGCAGAAATGATGCAGTTAGAAGGGCTTATGTGTCCCCCCCTGGGCTTTTTGGTGTACTGGAACCCAGCACATGAGCAGCCCAAGGCATCACAGGCAGGCAGCGAATTTTACACAGCATCACAGTATCACAAGGCTGGAAAAGACCTTTGAGATCGAGTCCAACCTATGACCCAACACCAACACCTACTCATCATCTAAACCCTGGCACTAAGTGCCTCATCCAACCTCCCTTTAAACACCTCCAGGGACGGTGACTCCACCACCTCCCCGGGCAGCGCATTCCAATGGCCAATCACCCTTTCAGTGAAGAATTTTTCCTAATATCGAGCCTAAACTTCCCCAGATGAAGCTTGAGACCTGAATAACAGCAAGAGTGTCTAGGCCCATATGCTTCGGGGGCGCATGCAGGTGCTGTCAAAAGGCAGCCCTTGCTGGGCTGGGATGTGGAACACATTCTAAACACAAGCAATGAAACACAAGCACATAGTGTGGCTCAACTGTAATCATAAACCTGACCATCCCCTGGCCCAGAAGCAGCTGGAGGAGGAGCGCTGTGACATATCATAAGCAGGGACTCAATGCTGGAGCAATTACATGAAGAAGAGACAATTTTGCCCTACACTCTGCAAGCCCTACACTTGGTTTTATTTACAGCTCTTTCACTCTAATGCAACTCAAGCAGTTCGGGAAAAGGCCCACCTTGATGGAGTTTGAAGAGCCAGAAGCTCACGGCTGAAGCAGAGCCATCAGGAAAAGTAAGTGACACCTCAGAAGATCGCTAGCAATTGTGAAGACTACATTTTGACCTTTATATTTCTCCCATTTTTGCTTGTCAAAACCCAAATGGAATAATTCTGATATTTCTAAGGTAACTAAACAAACAACCGAGTCAATAAAAAAAAAACCCAAGCAATTTAAGGCCTGGCTTCTTTCCTCCTCTGCATTCCTTGCCCTTAAAAAAATATGAAGAATAATGCAAGTGGGCCTTTCCATTTCTGCATTTAGAAATATTTCCTTGTAAGCCATTTTGATATAGTTTATTTGCTACAACAAAGGACTCTCACTATCTTAAAATCAACATCAAACCAGTTCAGTCAACCTGGACTATGGCTCAAACCATGGAAATTGCCTTGCCTTCATATGATCTAACTTCTCTAACTAGTAAAAATGTTTTGGATGGTGCTTTCCCATGCACATGAGTGCAGCTCAAAGTTATTTATGCTCTCTGACCTTGGAAAGGGACCAGAGACTTGAACCAGGACGCCCTAGATCCTAGAAGACTGCCCTGGTCACCAAGATGTTTGTTATTCTGAGGTACCTTCTGCCCTCTGTTTGACAGCCAGACACCACAACCTCTCAGAACTAAAACCCCTTCTCAGGGAAGGGTTTAAAATTGTCATTAATGCCTCTCCTAAAAGCTGTGGCCTTGATGAGTTTGTGTTCTCTGATGAAAAAAATCATTTTGCTGAGAGATTTCCAAATGGGCTCTACTTAAAAGCAGGCTGGAAACAGAAGGGGAGAGAGGTCTCCTCCTCATGCCTACTGATGAATGTTTGATCTCTGGCTTTAGAATTAAACATGGAGAATTTATTCTCTCAGTCACCTCTACTCTGAGGCTTTATGTCTTCCTCTAAATGGGATCCTTCATGTAGAGCGATACCAGTTTAATTGAAGATAGCCGATGGTAATTTTTCCTCCTTTCAATTGACCTACTTGATCTCCTAATGCTCCGTGGAATTGCTTTTACCTCTCTGCTCTGTGGCATGAAAGTCACTGCTAATAATTACTTACCCAACCGCGTATGGCCAGCCAATACAAAACACACTGCTCCTTTCTGGAGCTGCAGATAGGGCATCGGTGGAGGAACGGAGCAAGCTACCTAGAAGCATGATGCACGCTGGCATTAAAACCAAATGCCGTTAGAGTTATTGTTCCAGCCATGACCGTATACAAAATCATAAACTCTCTGGGGCTTTTGTGTGAATCCTTCATGTTCACTTGATATCGACTCCTGGCCAGGAGTGTTTTCTACAGAAGAAACCTTGGCTGCCACAGTTCTGTCCCTTGGAAGAAGAGCTACAGATCAGAAAGAGTTTGTTCTCTGGGATAACCAACTCAGCTGTAGTTTCCTTATGAAGGTTCCCAGGTAGAAGGTCCCACACGGTACGACGTAGTTGCAGTATTACTTTCCCATTTCTCAGTTTCATTCAGCAAAATGCAATTTCATTTCAAGTGGCATAAACGCCAAGCTGGATTAGATCAATCGCTGTCTTCTCCACCCTCAGGAGGAAAAGACCTGGGCAATCTGAAACGCTATCAGCAGTAGCATACAAAACTAAAGCTACTACTCTTGAAAAGTAGGCCAATGAGCTGGATTATGTCTTGATGGAAGATCACTTGGCCTGACAGATGGCTGAAAAAATAAGCCTTAAAATGAAAATAAACCCAAACCCTATAAAGTAACCCTCCCCACAAGGCTAGAAGTGCTCAGGATTAGTTATTAAACAAGAAGTCACAGGAGGAAGGAGATAACTCTCCAGCTAACAACCAAGGATGAATGCCTCCAGCAATACACCAAAAGAGCTGTAATAGCTCACCTGGGGAGAGGTGCTCGTGTGCGGACTCCGCCAACGGGTCAGCCCTGTCAGCGCTGGTACACGGATTAGCTTACTCGAAAACCAAGGAAAACAGAAATACGCCCGAACTGAGGACAGTGAACGGTGAACCATCCCTCCAGTGCTGGGTGCAAGCAAGTTCAGACCGAGCTTGGTGCCAAGGGGAGCCACAATCATCCCTTCACTCTCAGCAATGCCATGACTGGAGCATCTTTCAGGAGGATGCAGGACAGCATGTGTCCCACAGGACACCAGGAGATGTCTCTGGCAACTTCCCAGTGTTTCAGAACTGGCCCTGTTACTTGTCCCCTTTCCCTTCCCCCTTCTCTAAGCAGCTGTTCAACATGAGCAGGCTTCCCACTGCGAGCAGACTGCCATCCCAGCCCACTTCATCTTAGTTCCTTTAAGAGCCTCTGGTGTAAATCCAAGGAAATCACACTGATTGAACCATTCCTACCCATATGCCGGTGGAGTCCTTCAAAGACCCAGCAGATCTGCGAGGCGTGAAATTTCTTAGCAAGCTCTGTGCTGACTCTCATCCAATATTTGTGGCTTATCCCTCACCATAAAAAAAATGACACTCACACAAGGAATTATATTCACACAATTCTCGCCCATTGCAAACCTTTTTTTTCTTGACCACTCTCTGTGCTGAAGTCAACAACAAATGGTCAAAAATCAATAGCCTAATGCCTGAAATCAGCTTTGCTGGCTAATTACAAAGCATGTGTCCTCAGAAAAACCCCCGCCTTGTTCAGAATGATTTATTTTCTTTTTGTTTTCCTCTTTTTTTATATATATTTAGGCTGAATACATCTTCTATTCCATACCATTATCTAGAAAATAAGAGCTAGGGTCTATCTTTTCCTTTTAGATGTAAACTGGGTCACGAAATTTCAAGAATTGGAGAATTTCAAAGCACACAATATTGTATCACAGTATTGTAAGGTTGCAAAAGACCTTTGAGATCATTGAGTCCAACCTATGACCCAACACCTACACCTACTCCTACTTGTCAACTACACCATGGCACTAAGTGCCTCATCCAAATTCTCTTTGAACACCTCCAGGGATGGCGACTCGACCACCTCCCCAGGCAGCGCATTCCAATGAACAATTACCCTCTCAGTGAAGAATTCCTTCCTAATGTCAATCCTAAACCTCCCCTGGCGAAGCTTGAGACCGTGTCCTCTCGTGAGACATGCTATGAAACGATAGACACAACGAACACGGAAAACAGCCCCTTTCAGATAAAAATTAATAGAAAGGCCCTTCCTTAAAGAGTCAGCACAAGAAATCAAAGTTAATTGTTAATTTTCTTTGCTAAAATCTTGCGGCCAATCTACAATTGCGTATTTCTTACTGCGCACAGGAGTTACAGGATGTGGCTCTGACCACGTCCGTTGAAGGTGGTAGGAGCATGAACACTGAGAGAATAAAGAACGGTTTCCAGACTCTTTGACTGTACTGCAAGAGGCACCTTTAGCAACAATTATATGATCTTTATCCACATCCAAGCAACAGACTTGCTCTCTGCTAACAGAGAGATCAAAGGCCTTTGAGTTGTCATTAGTAGGCAAACTCAATAGAAGTTGTTTACTTCACCCAAGCTAATGGCACTGGAAATATTTAATCAAAAAATGGACACACTCTCTCTATTACTGCCAAGATGATTCAGAAGAGGCCACTTAAATCTATTTTGTCAAACCATTACTCATCCCTTGCTAACAGACCTTTAAGGCCAGTCCCTTTGAAAAATGCGCGTTCGTGATTTCCAGGCTGTGCCCTGGTATTGTGAGATGAGGTGCATCAAGAAAACACGATACGCTACTGCTGGTGGGAAGAACGGGATGGGGAATATGTTTCATCTATAGCTGAAAAGACCTTGACTTAGTCATCTTTTGGGCTCATGGAGAGGAAGCTGAAGTGGCCTGATGGGGAAACAAGCTCAAGAAGAAAAAAAATTTCAGTAAAATGTGAGTAATTTGCTGTAATTGAGCTCTGAGCAGAAGAAGGAAAGATAAAGAAGATGAGGAGAGCTTTTCTACAGGGTTTCAAGGATCCTGGGGTACAAAAAGAAACAAAAACTTCAGGTGGACATCAGGAGAAATTTTGGTGGTGTATCTTACAGAACAGTAGGGTGTTGCCTACTCGAGCCCTCATTCTTGGGTCACCAAGGGAAGGTTCGGTGTGTACGATGAGACGTCAAACGTCAGGACTCCTAAGATCTTTTCCTGACCCCTAGAATAACTGCCTAGTTTCTCACCTGGTCCCAAACTTGTATCAGACATTTTGGCACAGGCAGTTCTTTATGGACTTCCTTCTGAGACATGCAGAGACTTTCATTAACCAAGGATATTTACCTTCTGGGGTCGTCATAAAAGATATGAAACCACTTACGACCCTGATGTAGGAAGAGTTGATTTTGCCTCAGGGCAAGAGGGTGGATTATCTACTGCGATTTTTGTGACACCGGACTGAAAAGATCTCTTGAGTTCTTAGGATCCAGGCCATCGCTACGGTGGGTTAGACACACCTTATCACTTTCTTATAAGTTGAGGAAGGTCTGTCCTCAGGGATATCCTGCGGGAACAACACAGCTGGGAGAGCCTCCAGTCTTTTTGTCCTCCAAAACAGGGTTGTACTATGGACTCAGTTTAGACATAGTTTCTCTGCAGCTTCCAGTAATACTCAGGAAGAGCTCAAGATTCAAAAGCTTCATTAGCATGGAAAAGATGATCTGCAGATCCACATCTGTACTAGAGGCAGCAACTCCTCTCTGCTCTGCATCAAAGATACGCTAGGAGTCAAGATAACAAATTCAGGGGAAATTCACCTTTACTCCCCTCTAGCAAACCTAAAGCAACCCAAGCAATTGTTACAAGCTTATTTTTGTCCCCGAGAACACGATGCTGCCATCAGCCCAGGGTGCTCCAGCCTGCAGCCAAAGCAGGCAGATGGGAACGTTAGAGCTGCCATGCTGTTCTTGCAAGTGAATTATTGATACATTCCTCTTAGCCATGAGCATCCGACTAAAGTGGCAGTTAAAACCAGCCTCAACGATCAAAAAGGAAGAGCAAAGCGGAGAAGGTACAAACCCAGAGTCTGCATTTGCCAGCAGCCTGCACCATACGCTATCACAACTAGCAAGGAAGGCTTCTGCGTCCTGATCTTTTAGGTGTGTCCTCAATAACCATCCACACAAGAGCAGACGGACATTGGTGAGCAACACATCACCATCGTTCCTGCCGGAGACAAGGGAACGAGCTGCTCCTGGGAGCTCACAGCCCCTTTTTAAGCTTTTGCATGTGCGCAATACAGATATTCCAACTCAAATTTAAAAATAACAACTACAGTCACCATCATTCTTCTTGCATTCCGGGACAAACAGTGTTTTGTTTTGCTAAGCAAGGAAGGACACAAGAGGTCAGAAACGAACTACAGGATAGAGCTGCCCTTCAGCACAGTGGTATCACTTGAACATTGCGCTAAGTGAAAGCTTGGAATTATGGAATGTGAGCACAAACCAGAAAGACAGCTCAGCACCTCTTGCTCCTCCTCCCATCAGCTGTTTGTATTGTACAGTTACTGGATTTTCACTTGGCTGAATTCCTCGATTTCACTGGAAGCACCACTGTGTTGGGAGATGGCCCAGTGCTTCCACATTTTCACCTTCTCAACAAAACACCCCAATGAAATGAAATTATAGTAAACCTTTGCCAATATTCAGAGATGATCAAGGCATAAAATTCACATAGAATAACGGTGCTGGCTTTGCCACATGTTTATCTTGTAATATGCACATCTAATATTGGAGTAAGAACATAAAAATCTGGAAAACAGGACTTTAAAATGAGGAGGTGACTTTTCATTGCATTTTTCTCATTGCTTTTGCATGAAATACGCCTCACCTCCCAGCAAGCCCTGAATTTGCAGTGTTTCTATTGTTATGGGAACAAAATGACTTGGAAAAAAAAAGTTCAGTGATTCTGATTCAAAATAAAATCACTGCTAAAATAAGGAAATTCAATTATATTAGCCCTAATAACAGTAGTACTAAGTAAAATTATTGTATTTCACTACTACGATGAGGCTTCAGTGCTGAGCTGCAGGAGACGTAGGACTGCTGAATCCCTGAGTGTACGGACTCTCTCCCCAGCTGGTGGAGAGGATGTATTAGGTTTTGGAGGTTGTTAAGTCAGCCTTGGTGCTCTGGCCAAAGGGGACTGTTACACTAACACTAATCACGCTGCTAATGACAATAATAACAACACCTTTCAAATCACCAGCACTGATGCCATCAACATCAAAGTGATGCAATTAGGCGCTGCCATAATTTCAAAGGCGAAGCAGAAAAAAGCAAAGCTAAAAGAGGGAGCACCCTCCTCCTGGTTTATCATCCTGCAGGAGTTTCTCTACAGAAGACGTCTGGTTTGGATGAAGAGCCAAACAGACCATTCCCTTCTTCCTCCCATGCCACACCAGGCTGTGCCCTTGTGCCCTTTGCAGACCACGTTATCCTCTGCACTGCCTTCTCACGATGCTCCCATGCTGTGTCCAGGAACCAAGTCAGGAGAAACCCTCCAGGCAGAGGAGCTGAGCTTTGGCTCGTTGCACCGCTTGCTCCCCAGTGTCAGCCCTGAGGAAGCACCCGACCACTCCGCAGCCCTGCTGAACCACAGGGCTCTGCCAACCCCCCCCACAGTGTGCTTCCACCTGGAGAAAATTTGTCAGACAGGGACAGCTCAGGCAAACAAAAACCACTGGATTTAATTTGCAGCCTTCCCATAGGCTGAATATTAGGAAAAATGTATTTACCAAAAGAGCTGTCAAGCATCGGAACTGGCTGCCCAGGGAAGTGGTGGAGTCATCATCCCTGAAGATGTTTAAAAGCTGTGTAGATGCGGCACTGAGGGACATGGTTTAGTGCTGGACTTGGCAGTGTCACGTTAACAGTTGGACTCCATGATCTTAAAGGTCTTTTCCAATCTAAATGATTCTATGATTCCCTGCCCCATTCAGGCTTTCCTCCTGGCAGCTTTTCCCATCCCTGCCATAGCAGAAATTATATTTCTCCTGCAGAAAGAACCACGAGGAACAAGCACACAGGAAGGGCTGCTCTCACCCTCGGCTGTAATGAGACCTCACAGCTACTTCAGTCGCACCAGGACCTTGATCCAGCATCCTTGGGAGCAGGGCCAACTGAAGAGGCAACCCCAGGAATAAGCCAAACTGATCCACACCCACCAAACAGCTATGTCAGTTTTCATATGAAACAGGAAAAGGAAGGTTTTATTTGAAGAGAGGGGGAGTGAAAGAGAATTTAGATGCAATCTCCAGCATAGTGGCTTTAATAAACTAGCAAATCCGAAACAACCAAGTGCAACTGATGAGGCCCTGAGAAAGCAACCGAGCTCACAAATGTTTCTGCCCTGATGGAAATCCTCCTTATGGGTTTCCAAAACAGATAGATCATGGTGAAAGCTGTCACATTATTTTGTTCCTTAGTCTCCAAATATGTCAAGGTGGGATACACAGTGGATCTCAAGCAATTATTGTTAAACATCAGGACTTGTTCAAATGCTCTCGCTTGAGAAGGTGGCAAGTGTTTCCATGGCAATGAGCTATTGCCTTGGTGACCGTGGACCTGGACTAGTGCTGCTAAACCACTGCGACCTTTGGACACCTGAGCACAGCAAGGAGTTTCCTCCTTTGCTATCTAATATTAGTTTTTTTATTTCTGAGTTCATTCCCATCTAAAAGTTGCCTTAGGTGGTTGTTCTAGAGACAGAGAAGCATGAATCACTACAGAGAAGCTTCCTCTGTTCACGTCTGCCTCTCTGCTACTCAACCCAGAACTAGCTTTTCCACCAGTCAGGTCCAAACCAACCTAGGTCCAATCCTGGCCATTCCTGAGCAGTGCTGAGCCTCTACCTATGAACAAAGCACAGGACTTTATTAGCCCAGACATCAAAGGCACGTTAATCTATATGCATTTAAACCTCTTAAGAGAGGTCAAATTGAGCAGCAGTTGTGTTAAATAAGGTGAAGGAGTGAGCTTGCATGCAGAAAAGCAGCTTTGCGCATAAACAGGAACCCTCCTAGGCAAAAAAATTCGCTAGATTCCTGCAGAAGAATAAAGAAAAAATTGTCTATGTCTCCATCCAAACAATCTTCAGTTAAAATTTGTGCTATCATAAAAGCTTCATTCTGGGCTCACGTAGCAGAAAATTGTCACATCTCTGCCTTTGAGAACTTTCACTGTTCTTCTTCCCAACTTTATTAGTGAAACGCACACTCCTCCCGAGTGACCAGCAGCCCAAAACCCGATCAAAACGAACCATTAGTTTCTTTTCAAGTTTGCACAAGTCCTGCACCCTGCAACCCCAAAGCAGTTTCTATGGAGATGCTATCAAGAATGGAATGGTGCCTTCTGGGCGCCGAATTCAGCACGGCAAAAAGTTGGAGGAGCAGCAAAGAGTGAGTGAGAGGAAGGTAAGAAGTGAATTAGAGACGCAGAATACGACGGCTTACTCTGATAACAGGGGTGAGTTGCCGCTTTGGCTGACAGGCGTTAACCAAACGGACACGCTGCTTTGAGTATCACGCAGAGTTTAATTAACTGCAGGCAATGGGGCATTAAGCCAGGAGAGGACAGCCCGCCCAACTTCCTTACGGTGTGAACGTGATAGGGAGCGGGAGGGATGTGAGCATTTGCAGGGCAGAAGCGATCTTCATGCGTTAAGAGGTTTCTCAGAAGTGCACTGAAACTCTATTTGGCTGCCTCTCCCAGCAGCTCTATCTCCTTAATCTGCAAAACTGGGCAGAGGAGGCCAAATCTTGCAACTTCCTACACAGCCTATTTTAGAGTCTTAGAAACAAAACCAACACACAACAGGAAGGATGCGATTACTAGAAATATGTCTGAACTCTCCCACATCCCAGCCCCATCAATCTAGATGGCTTCACCATTTGCATCGCTAAGACACTGCCTTCACATCTCATCCCATCCATAGGGTTCTGCTGGATCGGAGCTCTGGTCTGCATCAGTGTCCAGCTCCCTCAGCATCAGGTCCCAGTTTGGCTCCGCTCTGCTTTTTCCAGGCACGGAGTCAGACACAGAAAAACCTGCAGGCATGGCTGAAACGTCACTTCTTGTGTTGACACAACTAAAGTCCTGCATTCAGTTCCAGACTCCTCAGCATAGGAAGGACACAGATCTATTGCAGCAAGTCCAGAGGAGGCCAAGAAGATGACTCGAGGGCTGGAGCCCCTCTGCTCCGAGCACAGGTTGAGAGAGTTGGGGTTGTTCAGCCTGGAGAGGAGAAGGCTCTGGGGAGACCTTGGAGCAGCCTCCCAGTACTGAAAGGGCTCCAGGAAAGCTGGAGAGGGGCTCTTGATCAGGGAGTGCAGTGACAGGATGAGGGGGAATGGTTTTCAGCTGAAAGAGGAGAGACTGAGATGAGATCTTAAGAAGTTTGTTTGCTGTGAGAGTGGGGAGGCCCTGGCCCAGGCTGCCCAGAGCAGTTGTGGCTGCCCCATCCCTGGAGGTGTTCAAGGCCAGGTTGGATGGGGCTTTGAGCCCCCTGATCCAGTGGGAGGTGTCCCTGCCCATGGCAGGGGGTGGCACTGGATGGGCTTTAAGGTCCCTTCCAACCCAAACCATTCTATAATTCTACGATTCTAACTATTGTGAGTCACACAGAACCCAAATCTGAGTGCAGGGACCCCAGAGAGCCACAGCCACGCACCCTTAAGGCTCTACCAAGGTCTACACAAAGCACACTATTCCCAAGTACATTCAATACATTCCAGACCAAAGCGCTGTTTGAAGAAAGACCCAAAGCTGTTTTGTCTTATTTAAGAAAATCTCTATTAAAATCAACCAGCCAGGGCTTCAGACCGTGAACGCACAGGAGTGAGGACGCACACACGAACAGCGATAATGGGGCAGGGGGGGACTGAACAGCACGGAACAGAGACAGAATATCTCTTCTTCCAGCCACGGCAATCAGGACATCTGTTTTTAAGTGAACACACAATAAATGGTACGGAAGATTGTCTACCTCCTGGTGAGTGGCCGCCCCTGGGACTTCAACATATGGCTGCATCAAGTCTGGCTAGTGCCAACCTGATCCTCAGACTAATAAACCATCCCCTCAGGCTCTGTATCCTGCACTGTCTGTGGATATTGTGCAAGGGAAAAGAATTTGATGCGGGGTTTCAAGAATTTCAAACGAGGATATACAATTAGAAAAGTATTTGCTTCAGATGATGATAAATAACCCCAGACTGGAGAA
The DNA here is from genome assembly GCA_033558235.1 of Neomorphus geoffroyi. NCBI lineage: Eukaryota > Metazoa > Chordata > Aves > Cuculiformes > Neomorphidae > Neomorphus > Neomorphus geoffroyi. The sequence continues at coordinate 1,488,305 of JAUMJM010000038.1, forward strand.
TCTCAGAAAATACCTGTTCTTCACTTCGGTGTGATGACACAAAGCCTTCTGCAATGCTGTTTTACGTGCTTTCCCGAGAGCCCAAACTTGTTAAACTTCATTTAACTGCATGTTTTCAGAGGAGTGACAGCTGCAGCCATAAATACAGCATTCAGATTTCATGTTATAGTTAAAAAAATATGTATGAAATCCTCTGCTCTTACACACTGATGAGCAAGGGAGGGAGGGAAAAGGAGTGGGAGGAAGCCCATAGCATTAAATCATTTCTGAAATACAAACGGACTTCTGCAACCTCAGGAGGGAAACATCCACTCCACTGCCAGCTGCAGGGTCAGTACCTGTCTGTTGGTCTCAGCCTGCCTGTCCATCACACACTCACAGGTTAAACTTAGTCTTGGGAACAGGGAGAATCTGTGCACGAGAAAGGAAGAAGCTGAAGCTCATCCTCAGCCATCAATCCCCCCACAATACAGCAACCGAGTGATTCCTCCTTCTTTGGGGGGTATCTGTACTTGCTGGTACTCTGACAGTAGGAAGGAAGGGATGTAAATAACATAATTCCAGCCTGAACCTTAGGAGATGCTAGTGGAGAGATCCCTAAAGAAGGGACACAGCTAGGAAAAGAAGAGCTAGGAACAAGAAGAAGAAGGGGAATGCTCTTTCGGATGTCTTTGAAAAGTGCTTTGGTGGGTTATGTTGTCCTCAAAGGAATTAGGAGCTGTCCCCACATTCACCTCTGGCTCTAGAGGCTTTCAGAGGCGTTTGCTCCTAAGAGTCCTCAGCATAAATTGAGATTTCTGGCATTCAATCCCCCTTGCACTTCCACGCTCTGCGGCTCAGCCCCTTGTACTTTGGCACACGTACCAGCTGATACCTGCCAGCACTCCAACATCCCGTATTAACAGTTCTGCTTTAAAGACATTCAAGATGCTGATCTCATGTTTTGGCAGCTTCGAGAGACCTTCGTACAAGTGAGAGATCTTCTGCAACATGGCCCCCATAACCCATTTGCAAAGAGATAATTGCCCGGCAACCCACGCTGCTTTCAGACTCTGGCTGAAACTCATTTACACAAATGACTTTAAACTGTTTGCGCTACCAGGCAGCAGTGACCAGGGACAAACAATGCTGACACAGTTGATGTTTCGCCTCTGAATCCTTCACAAACAAAAGGAAACCTCCAATTCTCTCCCATACTGAGTATCTCCCCATGGCTCGATTTCTTTCCTCTTATTGATTAGATTTGGGGCAGGTTGGAGCTGTGAAGTTTCTGCCTGGATTCCAGATAGCTCTGAGAGCGAGGCACACCTGGGGAACACAGAGCCAGAGCTTTGTCTCCCTGGTCCCATCACCAAGTTCCAGGTAGAGCCCAGAGCTTTGTCTCCCTGGTCCCATCACCAAGCTCCAGGTAGAGCCCAGAGCTTTGTCTCCCTTGTCCCATCACCGAGCTCCAGGTAGAGCCCAGAGCTTTGTCTCCCTGGTCCCACCACCAAGCTCCAGGTAGAGCTCCTAAGAGCAGCCAGCACACTCTGCCTTCAAAAACCACCTCAATCCAAACTATGTTTAAAGCACAGATAAGTCCATGTATAGTCATGCTGAGAGCCAGAGAACTACAGGATCTGTCTGCAGCAAAGTCAATTCCCTTTGGAGTATGTATAATAAAAGACCTCTCTCTGCTGTCTTCTCCGGGGGCACTATAGCAAAAAGCTTTGGATTTGTCTGTGCGTGGGGCAAGGACAGGACGGGGAGAAAGGGGGTGTTAATTCATACCAGGCACTGGGAAGGAGAGAAAACTGCAGAGAAATGCTCTCACTGGGGAGAAGCAGCCAAGTGGTCTTCCTGCCCTGTCTTCCTTTGTGGCAGACTCCCTGCTCTAACAAGCTTTACCACTGATGCACAGGCCTGTGCACGGAGTATTTTTCCCAAATTGGGAGTCAGGCTGTCAACCGGTCGGAGCAAACAAAACCAGAGCTTTTAAAGAATGCGTGCAGGCACGCCAAATCTCCTTCATTCTCAAGTAGGAGTTTCACTCCTTTCAGATCCAGCTTTGTTCCCCCACCTCTCAAAACCATTTATAAAAAAGCATCCTGATCTTGTAACAAAAGATTCAGAAGGAGGTTTCAAGGAGACATTTACAGCTTCATTGATAATTCTGGAAAGTCCCACTGCCCCAGCAAGAAAATCCTGGTTAAAAGCTGAGGAAAATTCATGACCCAGGCTGACAGCAGCAGTAAACATACCTGCTTCTTTCCTTGCAGTGATTCTTCTCTGGCAGCTGGATTGTTGCCTTGAGCATCCTCAAATCTCTGTGCGCTGATGGGGATGGCCAGCTCTGCCTCTCATTACTGAGGCACCCAGAGAAAGGCGGTGTACTGGACACCTCGGCAATACCACTGCATCTTCACCCAGAGCTCACAAACTAAGCTGTCATCATTTTGTATGTATGATAAATACTAACCCCACTTCGCTCTTAGGTGTGGCATGACTGTCCTCTCCACGCCTTCCTAAACATCTTCTCAGTTAACTCCATTTTCAAGCCTCTCTATAGTTTCCAGGTCTGCAGAGAATGCCATCGCCCACAGGGAGTGCCCCCTTGGTGCCCAAGCAAGTTTTCCTGCCCCCATCGGTTGGCTTGGCTGTCTCAGTCTTCTGCATTTCCTCCAGTGCTCTCTACTAATCCTGCTCTTACTCCTGCAGCCCAGCTGCTTTTCATAGAATAGAATCATAGGATCATTTATGTTGAAAAAAGCCTCTAAACTCATCCAGTCTGCTCAACACCACCATGTCCTGAAGAGCCACGTCCACACATTGTTTGAACTCCTCCAGGGTAGGAGACTCCCCTTTCATGGAGGCAGCTGGAAGGCTGGCAAGCTGCTACCACATGCAGTACCAAAGCCGCGTGGGCTGCTCGGAGGGATCCGGCTGGGGCTCTGCCTGTTGCCTGCAGGCACCATGATGTCTCTGGAGCTGCTGATCACATCTACCACAAACCACATGCTCAAGCTCTTCCTTGAACTTGTGTCTTGTCATCGCTCAGGCAAAGTACTCGAGGTACGCCTGCTTGGGAGCGGGGAGCATGCGCACCCTGAGGCCTGCTTACCTGATCAAAGTCAACCTCCCTCTTGCCAAATCCACTCCTGGATGAAAAGCATTCAGCCGACAGCCAGCTGGAAGGCACAGGCTCAATGCAATGCCACACTCTGTGTCTGAGAGAGCCACCTTCTTCATTACAGGCCCTCTCATCACAGTTTCCCTCTGCAGAAAGCGAACACCCTGCTGTCCAGCTGTGGCAAGCCTCTCTGCCTCGGAGCACACTCGAGCCATTGTCAGCATCACATCTGAAGCTGCCTGCCCAGGGCTGTGATTTATGCACATTTTTGTGATGAAATGCAGCTGGCGACTGCACTTTGCTTTCATTCTTGGGGCTATATTACACTTGGTTTATTTTACCTGCCTGTTGAAATGCAAACAATCTGTCTACATTCTATATATAACCCCCCGGTTGCCACCACGTGTGTTTATGAAGCAATGGGGGTTTTAAGGGATTCAAGCTCAGAAGCCTTAGAGGGCACCGTGAGTGGCTCGGCCGGCTCGCTGCATGACCCAGATGGAAGAAATGGATCTGGTGGGTCCTGCACACTGTGGCTACACGGTGTGGGTCTGGCACCGTGCAGATCTCCAGTCTCCACGCAACAGCTTATGCCAGGAAGCACAGTGCTATCACCTGCTTGAGAAGTCTGTCATCTTGGCAGAGCAGATGAGATTTGTAGGGCCAATCCCTCACCACAGAGAACAACTAATGGCGTAAGTGAGGGGAAGGAACCAAACCATTGGTGGTGGTAAAACGTGCCTACAGCTCCACGGGGAATATCCTAATATTATTCCCCAGACTAATGAGCACATCTATAGGAACCGGACCAGACCGCAAGCTCTTCTCACCATGACTAGCTCTGTTGTTCTCCTGACTCTCCCCTGACTGCTCAGTATGTCAGCACTCGAATGAGTTATTACACTCCGTTTCTGCACTGGAGAGGTGCTGTTCCTGTCTGGGAAGAGGCAGAGGAATGGAAGGATCTCTAGTATGCTTTCCCTTATATAGTAAAAAAAAATATACCAAGAACATACAATCCAACAGAAGAAAAACAGAGCAGTGGAGGAGTCAGTTAAATTGCAGAAGAGAGTAAGAGAGAGAGAAGGCTCCATGAACACCACTCACAGTAGGCTTCCTGCGGGAGGATGCGATCTACACCTTTGCCATTAAAGCAGCTGAAGTCCAGGAGACTGGCTGAGCTCTGAGCTGGGACACCTGGCTTTTAACTGCGAACATTCAGTCCATGCTATCTTGCCTCTGGTCCTTGATTCTCTCTAGCAAGGGAATGACACCTTGCCAGGAGTAAGTGCTCCATGTGTGAGCTGCCACTGGCTCTGATCCGAAGCCTTGCAACCTGAGCTGTGCAGAGGAGACCCCTAAACTGTTACCAGGTTTGTTAAAATCCTGACAGTGGCTGTTTGCAGAAAAGGGGCCCGGATAAAGGTGGTCTGAAGAGCACTAGAAAGGTGGTATGATCTTGGAGCACAAAAGAGGATGGGAAACACTTCTCTTCCCCAGGGTCCCCAGACAAAGACCTTCTCTTCCCTCCCGAGAGGTAGGGTCAGAATTCATAGAATCATAGAATGGTTTGGATTGGAAGGGACCTTAAAGCCCATCCAGTTCCAATCCCCCTTGCCACGGGCACGGACACCTCCCACTGGATCAGGGGGCTCAAAGCCCCATCCAACCTGGCCGTGAACACCTCCAGGGATGGGGCAGCCACAGCTTCCCTGGGCAGGTGGTTCTTCAGATCTTCACAAGCTGTTTGTTGAACGAACCATATTTCCGTCACTCTGCTCAGGGCACCCACCACGTGTTCTCAACTGTCACAGCTTCCCTACCAAACCAACACTTTGGGAAAGCCGTTCACCCCCTGCTTACTACTGGGACCTCAGAAGCAGAGCAGGGAAGGCACAACTTGGTATGCAGCTGATAAAGCCCAAACACATATAACAAAGGACTACTAAGGACAGACTAAGTTTCACATCATTAACGCAATAAGCATGAACACATTGGGCTGAATTTCACACCTCAGCCTGGGCTGGGGAAATCTGTTTGCTTCAAGTCCAGCCCATGTGGGAGCTCTTAAAATTGGATCATGCAAAAAGTTGGAAGACTGAAGTTTTACTAGCTGAAAGTGAGAATCTCACATCAGGGTAATATTTTATTGACTCACAACTCAAAAGGAATTTAAGCAATTTGCTTCAAACGCTGCTGAAAGATTCTCCTCTGCTTTCTGAGTAAGTGCTGAGCTTTCCAGACCAAACCAATTTTTCAAGCCAAAATTGACTAATGCTAAAATAGATCGTCACTAGAGAAGCTAGTTGCTACCTTAAATCACACAGAATTACTTTTACTCCATAGTAATAAAATGTGCTACTCAAAACCAATACTTCTTTTACCCTGATAAGCAACGGACCACTGGGTGCCCGCCAAGGTCAGCTCCAACCTACTCCAAAGACAGCTGCTCTGAACGAAACACACCATGGATGAGGGATCAGAAAAGCAATTAAAAGCTCTTTGAACAGCAATAGCTTGGAACAAATACTAATTTGTACTTCTCTGCTGAGAAGTGAATGTAAAATAGCATTTCTAGTGCCATTTGATGTAAATTGAGCCTTTTATGTGGAATCATTACAAGTATTAACAGCTACTTCTGCAAAGTCCTCTGGGAAACCAAGTGGGGGTCTCTCCTTGTAACTTAAAGCAGAGGACCTCAGGGATGAATTCAGAGCTCACCCTTCTGCAGAGGTAACACCAGCACCTCTCTTGGACAAATGAACAGGACTCTGTCCTTCCACTGGGGAGCCGGGCATCGAGGCAGACTGAAGAATTAGCGCTATATCTTCAGACCAGCCAACAAAGCACACAGAGGAGCTCACTTTGGGACAAAAAGGCATCAGCTTTCAGAACTGGGAAACACAGCTCCTGGACCAGGACCTGCCTGTGCCAGGCATCTCTCCCCACTGCCCCAGTGGTCATGCTTTTGGAGCGCGCTGTTCTGCTGGGTTGCCGCGGTGTCACGGCACATTCTCAGATGCTCTGGAGAATTGTCAGCCGCAATGAATGCGTAACTAACTCATCCCATGCACTGAAATTATCCCCAAGATTAATTCAAGGATTGTCTGCCATTTTTGTAGTTCACTTTGCTCATCAGTGCCAGACACAGACAAATAAATAAATAAAGCACAAGGGAGGGGAAGAAACCCCAAACCAGCCAATTAACCTTTGAAATACAAGTTGTGCTGCTGCTAACTAACAGCTTCCTGTAACCTCCTAATTACCAGCCACATACATGTGGCAGTTGGAGAGAGAGCTGGCTGTTAACCCTACGGATGCGCTGTGCGGGAAGATCCGATTGCTGCTGCTGACTGAAGTCCCAAAGAAACTCTCTTCCCATCATCAGCTGCCTCCTGCTACCCAGATCTCTTTCCGCAAACCGTCTGTGCTGCCATGAAATCTTCAATCTGCCTCTGAGAAGGGCAGAACTGCTAAAGGACAGCTTTGTGCAAAGCAGTTCTAGCATCTCCTCATCTTTCCCATGAGTCAGCCAGTCGCTACAGCAGTCACAGAAACACGAAATTATTAAGGCTGGAAAAGACCTCTAAGCTCATCCAGTCCAACAGTTAAGACTAAAACCACCATGCCTACTAAACCATGTCCTGAAGTGCCATGGATATACATTTTTGAACACCTCAAGGGATGGAGGCTCCACCGCTGCCCTGGGCAGTCTCTGCCAATGCTTCACCACTCTTTCCATAAAGAAATTTTTTCTAATATAGAATCATAAGGTTGGAAGAGACCTCTGAGATCACCAAGTCCAACCGTGCCTGTCTCCCCACTAAACCCTGTCCCTAAGGAACTCATCTTCCCGTCTTTTAAACACCTCCAGGGATGGCGACTCCACCACCTCCCTGGGCAGCTGTGCCAATCCCTGACCACCCTTTCAGTAAAGAAATTCTTCCTAATGTCCAGTCTAAACCTCCCCTGGCACAACTTGTGGCCATTCTCTCTTGTCCCATCGCTGTCACTTGTGAGAAGAGCCCAGCACTCACCCCGTCACAACCTCCTTTCAGGCAGTTGTAGACAGTGATGAGGTCTCCCCTGTGCCCTTAGCCACAGGACAGGATCCTTGCCTACAAGGACATTAAGTGGGCTACAAGCATTTACTGGCGTTACCAGGGTGTTACCAGCTACGCTAGCCAAGAGCAGTCAGAGTAACCATAAGCAGGCTGCTGTGAGCTTTACATTCCCATAAAAACATAGATTGAATCCTTGAGGCGATTTGGATATGGACAGGTCTCTCTCATTCACCTGGAGGCACACGGAGTGTTGCAGTACAGAGAGAGATCCCCTTCCTGCCTTGCCAGAGCACTGGCCCCTTGACCCCAGCTATGATGGGGGCCAGCGGCAAAAAGCCCACCAGGTTTTGTCTCCACCTGGCACCCTGCAACCTCTTTATGCTCATCCAGAAGATATGGACAATAATGCTCGCTTGCCTCAAGAGGGCTCCGCGAGACTGTTTCGCAGAGCGCTGTCATGTCCCGGGATGAAAGGTGAGACAAGGCACTCAGGACTAATGCCAGCCTATCTTCTCGGCCGTGTGTTGTTTGGAACCCTCCATCCCCTCCCCCCCCCCCCCCCGCCCCCCCAGGACCGATGACTTGGCTTTGAATAGCACTCTGAAATAAAAGTGTATACATTAGGTCCATCTACTTGCAAAGCCACTGACAATGGCAAAGTCTGAGAAGCCGGAAAAGAAAAGCAAGCAGCCATTAATCATTTTTTTATAAAAGAGATTGGGCATTTCCTTAAAAAAAAAGAGGAGGGCTGGGGAGGGCTTCCCTGTGCCTGCTGCACTGATGAAGCCCAGTTTTATAAAACTATTTAAGGGCTGAAAACAAGTGGTAAGAGTCAAGATTGGGGAACCTGCTTAAGCTGTTTCTCCCTGAGCAAATGTCTCTGTGGTAGGTGATGTTTTTCAGGGCTTCAGGGCCCAGGAGTCCCTGCCCGTGCTGCTGTTGGCAGGTGTGGAGCACAGGGGATCTCTCCAGAGGCAGCCCCTGAACCCTGCCCTCTGGGTAACACTGAACACTACAGAGCAACTATCCTTGTAGGCAGCTCCTGAACACTTCTGACTTTGGGAATCGCCTCCGAGCCTCCGGAAAAGGAGAACGATGGCAACATCCATGCTTGTTTAACAGTCTGGGGAACGCCCACACCTTCTTGCCTGCTCTGAGCAGAGGTGCAGAGTTACTGTGCAGCATCCGTCACTCAGTAACCAGAAAGCTGTAATTAAACTGTTTTACCTGGCGAGGATCATGGTGTACCCAAACAGAGCCATTCTCACCCCCTTCTCCATCCCAACATCACACTGCAGGTTTGTGACAGCTTCGCTCAGGCATCTCCTCCTTATCCCCCACACAAAGACAGCCCCCCACACCAAGTCCTGTAGCCAGTTCTCACATGAGGAGGGCTGCAGGTTCTGTCTCACAGAAACCCCAGACTTTCACACCAAACAGTCTATCAGCCTGGAGCCACTCTCTGTTCTTTTGGATAGTGTCTCGTCCCCTGGCGATGCCCTGGAGGTCACTCAGTGGATAGCAGAGTGCTTGCACAAGGTGTGTCGAAGCTGGGCTCTGACAGCTCCACTCTCGTTAACCCCGCTGCGTACCAGAGACGCTTGGCAGCCAGGCACAGCGAACAACTTTTACAGGTTTCACTTCAGAATTCCTCTCTTTTTATTGGGCCCACGCTGGGCAGTGCCTGTGAGTGAAGCTGGCGGGGGTTTGATGCTCCGTAGCCAAAAGCTTCGGAATCTTTATTGCCATTGGCTTTGAGATGGTTTAAAGAAATCTTTTTACAAGGTAAAATCCAACATAAACCTGATGCCTACAGTTTTCCTTTGTTAGCAGCAAGGATGTAATTACCACAAGTTACCATTATATGAGAGACTGTGGACAGACTCCACGCGATCCCTGGGCTTCCTCACCGCAGCCTAAGGTTTTGCCCAGCACCTACCACGGCAGTATCCAAGGACTGACAAAGCTGTGTCCACCTGACAAAAGAGTATCCACGTAGCAACGCAGCGGCTGTGAGGAATGAACGGTCTATTCAAAGGCTACGGACAAGGTGTATTTCCTAATTTTAAAACTTGTTGTGGAACAACTAACCAGACAGAAAGCTGCAAGTGAAAGCTATTCCTGTTGGGTTTGCGTGGTCCCTGCTGTGTCAACTAATTTATTGTTCATGCGTTTTAGCTGAGTACTTGCTTTTCTGAAAGAAAATCTCTCAGATAGCACGGAATATGGGGGGTTAAATCACACAAGCGAAGAGAAAATAAAGCAGCAGCACTCTGGAGGATTGTTTGCTGTGGTCCTCAGTGGGACTCAATCCTGGGAAATGATGGAGAAGAAAATGTAGAGCCTCTTGTCCTGCCTCTGGATTTAATATGTTACTCTGTCTGCTTTTCCTCCTCACTCCCGAGCAGACAGATGAAGGCAGAGAGCAGGAACAGCTTTATAAACAATCTTGACCTTCTCCTAATCCTGCAGTGGGGATTTTGGGGGAGGACTGGATGAACCTTTGGCTATCCACCTCATAGTTCAGTACGAGCACCTCCTGGCCTCGCTGGGATGCACTTTCTGCACCTGATACAGAGGCGGCGTAAGAAATGGCAGAGCACGCCTTAAGAAAACAGCTAAAAGTAACCATTTTTTTTTCCGAGAAAGAAAAGCCCAGAGAAGCATAGCTTTCCCCAGAGTGGCCAACTGGAGATGCTCAGCTGACTCACCTCCTTCTCCTGTGGCACAGACCCTCAAGTTCCCATCAGCCAACAAGGACAAGCTGTCCTCAGCTGCCAGCACTGCTTGCTGCCATCACCATGTTCACACCGATACCGGGAACAGCACGATTCCTCTTTCTACCCTTCAAACATTTAAGAGAAAGACATACTTGCACCCTATGAGATCAAATCAAAGGTTTTGGAGCCTTGAGGGACAAACTAACTTTTTTTGGTTTGCTTTCTTGCTTTTAGCATCACCTGACAGTTTAAGTGTTCATTTAAAGGTCCAGGATCAAAGAAGAAACTTCTGCATAGGTTATTTGCACTAAAAGGTCTACTGTGCCCCACCACCAGCAGACCAAAAGGTATTTCCACCAGAGTAATTCACATTTATACGAACAGTTCACAGCAAGCACCTTAATCAGCCAGGCTCTGAGTTGCCACGTCCTAACACACATTTAAACTCGCCACGACTCAGCAGCACCGTCAGCTACCTTGCGGGCTTTTTGCACACAAAAGGATGTTCCTGCTCATCACACAACTGCTGGATCAGGTCCTTGGACCACTTTGGTGTTTCCAACTTGCATGAAAACCGCTTGCTCCTCCTCTAGCATGGCTTCGACAGAGCCACCCCAAGTCACCATGCAAGCTGTCATACCTTCAACACCTGAAACTGAAGGGCTGGAAACCACCAGAAACCACCTTCTAGGCAACCTCAAGGCCCTCCAGACCAGCCCCGCACTCACCTGCTCGTGGTACTCAATGCCCATGCTCAGCGTGTTGATGAGAATGGCTATCATAATTCCCCGGTTGAAGTACTTGCTCTCCACGATCCTCTTCAGCTTGCTACCGAAAGCCTTCCACAGGCGGGTGACCTTGTTCCTCTCTTTGGGTTTCTTCTTCTTCCTCCTCCTCCTGCCCCGCTGCTGCTGGAGCTGGTCTCTGCGGTCGCCGTGCCGCAGGTCCTGGGTGAACTCGTAGACGCCGTTGCTGTCAGAGTCGCAGCTGTCGGACTCGCTGAAAGCGAACTCGGGGTCCTCCAAGAGGCTGGCGCAGAAGGGACAGTCCTGCAGCTCGCAGGTCAACGTGCCGCCCGGCGGGCTGGGCAGTGTGCCAGCCATGCTCAGCCCCGACAGCCGGCTGGGTGTGCGCCGCAGGCCTGCAAGGGGAGACACACGCCGTCAGCAACCTCACCCCCTCAACGTGGCGGGCAGCCCCGTGTCCCCCCCTGGGCACTGCTGGGCTTCTCCAGGCCAGAGCAGCTTCTGCTGCACCCTCAAATAAATGCGATACTCCAGATAGCATTCTATCCATCCATGCTTTACATCATTTTTACTCTCTGTTCCCCAAACCCACACACCGACCCTCTAACCCCCTCCATGGCCGCGGGGCCAAGTGGCTTCTCTCCACAGAGTGTGGGGGCCATTCTGTGCTCTGCTGCCCGGGAAGTCTGACCGGCACACCTCTCACTTCCTATTATTTTTGATGATACCTGACCAGGCTAACATCATTAGTGGTGATCTGAGCGCTATCAAGCTGTTACACCCGATTTAGATAGCGCTTCCATTTAGCTAATAATGAGGAGGGAGAGAGAGAAATGGGCAAAATGTGCCTACAGACCTCGGATCACCGCTCAGAGAGTCAACGTAGTCCCTTTGGTCTCCTTCATCCCTCCTTCAGCCTTTAATAAAGCTCAGGTGAATTCCTTGCTTGAGGCACAGGATGGAGTGTTCAGGGCGTTTTAAAATCAAACACATTGCCACATGTTTTGTGGTGTGAGGAGAAATGCTGACTGCCCTCACAGAGCCAGGGTGCAGAGCGTATGGACAAGTGTAACAAGGATGATTCGGGCAGAACAGGAACCAGGTTGCATTTCCTTATATTTAGGAACCAAATTCCCAGTTTCCTTGTATTTAGGAACCAGATATTAATGGCAGAAAGAAAAAGCCCAACGTGAATGCAAAGCTACAAGCATGAAATCTTCCCTACAAAATGTCACTCGAGCATCAACAAAATCTTTCCCTGAGGTTCAGAGAAACAAGGTGAGGGGACAGGTTTGCCCTGTAACACACCCCTGTCTGGAGGTTGGATGGGGACACTTGGATTGGTTTTGGGGAGACCAAGCAAAAGCAGTGGATGCTCCTGGCTCTGGGCCCAGGAGCTTGGAGCTCTCTCAGCAGAAATGCTGCTGATTTCAGCCACTCCTGGCTGACAATTCAGGACGTCTTTAAAGAGAAGGCAGCACCAAACCAAATAAAAGCACCTCATCAACTTGAAAACTGGTTTTTGACAAGACTCAAAATATATTCAATTGCCTGAATGTCACTCAGATATCACTGGCCTTCAAAACAGCCTTCCAGGAGAGGACTGTCCTTCTCCCAGTCATTACATCAGAGACACCAGGAGCCACTCAACCTGCCAGCAGCACCAGTGCAGCACTGCACATTGGCACGGTGTTGCTGATCAGGACCGATCTGCCAAGGAAAGCCTGCAGCCCAGCCACAGCAGCGCGGACAGCAGAGGTAGTGGGCTTGCCAAGCATCCTTTAATGCTATCAAAGTGTTAAAAATTATATGAAAAACACTGGCGCCGCAGATGTCTTCAAAATACCAGAGCCTCCTTGGCTGCCTGCTAAAATAACCTCCCAGCATTGCAGGGCACGAGAACACGGAGGAACAGGCTGTACTTTATGCTGTTCAATTCCACAACAAAAGATGGGAAGAGAATACTCGCTCCCACAAATGCATCTTTCCCAGCAGACACCAACCTTGTTTCCAGCTGGGGCTGTGAGTGCCCTGGCTACTAATGATTCCTTAATGCTCTCAATTACTACTTGTGTGCTCTCCTTGCACAAGCCTTACAGACTCTGCTTGTTGACTGTAAGAGTGGGGAGAGAATTAAGTGAAATAGCCCTTTGTTTGCCCAAGGAGGCTGAGCTCAGCAGGGCTGGGGGAGCTTGTGAGCCCACCTCACTCTCCCCGTGGAGCACAAGGGAGGGACACGGCTCCTTTGCTAAGTTTAGGCTGGGATGTAGAAATACGAGCTGGGAGCTGTGCCTGGCAGAGCTACACCCTCGGGAGTTAGCTTATTTGGCACTTATGTATCCTCCTGAAGCCTGGAAGACACATTCGTCATCTCTGCAGTACAAAGGTGGTTGCAGTGCAGATGTGAATCTGACTCAGCTCTGTTGGCGTGGCGGGAGAGGCTGTGGCAGGATTGGGATGGACGGCCACGGAAGGGAAGAGCTGGGCACCAACACATTGTGTGACAGGGTCTCCAGGTGAACATGGCCAACTTGCTTCCCCTTCCCAGCCCCTGTGCTCCTCAGGATGCCAGACAAGCTGCTGCTCACCAGCTGAGAGCTGTGACATCTACCCCTTCCCCCAGATATGACCACACTTCTGAGAGACACAAAACTATTTCAGAAGATTTGTTGAAAGCATTTTGGCATCCTCTGGGCTGAAATGTCTCTGTAAAAAGAGGACACTATAATTTCATTATTAATAACAACTCCATCTAACCTCCAGCTTTCAAAGAAATACCACAGGCTACGTGAAAATCTCTTAAATCATTGAAGTGGCCCTGGGATGTCATGGTTGGGACTGAGATCCCAGCCTTTCTTCTCCAGAAAAGGACCCCAGCAGCAGATCCCCTTGCAGGCACAAAGAACCAAACCTCTGACTTGAGGACTGTCTTCCAAGCAATAGCACTTCTGCTCTTCCTTTCTTTCCCAGCCCCAGACTTCTGCAGAGCCTGGGCTTTTATCTCAAGGTCAATACACATTCTTATAATAACCTTCATTAGCTTGCACTTGCATAGTTAAAGATGAACCAGTGATTCATATAAAGCCCTTGCTTAACAGAAGAACGTTGCAACTAACCTTGCTCCCTTTCACCCTCCTGCTAAGCTCCTAAGCGTACAGAAATGTTCGCCGAAGGCAATTTCTATAAACAATCCACTTTACTCTTTTGTATGGTCACTTAAAAAAAAAATATTAACAAAGACAAGCCACCCAACCTTTAGCTAGCACCAACCAAGCAACCGTCACTGTGACCCCCGCAAGCTAGGCTTGGTATTTTTTCAGCACATACATCACCAGGGTAAATATTTGTGTCCATGCACACACAAACAGCTTTGGAAAACACACTCATTGGAAAAAACCCAGATGATGATGTCTTAAAGAGACTAAAAAAATAAGCTACATCTTTTTGACTTTTTACTATTTGAGGGCTTAAGACTATTTTTTCAGCATTAAGCTCCAGCCATGAGGACTGGAAACTTTTTTGCAAAATAGAAGCCTAAGCGTTGCATGTAATCACTACGCCAGCAGTGGGGGACTGATACGTGAAGTGAGAGAAAACTACACCAACCAGCAGTGCTGGTGGGGCTGCAGCACGCACAGACAGGGATGGGACAGAGGTACAACAGTCCTCAAGTTGTTCCTCATTCACTCAGAGCGAATGGAGCTCCAAATCTGCTGTACCACTCAGTCCTACATTTCTTCTGCGTATGGGGAAAAATGAGAGGGGAAACCTGAGACCTGTAGCTCTGCTACACGCCCGCCCTCACATGCATCTTCTACAGACCAGCACAGAGCAAGATCTGCAGTGGCCCTCCTCCAAACCTTCTGCTCCTTCTTGCCAAAAAGAAATCCAGAGGCCCAGGGGCCTATCAGAGCAAAAAAAAGAAGTTTCTAGAAGCGTCTGTTTTGAGTTCTTTCTGTTTTAAACTTCCTATGTTTCCTATATCTTACTCTTCTCTACCAGCTTCCACCTGCTTGTCCCTTTCATGGTACCATCTCCCAGCAGCCGGGGCTTCTCTGCCGCAGGGCTGCATCTGGCAGGTCAGTCATTCACGAGAGATGAAATTCCAGGTGCTGCATAGGTCTGTGCTTGGGTGGGAACAAAGGGAGAACCTCCAGGACATCACTAAGCACTTGAGAGGAGCTTTGTAACCACAGGGAAGATGACTCCAGCAGCAGCCTGAACTCACTGCCTGGACCACCCCATGTCTCGTTTTACCCAATGACTGCTGCAAATACAAGGGTAGAAGGAACAGACTCCTCAGCCCCTAAACCTGTCCTGTTTCTGGCTTTTTAAATAGCATTCCCAAAAAAGCCTCCACCTTCAGCATCATTACACTGTAACTCTTGAGCAATTTGCCCTTTGCCTAGTTGTCTTAAGCAAAAAAATCAGCTTGTTTGCCCTTACCATGATCTCCTACCAGTTGCTGCAGCTTCCCATTGGAATCCGTGCCCAGATTTACAGGGCTATTAGCTACGGCCACAGGTGAGCTGCCATTCTTCTTTCCTTTGGGAACCGGAACAGAACTGGCTTTGTTAGTTGGAGAAGGCAGGATAGTAGGATAGTTCATGTTGCCATGGTTGGAGAGTCCGGCAGTCAGTTTAATGCTTGCAGGGGCATTGGAAGACTTACAGTTCACTTGTGGTCCTTCAACGTGACAGTCTGCATGGTAAATGCTGTGCACAGACTCTGAATCCGGAGGAGGAACAGGGGTCTGCAAGTTGGGTGATGGAGGAGGAAGCATCAATTGGCTTCCAGGTTTCATGACCTTGAGTTCCAGGTCGCAGATCTCAGGGTTGGAGCGCGGCCCCCGAGGACTCCCGTTGCTGATGTGATAGTGGTGGTGGTGGTGGTGATGGTGGTGGTGGATGAGGTGGTGGATGGAGGTGATGCGCTTTTTGCTTCGGTGGCTTTGCCCATTTGTGGTGCTGTTTGGGTTAACTTTTTTCCGGCGCTTACTCTGCCAGTTATTGTACAGGCGTATTGTCCGTCGTTTCACCTTCCTGAAGATGTGGCAGATGTACTTGAGCAGCTCCTCGTAGCAGCTACCTGGCTCCGAGAAGCTGGCAATTGTGCTGTCATTGGAAAGATAACGGGCCCGCTGCTCCTGCATCAGCTGGTTCTCCCGCTGCTTTGTTTCAGAAAACTGTGTTGCTATCACAACCAGGCACAAGTTAATCATGAAGAAGGAACCAACCTGGAGAAAACACAAGGAAAGGAATTAGCAGACACTTCACAAAGCAAGACACGCTCTTCACCACCACATGCTGTCCGGGCTTGAAGCGTGGTTCTTAGAAATCCCAAGATGTCCAAACATGCCAAATCTCAGGGTCTGCTCACCAAATGTTATGTCAACATGTGCCTAAGCTGCTAAACTTGGTCCTAAGCCATGTAAAATTATTTTGGCAACGGTAAAGAAAGCTGTTAACAATAGCCTTCATCACTTTCCTCCCCTCGACAGCGATGACATTTGCTACTAACGCAGGGTGTATGAAACACAATGTAATCAGTTACCACCACAGAACAGATCACTAGGAAATACCTGACCAAGACTGTCTGGAGTCCAATTTGTGCTGTACTGAAACTGCCTCTTCTCTTCTTCTATCACTTCACGCAGTGCATCCTCATTTTGAGAAGGACAGTCAAGGTCCATGCATCTGTTACCTGGTACTCTTGTATCTCTCTGACGCAACGAATTGCATCTCCAGGAGATTCAGTGCTCCTAGTAAAGCCTGATTTATTGTCTGGTTGAGTTGATGCGTTCTTGGGTGATACCAAGTTTTCAAAATGAAGTCCCAAGGACAAGAATGCGAAGTGACCTAAAGCTACACCCTTCCCTCAGCTGTTGAGTCCACAAACTGGCTTCTCACCACTCAGGTTCATAAATCAGCCAAAGGAAAATGTCAAATATTCCCATCAGAGAATCAGTGCCCTTAGGCGTGAAAGGGACTGACGTCAAGGAAGTGGCACTGTCTACATGGCCAGACCTCTGTGCTGTGCTCAGTAGGAAACGTATGGATTTAATCTGGGCCATTGTCTGATGAATCCTCAGGGGAAGTTGTTGGGCTTGTAGTGTTATTCTCCAGTTTGTAGAATCAGCCTGGATACTGTTTGAGAAGCAGCAAGGGCACCATCCCCAGCTCCAAGGCACTTGGAGATTAGTCACCTTCTGGCTTTTCTGCAAGGATCGATATGTAAAGAAGGGCTCTAAAGAGTGGAACGTAAATCAGCGTGGCTCATGCTGAAGGCTCAAAAATCCCTGACTTCAGAATGCTGTTCACCACTGGGAAACTCTCACACTGCTCTGGTCCGTGCCTTTCCCACTGGTGGGGGGAGCTGTTGTGGTTTGACTTCCCAAGGTCTTCAAAACACAAGGATGAAGTTATATGTAAAGAATATCCAGCTACAACAGCACTTTAAAGTGCATCTGTCCCATGTCCTATCTGGATATCTATATAGTACTTTTCCCTGTGCTCTCCTTGTGACTTATATGCTTAACTTTTCAAAAGACGTAAACCCCTAGAGAAGGTTGTGCCCGTTGTAAAAAAAAAACAAAACAAAAACCTTTCTGACATGGGATGGCATCTTCTGAAGGCAACCTCCAGCACCTCCAGGGAATAATACTTCGTTTTTAGGAAAGAGGGCATCACAAGACCTCCAAAAGGTGCTCTGCTGTTATTACTATTATTTAAAGAGCTGAAGTGAAGTTCAACAGTTTGAGGGTCCTTCACTGAAATTCAGTGTCCTGGGGCACACTGAAGAGGCTAAAGGAAGAAAAGCTATAGCCTCTCCACTTTTTGTTCTGATGAGCAGTTCTTTGGCCAAGGCACAACAGCCAGGACTCATCAAGGTGACAAGACCAAGACTGGGAGAGTAAGAGGGAGGGAAGAAAGACCATATGGCTTGACAAGCCGTGACTATGCATCATATGTGACACTGAAAAGGACTGTTGGAGCCAGCAATCTGTCCCCACAGCACTAATCACAGCCTGCATGATCGTGCTTTATTGGGAGGAAGGTCTCCCACTCTGAAGCCTGGCTGGCTCCCCTCTGTGAAAAACCCAGGGAACAACTTTACCCCACACGGACAAGGAACAGGAGCATCTCACAGTTCATACTTACTATTATAAGCAATATAAAATATATAAAATTGTAAAAAGAATGTGCATCCATCACATAATACATGATGTCAACCCATCCTTCCAGGGTTATAACCTACAGGAAGACAGAGAAAGAAAAGTGTAAGAACAAGAGTCAACCAAAAAGTTAGTAAACATCAGTGTTCTGGTAGTGCCTGGTACTCATCACTCCACACCATCTCTCAGCATCCATCCAGACCTGCTGCATTTCTTTTCCCAGCTGCCTTGGGATAGCAGCAATGTGTGACCAAAGGACTGGCCTGAGGTTTCTACGGGAATCTGGTGTGATTAAAATGATAAAACATTACAATAAAACATCTGAAACACTGGTTCTGAGCTAGTGCAAAGAAGGAGGGATTATAAACAAAAGCCTCTTTATGCAGAAATCTGTGCTCCTGGTTTTGTAACGCTACTCAGAAAACTCCTGAATTTTTAAGTCAATTTTGTTTCTGTAAAACCAATTTCTTTGTGATTCCTACTGGCTCACCATTACAACTCCTTCACCAATATCACAGTGAGAAAGCATCTGAATGGAAGAGAGTTACCTTAATTAAATGTAGAATTGATTTCATAATTGTTTTCTCAGTCTTCTTTCCACTAAAAATGCAGTTGAAGATTTAATTAACACCATGCAGGCTGTGTGCAGAGCAGAGGATTCTGCCATGTAATTTACACTTTTTATTTAGATAAAACCTACCAAACCTCGAGCGCTATCTTGCTACTAGTCCTGCAGCTGAAATTCTACTGCAAATTCCAACAAAATCAAAGCTCCTGTCTCAGTTTGCTTACGCTGATGAACCCCACTCACTGTGCTGAATGTGAGCCTTGGTGGTCCTAGCACAAACCCAGAATTGCTGCCTGCCTCCAATTTCAGTGGCATCATTCTTGATTTAAAACAGGTTTGCAGTGCAGGAACTGTGAAAAAAGCTGGCTGTGAATGAGAAAAGGATCAAGCCTCATCAGCCTAGAGGACCTTCTGCAGGGCACGTATGGAAAAGCTGAGCCATAAAGCACTTGCTGTTGGGGCAGGGAATAAACCAGTGTTCTTGTCACACCTGGAGCATCAGGGCAAAACACTTGCAGGGAAGTCAGACATGAATCCTTGCCACCTTTCTCCTGTTTTTTTCACTCAAGGAACTGGAAGAAGCTGCTACACCCGGATCTTGGGTATAAGACCCCATCCGCAACGGGAACAGCACTGCTGTACACACAGACATCAGGGTTCCCTGCCCCGGCACCGTGCATCAGCTCACGCATGCTGGACCATCAACGCTGCTTACTCTGGATTCCTCTCACCCTAAAGACAAATGTGGCGATGTCTCACCAGCAAGTTTTCAAACTCACTTCTCCCACTGAAGCACATGTAACTCACCACCCACTACGCAGCTGGGTGAGATGCCGCCAGCGCGCACAGCTCCACGCTAAAACCAATAAACATGATCTGTCAAAAAGCTGGTAAAAACTGTTTCTGCAGCTGTTTCGCTCTGTCAGCACTGCTAAAGACTTTGAGCAGTCAGGTCTGATGGCACGCTGGCTGAATCTACACAAACTGCGCCCACCCCTCCTGTTCCTCATTACACGCATTAGCTTTTCTTTCATCCCACATCCTCGCTGCTGGTTAGTGATGTACAGGTATCACACAGCAACGCTACGCTTCCAGCGGCACGAGTTTAATAAAAAGAATGGTTTTGGTCGAAGTGAACCCCAGAGATCAATCTGTGGCAGAAAGTTCTCAGCAGCAGATGCATTTTTTTGTGTGTGTGGATGCAAGTGCTGTTATTCACCCTGAGCCTGAGTCTGGGCAGATGCAGTAATCAGTCTGTTCAGTGGTGTGAAACGGACAAGCAATCAAACACAAACCGCCCTTTTCTGCCTTTCCTTTAACACGGTCGAAACGTTTACAGAGAGCAAAGTTCTTTTTGGCTGCGTTCCCTGCCTGTGTGGGCTGTGCACAGCAGCCGATCGTCTCTTGCACTCGATGCCTTTGTCGGTTCATGGCGAAACTGGAGCGATCAAGTTGGGAGGTGACACAAGGCTACGCCAAATCACTGCCAGCTACCTAAGAAACAGTCTCTTCTGTGCGTTCCAAAGTTCTCTCCCTTCCTTTCCCTCCATTTTGATGGGCATTTCAGAGTCAGGCTGCCACAGCTGGCATCGCAGGTGCTCCATCCATTTACACCTGGGGATGAAAAATGAGCCCAGGGACTCCAAAAGTATTGCATTGGGTTGGCAATCTACAAATTGAATGTATTAAAATGATTAAACACAGCCCTCTCTACAAAAGGAGTTACCTGAGGGCTGCTGTTGGGCTTCTGCAGGAGCTGCCAACTTCCCACCTGGGAAACAGCTGCTGAGCAAGAGAGGGCCAACCAGCATTTATAAAGGTATTCTTCTTGCATTCTAGACAGCATTTTCAGCAAGAATCAATCAACACACCACATTTCTCCTCTGGAGGGCTGAAAATGCTCATCCAGCTCTCAGAATATTTAAGATGTAATTAGAATTTGCATTATTTACTACTTACTCACTTGTAAAACAAAGAGATACAGGAGGGATAAACAGACCGCTGGGCTTTTGTTCTCCTGTTTGACATCTTTGTGGATCCATTCCTGGCCTCATCACCCAGTGTAAATGCAGCAGCACCTAGGGGAGGCCTTCCTGAGCTGCCAAAGACAGAGCGTACTAGCAGTCCTGGAATAGGGCACGCTCATAGCACATCTGCCTTCATTATTTTAACCAAATAGCTCTGGAGAAATGCAGGACAACGTGCATGCATAGCCAGCTCTTAGGACCAAAATGGTATCTATGATTTTTACTGCCTGACCCTTGCCATGCAGTGGACTTCTTTCCTGCTGTTCTTTAAAGCGCTCCGAATGACTTTACAACCACATTCTTACCTATTCCAAGTTCTCATTGCATCTCCACAGTAAGGCTTTAGTATAAATGGGAACCAGACCATTTGTATTTGCCAACAGCTGGTCTACACACCACAAACCAAACTCCTTAATTCTGGAATCAAGTCAAAGGCATTGGCACCAGCGCAAGGTTCGCTGCTGCAATGCACAGTCTGATCCTACAGGCTTATTCTCAGACCAGACAAACACAGAGGAAAAGCTGGCGACTCTCACTGTTCTCCCAAGAACACGGATCTATTTTTTCAGTGTTGCTTTGCCCACTGTTCCTCCCTTAGTGCACCCTGAATGCAATATCACCTAATTCACCAGGCAGAAATGACTTCCTCCTCTCTTCACTTTCCAATCTGATTAATCTAGTTGACTGCAGTTCCAGCATGTGGCCCTCCAAGCCCTTTAGTGATGTCTTCCAAGGTCCTGAAGCACCTTTCTTGTGCTTTCCAATCTCAGCAATCCATTCTCAGTAATTAAATTCTATTCAAGCCACGGTTGTTCACAGATATATTAAACAGGGTCTCCAAATGTAACAGTTCAACGCTTCCAATAAATGCAACATACAATTATTTATCAACAGAGATAAGATGGCAAGAAACACGTTTCCCAATTCTGCTCTGATGAAAAAGATGTGCAAGGTACGTGGCACACTAAAATTGGCAGCTGCAGGGAAATAGCTGTAAGATTCAATTAAGATGATTGGCAAGGTTGTCCTGGAGGGTGTTGCCGACTGTAGTCATGTGCTGCAGAGCCAGCGGGAAAGGAAATAAAGCGCCCTTAGCACGGCAAAATGATTCGTGCCTTCGAAGGACTTGAGGCAGTGGGTAGAGAACAGAGTTGTCCTCTAAGCCATCAGAGATCCTGTGTGATGCTCACTCTGATTCTCGTTGCCGGCTCATTCAGCTCTTTACCTCTTACAAAGCAAGGTCAGGGATGGGATAAATCATTTGTCACCCATTAATACCTATGAGGCCGAGTATTAAAGCCCCGAGCCTCTCCCATCACTGCAAGGATTTAACAGAAAGTTCTCTCAGGCGAATGCAAAGACAGATCTTGACTCCACTGATCTTTGGCTTGGACACCATTCCTGCTGTCACCAGTCAGGCATTCCCTGATCACCATCCAAATATGAGCAGGATGAGAGCAGACAATCAGATTTATTTTTTTTTGTATCTCTTCTGTTCCGTGATCCCCTGCTCATGCCACAATAATTTCATCAGTTGTAACAAAGATGCTCATCTGATTTATAGCAGCATAATTGGGGACAGAATCAGGTCTTCCAGTCAAGCTAATCAGAATCAATCTAAAACTCTAGAGTGAAGATCATAAGGGAGATGTAGATTAAAGACGCTGGCAATTAACTCCAATCTCCTCACTGTTCCCAGGGAGAGAGGTGGTTTACTTTGTTTTTTTCTGGGGTCACTTCAAAGGTCTCTGCAGAAAAATTTCTTCTATTATGTCAAGATGTTTTCATCATAAAAATCCTTATCTATGAGCTCTGCCAAAATTTTTGCAAGTTCTTGGCTATAATCGATTCAAGAGCAGGTTATGTTTTCCTTTCGTGTCAGTTAAGAAAGAATCATCCAGGGGGAAAAACCCAAAAATGCAAACTCCAACTGCTCCAATGAGTAAAGTCAAACGCCGGATTACTTTCAGTGTATCAAAGTGCCAACGGCCAGCGCCAGATGGACAGCTGCAGACACAAAACAACCTCCAGGTGCCACTAAACAATCGAGGAAAGTTTGGAAAATGACTGTCTGAAGGGAAGCTGAAAAGATTATCGGAATCGAATGCACAGTACGAAACCTGCAGCCTGGAGACCTGATCTTTGTCACGGCAAGGTTCCACCGCTGTGATGACTCGAACAGATTTCATCTGCAGAGACAGCTTCCCTAAGCATGGGGAAAAACCCCAGCATCTCGCACTTTCATGGAAACCTACAAAAGCACAGCTACGGCACATGGAAAGTTCCTCGGTGGTTCATTTCAGAATTGCAGGCGATTCTTCAACTCAGTGCCTGGCCCAAACAGGAGGTGATAAAGAGATACAGAAAAACCCCAAGTGTTTCCAAAGCATCTGAAGTGTTCATCTTAATTGACATCTATAATTTGCACTCAGCCTCTTTTTCTTCGGCCTAAATCAGGTCCTTTGGGAACAAGATGGGCATTATCTGCATCAAAATCAATTATGCTGAACCGAACAGCAACTCTGAGGATGGCCATTATTATTTGGTTTTGTTTAATTTTTATCTCATCATTTCCCTGGCTCTTCTGCAAGGAGTTTTTATTTCTTATTTTTATAAACCTCATCAAGACAAGATCCAGTGATATCATAAATTGTGAGAGCTATTAATTGCTATGGTGGTCTCAGTAAGGTTTATAAGGCCTTCAGTATTCATTTCTGAAAGCCTCTTATCTATGAACGTTGCCCTCTCGGGCATATTGATTTGGCTAGCGAGCACTGACCAGGGCATAACGGAAGATTCCTTTTCCGTATGCAGAGTGCTTGGCTGCTAATCAAATCACTATTTTTTGAAGTCAACTTCACAATTTTAATTATTTCCTCATGACACATCTTGTTAAGTAACCTCTGTGGTGCGGTTAGAAAAACAAGTTTTATTATATTCTGAGTAATGTCCTTTGAACGGAGGCTTTTCCTTTCACTTTGAGGTCCTGCTTGCTTTCCCAAGCGATTTTAGGCATTGCTTTAGAAATTGAGAGTCTTGCAAAGCAAGTGGCCCTGCAAAACAGAAAATAAAAGGAAACTGTGCAACCTTGCATTTGTTTTTCATTTGTGACTCTCATAGTCGTTCCACGTAAACGTGATCTCTGGTCAGCATCACCAGTTCACAGCAGATCTTGAAAGCAGAGTGCAGCCAGCGCACAATAAAGTTGGACATAGCACCGACACCGTTACCGGTGGCCCAGAACCTCCACAAAGTGAATCTACAAGCTTAAAAATGCCATAAAAACTTAATATTTTTTGCTACAAAAGGAAGGTTAGCTGGTGTCTCTCCATTTCACACTAAATAATGCAAGATCCTCATCTGATAGCAAAAACATCACCGTTTTCAGATGACTACTGCTTATAACAAATCACATCTCAGTCCATATTTATGAGGTTTGATTTACTGTGATAATTATGTTGGCTTCACTGTTTGTGTAAAGTAGCTTATGCACAGGGAATGTATTTAACTGTTTAGCTTCAGCAATAATGAGTCCATTATCAGAGAGAGAGCCATAAACCAGAGTTTCATAGCAGAGCAAAGCTGAAAGATGAAGAGTCCGCAATGAGAAGAGAATCAAAGCCAGGCTGAGATCCTTGCTTACAGATGAGTGTACCATATAGCAATTATGTGAGTGACAGTCCTTCTCCAGACAGCACTGTCTGAAATACAGCAGCAGTTTGTGGTACTGGCCCAAAATGCAAAAAGACAAGGATTTTTGTTAATTGTATTGTTACGCCTTGTTTCAAACTACATTAGAGACTATTAGGGACAAAGGGTGCACAGCTTCAAGCACAACCAGCCCTCTGGGTGGGGACTGTGGCACAAAACACATTCCAGGCGTCCCAGTGCCTCAGCTTTATCCATTCACACTGATCAGAGTGGAGGGGACTGACTACCTTGTTCTCCTGGACGGATCTGCCAGCTCACCATGGTCCGGAGACGGTTGTGTAGTGACTTCAGAGTAAAGGAGCTGAATCTCTGGCTTAGCACCCAAGTTTCCCCTAGACTATGCACAACTCACAGTGCAACAGCAGCAACTGATCACGGAGCAGGTTTGGGGCAATCAAACCCAAGTTAGGCTTCCCTGTAAGAATTATTAATACACCTCAAGACTAGGAGCTTTTTCACCACCTAACTGGACTCCAGATTAAGCCATGGCTTGCTGGAAGCATCCTTCTTTCTGCTACAAATGAAAGATTCCATGGTTGAGGTAGGATGAAACCCTTCTAAAGCTACAGAATTTGTAGCATCTGTGCCACACTGGATCCCACCTCAGGTTAGCCAGTCCAGACTTGGAACCAGTATGGTCTCTCTGACTTGTGCTCTATGGACAACTCCTTCTAGCCTTCAAAATGAAGCAGATTTTTCAACAGCAACTAATCCACACTCTGAGATGCTTTAAAGGGGCTGGATATTTTTAGATTGGGTGTTCAGCATGAAAGCTCTTCAAAAGCAGAAAATAGTCATTATTTGGCTGACCAAATTAAAAAAAAAAAAAAAAGCAACACCACAAAACTCATACCCCATCATTTAGAGCGAAATATTTTTGGTGATCCAAAACAAATTCAAAACTAGTGACAAAACATCATCTTGAAGCAGTGGAAATTAAAGCTTAGAACTCCTCTCCCTTTTTTTCTCCCCAGCCAAAGCTGCTTGCCAGATTCAGCAGAGATAAGCATTGTTGACACATATCATCAGTTTAAAGAATGAACCATTTGACAAAATGTCCTTTTGGCCAAAAAAAATTATCTACTCAATGAACTCTGAAAACATGGGCAGCCAGCACAACAGCTACTTCTGAAAAATATGGCCACAAAGCTACATGTTGCACCCACAAACACAACTGCAGTTGGAAGCCTCAGGCTCTTTCACTTCCCTGTGCTTCACTGTGTCTCCTGGCTGTTCCCCAGGGGATTTACGACTATTGGAAGTGGAAGAGCAGAGGTTGCGGCAGACAGGCAAGCAGTGTATTAGTAGCACGGTGCGTACAACGCTCCTGAGACACTGAGGTAACCGTTCCCGAGCTGTTATTTTATAAGGATGTTGACTGAGATATCCTGAAGTCCCAGCGACAAAAAAGGTCCCAATCAACATCTGAGTGCCAGCTGAGCTATGAGGAAGATGTGCGAGTATGAACCAAGAGGAATAATCCTTCCAAATCTGTTTGGAGAGCAGGTTCCAGGATGGACATTCATGCTCACTCTAAGGAAAAGCAAAGTTAGACCTTCAGGTCTTGTCTCCTCAAATGAGAACCTTTCTTGACTGAGTGACTGTATACATGAGGAGGGACCTCATGTTCATTCTCGCGTTTGTCCATAGCAGAAGTGCACCGAAATGCACGTCATTCTTCCTTTTATTTGCATGGAAGATAAGGTTCCCACTAGAGTTCGCTGAAAGATTTCCAGGCAAGGGAGAAAACCTCAGAGAAGGATTTCAATTACGATGAACAGAGGCTGAAACAATGTGAAGTGGGCAACGGCTGTGGAACAAATCAGGGCACCAAACGATACCGAAATGAACCTTTCTCCTTCCAAACCTGAAATCCCCCCTCCCAAGCTCTGTCCCTCCTCAGCTGGCCCATCTACACACACGGATGCTGGCAGAAGCAGAGTCAGCAACACGGAGACAAAACAAGCTCCTCATCAGCACAAAGAACAGGGGCAAAGTGAATAAATCCTTGATCGGATTGGGACAGCTTACACAGCTCCCAGGGGCTTTTTGACAAGTTGGAGCACAGAAGCTGTAACTTCACAGCCAAATAAAAGGGGTATTTTGGCAGGCAGCCTGCAGCATATGGCTGTCGCTGCCAGCGACCGTACCTGCGCAGGTAGCCTGCTATCGCCTTGGGACTGAAGTAGCCACAGAAGGACAAAGGAAGGAAGTGGGTAGCATCAATTCCCCCGTTTTCCCACCCCAAATTCATTCTCTTTCCTAAGCTTGTCACCCTCACCTTCATGGACTTAACATAGTCCAAGAGCTGGTGAGACCAGGTGCAAACAGAAGTTCTCCATCGAAGCAGGCTACCAAGGTAACGCCTCGAACCCTTGCTGCTGCTGACAGTTCCTTTAATGCCGCTCTATTTCCAGACATTTTTCTTCAGAAGGTGATTCAGCTTTTCCTTTATTGGACCTTCTCATAACGTTGTGTGCCTGCTGGGCTGTCTTCAGCTCTCGTGAACACAGCCAGACTGGGGTTTTTTTTTCCTGACAGCAGCAAGGGGGTTTGCTGAATGTGAAATAGTCTCCTCTGAGAATTTGCTCGCTAGGGCCTTCTGATGATGGGCCAGAGATACGTTACTTGCACGACTTGATTAACTTGTTAACTGAGATGTCTTCTTAAGCAAAACCTTGTAGAAGCAATATGCTCTCCGAATAACATAAACCAGAAACAGAAAGCTGTACCCAAGGACTAATTTCAAGAAGGTCTTTTATAAAGGAAGCTCCTTAGAAAATGCAGCTGCTTCCGAAACACAACATGAGAAGAAAAGGCCACAGAAAAGGTAACTCAGCCAGCACCAGCAGCATCATTACCCCTCGGAATTGCCAGACAAATGTCCATGTAAGTTTTTCCTGAACATTTACTCTCAAAGTTCTGTCCTTCCAACTATATCCTGAAAGGAGGTACAGAGGAACAGCTTGTACCCTTGATCTCACCGTGGTTCTGCCTATCTGACAGTTACTGCTCCTTCAACTTTGTCTCACTAGCTTAGCCAAGAGCATTGCCTCCTTAGGTAAAGTGCTATTATAAGTCTTACTTTCCTGCAAATCCGGCATTAAATCATTCAAGCAATGGTTCTGTGGTTTGCAAAGTAGCCTAAACAATCTCTTTCTTCCCAAACTGTGTATCTTACCAGCCTTTTGGTTTAAGGGGGGTTCTGCATTCAGGCTTGGCCACATCAAGACTGCTGGTTAGGAAGGTGGCCGTGTTTTGGTTGCTCCACCGAGACTGTCAGTAATTCAAATTAAATTAGACTTTGGTAGTTGGGTAATTCATCATTTGTGGTGTGACAACAATACCTGTAATTACTGCTCTTATTGTTGCAGCTGAAATTTGTGTGCAATAAAGGGATCTTAATATCATGCCAAACCTCACAGTTAATTTAGGTTCCATCTCCTTTCATTTATTCTGTAATAAGCTAATTAGTTCACATAATTTGCCATTGAACGTGCCTTTGTAACAAATATATACACGAACTAGCCTATTACACAACAAATGAAGGGAATCAAAACACGAATCATTTGCAGGATTACATAAGGAATTATTATCCTTTCAAACCCTCATGGATGCAGCCATCGTCTTTACTGCTTTGCGATTTTATTATCTGCACTAGGTTGGTGCTCACGTCTGATGCTTCTGACTTACTCTCCTGCGTGGAATGTGAAGGATGTGTTTCATTGTTTGGTACACCCTGCTGCCACGTGCTGGGTTCTTGCAAATTCAGGATCACCACCGTGAAGTTCAAGGCCTTTCAGCTTGGCTTTTTAAATCCAAATTCTGGCAACTGAAAGAGCTTGCCATACTGCTGCCTCCCGCCTGGGCAAACCATTCACAAGGACATTTTGGAGTAGAGATCTTCACGTTTCCCTGACAAAGTCTGCTTTTGGTTTTGTTCACAGTCTGCACAGCATCAAACCGCCCTTGGAAATTCTTGGGCACGATTGGGCACGAAATTCTTGCAGTCACTGCATTTGGAAGCTTCTGTCCGAATCCCACCTGTGGGGCTCATTTCACCAACCTCCCCCTTCTGACAGCTCTTAAACCATGCCAGATTTCCAACTCATTTGCCGTAAGTCACCAGGGATGCTCTTCCAGCCGAGCCCTAAGATTGCCATTATGCAAACTGGAGGCTCGCCAGACCTTGAGGTTCAGTCCACCACTATAACTCTCACAAATTACCATGAATTCATTATTCCCCAGAACAGATCAGGACAATTGGACCTGTCTCATCCAGAACACAGCAGAGTACTTTCTGTCCAGTATTTCAATACCAATTCACAGGGAAGCTCCTGAGCTACTAAACCCATCAGTTCTACTTTCTGCACTACTTAACTCTGAGCCTTCATCTACCTGCTGACCTGATGCTACCCAGCTTCAACTACTAAATGTAATGAGCACATAGCTCAATAGCTTTATTTGTTAAATGTTCTCTGCTTACAGCAATTGTTTTGATTTAGCATCCAATCTCTTGCAGTAATGATTTACTCTTTCCATATCAAAGCTAAGCATTCACTTCACTCACAACAGCTGCTTCTTTACCCAGAGTTATGTTGTTTTCAGCTTTGAAAAGCGAGTCCTTACTTCTAAAAGGAATAAAGATGTAAGAAGAGTTTTTTGGCTGGAAATGCTCCTTAGCATTTGGATGGCCTAAGCAGCACTAAAACCAAGCATAAACCTCCTGGCAGCTGCCAAAATGATCTATGGATACAATATCCAGCTTTGCCAGACACTCTACCCAAAGGAATCAGTTGAAACTTCTGCTGTGGCTGGTGCGTTCTTCCTGGCTTAAAAGTGTACATTTGCAGGCTGAGGAAATGAAATACCAACATGAAATGAAAACTTGCAGTCTGCAGAAAGGCTCTGGAAGTAAAAAGGAAGCAGG
The DNA here is from genome assembly GCA_033558235.1 of Neomorphus geoffroyi. Taxonomy (NCBI): domain Eukaryota; kingdom Metazoa; phylum Chordata; class Aves; order Cuculiformes; family Neomorphidae; genus Neomorphus; species Neomorphus geoffroyi. The sequence goes on from JAUMJM010000038.1 coordinate 1,517,354, forward strand.
ACCCCTTGAGAAGCACCTGCTCATTTTCAATGCACTACGACAGGCGCTCTGCAATGCGTTGCCCCCTGCTCTTTCTCTGGCAAGAACACTGCTGCCCCATGGTGGGAGCCAGACGGGGCCTCCTGGGTGCATCTATCAAGTTCTGTCAAAGAACTGTGCAAGAGCAGAAAAAGGAGAATACAAGTGCAGCCATAGACCTATCTACTGTTCTCACTTGGAGTTCCCTCTTTCCTTTATGCAACACCAGTCAGGAATATTCAAAATTACGATTGCAGCTCCACTCTTGACATACTAATTCCAGGAGAAAACCAAAGCATATTTGAAAACATAGTCTAGTAGAGACTCAGGATCTGTCTGAACCCGTCTGGATTTGGTTTTGAGTCTCTGACACCAGCAGCAGTGCGATTCAAGGTGTGCTACTGTGACAGCATGAGAAGCTAACAAGGTGCTCAGAGCAAGCAATCATCCTTTTACAACTCCCAGATGAAATCTAGAAGTTACTCAGCTCAAATAATAATATGAAACTACAAGGAAATTAATAAATGAAATTCAGAGCTCTGAACGAGTAATTATTCATCATCAACAAAACTAAATGAGAACTTTTTCTCTTTTAGGAATAGATGTCACCTACACTTCAGGAGGACCGAATAAAAGAGAGCACATAGCCAAAAGCATAAGGAAATTTGTATTAAAGACAGAAAGTGCAAATTAAAAATGGAAGAGTACATGGATTATTTAGATCAGGCCAGCCCTTACAGACCATGGCCTCTGGACTGTGCAAATATTCCAGAGTTAAAAATGCTTTGAAAGCGTTTCGGCTGCTGGAGTGCGTTTGCCACCTGCAAAAGCTCCCCCAGCCCGAGCACCTTGGTCTCTTGTGAAGAGCTGTATAAGTGTGGGTCAGGACAGACTCAAATTCCACGAGCTGTATCTCTTCACAGGTATTCCAGCCAGAACAGACCATCAGGATTAGTCCTTCCTCCCTCCAGTACAACCCGGCAATCCTAGAATCGAGTCTAAACCACACCACCACGCTAGTTCCTACATTTCAGAATGACGTTAAGTCTTGCTTAAGGACTTGGATAACAACTCTCCATTTCCTGATAGCACAGCAAAAAGGACCCTAACTCTCAAAAATCCCTGGGATTTATCCAGATCTGATTTGCAGTGCTAGAATTTGCCATACTTTTGTCTGCCTCAAGAAATATTCCCCCCTTCTTCTAGAATGCACTGAAAAAAATGGCTGTTCTCTCCAAATGCTCTCTTGCAACACTTGTGCTGGCATTTACTCCACGTGTCTTTAGTTGCAGTTTCATGCAGGTGGAAGCAAATTCCTTTCTCCTCTAACGCATCTATCAAAATCTTGCCACACAAAAGCCGACAAAACAAAAAGAAAGAGAAAAATCTTTAGGAGAATCCTACCTGAAAAATAGCTATCCAGGCATATCCAATATTATCAAAATTGATAGCTCCGTTGTGCGGGTTTACGTCCCCTGCCATGCATACGTTGTAATACTGGTTCCAGTTTATGCAGGCATTCCTGCTGCTGAAGTCAGGGTTGTACAAACTTGGGGTGTAAGAGTCCATGCTCAAGGTGCACTCCACCTTGTACTCCTTCGAGTTTGGGATGTTGGAGCATTTCTGCATGCCATTTTCACGATGCGACGAGCAGATGAATGGATTCTCCTCTGCTTCGTCTGTCCGGTAGTATGGATGCAGAAAGGTAAGGTTGTATGTCCTGGAGGGGGAAGAAAGAGAAGGATGAGATCAAACCTCGCACCCCTTGTTTCATCAGCAGCAAAAGGCGCTGGTTCTTGTCCCTGGATTGTGTGTGTTATTTCTCCTTTGCCCTTCAGCCCATCAGACTGGGGACACGAGGACACAGCTGAGATATCAGCCCCTACCTTTGTCTACAAAGCTTTCTCATAGAATCTTTTGGTTGGAAAAGACCTCAAGCATACCTGTCCACTACTGAACTCTACCCCTGATTACATACAGCATCCCGTAAAGCACCAGTGACCCTTCAGTTAAAGATCAGCCTCAGCTCTTCCAAGTGAACGGGGCAGCTGAAAGGAGAGGGTACAGACAGAAAGATCCCAGCTGGCCAAGTGATTCCCAAAAATCTAAGGAACTTCTTGTTTCCATCTCGGGACTTTAAGATAGCTCTTCCGATGCTCAGAACATGCTTCAGAAAAGCAGCTTTCCAATAAATTTGCCCCTCAGCACATCACTGTGATGAGTGAGCTGAACTTTACCAAGGGGAGACCCCGCCACAGGCCATCTCACATTCCGCCTGGACTCACATAAGAAAAGAAAGAGCCCACGCTATTATGCTCACTGCATATCCCATTTAATTGGCCTGGATAAAGTTTATGGCTCTGTTACAGCTAAAATAAGCAAGTGCTCTAACTGCAGCATGGTTGGGATGTGCCTGTCTTCCCAAGCTGTTCCTCACGGGCAGAGCAGCGAGCAAAGCAGAGCCCAGGACTTTTCATGCAGCTTGATTAGCGTTAGTGAGACCCACTGGCACTTGGGCTGCTCAAAAGGAGAAGGTGCAAAGCCCTAGGACAGAGCATCTCCTGTGCTCAGAGCTGCAGGGATCCAAGATGCTATATAATCAGTCAGCAGGTAAAGGAAAAGACAACACAAATTACACAACCGTGGGTAGAAGATAAGCAGGTAATTCTTCAAGATAGGACAGCTGTGTTTTTATCTGTTTCTGAATGTACTGAACTATTGAATAAATTTGGCTCTAATGAGTGCCGAACTCATGCTATTCCACACAATTGCTTGAAATTGCTCCCCAAAACCCTTGAGCCAAGTAACAACTGCACTTTAAGGAGAGAGCAATTGCTGCAGGGCAGAGCTGAGGGGAAATTACCCTGAACAACTTTCCTGAGGAATCTGGTTCTCCTCTATCAATGAATTGCTTGAGATGGACGTTGAGGGTTCATCCAGCTTCAGGAACAGGCAAGAACAGCACATCAGAGAAACTGGGCATTGTTTGCTAGTAATTAAATGTATTCACCAGCAATTCCCCTCCCATTTCAGTGTTCCCACACCTCTAGACAAAACTGTAACACCTTCTTCCCAGTTTCTGTGCCTTAGATTCAAGAGGCAAGAAAAACTTGAAAAGTGTTTTTTCCTCCAGGACTGCCTAAAAGCCTTCTCCTTCCCCTCCTACAAACTCGCTTCACTTGAAGGAAATTTCCATATAAAACAAGCTGGAGAACAGGCTGAGTGCTATGCTAGGTGTTTGCCAGATCAGATACTACAACCAGCAGAGTCTGTCGCACAAAGGGAGGGTCTCGCGAAGGCTGGCAAAGGATTAAAATGCACCGAGGCACAGAGATGTGTCTGGGAGCACTACTGACTTTGGCAAAGACAGCTGGGGAACTTGAGAGAAGAAACAGAGGGAGGAGGAGAAAAGATGCCTGAGAAGTGACTTCTCCTAATTCACAACTGGGAGGCAGAGCCCCATTTTGGCCTCAGTGGGTACGCTGAGAAGGGCTCGGCTCAGATGCAAAGAGCTCCTGTACCCTCAAATGTGGTGGGGACCACACCACAGCTGGGACATCTCTGCTTACAGCCACAGGGCCTGCCCAAGCCTGCTCTCAAATTGGTTCTGGGAGGGCTCTGCCCCTCTACGACACAGGATGAAGCTCAGGGCAGAGCCATCTCCAGGTTTGAGAGGCCATGGGCGCGTGTTCCACCAGCCTCTCCCAAGAAACTTAGTAGCAGGTGCTCTGTAGCTCTGAACTCTGCAATGGGACACTGGGATCAGGGCTTTCACCCTGCAGTGGTGACAGGTTTAACAGCCTCAGATCAAGCCTGGACCATGCTGTGCACTGCCAGATACAGCAAAATATGACCACTCTTGACAACAGGGATTCATGGATTACAGGCAAAGAGTCACTCTTCGAGTCCCTGAAGTGAGGTCTGATGTGCTACTTCTCCATCAAACCACCCAGACCTCCAGCTCAGGCTTAACAAATCTCTGCAGTTCTCAAACTCTCAATGTGACAAGTCCTGTAAACTCAGGACTTTATTTGGGCTGCTCAGTACCCAGACGTGGTGCTTGTAATCTCTTCCAAACTACAACTGATTTTCCAGGAAAAGCTGCTCCAGAGCCAGGTGGAGCTGTGAAACTCAGCAAAAACTTATTTCCTTCACCACCCTGGAATCAACACCCCCGCACAACACCAGCAGCAGGAGTTCCCCGATCACAAACACCTTTTGGCAGCAGGCAGGACACGAAGGCTCAGCACACCACAGCTTGTGGGCCAGTGTTATTAGGATTCTGCTCAGAGCAAAGCTGGATTTGCAGAGGAGCTGGACCACCTCAGGGGATGACTGTGTAATTAGCAGCTATGGCTGCACAAACTCCTTTCCTGGGAGCAGTTTTGTGTTTAGATGCAGACACACACATGCCTGTGCCAAGAACGCCGACCATAGAAGAAGTGTTGGGACAGAACTGCTGATGCATCAGCGTGATGCTCCACTCCGACCTCACAGCCGAGCTCCCCTAGAAGCTGCCTCTTCCACCACATATACTCAACATCCAGGCCACACATGACTCCCCAGCTGTCTGCCCTCCCCGCTGCACTTCTGACACATGTTCACTGTCCCAGATTAATCAACTTCATTTCAGCCCCCAGCGCTACCCCTGGTCTCCTGATACGTCCATCCCAGCTGGATAGGCTGCACAAGGAGGACACAGCTCGTCGAGAGCAGTGCACCAGCCAGTTCTGCGGGAGCCCAGGCACCCAGGTTCACTGGAGGCAAGGAACACAATCAGGCTGGGGACCTACAGCACAAATCCCCCTCCCATGCAGCACTTCTTTATTCACTACATATTGCAATGAGAAAGGTACTTCATGAGCCACAGACACAGATTTGAGAGGCTGCGCGTTTCCCGTGAGTCACAGTTTAGGAAGCCTTGGGCTGAAAGAGAAATACTGCCTGCAGACACAGTGCCCTGGGCTGCGATCTGATGAGCTGCAAAGAGGAGACGTGGGCACAAATTGGAGAACCAGAAAGAATGACACTTTTTAATGGCTGTGGGAGGAAGATAAAACCAGGAAAACAAAGCACAGCTTGACTGTGAAAGGCGGATGAAGCTTGATTTGGTTCTGTTGCTGCCTGATTTTATCCTCCCTCTTCTCTGCCTTGTTCGGTTTTGCAGTTACCCCCACCCCCCAATCATTTACAAACCCAAAGTCCTCCCTGTGACAGGCCAAAATCAGTCACGTGGGGGTCACTGTCAGCCCAGCCCTCTTCCAGCCTTTCCCTCTTCCACGTCTGCTCTGGACACACAGACACCATGAGCATCCATCCGTCCAGCTGGGAGGGACCAACACCTGCAGGATGCTCTGCCATCACTGAGTACGGCAGGGAAAGGACACACCAACTGACAGCAAGCACTGCAAGGTTTTCTAGTTCCTCTGCTTGATGACCTTGCTGGCAAAACCAGAAAGGGGAAAGAAGGAAGGAGAACAAGAATGAGAAACAACAGTGTTGCAGGAGGGAATCCCCAATATCCACAAAACAAATGAATTAGCTTTGCCAAGACCATCTATCTCCATGTGCAGGAAAGGTCAATCTGACTTCCTTGCCACGTGCCAACAGGTATAGTTAAAATAACTTATTAATAGTATAAAATCCACTAATCAGGAGACCCTGGTGCTCTGCGGAAAAGACATGAGAATATAATTCCCAGAATGGATCTTGTTATCACATTAGGAAGGATTAACGCCCCTTTCTCGGCCAGCTGCCCAGCGCACATCTTTCTCTGGGCTTGCAGCAGCCTTGCAATGTATTTTCCTTTCTCTGTCCCTGTTCACGTGCAGGAAGAACAACAGCAGGGCAGCAAAGTCCATTCTCCCCCACATCAAAGGAGGCCGAACAATTATTCTCTGTTCCATCTTTCCCCAGGCTCAGTCTTCCCAGCACAACCACCCCATGCAGGACACAACCCACAGCAGCTGGAGAACGGTGTGTGTACACTGAGCACAACTCTGCTACAGTTTTCCAAGGAGCAGAGAAGGAAACGGGAAAGGTGGAGGAAATTCAGCACCAAGCAGGATCCATTCCCTCCAAGAGGTGACAACCCAGTGTTGCAGCACAGAGCGATGCCAGGAGCAGCAATTAAGCAGAACTCAGAAGAACCTTTCAGACAAACTCGGAACTGTCTGCCTTGGCCGTATGTGCCTCCTCACAGCTCTACAAAAGCCAAGGAGCCAAAGGCAGCACAATGCCAAGCAGGTACAGAGTAATTAAGACTGAAGTGTTCACATTATAACTGTCCTGCAGCATTAGATAAATACAAAACTCTTCACAGCTCTCTCTCCCCTCTCCTGCTTCCAACCCACTGAGTTCCTTGAAAGGCTGCACGAAGGGGAACATGCTCCTCTGCATACCAACACACAAGCAAGGAACACACCCAGCAGCAACAACCCTGACGAGCTGGGGGTGACCCAAATCCTTTATTTACAATGACAGCAGCTCATGATGGTAGAAGGGATCCTGGAGATCTGACAGATAAACTGCTGGCTTTGTTTGCCCTTCCCACGCGTGCATACTGAGCCTTCCTCTCTCAGACCAGACCAACCAAAAAGCCATTAAGCAACCCCCTTTCAGCTCCCACTGCCCGGCATCTCCTGCTCTCGCTCATGTAGCAGTGAAGACCATCCCAGCACTGCTGTTCCCTGGCAGGGGAAGGGCAGCCCAGCCAACGACCTCCCTGGGGGTGGAATATGTGTCTGAGCCACTGGAGCCCTTTGAAGCACCACTCTGGTCTCCAGAGCTGGCCAGGAAGTGACAGCTTCTCACGTGTCCTGAGTAGTTGTGACCCACTCCAGTTTATTGCTTTTCACTGGGTCTGTTCAGTCTGGAGAAGAGGAGACTGAGGGGAGACCATATCACAGTTCGCTGCTTCCTCACAGGAGGAAAAGGAGGAGCAGGCACCAATCTCCTCTCTGGTAACCAGTGACAGGACCCAAGAGGATGGCAGGAAGATGTGCTGGGGTGGGTTCGGTTGGATATGAGGAAAAGGTTCTTCACCCAGAGGGTGGTGGAGCAATTGAACAGCTCCCCAAGGAAGCAGTCACAGCACCAAGCCTGACAATATTCCAGAAGCATTTGGCCAAGGCCCTCAGCCCCACGGTGTGAATGCTGGGATTGTCCTGTGCAGGAACAGGAGTTGGACTGATGGTTCTTGTGGGTCCCTTCCAGCTCAGGACATTCTATGATAACCTGCTACTGCAACAGCCCAGCAACTGCTTGTCATTCCTTCAAAGTCACTACTAAAATAGAGTCCTTCACAAAGCAACTTCTAGCCTGATATTGCATTGCAACAGCGCAATTTTCAAAGGCAGAGACAAAGCAGGTATTTCCAGCACACCTCAAAAAGTCCCCAAATTTCGATCAGAATGGGCTATCTTTAGAAATAGTTTCTTTCCTTGAAGCAGCCAACTTTCAAGGGGGAATTAAAAGAAAAGGTTTCCACAGGAAGAATAATGATGTCAAAATCAAAGTCACTTTTTCCATCTGATGCCTACCGTAAAGTTGAATGGCCCAGATAGCTGCTGGCAGCAAGGAAGCGAAGAAGCACGGAGCAGGCAAGAATCTATATTTGAAGCACCAGTCTCTGAGCTCTTACACTTGCTTTACTCCAGAAAAGATCTAGAGCCATGACCCTTCCTTGCCTGACATCCTGGATTGTGTTTAGATGCTCCCCCTCACTCTAAAGCAGTTCTGTTTTCATCTGGGAGGGTCTGATACCACCACCAAGGTGAGCCCCACAAATAACTCAAACTTTCTCCTTTATGGGGCTGTAAGTAAAATCTGAGCCAGGATCATCACCTGGTGAGCCCAAATGTGGGCACACAACACACCTCTCCATCCTCCAGCCCTTCACAACCTGACAAAGGGCTGGCAAACATTATTTCAGGCTGCTGACAGCACCCCTGGGATTTAGTGGGACTTGGCAGACAAAACTAAGTGACCAGAATCTCATTCCCCCTTTCCCGCAGAGCTCTATTCTGTTTACTTCTAACAAAACCCAGAGCTTAACTTAAATCCTGCATCCCCTGGGTGAAGGCTTTGTCAGGGTTTTTGTTCTCTTTGGCAGCTCTCCTTGGAAGGGAATGAATGGTCAGAGCTTTCCAGCACCAACGGCAAGCACGGCACCTCGGCACAGGGACGGAGCAGGAGGATACAGTAATGGACCCTCTCCAACCCAACTCCTTGGCTGGGGTTTGTCCGTATCTCCACATCATCTTGTGGGCAGACAGCATCCTGCTGCTGGTCAGCAGAATCTGCCAGTTTGGGCCAAATGCTGTATATTTTGGTCCATCTGTACATTAGCAGGAAGACCCTGAAGTGCTTTCCTTGTTACTGCCACTCCACGCCTACACAATTGTTGGGTGCTTAAACACCACCGCAGGGGGGAACCATATCCTGATGCCTGGAACTGTGGATTCAGGAGAAAGAACCAGGAATGACAGAAGAAGCAGGAATAGTTCCATCCAGACTCCCTAACGCTTTCACACCAAGTTCCTATCAACCTGGGATAGCTTCTAGCTGGAAAGGGAGGGACTGGCTCATTGCAGCCAGGTTCCTTGGGTCTAACCCAGCAAAACACAGACCGAGACAAGAGCCTCAGGCTGGGTGATGGTACCAGAGCATTCCTCAGTTGTTACACTGATAACGGCACCAGCAGAGCTGGAGGATCCCTGCCCTGCAACAGAGCTGCCCGTGGGCCTGCCAGAAGCCTCATCTCTCCAGATCTCTGGAATGCTCTAATGTGGTTCACAGTATCACTAAGCACAAGGCATCAAGCAACAGGACTTGGGCACAGGCAATGGATGGCCCACAGCCACCCAAATTCACCACTCTCTGCTGCGAGGAGGGCACCCAGGAGCCAGCGCAGAGCTGCAGCGAAGCGGGGAGGAGACCTCTTCCAAACCTCCTGCCTCTTCGAACATGGAGGTTCAGCACAGCAGGCCCGGCTTTGCCTTCCCTGACCAGGACCAAGACCCTGATAAGAAAATCCAACTCCCGTTGCCTTTGATGTTTCCAATGGCCACCGTGTACGAGCCTGCTTTGTAGCTGTATTTAGCCAACGCTTCCCCTGTCGTTAATTTTAAAAGCTCAGCTTTGCAGGAAATCACACAGCATTTTAGAACCCTGGTCAGAGAGATGAGAGCGACTCAGTGAAGCCAATTACAGCTCTGTACCCTTTGTGCTCAAAGTGCTGCCCTCACACAATGCCATCCCCACTGAACGAGGCCACCCGAGCACAGCTTTAACACCACCCTTTGGGCTTTTCCATCACAGCTCAGAGGTCACTCAGCTCAGAGTGACCGAGGGTCTCAGCGACCAGCAAATCCCTGCCATGGGTGCAGGAAAGAGATGGCAAGGTTGGAGCATCAGGATGTAGGAGCAGCAGCACACACACGGCAGCCTCATCAATTTTCTGCTTTCAGCATCTCTGATGGGATAAGGAAATGCCATCAGGGATGGTTTGCAGTACAGAGAAAGGCTCAGAGAGCTGAAAACCACGGGACTCCTCAGCAAGAGGCAGGAACAGGACCCGGGCTAGAGCTGAGGGATAATGTCCGCTGTCTTCCAGACACAAAACAAGTTGTAGACAGCAGATGATTACAAACGGATATAATTACAGGCTCTATCTTCCCTTCCAGAGCTAGAGTTGCCCTGATCAGCTGGTCTCTGGCTTTTCCTCACCTCTGAGCCGCTGACATCTTCAGAAGGATTTTCCCAGGCACATCTCCCTTTTCTGCTGAAGCTTGCAGGCTGCAGCTGGGTTTGATCTTTGGTTGTGCTGATGGGTTTTAAGGTGTGCCCTTACACTACACCCCTAAAGGGGCAAGTGCAGAACAACACAAGCTCAGTGTCACTCAGGGATTGCTGGGGAGCAGCAAGAGCCAGGCTGCCCCATAGCAGAGGATGAGCCAAGAGCCATCCCAGTGTCACAGACAGAGGGCAAAGAGCAGGCAGAGTCCAGGGTTGGCAGCAGGGTCCATTCAAAGCCCCAGACATGGCAAGTGATGAACCAGATCCAGGAGCCATCCAAGGAATTCAGGAAGAAGCAAAAGAAACCAAGAACAAAGGCAGAAGTGGAGACGGACACACCAACAGCACAGCTCAAACCAAGACTGAGAACTGAGGCTCAGCTTAAAAAGAGCTCCTGGGCCATGGGCAGGGTGTGGATGGGGGTCCCAGGTGAGGCTCATCAAGGTAATTAAGGCATGTTAGCACCCTCAGCACTTGGCAGGGATGCTGCTCCATGCAACTGCCTAGCTTGGAAGAACCAAAACTGAAAAGCGAGTAATTAAACGTCCTGCCCATTTCTGATGCCTGTACCAGAGTGACAGCAGTGTACAAATGTCTTTAAAGCCTTTCACATCCAGCAGCTTATCTTAATACACCTACAAAGACTTATTTGTGTATTTCAGAAGCATCTCCATGGTGCTGTCTGGGCCAGCATGCAGACCACAGCCCCCTGCCAGGTGATGAGGTGTGTTTGTTGATCTCCCGGACCTGCACAGTTTTGGGAACTGGCAATTTTGGGAGAGCTGTGATGCTTTTGTTTGTCTAAATCCTTAAATTCTCAGAGTCAGGGATCTCAGCGTCCTCGGACAGAGAGAAGTCAAACCACTAATGTCCTTGTCCTTTGGGTGCAGAGGGAAAACATGAAAAAGCCACTCCCAAACCCTCAGTAACTTGCTGACAAGTGGGTTTTTTCATACCTGGCCAGACTCAGTCCTGAAGCCAACAACCTGTGAATCAAGTTGACAGCCCAGTTAAGAGCTGCATGGCTCTCACCCGACCCCGGCTGCACCCCGGCTGGATGCTCACCCTGTGACCACCAGGGCTTCTCCGTCAGGGGAGAGAAAGAAAGGAAAAACAGGTGGAGATATTTTTTGCTCTACTTACGTTGCTAAATTCCTGTCTAGGAAACATCTGTTTCTCAGCAGCCCTGCCCAGAGCTGCACACCGACAATCCCAAAGATGAAGAAGACAAAGAAGCACAAGAGGAGGACGTTGCCTAACATAGGCAGAGTATCTAACAGCAGGGTGACGAGTATTCGCATACCTGTGGGGAGAAGGAGACAACAGGTTAGAGGAGCCCTTTGACAGCAGAAGTGTGAATGCCACGCTGGTGTCTGCTGCTCTCAGGCTTGGTCATGCAGCCAGCACAACCTGAGCAGAGGAATTGGAATGTTTATATATTCCCCTAAACACTAAGGCTGAAAAGGAAGGTAAAGAGTGTAAAAGGCTTAGCAGCACACGGGGACAAACAGCGTGTTTCCAAAGAGTAGGATGTTGGGATGTTTTCAGTAACACGGCACTCAACAGGACACAAACGTGGGCAAAGCTGCAAGATAGTCCTTCCTAGAGAAACATCCCCACAAACCATCAGCCTCGCAAGAAATTGTCAACATATATATTTATAAACGTAGTGAACATCTCTCGTGAATCACAGGAGTTGTTCCCCTAAACAATACAGAGCCTCATGTGGGATGACAGCAGTGGCAACTCTCCGAGCCTCCTCCATGGACAACTCCTCTTCCATGAAGGGCTCCTCTCCTTGCTGGCCACCACTGGCAGCTGAGAGCCACTCCTGCTCCACAGCTTGCAGGACAGCCTAGCAGGGCAGTCAGGAGACATTTTTGGTTTTTTGAGAGGGAAAAGTAGGATGCAAATGTTTGTTCCTCTAAGCAAAGCTCTCTTCTCCTGTTCAGGCTGCCAGAAGACCTTCCCAGCCAGACCCACATCCCTCTGCAAGATTCCCCATTAATCTGTATGCAGAGCAGAGGCTCCCCCAGCACCTTTGCTGTCAGGGAAATGCTGATTTCTAGGCAAGATCTTCCATCCTAAATAAGAAGACTGAGGAATGAGTCAACCTTGTGGAGCCTCAGTCCTTGCATCTCCGACAGGCACGCTCGCGGCGTGGGGGGACTGGGCAAGGAGGCAGGTACTGGGCTGGCACCTGGGGGCTGCCCTGCCTCAGGGAACCTTTGAAATAAAGGATAAAAAGGGAAAAACGAACCACAGCTCAGAAATTCAACAGAGGTTAAATGCGGCTCTGAGGCACCAACCAGCCATCATTTCATCAACCGATAATTGATGAGAGGAGAACTAATGAAAAGAGGAAAAGACAAAGGAAAATGACAAATTGTAGAAAAGAATAAAATCAGAAACCAAGCCTTGGAAGCCCGGTGCTCAGCAGAGAGCAGGGCTCACGTTTATGACATGATGGAAATCAATGTGGCTGCTGGGTGAGGTGACGCTGCCACCTCTGGAGATCTTCTATCTCGCTAAAATGCTGCTCTGCAAGCACCTTTTTCTGCCTGCCTGCATGGAGCTTTTTCTCCCTCGGTTTCCCCTAGCAGGATGCTGCTCTCCATTACTCATCCCATTTGAACAGAGCACGGCATTTACTCTGATGCAATCCCTCATCCCTCACCACTTTCCACATTGGCTTCTTCCCTCGGCCAGCTCCCGAGTCATGCCTGACGCCCCTCCTGCTAATTCCATGCTGAGCAGCCCCCAGGGATGGGTATTGAGAGCAGCAGAGTCTCCAGGAGAGCAGTGTCCAACCTGGCACCTCCCAGGCTCTGGTGGGCAGCACTGGCAGGAGCCGGAGTCCCGTCACGCTGCTTTAGCAGCCTCCTCGCGTCGCTCTGCCAGCGGAAATGCAACGCAGCCAAGCCGAGCCGGAGCTGACGTTACCTTGTCAGCACAGCACGAGTGGATAAACTGCCCCGGCCAAGAAGTCCGCACTTATAAATAATTAGGTGTGAGTAACAACCTCTGCATCCCAGGGCAAGAGCCTTTCAAGGTCTCCATGCCCTGCTGCATCTTGGCTCCGGCGCGGCTCCCCGCTGCTGGCGCCGGCAGCGGATGCCTCTTTGGAGGAGCTGCAATGTTGGTGCCCAGCCTCGTGCCAGCCGTGCTGCCTGCCCTCCAAATGCTGTCTCCGTGCTGCCCTGGCGCCAATGCCATCCCGCTGGGAAGGGAAATTCCCTATAACCGCACCACCAGCCGCAGGGACAGCACTGGCTTCTGCTCCAAGTGCAGGGGGACACCCAGAGCTGGAGGCAAATGTGGGTTTAATTTTGTAACGCTTGTACCCAACACATGACGTCATCGTAAGCCCCCAAAGAACACATCCCACAGCACTACCCTTTAGACCTTCCTTGCAAATCTATCTTCGGAAAAGCAGAAAAGACTTAATTCCCACTGGAAAGAGGATGCTGGGCTTGTCTTCTTTTCCCCTCCTCCCCCCTACTCCTATGAATATCTTTGCCTTTTTTTTTTCCCAAAAATGGTTAAAATTTATCTCCCTATGCCAGACAACTTTTTTCTGCTCAGCTACTTTTGGTATTTGGGGTTGTTTAATGGCACCATTCTTGAGATTGAATCCATCTGTTCGCTATCCGCTAAGGGTGCTCTGGGCTCTCAGCAGAATGTCAAGTGTGCCATGGGAAAAGAGCACAAGCATTGGTTAGGCTGAGATGAGGATCAGGATTCCTTTTCGTTCCCATTCCATGTGATGCCTGCTTTAAACCACATAGTAGAAAAATAAAAATAAAGCAGTGAAATGGATTTGAAAAAAAAAAAACAGTGACCACTACTAAAAAAAACCCCTTAAATACAGCCTCTGCCAAACATAAATTGCAGGAATTATATTTTTCCAGTCATTTTCAAGGAATAATTTCTAATAGAGATGATGTTTTTATTGGCTGGGGTTGTCCTTTCTTTTCTTAACAAATAAAATAGAAATGAAATAATCTTGCGGGTGAATTTATTGTGCCTGGAAGCGAAGAGCTAATAGCACTGGCTGGAACCCAGGAAAGTGCCCAGCCATCACAGGGATAAATCGCCAGGCTGTTTCTCATAGGTCCCTGCTTCCCTGATGCTTGTGACTCAACGCCAGGCTCATCTCTTCTGACCCGGCTATAATTCGTATCTGCTCGGTGTCCTTTTGTGACTGTCATCGAGCTGAAACCCTGCTCCCGCCAGTGGCGCGGTGGCCGGGGGAGCGTTGCTGTCACTGCGCTGGGGACAGCACGGACAGGGCTGAGCTGCACGCGGTGGATGTCCAAGGTAATCCATCAGCTAAGCTGTAGCATCCTCATGGATGAAAGACTAAGAAGGTAAATGTTATTACAGGAAACTGCAAAAATACAACAAAATAGAAGGTTGCCACTATCCATTCTCCGCAGATTCTGGATTAGGTCAGGCTGAACCAGTAAAAACCACGATGTTAAGAGTGGATGGAGTTAGTGTCCCATAAACAAGTCAAGTCTGCGATTATCTGCCCTCCAGGAACTGAGATCCTACCCTGGCACTTGTTCAAGACACTGGTAGGGACGTGTTGAGACTAGGTGCTTGTCAAAATGGGCAACTCAACCCCAAACATGGATCGAGCTCTTTGGATTTAATCTCACATATCATTAAGAAGAAAATTGATATTTTCTATTGCTTGTCTTTTGAAAAAAACTAAGAAATCCAAGTGGCAAGCGCAGCAGAAGACAGCCCGACAGGTTGACTTCAAAGCTTCAATACCAGGTTGCTAAGGAACCAAAACACAAGCTGGACCGAGATCAACATTTCACCTGGACTTCAAGGTGAAGATCCCTGGGCCTCAGTTTAATACTGAGCTGAATCCCAGCTTGCGACTCTGCCATTTCAAGGGAGAGCTATGAAGGGCTTCATGTATTTGAACAAATTCAGAGCGAGCCCGATCATCGCCCCAGCCTGAAACCTTGGTGGGAGCTCCTGGCTGAACATGTGCCAGCGTCCCTCAGCTCCTCCCCATCACAGCGAGGCCTAGAGGCACCACAGTCAAAATCCCAGAGGAAAACTTTGTGTTGTGCTTTCAGGCTGCTCTGAAACCCTGGTAACAAAGCCTCATTAGGAAAACAAAGCTCTGGAGGGTTTCGTGGTCCCTCTTAGCTTTTCGTGTCTCATTTTAACTTCTATCGTTGAATTTAAAGAATTTTTTTTAAAGCAAAATCATGCAGAATTTAAGCTCAGAGAGAAACTTCAGTCTCGTGTGCGTAAACCTCCGTCTGTTCCCTTGGTGTTCGTCTGAGGTGCTGGAACCAAAACCCTTCTGGGGGAGTTTGTTTTGCTGTCCCTCACTGTGCCGACGCGATGGGCAATTAATCTTGGCAGGATGTTCAGCGTGGACCGGCGGAGCTGGCTCATAGAAATGTGCTTTTAAGAAGCACAGGAAATGTACTTATTTGCAAGGAACCTCTATGATTTCCATACAATGCTGCTGCATTGAGCGGATTTGGGTTAAAAATTTATGAACGTGCCATGAAATTAGTACCTTGCGAGGGATTGCTCAGCAGAGGGCTGATTCCGGCAGGGAATTATTTCAACTTGTTGGTTCGTCTTTCAAATTGGATTTAGAAGACAAGCAGCTGAATCCACTTGAAAATGGATTTAGGGGCCACTTGAACTTTCTATCGTGGATGAACCCAATTTTGTTGTACATGACAGCAAACCCTCTGCGGTATTTTACCAGCAACGGAGCCTGCTGCGCTCCTAATCCTGAACACAAAGAAATGGAAAGACCTCAAATAGCTGAGAGGAGGAAAAGAACTCATCCAGGGCAAGAAGATCCTTCTTGGAACTGACCTTTCCCCTTTCTTGATAGGAACTTTGTTATTTACTCTGCACTAGGAGCAGAGAGTTACTTGCCTCAGGGAGTTCACAAAACCGTTGAAAAAACAGCCATGGAAATGTGGCGCCCCAGGTATAAAATCTACTCCCTTGGCCTTTACTAACACTTCTAATCATAATAAATGATGTCTAATTTGCCATTAAAAATTAAAATAAATGAACTTCAGCAGAAGGAGAGGAGACTACTACTGCAAGACTCGGCACGCGGAGAGCCAGCCAGGGTGGCTTTAACCCCTGGGTTTTATGAGCCACGTAGAACCTGTAGCATGGCTGCCACCCAGATCAAGGTGTTACTTACTTGGGACCCTGTTAATGGCTCGTAGCGGCCGAAGTACGCGGACGGTGCGGATGGCAGACAAACTCACGTTGTGTCCGTCCAGAGAATACTCCATCATGCTGTGGGGGAAAGAGGAAAGACGTTAAGATGTGGGATACTCGCTCTGCAGGCACGAGGACGCTGGGGCTGTCATTGCCTGTGGACTCTGGGAAGAGTAGTCCAGGCTTTCAAAAACCACCTGCTCTGCATTTGTAGCTCATAACGTGCATCGTGCTGTCAAGAGGGGATATTCCAGCCTCTAAGAGAAAATACCTACACGAGCAGCAGCGGTACAGGGGCCAGCAGGCAGAAGTGCTCCTTGGCTGTAGGCACAGGTAACACATCGAAAGGCAGGACTTGGCAAGGAGCTGCAAAATCGGAGCCACAGAAATTGGGGCCGAGGGGGAGTCCCCAGCTATCTGCTCAGCCCCCACTTTCCATTAGTTTGTGCTCAGACTGGCGGCGCATCCACAGTGTTCCCAGGAGATCACGGCACAACCCCACGCAGCTCAGAGTCAGTACGATGTTTCTGATATCATACCTCCTACTCACCCCAAGCGCACTTTCACATCAGCTCATCTCTCTCCTTATGACAAAGATGTGAATAACCAAGACGACAAATGACGTTAAAGTAGTTTGGTTTCCATTTCATTATTAAGAATAAGCAATGATTTCTTTTTCATGCTCCGTCTCCATTTCACATAAACATTTCTCTCCCAGGCTGGGAAGGCCGTGAAGTTAAGTCAGTTTTCTTGCTCTTTTATAGCAATGAGTGGCAAATGTGTGTAGTGTTGTTTTTTTAATGGGGTTATGGCTAGTTAGCATGGCTATAATTACAATTTATGAGTTAGACTACAGGGAAGTACTTGTAAATATGTCACAAATCTCTCACCACGCCTGTTCCAATAACATAACGGCATCAAAAGCAGCCCTGCAAGTATGCTGTTGGATCCCATGGAGAAAGAGCTTTTGTTTGGGGTTTTTCTTTAAATAAACAAACAGATATAGAAGGAGGAAGGCAAATACGAGCGGAACAGTTGCAAACAGGCACTTCAGAGGCCTCACTGAAAAGAGATTTTCAACTGAAAAATCCTGCAGCCAGGACGGACCAAAATCACGCGCCATCCAGAAGCCAAAATGGGCCGAAGCAACAGCTGAACAGATTTCAGGCAACAGCAAAGGGAGGTTAGGTTTAGGGTCAGCCTTGTTCAGGCACATCTTTGCCCGTGTGCTCATGCTCTGCTCTGCCCAAGCCTTGCACTTTGTATTTGATGCCTTGTCTGCCTCTACAAAGTTTAAGTGGGAATATAGAATAAAATCATAGACTTGTTAAGGCTGGTAAAGATCTCTAAGATTATCAAATCCAATCATCAGCCCAACACCATTGTGTCTACTAAAACATGTCCTGAAGTGCCACATCTGCAGGGGTTTTGAACATGTCCAGGGATGATGGCTCCACCACTTTCCTGGGCAGCCTCTCCCAGTGCTTCGCCGCTCTGTCAGTAGATAAATTTTTCCTGATATTTCCTCATCCTGTCTCTTGTTATTTGGGAGAGGAGACCAGCACTCACCTTGCTGTACCCTCCTTTCAAGGAGTTGTAGAGAGTAATGCGGTCTCTCCCTCAGCCTTCTCTTCTCCAGGCTAACCAATCCCTCAGCCACTCGTCACGAGACTTGTGTTCCAGACCTTTCACTAGCTTTGTGACAGCTAGATGTCACAATGTTCTGATATATCTAGATGTTCTGATGTTTGCTTCTCTGCTGTTCCTGGCTTGAAGCTGTTTGGTGGAACCCTGCACAGAGGTGACTTTGACCCACCAGCCTGAATTTGCCTTGCAGCAATCTTGGTGATTTTGAGTAGTTTTTAGTGATAACCTTCCAGAGATATATTTTTTCTGAAGTAGCTAAATCTTTATAAATCAAAACCACCTTGTAAGTAGGAACTGAGCTGAATGTGATGAATAGCTTAACAACTCAGCACGGCATGAAAACAGGTTTTAAATCTAATGTGTGTTCATTAAGCGGCTGGAGCAGAGCAGTGGGAAGCAGCCCGAAGCCACACGAGGGACCACACAGTGGGAAAGCCATTGGAAATGCCCGTTCACGCCTGCGTCGAGGGGTTTGGAGCCAGCACTAGGTGTCTGCTCTAAACAGACCTTGCAGGAATAGACCAAGCAATGTTCGAAGTCCCTGAAGTGAACAGTGCTGAAGCCTGAATCTGTTTGCTGGCGTTGTCCCAGTACAGCACGCTCACAATTTATCGGGTGGCTGAGTAAGTGGATTTTAGCGTAACTGATAAGAGTTTTTGATCTACTAATAGCATGTAAAAGGAGTATGAAATGCTTCAGCTGGTTATGCACTCAGGAGAGCACATGCACCTATCACGGTGCTAAAGGACCAAATCCTGGAGCCTCACTTTTACTTGGCCCTTGGAGTTTCAATGGGGCTGATAAAAGGTGAGTAATCCCAAATTTGGCGTAGGAAACAGACATTCTGACCCTGACACTTTGGACTTTCATGGCACTCCATTTAGAATTTGAAAGTAAGTCTCAAGGGGGTCTCATCACGCACTGAAGCCAACCTGAACCACATGATGAGGTCCAGGCTGGACCTTCTACATACAGTGAAAACATCCGAAACCTTCACAAAAAAGCCAAAGGTTTCTTTGTCAAAGCCAAGCTTGGTCCTCTTCTCATATCACACTTGTAAACCAAGAACACCCTGGAAATGCCTGACAGAAACCTGCTGGAGATGAAAATTTTGGCTATGGAGGGACCGGATGTCTGGGTGGACTGCTACTTGGTAGGTGATCCTCTACAGCCCTCTGGGTACTGCAAAAAGGAGGCACAAGCATTTGTGATGCCTTCTACCATGAACAGTTTCCAGTCCTTCGGTTGTCAAGTTAAAAATGCCCAAACATATTACATGAGCCTGCGATGTCTCCAGGGACTGGATGCACGAGAAACCTCTCTGGTTTCAGTTCTTGTGGACAACATTTTTGATGCTTGGGAAATGCTTTCAACTTGGCCGCTGGACAGCCTGAAAGGTTGTGAGCTCCATTCGGTCTGAAATTTTCCAGGGTACATTTCTCAGGCGAACAAAACATGAAAGGGCTTTCAGTGTTGGAACAAACTTCAGACACAATCTGTTGCTAGAGGCAGGAAGATGTGTTTATTTTGTAGTTTCCCTGCTTACCCTCTGCTCTCTTTAGTGTACTCGCTAGTAATCCAAATCAGTTTATTCGAGGAGACTGAATGGGACAAACAACGCAGGCAGCGCTGCCTAGCACTTGCCTCCTTTCTTATCAGAAAAAGCCTCCTAAGGACTTCATCACATCCACCCCCTTGCTGGAAAAAGCAACTCGTGTTATTCCAGTAGGGTGCTCCCTGCTAAAACCGCCTCCAGTTTTAGGAGTAGGCAGTGGATCGAATGGTGGTGGTGGGAGAGGCGAGAGAGGTGAAGAATCCCAGCCCGTCTCACAACTTCTCCTTGCCCTTCAGCAGCGCTGCTGGCCAGCCCAGCTCCCAGCCCAGCCTCTCTTCGGAGAGATGGGAAATAACGTCGCAGGCATGGCTTCGATACACAAAAATCATCTGGACATGGCCTGGAATCAGCCAGAGAAGGGGCCACTCCTTTTCTGATCTTCAGCCTGAGTAACGCCAAGCTGGCAGCACGGCTTCCCATCTGTGTCTCCTGGTGGTGCTTCTGCTGTTTTCATTCTTCTCAAACACGTAACAGGCACCGAGGGTGGGGAAATGCCCCGAGAAACTACGGAGCTGCTGTTCAAATCACTCCCATAATGACCATGGTGTCTCTGGTGCTTCCAGCCACCGAGGGTGGGGAAATGCCCTGAGAAACTACCGAACTGATCCACCAGCCACTTTCCCCCTCGTCCCAGGTGCGACGTGAATAAAGATCCCGTTACCAAACCTGACTCTGAAGCACGAGCAGAGGGCTCATCCTTTCTGCCTGCGTGTGCTATCCTCCCACTTCACTGAGAAGATGTGTTGGAAGATGTGGGGAACCTCTGCCCACCCATCAGGAGAGCTCATCCTGCAGGTTCTGCACGGGGAAACACTGTCAGCGCATTGGTTACGGGTGGCAGATTTCTGATCCTGAGTTCCCCCTGCAACCACAGCCTTGCTCTTCCCCTACCACTTCTGGCTTGAGCGCTGCACCAGCTTTGGAAAGAAAACATAATTAACTGCTTTTTTTGTTGTCCCTGCTGTTCTTCTGTGGGCTGTAACTGCACACGGGTTCAAAGGAAGCTCTGCGCAGGAAAGCTCATGTTTTATTCAAAGGAGTAAGGCCATTCCTAATTGTACTCCAGAAAAAATAACATGGAGCAAGCCAAAGCTCCATCAATGCAGTCAAGACTGTACATCACTAATCTAAGGGTAAAAATGCCCCAACATATTACAGGAATGTTCTAATTAACCCCAGGTTGGTCAATATAAACCCAGGAACACAGGAATAAGGCAGAGCTCTGTAATTAAAGCAGGTACACTAAGCAAGTAAAAGAGCCTGGAGTTTCTAAAATCCATTTATTTATATAAAAAAGTTTTAGACTTGCCAAGTTTTTAGTTCAGTGATTTTTTTTTTTTCCCTATGGCTGTGAGGCAGCAGGTGTCAAAAGCACCCAGATCTTCCTTATCTCTGCTTATTAACACATCCTGTACAAATAAGCAGCTGTAGGGGACAGTAAATGTAAACCAAGAGAAGTTCACAGGAGGCATTTGCATGCTCTTGTAATTTGGGAGCATCATTAATGGCAGCTGCTGGTCAACTTCTGGCCAGCTTCTTCCTCTGGGATTTCAACCTTCTGAACCAGATTTTTGACCATTTTCTGCCTCGTCGTAACGGTGTCAAACAGCAGGAGCAGGGCTGAGCTCCCGTGTGCCTTTTCCACCCATTCTGGAGACAGCAGTCTTAACTGCGAGCGTTGGGACATGTTGACCATCTCAAGGACTAGATCAGTGGTGGCACTGGTGAACTGATTGCTACTGCAGATCCAATGGCCTTTGCCCTGACATTCATACCCCACCCCACAATCTGGTGCGGTTTCCAGAGGCAGAACCAAACGAGACTTATGAGGGGTTTGCCTTGGAACGAGCCTGGCAGCTTTCACAAGATGTTATGAAACCCAGCCAGGACAACCTATAGATCTGAGTCTCTGGAGTTTTCTTGCTTTCACCGCAAAGAGCAAATTTATGAGGTTTTGTTACTGACCCCGCCATCACGATGAAGAAGTCCAGGCGATTCCATGTATCTCCAAGGTAACACTTCTGCCCGAAGATCCCCAGAGCCACCATCTTGATGACCATCTCCACCGCAAAGAAAGCGAAAATGAAGTCATCGAACGCCTGGAGAGCAGTAAAAGATTATTACAGTCAGTTCTGCTGTGCTTTCTTATCAGGGAAAGGGAAAGCAGAGACACGATCTACCCAGCACAGAAATATAACCTGCAATACCTGACGGGTGATGGTAACCCCTGAGCTCCTGGGCCAGCCCACTGCCTGCGAGTCATTAGCAGCTTCTCTTAATCTACTGACAAAGACGTAAGGACATCGCTGTGTACAGACTGGATGTGATTCTTGGCATGTGAAGCCTAGGCACTCCACAGCAGCTTGTGGTTGGGTCCAGGAGGTCCCAGCAACGTGCTGTGGAAGCTGCATTTCCCACTTGGGCAGCTCGTAGCTCCTAGAAAGAATCTGTCCCATCTAACACAGGGGTATGTGCTTCATCTCTGATGCCTTCATGGACTCCTGAAGGGACCAGGTTCCTACTCACAGACCCAGACACAGCTGGCAGCGAATGTGCACGTGAAGCACAGGCTGATAACTGTAAGGGCAGTTCTGCTGCCTATGAGGAACGACTGGAGCAGTTCCTCTTGGTGCAGAGGCTCCGGGCATCCCACTGGCAAGCCCGTACGCCCGTGTGCAGAAGCCTCTTCATGAAGACCAACATTTTGGATTTTAGATTACTGTGAAAACAAGAAGAGAACATAAATGTGTGCAAATTAATCCAGTGCTGCCCCATAAAACACGTCTCAGCCTGTACTTAAAGAATGACTCCTGTAGGGTAGCAGGAACCTGGAAAGCTGTCCTTTCTCCAGCCTTCCTGGAGACTACAGGCACATGTGGAAAATGCGGGTGTACTTGAGGATACCATGAAACGGACTCGGTTGTAAATCCTCTTCTACATGTTGTCTGTAGACTCGAACATCAGGAGATACAGATTGCTTTTAAATCACATGCAGAGGCTTTGTTGTTCTGAACGACAGACTTGATAAAGCACAGGAACTTCTCAATCTACAGACACGACTGCTGCTGTCCAAACCACTCTCACAATGACCACACTGCCTGGCATTGCGTCTCTGGTGCTTCCATACCGAGGCCTGAGTGATTAATGCTAAAATTAAGCACTCGCATGGAAGCCAAGTTCCCACTGTACCCGTGTACCTCTGCGGCTGTGTGCGGGCAGCATCTTCTCTGGCTGGTGGCTTTCTCCATCAGCCTTTCCCTTGATAAGCTACATCGAAGTTTTGCTCCGTTATTTGAGTGCATTTAATAAGTGGCATCCAAATGCCTCCACAAGGAAGTTTAGGCTTCTCTGCTTCCTGTTCTGGCTTCCATTCCCTCCTGCAAGTTGTGACAGGGTGAGGGATAATGATGGCTTTACTTGCAGCCCTTTTCTGCCTGCAAACCCTTCAGGATAATACTTTAGTTTTTGCAAATATACTCAATATGCTGTCGTCGTTCCGCTGGTATTAGGAACCAAATTCAGTGCCTGGGCTCCTTGCGGACTCTGTGTGTGTGTGTGTGTGTGTGCGCTTCAGGGAGAACAGACCATACAAGCTATGTGACTTCAACCTGATTAAAACATGGAAAAAAAGGGAGGCAAATGACAAGCATTCAGTAATGTCACCCCCTCATTCAGGCAGGATTCCTTTTTGTCTGTCTGGGTATCTTGGCTGGGACGGGCATCGTCCAAACAAAAATGGCAGGGATGTGGAGTGCAACCTTTCAGGAGATATCGGACACTTTCTGATGGACTCTCTAGGGCAGCTTAGTCCACAGCTGCCTGCAGGGTGACACGTTCTGGTGATGGAGATGGACTTCACACCACCGTGGAGCCTGACCCTCTGAGTCTGTTCCTGTGCTGGAATCCTCAGGTGGCAACAGCTTCTCCAAAATCAGTCTCGTTCCATAACAAATCTCTATTGGCTTCTCAGTTCATCTGGTTTACTTGCCTCTGCAGTTAACAGATCCTCTTTTAAGGCTGAAAGAGGGTTTGATGATAGACTCTGTTCCTGGTGTTTGTAGGCAGTTCTGGATCAGTCTTGGAAAGAGGCTGGTTGGAAGGATCCTACTGCCTTCCCGTAAGGCCGAACCACTCAAAGGGAAGTAAAGCAGCAGATCTGTGCGGGATTCAAATGAACCAAGCCCGTTACACCACCACGTCAGTAATCCCTGTCTGGGTTGATGTAATGCATTAGAAACAAGGGAAGTCGGTTCCAAGCCCGAGAACTGAGTTGCTGCAGGAAGCCCAGAGCCAACGTGCAGCCCACACACCAGATGCCGCCGAGATGTGCTTCCAAAATGAATCCTGTGGGCATATGGCAGCGGGGGGATCGCCAGGACACAGAGAGGAATGAATTGACAAGAGTGATGCCCCACTAAGCCTGGGGCGAGCAAGAGGTTCCCCCTGGCACTGGCCAGCCTGCAATTAAAAAGTGTTTGACGCCTCCAGTGGAAACTGGATGCCCAATTTTGAGCCCCCCCTACCCTTACTGATTGGGATCTTGCTGGGCTAACCCAAATCAGTCAACCTTTGGGTGTCACCTCTAGCCATGGCAGGAGGTCTCCTCGGAAGACAGAATTAGCACGTCCAAGCGTGTCTTCTTGGGAAAACCACTCCTATGGGAAGGACTTTCATGGATCCTGGGGAAAAGGGATAAGATGGGGGTCCCAGCTCCCAGGATGGCCACCTCCCTGCAACCAACACGTCCCAGGCAAGGGGGGAAGTGTAGGGTCCTTACCTCCAGGATGGAGCAGCGCTCCGACTGGCACTCCACGTCCTCGCAGGGCTGGAACATGCCCAGGGTGACGCAGTTCAGGAGGATGACCAGCATGCTGACGTGCTCAAACCAGGTAAGAGGAGGGCGTTAAGGAGAGCACACACTTCAGTGGCCATCAGGAGGGGAGAAGCAAAAGCACTGTGTTATTTACACATGAAAAAGCCTTCACTCCTCATGGAAACAAAAAAGAAAACACGGCCAGACATCCCAGATTTGCTACGGTTTGAAGTTTTTGGCAACTGAGTAGAGGGCCTTGGAAAGGGTAGTCCTTTCGAGGGGGGCAAAGGATGCCTTTCATTTCTTACAGAGCAGCAAAGTAAAGAGAAGGCTCCAGGAAAGCTGGGGAGGGGCTCTTGATCAGGGAGTGCAGGGATAGGATGGGGGGGAACGGTTTTAAGCTGAAAGATGGAAGATTGAGATGAGATCTTAGGAAGAAATGTTTTCCTGTGATGCTGGGGAGGCCCTGGCCAAGGCTGTCCAGAGCAGCGGTGGCTGCCCCATCCCTGGAGGTGTTCAAGGCCAGGTTGGAAGGGGCTTTGAGCACCCTGACCCAGTGGGAGGTGTCTCTGGGGAGCTGGAACTGAATAGGCTTTAAAGTCCCTTCCAACCCAAACTGTTCCATGATTCTATTATATGGGACATAAACCAGGACCCAGGGTGCACAGCACAGATTTCAGAAGGGAAGGAAAGGGCTCAAGGCTGGGTGTCCTCAGTCACCAAAAAAAGGACCATATTCTCTTACAGGACCCACCAATGCTCCAGCGCACTAACATGAATAGTTTCAAAGTAGTAGGCAGTGATTTGCATCAGCGCAAAGCAGCCCCAGAGCTTACGATTACTGCTGCTGGTGCGACTATTAAAAATAATAAAAACAGATTTGGGGGAACTAAACAGGAGTTTCATAAATTAAGCATGAATGAGAGAACTGTTCTTAGGGAAGTAATCGGAACCATCTGGGGATGAATACACCTTTATGCTTTCAAACACACAAGCGTTCACGAGCTAGAGGTCAAGCAGAAAGCAGCGCACAGACATTGTCTTATTTCTGATTACAATAATTTTCTTGCTCTGGAAAACTGAACAAGATTAAGATTATTAAAACAAATAAGATTAGCCAAGTGCAGGGCTACAGTCTAAAACTATTGCTCACACGCTCTCATTTACCCAGTTGAAAAGAAAAAGGAGAAATCAGTGGGGTCAGGTCCTGTAGCTCCCTTAAAACCTGAACCCATCGTGCTTCTTGTTTTAGAGAGGGCTTTAATTAGACAATTCCAAACCAGGAACATCTTGGAGCCCATGCTGGTTTTTGGGAAAAAACGCCTCAGGCTTAGAATCACACTTGTCTAAAACAGAAATGCATGACATCAAATAAACAAATGAACTGAAATCCTGGTCACACCGTCAGCAATGCAGAAGGAGCTGGAGCAGGCAAAGCTCCTGCCCACAGCCCCAGAGGACTTGTGCATTGCTAAAATAGTAATGTCACTTTATTTTAATCTCTCCCTCCCTTCAATGAGTTCTTTCTGATTTTTGACATCTTTAAGGGCTCTTTGAATCCCCTTCTCTTTCGCCTAATAAGAAGCAGAGAGGTAATCCTGCTCCGTAGAGAAAACAGCCCACACCAGACTCAAACAAAGCCCAACCCATGGCTGTACCCTACTTAATATTTGCATTGCTTGATGGGATTCATGTGGAACTCCCTGTAAACAGGACTCCCGCGCTATTCCCAGGGCGCCTGCAGTTGCATTCATTTCGCTTATTACACTTGCAGATATTTTTTCTCCTTTAAAGTAAAAAATTAAAAGCATGTGGATTTTGTACTGTTAAAAAAAAAACAAACAACTATAACTGTGCCAATGAATTAGGTTTTTCCAGAGCAGCACACTGGCCTTGTACCTGGTTGCTCTGACCTTGCTCCTCCTCACTGCTCCTGGGCTCGTGCCGGCTCCATCCCCTGCTGTTCCAGCAATGGGAAGGAGTACAACCTAGATTTTTCCTCAACACAAGATGATGAAGTTTTGAATCCACCATCTGCCAAAGGGTTCCTGGTTGTTTTACAGCCTCCATCCTGCTCTCCACTGCCTGAGCCCTCGTTCTCAGCAGAACTGACCAAAAATTAGGTTGTGTTTTCCATTAGAAAACATGGATTCGTCAAAAGTGAATCATTGACAGTTTTCACAGCAACATTCAATCAGGATGGATTTTTTAGTGTAAAACATGGAAGTGTGTGTCCCCAGGAAGGCAGAGGCACAGCCCTTTGCCCAATGGAGTCCTCAGGAGTATGGGAAACCCTGATGGATGCTGAGGTCTTCCACATCCCAGGCTCTTCCTGGCTTCTGGATCGGTGTCTGTTTGCTGCTCAGATCACTCTCATCAAGATACAAAATCACAAACATTTCAAAAAGCAAGTTTTCTGAACAGAAAACCTGTCTGCCCTCTGGATCTGGCACCTGCCCCCAATATTTGATTTCAGTGGAGTGATTGGAGCCTAAGGCTGAAAATGTTTGAAGGGTAAAGCCCCTGTTCTGCTGAGCTTCCCTCAGACCTTTGTTCAGGTGCTCTGCTCATCAGATCTCTGAAAAACTTCTTTCTTTCTGTCCTATAAATAACCTATTTGTGGGTTTTTATGGTTAAATAATCACCAACGCGAGAAGAACTGTCACTGGTGTTGAAGTAAGTGCCCCAATTCCTTAAAGACAGGCAAAGCCACCACTGTCCCCTGTCCATCTAACACCAAAGTCGAACTGGGTGTCTTTCAGGATGCCAGAAGAGTTGTTTTACTTTTCTAAGAGAAAAAGAAGGGCTCTGCCATAGCTTTGTGGTTGCAGACGTTTAGAGGCTGTCAGCGTAGTCAGCAAGGGTCAGCCACAGCTGCCAGATGGAAAACGGCAACGCTGCTGCATGTAGAAAGAAAGAGACAGAAAAAACCTTCTGTGGCCTCTGAGGAAAAGGCTGAAAAAGTGGGTGAAACCCCACTGTTGTGAACAGTTTTGCTTTGGCCAGAGAACAGGGTAGGGGAGGAGGAAGCTCCTGCTCAGGGCTCAGGTAATTCGCAGGGATGCTCCCATCCTCCCTCATCCCTGAACCCTTCCCGAGGGGATGCAGCTGGAAGGGTCTGAGCTGAAAGCTCCTGTCCCTTCTCATCTCCTCCAGCCCATCTTCTCATCCTGTGCCTGCAGCTCCCTCAAAGGTATAATTCTCCTGTCCTATTTATTTCCACATCAGATTAATGGCAGTGAAATCCCTAATTCGGACGCAGAATTACCCTGAGCGCTCTGTCCTAATGGGACTAATCCTCCTTGCCTCTATTTGAGGGAATTTCAGTTCACTCCCTGCTGGCTGAGGAGAAGCCCAAAAGCTGTGATTTAATCCTTCCCCAGCTGCTTTCCCAGAGCCCCTCAAAGCCCTCTGGCCCTTTGGCATGGAGATGCCCCAAAGCAAGCCCCCCTGGGCAGCGGGAGGAGATGCTACTCTGCTGGGTGGGATTATAGAGGGCATCTTCTCACAGCATCCTCCCCATGGAGCCTGGGCAATTCGAAAGTAAAGCTCCATTCTGATAATGATGGGAAAACACCCAGAAGAGAAAAAGAGAGAGGAACAGATGAAAAAAAGTCCAGGAGCAGTACGATAGGGAGCTTGTGCCAGCTAAATAGCGACGATGTGGCTGGAGAAAGAAGTCTCATGGCATGGAACAGCCTTATGGGTGACCCTGCAGCACTGTCGCACACCCTGCTGGGCTCTTCTGCAACCAGGAGGTGAAGGAAGGTGTGGGATGGCAACACCAGACTCAGCTGTACGGGGCTCCTGCCCACCCTCTGAGTGGCACTGGATCTCGTGCTGCTGGAGCTGGGATGGGACAGACTCGGGCTCCTCACTGGCTGCGACCCAATAAAACCACCGTGACTGTGCAAAAACGGGTACTTGGGAGTTACCATGGAAACTGCTGCTCTCCAGGCCACCGAAGCACCACCCAGTTTAAAAGCAGCCAACTTTGCAACTGGAGATTTGAAAAGAAAAAGATGCAAAGGGGAGATCTAGACTTGCTGCTGGAGGGAAAGGTAATTGCAAAAGATTTGCTTCATATTTCTTCCTCTGCCACGAATTCCCAGGCAATGACATCTCCAGCGTACCTGGTTACGGAAATCGCCTCCAGAGAATTGCCTCCAGTGGCTTGAGGTTGAAGAGCCAGAAGAAGCCTCGGCATAGGCAAGAACCTCCTTCCTTGCTGACCTCTGCCCTGCCAGTTTAGCTGAGTTAAGAAGAGAGATGGGAATTCAAGGGTGTGTTGAAGCCGATGCTCAAGACGACACATGTGTTTCCAGCAGCAAAACTGAAAGGCAGGAGCCCAACGCAGAGGGCTGAGGTTGGCAGCCACTTGGCAGCTCCACATCACCTATCCAGCGGTGTCAGGGCCAGATGATGCGTTTGAGGAGCAGACAGCCCCAAATAAAGCCGTGGCAGAGCTGTGCATGTGTCCTTCTCAGAGGGCGACCTCCTGGCACCTCCTGCCTCCGTCTGTAGTCCCTGCCCTCTACCACCAAGGCTCCTCCATCACGGAGGCAGTGACACAGCCAGACTCTCATCTCCTGAGGACTTAGTTAAGGAATCCAGCTAACAAACAGAATAAAAAGATGGCTTCAAAAGTGCTGTCTGGTAGCTCCAGAGCAGACTGGGACATCAGAGTCGCTTTGCGTCTCAGGATGCAGAGCAGACCGAGGATGCCTGCAGCAATACAGCATTTCACAGCATTAACTATTTTTCTTAATGCAAGTGTTTCCTGAAGGCAAGTTTGCATTTGGCTTCTGATTTAACTTCTTTCCCTCTCTCCCTTTTTAAAGCAGTGCAGCTGTGACTTTGGGCGTTGCTGAGCTCAGACCCCGTTCCGAGGACCAGAGGAATAGGGTAGACCCTGGTATCACCGCCTGCTAGTGGCACACAGACCTGCCCACAGGTTGCCGGGATGAAACCCAGAGGGAGAATTTTAACACCCTGGTGTCCAGATCCTCATATTTAACTTTAGAAGAGACTTAATTCTGTTGAGTTTATGGCAACACAACAAAGCTAAGTGACAGCTTAGCTCGCAATGCTCACCGTGCACTCTGCATCCCTTTAGTTCAACCGGTTTAGGCACGGACCTAATTAAAATGCAAGAGCAGCCCCAGCCAGGCCTAACAGCTCCAGAGAAGGTCTGTATTCCATGATTTGGTTGCAGGCAGAAGAAAAGAACCTGATCTGGTTAAATACATCCATGCGCCTGCACAGGGGGTGGACTGGATGGCCTGTAAAGGTCCCTTCCAACCCAAAGCCTTCTATGATTCTACAACTCTGCTGACCTGAAAAATGCAAAACTCAGCATCCCCCAGCTCCTTCCAATCATAAACTTCCGATTCTTGATCTCAAAAGAAATGTAAAATTAACTTCAGTGACGCAACTTGGATCTCTGTTTCATGTATTTTGGCCAGCAAAACAATGGGGATAGTTCCTATTAATAAAAGGCTTCAGATCCTTACACGTTTGCACAGCACTAAAAGGGGATTTCTGGGCCTGCAGGTCAAAATCTTAATACTTTCTTTAAAAATCTGAAGGTCTTCTTGAATATAAAAATGAAAGACAAAAAGAAACTGCTTGTCTTGTTGGAAAGCCAGGTTTTCAATACCTGCTTTAAACTCACACAGGTAGAGAGCAGCCAGCCATGTCTGCAGGCCTGCTTTGTGTCTTGTTCGCTTCACATCAATCATTTCCCCACTCCAAATAACACCCAGAAAACTCCAGTGATGTGGCTATGGGTCAGGCTCAGATGTACCATAATGCAACTGCTCTCCTTCAGCTCAGCCAGCCGGTGCCTCCCCATTTTCAGGGGGACAATCTCTGCCAGCCGTCGCTCCAACCCTAAAAATATTTCTGCCATAAACACAGTAAAAAGTGCCAGGGTTGGATCACCGCTGTGCCACAAACTCCCTAGATTTCACCCCATGCCTCGTGATGAAGGACAAGGCTGCTGCCAATTCCCAGGTCCTGCAGAGGGATCAGTCTCAGCTTCATTTCAAAGCTCCCCTCCCCAGCTCTCATTTCTAAATGCCCTCATCGGAACCAACAGCCTAAACACTCCGCAACGAAAAAGCAGCATGCCAAGATCACGGTGCTCACTATTTTCACATAATCTTGTTATTTTTAAGCCAGTCAGGGGATTTTGCAGACTTAACCCATTATTTTAAATGCTCAGATTTGGCAGCATTGTGATTATTCCTGTTATCGTATCTGTACTGTACACGATGCTGAGGAATCACAGAAATCAATAAAAGCCAAGTTCCAGCTACAAGGACAACATATGTTGACAGAAGAAGCAGCCAACTGAAATTTCAGTTTTTATTATCTAAGACGTAACTAATGCGCTAAATACACACAGACACACACACACCCGAGAGACTGGGATTTTCAGAGCGCTCTCAGTGAGGTGGGTATGCACTGCTCATTGGAGAGCAGCAGGACTCCGGTGGGTAATTCCTCCTCCACAAAATCACCACCACATTCTGCCTCTAGAAACAATGCCAGTCAGAAATCTAAGCACGCGTTTGTCAGTCGTCCAACCCGGAGCACTGAAGCACCTGCAGGGAAGGACGAATCCAGCAGTGTGCCCAGGTGGCCAAGAAGGCCACCAGCATCCTGGCTTGGATCAGAAATGATGGGGCCAGTGGTCACTGCCTTGTCCCACCAAGCCCCACGTCACTGCCACCGCATCTGTGTGTCTGTATCCTCTGAGTGATGGATGGGTCACCCTAAAAGGTTTGGGTGTGGGTGGGAAGCAGCTGCCGTGTAGAAATACAGAATTCTAAGTACCTAGTGCCTGTTTTACCAGGATTTAGAGGCAGTGCCCGAATACTGAACAATTACAGGAATAACATTTCCCATCCTCTCATGCCACCAGTGATAAAAATATCTTTAAAGTCTGCAATATCCACCTCATCCTGTACGCTGAGCTACAGAAACCAGTCCAAACTCAATGATATTTGGTAAATAGGAGCAGGGAAAAAAATAAAAGGAAAGAACAGAACAGGAAGAAAAATGAGTCAGAATAAAATTCCCAAGAGGCAGCGCTGGCTGGTGCTGGCATAATTCTAAGGAACATTCTTATTTTTAAAAAGTTGATTGATTAAAGCTATTTTTAGTCTCCATACTGCATTGGATCATTCGGGTTCGTTTGCTTATGAATTGTAAAACAAAATGAGGCAGCTGTACTTCAGAAATATCTACCTCCCCAACAGCACCACAAACACGCAGACCAGAAGCAATATTTCAGCCCAAAAGACACCAAGCTGGCACATGTCTTTGGAGATGGGGCTGACTGCAGAGAATTCTTGTTTAAGAAAGGATTAGCCTGAGTTACTGGAATAATTGCAGTCCTATGTGTGCTATAAAATAACCATAATGGGACTCAAACACGGTACCAGCCCCAAATGGACCTTGAGCAACCAGCTGGTCTGCTGGAGGAAGTGCTTTTCTCCCTGAAAATGTGAATAAATCCCTTTGCCTTCCAAGGCCAGATATTGGGGAGCTGATTTTGGGGCAGAGCTCCTGGATCTGGCCTTACCAGATGGGTTTTGGCTGATGTGTGGCAGGTTACAACCCTGGGCCTCCCAGATGTGTCAGATGTGCTATGGCCAGGGCAACCCAACTCTGGAAGACATCCCTGTTGTGATGTTCACCATTGTGTGATATAAAACCCTTGGTGTGGTTCCAGAGACCCTTGCACGAGCGCAGCTCTCACCAAATCAGAGATCACTGTCTGCAGTGTCTGAGTTGCCCACGTGCCCTTTGAATGCCTCCTCTTTGGTTCTGCCACCGGGCAGCACTGAAGGTGTTTGTTTCGCAGCACAGAGATGTTGGCACTTGTCCTGCCAGGGAAAAGCTCCTACTGTGCAACCGAGCCACCACCACACATGGCCAGTGGTCCTCCAATAACCGTCTCTTACTGGCAGATCTTGGTAAGGACTGTCAAGCAGAGATCAAAGCTTGTTCACAGATCATTCAAGGGCAGTAAAAGGAGGCGAAATCCATCTCATTATGCACCTTAAATCATTCACCTTGCTTAAGCCAATCTTTTGCAGCCGTAATGAATTTAAAAGCAGCCAACTCCAAGTCCTTGTCGTGTGTCATTTGTCAGACAGCTTCATTTCCCTGCCTGTTGTCACAGCTTTGTAAGGCTGTTACAGGACAGGCGATGCAGCAACGCCCAGCTACTGGGGATTAAACCAAACTAAAAGGATAACACAGGCATAAAAGCACCTCGAGGGGTACATGTGCTCATGCTGCTTCCCGATGCCGATCAGTCGTTCCAACACTAATCCCCCCTGTTCCTGGGGCTTTCCAAGCATTAAACCAGGAGTTGTAAAACCCCATTGCTACCGTTGCTCTTCCTCCCCAGCAGAATCCCATCCCGGTGGATCTCGTACCTCCCAAACAAGCTCAGCAGGGAAAACAAGGCAATGCAAATCATTGCTACGCCCAAACCCACAGGAAAACCTCCTCACGTCAGCCTGCCGGCATTCATCACTCTGGGAACATCACCTCTCCTGCCGGTGTTAAATTAATGCCTGTTAGTGCCTAGAGTGCTGATGGCAAATGGATTTAGTGTGTCGTTAAGGCATCCTCAACTGCGTCGAGATGCCCCAAGAGGAAACAAGGTTGCATCGATTAAAGTGACAGAAATGGACTTCGGCACAGCCGTGCTGCGCTGGGCTGGCTCCAGAGCTTCCCTCTGAATTTTCATTCCTATTACATGATGGAAAACATCATCTTACGTGGTTTAGGTTCTGCAGTTGGAGCCCCACAGCCGGACTGTGCCTGGGGAGTTGGGGTTAGCGTGGTTTTCTTGCTGTGACCATTGCTCTGAAGCCCTTCAGTGGTGGGTTCAGACCATCCAGGAAAGCTTCTAGTCCTGCATTTCCCCTGAGTAATTCAAAGCCTCGGTAATTCTAAGATGCTATTCCTTTCTGATGGACGGTGCACGGAGATCTCAGGGCCAGGGATCAAATCCCTGCCACTTCACCCTAAATAAACCCAAATGTTTAAAAACAAAACAACCCAAACCTAAACACATCACAACACATTCAGCCACTGAATCCACTAAATCCACCCAAATGAGAGTGTTTCACGCTCTCTAAATCCCCAGCCATCATTTACCCAGCAAGGAGACAAGAACAGAACCGGTGTTTTGCCTAGTTCCCCCTCTGCCTGTGTGACTCACTTGATTAAAAAACATATAAGCACCTATCTAGGCAGTGACATGCGAGGGTGAGCAATCAGAGCAGGTAATTGCTTGAGAGAGACGGGTGCGTGGGTGAGACACCAAATATTCAGGGAAACAGGTCACGGAGGGCAGAGAGCCACAGCTGCATCCTCGGGGGTGGCTCAGTGTCATGGCAACTCAGGGCTGCAGCTCGCCTTCCCAAAATGATGCTCCTGGGGTGAACTCTGGGGAGGAGGATGAGCCCTAAATATCTCCTGTGTCAACTTTGCTTGCTGCTGGGTGATGTGAGAGGGAGCTGCACGGAGAAGATGAGGAGATGTGGGTCACCAGCTGCCCTGCCCTCCCTGAGTTCGGCTCACACATTGGATGAAGCGACGGG
Source organism: Neomorphus geoffroyi (assembly GCA_033558235.1). Taxonomy (NCBI): domain Eukaryota; kingdom Metazoa; phylum Chordata; class Aves; order Cuculiformes; family Neomorphidae; genus Neomorphus; species Neomorphus geoffroyi. Next base: position 1,551,102 of record JAUMJM010000038.1, read on the forward strand.
GCAGCACTTCTGGGGTTTGTTTGGCTTTCTGGGTTTTTTGCTTTCTGTCTGTGGGCAAACGGAATCGTGCTTCTGCAGGGAACCACACAGACAGGTTCAGAGCAAGTGGCACCAGTCCCATGCAGTGGGTGCACGGGCAGGACCAAGTACAGCTTCCCCCATTTACACCAGTATTCTTATGAATTAGAAGGGCTGAGGAGGGGAAGCAGCCTTCTCCGGGGCCCTTGGTGCTGAGGAGCAGGAGATGTCACCCACAGGGGACCGTGCAAGTGCCAAACTTCACAGCATCCTCTTCTGAGGAAAGTCAGTGCAAAGCTGCAGCTGCTCCAGGGCTGTGGAAGAACACCACCTTTGCATCCCATTTACCTTCTCCCTACACACGCCTCTAGCAAAACGAAAGCCATTCTCAACCCCCATTCCCAACCCGCACTCAGCTAAATTGCTCCACCAGCTCGCTGCCTCAAAAGCACAACCCTTGGGAAGCCAAACTCAGCTGGAATCCTGAAAACAAAGAGAAGAGGATGACTTTGACTTCTCTGCCTCATCTATCCAGGCAGGGAAAAAGCGCTTTACAAGAAACAGCAAGCAAATAAATGAAACTTTGCAGAAGCACCATGTGGTGGGTTAGAAAATTCCCCTTTTATAACTGGGAAATATCAGCAGAGAAAGAGGCTGGAGGGATGGTTTACGAGGGACAGCGCTCCCGCTCACAAGCCCTGTCTGCACCCATGCAGTGTGGTACAACGCAAAAGGAGACAAAATACAGCCCTGTGCGAGTTGTCCAAACTGGGCTGGGTGTGAGGCAGAAACTGCACTCCATCTTGAGCCCCCTGAGCCACCACCAGAGACACCGGCATCGGCCAAGAAGGGACAGCAACGCTCTCAAGCTGTGTTTGCAGTTGCAGGATGATCATTTCCCATGAAAACAACACCTGTGAGGATGGGGATCCCACTCCAGGGATTATCAGATCAATCGCTCCAAATAACAGGGTACAGGGCTCTCGCACCCACTGCAGGACCCCTTCACGCAGGGACAGCAACACGGGCAGGCGCCACGCAGGTGGCCGATGCCTCACTTAACTTCATCCAAACCCAAAGGCTCCTCCAGGTTTCCAAGGGCAAACCAAAGGCCAAAAGATCAAAGATGCTGGAAGAGAAACAGCTTCACTTACTCTTTGCTGTGTCATTCACTTTGGCTACAGAGCTGCGTGGGACTAAAGCCACAATCACAGGATCATGGAATGGTTTGGGTTGAAAGGGACCTTAAAGCCCATCCAGTTCCACCCCCTGCCATGGGCAGGGACATCTCCCACTGGATCAGGGGCCTCCAAGCCCCATCCAACCTGGCCTGGAACACCTCCAGGGATGGGGCAGCCACAGCTTCTCTGGGCAACCTGTGCCAGGGCCTCCCCACCCTCACAGCAAAACATTTCTTCCCAAGATCTCATCTCAATCTCCCCTCTTTCAGCTTAAAAACATTCCCCCTTGTCCTCTCCCTGCACTCCCTGATCCAGAGCCCCTCCCCAGCTTTCCTGCAGCCCCTTTCAGCACTGGGAGCTGCTCTAAGGTCTCCCCAGAGCCTTCTCCTCTCCAGGCTGAACCACCCCAACTCTCTCAGCCTGTCAATGTGCCCTCGCAATCCCTGGGGATAGCAAGAACTGGCCTTTAGATAACAAAAGGACAAGAAAAATCTTCCTGAGGGACCTGTGACCCCCATAGCTCCGTGCCTGCCTTGGGGAAGAACGTGTGTTCCCCCAGCGTGGGTTCCTTGACACACATTCTGTACTGAGACACCCCATGCTGCAGTGCCTTCAGGAAGAATTTTTAACCTGATTCTCAGGAAAACCTGTGTTTTTGTTCCCTACCTTAGATGCTTCAGGCATTTTACCCGCCCTTAGTATCTCATCATAGCATTTGTGCTTGCAAGGGTTTAGAGAGCAGCCAGGGAGTTTTTCTCTTGTTCCTATGACAATCCAGCTGTATTGGGTCAAGTATTTTTGAAAATAAGGTCAAGTTTTTTAAAAAAGCCCTGATCTGCTGTATTTCGGTGATATCTCCCTTCATAAACCAGCCCCAGTCCCGCTGCTTTCCCCACCGAGTCCCAGCTGAGATGCAGCGACAGTGGAGGGGTGACCTCCCCCTGGCAGCATCGATCTCGTCACAGCCTCAGACTTGCCCGGGGTGTTTCAAAACTCTTAAATATTTCATTTATTATCATCACTGATCCCTGATTTAATGATCCAAACTGCATCCAGAGAGAGGGACCTTTCAATCAGTCTGATCTTCACTCCCTCCACTTGAACATTTCATGTTAAAAATTGGGTCACTTGCATTCAAATTTTCTTGCCTTTTTCAGTTTAATGTGCCCCACAGCCTTTATCCAGCATTCCTAAATATTTGCAGTCAAATGAGATCAGCCCTGAGGAGAAGGCAACAACTCGGCAGGGAATTTCTTGGCTTGAATTTGTCCCATCTCTGCCTGCCTCCAGCCACGCTCACAGCGGTTCCCTGGGTGTCTGTGCGGGGCAGGAGAATCAGCCATCATTAAAATTAATGATCGCTCTGATGGCAAATAAGGCAGAAACTCAGAGCATGAGTTATACGAGTGCTGGGGCTCTCCCCCAAGCCGGGTAGGAAGTATTTAACAGCTGAGGAGGGACACTGTGCTTGAACAACACTGCTCGTTGCTCTCTACCACAGTCTCAAAGTTGGTTGTGGTCAGGTGAGTGCTGGTCTCTACTCCCCAATAACACGCGATAGGATGAGAGAAAATGGCCCCAAGTTACAGCAAGGGAGGGTTAGATTGGATATTGGGAAAAAATTCTTTACTGAAAGAGTGGTGAAGCCCTGGCAGAGGCTGCCCAGGGCAGCCATCCCTGGAGGGGTTCCAAAAATACGTAGATGTCGCATTTCAGGACATGGTTTATTGGGCACGGTGGGGTTGGGCTGAGAGTTGGACTGGATGAGCTTAGAGGTCTTCTCCAACATTAATAATTCAGTGATGATAACAATAATAGTAATAATAACAACAACAGCACCAATAGCAACAGCAGCAATAACAATAACAATGATTATGATGCTGATTATAATAATGATAATAGTAATAATGACAATAATAATGATGAAGCAAATGGTCAATGAGATAGGACGAGCAACGGACAAGCACGGTATGGTGTGGGGAGGAACCATGACCCATCCTAGCGAGCGAGCCAAGGGCTCACCACGGCAGCAGAGCCCTGCTGCCCACGACGCAGGCGGAATGGGATGAGTCACCAAGCAAACACCAGGAATGAGCAGCAAACAGCTCTGGCACACCAGAACAAACCTCATTCTCGGCTCACGCACAGCGAAAATCAATTCTGTCAACATTGGGGCAGGAGAAACAGATATGAAGGGAGGTAGCAAGCACGGCTGGGCTGGCTCTCCTGTGTTTGCAGCCAGGACCGCTGCCCGAGCCCCAGCTGCTCAGCAAGACCAGCTCTCATGCCAGGAATTTGGTCAATTGAACCAAAGACTGGCTGGGTTTATTTTCCAAAGAGTATCAGCATCACTAACAGAAGTTGCCCTCCTTGCCTCACTTAGTTAATGCCGTGTCACAAACTTGGCTGCCATTATCGATACCAATATGACGTTGGTGTCCATGTAAATGTCACTCGGTAGCAATAATGTCAATGCCGCGGTCCCCAGGGTCAATAACAGCGATACCAAATGTCAGCCAGCCGGAAAGCCTTGAGTAACTGGGAAATGCTAATACAAAGGTAAAAACCAGGGATGCGCACTGGGCATGATGTTTGTTTAAAGGAAGAAACTAATTTCACCGTAGTGCAGAGTTCTGAGAGTTTCTGGATTTGGTCCTGCTGCTGCTTTTGCTCTGCTCACTTTACCTGGGCACAAAATCTGTCCCTGTGTTTCCACACACTGCTTCCAGCTGTTCTCAGGAAGGGAAAGGTGCAGGGCATGGGCACCCACTTCCTGCTCTTCAAGGGCTGGCTCCTGGCACACCCACGGGTCCTGGATGGATTTATGCCATGACACTTCTAATGATCCTTCCCGGGGTCACCCAGGAAGGAGAGTGGAGAAAACACTCAGTAAGTGAAGTTGAGTAAAGAGGAAATGCAGTCACTACCTGGCATTGCATTTAGCGTGCGAGGGTTGAGGAAAGGGCAACCTGCTTGAGGAGCTGCCACATGGCAGCATCCCCATCTCAGGGCCTGGAGGGTGGTTTTAAAATGGCAAAATGTTTCTGACTTACTGTCTATAACATCTGTAACACCTGTTCCTGCCATGTGCTGAGCTGGAGAAGATGAATAGGTCCAAGAAGTGTGGCTGCCCCATGGAAAGAAGTGCCCTTTTCACCCAGCTGACAATGTTCAGATGTTTTCACTGCAACTCTTAACTCATGCTTGAGCTCAGCAAGCACGGTTTTGGCAGCTCGACTGGCCCCTGGGCAGGCTGTAACTGGCCTCGGGAAGGCTTTCAACCTCTGCCAAATGCCTCCAAAATGAAAGAGTTTCAGTCCAATCCAGGGTGAGTAAAAGAGCAGAGCTGGGCGTTTGCAGTTCAGCAGCCCCACGGTTCTGGGTTTACCTGGAACTCACTGTCTCTGGGATGTGAGCAGCCTCCACACAGCAGCAGCTCTGCCAGACAGGTCCCTGTTCCCGGCCCCAGAGGAGCTGTAGCTGAGCCCTCTGGGCTTGCTGAGCTCCCAGTGGATGCTGAGCTGGGCTGTCATACACGGAGCTAAATGAGGTGACAAGTGGCAAACATAAAGGACAATAATAATTGCAACCATTATAAGCAGATGGGATTTTGGTACCCTCCATCATTTTTCCATTCACTGCCTGCTCATCCTTGACATCCAATAATGTATCTGCTACAACACTGAGCTTTAGGAATGACCGTGCCAACACTGGAAACTCCCAAGGTTTGCACCAAGACAACCTCCATCTGCACCAACACAACCTCTGTTCTTACTCTTCTCCATCAGGACAGCTGCATATTTTAATTCAGCTGCGGGAAACTGAAGTTCCATTCCCAAAGAGCCGAGCGCAGCTGCCGCCAGGGTCTCGTGACAGATTTGCATAAGCAGCAACATCCATCACAGACAGATAAAACTTACCTATCTCAGTGCTGCCATGTGATGGATGGGCCTGCTCTGTTAGAAGACAGTGTTACTCGGAGAGCAAAGAGGTGGTTTTTTTCCTGACTGTGATATAGAAGAAAAAAAAAAGGGGGGGGAGGAATAAAATAAAATAAAAATCCCTAATCAAACACTTCATGTTATACTTGGATCCATGGCACATTCTTCTGATGAATAGAGGCAATTATTTTTCCGAATAATTTAAGCAGCTTTGATTCAAGGGGCAGTTAGACTGACATTTAAATGAGCTCAAATTTAAACTGAGCTGTATTATCAGCTAGCGATTTTCTGCTTATTGCTTTAAATAACTCCTCATCCTGCGTTTGCAACGTAATAACTCCCCAAATTACAATAATCTCAGGAGGCAAAGGACTTAATGACTGCATATCCTGCTTTGTCATAGGAAGTGCCCTGGGCTTAGGCAGGTGATGGGGTTGCCCTGGACCCTGCGCAGTCAGGGACACCATGACACCGGGAGACACATCACAGCATCCCAGGGCAGGATGCTGCTGGTCATGGAAGTGTCTCAGTGTGGTCTGAGGGCCTTGGGAGTTAACCTTCCTCTTTGAATCCTCTCACCCTCCTACAAACCCTCATTTTGCATTTACGTTGAAGGGTTAAGCGTCCTCTGACAAACTCGGGTCTGCCTGGATGCCTCAGTGCTTTCTCTCTGCTTCACTATCCTGGATCAGCAGGTGAATGCTGGGGTCTGGATACACCCCATTGGCACCTAATCAAGCTTGAAGGAACCTCAGAGAAACAACAAAGCAGCTGAAAACCAAACCTTTGCCCCAAATAGGAGCTGAACCTGAACAGCTGCTGCTCGGGAACACCACACAGCCCCCTTTGTGAAGGCTCCTTGGAACCTGTGGCCAGAAATGCCACAACATTGCAGGGAAAAGGACTTTGCTAGGGAGCTGCTGACCTGAAGCAAAACCAACTGAAAAATCCTCCTGAGGGCTTGTTACTGGTAAGCAAGCCACGTGTGTGGACAAACATTTCCTGGTGACTCCCAGGTCCCTGCCCCTTCCCTTAGGCCGGCACTGTAGGCATTTCTGGGTGGCTGCACTCATGCCAGAGCTGTGACACATTTTCTGCTCACCCTGTGGTTTAACAGTTCCAGTGCAAATGTAAATACATTACCCCTTCTTTCATAAAGATCTTCTTTGTGGCTTTACTACCCAGGGACTCACCAGCCTCGCCGTTGTGGTATCCAAGAGCCTCACCATCTTTAACGGCTTCTTTGCATGAGTAACCCATTTACGTGTATCTCACCCAAAATGCTCTCTCATCCTCTCTATGTGCTTTTCCTCCTTGGCACAACTCCTTGGTTTTATTCCCTTTTATCTGAGCCGTGGTCTGTGCTGGGATGACAAATGCAACCCTTAATGCCAAAGGAAATGAGCCACATTTCAGATGCAGCACTTCCGAGATAGCAACCCATCCCAGCCGCGTCTAACCCGAGCAACCGGGAGGTGGTCCTGACTCCCCTCCTGGGAGCCTTGCAGGCTGCCCCGCGGGGGGAGGCAACAGAAACTGGGGGACAAAGCCACACAACTGCTTTAGCCATTGCAGGTCCCTGTATTTCAGCACAGCTTGTTGGAGCTGAACTCGGAGCTTCAGAATGTTTCGAATGGATGAATCGCACGTTAAAATAGTAAACTCGTGGATTGCGATGATTTATAATAAACTTCTTCAGGTTATGGGAGACAGAGCATCCACCTCCACATCTACACTCTGGGGAGTGCAGGGATAGGACAAGGGGGAATGCTTCTAAGCTGAAAGAGGGGAAATTTGGATGAGATGTTAGGAAGAAATGTTTTCCTCCGAGGGTGGGGAGGCCCTGGCACAGGTTGCCCAGAGAAGCTGTGGCTGCCCCATCCCTGGAGGTGTTCAAGGCCAGGTTGGATGGGGCTTTGAGCCCCCTGATCCAGTGGGAGGTGTCCCTGCCCATGGCAGGGGGGTTGGAACTGGAGGGGCTTTAAGGTCCTTTCTGACCCAAACCACTCCAGGGTTGTATGATGATTCCATGATTCTGGCTACCCAGTTTTTCTATCGGACAGAGCAATAGCACAATCCAAGCCAGAGTTGGAATGACCTGATGGCACCATGGGGGTTGCTCACAGCATTGGGGTGGTCAGGTCTGCATCTCGAAAACAGCTCCATCAAAGCCCAGCTGAAAGTAGTGAGCAAAATGTGATGCTTGCATTTCCCTCCATGGGTGCACGTCCCATCGAGTGCCTGATCGCTCCCTGCCATTGGCTGGCCTTGAGCAGCATGGGCTGAGGAGCCCATAGTAAGGATGCTGCTGGCGACAGGCTTTTCTTTCCAGCTTTATTCAGCCCTGCATTGCAATCCCTAAATATCTGTGCTGGCTGGAGAGCCCTTCAAACAGGCGCATGCAGAGTGGCACACAAGTTCAGTCAGTGCATAAATCATCTGGCTCCCCAACAAGGCTCTCCTTTCTGCATTAGTTTTTCATTTGATACCTATCATTGCGGGCAGATCCTCCCCACTAAACACCATCAAGTGCCAAGAGGAGGAGAGCGAAGCTGAGTGGCCGCATGCCTCCCCCACAGCGCTGCTCTGCTCCCTCTCCTCAGATAGTGACCCGTCTGGGAATGGCCCCATCCATCTCCTGCTCACTGCTGACAACTGAAATTGCTTCATATCCTCCCCAAAAAGCATGGAATGAAACCAAGATCTATTTTAACACATATTCAAAAGGATGCTGTCAAGTAGTTTAGATCCAAAATGAGAGATTTTGTAAACAAACCAACTGAACAAAGGACTCACAAAGCCTGATATTAATAGAAAAGTTATTGGGCTGCTTTTTGTTTTCACACAGCAATAAAGGAAAGCTTTTTACAAATTCCCCCTGCAGTGTCTGCAACCCAAACAAAACCCAGCATTATTCTGAACCATGAGAAACAAGCCCAACAAGGAGTGGAGAGCAGGAGCTCTGTGGAGGGCAACTCCAGGAGAGGTGATGAAAAGCTTTAACCTCATTCTCCCCCACCTTTTCAACTTTGTTCTGAAGGCCTCCTGTCTCACCTTGGCAGAGTCAAGTGCTCTCACGGTGTGGGCACCCCCTGGCATCAGCAGGAGCACCCAGAGGATGCTCCCATTCGCAGACAGCAGATGGATGTAGTTACTCCCATGTCCTGCAAGGGCACTGGGGAAACAGAGTCCAGGGCAGGGATGAGCAAAGAAATTTGGGGTTGCAACCATGAGAAACACCTGAGCTGGTCAGGTCGGTGAGCAGCCAGCTGCCTCACGCTTCGTTAAGCTGCTGATCGTTAGTGGTGGGTGCCGGCAGCTGTAGCTGGCAGAGAGGATCAGCTGAGGGGCTGGGTAGGCGTCTCCTTGGTGCTGCCAGGGTGATGCTCCGAGGCTGCTGGGAGGCCCAGGCTGTTGCCTCAGACTGGGGAAAAACTCCACAAATTATGGGATGGCACAAGGTTCACACTGTTATGGCCAGCACAGATGGGCTGCATGTGACAGCTCCACAAAGGAGGGCTTGGAGGGGTTAAGAACAGCATTTTTAGGATGTGGCTCTTGGGAATGCGGGATTGACAGGAGGGGGCGAGAGGAAAACGGTGCCGATGGTGGGGAGGGGGAATTTTGAGGCTTTGAGCAACTCGATCCAGTAGAAGGTGTCCCTTTCAGCTTTCAACTATTCAGCTTTCTGGCTGAAAAAATTGACTCAGCTAACACACTTGGGCTCTGCCTTCTGCACACTGGAGTCTGCTGCAGCTCCCCCCAGCTCCTCTGTAAATGAAGGTAAAGGAAGGGGCAAAGCAGCAATGAATTTCACAGGGTGCTTGAGCTTGGAGAGCTCCTCTACGCCCCCTCCACCATTGCAAACCAGGGCGCTGACCCCTGCAATGACAGATGGACAATATGCCATTTGGGATCAACCTTGCTAGAAAAGACTAAGTGGCTTCACAAGCAACTTGAGAGCTGTGGGATTGTGCCTTAATGGTGCATCAGATTCCAGAGCAGCAGCTCTGCCCCATCTCTGGATCTGTTGCAACTTGGGACACAAGGAGACAACTCGAATAGATATCTCGAGGAGATAACTGTGGGCAGTGTGAACCTCAGCCACCCAGGTTCTCCTAACTGAGTTGACACTGGCACTGGGGGGTAGGTGGAAAGGGCTGGGTTTTTATTACAACCAGGCTTCTTTTTCATAAAATTGGAGATTAAACAAATAATAATACCCTGCTGCTGTATAAACCTTTATGTCCTTGGGCCTTTAGTCTTGCAAAGGAGATTATCAGTCATATTTTGTAACTAGTGGAAAACAACTTGGGTGCAGCGGCTCGGTGAAGTGCAGAATGAGAGAGGGGTGAAAGGATCTGCCTCCTCATCCTCCACTGACTCCTATGCCGGGCAGTGATGCTCCTCCAGCTGTTTTGCCAAATTCGATTAACACTGATGCCAAGGGCAGCGATTCCACCCTGCCCGGGGCTGCCTGCAGCAGGGCAGCTCTGCAATAACAAATCGGGCCAAATCCTGCCCCAAGGTGGGGTCACCATCACTGCAGCCACATTTCTAACCCATCCTTGCAACCCTCACCCTGCAGCAAGGCTGCACGTATCCAAAATTTCTCCTAAAATAAGGAAACCTTGCTCCCTGGTTCTTGTGCAGGCACAGGAGATGCTCAGAGAAGCCCCAGGCAAAGCTTTGCCTAGCTGGGTCCCACGCTGGAAAATGAAAAAGGAGTTGCAATTTACACTTTAAATGAGTTAATGGTTCACGAAGTACTCTCCTATTGGTGCAGAGTTGTCAGAGCCAACAAAAAGCTAATTCAGCTGCGCAATCAATGGTGCCTTTCTTAGAAGTGGCTCGATAATTACGTCTAAACAGAAACGAGCTTTTCGAAGAGGTAAACAGCTGAAATTCATGACCCCCCTCTCTAGTTATCTGGAGTGAACTGATGATGTTGGAAAACGCAGGGGTTTCTGAGAGTGGCCCATAGGTAAGTTCAGGTTCTGCTCGCAGCCATGACGCAATGGGGAAGGGCACGAGGCCGCCCTCCGTGCTGGATTTCACTGGCATGAAGAAGACTTAGAGGAGCAGAGGATGCAATTATCACCAAGGGCTCTTTGGATGTAGGTCTGACCTACGCTGAGCAGTGGTTGTGGGCGCAGCGCTGACCCATGGAAGACCCTGTGGAGGGATGGGCCTGCAGGGAACCGTGGAGTTTGGCCAAGGGAACTCCTGATGCATCAGCTCACCAAGAGCATACTAATCTAGCAACGTCTTGCTGATAGAAGAAAGAAGATGACTTAAAGCTATTTGGAAAGACTGCAGCAAACTATGGACTTTCCTTGAGACATAATTACTCATCTGGTTTCCCTGTCTAATAAACACACTTTAGTATTAATGAGGCCCCTCCTCAGCATCACTTACAGCTTTCAAATGAGCATGTTGGCAAATCATCAAGAAAAGCGATCACAGCCTTGGGATGCGCACGGATGTTAGCAAAGCTTTGGGGAAAACACATAAAACTCAACCTCTGGGACTCTTTTCAGTGTGCACAGACAGAAACAAGACCCACAACGCCGGCCATGGGCAGGCTGGCACTGGGCTGGGCTCAGCATCAGGGATGCTCCAACTTATTTATTGCATTCTTTCCTGCCACGTAGGGAATCCAAACACATTTTGCTGGGAGCACACGTGCCTGACCTGGGCTCTCGGCAAGTGTTACTGGAGTGGAGCAGAAGAGCCAATAAGGAAAGCAGGGCTGGGAGAGGCTCTGGGACATCAGATTCGCGTTCAAAGCGGTGGGCACTTGTGAAGGACCGTGGGGTTGTCAGGGTCCCAGCATGGGCTCCCCAGGGAACTCCAGCTGCCTGAGGAGTTTGGGGTCTGACTCCCAGCTCGCTGCTGCCTGTGGAGGATCCTGACCCAAGAAAGTCTACAGTGAGGCAAAGGAGAACAAATATTGACCTGGATGCTGAAATGAGCTGGCAGAGGGTTTTCTGGCTGCTGCTGCTTTTCACTTGGGCTGAAAGGTTATAAAATCCAGTGGATGTTTGCTGAAGAGAGTGACAGGTACCAGCCAGAGCCAGGTGAAAGCTGCTGGGAGCCTCTGTGAAGCCAGCTTTGGATTTTGACAGAAATCACCTGGATTTGAACAGGTCCTTTTTGTGTTTCTCTCCTGAGGGTGCTGTGGGGAAGAGGCTTTTTGCTCAGAGCACTGATGGACATTTCAATGTTAAGCTGCAACAGTGATCGATGGCATTTAAGGTTTAGTATTTGGTCAAGCACGTTTGTAAACTCCAGCAGCTCTGGCCTCAGTCCAGCAAAGCACCTAAAGATGCTGCCTCCTGCGGGTTTTGCCCAGGCTTAAAGAGCAAGCAGGGATGGAGGATGAGCCTGATGCATCAGGAGGGGAGGATGCGATGTGATGCGGTGACAGGGACAGGATGGGGTCAGCAGCAGTGATGGGGCAGGAGGGGAACTCCCAGGAGATCACTGGTGATATTTACAGGTATTTCAGAGGCGAGTCAGACCCCAAGCATGCACATTATGATGGTAATTGGTGGCACAAAGATGATGAACTGGAATTTCTCAAGTTCTGTCAGTGCAGTTTTCTTTGAAAAAATTCTGCCTTAGGTTTTCCAGCAGCGAATCCAGAACTTTCAGCTTTAACTGGGCAATTCTGGGACAACGAGAAGCTGGCATCTTGTGCAAGCAGGGTGGCAAGGCTGAGGGAAGAACAACCCACATCTGGTGTTCCTCCCATTCAACTACAGAACAAAGATAAAGGACGGTGTTCAAATAAAAGCTAAAGGCATCATAGGAAGACGCAGCAGCAGAAAGGTTTCCAGGCTTAGCACATAAAAGCAATAAATACAAGCCCAGTGCAGCGATTCCCACCTCGGGGTGAACTTTTCTGGAGGTGTTCTGGGCTGTGTATGCCAAACCCCATTTTTTGCATGAGAGAACTGTCTGTCATGATGTGGAGGTAAACCCAAACATAAGACAGGTAGCGATTCATTTGCAAGCACAGACAGGCAATGAGAGAAGACTCGCATGAGGCAGCACTGGCAATCCTTTTGAAGACACTTTGTGATGCTCCTCTGGGAGAACCTCTGGGGAAATCATGGATTTAGTGTCAACATACTCGAAGTTCAAGTCAGTAAATGTGCATAATAAATCCAAGGAAATACCCAAACCCATGTCTCTAGGTTAATTCTGGGCCTTTTTAGCATTTGGTGTGACTGCACAGGTCAAAGGTTCAGCGAGTGCCAGCAGAGAGAGACGGCACCCGAGTTGTCCTTTTTAGGAGCTAACGCAACACCTGATCTCCAGCCCCAAGTTAGCTCTGTGGCTTTCTGAGCTGCCCAGAAAGCTTTCACTAGCCTTGCTTCTCCTGAAAAGAAGGACATTTGAAGGTGCAGACACAGGCACTTCAGACTCCTAACTTTTCCTCGTGTGTTTCCTCCTAAAGAGATTTTCTGGAAGCTCCAGCCACACACGTAGAAGCACCATCCAACCTGGTTAAGATCCCAAGCTGCAGCACGCTTAACCTGATGAAAACCCTTAAGACCTGGTGGTAGCAAAGCTCATTTCGTGTAGTTAATTGCAGCCCTAACGAACACAGATCTTGCACCCCCGTTGCTCTTGCTAAACCCATTGTTCTCCATGAAGCCATTAGAAAGTTCCTGGTCTGTTTGCAAGCAAAACCCAAGCCGTACAGTACCAGCGCTACCCCCAACAGGAAAAACAGAATTCTTTAAACAAACTGCTTGTATCTGGCTGTAAACAGCAGAAACTCCTCAGCCTCCCAAGGGCACTTGCCACTGCTTCTTCTGTCCATGACTTAGACCCCATGGTCCAGCTCTCCCCCCGAGATGTCTGTAACACCAGACTCAGTCCCTGCCCTGTCCTGATGTTTCCCAACTGATGGAAATGTTCCCTCTCCATGGGGCAAGACAGCCTGGTGCTGAGAGCTGTAATTCTCAGTATTGTTCCTCTCCTGGCTGTGCCGGACAATCGGTGCTTTGTTGTGGCTGTCGCTGGGCTGTGGCGACAGCAAAATTCGCTCAGTTGCACCGAGCAGCCAAACAACTTTTCCAGAAAGAAAAAAGATTTTGCCGTCTCCAGATTCTGTGTTCAGTAAAAATAAATCTCAATTCCCCTCGCAATTAGTCCAATGTCATGAAAGGCTGAAATATGTATCTAATTGTGCTTTTCTAGCCTTAAATTATCTCTGAGAAAGTGGCTCAGTTCCTGCCAGTTGCCTGGTACCGCAGGGCATCGCGCCAGGGCTGGTCCCTGCGGGGACAGGGACAATGGGGCAGGACACCCAGTGGAGTCTGCAAAAAAGGATTTGGGGGAGAAAAGGGAGAGAAAAGGAAAGGTAGAGGAGGGGAAAGCCACGCTGTGGGTGATGGGGACCAGAGCAGAAGTGGGTGCAATACTGTACAACCCACTTTGGAAAGGGCAAGGCTGAAAATTCAGAAGATGCTCCAGCTCTAAAGCACATGGAGAAACATATTTAACTTAAAAAAAAAACCCAAACAAAAAAAGAAGACAAAACCCCTTTTGCTTGTGGATTAGAACTCATTAATTGCGACAGACTTAAATTTGGGAATTGTGCTTCGTTGGCCAACAAACTGTTGGAAAATATTTATCCAAAGAATTGATGGAGAAGGATTTTGGTGCCCGTCACAGCGAGACACACCATGGCAACACGTGGCTCCCCAGTGGCTGCATCCCTGTCGGGAGCACTAAGCCACGTGGAGGAGGTGACGCCCACGCTGGCTCCGGGGGAGCCCTTCAGCAGCACTTGCTCTCATTCTCTCCGGCTGTTGTCTCTTTTTTTTCCTCTCTCTGGGCGATGAATAATGAGAATAAAAATGAGAAAGCAAGCAGTATGACAGTCAATTACTGCCTTTGTGATTAACCACCCGAAAGCAGCCCCTGCTCAAAGCAGCACTTGATGCTCCTTTTAAGTGGAACCATTCTGCTGGATCCCACGATGGACATTTAAACAGGAAGACAAAGTATCTGCTGATTTATTTTCTTGTTTTCTTATATAATCACAGCTTCCTAAATGTTAATGACTCTGCACTACACAACTGCCAGCAGGATTTGCATACAAGCCTTGCTTCTGTACGTGCAAATGCACATCACTCTCACTAGTGGAGGTGCTGGGAGAAGGAGCAAATCACTGCGCTTGGGGCTCCCCATGCAGGGAGAGGAGCCTGCGGCTCTTTGCAGATAAAGGCAAGAAACTCGGCTGCTCAGCTCCTGAGGGGTTCTGTGTGAGCAGACAAAGCTGGGACAAAATGCAAAATGCAGCCTTCCACAATCCGAGGTGGCATCAGGATGGTGAGTCCCACAGCAGCCCTGGGAGTCCTTCCCGTCTGGCCCCAAACATCCAAATTAGAATTACAGAGTCATAGAATCATAGAATGGTTTGGGATGGAAGGGACCATGAAGGTCATCCAACCCAACCAACCCCCCTGCAGTGAGCAGGGGCATCTTGAACCAGATCAGGTTGCTCAGAGCCCCATGCAACCTGACCTTGAACGTTCCCAGGGACGGGGCAGCCACCACCTCTCAGGGCAACCTGTGCCAGTGTTTCAACACCCTCAGTGTGAAATATTTTTTAATATTTGATATCCAATATCTAATAACCTAATACCTAACTGACAGCAATCCATCCTCTCCCTACAAATGAACACCAGCAAAAAAAAGGACAAAGCCCTCTCTGCAGAGAAAGGTAAGAGCTCCAAGGACAAATCTCTACCCAGCATCTACCTGAAGGTTTTGTTACTCCTTATTAGCACATCAGGAAGAGCAGGATACCTAAAGCAGAGAAAATCTCCTCTACCTGGAGGCTGGCGATGACTGCACACATTCAGAGCACACAGTAAAGTGACACAAAGCTAACGAGTCATCTGCCCAGCAAACATCATTCCAGCCCCTGAGACAGAACCACGTCCGGAGTCGAAGAAGAAAACGCAGCATCTCCATTCAAAGTGAGCAAAGTATCGAACCCCAATTATTCCACTACCAATTTCTCTTCTTTTTATTCATTTCATAAAGAAACCTGATTTCTGCCAACTTATTTTTCACCAGATTGAGCAACTAACTCTGTCTGGAGTACATTTTCCTCCACCCAGTGCTGCTGCTTTTCTCTGTACAGATACTGAGAGTCCACGGGCACAGGACCAACCAGCACAGGACGCAGTGGCAGGGCTCTGCCTGACAGCGGTGTTTGGGAACAACACTTTGCCATTTGTGCCTCAGTTTCGCCATCTCTATAACCAGGAGGAAGCAAACAGCCTCTTTTCTCAACGTGCTTTGAGCCTGATTGATAAGAAAAATTAAGTGAAGCCTGGCTATCATCACTGCTTACATTTCAGCAATTTAGCCCCAAAAGTTGTGACCTCTCCCCTTTGCCACCACCTAAATTCACCAGTCTGGGATCAGCCCATCCAAGTCATTTAGCCCATCTCTTGTCCAAACATATGATAAAATGACATTACGATGAACCCTGAGCACCACCAGGACCAAATACCGCTACGAGAAACCCCATTTTAGGGTTATATCAGGGTTTCAAGCAAAGTGTGATCCCCTCTCCTGACATTTCGGTAGCAAGGCAAACTGTGTATTACAATGGCTTTCTCCAAGGGTTTCTGCTGTTAAAAGTCTCAGGGATTCTCTCTGTAATTAGAGATTCAGTTTCCAGACAGATAAATGTTTGTGCCGCGCTTGGTGATCCCCTTGCAGTCACTAAAGCTTGCACACGCCAACGTCAAGAAAACACTCAAACAAACAAACCAAACCCCAGTTATTCTAACCCTGCCTGAAGAGATTTTAACTCTTTGGGGAATCCAGCCAATGCCTTTTCCTCCCCACAAACCAGCTGCCCTGGTTTTAACACAAAACACTGGGTCAGGCAGCCTGACTCCAGAGATGCTTAAACACAGCTTTTCTCTTACTGGTTTTTTTTTTTTGGCCTGGAGAACTGCATCTCTGAAGAATTTAAAGGTTACCTGGAGGTTTACAGCACTGCGCCGTGAGATGAGCAACAAAACGATTTCTCTTTATCAGACGTTGCGTCGGCCTCGCGCAGCTCAGCAGACTCCAGCCTGTGTGTCGCTTCCAATAAAATATTCTGAATGAAGGTACCATTTAGAAATGCTTTATGAATATGTATTAAGTGATTATTAGAAGCAATGACTGTGCATTCTTTAAGAGCTTATTGTAAATCATCATGCAATAAAATCCATCAAAAATAAACTCTCAACCACTGATGCTTTAATAAGCTGCAATAAAAACACATATCAGGGCTTGTAATGCTGCTGAGCATAACCACGTGCAGCTTGAAGGAACTAATTTAGAATCATAGAATCATTAAGGTTGGAAAAGACCTCTCAGCTCATCCAGTCCAACCGTCAGCCCAACCCCACGGTGCCTCCTAAACTGTGTCCCTAAGTGCCACATCTACAAGTTTAATGAACCCTTCCAGGGATGGAGACTCCACCACTGCCCTGGGCAGCCTCTTCCAGTGCTTCACCATCCTTTAGGTAAAGAAATTTTTCCCAATATCCAATCTAAGTCTTGCCTGCTGCAACTCAAGGCCATTTCCTCTTGTCCTATTGCTTGTTACTTGGGAAACAACACCAACACCCACCTCACCACACTCTCCTCTTAGGGAGCTGCAGAGAGCGATGAGGTCTCCCCTCAGCCTCCTTTTCTCCAGGCTAAACAACCCCAGGTCCCTCAGCTACTCCCAGAATCCCTGTGCTCCACCACCCTCACCAGCCTCGTTGCCCTTCTCTGGCAAGTCTGTTCAATCCCTTCAGCCTGCAAACACTTTGGCAAGGCTGCACCCCAGGGGGAGGTGGGAGCTGGAGTAGCTGCTCCTGTCTGTGGACGCACATCCCCACATCCCGATGGATCTGCAGGGGCTGAGACTCCTGGATGTAGCAGGAGAGAACAGGCTCCCACATCACCTTACACCAAACCACAAGCGAACAGAAGCAATTCCCCCCCACACCAGCTGCAGACAGCCCTGGTGTTGTCAAGCATTTCAGTCCCATGAATGCCCACGGCCCAGGAATGAACTCTGCGTGAGCCACAGACCTTGCCCCCTTCCTCAGTGCAAATCTGGGATACGCCTGAAAAAACAGGGTACAAATGGGGGCTCTGCT
The DNA here is from genome assembly GCA_033558235.1 of Neomorphus geoffroyi. Classification (NCBI taxonomy): domain Eukaryota; kingdom Metazoa; phylum Chordata; class Aves; order Cuculiformes; family Neomorphidae; genus Neomorphus; species Neomorphus geoffroyi. Next base: position 1,568,427 of record JAUMJM010000038.1, read on the forward strand.
TGTCCCAGTGCAAAGTTCCCTCAAGCCAGGAGCCACCCAGGCAGTGCCAGGCACAGCTCTTCCATTCATCCCCTACTTGTTTTACCGATGATAATAAATCATTCTACTGGATCATTTCATTATTTATTATTTTTAGCAAGCCTGAGGAAAGAAATCACTTCATTTAACTTGAGATATCTGCTGTGCCTATCTCTCAGGGACATCAGAAACACTGCTGCTGCATCACATCTCAGCTGAGCTGAGCAACGGGTGCTTCTGTCTGCAGACACTGCCCACGTCTGCACGGTGAGCCTGATCCTGCCTCGAGATCCTTATCTCCTTCTGGGAAATCACAACTGGGCTTGAATTCTTGTAATTAATGGCTGGTGCATCCCTCCATCCCTGTTTGCTGAGAGCAATCTGCAAATGCAGCGAGAATGAGCAGCAGAGTCATCCCTGACATTTCCCCACTTGAACTTTGCTCCTTTTCCTGGTTTCTCGTTTGGTAAATAAAGTTTCCACAGAAAATGCCTGTTTCGGTAAAACCAGCAAAATCTGGGTTGTGAAAAAAATAAGTGAAATTGAAAAGATTTTTATCATTCGGTGACTGGGAATTGTGAGATGCTTCAGTGGGAATTTTCATTCAAATCCAAACCATTTCACCCTGGGTTTCATTCTGTTGATTTGTGGCTCATGTGTCTACAAAGTCTACTTGTACGGAAGGGACGAAGCCCTGCGGCCACCGACATCCTGTGTGGGGTTGGTTTCTGTTTATCCCAAGCCCTGCTCGGGAGCAAACTTTTGACCTTTTCAATTGCAGCGAACTGCAAAATTGTACCAAAACCAGCTAAGAGCTTATAAAAAGATCTCCTGGTGTTTTTCTCCAAGGCCCCTCCATTCTCCAGGCTGCTCTGTAACCATTTGCTGGGAATTTCAAGAGGACAACACCAACTTTTTGCAGCTCCTCTAAAGAGCGAGGGGAGCGTGAGGCAGAGCACGGGCATCGCCTCTGTGCCGGGGTCACCCAGGAAAATCCCAGCACTCGGGTCATTTTCAACTAAATTAGCTGAAGAACTGCAGCGTTTTCCTTTGGCCAGGGCAGGAGAGGAGCAAGCCAAATTCCTAGCTATTCTATAACCCTAGTTTTTACGAGTCTTTATTGCAAGCTCCTCTGAAAACAAACAAACAATGGGTAAAAGTGCAGGAGCTGCTTCCATGGGAAACAGGAATGAGAAATACCTGCAGACTGGAGCGACTGGAGCAAAAAGGAATTTTTGCTGAGAGACAGAGAGAGGGTTCAGGAAACCTGCCCAGCACAGGAAGGACATGGATCTGTTGGAGAGAGTCCAGAGGAGGAGATAAACGTGATTCAAGGACTGGAGCACCTTTGCTATGAGGCCAGGCTGAGAAAGTTGGGGCTGTTCAGCCTGGAGAAGAGAAGGCTCTGGGGAGACCTTGGAGCAGCTCCCGGTACTGAAAGGGGCTGCAGGAAAGCTGGGGAGGGGCTCTTGATCAGGGAGTGATGACACAGGATGAGATGCAATGGGTTTGCAGTTGAAAGAGGGGAGATTAAGATGAGATATTAAGAGGAAATTCTTCACTGTGAGGGTGGGGAGGCCCTGGCCCAGGTTGCCCAGAGAAGCAGTGGCTGCCCCATCCCTGGAGGTGTTCCAGGCCAGGTTGGATGGGGCTTTGAGCCCCCCTGATCCAGTGGGAGGTGTCACTGCCCCTGGCAGGGGGTGGAACTGGATGGGCTTTAATGTTCCTTCCAATGCAAACCACTCTATGATTCTATGAAAGCAAAGGGAAGCTCAGAGCCACTTTCATGTTGCAAAATGCCTTTCTCTCCATCATTTCTCTGAAGAGGGAATTTTGCTTTGCAGGGAGGAGTGGACCATGCCTGAACCCTGGATACTAAATTGCATTTTGATGATAGCTTTTGATTCCCAAATGAAAAGGACTGAAGCAGCACCAATTTGGTCCTGACTGCTGAGAACACAGCCCCACTACTTCTGGAGAACCCCAAACACTTCTGCTGCCATTTGCTTTGCTTTGCAGGAGGGGTTTCTACACAGCGAAACCAATCCAGGGAAGGAAAAGGCATTAACATTATGCAAACAGCTTTCACAGCTGAGAAGAGCAGTTCTTGATCTGTGCTGTCATTTACTATTTAGAAATGTGTAAGCCTGAGCTCTGTATACATGGAGACACCGGCATCGGCGAGAGGCTGCCCAGCGCAGCCGACGGGGTCTTGCAGACAAGGAAAGGTCACAAAAAAGCCAGATGTTAATGATGAAATCATTAACCAGCAATCAGTCACAGCCCAGCACAAGACCTGCACAGCACTAAAGCATCGTATGGTCCCTCTGGGACTTAAAAAATGTTCTATCAAGTATTACAGCACAAAACTTGCCCTGATTCATCAAGGAACTGAAAATCATGGAATCATGGAATGGTTTGGGTTGAAAGATCATCTAGTTCCAACCGCCCTTGAAACCGGTCTTCCCAAGAGCATTGTTCCAGCAAACAACATTGCAGTAAAGAGCATGTTCGAGCCAGGGCTTTAACGGCACATGGGGTGGCATGGATCCGTGCAGGGGGCATAGCTGGTAATGCCCAGCATCAGAAAGCTTTCCGTTTGAGCAGCAGTGCTGTGTTCACCAATTAGCACTCTGGTAATTGGGTGGGAAAGCATCGAACACCAGCTGGCTGATCTGATATTTGCATGGCTTGAAACGAAAGGATGCGGTAAAAATCCTGCCAGAGCTTTTCTGTGATCAGGAATGGTAGGTACTGAGGCTCCTCAGGTGGGAGACTCCTGACTTCCAGCACGTTCTAGAAACATCCTGTGTTTCCTGTCTGGGTGACCAGAATGGCTGAGGGGTGGCTGTGATGGACGGTTCCCATTTACCCAGACAAAAAAAGCTGCTTTTGCACATTACATCGAACTTGCACTTTGCTAAAATGTGGTATGGAGTCTGAGGGCTGGGGATGCCTGAAGGCATCAGGAGACCCTGATACTAAAATCAAACAAAAACCTACACCAGAAATCCTATGTGCACTTAATTTTCTGTATTTATATAATCCTATTTAAGTCATGAACCCAGTGAAGAGCAAAGGTTTGCAAAGTGGGACCTCCTGGCCCCTGTGCTTCCAGCCCCGCTTTGCAGCCTCACAGACAGATGGCTTTGAGGAACATTCGCGTTTGAGGGTTTCCATCCAAGCCCACAACCCGACCCTGCAGACTGAGCGCTGTGTGTTTGCCCCCGTGTGATGCCAGCAAGCTGGCGTAAGTGTGAATCAGATTGCCTCGCTTTCTGAAACACAACACAGCGGGAGGCTGGGAACGGATGCCTGTGGAAGGCTGGTGGAGGAGCACCCGTTTCACCTCCGTTCATGGCACAGCCCATCAATCCTGTGGAGCAGTAAATGCAGAACTGCCTCCAAATCTGTATTAACCCACGCTAATGTGGCAGCCCCGGATAGCACCGGCGTACAGCTCAATCAAAGTGTCAGAACATGAATGAAATTAGGATTTGATGAAATTGCATTTATAGCGTAGCAGTGACAGCGAGGGCATGTGCATATGTACCCTCTGCTCAGCTCCCATGCCTCACTAGAGCAGTCAGAGATAAATTTACTGAAGGCTCCAGGAGCTGAGCGGTAACAATACATCTTCTTTTTCCATCTTTTGTAAGGACACAGTGATGGCTCATTCTTAGCTTAGGAGACACCCGTTGCCAGTTAAACCTGTATCTGCCCATGCTTCTCAAAACCCTGGAGACAGCAAAGGGAAGAGGACAGAAGAACACACTGCTTAAATCCTGGATCTAAAAAGAGTTATTCCTGGCCCCGAAGGTCATGTTGCCGCATTATCCTCACCAGGATGATGCTGGTTTCCGTCATCAATACAGAAACCATGGTAAGGGACTGCTAAGAAGATGTGGTTGCACCATGGAAGATGACTCCTAGCTTGGGAGCTTTCACTCAAGGATCCGTTGACCAGAGTGCCCATACCTGAAATCTCAGTGACCAGCTCAAGTTCTCCATCGCTCTCGTTAAAAGCCTTGTTCAATTTGCCAACATGCATTTAGCATGAGACTAAATGCGGAGTCGTGCACAGCACAGCCTGAGTTTTGCACCCTGCAGTTTGCAGGCACAAAGCAGAAAAGGCTGCCGAAACCAACACGTGACACAGAGTGCTCCACAGCCACCATAAATTCTTTTGAAATATTAATATTAATAATTAACTATGTTCCACTGCATTATCTTTTCTCATCCCCTTCAATGCAACTTCCTTGTCTCGCAGATTTGAAAGTGAATGTGAGCGGCATAAAATGTTAATACTTAGGGACAACATCTAAGTAAATAGATAAAAGCATCCCACCCTTTCCTTTATCTAACTCATGATTTATTCTGTTTTCACGTTCTCCATGCAGTTGTTTTGCAATGACAAAATCGCATCGTTGCCGAAACACAAAAACACAAGTCCACTTTGAGTCGTGACTAAACAGTCCCTTGAAGGATTAAAAATAAGGGAAAAATACGAGTTTTTTCCCCACCAACTGAATCCAGCATATTAGACCTGAGATGAAGGCCATGGTGGAGAGGAACACTTTGAAGCTGCAGAAAGTACATGTCAAAGAAGATGTGTTTGTTTTGAGGCATGCGGGTGGCCAGGGAAAAAAAGTTCTGTTGTTGTTTTCCTCTGATTTGAAGAAATAGCTCGAAATAGTAAGAACAGACTCGGGCTAAATCACCACGAGACACTCGGTGCGGATCAGGCGGTTGCTGTGCCTGAGCTAGATCAGAAGTTCAAAGTCGGTCTCCCTCTCTCCAGGCTCCAGGAAACACAGGCCACACATTCAGACCTCCTCGGACACCACATTACTGGTTCAAAAAAACAGCGCACATCGTTCATTTAAAAAAACCATCAGCAACACAATCTATTCTGTGCCAAAAGGCAGCAGATCTGGCTGAGCCACAGGGAAAGCAGCCCACAAAACCAGCGGTACCCACCGCGGCTGCAGCTCGATCCCACCGAGCCGGCACGTTGTCCTACTTCAGATGTTTTATCAGCATCGTCATCAGAAGGGAATGACTTCGGCCTCTCCCTCTCCGCAGCTCTTATCTGCCCTGCGCATTGCTTTAATCTGTTTGCTTGTTTGTTTGCTCTGCCTCTCCAGCTGGAGACAGTGGTTGAACTGAAAAACATTTGCATTCCATTTCAGAGTCATTGCAAAGGCGTCCAAGACCTCTTCCTCCTAAGGCACAGAAAACCTTTGCCTTTAAGATCTGATAGGCTGTGGAAAACCCAAAGAAACCCCTCAAAGCCACTTGTCTATGGTTCTGGCTGCCTCATGAACAGGGAATGAAGGAAAACGATTATGAACCCTCCAAGCCCACAGGCTTTGGTGAAGCAATCCCGTCTGCTGCTCTCGGTGCACGTCCACCCTCGGCACTGCTTTCATTAAAGTTGCCATCACAGTGAGGGAAAAGAAGGAGCCTGCCACCCTTTCGAGGAATCCCAAGATTTGCAAGGGAGCCCTGGTTTTCCTTGGTTTGCATGAAGCTCATGCCTACTGAGCAATCGTACTAAAAATACTGGGAGTGTTTTGACATTGAATGGTGCCAGAAATACATCCCATTCGTGGCGTAATGGGGGAAGCATATGCTATGCTCCATTTCAAGGTCTTCTCCAAAAGCTGGGCTGGGAGGCTGGGGGTGGAGAAAGTATTGAAAATAGCATTTTGCAAACTTCTGGGGAGGTTATTGGCAATAGAACATGTAATTCTGGAAACGTCTTAGCAATTAAAAGTGACTAACTACAAGAGGAGGATTTCCCTCGTTACCTCATTTGCTTTGATCCACGCGGCGCCTTCTCCTGCCTGCACCGTGCCCTGCGTCCCGCCGCGTGCGACATCCTGTGTCCCTGTGTGCCTGCACCGTCAATCTCCAGCTTAATTGCTTCTGACAATCTACCCATCACTATCTAATCACTTGTCAACTTTAAGTGACAATTTCCTCTTCCCTTTTTGTCTTCCTGCCCCACCATGGTGTATCAGCAACGCAGCTAAAGCTCAGCTGTAAAAATTAACAGCTGCATAGACAGAGATGGAATCATTCAATTCGTAAGGTTGGAAAAGACCTTTGAGATCATCAAGTCCAAATGTACCTGTCCACTACTAAACCCTGTCCTTGAGCACCTCGTCTACCCATCTTTTAAACACCTCCAGGTATGGGGACTCACCCACCTCCCTGGGCAGTGGTTCCAGTGCCCGAGAACTCTTTCGGTAAAGGAATCTTTCCTAATATCCAGCCTAAACCTTCCCTGGCACAACCTGAGGCCATTTCCTCTTGACCTATCACTTAGGAGAAGAGACCAACACCCACCTCATACAACCTACTTTCAGGCAGTTGCAGAGAGCGATAAACTTTCCCCTCAGCCTCCTTGTCTCTAGGCTAAACAACCCCAGTTCCCTCAGCTGTCTGTCACAAGACTTGTTGTCCACACCCTTCCCCAGCTCTGTTCCCCTTCTCTAGACGCGCTCCAGCCCCACAATGTCCTTCTTATAGTGAGGGGCGCAAAACTGCACCCATAATTTTTGAGGTGCAATGGAGTTGGATCCAGCAAAGAGGCTCTGCTTCCTCATCTGCTGAGCACGGCTTTGGTGGGCACCCAAGGACCCATCCCATGTTCTTGTTATTCCCTGTGTATCCCTAACAGTAGCTGAAATTTCCATGAAAATGGAAATTGCATCCACCAAGAAAACCCCTCAAATACAGTTTGGAGCCTTGCATCAACTTCACCATCTCTCCTGCAGTGTCCCTTGATCCAGTTACAAACTATAAGGACATGATGAGGTTTGCAAACAAGTTTACAAAAAGACAACCCGAAACAAGGGGAAGCTGAAGCCCCAGGGACAGGAGGGGATGCATCACGTCCTGACTCTGCAGAAGGGCACCTCAGCTCTGCATCTGCAATGATTATAACAGTCTGGCACTTGCTGGTTTGGATTTCTTTGTAATTACGGGATGAGGGTCTCGGTGCAGCACGCCGGAAGGGAAACAGCAACGCTGCAGCCTCTCATCGGTCTCATCGGTTGTAAGATTTGGGAAGGAAAAAAGGGCAGGAGCAGCTGGGCTTTCGTTAGGCAACCAAGCAGGGAGGAGGAAAGGAGGAGACGTGGAGAAGGGGACTTCTATGTCTCTGGTGTTTTCTCTAAACTGAAGGCTACAGACTGACAGCTCGAGATGAGGAACTGCCGAACGTTGGTCTCCTTGTTGTCACAGCCTAAGAAAGCCTGACAGAAGCAGTGGGTGTGAATTTTCATGTTTTATTTTGCCTGATCTTGGGAAAGCTTCCCTCGTTTGCATTCAAAGTTCCTCAGTAAATTATTCTGACTTCATTCGCCATCCCCCTCCCCCCCTTCAAAGAGCAACATCTGGAGTATTACAACAATGACTCTAATTTTTTAGGTACCTCTGAAGGATGGAAACGGGTAACAAAGAGCCTCACTGGCCAACATAAACAGAAAAAGCCATCACTATGTCCTGAAATCTGCTAGCAGCAGCCTTGTGGAGCACAGTTCAAATGCCATTTATTGGAGTTTTGGATTTCAGGAGGATGTCGGCTCACCACAGCTAAAACTCCCTTAGAAAAAATTAGGAACACCCCTGCTCTGCCAAGAAGGAGCAGCTGCCTCCTCCCTACCTGGCTCTGAAAGCATGCAGGGATGAAGGAAAAGCAAGAGATCACAGCAAGGTTTGGCATCAGCCGTAGGAACCAGGGCTGCGACCGTGGTCCTTGGCCTCAGCTGCTTATCAGCGCTGCTGCGCCTGATCCGTTCGGGATGTTTAATTACACGGATGGATTTTCTATGCCAGATTCCTCAAATTGCTGGGCTTCAAAATTCATTAAAATCATTGAGCAGTTCCAGCAAAATGGGAGCAAATTTACATGTTAGGGCTGGCAGGAGGGTCAGAGCTCCCCCAAAGCTGCAGAATGCACGCATTCCCAGCCCTTTGCAAAGGCAAAGAAAAACTTGCGTCAAAAGGCTGTAGAGGAATAAGGTTGTAATGGAAGAAAGGGGCCATGAAGATGATGAGAGGGATGGAGCACCTCCCATATGAGGACAGGCTGAGAGAGCTGGGGTTGTTCAACCTGGAGAAGAGAAGGCTCTGGGGAGACCTTAGAGCAGCTCCCAGTACTGAAAGGGGCTGCCGGAAAGCTGGGGAGGGGCTCTTGATCAGGGAGTGCTGGGATAGGATGAGGGGGAAGGGTTTTAAGCTGAAAGAGGGGAGATTGAGATGAGATTTTAAGAAGAAATGTTTTGCTGTGAAGGTGGGGAGGCCCTGGCCCAGGTTGCCCAGAGAAGCAGTGGCTGCCCCATCCTGGAGGTGTTCAAGGCCAGGTTGGATGGGGCTTTGAGAACCCTGATCCAGTTAAAGGTGTCCCTGCCCATGGCAGGGGGGTTGGAACTGGATGATCTTTGAGATCCCTTCTAACTCAAATCATTCCATGATTCTGTGATTCTGTGTTAAAACTCCTCTTCATCAAGATAATACTGAAGTTATAACAGCTACGCTCACAGCCCAGCGCAATCCCCCTGGCTCACGGCACAGCATGCGATCAGCCGGCTATGTCACAGTGATAAAAGCAAGGACCAGTTTTAAGACTTACTCCAGCCCTGGTCTGTTGCCATTTTAACTCATTTCAACGAATGCATTAAACGCATCCCTTGCGATCAGACCACTCTTCCATGCAGCAAACAGCACCAGTTCCTTCATCGCATCACCATGGCTATTTTCTCTCTGCAACACCCTTATCTTTTCCATGGTGTTTCCTTTTCCTGGATTAAGATTCAAGGCTGCTGAAGGAAAAAGCAGCAGCCAGGTCTAATTTATTGAACCAACTCAGTTCCACTGCTCTTACTGTGCACTCTGCTTCAGATGAACAATGAATAAGCTTAAAGAACAATACTCACTCTTAATTAAATGGTGCTGCAAAAAACATGCATTGGTGTTGGCCCATGGCCATGCTGTTTAAGATTTATTAAATTTGACAGTTTAATATGCTCTCAATATCCATATTCCTTCATAAGTACTGCTCAGAAAACAGTTTAAATATGCTTTCAATTTAATTATACTTCATGCCTACTCCCCTCGTTGTCAGCAGACCGGTGAGCTGACCTCGCCAGCAAAAGCCTCTGCTAGGAAGAGAGGACTACAAAGCCACATCTGTTGACGAAGCCTGGCAAAGCAGCACCGATGCAAGCCGGCACATCCCTGGGGCAGGCGGGGGTTGGCATGCACGGTGGCCACCTCCATAGAGCCTTGGCCAAGGCCACGGAAGCTGCCCTGCCAGCAGCCCACTGCGCCGTTTCAGTGCCAGGAGCAGCTTCTGCAGCCACGGCGGTGATGAAGCTCAGAAATGAGCTGCTGGACTGGGGCCAACACCCTCCCACCATTGGCAGCTGCTGGTGTTTCCTGGCTCAGAAACACCAGTAGATGAACGGGCGCAGAGACCCGTCCTGCACTTTGCTCACCAGGAAGACTTGCTTTTCAGACTTCCTTGTAGCACCTCTGTTTCTGCTAAAAAAGGAAATCTATCATCCAGACTTATCAACCACATGAGATGTGGTCTTGATTCAACAAAATACAAGACTTCTGTGATTAATGTGCCAACTACGTGACTGCACGCTAAGTCAAGGCTTCAGAAATGAAACATATGTTTAAGAGAAAAGGTCTTGATAGGCAGTCTCAGAATTTATAGAAATAAGGACTTGAAAATAATTTCTCCCTTCCCAACAACCTGGAGAGGTCTTTGAAAGTTGAAAGGAAAGTGACAAAGTTGCCAGCACTCAAGTCACTGATAGATTAATTATTCCTACTTTTGGAAGAGGGATATCTAATTTAATCAAACACAATTCAGAAAGCACTAATTGCTGTGGAAGCGACACTCAATAACCCAAAGGGCAACTACATTCAGAGAAGCAGAAGCGGCTTCGCTTTCATCCCACCACCACCACCTTCCATTATCTCCGCCAGCTACTAATGACACCATGGTCATGGAGAAGCTGCTCCATAATTATGAACCATATTCCAGGGAGCCAGAAAAATAGGAAGCTGAAGACATGGCATAATATTTCCCTTTGGTTTTGTGAGCTGGCGACAGACATGGCAATGACATACGGTTTGATGGCAGTTGTGTCTCCCTTTCTGCATTGACACGAGCTTTGGGGATGCAGGTTGAGAGTACTGGTCCCACACCTGGAAGACGCATGCATCCTCATCTGATCCCTCACATCTGGAGGCAAGAATCATTGGCAGGATTGGGTAAATAAGACCTGAAAAACTGCACATTTTCACAATACACGAGGAATTTGGATTTGACAAGCTTTAAGATCCTATCAAGAGAGACGTGTGGGTTAACGCAAGTAGTTACAATAAGCCCAATCCCCAGATTACTTTCCACCATTGTGAAACGTGACTTAGTTTCACAGCACTGTGCTATTAAAAGAAGTAGCAATAAGTAGGCACTTTATTTTTCCTAATTACTTCTTCTCTCTGCTGTATTTCTAGGTTTCTGCCATGCCCAGCGCATTTATCACTCATGGCCCTGCAGCACAGCACCTTTGAGCACCTCGGAGCCGCCAGTGGGTTTATCCTATAGCACCTTACGGAAAGCTGCTTTGCCAGAGATTATCTGCTGGTTAAGCACAAAGGACGTAGAACACAATGAGGCTGAGTGACTGGCACAAGATCATACAGGGAATCAATTGCTCCTGGGTCCTGCATGGGAGCTTCAGCATCTCCCTTCTGGAGTGGAGCACATATCAGGGTGACAAAGAGAGGACAGGAGATGTGACGGTTCTGGCTGTTCGATCCCAAGAACTTTGCAGAGCAGTTCGTTAATGGTGGACAAGTCCATGGCCATGGCAATGAAGAGATCACCCCACTTTCTCCTGCACTGGTCACCAATGAGCTTTTAAGCAAGGAAATACCATGACTATAACAGTTCCTGCATCATGGGCAGGGAATGCAGTGCAGCTTAGCGTAATAGGTCCAGAGATGGGGCTAAAACTGATTGAAAAGGGCTCTCCTTTTCCACCTTTTAATTATGGACTTGTATTACAGTGACCTTCAGGGAGAACGTGGGGTTGAACTAAGGACTGCCCAAACCAGCCCACCAAAATTCTTCCTTTTATGGCCCAGCAGCCTCATTCAGTGCTAAATCCAATATACTTCGGGAAACTAAATTGCCCAGTGTCGTCATAGGCTGTCCTTATTTAATCACGTTAAAAGCCACAGAGACAGTATTATTCTGGATTAGAGATGAATAAGGCTTTTAAAAACAAAGTCCAACCAAACCAATCTGCTTACAAAAAAAAGCATTACAATAAGTAAAAGTCAAATTGTAGCTATCAAACAGACTCTAAACCAATAAAAGTTGTAAATGCAGAACTGTCAGGCCATGGGAAGGCTTGTGGAAGAGACGATCCTTCCCCAGGCTGAAGCATTTCTAATCACTTACAGGAGAGATAGCAGGTAATTTGGGTCAGCGCTTAAGACATTAAACCACTGCTACAAACCTTTGGATTTAACAAGCTTTGGGACTTGGTGGGCAAAGAATAAAGCAGCAGAAGTTTATATACTTCCAGGGACATTCATTCTCCCTACAATGCTACATCCTGGAAAGTCTCGTATTATGGCATCCTTTGTCCCTTTTTTGGGGCCATTCCCTGGTAAAATGAAACTTGATGAATAGGGTGAAGATGAAAGGTGACATTTTCAAACTGCTAAGGGATTTAGGAAGCCAAGCCTCGCTGGAGGTGATGTGTGCATTTGCAACCCAGCCCTGTGAGGCTGGGATGCAGTGTTAAAATCATCTCCCGTCAGCTCTCGTCTTTTCCTAGAGATCTACTTAATGAGGTACATCTTGAGTGAGCCCACCCCACACAGAGTTGCTGTTGAAGTTGGCTTTTACTGGATACCCAAATGACTAAAATACTCGGAGCAGCCCATTCCTTGAATCACATCCCCCCGCTGGAGCTTTTAGTGAAAGAAAATAAAAAAGGGAGAAATAAAAGCATCCTCATTTGTGTGTTTCACATTCAGACCACAGAAAAAAAATCAGGGGGTAAAGAAATAACGTCATGTCTCAGAAGAGCCTCTTAGGGAGAAGCATGGGAGAGAAACGCTCCGTCTTCCAGACGGTTTTGTGCACTGTACCAGGAGCTGGCTCTCCTACTACACTTGAGTGGCCCGGGTGCCTCCATACCAGGCTATGAAGCTCAGAGAGTTGCTCCAGGAACTTTCCTTGGGACTTGCCACCCCAAGTGGGCTATCAGGCACTGGAGGGGTGTTCCCTGCCGTGACCATGTGTGAAGGGAAAGCTGAGGGGCCTCCTTCAGCCACCTCCTGTGGCTTTGGGAAACCTGTCTCGCACCCAGCCAGGAGCTCAGCAGGGACAGGGAATGGCCATGCGACAGGGAGATGCCAAGATAAAGCCAAAGTTGACCCTAGGTTTCCTCATCAAAGGACAAAGCCATATTTGCTGTCTCCCTCTGCTCATGCTTGATGCTGCTGAGCTTATATTCCTAATTACTGAGTTGTGCGTTGCATAAATTCCCATTGGAAAGCCAGACCTGCGACTAGCCACAAATTTCACCTTGTCTTCACGAAGATGCATAAGTCAGGTGATGTTTCCCCCATGCATGGGCTGACAAGGAAAAAGTGACACTTAATGCCCAACAAAAAGCCCTCCTGCATGAGCAGAGCTGGGAGCAGCCTGCGATGGCCCAGTTCGGACCAGTAACTTCACAAAACATGGTCCAGTGGCAGACTTAGCAGGGCTGGATCAATGGTTGGACTCGATGATCTTAAAGGTCTTTTCCAACTGAAATCACTCTATGATTCTAAAAGACGTGCAGTACATAACAGCAGTATGGAATTACTCACCGCTGATGCACGAACTGGAGCAGTTTTTGTATTGACTTTTTAAAGCCATTATGGGGCAATGCTACTGGGGACAGACTGAAATGCTTTGGAGCAACACTTCATCTTTGTGTAACAATAAAACAGTCGGACTCTGTGCTCTGCCGCTTCTGACATGCTACGCAACAGCACAAGGAAACACAGGGGCTAAAATCCTCGGGAGAAAACTCCCAACAAAAAGCTCTGAGTTCTTAAAGGAAAGCTCTGAAATACCCAACAAAATTAAAATCAGAAAACAAAAAGCGTTTATTTGATTAATCTCCTTCAGGATTTTTGAATTGACACATTTTGGAAATGCATATTTATTACTTGAGAGCAAACAAACCAACTCTATTCAAAAAAAGGCTGACAAAAAACCTCTCACTGCCCCTGCAGTCCCCAAAATTGTCTTTTACTTCAAAATCTTGGCTCAGTCTGTGCCTGCGATACCGCAGAACGGCAGCGGTTTTATTTTACAACCAACACTTGGTTCTGATGCTCAGATCATCAATTTAAAAGCACTTTAAGACTGCCAGATGATCTACATCAATATTATATATTACTCTTATCGGCCACAAGTGTAACGACGCTGAAAGCCTACGGCGACGCACATGAGGTGTCACAAGACTCCTTCTGCCGGGAGGCTGGAGAGAAGTTAGTGGTGTCTTTGGCCATATGGCTGGGATATAAGAATAAAGCTGAGGCTTGGAGAAAGCCCAGGTCCACTGGAATTTAATCCAGCTCTCTGGGTCCCTGGTCATTTATGCGATGGGTATGAGTGAACCACTCCAGCCCCTGCTGCAGCTAGGCAGCTGCATGATGGTCTTCCCCGAAGGCTCACCTCAATGACTGCAGCATCACAGCATGATGCTAAAGGCAAGACCTGTTCCTCTGGATGCTGCTGAACGATGGGAACCCACAGAGAACTTTTTAACTTTTCAGTATAAAAGGAGAAGGCATTAAATTCCTTCTTATAAATCACAGAAGCATAGAATATCTCAAGTTGGAAGGAACTCATAAAGATCAGAGAGTTGCGTTGGAAGGAACCTTTAAAGACCATTCAGTCCAACCATGCTGCAGTAAGCAGGGACATCTTCAACTCGATCGGGTTGCTCAGAGCCCCATCCAACTTGACCTTGAACACCTCCAGGGATGGGACATGTACCACCTCTCTGTGCAACCTGTGCCAGTGCCTCACCACGAAAAATTTCTTCCTTATATCTAGTCTGAATGGCCCCTCTTTTTATTTAAAACCATTACCCCTTCTTCTATCAAGCAGTCTGACTCCCTGCTCCTTGCAGAGTCCAGTGCTTTGGGTCTAATGCTTTATCAGCCTCTGCCTCACGTGGCCATTGCTTCAGCAGGCACGTTGGGTGCTGCTGCTCTAAATTCATCCCCCTTTGCCCATGGGGAGACAGACGGATAGGGTGCAAACTACAAAGCTTAGAGCTCACTCTTCAGAAAATCTCTCCAGTGTTTATCGTTCAGGTTTACTGCTCAACCCTCCGCTCGTGAGGAGGTCTCCGGGTTTCAAAGCTGCGTTCATGCCAAAGAAATGAGAAACTCAGCAAAGAGCCAAGAGCTCTGGCTGGCAGATGTGTGCGTGCTTGCGGTCACCAAGCAGAGCATCACTACCACCACTGAGCTCCAGGGCCACTTGTTTTAACACGCGTCCACGGGGGAGTCCCACAGCCCCCATCTCTTCTGCCTCTGCTCCCCGATGGAGCTCCTACAGTTAACACTCCCCTCTCCAGCCGATGGATTCCAACAGCACCTTGGCGTGGGCTCAGCCATTTAAAATGACATTTACTCCCATCGATATTCAGCAACAGTGAGGATTTAGAGATCAGCTTGGTGCTTGTGATGATTTCTACCTAAAAATTTTCGGTGCTTTCACAATCCCGTGGGTTCCTGCCCAAGCACTTAAGCACGTGTGCAACGTTAAGCATTTTAGGCTAAAATCTGTTGGGCTGGGCACATGATAAGCTAAGTGCTTTCCAAACCCATAATCCTGCCATACTATAGCAACAGAGACACACAGAAGCTTTTCAATAAAGTAAATAACAGTGGTACCCGGCTACCTCATCTCTGCTCCATCAATAAGCGACGCAGATGGAGCTGCAAAAATGGGAAATCGCATTTGTGAGCCATAAAGTTCATTACCACTGGGAAGTGGCAGCATGCAGACAGCCTCAGCTCCCCAGTGTCAGCACCCCAACACCTGCTGCTGGCTGACCCATGTTTTGGGGTGGGGAGGGCAGCAAAAAGGGACCCACCAGAGCACCTTTGGCTCTGATTTAGTCAGGAGCAGTGCTGGGTGCTGGAACAAAGCTCTCCATTATGTGGTGCACAGTCTCAGCAGTTGGCCCAGATATGCACCACCCCAGAGATGCATGAGCTCTGCACCAGCTGGAATTTACTACTCTCTCCCTTGGGATTTTACAAGCGTCTCCAATGGTGCAGGAAGAGTAGGAGGACTTACTGGGCCATGTGGCAGTGCTGGGACAGCACCTGTGTGTCCAGCAGCAACGCGGCCTCAGCAATTTGCTCCACCCCATAACAACATCATAGCAGCCTCCAAACCCTCCAGGTATCCCTAGGGGCTTTGACTCCAAGAGCCTCGAGCACCTTGTGGAAACCCAAGCAGTCACAAGACAGTGGGAGGCAGAGCAGCAACAGATAAATGAAGGAAATGCTGGCAAGGAAAATGTTCTTGTTTCTGTTCTGTAGCCGAAGGCTTTGTTCAAACACTGGGGAACAGCAGAGGGACAGGGACAGTCTATGGGAAACATGGGCAGAGTGCGGGCTCTCTCTTAGCTCCCAGCCCCCCAGAGCCTGAGCTGATACTTGTCTCCAGTTTTGCCTGTTAATAATGGATTTCCATGTTGGTATTGAATCCCTGCGGCGCATGCAGGAAGCCGTGGGGCAGACCCTGGGGCTGGAGTGTGCCAGAGCTGGGGCAGCTGGTGCCAGGGTGCCCTTTTGCACCCCATGCTCTGGGCTGACCTCTATCCCAGCCAAGCTGCTGATGTGCGGTGCTAAGGCCAAGAACAGCACCGTCCCAGCCTCACGTATCTGTCCTCATCTTCATCTTGCTTCCCCAAGCCAGTTTCTCCCTGTGGAGGAGCCAGCAGCAGCCCCAGGCAACACGCTCTGCACAAACAGGTCAGCTGTGCTCACACAAGTGCGCTTCTGTTGCTGTGGTTGCTGCTCACCAGCCCTTTTGGAAAACCAAGGAAACAAAACAACATAGAAACCAGACAATAGCGACAACGCTTGACTCCGTTAATGGTCAGGGACCTTGCTACAACAGCACAGATGAGGTTTTGCTTTGTAGTTGAAGAAAACATCTCTGGTTGCTTTAATGTCTGCTCTTGCAAGCAGCTCCCAGTCCCCAGGAGATGGAGGCATGGCCGTGTTCCATGACCCACGTGCTCCAGTGGATGCTGGGAGACAAACCCTTCCATGGTGGGCACAGGAATGGGCTGCTCTCAGCCACCTGCATCCAATATTTCCTCTTATATTACAAACCATGTTCTGTAGCATCACAAACGATATCAAAGCTGACTTTAAACACATCTGTTTACTGTGCTGAACAAATACAGAGCAACCCACTGGTGGACTAGCAATAACACTGCCACCTGGTGAGACACTGCAGGGATAACAGACAGGCTGGGGAAAGGAGGAAAAACTCACATTATGAGTTTAAAGATAGTGTGAACTAGGGCAGGAGAGGGCATGGAGCAACATGCAGAGCACAGGGGATCCGTGTCTCCCCCTCCCACAAGGAATGGTGACCAGGCATCGCACGCCCCCTGCGGTGCAAACCTCTGAGCATCCTGCCAAGAGAAGAGGGAACTGCGAAGTTTTAGGCTAATGACATGGTTAAAATGATGTAGCAGGAGGCTGCAACCCCTGGAGTCAGAGAGTGTGGGGAAGAAGTCGGCATCAAAGCAGCAAGCTCTGGGTTTGCGGGGAGCAAAACCCAATGGGAACCATCTAGGCGTGAAAAGGCAAGTCAGGGTGGCTGTCAGCTGGGATATGTGGGCCAACCCCCCCCAGTCTGAACATACAAGCCTGATGTTTTTAACCTAAGACAAGGGATGGTACTGGGGCAGCAGTGAGCACGGGAGCCGGGTGGATGCAGGCTCTGCTGTCCTGCAGCTGAGGTTGGAGGAAGGGATACGGGAGAAACTGCCAGTGGCCTTTCCACGATGCTCCCTGCGCAGAAAAGACAGAGATTTCCAGTAAAATACCAACGATCGGGGTGGGCCACTCAGCTCACACGGCACAAACCCCTTCCAGCACATCCTTTTTGCAAAGCCTGGGGATAACCAGCCTTCCTACAGCACCTGCACCCGCCTTCCCCGGCCCTTCCGCGAGAGCACCTTTCAAACTGCCGCAATTGTGAGCAGAAAAGGATGAAACCTACAGATAAAGCTATTTTATGCCCAGCTCGCTGCTGAAGAACTATTATCAGTGTTCTGTGCTTTCACCTCCCCCCTGCGCCTACCTGCTCATTCCAGATGACTGAATAAAATTAAATCAAAATAAAATCAAAAGAGTGAGACCAAGAAAGAAATGACCACTTTCAAATAAGCTCAGCTTGATGGCTTCAAGACCCAGATTAAGCCACAATGGGATGGCCTAGATTTCCCAGATGATTTTTTTCTCCAGTTTCCTGGACTGAAAAAGGAAAGAGAAACCCCCCTGTACCACTTCATTCACTTTCCCTCAAAGCAGATGGATAAATTAATAAAACTAGCGGCTGGTAGAAGACGACCAGAGCTGGCAGGGAGTTATAATGAACCCAGATTGCCTTAAATTGAACACAAAGTTAATTTTTTTCCCTCTTTAAGACCTTCGGCATAAGTAACTTTCCCCTGTGTCAGTTGTGCCTTGGGATGGGGAATGCTGAATGAAGCAGCAGGAGAGGAGGGTGGCTTGTTGCACTCACAAGTGGAGGTGGCATCAAGTTCACAGCAAATGATACTGGGTTGGACTCCCTCAGACACCAGGCAGAGCTGCAGCAGACACCAGGACCAGTCCAGCCCAACACCAAAGCAAATTCAAACCCACCGGGAACGCAGCAGCAGCCGGTTGGGATGCCTGGGGAAATCCAGCCTCCTCCTTGGCAGCCAGGGTCAGTCTTAACTTACACAGTAAATCCCAAGGGTTCCCCCATGTGAATTCCCCGGCACCGCGTCGAGAGCACCCGATCCTGCCGGTTACTTGATACTTGCAACGTCTTCAAGCTAAAAATAACATCTGCATTTGAGAAACTGGAATAGCTCTGCTTTTAATGCACTAGCTGGGACGATGCTCATTGTGTAATTAAGTGGCTGGATGTAGAGTTCAATACTTCTACAGACGTTATGATCCGCATCTGAAAGTGTTACCAAGGGAACACTGCTGAAGCATTTAAAAACTACCTGGCAGCTGCCAAATTGGAAAGGGCAACCTGTGCACGTGGGTGAGATGAGGTGGCTGCTGCCATTATGGATCTTCCCCAAAGGCGTGCGGGTGAGAGCCATCGGCTGGCACCTGAGTGTCCTTCATGTCAGCCTGCCTGAGTTCTATCAGGTTGCTGTGTGCACCATCAAATCATCCCATAAACGGCTGGAGGAGGTCATTTGCCAGCCTTGGAAAGTGGCTGGCCCTGGGTGCTCCCTCTTGAAATCTCTTTTCTGGTTGTTATACTCCAAAGCAGCGAGCAGTGAACAAGCCCAGATAATCAGGGATCATCCCTACGTCACCTCAACTCACCCACTGCCTCCTATCCTCCAAATTCTGGTCTCCTCCAGTTGTCCCTATTAGTGAGTCCACTGAAAAGCAGCAGCAAGCACCCATACCCTCAAATTCGTTCAATTAGTGTCTCCCACTTACTTCTATCCACTGGGAAACCCCAAAGCAATGACACTTGTTCCCTTTATAAAGCTCTGGGAGACCCAAAGCTATACAGGCTTATATATACAAGGCTGTATAAAACCTGCTCCTGCTCTCAGAGGCTCCCATTCCGCACCCAAGCCCACCATGCGGCAGGCTCTCCCTCCTGCCACCGCAAAGCAAAACAGCTCCATCATGTCCCCTTCTTGCATGGCTTTCTCCTCCGAATAATTGTGCAATCTGCCAGCCCAGCTTCATTATTAAAACAGAGCTGGCAGAACATCCAAGGCTGGGAATCATAGAGAGAATGGACTTGAAATGCTCTTATTAGTTCAGAGATGTCACTGTCACCAATGGCACTGGAAGCCAGCCTGCCAATGGAGCTCAGACCTTGCCCTACATGCCCGAGGGCAGTTTTACCCCAGCTAAAGGCTCACAGAGAGCAGCGAGGTATTTCAGCAACAGTAGATGCCGGTCCTGGTAAAGGCAGTAACCCTGAGCAGAGATGGAAAAGTCGGCACATGGAAAGTGGGACTTGGATTGAGGTCACCAGCTCACAGCACACCAATAGGCAGTTGGAGGGTGAGGGCTGGAGGCTACCAGAGATAACGAGCTTGAGCAAGTGAGCCCAACAGCATGGAAGTCTTCATCCTACTCCATCAATGACTCTTTGGGTAACCAAGTCCTCCAGGCACACCGGGATGAAGAATTCAAAATTCCCAGTTCTCTAGTGATGCCAGAGGGCTCCGTAGCTTCTTATAAAATGTAGCCATCAGTGGGGCTGATGTCAGTAGGGTGGCCTGGGGTGCGAGCAGAGAGTGCGGTGCAGCACCGGCAGCCAAGGACGAGCTGGTCGCCTCTTCCCAGAGCGCAGCTGCAGCAGGCTGCAGCCTTCATTTCTCTCTATCATCACACTTCTGGGATAACGGAGCTGCAAGGCAAGTCTATTGCTCTGGATGACATGTTTTATAGTGGGCTGCACTCTTCATAATAAGCCACTCTTTAGGACTTGGCCACACAACTCTTATTAATGTTAAAGTGACTAATGGACAGAAACCTCCCTGGGCATAAAGATAGGAATTATCTTGTCCTGTAAGTATCTCTTTCTATCCTGAGCTGTCAGGCGTTGTCTTTTCTCATTGCTTTACCTTTCCTTCTCACTGTCACGTTCTTATTATATTATCTTCCTCTCCCCAGCAGAATTTCCAGAAGGGGCTCTGGTATCTGTGCAGATAAAAGCAGCTCCCGCCCGGCTCAGGGAATTCTTTCCACTCACTGGAACGGCAGCGGGATATGGCAGGCGGAAAACCACAGGCACCAGGATTTAGCCACCGTCCACCCGAGCACTGGGCTTCATGCTGAATGGCATGGGTGGCAGCTCTGATGGGGCAATTCCTGCCACGCATGGGGGTCCCAGTGCCAGAGACGTGGGGATGGGGTCTCACTAACTCCTGCAAACCAGCCACTCTTCTGGGTCTTTCTATTTTCGATGGCATTATCTCACTCAAGGTAAAAGCGATGGGCTTTGATTTGTGTCTTTAGGCAGGCACACTCCTAACTTCGAGCAGTGAGAAGAGGGAAGAAAAGAGCCTGATATTATACCCTTATCTCAGCAACAAGGGTCAGCAATTCTTTATACTTGAGTAGTGACATGACTTTTTCTTAAAGGCTGAAGGAGATACAATTTCATTTTGCTAAACAAGCCCAGAACAGGTTTTCAGTTATCTCCTAGTGTGACACTAGGAATGTGAATGTGCTCGGTGGCAGAAGAGCAGCAGCAGTGACAAAGAAGTTATTTCCCCCTCTGAAGGGACAGGGGCAGGGCAGGGACTCTTCTGCATTTTCGTGTGGGCCACAAACCTTAATTCTATATATAGCACACGTGTACCTCAGTCTCAAGGAAGGAACCTCTTCTGGCTGGCCTATAACAGGTGATACACTCATGCATTTCATTATCTGCCTCCTTATCGCCCCTCTTTCCCAATTACGTGGGGGCTGTTCTTCGTTCTTCAAATGAAACAAAACCATCCCAAGATGAGCTCCCTTTATGGAAAGGAACCCGATTTTCCATTTAAAAAGGTGAAGCCATTTTCAATTGGCTTTGTGCAATATTTGGGGGCTCGGGTTTCTTATAGTAAACCTTTTTTTTTTTCCCTGAAAAGATAAACTCCATTGACTTCTTTCCTTTCAGCTGCAAATTTCTGCAAGAAGAAAACCACTGTGACCAACTCTGTCCTAACCAGGACACCTGTGATGAGGGGCACCAAGAGTTCTCTGAGGTGCAAGGTAACTTGAGGAGCCGACACTCACTTTTTATGCAAATAAAGTGAGGCTGAAGCAGCTTGGAAAAACTCAACACCACATAAAAACGTAGTGTACTGGAAAAGCCCTGAGCAAGCACAACCCTCACAGCAGCTGTGGATGTGGGAAAGAAATTGGAGTTCAGGGGACAGTGTGGATTACATGGGCTGTGCCTCTAAGGGACAACAGTGAGCTGGCTCCAGGAGCAGGTGCTGCTTCACTGAGATCCACCGGCCATCTCCTGAGGGGTTCGGGTGCTCCAGCTCTCCCCTATCAGTGTGGCTGGAGCACAGTGGCGATGATAGGACAAGGCAGAACGTTCTTGGGTCAGGAAGATGCCCTATCAAAGGCAAAACCACCGGGCAATCCCTGGGAAAGCCCGGATCCACCCTCCAAGAAAAGAGCACATCTATTGCCCTAAGCCATGGCAAGAGAAAACGGTAGTGAGCACTGTGATGCATGAGCAGCTCCCTTCACATCCTCAGCTCTGCTACTGCGGAGGGTGGGAGCGTAACAAGGCACCACACAACGCACGCTCCATTTGCTCTCCCAGCTCAACACGTAACAGCGAGATAACAACTCACTCTTGTGATAATCAACAGACGGCTGGATCTGTGAAAAGCAACTGGCACCTCGGAGGCATCAGGTTGGGTTCATCCCCTTACACACACACGCTTTTGTTTCCCAGGAACACGCAAAGCAGGCGAAGCCAAGCACAGCCCAGGAAACAGGCACAAATACAACGCATCTTCCTCAAATCGATTCAGTATTTTGAAAATACAAACTTTTTCAGAACACTCAGCATCACTTTTTCCTTTAAAAAACACCTGATGGGTGCAGTTCAGTAAATGATTCAGTGCTGAAATGTCTCCCACCAAGCCTGGGAGAAATGCAGGCTGCGGCAAGGAGTTGTGATCAGCTACATCACGCAAGGAATGAATGAGCATAACTCTGAGGTCAGGAGAAACACTGAAAAGGATCCAGCCAGCAAGACTAGGAAATGGCAGAAAATTATTAACACATTACCTTCCAGTTGTTTCCTTAGGTCGCACAGCTGGCTATGGTATCGGATGACTATGGAGGCAGTGGTTGGGGTCAGATTTGGGGTATTAATTCCCCACCTCTTACTCTGATATGGACACACAGTCACATAGTGGTAGGGTCCAGCATCTGAGGTTCACATAGAATCATGGAATTGTTGACCTGGAAGAGACCTCAAGGTCTCTTCCAAGTCAAGGCAGGAGTGTGGAACAGGCCCATCCTGTTCCACAATCCTGCCATGGACAGCAACACCTCCCACTGGATCAGGGTGCTCAAAACCCCATCCAACGTGGCCTTGAACACCTCCAGGGATGGCGCAGTCACGATTTCTCTGGGCAACCTGGGCCAGGGCCTCAGCACTCTCACAGTAAAAAATTTCTTCCTAATATCTCATCTAAATCTCTTTCAGCTTAAAACCATTCTCCCTTGGCCCATCCCCACACTCACCACATCTCAGAGGTGTTCAGGAGAGGCAATGAGAAAGAGGCAAGGGAGCAGTTTATGCCATGAAGATATTGGGACCTCCTTTCCCAAAGGGCACTGGAGCAGAAAGAGAACCTCAAAACACAAAGAGATGAACACAGACCCTGGTAGACTCTGCCCAGAAGCTCCTTCATGCTGCCAGGTTTCCATCACCACTGCCCTGCCTGCTCCCTGGCCAGCTGGGCATCACCAGAGATCCCCAGAGCCACCCACGAAACAATGCACAACGCTGCGGAGCAAGACGAGCAAAGGGCTTTGCACTGGGATAAAGGGCTCGGAAGGTGAAAAGGGCACAGAGAAGCTTGTGCCTTTGCTTGAATATCTCATGAGCTCTAGAAACATGGGTGAGTACCTCCAGTGCCTGTAAGGAGAAGCGCTGACAGCTGTCTTTGAAGACAAATGAACTAACAAGAGAAGCTGAGGGAGAACAAGTGGGTCTGACCTGATCAGGCATCTCCTCCTGACAGCATGTGAAAACCCTCAGCAGCACGAAAGGTGCCAGGTTTGTACAAGCAACTAACACAACAACAAGGGGCTTTTAATTAAAACCTCACACACAGCCAGATGACAATGATTATTGCTGCCGCTTTTCTTCCTCTTGTCAAATAAGCCTTTACTGCCTCAAAATCAAACTAAGACCAACCTGCAAGGCATGCATTTCACAATATGCCCAGTGACACAACCTCCTTCCCAAGGCAGAGCGTCCCCCTTGTGCCATGGCTTTACCCCTGTTCCCACTTGGAGAGGATAAGGAAGTTGCAGGTTTTGGACAACTTTGTGGTCAATACAAAGAATCCTCTCAGAGAAACCCAGGTTTGTGGCTCCATCAGGAAAAGCAAAGCATCGACTCAGGGAGCCGCAGAGGCACGGTCTGAGAAGCAGTGATAATAACAGGCTGTTAGCGTGCGTGGCCGAGAGCGGGATGCCCTCAGACAGAGAAAAAAAGAAAAGCAGGTTAAAAACAAATCTAACAGTAACTGAAAATGGGCTTCCTGCTAGATTAAAGGGGTGAGGAAGGGAAGCAGGTCCTCATTCATCAGCCTCAGGTTGAAGACGGCGTGAAAACCAGCAACTGCTCAGGGAGCACGAGGATTTGTCAGGACTTGAGCCTAAGGAGATGAGTTTTATTTTCCCTAATTACACACCTCTGAAGAGCCTCATTTTGTGAAGCTCGGGAATCAGTCTCCTGTGAACATGAGCAATGCCAGGCTCACAAAACATAAATAACCATCTCGAGCTGTTCAACTCACCGCTCCCTCCGGATCCCGGCACTCGGCTGTCCCTGACCCACAGCTGTTCCAGCAGCTCGGGAGCAGCTTATCCCAGCCATAAAAAAGGGGAAAAAATAGAAGTAATACCCCTACCCATGGGAGCAGCAGTGATGCCTTCTCATCCTTGACAGCAACTTGCTACAAGGAACAGCTGAGAAACAGCTGAGTAATTGCCTGGAGAAGGGATGGAAGACAGGGAGCCACGGTGGGGGAAAGCCCTGAAAGATAAGATACGAGTGGGAATCCAGTGCATGTGATGCGAGTGCTGCTCCTGGAGGATAGCACGTTGTCGCTATATCACCCCAAATTATAAGCTTGCAGAATCTAATTTGTGAATGTCAACGGTCTGGCTCGTGATGAGTAGTGCGTGATTATTCTCTCACAACATGTTATTCTGAAAATGGCCATGGAGAAATGAGGTCCTGGTGAGCAGGGTGTTGCAAAGCTACTGCCAAGCTAACCAGAACCAGCCCACCGTGATGATGGTGGTCTTTTCTTTATGCAAGCCATGGAATTTTTTATTCCATGCTAAATAGTCACAGAAGAACCATCTCCCTCAGCCTCCTGCAAGAAGACACCTACCACAAGGGTATAAACGCCAGTCAGAGCTGCCCGTCCAGCTGGGTGCTTGACTTCAGATGATGTAGAATCCAATATAGATTTATTGGTGTGTACAAAATTTAAGGCATCCCTAAATCCTTCAGGGAATCCCAACATAAAATATAACCCTTGGAAAAACAAACCTTCTGCCTCTGAAAAGCAAATGCACAAACAGGCCCGAAAATGAGTTGTAGTTTGGACCATGTTCAGCCCCACCTTTTAGACAAGGTTATTATTTTATCTGATAGTCACGCACCACTCTACTGCACCTTCCGTTCACCCAGTTAAGCTCATCCCTGTGACCTACACACACGGCCGCCCTCTTTACCAGTGATGTTAATGTTTCTCCAGCATGCCTGCACCATTCATACACTCCTTGCCACCACTTTGTCAAGCCCTCATAACCAAACCCTCCTGAGCCTTCCCCGCTACCTGCTTAACAAGACCTCATGAATTTTCTCCCATCCATCACCATCTGTTGGCCACAGCAAGCCCTGAGGTGGATTCAGTAACTCCCAAAGGAAAGCCCCCCCGAGCAGCACCGGTTCTTTGCTTCCAGCCCTGCCCATGACAACTTGCTCATTAGGGAGACATAAGGATGTTCCTTGGCTCGTGTGGCATTGCAGCACAGCACAGTCGATGCCCTCGAGAGCGGCCCAGCGAGTTGAAGAGCAGCAGCTGCTCTGGGAGCGCACTGGTGTTATCTCACCCGCTCTCCACCCCACCAGAGAAGCCATCCACATGCCATTTCTCTGAGCTTTGCCTACACTCTCTGACAACACGTTTTGTGTATAGCCTCCGGCAACCGTATTCTGCAGTAATTACAACTCTTCAGCAAGGCAACTCCAGTGATGTTTAATGCCAATTACTTCATAATCACTCTTTAATTAACGTTCCTTCCATGCTGCCCCTGCCGCTTACCCTCCATAGAGCGGCAAGGACCGCCACCTTCAACAGACTCCTGGAGGGGTATGGCTACACAGAATAATTTTGGTTGAAAACCTTCGGAAGCAATCTCAAGCACGTGTACCTGAACACAGCAGCAGGGTCCTGATAATTTTTCAGGCAATTTCTTAGGGCTGGTACTTAACAATATAATCGTTACCTCCCTGCATTCTCAATTACAAGCTCTGTTTTCTATTCCAGGTACCATAAGCATCATCTGTCTTCATTAGAGGACCTCATAAATAAGTTCCCAACTGAAGACCACGCTTCCACCGAACCAAATGAAGTTTCTCATCATTTGATCAATCAGCTTCTGAGGAAAACTCGAATGAGAGGATAGTCACTGTTTTTCTGTTCAATCAAAGGATGATTAAATATCGTTTCCCGAGTACAGCATCTGCATGGGAATGAAAAGCCCTTCAGGAGAAACACAAATAAATTCAAAATGGGGGGTTTCAATTTGCAGCTCATCCCTGCTTGGCCTCAAAGGGCTAGTGGAGGTGGGAAGTGACACCAGAGAACCTGGAGCACCTGGAGGGGTCCTGGCTAGTGGGGTTAGTGGGAAATGCACTGGTCCAGGACCAAGTCAACAGAAAAAGCATAGAATGATGAAAACAACAGGGAAAATACAAGGGCTATCCAAACAAAAGGAAGATGATAGGATAAGGAAGAGAAAAAAAAAGCCTCTTGCTCGTCTGACAGCACGTTGGAGACATGCGAAGCAGCAGCTCCTGCCGGCATCTGCGGTGGGCTGAAGAGAGTCCCTGTGGCCGAAGGGGCCGAAGCACTGCAGGCGAGTCAGTGGGTGGCTGCCATGACCTTCAGCAGCCCCGCAATTCCGAAAAGGAATGCAAGGCTTGCTCAGAAATACCGCCAAATTATTTGTGGGAAGTAAGTGGATTTACAGCCATATACACCAGAGAAAAATTTGGCCCTTCAAGCGCTATTCTGTTGTTTAAACTCAATTTGACATTTACTCTCTCTAATGTCAGATCTTTAAATCTAAACACTTCAACAAGATTATTTCGCAGCCTTTCATTTGCCTTCCTTGATTAAGGTTAACCGGTCCCCCTGGTCTGGGCCAAACACACACGCGTGAGCGGTGTCAAATGATAGAGGAATTCAAAGGGACAGAGAGTTCCTGGTATATCAGCCCGTACAAAGAGTGCAAGCTTTCCTCCAAGGACACCTGAATTTTGGGCACACAAATCACTGGAAACAGCACAGTGGGAAGAAGAGGTTTGAAAATGGAGAGAAGAGCCACCAGTGCCTGAGCTGGAGACCCCAGGGAGGCTGGATGGAGGAAGGCACGCGGGGAGAGAAGTTGCACTTTAACTCCCCTGACAATGTAAAGGGAACAGATGGCCTTTCCACTGATAATGCTTTATCATCCCTGGTTATTTAAAGAAACTGCCCAAATGCATTTACTGAGACTTCAAAAACCATGTTTCACAAGAATACAAGTGTATAGAAGATAAGAGATTTAACCTTATGCCAGCCACTACCAAGGAGATCACATCAGCTGAGGCTCATAGATACCACAGGAACAGCACCTCCAAGATCATGACTATGTTAACTGTAGCAGATGATGGAGTGAGATGTTGTAGGTACAGGGCAAGTGGTAACAGTTTGAAACTAAAGAGGGGACATTTAGATTAGATAGAAATTCTTGATGACAAGGGAGGTGAGACACTAGACCAGGTTGCCAGAAAAGCTGTGGATGCCCCATTCCTGGAAGCGTTCAAGGTCACGTTGGTCAGGGCATTGAGTGATCCGATACAATGGAAAATTTCCCTGCCCATGGTGTATGTTCAGACTAAATGATCTTTAAAGGTCCATTCTGACCCAACCCCTCTCTGGGACTCTGATTCTATAACAGCGTGTGATTCAGAGAATCCTCAAATAGTCTATAATGTCTTGAAGGTGCCCAAAGAGAACAAGCATCAGGAAGCACGACACTCATCTCAGCCTGTTAGAGGACACAGGGAACATTCACATTGGGAGCTGGCTACAGCACAACGCAGAGGGAAGACCCCAAATCCCCTACGATGGAAACTGCAGCCTCGGATCTGCAACACAAAACCTCAACAACTCCAGTGAGGTTTCGCATCAGCACCACGAACTGCACAGAACCCAAGACTCATCAATTCCCTTGCCCTGAGAGCTGCAGGGCGACACAGTGGCACCAGCAAGGGAGTCGGCAAGGAGATCCTTCCATCCACCCTGTAAGGGATGAGGATTTCCCCATCTGAGGCCAAGCGGGCAGGAGAAGCCCAAGCGGAGATGCCAGCTGAGTTGCTCCTGTGGAGCTGGGCAGGAGGGGCCAGGAGTGAAACTCCCTAATGGCAGTTTTTCTAAATAGGCAATTTTGGGAACTGGCTGCGATTTTACCAGCTGGTTCTACCAAACAGGAACAAACTGTCTCCAGCCCAAGCCGGACAAGGAGCCTTCCCATGGCTGACAATGGAGCTTGAGCGAGGAACCGCATCCCAGGGCCATTAACATGATTTAAGAATGTGCTTTCAATTTGGGGCCCCAATCCTGTCTGCTTCTAGCAAGTGAGAAGTCTGGTTCTCGGCATTTCTTATTTAGTCTCCCAGTAGAAACAGAGCAGGAATTACATTCATCTGACATTCTTTATTACTCGGGTTGCTGAGGCTCCTTGCGATTGCGCACCCGTGCCAGTTCAAATTGCTCCACAAAAATAATTAAACCGAGTAAAAATTAGTTTGCGCCCTAAAAAAAAAAAAAAACAACATCCAACAATGCACATGTTTATTTTAAGGGTTCACAAACTCTGGTGCCTCGCTTTGTTCATCGGTCCTGCAGGCCGCATCCTGCATTCCTTTTGCCCCAGCACATAGGCTAAGTATGGAGCGATATTTGCTGGCTGGATTTATTCTCTCTCCTCCCAGCACGCAAGGAACGCCGCACCAGGCTCCCGGCCTCGCCATGCACATCCCTGCTGGCTCTCCCTGCGTTTATCCGCCTGTCAGCCTGGGAAACTCAGCCCCACTAAAAGTGGGCTTTTACAAATTAAAAGGGAGGTTGAAGATGACAGTAATTGTTTACGCATGCCATTGGGATGGGAAGCAGAGGGCTGAATGCAATTCCCGCTTCAACAGCTGAGTCACGGGGTGAAGCTGGAACAACATCATCCCCAGAGCATCCCAAGAGCTGCAGGCTGAAGGAATCGGGCTGCACTGCTTCCACCTCTGAAATTATTACCACCCTGCCCAATATGTTTATTATAGAGCTGAACGAGGATTTTCAAAGCACTTTGAGGTCCTCGTGCAAACGTGCTAGGGAATGGGAACGGGAAATACAGCATAAAGGGCGGATGCGGCACCTCGGCTGCTTTGCAACATGAAAGCCCCTGCAGAAAGACTTGGGACCAATTATAGAATCATAGAATCATTACGGTTGGGAAAGACGTCTAAGACAATCCAGTCCAACTGTCAGCCCAATGCCACCATGACTACTAAACCATGTCCTGAAGTGCCACCTCTACATGGTTTTTGAACCCCTCCAGGAACGGAGACTCCACCACTGCCCTGGGCGGCCTCTGCCAGGGCTTCAGCACTATTTCAGCAAACAATTTTCCCTAATATAATCTAACCCTCCCCTGGTGCATCTTAAGGCCACTCCCTCTCATCCTATCACTTGTTACCTGGGAGAAGTCCTGCGCCCTTCTCCTTTTTGTGAAAACACTGAGTTTAAAGTGCTTTTAGGACAACCATCTAGTTTCCCAGGTTAAGAAAAAAAGCCCAACTTGTATTTCATTTTTCTTCCCTGCTCTGGGACTTTGAAAATATGCAAAACATTGCGATCTAAATGACAGGCCCAATTTTGTTAAAAAGGGGGGAAGAAAACGAAAAAGCAAGAGTTGAAAAAGTAAATGTAGTGATCCCAAATGATTGGCCGGGGGCGGGGAACCCACCCTACAGCCCAGCTCAACCTCACTCTTCAGCACTTTTTCTATTTGGGGGCTGAAGAAGCAGAGTGTATGTTAGGTAATTGTCTGATGTATTGATTTAATCAAGTTTCTGTTTCATCTTTATGTTGTTACCATAGTTGCAAGCTGCTGACAACGTATAAAAGCAAAAAAGAAATATATATTCAGATATGCATAACAATCTATGAAGTTCCCATTTTATTGTTCAGAGCCCAATTAAATGTGTTCCCAAAGGGTTTCTAGGGAAGCTGGTTTCTAATCACTCTGGAAGGGAGATAAAAACTTGCTCTCACCTGGCAGCACAACCAGGTGAAGTGCAATTGCTGGAGCATTGGAAATATTAATTAAGAGCCTGGCTGCAAAACACCTCCTGACTCCCCCGAAACCACTGCGTCTCTGTGTTGGAGCCTGCTCCATGGCAATGATCTAGAAGCAAAGCTCAAAAAACAAAGTCACAGTCCTGGCTTTGCTTTTTGTATTATTTGTGGCTCCCTGCCTAAAATATCCTGCTGGCTCCAAGCGGAATGCCAAATCCACTGGGAAAAGGGCACAGCATTTCGAACTCCGAGGACAATATAAGGGAGACCTTAGAGCAGCCTCCCAGTATTGAAAGGGGCTCCAGGAAAGCTGGAGAGGGGCTCTGGATCAGGGAGTGCAGGGAGAGGACAAGAGGGAACAGTTTTCAGCTGAAAGAGGGGAGATTGAGATGAGATCTTAGGAAGAAATTCTTCACGATGGGGGTGGGGAGGCCCTGGCACAGGTTGCCCAGAGAAGTCACGGTTGACCCATCCCTGGAGGTGTTCAAGGCCAGGTTGGATGGGGCTTTGGGCAGCCTGGTCTAGAAGGTGTCCCTGCTCATGGCTGAGGGGTTGGAACTGGATGATCTTTAAGGTCTCTTCCAACCCAAATCACTCCATGATTTCCTGATTCATTCACAGCGTGGTTTTGACCTGGCTCGGGGGCGGGGAGAGAGATACCCGTCATGTGAATTTACAAACATATCTACGTGTAAGGATGTATCTGTGCACATACATACCTCCATATGTACACATACAGACTATAGACTCCTTAAGCAATGAGGAAATGAGTGGAAAAGTGGGAGAAAGGATCTAAAAATGAAACACCAGTGCATTTTAAATTTTTTTTTTTTCAGTTACACCAACACCACCTCCTTCGCTACAAATTAAGGTGAGGAAAGGTAACAGTGCATTGAAACCACAGAGGGAGTTTGACACGACTCATGCGAGTCATACATTAGTGATCTGATTTTCTATTATTGCAAAGCCACAGCCCTGACTCTTCAGAACCCCCTTTTACACTTCCCCAAGCAGACACTTTCGGTCCCTAGGAATTCAGCAGGGCTATTTATGGGCGTAAATGCAAACATGAATTCATCTTAACAGGATGTGGAGTGCTAGGACTGGCTCAGATTAAAACAAATCGAGATTTTCTTTGTTGCTGCCACTATGAGTCCCACTGGAATATACAAATTATTTGAAATTAATTATTATTTTAAAAAATTTTGATTAAAATCTGGCTATGGGAAGAGGAAGGCGCCTGCTGTTTTGGTGAAGTCGAGGATGGGGTGAAGGTGTGGACAGGGGAGACTCAGGGCTCAGCCGGGAGCTCCCAGGGCTCCCTCCTAGCCCGCCTGATGCCTCAGGAGATCGGAATTTTTGTTTCTCTTCCAGTCCTGGATCTGACCAGCAGACAACTGTCTGCCTGAAACCAGCCCAGAGAAATGAAGGAAGGAGCTAAAGCAACGAACGCTTTTCAGTGTGTCAGTTTTTGACAGAGAAGATATCCTTAAAATAATTGTATGGAGCCAGGAAAATAATGAGGGAACACATGGAGAGCAGTGGCAGCCAGAAACCACCACCAAACCCAAGACAAACCCAGGAAAATACCAAGGTTGGTATTTTAGCGCTGAGACCATCTATTTTGAGGTGCCCGGTGGCAACATAGCATGACCTCAGTTGGAAGGGACCCACAGGGATGGAGTCCAAACATACAGCTCCCTGCTAGCACTGCGCGAGCCCTTCGGCAAAGTTGCCCAGCAGCTCTGCGGCCTGAAAAACCGAGGGAAAGAAACGCATAGGTGGAAAATCCCCTCCCACAAAACCTTCGGCAGAAGCAGTTTGGGCGGCAATTCGATCGACGCACTGTCCAGTGGGAGGGGTCCCTGGTCATGGCAGGGAGTTGGAACTGGATGGGCTTTAAGATTCCTTCTGACCCAAACCACTCTATGATTTATCCCATGCTTGCCAGGCTGGCCACTCACTCCATCACCAAATGGAGAATTCATTATCATTCCTGCCAGCTGCCTGCAAACCCTTGCGCTGGATGCACAGGGTGTTGGAACCCCGCGAGCGCCCAGGGCAGCAGCCCATTGCACCAACCAGGTCTTTGGTGAGCCCCTTTCAGCCCCAATTTCAGGACCATTCCTAGATTCTCTGTGCAGTTCTCAGCCATGCTCTCTTACTCACTATTTTGCAGGTCTTGTGGGAAGAGTTTTCACCCCCTCCCCCCCCCCCCAAAAGAGAAATTCAACCTTACAAGCCTAAATAAAAATTTGAATTTTGGTAAAAGGACTTGTGCTATTGTGCTAACAGAAATGAAGGCAGCTTCATGCACTTCTTGCAAAGCTATTTATTTTATGTATATCTCTGCAATTGCCTATATTGGAAGCTACAGTCTTCCAGGCAGCATCTGAGTTTCCCACCTGGAGAGCTCAGCGTTACCGCTGAGCCGAGAATTACCAAGACACAGGAAGGATGAATGAAAAACTGTTTCATTTAAAGGTCTCTCCCCAAATGTTTTTAAGTAGGGAGTTCAGACAGACACACAAATACACATTTAGCTTCCTCCTCTCTGCTAAATCAATAGATTTTAACTTCAGTTTTAGGGGGAAATGCTGAATTTTAATTTAAAGGATCTATGAGGTTATCAAAGAGAAAATGTTGGCAGCTGGGACCTTTGGATATTGTATTTTGCAAAATAAATAAAGAAATATAAGCTATGTTAAAGGTAGCACAGTCTTACTTCCTTCCTTCCGTCCTTCCCTCCCTTTTACAATTTTTCTCCTTACTGGGTATTTTCCAGTGAGCAGAAAGCATTAAAGCTGCTCTCTGGGCCAGGACTCTCTACATGCAGGAGAAAAGCAGGAGACATTTGGGTTTCAAACCACCCGGCTAACGCCCACCCTTGTGGTGGGGACCAATGCACGGACGCTTCATTGGGGATCAATGGGAAGAGGCCAACGGAGCTGGAGAACAAAAAGCAGCCAAGGTCAGGTTATAATTATAAATCATAAGGGTCTGCTGCTGGCTTGCACTGTGCCAACCCTAAAAAGGAGGGTTTGAGCTTGAAATTGTCAGTTTTCTAATGAAACGTGCTTAGGAGAGGAATCAGGGATGGAGACAGGAGAGGAGGGAAGTGATCTAATTCAGACCAGATCGACAGTGTAACAAACCGCTGCTCTCATTCTGCGCTTTGGGGTAGTTTTTAGTGACATTTATCAAAAAGTAAATAAGCCTGGGGAAGTCTCCCGGCCACCTGTGCTGTGAGGGGATAGGTTCCACCCCAGAACACTGCTGATCAGGTTTAACCAACCCAACAGTGCTCCCCTGGAAACACTCCCTGAAGCCCTAAAGATTGGATTTCTCTAAAACTTAACATGTAATTCACTTAATTAAGAAATCTGCTGGCAAAAGAAACATGCCTTCATCACTGGTGGGTCATTATAATTTCATTTCTCCTTTATTTTGAGAAACAAATAGGGGGATTTGGGATGCATTTGACTGATTTGGTCTCCTTTGATGCACCGGAGTTTATAGATTTGTACCTATCGATTGCCAGAGCATGAGCTTTTTGTTGGCTGCAAATTGGAACTATATCCACCCCAGCCAAGCTAATTGTTGCACTGCTATAATGACACCTTTACAGTTATCCCTCATCAAAGTGCAATTTTGCAGCGCATTAATTAAAGAGCCCAGGTGACCAGAATAGCCTCTACTAATTTTTATGCTCCTCCACCTCCCAAACCCACCGCCCAGGAGGATTAAAGCCATAAGTTAACATTTACATTTCAACCCACTGCACGGAGGAGAGAGGGCAGGGAGAGAGGAATAAATACATCCTGGCCATGCCTTGGGCCATGTTTAATGAGCTCCCAGGGGAAAGATGCCCTCTGCTTGGGAAGCACCCAGGAATGCATTGCATTGGAACATCGATCCCCGGGCATCGCTCCCGCTGCTGGCAAAGGAGCTCAAACTGCACAGCAAACCCAGAAAGTGGGGGGGGAAAGGAAAAAAGAAAAAAATAGGATAAAATCCATGTGACAGCCAGAGGCGTGCGAGCGGCTCCTCATTTGGTGTATGCAAGACCCAAGTGCAGACCCTCCAGATCCCAAAAGGCGGCTCAGCCTGGTATTTCTGTTGTTAGGAAAGGGATTACGATGAGTCACCCTTGAGCAAAAGTTCACGCAGAGAGGATGGGGGGCGCGCAGCAGGGAGATTTCCAAACATGGCAATGTTTATTTGAAATTCAGGCTGAAGGAGATATTCTGAAAGATCTATAGAAAATATTTTCTTGTGATTAAGCTTGATGGCTACTGAATGTCACCAGCAGTCCAAGGAAACAGAAGTGAGTGCACTGCATGGCACGCAGGCATAAAAAGAGCCCTAGCAAGGTTTTTACTTTTCCATAAAGTACATTCTCCCAACAGAAGCAGGTATTTCACAGGTTGGCCGATTACAAAGTGATTATTTGCTCTGTTTAACCAGGCCAGATGTTGTGCATCACTTAAACAGCTGCTTCCTGACCCACAGTCCAGGCTGCAGCCACTGCCTTTCTGCATCAGGACTCGTGACCCGAGCTCACGTCATTCACATCCCACCAGCACAACGCTCAGCAAGCAAACTCTCGGCTCCAAGCCATGGAAAACTCAGGTGGAATAATTCTGGCAGGTAGCAAATCGCAACTACAGACTTGGCGTCATTTCTGGTGGGACAAAGATCCTGCCTGGCAGCAGGGAGCAGGTCGGGCTGGGGGGAGATGGGACAGAGCAACGCACAGCAGAACATTAATTCACTGAAGGAATTAGGACTGTAATTTTCTTCTCTGCTGGGAAAAACCTCTCAGTCCTAAAATGCTCCTTCAGAGCATCACCTGATGTGCACAAATACAACGCAAGCATGTTGCAGCGTGCAAACATCAGGGAGATATTTTGGGCTGAGGTTAAAGCAAGGACTGCGCTATTCCTGCGTGGATTCCCTGCTGTTTTGCAGGTGGGCAGAGGTGGAGACGCTCGCGGGAGCAAGGAAGCGGCAGCAAGCCCCTCCCAGCCCAATTGGTCCCCAGGCATCCGAACCAGACCCAAACCCAACAGGAGGCAGAAGATATTTGAGGAAGGCATCTCTCGGAAAAAGTCTGTATTTCCACCATCAAGACGAGTCAATGTGCAGCTTCTCGATACCAGAACAGCCAGCTGAACCACGCAATTCCAAATTACAAGAGGTGAAGCAAAACGCAAGCTCCTCGACCCCGGCGTGTGTGTACACACGGCAGAGCTGCTTCACGGGATATGGCAATTAGTCATCCTGCAAACAGCAGTCACGTTGCAATTACACTGTGATACCTATAATTACTGCTAATTCATTTAACCAGGATGTTCACTACCTGATGGAGAATAATTATGCGTCAGCACAGCATAGTTAACATACCTGGACTATACGCGCAGCCGTGGGGTGATGCTAAATGACCTGTTTGGGTGATGAACCGCTATTTCAACTGCTGGTAAATGCATACAGAAAAGCAAACCTTCAGGGAGAATGTACCACAATGCTGAGCCATCACAGTAGCCTCTTGGCTGCAGGGGATCCCCCAGCCCATAATAGCCCTTGGGAGCAGAGCAGAGGCCCCAAATTGCTGCCGTTCCAGAGGATGTGGGGCTTTGGAGCGCAGATTACCCAGGATAGGTATTTCCCAAGCAAGCTGCCCCTATCTCAGTTGCAAACATAAACCTTGCGTCCTGCACCCACTTCTCACATCCCTGCTGTGTTGCGGCTGATTCATCGCTTTGCAAGCCCAGTGACAAAGTTTGCTCAACAGAATCTCCTCCAGTTTAATATCAATAGATGTCCCCCACACCGGACACACACGCTCTCCACTGCCTTCTTAAATCCTAGTTAATTACAAACAGATCGGACTCGTTTGCTGATCAGAAACACAGGCTGCTGTGGATGAGCAAGGGAACAGCACTGGGATGACACAGAGACGAGTGTCCCATCTACCCATGTCCAGGCACACCTGGAAGGGAGCAGATCACCCTTGCACCAGTTTTTGCAACAGCCAAACAGCAGCGTGTGCTACTCGGGTTTGCTCGGGAAAGGAGATGACTTCAGGCATGCAACTCTGTACCTGAAAATTCAGGAAAACTCCAACCCCCCCCCCTTCCAGCTCCTCCTCCCTGACCACAGACCAACAGTGAAAACACCACCTCCTGTAAAACCTCCGCTTTCAGCCTCAGACAGAAAACCAACGCAGGCAACGGCATGCAGACAGGCAGCCGAGATGTCTTTCATGGCTTCAGAGGTGGCTGTGGGCTTTCCTAACCAAGACCCCACGTAAGGGGTTCAGGGAAGCCCCAGGTGGGGTTTGGCAGGACCTCAGTGACTTCCAATCCACCTCCACATGCTGCCAAGCACAAACCCTCTTTGGTGGAGGGCTCATCCTGCTGTGTTTGCTCCTTCCCATGCAGGACCTCACACCCGAGCAGCCTTTTGGGATCTTGTCCTGTGCACAGTGAGGAGGGTGCGTGCTGCTGCTGCCAGATCCACCTGCTCCCAGTCCCACGCTCAGGGTGCGGGTGACAGGGGTCCCACTGTGCTGAGAGTGGGAAGGGCAGCCAGGCCGGCATTCCAAGGAAGGAGGGGGACGCATTACTCCTGTCAGAGCCAACAGCGACGTGCCAAACCTCCCATGGCACAGCTGTCGCCGCATGAGATACCTTCCCCCTGCAAAGCCATGGTGTGAAGCACGCACGCAGCAAGGGACAGGGTAGCTTGCAACGTTCCAAAGGAGAGCAAGGCTCTGCCGATGCTGCACAGCCCTTCTGCGCTGCCGAGCAGTCCTGCTTGGCAAGGGCTATGCAGACACTTTGGGATTGCTCCATTGCTTCTGGCCATGACGGGATGCAGCTGGAGACCCCAGCACGCAGGAGTCCCTCGTGCTCCCGCCTCTGCAAGAGTTTCTTGGCAATGGGAAGGGGTAGTTGAGAGCCCTAGTGTTGCTGGCTGGGGCCCCTGCATCCCCCCAAGAGGCTCTGAGGGCCACTGCAAGGAGTGGTGATGCCCAGCTGGGGGGACAGAGGAGAGGAGGCTCCACACCACCCAACCGTCACACATGCGATGGGGACAGAAACATCAGCTGAGCCCTGTCAGCTGGAGAGAAGTTGTGCTGACAAATCTGTCTCGTATAAAAGGAAAGGTTAGAGTATGGGGGAAAACCGAAACCTTCATGACAGTGCACATTTGACCTTGATATTTTCGCTGTCGCAGCCAAGGATTAAACTGTACTATCGGATTCCTCTGCCTGGGAGAGCTCCAGTGTCTTGAGTTTGAGCTGCACAAGGGTGTAGGATGTCCGTGCAGATGTCAGCAGCAACAAGGAGAGAAACCTCTCTGGACCAGGATCCCAGCAGAGCTCTGCTACTGTTCCCATGTTGGAGGGTGCTGCCTTCTGGCCAGGCCAGCACCCTGCCAAGAAAGCGCTTTGGGCTGGCAGCCCCGTGGCAGCTTTTTGGGGAGCTGCTGTTTAGCTGAGCTCAGTCCCACACACTCAGTAACCACCTCTCCACTGTGCTGTCTGGGCTACCCATGTCCAGATGCTTTGCAGGGTTAGAGAGAGCCTTTCCCTGCGAGGAGCAGGATAGGGCAGGAGAGATGCTTCCCTGGGACAAGGCTGCAGGAACATGAACCACTGCCTACAGTCGGTGATTATAGCCAATAAACTCTCTCCCAGTGTGAGCATTGCTGCTGGCTGATGCCTCACTGCCTTGTCCTGTGGCCCCGTGGCCGCTGGGGTTGGACCCGCAGCGCTTCAGGCAGCTGATGTGCCGTGGCTGTCGTGAAAGGGCTGCTCCGATGGTGAAGTCAGCTCAGGCAGAGCTTCGAGCAAGCTTTGGCACTGGGGTTGATGGGGTCATTATGTGCAATTTCACAGTGACCAAAACCCGTGCTGGGTGCACTGCTTTTGTTTCCCATCAGACTCCCTTCTCTGCACCTTCCTGTATTGCACTGCAGTAGCAGCGCTGCTGCAGAGCCCTCACGTTTGAGCCCTTCTGTGCCCCCGGAAGGGCAACTTGAAAAACTGAAGCAAAAAAAGAGGTTTTAGATATTTTGAACTTCTGAGATCTAAGGCTGCTTTCCCCTCTACAAGTCTTCTTTAGGAAAAAAGTAAGACCCAAAGGATATGCTGTAAATCACAGCAGTGGGTTCTCAGGTGGGCATCATACCTGTACTAAAACTCAGGCACACGCTTAAGTTTCTTCCTGCTTACTCGATGCAGTACAACACCACAGACTCAGGAATAAAATACATGTGCATCCTTGAGATCTTCACGCATGAACACACAGACAGCGAGGCATGAGCCTTCTGCTCCTCTCCCCCCTTTAAGCCTCCACTTTGAACTCTCATTTGACATTTACAATTGGAAGCAACTGTTAAGACACAAGCAAAGACAGCAGCTACAGCGGGAGCAGGCGGCGCTAATGCCCGGGTGGTCAGGGGCTTATCCGAGCTTTAGTGCCCACCCCGCATGATCGCCCTCCGTGTCATTGCTCATTTCACGCCTGTCACTTCTTTCCCGACCCCTTATTTTACCAGGAGAGATGGGAAATAAAGAAAACCAGTGGCTTTTGCTAACCAGCTGCTGGGGTACCAACGCAAGGATGCGCCATTTAAAACCACTGCACTCACAATGCTTTTCTCTTTGTTCCATTTCATAAAAAGGAAGTCTTCTTCTCTTGTAAATTTGTTTAAAAATAGACCCACCACCCATTAATGCAACAAGGCTCAAAATGCAATTCTCTTAAGTGTTGCCTTATAAGTCCATATTTTCAAAAGTTTATAGCTCCACAGTGAAAACAGACACACACACTCAAATGGATTTTTCTCCCTTTCCCCCAACTCCTCCATTAACCACTTCTAAGCTGTGTAGGAGGCAGAAGTAGGGACCTGCTGCTCCCTCCAGCTCCCAGGGGCGGCTGCTGTGCCCCAGTACACCCCAAAAGCCGCAGTGCTGAACAAGGGCATGTACACAGCCTCTAAGAAACCCTCAAATGCAATTACTAAAATTCTCATCAATTATATTTATTCTCCAGGAGGATGGTGTGAGAAAGCTTTTTTTCGACAGCATTTTCCCAGATTTCCAGGGCGCATTCACTCCGTTCCATTTGGTAAGGAAAGACAGAAGACATCCAAGTGACAGCTTTGGAAACCAAAGCTCATCTGTCATACAATAACTCCGGCTTTAGCACTTTTTATATCACATAAATGCTGGATCAGGCGTTTTCAGTCCTCCACAGGCTGCAAGATGCCAACACACAAGTATAAAGCTGACACAAACTCTATTTACGGCTCTGGTCAGTTGGACAGAAATTCCCCGACGTGTGCACACTGGATCCAGACCCGGTTTGAACCGCTGCGGGGGCTGGAAGTGCACCAGGGATTAATTATCACCAAATTGTGCCCAAAGCAATCTTGGTTCACAGCAGCAGCAGAGATGCTACAGCCCGACCCATCCTGATGCTGCTCAGAGAAACAGCTACAAAACCACTGCTTCCCCCTAAGGACGCGCGTCCCTGGGAGTGTATGCTGTCCAGACCTGGGTTTTGGAATAAAAGGAGCCTTTTCTGCTGTTTCCCAGCCCCCTCAGCCATGCATGGGGTGGCAGTCAGAACTAGAACAGGTTGATGCCCTGTGCTGGAGGGAGGCACAGCAGGATGGCAGGCACGGCGCCGGGTAGAGGGGCTCGCTGGGGGCCAGAGCGTTCTCAGCTCTGGCACGAGCACAGCCCTTGGCAGCACCACGTACAGAGGAAAATCTCATTCAGCTGCAAGCCCAGATTAGGTCAGCAGGGCTGGCAGTTTGCAGCGGAAATGCGGATTTTGTCACTTCTGAACCATGACTCCCTGGGAAATGCTGGGAGACTCAGCACCCCGGCAGAACTGGGCAGAACTGCATCTCCTTTGGCTCTGACCCACGAGAGGGTTGGTGTGGGACTGCTCAGGACTTTGGGGGCTCTCAAGGAGATGTGATGACCCAGGCTACACAGTGACTGCTGGCACCAACCTTTGCTCCCAATCAAGCAAAGCAGAGCCCAAACCCTGCCACGCTCTTTAGCCCTCTCCATCCACCCTCCTTAGTTTTAAATTCCCTCCAGAGCTTAGATTATTGCCAGCAACCAACAGGCAGATAGCAGGATTTAGGTCTGATGATGATAGTGGCCTCTGAACACAAGACCCTTGAGTTACAGCATGCACCGTAGCTCTAAACACTCACTTCAGCACCCATATTCACATTAACGCAGAAGCGCACCTGCATTATCCACTGATACAATAAATAATATGTAAAAACACCAAAGGAGACATTCTTGACTGCCAAGTACTTGATTTGTCTTTGAGAATGCAAAAAGATGTACTTTGACAAACACAGCTAACGAGAGATGTCTCAGACCTGACCGGTACTGGCTTGGGCTTTGTGTCTAACACAAAGTGAC
The DNA here is from genome assembly GCA_033558235.1 of Neomorphus geoffroyi. Lineage (NCBI taxonomy): Eukaryota > Metazoa > Chordata > Aves > Cuculiformes > Neomorphidae > Neomorphus > Neomorphus geoffroyi. The sequence goes on from JAUMJM010000038.1 coordinate 1,608,645, forward strand.
ACTGTAAATGTATTTTTCAACATCAAAATTATTCCTTATCTTCTAATGGGGACAGAGTGGGTTTGGCTGCCCTCATTTCAGCCCTATTCAAACTTGACTATGACTGGGGTTTGAACTTAGAGGGCTTGGGAGAAGTGGAGCAGGGTGAGAGACGGGAAAGAGATTGAAAGAACAAGAGGAGGGAAGGAAAAACTGTGTGAAAGTGTCACGGTTGTTCAGTGCCCAGCGTTTGTCTGGGGCCTAATGGACACAGACTAGGAAAAGCACCCAGGAAAAGCAAAAAAAGAGACCCCACACTTAACAGTGCAGAGCTAAATATCACCTCTCTAGGAGGAACCATCCAAACCCAGCATCCCAATGGCCAAAGTCTGTTTACTGCCATATATCAACTCAACCCTTCTATTCAGGCTTTCCAAGAGCAAGCTACTCCCAACAGAAACGGCTGTCAGTGAGACGCAGAAATGGATGGATAGAGGAAATGGCCTCAAATTGTGCCAGCGGAGATTCAGATTGGCTATTAGGAAAAATTTCTTGACTGAAAGGGCTTTCAGGCACTGGCAGAGACTGTCCAGGGAAGTGGTTGAGTCACCATCCTAGGAGGTATTTTTAGGACAAGTGGAAGAGGTGCTTAGACGTAGGGTTTAGTAGTGAGAAGTACAGTCGGACTCAATGATCTCAGAGGTCTTTTCCAACCAAATGTTTCTATGATTCTATGAAGCTCCAAAACCAAATCTGCAAACAGCACTGCGTGTCCTGGCACGCGGAAATCTATCCCATCATAACCAAAATATTCCATAAATCATCAGTACTGATGATGCACCCAGAGCACACACATCCCCTGAGAGATGGGACCCACCCTGGCATAAACTGCAGAGCCCAAAGCCAGCACTTGGCTCCTACCCTTGAACCAAACGTTTGCCTCCTGCCAGCACAACTCCAGCTTTTCTCAAAGCAGGACTTTTGTAGGATGTGTAAGAGATGATGAGTCAATAGAATTTGATTATAAGATTAATATTGAAGAATGTGCTCATTAACCTCACTGCTCACAATGATAGGATGTGTTGCCAACTTTCTGTCAAGAAATGCAAGAATTAATTTAGTGACTAACTGCATGGAGAACTGCATTACTCCAGTACGCTCCCTGTATCCCATTGTGTAAACACCCCTAATAGCACAAGAATTTTCCTTCTGAAAAAGCAGCTCAGCCAGAATTGCGCCATTTGCTTGCTAAGTCGTTTTCTTCTTCTTGCTTTTCCTTTACAAAACCAGTCGTCCGACAACTCCTGAGTAGTGGGGTTTAACCAGAATTCAACCTGGGCTTAAATTCCCAGATGGTTTTATGTGAATACTTATTTTCAGTGCCTGCTCCTGGCTAAACATTATATCATATATCTGGATATTATAAAGCAGCCAACACACCTCACCTTGGAGTCAGCTGCACTTCAGTCACCAGCACCTCTGAAGGCTTTGGCAAGTGATCAGAGGTCTCTGGAGAAGGATTTCAGGTGGAGCCAAGAGAATCTGGCTGGTGCTTCTCCAGTGCCAGATAATACCAAATGCAATGTCCACACAGTGAGGGACGTGAACCTGACGTAAGGCATGTGGCTCCGTCTTTGCTGCTATAGGAACTAAAAAAGAAAACCTCGTTAAGACAGAATAGATTGCTCATGTCAGAGTCACCTTTTAAAGTGCCAGCTTGTTTTTTCTTGCCTGTATTTTTAATTCTCAGCTACCATGGCAAGTCAATAGTTCAAGGCTGCAAAGTAAGTTGCTTCGAGTCAAATACTCAATTGTTATTAGATAACGTTGCCTGTGTTCGGCTGTCGCGTGTAGGTGGGTTGCCAGGTTATGTACTGCATCTAATGCCCGAAATTATATTTCACAGGGTAGAGAAAACTCCATTGCAGATCACCAGGAACTGGATTTATGGCTTTGGGTAGGATATTACCAACCTACAAAGACACAGAGAGGAGGGAGAATGTCAAAGCACTTGTTTTGACACTTCTCTTCCAGCTTTTCATCTTCTTCCTTAAGACATCAGCAGCTGATGTTAAGAGCTAAAAGCACCACCCCATCTGATACTGTATCCTGTTCTAGCTGTCATCAATCTGCCTGGTACCAGTTCACCACAGAGCCCTACAGAGCTCAGGAGATAATGCCATTTGAATTGGGAAGCTTCACATGGTACCGTCGACCTCTGCTGATCAATGCTACAGCTCGAACTGGCCACAGTCCCGCCTTCTTCCTCACACTCAGACTGCAGCAATTTGAATTTCTGCTCGTCCCCTCTGGAAAAGGAGAGCTTTGAGCAGAACATCGTTTAGATTCAAGGTCTTTGCTTGGATTTGCCCTGCGTTGAACTACTGTTAAAAGATGCAGTGGTTTAATCCCTCAGTCAGAGTGATCTGGGACACACGTCGAGGCAACTCATTGTAGCACATTGGAATAAAATCAGTGAAAAACAAATTCCTGTTGCTGTTAGGCCCCTGGCACTGAAAGAGCGCAGAGGAGATAAGGAGTCCGTCCCTAGGAAAGTATAATCTACACAATCGTTTGTCGTGAGCCAAAGCCAGATAGAAATGAATTCTCAGGTGAAGCTGGAACAATGTGCAAAACCAAAACTGCTGCAGACTTCCTCAAACCCAACCCCAAAATTCCAGGACAGACACACAGTATAATTTCCATTAATTTGTCTGATCAACTGACTTGATAACAACCAGTGTCCAACCAGCTTTGCTGTCTGCTCTGCAGGCAAAAGGAAACAAGATAGCTTAAACCTTTTGTGGCCATGAAGATTATTAGAGAGGAACAAACCTTTGGAAAGCCTCCATCGGCACGGCACGGCAACACTAATAATGCAGTAGGGTTATTTATGATGCGTTCAACCCCCTGGGCCCCATCACCCTCAGCAACACCCCAGAGCACAGCATTCTGCAAACACACAGCAGTCGTGCTGTTGAGTTTCAGGAACCTTAAAGGTCATTTAAAATTGCTGTTCTTTGCTTGATGATGAAAAGCATCGTCTAGATGTGGTGGGTGCTGGAGCTCACAGCAACACAGCTGGGTCTTCCTGTGCTCTTCGCTAAACTTGCAAGAAGGGACACAGCTTCTTAATGCAGCAGAGGAAAACGGGATGTAAATAGAGATGCATCCACCCTGGGGGGCCTTGGAGTTCCTCGGGGAGGGAGGCAGCTGGATGCAAAGCGATGTGTGAGCAGGAGCACTTTGCCAGCATCTCTGCTCTTTCTGCTAAGAGTTTTTACAGTACTACAAATGTTCAACTTGCCCTTTGCTCCCAGGAACATTATTTCTTTGAAACAGAGGAGAATCCAAGTCCTGTGCAAGTCAGCCTACGCCTCACTGCTGCCTCCAGCCCCTCCTGAGCTGGGCCCAGAGGATGCTTTTCATTTCCCAGTTCCTAACTCGTATTAGCAACATAATCTTCTGTTGAAGCTGAAGATGCAATGAGCATCTCACCAGATGGGTCAGCGCTTTCCCTCATGCTCAAAAGCATGTTTCACCCCACTTTACTGCATTTATTTAGGCATTTATTTTTCCTAACGCATGCTACGCTTTACATTTTACAGCGCCAGATATTGTAAAAACTGTTTACTTCAGTTGAAAACACAGCCCAACTAAAATAAACAGCCAAAAGGAATATCTCATTATTTACTGGTAGCTAGAGAAAGTCCATGCGTTTTGCAAAGCAGTTGGCTGCAGGAAAGCACTCATTAAAAAAAAAAACAAAACACAACACACAAACAAAAAAACAAACCCCAAACTCATTTATCCAGCTCTGTGGCTATTATTTTGCCTTTTTTACCTAAGCCACACAAATCTGATTAATTGTTTTATATATGGTATGTCCCCCCCATCTCAGGTCCTCCGAAATTGCTTAGTGATTACACACAGAAAGAGAGAAGAGGGGAGGGGAAAGGGAAAAGTCGCTCTCCAGAGAGATCCTGACACAGTTCATGCGAAGAATTTCATATCTGTCAAGCAACCCAGCTCAATAAACAACAAATTCATCGCTTGCCTTTGCTGCCTGGTAATATTTGCAGTGAGTTGCTGCATTTTTCTGTTCCGTCTTGGTCCTGAAAGTAATAAAGGTGACAGCTCTTTGCTCCACACACAGGGAGAGCTGCCAGGTAAATAAAACACTGTCATTAAAGAAAATATCTCCAGCCTGCGGATCCTTGTTTTCATATGTGCTGTTGGTTAAAGGAAACCTCCACTCAAAGCCCAGCTCCTGCCAAAGGGCAGCTGAGTCACCTTTAGGGAGGGGCTCTTGATCAGGGAATGCAGGGATAGGACAAGGGGAAATGGTTTGAAGCTGAAAGAGGGGAGATTGAGATGAGATCTCAGGCAGAAATGTTTTCGTGTGAGGGTGGAGAGGTTCTGGCACAGGTTGCCCAGAGCAGTGGTGGCTGCCCCATCCCTGGAGGTGTTCAAGGCCAGGTTGGATGGGGCTTTGAGCACCCTGATCCAGTGGGAGATGTCCTTGCCCATGGCAGGGGGTGGAACTGTGTAAGTTCCTTTCTGACCAAAGCCATTGTGTGATTCTATGACTGCTCCAAGATGAAGCATCACCTTCAAACCTGCTCTGATCAACCACTGCTCGGTGCATTTTCACGGCAAATCACCTCTTTCGAAGCTTGCTCTTAGCACGCAGTCACTTCTTGAGTCAACATCACTTCTCATGAAAAGACTAAAAGAAATCCCATGAGCTCCTATGGTTTAGCCATCCGATCACACTTTCTCAAAAGAGCCTGACCTTGTAACAACGATATAACAGGAGAATAAAGGAGCTGCTCTGGATCACAGTGACCCAGAGGTAAAGATGCTGTAGAGGAGCTTGGGAGCTCCCGGTCCCAGCCTCAAACTCCAGGGAGCTGGAAAGCTGTAGCACTGCTACAGCATCAGGCATTTTAATATCTTCCCTGCTCACACCACGTGCTGAGCGGGCTGGGGCAAAAGCAGTTTGTGTTAACATTTATTAATGCCAAGAAGAAAAAAAAAAAACCCTCTTAAAGAAATATTTTTTAAAATACATTATGAATGGGGAATTTCAAGCTGGCTGGCTGTGAGGGGAAAGAAAAGACAAAATCAGGATGGGATTATCTTCTCACTAGCCCTTATTAGGTAAGAGGGCTATTTATAACTATTTATTAGTTCCTCCCCGCCCCTCCCCATCCAAACCCAAAGCCTCTGGCATGACACCATGAATCTTCTCTGCTGTCAGAACACGATCTCTGACATCACAAATTCAAGGTTATAGCATCACTGGCCAAGTTTGAGTCTACGAAAAAGCAGCTTTATCCGTTACCTTAATTAATACCCAGCAGCGGGAAGACCCAGTGTTATTGTTCCCTCACTGGATTATTTTTCCCCTACTTTTTGTGCATTATAGGCTGCAGATCTTCCTCCCTGACCTCTTATCATCCCTTGGGAGCTAGGAGGGATGGGGAGAGAAAAGCAAGCCCAGAGTCTCTGGCTACTGCACATGAGAAAAACCCCAGCACTCCAGTCAGCCCCCAAAAGCCCAGTTCCCTCCAAAAGGAAGACAGAGGGGACCTGGTTTTTCATTTGTTTCCCCCCAAACCCATGTCCCACTTTCTACGGTGACAAACCCAAAATACCCACACCCCCATCTCCATGCAAACCACCCAGGAGAGAACACACAGCATGCAATTTTACTTATTAACAGCATTGCCCCAATCTCCATCTCACCTCAATCTCCCCTCTTTCAGCTTAAAGCTGTTCCCTCTTGTCCTCTCCCTGCACTCCCTGATACAGGTCCCCTCCCCAGCTTTCCTGCAGCCCCTTTCAGTACTGGGAGGCTGCTCTAAGGTCTCCCTGCAGCCTTCTCGTCTCCAGGCTGAACAACCCCAACTCTCTCAGCCTGTCACATTCCTTCCTATCACATCTCTAACAATGTCACAGCTACTTAAAAAGCCAAATTTCCAGGAGGGTTTTTATACAAAATAATATTGCTTGGTATTCCTAATAATGATCTTAATTTGAGTTGGAGTTTGTTCCCTACTGTTTCAAACGGGAGTTGCAGTTGCAGGTTTAGGCAGAAATACTGGGATACTGGCACTGTTTAGATTAGAGCCCTACTGGGAGGTTTCTCCTGGAAACACCCCATATATGGATTTCACAAGGAGAACAAAAGGCAAGGAGAGAGTAGGATTTTGGACTCGGCATCCCTGTCACCACTGCTGGAGTTTCCATCCCATGGGTATCCTAGGTTGGCATCCCAAGTTGGGAGCAGAGGCGACCCTGTGAGGTACAGCTTGCTGCAACAGAGCATGGAGGACAAATGCTGAGGAAGAAGCAGGAGAGAAATTAGGGCAATTCTCTGCTATTCTCTAGCAAATCTCTCCTGTGATGTCTCAGCGTCCTGACTGACCTCCAAGTCAGAAGTGAGATCTGGCAATTACTTTCTGCAGAGGAAGACTGAGCGGGGAGCAACCTCTTAAGTGCTACTGGGAAGAGTCAGAGATTTCAACTGGGGTTAAAAAGACGTCCTTCCTCTCTCCCATCTGATCATTCGATTACTAACAGTTCAGCACAATAAAATATAAGGACATCATGGCACAAGTTGAGTGACATGACCTAAATATCCTTTTCTTGCCCTTTTACCTTGCCTAATGGAAAGGGAGACTGTTCCCTCTGATAAAAAACACTGAGTGCATTCTTAAACGCCAAGACTTTAGGACATGGAATACCATTAGGTGGTTGACCACTCCTCTGTTCTCCGGCATTTCTCTGGGTCAGATCTTTGAAAGTAAAAGTCAACATTCGCCACTCTGGTTTTTAAAGCAACCATTCCATGGACAAACAGAAACCGTCCTTTTTACCGTGCCATTCAATTGAAAGGGGCACAAACTGGTGTGGATGAGCTCTTGTATTCGCATGGTCCCTGAGTTCAGGCAGCCCACGGACAAATCCTGTGCTACAATCCCATAACACATCTTCATCACTGTGGAAAGACCCACTTTGTGCAGCCTCCAGATCCTCAGCTCAACCAGAGAAATTTCCCTCACTGCCTGATGCTATTGATTTGGCAGAACATTTTTTAATATCTATTACCCGACTCACCCCAAGATCAAGGCTGCCTCACGTTCCTGCCAAAAGCAGACTCAACATTGAAGTGACTGATTAGGTCAAATGCTTTCGATTACTTGAGCTCATGGTGGTTCCTCAGAAAAACAAGAAAAGCTCAAATAATGCCAGACAAGGCCCGTTCTGAGCAGAAATGCAGTGATTTTCCGCAAATAAGACCTCTGTGACCACCTTTCTAAGGCAGTAGTTGTTACTTCTCCCATGTAACAAGTGACAGGATGAGAGGAAATGGCCTCGAGTTGTGCCAGGGGAGGGTTAGATTGGATACTAGAAAAAATATCTCCACCGAAAGAGCCGTGAAGCATTGCAACAGGCTGCCCAGGGCAGTGGTGGAGTCCTCGTCTCTGGAGGGGCTCAGAAAGGATGCAGACATGGCACTTCTGGACATGGTTTAAGTAGGCACGATTGGGTTGGTCTGATGATTGGACTGGATGATCTTGGAGGTCTTTTCCAACCTTAATGATTCTATGAGAAACAAGAATGCACCTGCTCACCCTAAATAACACCAAGGCTAAGTTGCCAAACCCACCCTGGAGGTATCCTGCCTTTGAACGTAGCTAAAGTGTGAAGGGTGCACGGGCAGAAGGGCTTGCACAGACAGCCCTTGCTGATGCCTCCTGTGGTTTCCTTTGCTCCTTGTAAAAGGAACCTGAGCACCAGTCAAGAGGCTCTGCCCCACAGCCTGCTCAAAGCCCAGAGCTTTAAAACACAACGCCTCGCTCCAGGGAAGACACATCACGGTCTGCGTCAGCATTAACGGCCTCTGCCTTATTACAAATTGTCTTCTGATAACAAGCTGCTGAAATACCAAAGTTTTCCAAATCTTCCCTTTACCCCTGCTCTCTGCACTATAAATAGCCGTGGCATTTATAGTGGTACAGCCTGCCTTGCTGGAATTTGATTTAAAAGTAAAGTTGGCTGGACTCCTTGTTAAATTATCATTGTTATTCATCTTTACAGATGTCCTCCCCTCTAAACACTGTCTAAACTTGAAGCTAAGAGCAGAGACGTGGAGTGAAGTCATTAGAAAAGATTTCCTGACAAACCTCAGGCACACGGAAGGGTTCGATGCATTTTTCACCTTCCAGAGAAGAAAGCCTGGACATCTCCATGCTTTTTACAAACTCTTGCCACATCCAGTCCTGCTCTTCACTTTCCCACCATCTCCTGTAGCTTCCACCTCTCACGGTGGGAATGGACAAGGTTTGTGAGTGGGCATGTGGCTAGATTAGAGATTCAGCAGATTTCAGAGGCATTTTACCGAAGGGGAGAAAACTAAACTTTCATTTGAGTTCCTTTTACTTTGAAAAGCCTTCCTACCATCACAGCTAACAGACAGCCTTAAGCAGGGGTATTTGGGCACCTAACAGAAGATCTCCCAGTACAGGGCTCGCTATTAAAACCTCTTTTGGTCTCTGTAGTTGATGTTGCCCCTTTACACTCATCATTCCCCACACCGGCAGGTGAGCAGTCCTGTGAATCAACGCTATTATGACTTCCTTGCAAAGTTATTTAACAGTAAGTAGTGACCAGCACAGCCTTGCTGGCTCAGGAGCCTACATGAATTGACTCTGTGGTGGCTTCTGGTGTTCCCAGCACCCAGAGAAAAATAGGAACTGTGCCAGCAGGGCTTGGGTTGCTTGCAGGCACATCTACAGATCCTCCTTCAACATCCTCCTCTTCCCAAAATCAGAGAATCATGGAATGGTTTGGGTTGGAAGGGACCTCAAAGCTCATCCAGTTCCACCACCCTGCCACAGGCAGGGACACCTCCCACTGGATCAGGGGGCTCAAAGCCCCATCCAACCTGGCCTTGAACACCTCCAGGGATGGGGCAGCCACAGCTTCTCTGGGCAACCTGTGCCAGGGCCTCCCCACCCTCACAGGAAAACATTTCTTCCTGAGATCTCATCTCAATCTCCCCTCTTCAGCAAACAAAAAAAAAAAATGGCCTGGATTCCTGGCAGCGTTTATTAGCAGCAGAGTTTATTATTGCTCTTACTGCTGTGACACCTTGAAGCTCTCCAGACTCCATCTATAGGTTGGGTAACCTTCACTTACAGAGGGAAAACCACGGGCTGGTGATTAATGCCTGCGCATGGGACTGCGGAGCACGGCTCCGCTCCCTGCACCACCACTTTCAACCTCAGATAAATTACTAACGCTCTCGAGTCCCCAACCTGCCAAGAAAGGACAGTAGGACTCCCCCTCCCCAGGGTGCTGTGAAGATAAATACATTAAAAAATGTGAGATACGGTGTCAGTGGGGATTACACAAATAGCTCTCGGGCTCGTTTCTGCTCCAAACTTGACCTCAGCCACAGAATAACTGCAGTCAGTAGATGCTGTTACTGACACAGTGGGAGCTGAATGCATTTATTTTAAAGGACTTTCCAGGCTATAAATTGCAGTCTCTGTTCCTCACATAACGTCAAAGACACCTCTCTTGGTTGGAGGGGATAAGAGGCATCTCTGGAAGCACACACCCCCTTTCTTTGCCTAGATATCAGCACTTACTCTACACTTCCCCACACATGAGCATAAGCACACGTATCAATCTGCACTGAAGCACCCAAACGGCTGTGCCTCATCTCGTATCCAATCAACAAGAAAAGATTACGGACAGTAATCCAGTCTCTAGGAATTAAAACCCCAGAAACCTGTAACCCAGGCTGTGATTATTCTTTTTTCTAGTACCACGGTGCAGCAAACTTACCCAAAGATTGGCTCCAATACAGTTTGTATATTATATAAATATAAATTTATATTTATATAATATACTATGTGTGTCTATATAGACTATATATGTCTATATACGTCTAGTGAGGTATTTTATTATTTTTATATATATTTACATATATTTTTATAGAAATCCCTGCCAAGACACCTAGCATGTTTCTGTGCATCCTCAAAATTTTGAGGAGACCAAGGATGCTTCAGGGTCCCACAGGGACCCACCCAGAAAGGGAATGCAGGCTACTGGCAGCACCTATCAATTCCCGAGCCTCGCCGCCAGTGCCGTGCACGTCCAAGATATTATTTGGAAGCAGCAATCAAAACCAGATGCAGCCCTGAATGACAGCCTTGCACCCGGATCCGTTCTTTTCTGGGCACTAAATACTTGTCTGCTACTACATAGCAGAAGACAATAGCAGGAAAGGATCAGATAAAAAGTGGTTTAATTTTGTCAGGCACTCAATCCGCCAATTTGTGTTTTGGATCAGGTGTTAATTGCTGCTCTAAGTGTCTGCCACATACGGTGCCAGCGCAAATATTGCAAATGACACGTTATTTTTGTTTAGCGGGTGAAACGTCCTCCCCTCCTGTTGGAGGAACCCAGCAGAGCTATTCTGCCACCAGCCCTGCCAAGAGGGAAAAGAAACAGAACCCAAATCACTGTCTTTAGAAAGCACTAAGAGGAGGGGACTGAAATCAGAGGCTCATAGAATCATTAAGGTTGGAAAAGACCTCTAGGATGATCAAGTCAGCCCAACTCCACCGCACCTACTAAACCGTGTCCTGAGGTGCCATGTCTACACATTTTCTGAACCCCTCCAGGGATGGTGACTCAACCTGGGCAGCCTGTCCCAAAGCTTCACCACTCTTTCAGTAAAGAAATTTTTCCTGATATCCAACCCAAGTCACATCAGGAAAGCCAGCTCACAGGACTTAAAGGAATGATGTTTATAAAGAGACGCACAAAGTTCAGCCCCTCTTCTAAAACAAAAGGAAGAGGGTTCAAATGCCTTACATCGCTCTTTCCAAGTGTATTTGCTTCCTTCACACAACTTATTTCAGGCACGGCGTGGCAAGGCTGGTAGGAGCTTCAGCAGAGCAGCAACGGGCATGGGCCACCGAGCCATGCGCTAGGGAAGCCTCCTGGCCACCACCCAAGCTCAGTGTGCACAGCCGTTAACCAACTGAAATTGCAAACCGTGAACCAGGATTCAGCCTGTTCCGTATTGAAGGGACAGATCAGAGAAATAAAAAGTCTGAGTTTTTGATATTTCACATCAAATAAATGCCTCGTTCTCCAGATATTAAACACAATCCAACCCCTGTCCCACCGAAAATAGCCTGGTTCCCTGCTCCCTCCCAGAGTCTGTGGATATAAATCAGGTTAGATCAATTCGGGGGGGGGGGGGGGGGGGGGGGGGTTGGAGGACCCCACAAAAAGCTAGTCAGAGCAAAGATTTGGGCTGAACTCCATCTCACCTGTGCTTAGAGTAGAGCAGGTAACTCTGGTCACACGGATCAATCAAATCCATGCCAGATCCTGGCAGCAGTGACAGGACCAGCTCCAAACCCAACTGCAGGAGGGAGTGAGGGCAAATGAAGGAATTGCTCTACCAAATCTCTGGAGCACTCAAAGAGCTTTCTCCAGTGGATTGGAGATACTCAGGAACTGACCTGGATAGAGTCATCAATGGCCACTGCAACACGTGGCAGCCATTCTGGACTCCCTTTGCCTGGCACAGGACCAGCTCTGGAAGATGAAGGACATCCCAGGCATCCCCAATCCTCAAACCACAGCAGCTCATGCTTTTAGGTCTGGAACAGGTACAACCAGCCCCAATGTATCAACCAAAATAGCCTCCACAGCCAAGATACAGAAGAAAATACAACTCCTGTTTCAATTATGCAACTTTCAGTCCAGAATTATAGGCAGAAAACACAACTATTAGAGCTCTTTTAGATCTACAGTACAGGAGACCCCAGACCAGCACCAGGTTACTGATAACCTTGTGCAAGAGAAGGCAGAGGTGAGAAACACTCATCTCCACCAGGACCATTCCTTGTTCTTAGGTCAAAACTCCTCAAATTCATACAAAAGCACAAAAAGATGGAAATTCATCCTCAATTCCCGAATTATTACTAAAAAAAATTGACTTCCCCCAGCCTAAAGCTGCTCTCAGCAGCATCCAAGAAGAGCACTCCTAGCCAGCACGGCAACAAAGCCATATTAAAAAACAAATTACTGCACTGTGTTACTGTGGAGGGGTTTTCCCACGTCTCAGAAAAGCCGTCTGAATTTTCAGAGGTGATGCTTCGTCAGCCAGGAGGGGACCGTGGGGATCGCTTTGCTCACTGCTGCGCAGACTCAGCGTATTACTTTTAATTAAAATAAGGAAACTGAGATTTAGCCGCCTACTTTACCACCAGATCAGATCTGGATTTCAAGATTAATATAAAAAATTTAAAAAAAAACACTTCAATGGTGCACAGTCTGTAACAGCATTCGACAGAATAAGAAAAAAACAGAGAAGAAAGCAACATTTGAGGTTTTCTCGCTTATCCAAGGCCACCACAAACCTGTCCTCTGCTGTGTATTCCCTGCCCATCAGAAATACACTCACACCACCAGATGCAGGTGGGTGCATTTAGCAAAGCCATCACCCTGTCTAGTCCCACCTAATCTCATGACCTGTCCATAACCCAACCTGGTTCAAAATGTCTCCAGAAATTGGCTTTTCCTTCATCTCTTTGGAGGCCTACAGGAAACTCATGCTGGGTTCCTCTCCACATTTCCTCAGAGCCATTTCTCCCCCGTTAATCTCATTTACACACTGTGTTGTCACTGTATTTCTCTCTAAGGTTCGGCATGGATTCCCTCATGACATCATGCCTCAATCTCAGTCACTCACTGTGGCTCCGTAGATCAATTTAATTCTTCCATTAAGCCGTAAGTGTTTTCATGAGTGCAAAATTAAATTAATTAATATGAAACAGGAGATCATAGAACATGCTGAATCTGCTCCTGATCAGCTGGGCAGAAGGGAGAGGAGTGACCCAGCGCAACTCAGACAGAACTCGCTCTGCTGTTTCTCTCACGCCCACGCAGCTACTTTTAATTATCTCCACGGAGCTTATAAAGAGAAATTTGTGTGGCCACTGTGCTTAAGACAAGCTGATCCATTTGTTCCAACATAAACCCTTCATGCTTGCTACACAGGAGAACGTATCTGCCAATCACAAAGCTTCATGAACCAAAAAATAAAATACAAACCCACCCTAGGTCTGTCAATTAACACAGTGAAAAGAAGGGGCAACTGATTCTGTCACAAAATACAACCAATATAACCTTTTGGTACTCAAAATCAACACCTACAGAGGGCTGGAGGCTACCTGAGACATTCTGAGTTGGTATCAATACCTAAGGGCAAGCAGTGTTTGCGTAGGTGCACGGAACAATATCCAGTGATCTCAAGCACTGTTAATTTATTGACGGGGATCAATGATGCTGCCAGAGATTACTGATCTCTGCACCACAAATGGAGGGCGGCACCCTCCGATTATCAGGGGCTGCTGGAAATATTATGCTTGCTAATGGCAGTGGCTGTGCTCCTCTGATTTATTCCTTTTTTTGCCTCCATTCAAGGGGTACAAGCAGCCTTTTCCGTGATGCACCGTATCGTGTGCCAGCCTGGCCACTTCGCTCGCTCCCAAATTAGCAGGAGAACCTGAATCCTTTGCAGACCATTAAGTTTATGGAGGAGTTTATATCGGATGCGATGCCTGTGATGAGAGGGAACTGTGCCAGGTAGGGAATAAGGAAGCAACTGCGAGTCCTGTTTTTTTAAGGATTTCTAACTTTCAATTCTTGTACAAAGAAGCTGCGAGAAGGATGGGGGCAAGGGGCGGTTCTAAGATAAAAAAATAAAATGAAGTCATGTGGAAAGGACAAATCTAATAAAAATATTTAGCATATGTTCATTTTGTACTTACAGACCAGCTTTGAGTCACTCTTACTTTTAATTTAGAATCAGACAACTCTGGGCAAAAAAGAGCTTTTAAAAAACCCAAACATACGGAATGCAATCATCCTGGGAAAAAGAAGAGGGATTAGAGCCTAGAAGCAAACGGATATGGATTATTTTATACTTTTACAAATGGAAAATAAAACATTCTATTACCTTAGAGCAAGATCAATGTCACGAGGCCACCAAATTCTTGGCGGGTTCGCCACCGATGGGTGGGGGAGGAGGGTGCAGGTAGACATCACAGAATCATGGAATGGCTTAGATTGGAAGGGACCTCATAGCCCATCCAGTTCCACCCACTGCCACAGGCAGAGACACCTCCCACTGGATCAGGGGGCTCAAAGCCGCATCCAACCTGGCCTTGAACACCTCCAGGGATGGGGCAGCCACCACTGCTCGGGGCAACCTGGGCCAGGGCCTCCTCACCCTCACAGGAAAATATTTCCTCCTGATATCTCATCTCAATTTCCCCTCTTCCAGCTGAAAAGGGTTCCTACTCATCCTGTCCCTTCACTCCCTAATCAAGAGCCTCTTCTCAAAACAGAGTCAGCTGCCCCTTGGCAGGAGCTGGGCTTTGGGTGGAGTTTTAACCTTGCCCTGCTGGTCCCACTGCTTTGGATGCAGCCCAGGATCCCGCTGGCTGTCTGGGTTGCAAGCACAGATTGCCAGCTCATGTTGAACTTCTCATCCACCAACACCCCAAGCTCTTAATCCACAGTTCCAGGGATCTCACCTTGCAGTCATGAGAAGATGAAGTGTGTTGCTGTCTAGTTCAGTGCCAGAATTTTGGCTCCTCACAGATTCCTCTTGACTTTAGGATGGCAGAATGCAGCCCCTCAAGTAGGAACTGTGATTTACCCGCCATCCCAGCCAGGTCTTGCCTCTCCCCCGGGGAGCTCCTGCTTAGACTGACACCCCTTTCCCCACTGAGCTCGTGAAAGGGGCAGCATCAGAAAGATTCCTCACGTGCTGCAGGTGGTGGGAGATGTTTCGTTACTATTCCCGTGGTACGTTGTCAATGATAATTCTTGGGTTTTTTTACCAAATGTGAATTGCATCTATGCACATTTTTGGAAGGAAATGGCCCAGGTGTATTATTTACATGTAAAAACGCAACAGTATCTTGCAGGGAGATTCAGGTCGGTCTCTGCTGGTGTAGGGGTTCTCTGTCCCCCCGACGGAACTATGGCTTTGGATTACAAAGATATTTGTTCTTTATTCATTTCAGGTAGCCAGGAAAAATGGAAAAAGCTAGAGAATATGTAAAAGAATTGTAGCTGGGCTGTGGTGATTTACAGGGAGATAATTTTCTTGATTAGTTTTGGTGCCATTCCCACGTTACACAATGTCACGTAAATCCCAGCCTGCACCCAGCCCAGATGTTTGATTTTTATTGCTTTTACATAAGATTAGGAATCGGGAATGGGTTCTGATCGCATTCCCTTTTTTGTGAAGTATTCAGGAAGCCTGAATGTTCTCCTGCCAGATGATGTTATTGCCTCTCTACCTGGATTATACTGCTTTGCATCAGGCCTTGTAGAAACACTCGATAGAACTTTTCCTGATTTGAAGCAATTACAGTCACTGTGTCTTCTTCAATAATGAAATGATATGGTTGTGTTCAACAAAACACTCAAGAATTCAACTGAAATTCATATTTGCTTTTATGTCTGGTGGAGTGGTGAGGGGGAAATGGGTGGGAATACTCAAAGCAAAGATGCAGCGTTGGCAGTGTTGAAGTAGGCGGTGACTTGGACTTGGTGCTTTTGAGCTGTTTGATGGGGAAAAGGCGAAGATGATCTGATTTCTCAATTCAGATGTCTCAGAACAGAACTGCACGATTTCTTTTCTTTGCATCCACTTTGGGTTTCCAAATTTCCATCAACCTTGTTTTACAGTAGGACATTTTTTCTCTTAAAAAAACCATAAACTCAGATTTCATATTAAGCCTAGAGCGGACAACAGTTGGCTTTGACTTTCAATAACTGGAGAAGAATAAAAGGAGATGGATTACAAAAAAAATCTGCCAATGCTTAGGGCTGGAAAAAATGGACCAGTGGGTGCTAAAAGGCTTGAATTTTGAATCCTGACCAGCCTCATATGATGTGGGGGACATCACTTCTTTACTCCTCCTGGACCCTCTGTCAGAGTCTAAAAGAACTTGGAGCTACCACGATAAAAAGCTATACATGTTTCCAAGCTTTAGTGAGTCCACCCCAGGTGGGCAATGTCGTGGTGTTTTCTCCTCTGCAAAATCTGGTTGTTGCAGAGGTGACTCCTCATCGCGGCACTTGGGGAAGGTATGTGAGAGCTCAGAGCTCTCCTGAAGCAGGTGTGACTTGTTGGAGAGGGAGGAGTCTGGTTCTTGGAGGAAAAAGCAAGAACAGCAGAAGGTGAGTGATGCTTAGAGCTGGGAGTGGTGGCCCAAAGGGCTGCCAGATACAGATGGGAAAAGCTGAAAGGCAAAGCATCATGTCCTGATGGAGGGCACGAGCATCCTGATGGGGATGGCGCTGGGCAAGGATGAGAGTCCCCTCAGCAGAGAGGGTGGCTGGGAAGGACAGACAGAAAAGGGACGTTCAGGGTCCTGATCTTGGGCTTTTATGGAACAAACCAGAGCTGAGCCTCAAGAGGGCTGAGATCTCCCATTGGGAGATCAACTCACACGTGGTGATCTGGCCCCTATAGGGGTTTTCAGTTCCTTATCCTGGAAAAGTAAACCTCCTACAGACAAACCCAATTCAATGCCTGGGTCAGCGGCATTACTACGGATGACTTTGATGGGCATAATACAGATTTTATGAGTTTTTCACTTCAGCTCCTATCAAAACATATGAATGAGTTGGAAGGCAAAGCCTGTCTCCAAAATGCGGAAAATATAATTAAAAAGGGGCTTTGCATGTGTTTCAGAGAACATTTAAATGCTGAGGGTGTCTCAGGCTTTCATTTCAAATTTAATAGTGCTGAATGGCTGAGATGAAGGATGGGGAGTTTTTTGTTCCTTGATGGGGGCAAACCTGTTAATGGACTTCATAAATTGATTTTGGTGTTGTTCTTTCTCTAATCAAACAAAACTAACCAGAAAATCCTCTAACAAATTCCAGCGCGACCGGTGTTTGAATTAGCAGCGTATCCTCGTGTGTTACAGAACTGGCATTTGTTGTTTAATGAGAGAAACCATAAAACCAACGGATAGAAATATTTTCATGAACTATTAATTTTACGCAGACCTTCGCTCCAGCTTAACTGACGAGTGTAGGTGTTTGTTTGGCTCTTGGGGGCAGCCTGGGCAGCCCAGACGCTGCAGCAGGATGCCCAGGCGTTGGGACCAGCTGCTGACCGTGGTAGGGACCCAGCCATCTGCTTTTATTGCCCTCAATCAGTAGAAAGAGAAATGGAAAATGTAAAATTCCTATCGAATTTAAAGCTTTCCCATTTGAAAAGCCTTGTAAATGTTTCATATATTTCTTTCATGGCCAAAATCATGAAACTGGCTTCGAAATGATAACCTAAAACCCCCCCAAAACTCAAGTTCTCCTCATAAAAAACGCCCAGCCTTGAGCCATTGAGATATTAAGATGTTCTTTTTCATCTCTGGCTTTCTGGCTTGGATGCATTTTGGGGTGAATAAAACTATGTGGAATGGAGCTTCTTGAAAAAGGAAAGCAAGCCAATTTTTAGACAGACCCCTGACTTCAGAAGTTGCCCTGGAAAAGAAAAGCCTCAAAAAAGGTTATTCCCATAAAATTAAGATAATTGGCTGGGATCCTTTGAACTCCCAGTGTCTGCCAAGATCCTGCAGGTCCTGTGGCGTATGGTGCCTGTGCAAGTGCTGCTGGAGGTGACTCTGCACTCCTGAGGTTTTCCCAAGGATTTTGGGAAGACGGTGGCTTTCCAGTCCTCTGCCTTAGAGGGACAGCAGATGAATAAGCCCGACAATTAAGCCAGCTGCTTTTATCACCCCAGTTGCAGGCTCGTGAGAGCGGTTGGGAATGATGCCAAACAGGGTGGTGATTCCAGGTCTGGGAGAGAACTACGAAAGCAGGAGCCTGCTTGTGACGCCAGCTTTTCTTGGTGATCATCATTTTTTAGCTTAGCTGTTCTGTTTTGCTTTTTTTGCATGCTCTTGACCTACTGTGGGCTTTGCTCTGAGACCAGCTGCTGACTTTTGATGTCTCCGAGCACTTGTTGTCCCGTCCTTATTCCCTGGAGGCTCATGATGTTTTCCCAGTACACTGATCGCTTTGTGGCCACTGCATCTCTCCCCAGCCTTCGTGTCCTGAAAGGACACCTTTGTGAGTCAAGGGAGGAAAATATTCTCTCTTCCTCAATTTTCGACAGTAAGTTGTTACCCAATTTGATTTCGCAGGGTTGGCCAGCGGAAGAGAGAGGGATCCACCAGTGTGCTCAGTAGCGACAAAAAAAAAAAGGGTGGTAATGTTTTATAGCTTGCTTCAAAATGAGATTAGCAGTTCCTGCTGCCTCTTTGTCCTGCTGCTTTCCCTTATAATTTAATCAATTGCATTGATTGGCCAGTAATGGCATGTGCACTGCTTGGGAGCTTTGTTTTTAGCCAGAAAGGCTGTGATGGAGACGAGGGCTTATTCCTGTTTGGTGTGTGCAGAGGATGGGGAAGCCTTGCTGGAGAAAAGCCACCAGCCTACTCTTGGAGGTGATGGAGGAGAACGTCTGTGTCTGCTATCACCAAACCCTCTTGAGCTTCATAACTCTACAGTTGCACCCTGGGTGTTGCCCATGGACCCCAGCGAGCAAAGGGAACGCAGATGATGGGATGGAGGATGAAAACCTGAGTTCGGAGGTGGTTTAGTGGTGAGGTTCTCTCCAGGAGGGGCATCGACACGTCTTCGCTGTGCGAGGTAACTTCCAACCCAAAGCATTCTATGGTTCTATGTCAGAGGACATCCTGGGGTTTAAGACCATGCTGCAATTGAGAAATGATATTTCTTAGCAGTCAGGAACCTCTTGCATGGCCCATCCAGTAGAAAGAGGCAAAGGTTCCCATTGGATTAAGGTGGACTATGGATCGATTAACCAGTTTGGAGTTTCCTGCTGTGTCTGGGCCCAAAATACTAATTATCGAGCGTTGCAGCCTTCTCCAGTGCCATGTTTTGCAGAGTTCATTGGTGCAGAGTGTACAAATCTATTTACTGCAGCCCCGTCTCTGACTCATTATTTATCGCTCAACATTTACTTTGTAAAACATCTTGTCGTAGTGGGTGCAGCGTCGGCTGCCAGAGCCAAACAGACCTTTTCATCCCCAGTTTGGGTTTTGTCTGTTTACCTGAGCCTCAAGGGGCAGGCAAGGAGAGTTCGAAGGGAGGGTGGGAGGGGGAGAAGTTATGCAGAGCAGCTGATCTCTGCTTCGGGTTTTTTGCTGCCGTCAGTCGTTCCAGTTTTGTAGACGCCATACTCCCAAGGAGAGAGATCAAAGCAAAAGTGAAAATAAATACATGCTGAGACACACGGCGCTGAGGTGGAACTGCCACTTGTTGCGCTTGTCCCTTCGAGACGCCTAAATTGCGGCTTTGCTGTTCCACATACTAATTATTCATTGTTTGGTTTTTGCATTTAAGCAGGAAAATAAACTAATTTTTTTTTAATTAAAAAAATTCTTCTAAAAAATGTGGTCTTAAAACTTTCTCCTGACGCATCGCACTATTCTGCAGCTGGACTTAGAAAGCTGATCAGTCCCATCTCAAGGATGTGCCTGGGTTTACAAGAGGGAGCCACATAGAGACTACAACCCCAGGTATAAACCCTCAACTCCACTCTTGTGAGACCTCACCTGTAGCCTTGCATTCAATTTTGGATACATCAGCGCAGGAAGGACATGGATCTGTTGGAGCAAGCTCAGAGGAGACCACAGAGATGATCCAAGGGCTGAAGCACCTTCCATACAAGGACAAGCTGAGAGAGTTGGAGTTGTTCAGCCTGGAGAAGAGAAGGCTCTGGGGAGACCTTAGAGCAGCTCCCAGTACTGAAAGGGGCTGCAGGAAAGCTGGGGAGGGGCTCTTGATCAGGGACTGCAGGGATGGGTTGAGGGGAAGGGTTTTAAGTTGAAAAATATTTAGATGAGATATCAGGAAGAAATGTTTTCCTGTGAGGGTGGGGAGGCCCTGGCACAGGTTGCCCAGAGAAGTGGTGGCTGCCCCATCCCTGGAGGTGTTCAAGGCCAGGTTGGATGGGGCTTCGAGCACCCTGACCCAGTGGGAAGTGTCCCTGCCCATAGCAGGGGGTTGGAACTGGATGGGCTTCGAGGTTGCTTCCAACCCAACCCATTCCATGATTCTACGATTTTTCTGTATAAAGGTGTTTCCCCCATGCTCCTCCCCTGAAGCCCTGCATAACTCTTCCTGCAGCCTCACAATCCATGATCCACAGGTATCATTCATCCTCTGCTGGCTTAAAGCAATCCATCAACCTGTCCTTTGCAAAACACTCAGAGCCTCACCCCAGCGACAGCTGCATCCCACGAGTGGAGTGATGGATAACCCTGGTCTGTAAAACATGTAGGAAACCTGTGGCATGGATTCTAGGGTTGTCCTAACGAGGATCGAATGCAGCTTTCCAGGCTTCGATCTGCATTAGGGTGGCTGCACTGAAGACTTCAGATTTGTTGGGATTTCCCCAGGGCTCCTTTCCCCAGTTCTGGTGACCGACCTGCTCCCACGGCACATGGATGGCCCTGCAACAAATAACTCCTCCATGGGGATGGAGCAAGGGCTGCAGGTGGCATCCAGCCGCTGCAAGACGACATTGGGCTTAATCAGCCTTGGTTGGAAACGCAAAGCTTTGCGTGCAATGGCTTCTTTTGGATTTATTTGCTTCTTAAGTAATTAAAACCAAATCCCAACCTGAAATCCAGAGCATTACAGTGGGGAGGGAAGGATGGGAGAGAGAAAAGAGGTTTTCCAGGAAACAAGCCTGAATCAGACAGACTTTGAGCCACCCTCATTTTGCTGCTGCCTGGGCTTACGAACCCCACGCCCTGTCCCATGTCACAAAACTAACTTGGGCAGACAGCTCAAAGACTTGCACGGCTGAGATTCGCAGGGAAGAGGAGGTATTGAGGGGAAGAGGGGAGATACGCCGCATGTTTGCTCTGATTTCACAGCATTCCCCGTCATTCCTGCGCCTCCACTCCCCTCGCTGTGACTTTCTGTAGAGGACAGGCATGACTGTAGAAGGACTCTGCAAGAAGAGCTCCACAAACCACATTAGCTTAAAAAAATCTGCCTATCAATCAAGCTAGCCTGAATATCTAAATAATAAAATCGCCTTTCAAGATGATGTGATCAAAAGTGACATAAGAGAAATAAAGGGGGGAGGAAAAATAAAGATAAAAATTAGAGAGAGAAATGGGTTGTCCTGGCAACTGGCCTACCTTCCCAGTGCTCCAGGATTACTGGAAGAAATGAATGTTTTCTAATTAAGTTCATCAAAGGTGGTGTTTATCAGAGGGTGACCACTTTCCATTTTGTTGTAGAAATAGTTATTTTCTTGCCACTGAAGGATTTAATCACGGTCTGGCTTTGATCTAAATGCAACACTTACATCCTCTTAATTGAACAGAGGATATTTTTCTTTAAACAATAATAGCAGAAATTGTGAATAAAGCCTAAATCAGCTCCTCAGATTAAGAAGAACCAGCTGTGAACAGCCTCTTACAGGCAATGATATAATTCCACTGTAATTACCCCGGATTTATAACACTTTGGGTGAGATGCAATCACACCTGAAATCTAAATCTCACTGAAAACATCAGCATTTCTACCAAGCATGACAGGCTGGGGACTTCGTGCCAATGAGCCAACTGGCAGCCTGCGGTCCTGCCCATCAGCCTCTCATCCAAGGTCAAGGATGGCAGAACCGGAATGACAGCTTTGGAGAAAGGCTGCCAGATTTAATAAATCTTCCTCAAAGCCGGTCTGTCTTCTCTGGGCGCTACTTGGACGCAAGCAACAGACTGGTGCGAGCTGCAAACACAAGAGGGGTGGCAACATTGTGCTGGTTGGTGTGGTTTGCCATGTAAATTTAGGAGTCCCAGAAAAAAAATGACGAGCAAGAAGCATCTGTCGTGTTGGGTTATCAAACTGCTAAGAAGCAGAAGTCCTACTGCAGATGGGTTAGCAGGCTCTGATCTGCACAGACATCGCAAGTGGATTCAACCTGCAGTGCGGATGGGTGCTGTGGAAAAGCAGCTGCTCGAGAGTGAGACAACAGCTTCAGTGCGTCTCTTAGTCTTTGAACTCCAGGACCTCTTGAGATAAACAGTCTAAATTAAGCAGCAAAACATTCCAGGCTCCCTAGCAAAGCCATCCGCTTCGGAGAAGCCCTTGGAAAGCAAGACATCTACCGGAGATGGTCACGGGACATCAAAACACTCTATGGTGATTCCAAGTGGCCGTTCAGATTTAAACATGAAATGACTGGTTTCCTCCAAAACTCAACATGCTTTGGAAAAGCAGACAGCTCTTTTGAGTGCTGCTCATCTAAATAAATCTACTTAGATCACTGCACTGCAAAGCACAGGCTAGAAAGCCGGCATTTGATGAAATATTTCTCACTCAAAACCAATGAAAAACAAGAAGGGAAATGTATTTTTCCAAAGGCTTCCTCGCCATGTGCAGTTTTGAGGAAGAACACTGGGAACAACAACATCATATCTGGAAGGCGTAACAAACAACAGGAGCAGATAGTTAAGGTCTCCGTCTGCATCAGCCCCTTCCCATCACAGATATCCTGCTGCCATTTCCTACGGCAGCGCATAGAAAGATCTGCAGCAAACATCTAGGAGCAGGGGTGCTCCAAGCCCCATCCAACCTGGCCTTGAACACCTCCAGGGATGGGGCAGCCACCACTGCTCTGGGCAACCTGTGCCAGGGCCTCCCCACCCTCACAGCAAAACAGCTCTTTCTAAGATCTCATCTCAACCTCCCCTCTTTCAGTTTCAAACCATTACCCCTCAACAACTGTTACTTAGCTGCTGGGAACCTGGACAGACACGAAAAAAGACTGACCTGCTCTGTTGAATCCTACCCCACCTGCCAATCACTTGGTGGGTTGCATTTATTTAATTTTCCTTTCCTTGCACCACTCTAATTTCATGCTGCCAAGACCCTACTTTCTCCTTCAGATAAACAATATCAACAGCAACATCCTGTATTACAACACATCCAATTTATTTATGATCTCTCAAAGACTCAATTAGCTTCAGTTTACTCATCTGTGAGATGGGTACAGGATCTTTTATCTATTTCAGAGGTACCATCAATCATGAGATAAATTATTCATCATTTTACACGGTATCATTAGCCATGCTCTTTCATACCTGGGAATACACACACATACAGAAAGCTTTAGATGATCGCCGCTAATGCTCGATATCTTTCACCTCAGCGACGGCGATCATGAGAGAAATGCCCTGCACCATTCCAGTTTTATGAAGGAGGCCAAGTCTGATTGTGGAATAAGGACTTAGGGTTTCTCAACAGTGTTAGCCATGTTCTTACTCCCCCATAGTACTCCAGCCCTTTTCTGCCTCAGTCCTTCCACCTCATTTACTGAGGATTGATTTATTCACATCTATAATGCGCTACCAAATATATATTTTTTTTTTTTCTGTATGAAAGGTGCTATAAGAGGGAGAAAGATCATCATGTCCAAAACCCATGATGAGAGGTGACTTGGCTTTAACAGATTAGTCAATATTGCCTGGTGAAAAATAGACCTTCTGATGGATTTCAGTGTCTGCTCTGTCTTGAACAGCAAAAGCACTTAAGTGCTTACGCAGCCTACTGCTCCTTCATTGACAATTTACAACCAGGGCCCGTGGCTGGGAGATAGCTGCCATAAGTAGATAAACTGCCAGGCCCCTACTAATCGTCTGCTCTTCTCTTCGCCATCGCTTGCCAATGAGATGTTGCTGATACAGAGGAGTTTTTGTCCTGTTGCGTTCATCCCATAAATTAAAGAAAACCCACCTTTTTTTGGTACATTACTGGATCTTCTCAACTGCTCCATTTTTGTTCAAACACCCGATTTTCCTACTGGAAACCTGCTTTTAGATGGCTGGAAGACTGCTGACCAGGGTTCCTACCCTGAGCAAAGCCACCTCCGTCAAGGATTGCCATTAGAGCTGTGGTCTCTCCTAATGAATTTGTGCTCCATAATGAGCTGATGGCGCCAGGCTTTGCCGGCCACTCTGGAGGACAGCGGCTACCAGACAATTACACTCAGGCACATTATCCACTAATGAAATGCACCTCATTTACCATTGGCACCAGAAAGCTGGGATTAAACAGGAATGTAAATGTGTTTTTTCTTGCCTCTAACTGCCTCTCTCACACACGTGATTTACGGGGATGGTGCTGTCTGAATGTCTGTCCTAGCATGGATAAATAATCCGACATTTCAGCTCGGGCATTGCATGGTTTGGGGTAGCATGGCAGCATCTTGTTGCTCTGGGCCATAGGAAAAGGGGAAAAAAAAACCCCAACGGGTAAAAATCTCTAAAAACTTGTTTTAGGGAAAAAGAAAACAACAAAAACCCCCACACCCAACAACAGGTATTTCCTTAATGCAGCTGATTCAGCTCATACCCTCTCCCACCGCCCCTGCGCATGGTGCTGATCCCATCCCTCTGTGTTGGCAGCTCCCACCCCATTTGGAAGCAAAGCAGATTTTCACTTTTCATTCTCCATCAGCTCCGCGTGTGTGACTGTTCAAAGGCCACCGAGAGGCCAAGCCACCCAGCTCAAAGGGCCCACGCAGCCCCTTGAAAAAACACGGGGCTGCGAGCTAATTAACTTGCGGCTAATTATCCCACACTCTGCAACTGAGCCCACCACAAAGAGCTGGGGAGGAATTCCCATATTTCCCAGGCTTTCCTCCCAGCACGCTCGCCCCAGCGCAGGGCCAGACACTGAGTCAGAGGGGAGACGGCGAGGAAGAGGCAGCCAGGAGATAACGAGCAGCGACGTGGGAGGCAAAGGCTGCAGTAATATTGGGCTTTAGGTGAAAAGAATAGCAGAGAGAAAGGGAGCAAGTCTGGAATTTTGGGGAAATGTTAAATCTGTTAAATCTGAAAACACGTTAAATAAATACGTTAAATAAAATATCTTAAATATGTGGAATTAGAAATAAAGTCTCCAAACTTGCAGGAGGTACAGGAGAAGAGACTGCAGGTTTGATAGCCTACTTGCACGTTATAAATCCCCCAGGCTGACATAATAAGGAGCTTTATCTGCCCATCCCAGGCGGTGGCCCAGGAGCCAGCCAGGGTATCAGTGACATCCGTTGCCATGGGAACACTATTACTAGGAAACGTGGCTTAAGGTGGAGAGGAAACCCCAGAGATTCATTAGCAACAGGTTCCCATAGCAACTGCTCCAAACTCATTAATAATTCTCCCTCCTCTCTCCCCTCCCCCTTCCCCAAAACTTCTTTCTGAGCGTGGGTGTGAAGATCCTCTGGGAGGGCTGATCAAAGGGAGGGGAAGATGCGCGCTGGTGAGGAACAGCACTGTCCCTGCAACCTCCCCATTACCACTTCCAGAACTTGCCTTCTGGATTCCTGATACAGTGGAAAAACAAGCGGTTAGGGGGGAAGCACCCCATTTGCATCATGCCAAGGGATACGCTGTGGCCTGAGAGCTGCCACGAAGGGTGAAAATATGAAGATTTCTCCATTAAAAGGAAGAAACAGCAAAGCACAACCCCAGGGTGGCTCCAGTCCGGCCGCTTTCTCCCTTCCGCTCACCTCAACAGGTGCTGCCAAGTGCCCCGTGTCCCCTCGATTCATCTCCTGCCATTGAGACCCGCTTTCTGCTTGCTAAATTTGTTCGCCCCGGATTCAAGACCGCAATTCTCTTCTTGTCCTAAAAACACAGCTGCGCTGCAAAAAACGTGTTACTACGCGCAAGAGAGGAGCAGAAGGTGGAAAATATGGGCAAAGTCAGAGCAGGGAGAATAAGACCCAAACTCCAGTGTTACTCCCTCCCTCTTGGCTTTCCCAGGAAAGACAATGTGCACCCTCACTCCTGAAAAACCACCTGTCTGGGCAGGGAATACCCCAGCTTTGAGGGTTTTCTATATTACGCACATCCCGGTTCAGGTGTCAGTGACACAACTCAGCGTGGGTCTGATCTGGGAGAGGACAGGGAAAGAGATGCAAATGTTAAGAGGGCTTAGATAAAAACGTAAAAACCCCCTGCGTTTTCTGTTGTAACAGCAAATCTACTGGGAATGAGGAAAAACCTCTAATGAAGGGAAAGGGTAAATTATCTAAACCAGAAAGAGCATCCTCAAGGAGCACCTCAGAATATGTGCTATGGGGTCAGGCAACACCGAACAGCCCCTGTTCTTTCCAACAAACATTCCCCTTTTTTCCAGCTAAATTGAGGTTTCTTTCATTTACATTCGTTGTTCTCTTCTGTGGAGCCACGGAAGTTGAAGGGACAGCAATATTCAATCCCTAAAATATAAATATTCCTGGGAGAAGATGTTCCCTTAGTGCCTCTTGCGGTCCCCAGGCAGACTTCAACACATGGAGCTTGTGCTTAACTCACAACGCAGCTGAGAAAGGGGGATGAAAAGCATTTGCCTCGCTTCGTTTTGCTGATATTCTTCAAGCCTTTTGAGAAAAGAGCTCTACCATTTCCAAACCTGCCCCAAATCCATGGTTCAAACCAGAGCCAATATCAGACCCGTTCCTATGGCTTTTCCTATGGATTTCAATGAGGCTGCTCACAGGACAATGAGGTAGTGTTCGTAGCATTAAGT
This sequence comes from Neomorphus geoffroyi, assembly GCA_033558235.1. Classification (NCBI taxonomy): domain Eukaryota; kingdom Metazoa; phylum Chordata; class Aves; order Cuculiformes; family Neomorphidae; genus Neomorphus; species Neomorphus geoffroyi. Next base: position 1,635,336 of record JAUMJM010000038.1, read on the forward strand.
GTTCTGGAGCACTTCTATAACAATAGCTACTCCTCTCAAAGCCAAATAATATTGAATTAACTGCAATAACGGTATAATAACTGAACAAGCCTGGGGGGAGAATGTATGGCTTCTATTTTTTCATGTTTGCTTGCTTTACATAAATGAGATATAATCTCTTCTGATAAACTAATACGAATATCAAACAAATCAAACCATATCCATGGGTTTTATCCTCTGCAGCTACAATAAAAAGTCTCAGGCAATATTAACCAAATGTATTTCACATGCAAATATTAGATCCCAGCCTACGGCTGTGAAGCTTCCAGGAGAGGGTTTATTTCTTATACCTCCAGCCTCATCTCTCAGCTAGATGCCAAATAGTAAAACTGACATTTTGGCTGAAAGAGCCTCCCACATCAGAGAAGCTGTCAGACAGCGCAGATTAGCACATTTGGGATGTATATATTTTATTATACACACACACACACACACACTCACATACATATAGAAGTCCTTTTGTTTACATAAATAGCAAAATGTGTTCACCACGCGAGACTGCTGATAGAAGACAGGAATGTGATAAAATCAAGAAATATTCAGGTCTAGGGCTGTTTCTCTCTATCTCTTAATGCTAAGGCAATGCTTCCAAACTTTTCCCTCTGCAGCCTCTCCTCTGGACAAGGAGACCCCTTTTGGGAATCTCTGTGCTGCAGTGCTGGAGGTACATCCGACACAGATCTGAGTCCAAAGTTACAAATAAAATCCTCTAGCATTTTAAAATCCTCTGAACAGCAACCACCATAAACAAATTAACTGAACAATTATATATTGATAATGCAGAAGGACCCGCAAGCCTAAGACAGAACAGGATCCCATCACACTAGGTGTGGCACAAAGAGACCCAGAAAGGCAGCCCTTCCCTGAAAGAGCCCACAATCTAAAACTGTTATTTCATTTTTAATAAATCTATCCCCAAATATCATAAAACCTGGCATTATAACAGGTTTTCCTTGTAGCAATTACACAGCAAAGGCAAGAAGATACCTCAGAGCCTCTCTTTACTCAACTGCTTGGGATCCTGCTAAAGTTCATCATAACTGAGGGGCTGAAAAGAGAGAGACAGCAGTCAGCAAATTCCCAGGCTGCCAACAGGAAAGCCTTCATCTCGGTATGTTCTTAAATCCGACTTTCTTTTAATTCTGTCTGAGCAGGAGAGAGTCTTTTTCCAATCATGTGATGAGTCAAAAATACATATACTTATTAGAATGCAATTTGGACAGAAGGAGCAAAGGTCAGGGAATATGCTTTCATTATTCACCATAATAAGACTGTGAGGCTTGCAGAAGAAAGATATTAATAGTACTCAAGAGGGAGTTGCTTGGCTCACTGCTCTGGACAGTCCAGCTGGGCTACACGAAGGCAGGACTAGGGCAGGAGGTATGGGCTGTGGGTACTCAGGGCCACCCAACACCGCAAGTGCCACAAGGGATGTTCTGCAGAGCAAGAAGCCCTTGGTACCCAGTAGGACTGCATTTGCAGCATCCTTGTTAAAAAGCCCTGATCCGTTACAGGGAAAACATGTAACCATGAAACACCCCAGTGCTCCAGGTCCTGGAGACAAGGGAGAGGACTGTCCCTCTGTCTACTGTCATACGTCCAGTGACAGGCAGCAATGACCCCTCAAGCCCACAGAGTTTGCATTTTAGAAGAGAGAGAAAAGGGAAATACTCCTGTCAATCAAGGCTCCACATCCCTCTCAGCTCCGATGCGCATGTGTTGTTGAGGCACACGATAAATGCCTACAAGAACACACCTTTCAGAAAAGCACGAGGTGTAGAACTGCAAGATGGCTTTCAAAACATCTACAGCTTCAACCTAAAGTATTGCTCTAACATGGGTGTCTTAAGTGGCATTAACAACTGGAATTAAAAATAGTTTATCCTAGGTAGGATTAGACTAGGGATTTTAAATGCTACGTGTTATGTCCTATTAAATACTGTTCTTGGGTTAATGTAGGTCTTTAGAAATTGTGGTATTGTAATGCTACCATGGCATTGAAGAGCTAAGACTCCCGGGATACCTGTACTGCAATTACCTCCACTTGCAGAGACTTCACATCATGGAGGACCTGTCTCCTTCTGATGCTCCTTCAAGGGTCGAATGAGACATTTTGGCAAACAGGTAAGAACCCTTGTACCAACTCTGCCCAAGCTGTGCTTTTTCCTATACAACAAAGAGGCCATCGTTCTGCTACCTATCACCACAGCCAAAATTCACTTTAAATAAGTAGGCTTCTAGAGAAAAGAAAAATCATGGTATTTTAAGTCTTTGTATAAAACAGTAATTCCTTTCCTCAAGGACAGTGTTTTATCTGCTGCATAATGAGATGAAGAAATCCCATCAGACTGAAGCAAGAGTTAAAAGCGCTGCAAAAACTGCTCCAGGTTCCCAAAAATCACTCTGAATCTTTGCAGTGTGGTTTCAGGAGATGGTTTCATCTTTCAGCACATAAAAGCTCTGCAGGCTTCTTTCGGTATATAAATGGCCTAAAAATATAGGGAAAGCCATGTCCCTCCTGAGTTCTCGCATACCTGACTTCATTAATGATCTGTATGGGGAAGATTTTCCAGAACATCAAAATAACAGGAAATAAATATGCAGAAATGAGGGAAGAAGATTTCTTCTCTATGTGAAAAGAGTGGTTCAGGGAAGGCAGGTTCACCAGACTGTATTATTACTTTTAAGTAATTTAAAAGTGAAGAAGCCCAAGTATTCCCATTTCTCCTTAAGCAAAGCCGTGAACACGTGCCAAGCCTCAGCTCAGCACCTGGCAGGCACGAGGGAGCGAACCCATCACGGAGGTCATGGAATCATAGAATGGCTTGGGTTGGAAGGCACCTCAAAGCCCATCCAGATCCAATCCCCAAGCTGTGGGCAAGGACACCTCCCACTGGATCAGGGGGCTCAAAGCCCCATCCAACCTGGCCTTGAACACCTCCAGGGATGGGGCAGCCACCACTGCTCTGGGCAACCTGGGCCAGGGCCTCCTCACCCCCATCATAAAGAATTTCTTCCTAAGATCTCATCTCAATCTCCTTTCTTTCAGCTGAAAAACATTACCCCTCATCCTGTCCCTGCACTCTCTGATCCAGAGCCCCTCCCCAGCTTTCCTGCAGCCCCTTTCAGTACTGGGAGGCTGCTCTAAGGTCTCCCCAGAGCTTCCGCCAGGCTGAACAATCCCAACTCTCTCAGCCTGTCCTCGTTCAGGAGGTGCTCCAGCCTTTGGATCATCTTCATGGCCTTCTCTGGACTTGCTCCAACAGCTCCATGTCCTTCCTGCGTTGAGGATTTCAGAACTGAACAGAGAGCTCCAGGTGAGGTCTGACCGGAGTGAAGTGGAGGGCAGAATCCCCTCCCTCAACCTACCAGTCCTACTTCTTTTGATGCAACTCCAGACACGGTTGGCTTCCACAAGTGGGCTATGGGTGTCTTGAAACAATCACTCCACAAGAAGAGCAATAACGGCGTTATGAGCCAAAAATTCTCCAGCTGAAAACCCCAAGGTATTTAGCTCTGGCCTCTCACTACCCAATTTTCCACAGCCCTGAACTTCTGTAAGTCAACAGCTTCTGCAGACATTCAGGTGCTCAAAGGCCCTCGATTAAATCAGAGGCCAACTAGACCTGGCTGGCTGAAATAGGCACCTAAAAATCATTCGCTCCTATTAAAACTTCTGGCTTTAACGTTTGTCACTCACTTAAAGCTTTCAAAAGCCTTAAGTCCGCAAAACTGGCACCAACCCAGCCTCCTGCAAGGTCACCACCACGTCCTCCCTGCAGCAGCTTGTCGTGGCTCAGCCTGAGCCAGGCATAAACCCCACTATAAAACCTGCTCTTGCTTCCTGAAAAAGACTGTTTCTTCCCCAGGCTACTACTTTAATATCACTAAAGGAGGTAAAGGAGTAATCATAGACTTATAGCAAAGGGAATGGCCGCGCAGCACCTTCCTTCTACTGCAGCCTCTGCCGTAATTCAGGTGTGGAGGCATTCTTCTCAGGATCTGCCTGGGGAAGCTGCTTGCAGGAGCTAACATCACCTCCCATGCACTGGGATGCAAATCATCAGCTTTTGTTTCATAAGTTGCACATTTGCTCAAGATGTGATTCTGAACCCACAAGCTGGATGTTTTCTTCCCCACCGATATTACGTGACCTGAAGACGACAATGTTTCGCCCAACCTTGCCTTGCTTCTATCCCTTCGACCACGATATCTGCATCCACATTTCCATTCAACAAAACAGCCTGGCTTTCCCAAAGCAAACAACCGTTCAGATCAATGTGCTAGAAAATACTACAAACTGAGAAACTGTGGGTTAGACACAACAGCAACATGACAAAAAAAAATAAAATCCCCAAACAGAACTGCGCAGCCCAAAACAGGCTGGGAGATTTAGTGCGGGTCCTCCTGCAGGTTGGCCGACATCCACCTCCGAAACCACATCACTCCAAGGAAAATCAATGGTGTGCTGAGCTGCTGTTGCAGACACGTCCACCAAAGAGGCTTGGGATGGACTCCAGGTGTGCAGGCTCCTACCAGCCACACAGGCACCCTAGGGCCGAGGGACAGGCTGACCCCTGTGGGAACAGGAAAGAAAGGGCTTCGTAATCATGAGAGCACCCCACAGGTGCTGGGATCTGCTGCACCTCTCTGCTGCTCAGGATGCAAGGTTTCTCTGAGCTCTGGCGCTCACCCTTGTTGTTCTCTCACAATGTTACCTCTTTCTCCTTCTGATGTTAAGACAGCTTGGCCAAAATCTGAACTCTGTTCTAGTAAGACAACGCATGGACCCCCTAAAGCTCAAACGGTCATTGATTCCAACGTTTCTCATCTCAGATTCATTACACCCGGAGATATTTTGCAAACTTCTTTCATGCATCCTTGAAGTTTCCTTGGAGCTTTAAGAGAGAGCTGGTGGATTTATCAGCAGCCCTATCTCTGAGGTTGTAGAATGAGGAGAAAACGGTCAACAGTCCTTGCCTCTGCTGCCCACGGTGTTGCAGCATGCTGCAGTCCGGCCGTATTTCACACCTCGTATCCCCACAGGCACTGCCCGGTGTTAAATACAGCTACGAAGTTAGCATTAAAAATAATAGCACGGAGAAGGAGAGCGAGAGTTACAGGGAAGGAGAAAAAGTTATGTTTTCAGCTGAGATTTAAAGCGAGCTGCTGAGGCGATGAGGCAGAGAGGGAGTGGAAGGGAGAGCCGCGGTGCAATAGCTACTCTGTCTTCAGCCATGAAAGGGAAAGATGAACAAATTGGCTCAAAATTGCCCTCCTTAATTTTATAGCCTGCTCTACATACCTCATCCATCTCGCGGCTCGACTCGCTCTGCCCGCGCTGCGTTCCCAGAGGCTTCCATCCTCCCTGCCCTCCTTAACACCCACAGAGACCAAACCACAGAGGGGCAAACATGCCAGGGCAGCCCATGCTTGACTCAAGATCCACGTGGTACCCACACAAGCAACCTCAGCTATTCCCAATCCCGATTTCCTCCGCTTTGCAGCTGTATACATCCTTTTCTATTAATTTGCTCTCCCAGTGCACTTATTATTTAAGCTCTGCATTACTTAAGTCTCCAATGTGTTGTGAGACACAGTTTGCAGAAAAGCCACTATGCAAAATAAAATTCTATCTTCTGTTCTAATTTGTTTCAGAGGCTAATTACCAGTTTTATTGGGTTTCTGAGCACGAACGTGTGCTGCATATTATGTACAGCACAGCTGCATACCAGAAAGTGATCCTTTGAGCATTAGAAGTTTCATACTTTGTTTTTAAAACAGTATGGGAAAGGGAAATAATAGATGGTCATTAGGCATTGAATAGGTTCCATTTTTCAGCCTGTTATTTTTTTTGTTTTAGTGTCAATATGTGGATTTTCCCCACAGGCCCTACCAAGCCTCATATGCAGCGAAGCTCCACCAGACCCATATCAGCAGACAACTGCTCCCGCGTGCAGCCCACTGAAATGTTAATCTTAAGGAGAAATGAGAATAAATAAGTTTCAGCAGCACTTTCTTAAAAAGAGGCCTCAGCCTCTTGGGAAGTGAATAAATGCCAACAGAAACGGCTGCTGCAGTGAACGAGCCTCCAGGAAAAGTGAACCTGAGCTCGCCACAGCAGCTCACGTGCTTCAAAGCCACCACCAGCACATCAAAATGAGCTAAGCTTAAAGAGCGCATTACTAGGATTACAACACTTTTGTTGCTCATCTTAAACTGATATGGAATAATCCCTCTGCGATGGGTCACTGCGGGTGAATGCGAAGGGCTCTGAGTTCACGGGACAGCCACATCCAACGCCGTGCTGTCCCAACAGCAGCAGGAGTCAAACCCAAACCATGCATGGAAGCACATTCCTAAACCTGGAATCAGTTTCAGCACAGTTCTAAACATCCCAAGTCGTAAAAAGTACAAAGACACAGAGATGTGTCTTTTTCCTTGGCAAAAGTAAGAGGAAAAAAACTTCTGAACTCCTCTTTTGCTGAAAAAAAGAGAGAAATGGCCCAAGAGATGTCCATGAAAAGACTCCTCTGCAGAGCAAGGGGAGACAAAAGCCTTTTCTGCACCCAGAAATAATAATTAAATAGTTGTCCTTAGTGCAAAGAGCAATGACAGGGGTGTGCGAGGAGGGCAGGGTGAGGGTGCGTGTCCAGGGATGCCCCTTGGGAGCGGGCACTGCAGGACCCTCTGCTCCAAGCAACCATCTCCCACCTTGTAAAGCCCCCCTACTCCCGGGCGGCTGCATGTGATTAACTTGCATCAGGATCGAGACAAGGAAACTGTATCCGGAGAGAGCGTGCAGCCGCAGGAAAGCCTTCCTGGAGCCGAGCTGATGGCATCTTGGCAAGCGGAGCCCCAGGGAAGAAGTACATCCCGCTGGCAGTCCGCCACCCCATCCCTCCCCCTTATTAACACGTCGGCCCTTTGCTATTCGGAAAGCAAAAGGCCAGAGATTTGTTTTTACAACACAGTGTTAAGTTTGCACGGAGGAGTAAGAAGAAAAAGAAGTATCAACAAAACAACCTACATGTGTAAAATCACAATTTAAACCCCCCCGAGAAGAGTGGTGTCAGGGATCAGGTACTCCACAAGAGACTGAAATGTAGGTGGGACCTCGGAGCAGCGAGAACGGCACCATCTCTGGCAAAGGACAAAGCCTAAGCTGGGGAACTGGCACTGATAGAAGCGATCAGAAGTGATGGAAGAAGTCCCAGTTTGGGGGCGATGGTAGCACCAAGCCCCCACTCCTCCTGCTTTACGTGAGCCCTCATTGCAGGTGCCACAGCTGCATCCAGGGTACGTTCAGATTAGACATGAGGAAATTTTTGTTCACTGAAAGGGTTCTCATGCACTGGAACCACTGCCCAGGGTTGAGTCACCATCCCTGGAGGTGTTTAACAGACAGGTAGATAAAACGCTCAGGGAAATGGTTTAGTACTGGATAGGTACAGTTGGACTCGATCTCAAAGGACTTTTCCAACCACACAATTCTATGATCCCTTGGGGATGGCTGAAGCCCAGGCGCAGATGTGGGTTATGGGGATGGTGAATCCTCCTCCCCATGCAGCTCCTGCTCACAGCCAGGCTGTCCTGCATCTCATCATCCTGTCCCATGACAGCTCACCCGGTGAAGCCCAGACGAACACCATATTCCCCAGAGGATTTATTGCCAGTCCCACAAGGCTCGGCTCTGCCACTAATTCCGGTTTAACTCCCGTGATGGATGAAGCACGAGCTCCTGCCTGCACCCTCCTTGGCTCTTGCCGTTGCCAACTCAAGCACTGCTGAAAAATGGGTACAGAGGATGAATTCATGATCCGGGGAATTGCAGCCAAACCCGCTGCAGCGGGAAAAGCAACACATGCCTCCAGGTTCCCCTTAATCTCACCCACTTGTCTACCACTGTCATCTTTCAGGCCTTTTACCCTCATATACATCCCTCACATCTCACCCTGCTTGCGTGTCTGGTGGCACAAGCATCCGCGCTGTGGATATTCAGCTCACCGTCATCAAAGGGACACCAAGAAGCACACCCTGCAACAATGCCAATACAGCCATCGGGCCTCAGAAAGGGAACATTCCAGGCCAATGGAGACACAAGCCATCCCTTGCAATGAGGAAAGGCAGCTCATCCCACTCCAAGCAGGTTTTTTTTTAACGCGTATTACTATGTTTTGTCTTTGGTTTACCCTGTGGAAGGTGTTAGGGGAAGAGAGGGGCTGAGTGAAAACTGAACTTCTGCAAAACAAGGAGACAGTGATTGCAAAAATCTTATCAGGACCCTGAATTATCACAAGCCTCCCCAGGAGAGCACCTGAAATCACTCACCTTAAGCGAGTCCTTACGCGAGAGGAGAAGTGGAGGCTCATTGTCCCAGTCATGGTGAACGTGGGAATCGTGCTACAGGATGAGGGCACATCTCCTTCTCCTCTGTGTAACCCACAGCAACACAACCCACACGTAGCTGCCTTTGGGAGTGAAACGGGACCCATAGGTGCAGCCCTGGTGCAAGCCATGGTGACACCTCACTCCTCTCATCAGCTCTGCTCTTCCCAGGCCCTTGCAGACCAGAGTCAGAAGGCGTAAGCACCACTCTCGAGCAAACCAACACTCTCTGCCACCTGTAACCCAGGGCACTGCAATGCAGTTACACAGTAGGTAACAACAAGTATTTTCCTCCCTTGTAAAGCTTCCAAAACTTACCACTTTCATGGCTGATTTTCCTCTCTGTTCATTTCTGCCTGTAACTCTTTTGTCCCGCACACTTCCCCGCTCCCCGATGAAAGGCTGCATTGCAGCAGGGATATCCAGGGGTTCCAAGAGCTGCCTGGAGCCTCGTAATGGGACACATGCTACTGGTTGGGTGTGCACCCCAGTGCAGCAGCAATTTCCTTCCAAGTGAAGCAGACACATTCCAGTGCTGTATGTGCAAGGGGACAGCATCTGCAGTGCCGGTGGAGAATCCCTGTTGGCGTGTGGGATCAGTAACTGCAGGCGCTGGGGTCTGAAGGCACCAGATGCTTCACTTCACAACTGCCATTCACTGCATCATGCCCTGGAAACACAGCCAGCCCAACAGCAAAGTCCAGACACTTCCAAAATGCTTTTCATCGTTCTTATGGACAAGATACTCCTCCAAATCACTGCTCTCATGGAAATGTCCTTTCTACGTAGGATGCATCTGAGCTCAAAGGGAATGGAAGCTCCTAAGCTGCCACACAGTTATTGGGTTAAGGTGTTACTCTCTAGGTTTGATCCTCAAGGGCCTGAGTGGTATTTTACACCCCTTTAGCAATGGACCAGTGGATTTCCATGGCTACATTTCCACTCACATCAAGGTCCTTCCATTCTGGTGCTGCACTTCAGTGATGTTCTGCCTAACCAGACCCCTCATCACAACTGCAAAGTTTCACCCTACCACTGCACTTTTATTTTCTTGCTCACCGCTTTGCAACAACTTCAAATAACGCACAAGGCAAGTAACGAGCAGAGAGCAGGGGCACCATGGCCGTACAGCACAGCCTGATGCCCTACCAGGACCCCAGGATGCCAAGCCCATGTTCTTCACCTTTCAGAGCCTGTCTACACTTCAAATGAGAACTGAAAAACTGAAGTCACGTTAATCTTAACACTAGATATTTATTTTTGGCCAACAAGCATCCATCTGGCCAGTGGGGAACAGGTCTGATCAATCCTGTGCCGATTCCTCACGTCAGGTTAGTTTTTATTTAATGGAATGGCTTGCTGAAGTCATATATCTCCAGCAGCCTCCGCTGAAGGAAGCGTAGCCCGATGTTTATAGTAACAAATCTAATAATCAAATACAGTCGGGTAAATGACAAACTGTTTATTTTCCCTCACATGAGGAATTCTTATAAAACTGCTGAAACATTCCATTTAAAAGCCATTTACATGGCGATGTGCTGGGTATTGTCATAAATCAGGGAAAGCAGCCTCATGAATAATTTCAGAAACTAAAAATAATCCCAAACAGGAATCTTCTCTTCACGCTTGAACCAAGGAACATGCAAGTATATATATTTTTTTCTTAATTAAGACGAAAGGAGACCCTGATTGATGGGACTTTAGAGACATAAGTTGAGCAGCAAGTGCCAAGGGCTGGATGGATGCTTTCAGCTCCCCGGGCTGGTGGGATCACAGCAGATTTTGGACTACTTACAATTTCCTTCCTTCGGGGCAGGCGAGCATGGGAGCCCAGCCAAGCCTTTAAGGGACAGACGCACACGAGGGAGCAGACATAACATCCTAAACTACGTCCGTATCTTCAAGATTGGTTCTACCAAAGGAATGCAACTGGGTCAGCCCAGAGGCTTATCTGCCTCCTGTCCTTGGCAGTGCAAATACACCAAGAAAAGAACATAAAACCAAGGGAAAGCAAAGTGATAACTTTCCCTGGATTCAGCAGCCACTGGGATCTCCTAATCCAAAGGTCAATAAATCAAAGCAGAATGAAACTTCCTGATTTTACAAAGAAGTACTAGATTCTTGCTATAAGTTGTCAAATTTTACCAAGCAACAGCATCAGAAATATCCCATCTGTAGAAGAAAAGAGGTCCTGACCGTACTCCAGCCCCACCGATATCCTGCGATATCTCAAGGAGTAGGTTCTGCTTCAGATTATGCTTGTGATGATCAGTAGCTACTCATGTTAAAGCTGGTGCTTCCCACAAAAACTAGTATAAAAGTGAGATCGTGAGATCAGAACCGGGTCCCTGTAAGTTTACTTCTAAACCTGGAAGTCCCTTTGGCGGTATGTCTGAAGCCTTCTGCTGGAGGACAACCCAACCTTCAAAAAACACGGCAGTTTAAATAATTCATGCTTCCAGGGAAAAAAGAGGGGGAAACACATTCTTTTCCTACCCTGCTTTAAATTGAAATACGTCCACAGGGCAGCCAGCTGAAATCCCACTTTCTCCAGAGGGGCACCGAGGTAAACAGTGGAGGTTTGCCCATACCAGACTTCAAACCTCACTGTGCTCCCTATCCGTCATCTGTGCATGCAACCTTCCCTGCGAGCTGGAGCACCCCTTCTGCAGCAGAGGTTTGACATCTAGTGGACAGACCGCTCCCGAGAAGCTGCCACTGTGCAGCCAGGGGACATCGGTGCTATGTCACCCTTCCCAGCAGGAGAGGACCCAAGGAGCAGGGATTCACCGCACACTCACGTTAAAACATGCACCAACCTGGGTGCTTCTCCAGCCCAAAGAGGCCAAGCAGGACCAGAACTGGAAAGACCAGGCCAGGCCAGTGGGAGAGGTTGTATCTCCAGGCTCAGCACTGCCCGGAGATACAAGATCAAGGTGGGCAATGCTCGAACAGCAAGCACACACAAGAGCTATACATCTCTAGTTTTGAACTGTCGTCAGCAAGCCGCTGTCTCCCTGATGCCCAAGAAGCATTGCTAGGAAACCAGGGCACCCAAGGGGCTGCCTAGTCCCACCACACTCAAGGAATTTGGATCCAAAAGTGGCAGCTCAGGAGAATGACGTGTCATCTGCGCTTCCAAAGGCTGGTAGGAGCTCCTGGGTCTGTCCTGGGAGCTGCAGCGTGACCTGGGCCACCAGCTTGTGAACTTGGATAAACCAAAGCATCTTAAACCCACCAGAAAGGCAAACCAGCCCCTGCCCACAGCCAGATGATTTCATTAGTTAATGTAGTCAATACTGCTCAGACACAGCATTATCTTCTGAATTCCCCACCGCCCTCCGCAAACAACGTCTTGAAACAAACACATCAATCATACTTCTATCACACAGGCACAGGGTATAAACCCAGGCGTTAAGGGCCACCCTAGACACCCGGATAAATGAGGAGCTTTCCTCAGGCCTGTGTAAGTGTGATTCATTTCAGAAGAGGCTGAGATCTGCACAGCTGCCTAGAGATTCAGGGTGCCCAGTTCCCATTACAATTTATGGGCTTGGAGAGGACAAGAACTTCCACGGGAAGGCCAATTTTTGCTCAAAGTTCCTTTCCAATTTACAGACTAAAGCAGCTCGGGATAGAAGCTCAGATGGGCTCTAAATGAGAAACTGAAGCTTTTGGAAGGCTCTCAGCAATCCAGCCCTCCAGAAAGGGCAGCGTGTCACAGCACATCGGAGAAAGCAACACCATGGGACGCAACATCAGCACAGAGCTGGATAGATCTTGTTCTTGGCAGCCCTACTGAACACAACAGGACCGTGTGCCTTGTTAAGGATGCGGGTCCAGGCGTTACAAGGCACAGAGCATCCAGTGGATGTCTGGTCCCCTTGCTACATCATGTTGGGTAATGGATTGCACCAAGTTGCAGAAAACCTGGACAGCATCCAACATGAGATTGGATTAGGACACGCTACCGGCGCCAAACACATTCCTTGATGCACTAACATCTTTGGCGGAGGATGAGTCTCCCTGTTTCATGGTCTGATGATGGGGAGCCCAGCATGACCCCAACCCTTGGCTAGGGCATGTCATGGAAAAAAAAAAAGTGACTGCTGGAACAAGATCTCCACAACATCTACAGCATGAAAAAATGCAAGCTTCGCTTCTCCAGACTTGTTCTCCACTGCCTGCTCCCAACCATACCGCTCTGTCAGCCCCGCACTCCGTTTTGCTGATACCTTATCCTGTTTTGCACAATGTGCTCTTCTGCATCGTGACATTGCCTCGCCTGCCAAGGACACGCACGGGCAAAGGGAGGACACGGCGATAAGGGAGTTTCAAAGCTCTCGGAAGGCGCTCAGAGGCGGCAAGAACGCCACAGTCCAAACAGGGAAGACACACAACTCTGTGTGTGCACAGAACAATAGGCTCGGTTAAGTCTACAGACATCACAAGACAATTTCATGTGGAATTGTACTGTCTAGGGAATACTTCAGAGGAACCCCAGTATCCAACTGCACAGTCCCCATATGTTTTGATAAGAGACTCTTAAAGGCCCACTTCTATAAACACGTCACATTTTGTATAGAAGTGGGCTGTAAACGTTATGTTAAAATACCTCAATTGCCTTGAAGCCGATTCATGCTCTGCAACTGCCAAGAAAGCCCGGGATATTTCAGCTTGCTATCTAAGGTTATTTATAATAAACTCTGACTGAACTGAACACAACAGGCCAAAAGAGCAGAGGAAGCAGCGATGAAGGGTGGTAAAGCTCACATTGCAATCCATCACCCCTGCTGCAAAGCCAGTGTTCAAACAAAGCAATGGGTCTGGCTTCCATCAGGCAAAGTCAGGAAATGCAGGGTTAAGGCCGGCTTGAACTTGGTCCTCAAGTAACCCCGACATTACTGGCTCTGGGAGTCCAGCAGCACCATGGCCTCAAGGGGATGACTTGAGCCTTGTTTGCCCTTGCCTCTGCCCCAAGTGGAAGCTGCAGAAGGACTCAGGGATACTCTTCATGCCCCCCCTTTCTTCTCACTGATGGAGAGTTAGGACACAGGTCAGACCGCACCCAGCAGGGGAGCGGACAGCTCCATCCCACCCAAACGCATCTCCACCTCCAGCTCCTCACTGCTACAAGCTGGTATTAAGACTGACATTAAACCACAGGGCTGACTCAGAGGTAGCAGAAGATATTTTATCCTACTGCATTTCTCTCCAACCTATGAAAGATCACAGGCTGCCAAGAAATGATGCCTCAGATGTAGCTACCCTTTCTTGTGATGAGCCGGTGGCTTAAATCCATCCCTCAACTAATACTGCTGCTGACATTGACCCATCCCGGAGAGCAGAGATGTGCTTTCAAACACAGCATTTAGAGCTAAACTGACAGTTTTTCAGGTCAAAGCGATATGGAGCAGGCAAGGGATTGATTGGGCCGAACTGATCCCTCCAGTCTTGCTTAAGGGCAAACTCCACAGTTCTCACCAAAATGAAGAGTCCCGCTGGGTCACAACAGGACCACAGGAATGCACAAGCGCAACTGGGAATGACCATCTCTCCGTAGTGAAAGCTCCATGTTTGAGAAATTCACGTGTGAAAACCAGTCTCACACACGCTGCAACAGTAAAATACGAGATACGCTCACAGCAGGATGGGACCCCTGATATCCATGTAGTGTCCAAAGCTTTACACCATTCAGCTGAAGTGATTCCCTTCCCCTCATTACCAAGCTCTGCCTGTCCCTCCTCAAGCTGATAGAGGTTCTTCTGGAGCATCTTGAGAGCACCAACCACACGCACTGTGTGGTTTTATGGATTACTTCTAATCTCAGGTACCCATTTCTTAGACAAAGTTCCGCTCTGCTTGCATGGATATGAGATATTTTGAGGATGCTTCAGAGGATGAATTGCAGGTGCCCAAGTCACAGCTTTTCCCCCCACCTCCACTGCATGTTGGCTGCACGACCCCTTGCAAGTCACCTCCTTGCTGCTTGGTGATGGTTCCCTTCTCACTTTCAAAAAGAAGCCAACTCACTCTTCAAAGCAATCCCAGTCCCAGACTGCCTCTTACTTGGAGCTCTGTGGCACTCGCAGCGACTCTGGGCTCAGCCTAAGTGCCGCTCTGATGCAAACACTAATGATGCAAGTGGCAAATGGGCTCTGTAACTGATTGCCCATGCACAGGAGAAGCAGCTCTGTGAGCTCCATCCCTTGATGAAAACACATGGGAAAGCCTAGTAGGTACTTGTCAAAAACTCAGCACTACAAAAAAATCCAGCCATGACTCAGCAGGGCCTGGGAAATGTCAATGAGAGACATGTTTAAAGGAAAAATTGAAAAAAAGTAAAAATAGCATAAATACAGCCTTAAGACGACCCTCCATTTCGCTATGGCTGAGCATTGATTTTTTCCAGTCACAGCACACCCTGCTCTAGCAAAAAAAGGGTAAGTTTTCAGTTCATCATAACGAGAGCATCAGGCTGTGGGCTGGAGTCACGGGAGCAGGACTCACATGCGACAAATGCTGAGACAGGGTGAGCAAAACGAGGTTAGTCTTGTGACATGGGAGAAGAGTATCTGGCCAAGACCTCAACTGGGGAGGGGTTCTTGATCAGCGAGTGCAGGGACAGGATGAGGGGAACAGTTTTAAGCTGAAAGAGAGGAGATATCACTTCGAAGCCTATATGCAATGTAGCATTTTTTCTGCCCAGAGCAGGTTAAGTTCCAGATCACACGGACACTAAAAACAGGCAACAAGTGAGTACTTTACTGCTCCTCATCAGAAAAGCAAAGGAGAACAGCACGCAGAACTAAACCAATGTTTTCCAGGCAGAGCCATGCCCTTGGGAGCTGTCTACAAAACGATGCACGAGAACTTATCATGCACTTGCTTTGTGCCTTGATGAGAGATTTAAGAGACTGTGGTGGTCAATCAAGCCCTTCATAAGCCTCTCCTCACGTCAAAGACACATGATTCAATGTCGAGTGAATTTTTACTGTTGCCTTATAAACATCTACGAGGTCGAGGTTTGCACTGGAGCGGCCAGGAGATGCTTTCCAGTGGTTGTGACTGTAATAAAAAGCGTTTACAGCACTGCTGTACGCTTGAAATTGCAGAAATCATATTCAGGATCATCAATAAAGGGAAAACACCACAACCGCGTCTGACACAGAAGGCCCTTCTGACCTCTGCTCCTCCATTACCCGTGTTAACAGAGATGGAATTAAGATCTTTTGCAGGAAGCGAGTTGAAGGAAACTCCGGCATATTTACAGACACAGCATTTATCCTTGGGAATGGAGCCAAATCTCTTCCCTTAGGAGCCTGTTTCACAGAACAGCGACGTTCCTAGGGTTTGCTTCCCATGGAGTGTCTCCCACCCCCCCACCCATGCCCAGAAGCCCAAGTCTGTTTTCAGCAAGAAAAAACACTCAGGATAAATAGGTGACATATTTTATTGGTTTTCCCTTCCTCAAGAATTGCTCTGTGTGTTTCAGTCCTCCAGGCTAAGAAATTCAATAAGCCATAATATTCCAATCGCTACAAGCCGCCTCGTCCCAACCATGCCAAAGCAGCTCGGATTTAACAACAAAATTACCGTGTGCATTAGACCATTACAGACTCCACAGAAACACACTTACAAAGAGACCTGGTAATAAGAGGTTGGGGATATACAACATGTTTAAGGCTAAATCATGCTCCTGGACCCATCAGCTCTGCTGGCATTGAAGCTACCTGACCCGACACACGGCTGAAGAACAGAGTCTTAGTTTATTTTGCAACCGCAAACTCCTCCCTACACTTGTCCATAGGTGGAAAGCCAAAGGCAGCAACAAAGCTTTCATAGATTTGTGATTTCACCCCCAGGACTTCAATAGCACCTCCAGATTCACCTGACAGCATCCTTATGGACAAAGCCAACCAAGGCTGCTTGCTATTGACTTCTGTGAGAAAGGCTTTCATTCCTTTGCAAATAAAGTGAAGTCCATTCTGCTAGAAAAAACAGTGTGGGCACACACAAAAATTCATATAGACATACACATATTAGGTATGTACACACAAATATTGCATTTCTGTGTTTCTTTGCCTTCCCAACAACTGTGCCCAAAACCTAAGCCCAAAAATTTCCATTTGCGGCACCAAAACCTGCAATTATTTTGCTTTGTCTCCCAGTGAGCTCTTTGTCCTTCCCTCTCTCTGTCAGCCCCAATGAAGGAGGTGTCAGTTTGTGCTTTCTCTCCTTAACCACATCAAGAAGCAGCCTGGGCTGCAGCTCCTTTGAGACAGGAACGGATCCCTACGCAAATACCTGCATACCCAGTGCAAACCTCAGAGGGTTTAATTGAACAACAGGAAAATCAAAACAAATGCGTGGGTGGAGAGGAGAGCGACAGGGATCAAAGACTCTGGGTACACCAAGCTTCACGAGGGTCCCAAGGGCTGCTCTCCCCAGAACATCCCTGTTTTTAACGCTCTCAGCTAACATGACTCTCCAGCCTTCTGGAACATGACAGATGTCCCAAACGCCTCGTACCATAACTTGTGGTTTGCTTTCTGCAGCAAGATCTACCAGAATGTTAGATATTCAGGCAAATCTTCTTCCTACTTTGCACCAGAAGGGTGGAGGAAAGGGGCCAAGAGCAGTCCTGCAGCTTGAACTTGCTCTCCGAAGGAACTGCTGTCACAAAGAGACGGACACACGTACAAAGTCATCTTATTTCTCCGGATGGCTTTTGGAGGCCCTGCTTCTGAGCAGGATTGCAAGATCCTAGTAGCATTGTGAAAGCACAACAATTTCCATCTGTCAATTGAAACGGGCAAAATTAGATCTCAAAGCTGTGCATTTAATCCACTGCCAAACTAGTCTGCCTGGTACAGTGCTCTGAACAGATTTTTACTAAGGGAAAGAAAGAGGAAAATTGTCTTTTACAGCTGCATTTTGTCAAAGCTCCCTTCCTCCGCCCCCAGTCCAGCCAGCCAGCTCCGGAGTGACCGCTCTTGATATTTCCCTACGGCTGGGAACAGCCCTGGAAGCCCTGTACAGAGCTCATCAGCCTCTGATTCACTTCCAGTTCGTCTCTATGCAGGCTGATGACTCCTAATTGCTGGTTCAGAGATACAGTGCATCCCCTGCGGAGTTTAAGTTGGTCCAAGTTATCTTAGAATTAACTATTAGGGGAGATCATGTAATAACTTTCCTCCAATCCCAGGCAGCTAAATATTCACATAAAAGTGTATTTTACTTCAAGACTGCTTTGGTGGCTGGATTAACAGATTGGACACAAACACCAGATGCTACCTTAGGAATTAAGAGCAAAATCTGAGCTCAAGTTCTCTTAAAACATCTGTGTAAACAGAGGTAATGTATTTCTTGCGTGAGTTTTAAAGCTGGTGGCAAACGTTGCTGCAGCACAGGTCGGATGCCCAACAAGGTTGAATTCATATTGTGACGTGATGAAAGTAAAGCACATCTGTGTGTCCCTGGCTGTGCCGGAGCCAGGGTTGTACCCTGGGACTCCTAATTTACACAAGCATAACAAAATGACAGACCACGAGCTACGTGTATAGTCCAGCAGAAAACTAACTGGAGCTCTGACAGCTCAGCACTTCTTGCCAGCAGAAGCAATTTAAAAGCCAAACAAAACCAAACCCCAACAACTCACAAACATGCAGAGGAAAAAAACAAATCAGAGTTCATTCACTGTAAACCAACGTGCTCCAGGTTGCTCTAACGGAGTCACTCCTAACACGTCATTTAGAGCACTGGCAGATAAAGCCAAGGTTTCGCTTCCAAGTTTGCCCTGATGGATGCTGCCAGTTGGCTCCAGCAGGAGTTGGTTCAAACCCCAAAACACCAAGTCATCCCAAAACTCCAAGCAACAAATGCCAAACAAAAGGTAAACGATGGTAACCTGTCACAGCCACCTCGTGGCTCTGAGACAGGTACCCTTCCTTGCTTAAACTCAATTTGAATAAATCTAAACCTACTTCTCTGATTAAAAACAACTCATTAAAACACAGTAAAGCATGTTAGAGACAGCTGTATGATCATGCAGAAAATATCTATATCCAGTTTGGGGCCACACTGCATAAAATTCACCTCTGAGATAAAGAACAAATAAACTACAGGCTCTGATCTTCTGCTCTCATTAATCAGGGCAGTTCAACTCCTGTGATATGTTGTTTTACACTGCTAAGGGATTTCCCTTCTAGACATGCTGGGAAAATATACATATGGACTCGATACAGAAACAAAACTTGTAAATAAACTGCAAATTGAAATTGCATTTATTGGTTGCCATTGGATTAGAGAGGTGAGAAATCTGAAGGCAAATGGAAAAGTGGAGTCTGAGATGCATCTTGTAAATGCCTTGAAAAGTAGCAAAGTAATTGCTCTGAAGGGTTATAAACTACAGTCTGAAAATAAAAAGTAAATTGTAGCTATTTCACAGAGATTAGGAGTAATCTTTAGTAAAATCTGATGCAACAAGTTAGCATCTCACAGTTACTCAGCGGAGAGGAACATCCAGTACAGAACAATTTAAAGCCATTTAGTAGGAAAGGAAAAGCACACACAACGACACCCTAAAATAATTTCATTACCAGCTTTAGTGAAACTACACATGTAGTAAATTTTGTTCTGTGGATGCAGAGTTAACTTTTGAATCCACTGGCTTTTGTAGCAATAAAAGCACTGACGAGGTTCAGGGGTGAGGAAGAAATAGGTAAGGGAAAGCTTTCTAAGTGCATTTGTGAATGAAACCTGCTGGGAGACACCCGCTGCAAGCCTGACTTGGGACAATATGCTGATAAACACATAAAACTGCTGAGCTGAACGCTTTGCTTGGAATTCACACACAAATGCAGCAGGGCCAGAGATGAGCAGGGTGTTGGGGGCTCCAACCGTGGTCCACGGTCCCAAGGGAGAGGCTGCCTGATCAGAACGGGGGCTGAGAAGGGGTTAAACGTGATTCCACTTACTGACTATTCTATTTCTTTAAAGTCAAAGATCTAATTTTATGTTTATTACTTATACTTCTGAATTACTTTGTACACTTCGATCAGATGGACTTTTTTTTGATGTTGTTATGAGTCAACTTCATTTCATCAGACAATTTCACATTTCCATGCCTGGGCACCAGCATCGTACCTTTTTTTTACAGTTTCCCTACTGTCACCCTCCTGAACGCATGCAGGTACTACCAAACACCATCGGTCCCTGCTGTATTACCACACACGGTCAGCCCTTGCTGCAAAGAGCTACAGTCTCATCCATTTTGGAATTATTTTAGTAATTAGCTTTCTACTCATTTTCTTGTTGTCATAAAACCCACTTCGAAAGCAGCAGCCAAGCACCAACTGATGCCTGCAGAGTCTGCAGAGAGCTTAACCCCTTGCTCTGCGCAACCAGCCATCCCTTGCCCACGCTGCCACTTCCTAAACACCGCAGACTTGAGCAGCTTCGCCTCAGGACAGGGGTTTCGAACACTGATCCACACTCCTGAGTTTGGCTGGAAGACAGGAGTAAAAGGCATTTCACAAGGTACAAGCTATAAGCAGTGCTTAAGGAATTCTGGGTGCAATAGAGAGGTCAGAGATAATGGGTTTCCGTGGTGCCAGGGATGCAAGGGACCACAGCGAGACAACAAAAGGTTATGTTGGTATTAAATACGAAACTAAGGACTAAACTGTTGATCAGATGTATTGAGCCAACGCTGAAATGAAAGGAGCTAACACACACACGGACAACGTATTTTTAGATGAGTTACAATTTACAAGACTTTTCTTCCTTATGTTTCCTAATTGCTTGTCATTCCGCGGGAGATGCTGCTGGGTGCTCAGCACCTGCGCCTCTCACCAGACTCAGTGGGCGGCGTGGATGCTCAGCAGCTCCCAGGATGAGGCCAGAAATAAATTCATTCGCTAACGGGTTTTTCCACAGCACACTAAATATTTTAACCGCAATATTGATATTCGGAGATGACAAATTAGGATTCGGTCAAACCCTCTCGTTGCACTTGTCAGGATAGAACCTGAATAAGAACAGATTAAAAGCAAAGGCTTTCTGATAAAGCTCCTCAAATCTGACGCGCACTTATTATAAAGCTATCAAATTAAGTTTGTCAAACTGATAGGAGCCCAGACCTGGACGCTTATATCCACACCTCCATGTGCATCAGAACAATCCCACCAAATCTCATATTGCAACGCTCCCACTAATGCAGGAGCCAGGACACATCAATCGTGCAATAAGCCTCCTGTCAGGGAACAATTTATAACACTGCCAAGCAAACAGCTCGGGCCAGTACAAAGAATGTGGAGATGGAGTGAAGAACAGTGGGTTAGAAACAGGGCAGACACATGGGTTTACAAGAAATGCACTTTTTCCTCATCCAAGCCTACTTACAGACACCTACACCGAAGGATGCTTGGAAGTAACGCACAGGGTGTTATCGTGGACGTTATGTTTGCCCTAAAACGTTTTGTAAGGGCAACTCGTAAGCGCTGCAAGGAGCACTTCAGAATAGAAATTTAGAAAATAAATCCCAGATTTGATGCAAGCAGAGAATTTACCCAAATAAGGGAGCAGAGCCAAGCCCCACAGAAATCAGCTGGGACCAAGCAGCTCTGTAGCCGCTTGAGAAAATAAATCAGCAGAGGGTTTTTTCTGACTAAGGCACACAGAATCCAACCTATAACGAATCACTGAGGGTTTTAATGAATCACTAAATAGCCAGCAAAGTTGCTCGAGCCTTATCAAAGCTGTGCTGCAAAACCGACGCTCGGTGCTGTGATGAAAAGCAGGTTGAATCTCCGCTGCGCGTCGCGTCCCGGGTTACAGCCAGGCGTACAGTAAAACCCCTCACAGCAATGAACGTACGGATGACACGGACACCAAGTCAGCGTTCCTCCCAGCTGCTCCACCTCAGCACGGCGCCGGCTGCCAACTGCCAGCGCATCGCTGGCTTACACGTGCACTAACCAACAAGGATCAGGAGCTGTGTCCAAACCCCTCCCAAGGCGCAGGGACACCTAGGGGTTGCCAAAAAGTGACTCGACACTTCAGTGATCAAAATGTGAGCGGTAGCTAAATAATATATTAAACAAAACATCCTTATGGGTACAGGCATAGCCCTGTGTATCTCTAGAGCCATCAGTCACCACCAGCGCTTGGCAAGAGTCAGGAAAGGACCTCGCAGGAGCACAAACCCCCCAAATCTCGCTCTACACCACCCAACATGCACACCAAGTACACAAAGTCCCACCCACAGACCTCTATAAATAAACCCACGTAGGAGATCCAGGACTGAAGGAATAAGTAAGTTTGCTTCTAATTATATAGCTTTTTAAAAAAAAGGCAAATTCAAAGTAAACCAGTAATAACAGAGGGACAATACAACACAACTTAACAGTGAAAACTCAGTTTCAACCATTGCCCATATCACAGGGAGTATAATCAGGCTGCTTATCTGCTCTGAACTGTCACATACAAGTGACTTTCTGGTTGAAGTTGGGTTTGGAAGTAACCCTGGAGCCTGGAAGGAGACTCCTGTGCTGGAGCCACCACTTCAGAAAGCTTAAGAATGACACCACACAGCAAAAGGCTCGACAAGAGTCAACCGTGAAAATCAGAGCCAGAGCCAGTCCGAATGCCTTCTGCTCCTTTGATTAAACTTTAATGGACACAATTCTTTGATTGTTGCTGCCATACCTGAAAAATCAGTTCCTTAAGATCTTTTGCTTTCTGTTGTTTGAAGACTCAGCAGTTTGTTGATTTTATTAATACAAACCCATGCAAATAGGAGGGGTGGGGCGGGATTTTTTCCAGGTTGCTCTTAACATTCCCAACTGCAGCACAGTTATTAAAACCACAAACGTGCATCGACTGCATCTGCCCACTCCCCCGTTTTCCCTGCGATGCACAGCCTTTGGAGCGGATGCGTGCCTCTGGCTCGGCAGGCTCCCGGCCCCGTAAGCTGATCCCGGCCCCACCTGTCCCCCTGAGAACCAGGCATTGGCTTTTTTTAGCTATTTCTAAGCCTGGCAGTAACCCTCTCTGCTTAAGCCACAGAGGGAAACCACGTTTTTGGCCCAGCTGCAGAGGATTTCCACCTGCTCCAGACCACAGGTCTGGGCTATCTCTGCTACCGACAAATATTCGGAGCGGCCAGGCAGCTTTCGTGGTTCAAGTGATCTGGATTGGCAGGGGTTTGCCGGTAACCCCACAGGAGATGCACTTGATGGCACTCCCTGAACTCTGGTGGCATTTGGGTTTTTGGATACTGATGTACCCAGGTCTGCAGTGCAAATCCTGTAGCACAGTGGGATACAGCTCCTTGCCTCTGCCAGGAGCATCCCATGGGATCACCACCAAGAGCTTTCAGGGCCCCACAGGAAAGTGGACCTTGAACGCACAGGATGGGACACTCTTGCTTTTCAAGGCATGCTGGACAGACAGACAAGTCTGTTTGCAGCCTGGGGACACAGGGGTGAAGTCTTTCTGCTTGGCAGCAGGGGGAAGCGTGCACAGGTTTGAGAGCTGAAACACCAACGGGGAGACACACGGAGATGCACGGAGTGTTTCCACGTTGGGAAACACTCTGAGCAAAGGGAGAGGAGGGACGCGGGCACTGGTGGGCATGAAGGAAGATGTTATCCTCCTCCCACAGCCCAAACAAACCCCGAAGGGAGCAAAGAACAACTTCCCCAGTCAGAAAAAAGCATCACTGAAGGAAGGACCCTGCTTTCCAGAAGGGGAGAGCAAACAGCCCAGACTCAGACTTTAGGAGACCTCACAGTCACATCCCCTCCTGCAACAGAGGGAGACTTTAACACAAAGGTAAAGCTCATTACCATGGTTTATGGATCCGTGCTTCTGGGTGGGCAGGAAGTGTCACCAAAATGGCAAAACTGGCCAGAAACCACCTTTGTGTTGCCATCTTCTCTTTCAAGTCTCTCTTCCCCCAGGACGGGCACTTGGGGAATCTCATTCCTTATTGCACTAATCTACCCGTGCTCCTCCTTGAGCAGCTGCCTGATCTAGCTGCTCTCCAAGACTCCCAGCCCTGCAGCGGTGGCACTCATGCCCAAGATGCCCAACTGGTCCAAACCTGGGTGCAGCACCAGCTCCTGAGCAAGACGCACACCTCCTCGCTTTGAGGTTGCTCAACACAGCTTCGCTAAGCAGCTTCAGGAATCACAACCGCTGGCAACATGAGTGCTCTTACCAAGAAATTTAAGAGTTGGCACCGAAGGGTTATTCTCACTGCGACACGTGGGACTGCTGGTGATTGGGAGACAGGGGAAAAAAAATCCCAGCAAGGAGCTCATCCCTACTGCCCCGAAAGGTCCCAAGCTTCGTTCTGCTACAACCACAACACACCGTCCCTCACAGCAGTAACGCTCCAACACCGGGCTTATGTAGCTTTATTAAATTTCTGTTTCATTATTAACCAACCGTCACAATTTCCATCTAATGTGAGGTCAGATGGATAAGTTTGGTAAAGGAACTCGCTCTCCTGTGAATTCTTAGGAGAGATGCTGAAAGGCAACACAAAGCACAGTCTCACCCTACGGCAGCGTTAGCACCCCTGAACCCTCTTCTACACAAACCTCCCCTGCTCGGTGCCAACACTGCTCTGCTCTCTGCCCACTGTGGGTTAATTTGTCAGCTTCAGGGATGCTGAACCCAGAGCATTGTGTAGGAGAGCCAGACCCCACCGAGCTGAAGGAGAGGCTTCTCCCCTCCTGCCAGCAACTAAAGTTTTCAAATACAATCACCTGCTTTAAAGGGAAGAGATCTCATGCTTGGCTGTTCCCACAGGGCCCTCTCCAAGCGTGCGAGGACGGGGTGTATCACTTCTTTCTCATTGAACCAGCATCTACATTTAATATTTATACAGCTAAAGCACCACTGTGGAGATCAACTCCTGGTTTATTCCTCCTTTCCACCTGCACGCGTACGGGAGCCCAGTTCCCCCTCGCAACAGCGCAAACCAGAAATATCTCTGCAAAAGTCAATAGTTTGTAAAACGATTTCAAACCAAAGGAGACTCAAGGCCATAAAAACCGTGGGGTTGCCCTCCAAGTATTTCTGCTCATCCCAGACCAACGCAGCATTCTAGGGAGGATTGTGCAATTCCTCCTAATGACAACCCTCAACTTGGTGTTGCTGAGGAAAACAGTGATCTCAGATGCACACGGATTTCTCTGGTTAACTGAAGCAAGATCAATAATAACCATATTAATAAATAATGCTTTTAATAGCAGCGGCAGGATATAGGCAGCAAACTGCAGGCAGGTATCAGGGATAGGTAAAAGCATTAATTATCTGCACAATGTCAATGCTTCAAGCTGACGTGCAGAGCGAAGCTAAAAGCTCGCTTTCTGAAGATTATCAAGACAGACTGACAACTCTCCGCTTGCACATAAGCATTTCGGGTAAAATTCAATTTTCTGGATGTCACAACTGAGAGGAACACGCTCCTCTTTTTCATTTAACATTAATAAATTGGGTAAAGGACATGGGGAGGGGAAAGATTTAGAGCCTTGACTGTTCTCCTCCTTCCTTGCCTGCAAGTTGCAGAAGAACAAAAGCGAAGGGGAGTTTTTGGGACTGGAGGCGAGCAAGGCATGTGCCTTGTCAAACCAACTCCGAGTCGCTCTGTTCTTCTGCGACGAGAAAGCACACATGCACTCTGAGCTCCCTTACATAAACAGCAAGAGGGGAGAAAGTCCCCATCGCATCAAATATTAATATCAGGTCATCTTTAAACTTTGCTCCTTCCCACCGCACCCAGAGATAAGTGAGGTTGAGGGGTTTCTCCCCTCCGTGGCTCCGCACCCTCCACCACCCTGCAGTGCTGAGGCTGGACGCCTTGCCCTGCTGCCCCATCCCTCTTGCTCCCACACCCGCCGGTCCAATGATGCTGGCGGAGCCGAGGGGACCTCAGTGTGGAGCTGAGGGGACACCGGTGCGTGTCCCTGACTGAAGCCAGGGGGGATGAGCACGGGGCACGGGGGACAACAGACACGGACACACGAGTTCCCACCTGTCCTGCTCCTGCAAAGCCCCACATCCCCCTCCCCAAGGCCGGGGATCAGCACAGAGGAGGACGACTCCGGGGACCACTGAGGCTTCGTGGCAATCCCGTTGCGCTGGAAGAAGTCGTGACCACGGGATGCACAGACCCGACAGGGCGCTCCAGGCATGAGGGGACGCTCCCGGGGAGGGGGGGTACCCCGGCTCAGAGTCCCTCGGGGAAAGGATATGGGTTACAGACCAGCCTGAGGCACCAGCTGCGCGGGCGGGTGGTTTGCTTGAGGCAGAAGAAGGCGGTGGGTGCCAGCGCCGGGTAAGGCACCTGCTCCTCCTCCTCGGAGGCCAGGTCTGGCGGCGGGTCGCGGCCGGGGGACCCGCTGGGGACAGTGGCAACATCCTCGGGGGGGCGGCGGGGCGGCGCGGCGATCGGGACCCGCACCTCGGCGCCCGCGGGGTGCGGCAGCGGCTCTGGGCTCTCGCCATCACTCATGGTCGCGGCCAGGACCTGCGGGGCAAGGGTGGGGGGTCAGGGGCTTCACCCACCCCCTCTGGCAACCGCTCCGACCCGGCCCCAGAGCTCCAGATACAACAAAGAGCGGGGGAGGGGGGGGGACGAGCCGCCTCCCGGGAAAGCTGGGTCTGCCCCCTTCCCTCTCCCCATCCCCCGGCTTCACCCTGCTTTATTCTCGGGGATGGAAAATTGATGGGGAGGGGGTATGGAGGAGGGGGGGGGTATGGAGAGGAAGGGGGGGTATGGAGAGGAGGGGTGCGCGTATGGAGAGGAGGGGTGTGTATGGGGAGGGGGCGCGCATATGGGAAAGGGGTGGGGGGGGGTGTATGGGGAAGGGGGATGTGTGGGGAAGGGGGTGTTTCTATGGGGAGGCGGGATGAGTATGGGGAGGGGGAGTGTTTGTATGGGGGGGGCTGCGTGTGGGGCGGGGGTGTTTCTATGGGGAGCGGGGGTGCATGTGTATGGGGAGGGGGTGTTTCGATGGGGCGGGGGTGTTTCGATGGGGAGGGGGGTCCTACCTTAGTTCGGCGGAGCGCGGTGTCCCCAGGAGCATAGCCGTGCCTTCCAGTTCACATGGGACCAGGCAGCAATCGGGGAGCCGGGAAGCAGAGGCTCTGCACCCCCCACCCCCAACACGCTCCGCCACCCCTAAATCCAGCGGGGAAAGGGGACTGGAGGGGCTGGGGCTCGGCGTGCAGCGCCCGCGGGGATGGAGGAGGAGGAGAAGAGGAGGAAGATGTGGCGGCGGTGGGAGCCCTTCCCGAGCCGAGCGGAGCCTCTCCCGACGGTAAAACCCAAGGAAGGGAGCAAGGCAGCTCCGCAGCCGCTTTGTAAAAGCTTCGCTTGTGCTTAACAGGAAACTTCGGATTTACCGGGGGAGGAGGGAGAGGAGAGGGGAGGAGAGAAAGCGGAGGCGGAGGGGGCTGGGAGCCCGGCGGGGCAGGGCGGGGGCGGGCAGAGCCGGGGCAGCCCCGGGGGTTGGGGGCGAAGGGAGGGGACCCCCGTATAGCCCCCACGTAACCCCCACAGACCCCACCCGTGTCGCCCTCGCCGCGCCTTTGTTCAGAGCCCGGGCGATGCGTGGCGAGCGGGAGCCACCCTCGCGAGTGGAAGGCGTTTGGGGGGTGGGGGGAAAGGAAGTGGACACCCCTCACCCCCTCGGGCAGGACTTTACGAAGGTGGTGGAGGTGGGCTCCCTGCTCCCCGCCCCCCCGGGGTTCCAAAGGGGGGAATTCGGGGAGGGCGGGGGGGTTTCAGAGGACAGGAGGGCCCCCGAAGGGCAGGACTTTGCAAAGCTGGTAGAATGGGGGGGGACCGGGTTTGTCCCCATGTCCCTGCCGCGGGGGATGCGCGGCTCTTCCTCCACGCCGCCCCCCCCTCCCCTGGGTCCAACGGAAGGCTCGGGGTGGGGGGAGGGGGGAAGGCTCCTCCCGCCCCCCCCCTCCCAGGGTAGGACTTTGTAAAGCCAGTGGAGGGGGGACCAGGGGGAACCGGCTTTGCCCCCACCCGCTCCCCGCCCCGGAGGATGCGCGGCTCCCCGTCCTGCGGGCTCCCCGTGGCTGTGCACCCCCACAGCGGGAGATGCGCCCCCCACTCCCGCCCTGCGGTCCAGTGAGGGGCTCAGAGAGTGGGAAGCACTGGGAGGCCCCCCCTCCCCCCAAGGCAGGACTTTGCAAAGCCGGTGCAGGGAGGGGGCGGGCTGTGCCCTCGATCCCTGCCGCGGGGGGTGCCCGGCTCCTCCTCTGCGCCCCAAAGTGGGAGATGCGCCCCCCGGGGTTCCAAAGGGGGCGTGAGAGCCTCCTCTAAGCCGGTGGATGAGGGAGATCAGCTTTGCTCCCCCTCTGCCGGGCTCCCCGTGGCTGTGCACCCCCCAAAGTGGGAGATGCGCCCGCCCCCTCCCCGGGGTTACAACGGGAGGCTCAGGGAATGAGAGGGTCCCCTACCCGGCTCGGGGGGGGGGCTTTGGCTTGGGAAGCGCCCGGCACCACTCCCACGGGGGCTGCCCCAGCCTCTGGAAACCCTGCCTGCCCCAGGGCGTTAATTCATTAGTTTTAATAAATAAACGTATAAGCGCAAGTTAGAGGTTGGAGCATTTTAATAAATGAAGATCGGCCCTTAAACTGCAGTGATTTTTAGCTGAGTAGCTAATCTTCTCAAGGGCTTAGCTTGGAGGGATCAGAATAAACAGATAATAGAAAGTCGTTACAGGCTCCATCCCCTTAAACTCCGCTTAGGAAGTTTTATTCTTTTGAGTTATTTCAAATTCTGTGAATTATATCTGAAAGTAGTGCAGGTGGGGGGGGGGGGGGAGGGGAGAGAGAGATTAAAAAATGTTAGCTAGATACATTCCCCTCAACTGGAATGTTTTAAAGAGTGAGTTCATTATATACCACCCCATTCAATTTGCAAATGCAGTTCCCAACGTTATTCTTCATGGTTAATAACTGGGAATTGATTGAAAAGGGAGGTCATGCAGCTTGCAAAGCGGAAAGAGCCCAGCCTAATAGGGCTAGCGGAGAGATGGTTTTACATACACACTTTCAATGGTTGTTTTATTAGATGTTTGCAGGTTGTGATTAACAGTATGTGGCAATTTCATTATTGAACAAACAATGCCTCTCACAAGCAAGACTCAGCCTGCAAAGAGAACATGAACTGTGCAAAAGAGAGATTGCACTTGGAGGTTCCACACGTTTATACAAGCTAATTAGGGCAAATCATAAATTACTGTGGGAAGGGCAGGTTTGTGTGTGTTAGTGGAGCTCTCCTTGAGCAAAGCATCTTCCACTCATAAATTATCTTGCTCTGGAAAATGACCTTTACAGGAAGAAAAGGGGGTTTACTAAAATGGGAATCAGGAGAAGCAGAGGCCAAGCCTTGAGAGCAAGCAGCATGTCTTGACCCTCTCCCAAAGGCAGGAGCTGCCCAGGCAATAAACTGTCCTCCGTGCCTCCATGTCAGGAGAGCGGGATGCTGCTCCCATAACTAACAAATCCATCTTCAAAGCTCTTCCCTCACCAGCTGTCCGCGAGCACCAGCTCCTGTCCTTCCCCAGGCAGAGACTGGGTGGAAGTTCAGAGCAGATGTCCTTTCCATAGTCAGACAGAGCACAGGCAGCCTGACATTTTCCAGGTCTTAACCTGTTGCCTGATGGAGAGTATTTAAAGCCAGGAGCCTTATTAATAAAAATCCATGCAATGATGGCAGCTGAGAAGGACTTTTATTGTAAAACTGAGGATTTTGAAAAAGCACAGTAAAGAATAGGCCCAATCCTAATCCCAGAGGAGGATCTTTGGCTCATTCTGCGAAGGATCAGAATTAATTCCGAAGGTGGTCACTACTGAAAAGAGAAAATTTTGTTGGTAAAAGTATTTGCTTCCTCCCATATTTCCTGCTCAATCCACATGCAGTGGTTGGAAGGAGAAGGACAGATTCGGCTTCCTTTTACTCTGGATTTGTCTCCTGCTGATGGCACTGACAGCAGTATCACTTCTTCAGGTCTACATGAGGCAGAAGGATCTGGCCACAGCGTTTCTGTCATTAATAAACCACCAGAAATTTTAAGATCAATACCAATCTGAGGATACAAAGTCTACCCTGAATGGGCACTTGGCTTGCAACATCACGGCTGACTTAATGGGATGTGTAATGCTCTTAGCTAGTCCTAATAAATCGGCCCCCGCCGGCACGCTCCTGGGTGTGTTCCAGTCCACGTGCCAGATGGAAAGGCTGGAGATGTGCACATCTGCCCCCCAAATCGTGCAGCCTAGAGAGAAGAGCTGGGGCCTTGTCCTGGGTTCACGAATGAGTTACATGAGCACTGGGAAGGCAGCGGTGCAGGGTCTCACCATGGGAGACATCATCCCCCATCCTGGGTGCTCACTGGGATGGGAGCTCAGTGGGGCAGACTCACAGGGCTGCTAAAGTTACCAGAGCCTCAGTGGTTTCAATAGCTTGGAAACCAGATCTGCTCCACCCGGGCGGCCAGCATGTGGACTGAGGACACCCAGCCTCCCTGTCTGCCTGATCTTCCCCGTTTGATGTGATTCAGCATGTAGCAGCCATTTGCTGACTGTCACTGCGAGACAAGATGGGACTTTACAAGAAAATCCCCAGTTGTCTCAGGTATTTTTCATAAAGCAGCCAATTCTATTTAATATTCCTCCTCCGGACTTGCCTACCACATCTCAAAGGCTGTAAACCTTCCAGTGACCCTGCTGAAGGAAGAAGGAGTGTCTCCAGCCCTTCCCGGTTCTGGGGCTGCTCCTCCTGGCTGCTACGCCTTCAATCAAGAGCAACCAAAGGAGACCCTCTGCCAAGGTGACACCCCATGAGGATTAAAGAAATCCATTTCTCAAGGTCACAGGCATGGTGAGAGCAGGACCAGGCATCCCTGCATGGCTCACGCCCTGCTCACGAGCGAGGCTGGAAGAGGAGCCTTTGCCAACATCTATAAAATGTGCTGGGTGTGCCATCGTAGTGTACTGTCAGATGAAACCCAGACAGTAAATCAAGCAGCGTAGCACAGCTTAATGCCCTCGTCTGTGCTCGTACGTGATGCACAGCCTCTTCCCATAGAGTTGTGAGGATAAAAAATAAAAATCCAGTTTGACTTTCCGGGTTTGATGCTCCAGCGTTTCCCAGGCTCGGATGAGATCAGTAGGTCAGCCCCATAGTTTAAAGCCTCTTTGTGTTTTTATGCCTATTAAGCTGACCTCTTATATATGAAATCTGATAGAGGTGCTGAATACTTTATGTAATATATATTTTTTTTTCCTGGATCTAATTCCAGCTGACTCAAATCTGGGTTTTTCTGATTGCAGGAAAAACCTTCAAACAAGGGACAATCTAGCTAATAGTGCTTGCATAAATCATCCTCAAAATAATGAGTATCTGTGGAGTGAATTCATTTAGCTAAATAGATGGAGGACCACTTTAAAGTTATTTAGAAAGATTAACAAAAGAGAAGGGAAATGAAAAACAGATAATAAATTGACGAGAGAAGGGGAAAATTGTATTAGAAACAATGAATTTATAATAAATTCAAAATGTTAAGGAGAAATTTCCAAAAAAGGAGACTGGCACCATGGCAGTTTGGCTGTGCTGGTGCTGAAATGTATTTTTAATTAAAATACATGGATGTTAAAATGCATTTTAAAATAGATAGATAAATAGGTTCTCAGCCAAAATTATATTTTTATTTTTTCTGACTTTCAAATTCACCCATAATTTGCTATTTCCTCAATAAAAGAAAACATTTATCTACTCCATGGATAGTCCTTCCATCGCACTCAACATACCTTCACCAGCCACTGATTACAGACCTCCAAACTGCACACGGGGGCGCAGGCAGATTGCAGTGCTGACTCGCTTCCCACCTGGAATCCGCACCTTTTTCTGACAAACTCCCCAGTATTTTGCTCCTGCATTTTATCTCCTCTTCCTCTTCTCATTATTTCTTCCTCCCATCTCAATTCTTTCCCCTTCCTTCTCCACCAGTTCTCCCATCCTGTTCCTTGGTCTAATAGTCCCCCTCTACTCCTTGGCCTTTTATTTAGGGGTGGCTTCCCCTGCAAACAGATTGGATTGTCCTGATGTGCTTTTGGCATCTCAAAGCCCCTACAACAGCTCTTTATCTGCATTCCAGTGGCAGCAGCAGACACGGATTTTCTTTCCTTGCCTTCAGCAATTTAGTGGGCATTCCCTCTCCATGAAATCTCACACTGGGTTTTGACACCTTTGTGCTGCAGTGATTGGGTTCGCTGTTGCTAAGCCTGGGGAAATCCACCAAGAGGTCCACACGAGGAGCACAAAGCCTTCAAGTCTCACCTAAATCCTGGGCAAAACTGGGATGATGCCCCAACCAACGTGGTGCCTTAGACATCAAGTCCGCCACTCACGTTTTATCCTCCATCATTTTTCAGGAGAAAGCATCCCTTAACAACTTCTGGCATTGCGTTAAGAGGAACCCAAGGCTACCCACCTTCAAAGCCCTTCACCTACCTTGCGCTGTGTTTCCAGTCTCACAGCTGAATGTGCAGCGTTTCCAAAGACATCACTGAGTGAGCGTATTTCAAGCCCACACATTTTGGACAGGCTCAAAAACTGCATTGTGGCTTCTCTCTCTCTTCTGTTGGGTTTGATGCTTTGATTTATTTACTTCTCATATCATGTTTAGACTTGCTAAATATAAAAAATGTTCAAAATAACTGAGCAAAATATCCTCCACGTCCTTGAAGAAAAAGAAATACATTGCTGAGATCTGCCTTCTCATGTTTTATGGTTTTAGCACATGTTGTAAGGAGAATATTTCCATAAGAAATAGTTGATAAAAATAAATCCCACGTGAAGTTAGTTCTAAGACAGCAGCCCCAGAAAGGCAGACGAGGAGCCACCAGGTTGACAGCAACATTCAGTGAATTCCTGAAAAAGCTCCGTGAACTTACTGGAAGAGAGCACCCTGAGTGGGGAAGAGAATTTTGGTTTCCACGTTCCCATTTTGACTTTACCTCCTCCTCATCTCCTCGGTATGGACGACTGCTCAGCAAGATGGAAGCAATGCCAAGGAGCCCAAGAGTTGCAGATGGGTTTTCTGATAATCAAAGTCATGTCAGCTGTGGCTTGATAATTAATTTAATAGAATCATGAAATGCTTGGGGTCAGAAGCGACTTTAAAGCCCATCCAGTTCCACCCCCCTGCCATGAGCAGGGACACCTCCCACTGGATCAGGGGGCTCAAAGCCCCATCCAACCTGGCCTTGAACACCTCCAGGGATGGGGCAGTCACAGCTTCTCTGGGCAACCTGTGCTAGGGCCTCCCCGCCCTCACAGGAAAACATTTCTTCCTAAGATCTCACCTCAATCTCCCCTCTTTCAGCTGAAAACCATTTCCCCTCATCCTATCCCTGCACTCCCTGATCAAGAGTCCCTCCCCAGCTTTCCTGCAGTCCCTTTCAGAACCTTAGAGGCTGCTCTAAGGTGTCCCTGGAGCCTTCTCTTCTCCAAACTGAACAGCCCCAACTGTCTCAGCCTGTCCTTGTGTGGGAGGTGCTCCTGCCCTCAGATCACCTTCTAGACTCACTCCAACAGCCCCATGTCTGTGCTGAGGACTTCAGAACTGGACACGGGGCTCCAGAGGAGGCCTTATGAAAGCAGAGTGCCTTCACGCTCAAGACTTCACGTAACTTACTGGTGCCTCTCCTCTGTCACTCCTGGGCCTGCAGACCAAGGCATCCGTCTTCAAGAAAACCCTTAAATGGGTGTTGTTGCGCCCTTGAAGCACCTGGGATCTTTGCATCGGTCCACATTTATGTTTGCAAATAAATTCACCCCTAAAGCTCAAAGGTTAACTTGAGCACCGTGCACCATTTACCAGCACTTTCCCAACACCTTTGTGAACAATTGTGCGGGTCCTGGTGAGCCAGATTTCCAGATTTTTTTTAAAACTCTCCTTGCAGCAAGAAATCACCATGGCCACGATTTCCCCAGCAAGCGAAATGCCTTTCATGGAGCTGGAATTTCACATCCTTTAATTTCATTGATTGCTCTGTAGTCTTATTCAGTGAGAATGAGAGAAGTTTCACTTTTACAGGTGCCTGGTACGTTCCCACTTGTTTATTAGATGGGCAAGACGAGACAAAAATGATGAATTTTCAAACTGTTGCCAGTATCAAAACTGCTTTTGGTGGAAATCTAAAAGCACAAAGGCTGCACGAATCTGATTTCTTCCTGAAAATTTATGCCTGTTTTATTGAAACGACAGCAGAAAGTTAAAGACAAACAAAATTAGAATTTAACCAAAGAGGAACCAGAGCAGTTTAAAAATGAGTTTAAATGAATTTGTTCATTTAAAGGACTTCACTGTAGGTCAGGGCCCCTTCAGAGGTAAAATAATTCCAGTTGATTAGATTGGAGGTAAATGCATTTGTGATGTGACAGGGTATTTGAAATCACTGAGGCAAACTGCTGATGGTGCAGATTAGCTCATTTACTGGACAAAATGACCTTTGTTGCACTAAAACCCAAATCTTACGGGACAGAAGTCTTCTAAGCAGCTGCTAATAATTTAAATGAATTACCCAAGACAATGATGTTGAAGAGCTGAAAGTATTAGAGGACTTAACGTAGTAGAGGATATATACAGAATATGTATGGGCTGAATATATTAGAGAATGTTTTGCAAGAGAAATAACTTAATTTGGGACCCACAGGCTTCTGCTGTTACGTGTCCATAGAGGAGAAGAAGCAGATAGCTCTTCTGCACACTAAATTGTTTGACTTTTCTCTTCCAGCTCTCCAAAACAACTGTTGTGCTGCAAGTGCAAGGTAAAGGACTGTGTCCAGAGAGGCAAAATACTGCTCTATATTGCATTGCTGGAGAGGTTTGTCTATTGAGTAGCCACTGTTCAGCTGGGGCACGTGCAGGTAGCTGGGTGATGCACAAGCCTGCCCTGCTCTGGGCTCAGTGCCGTGCAGGAGGATGGTGTGGAGACAAGCGAAAGCTCACTAAATGCAACAGGAAACAAAAGCTAAACAGTGCCGCATCCTTCTCCAGCAGCAATTTCCTCGTGCTATGAAAGTCATATAATGTTCTTTACACAATTTATTGTAAATCACTCATGGCTTGTTTAACACTTCACTGATTTTATCCGGATTTATTGCATTGCCACCCTGCACGGCAAGGCAACAGCCGTGGCTTTATGGTCCTTAATCAAAGCCCAAGCACCTGTAGTTTGCAGCCCACGGCTGAGGGTTGCCGTATCCAAAGTCCCTGCACGATGCTTAGCGTCCTGCAAGCCCTCGTGTCGTGGGCTGAGCCCAGACACACACAGGGGGTCAGTGCTGCTCTGCTTCCCTCCTCCTCTTGCAGCCCACCGAGGTGCAGCACTGTCAGGCTAAAACATGGAGGACCACACTGCACAGTCCTGGGATTTTGTCTCCCCAGTGCTTTGGGAGGGAGGGTGGCACACAGTGAGCACACTCGCTCATCTGCCTCCTCCTGTTATCCTTTGCTTCATCGTTCCGTGGTGGCTCCTACAGATCTTGGGTGAGACCACAATCCTGTAGCTGTCTGTGCAGTCCCTGGCATGGAGTCCGTGTTCCTCAAAGCCTGGTGAGACAGAGACCAGCAGAACAAAAGCATCAACATTCTCAGAGAGGTAACATCACTTTAGCCCCCAGAATTTGTCTGGGTTCGCACAGGAAGCCTCTGGCACAGCCAAGAGCAGATCCAGGCTCCCTCAAGACTTAATTACAAAATTAACATCTCCCTACTTGGACGTTAGGGCACATTGCAAGAAAAGAGTGGGCGCTGGTGAGATCTTAGTGCTCCCCAGCTCCGAGAGAATGAGCAAAAGAAGGCACTGGACTACTACAGACCCATGGAGAGCATCTGGAAGTCAGGAGAGCGTCTTTTCCTCTCTTTCTGTGGGGCAGCTGATGATACAAGACACAAGGAACAGCTGGCCGAAAGAATCCTTTCATCACTTCAGACAGCTAACAAAGCCAAAAATAAATATTTCAGCTCGAGCAGTATTTAAAGAGACTTTATTGCTGTAAGGCCAAAATTTCAGTCTATCAAAATCTCTTTACACAAACTGAGTTAAATGAGTAATTGGTTTAGAAAGAGCTGGACCGAATGCACAGCAAAAGTATAAACTGTTCTCATGAAACTCTGTTAACCCCCCCCCCCCCAAAAATATATAGAGAGAGAAGAATATGGGCTGTGCCACCAGTCGTACCACAGAGCTCTGCAGGTGCCTGTGCAGCTGCTTGCCCCACCAAGCACATCTGGACCAACGAGGTGCCATGGTGCCCTTGGCCAAGGCTTGTCCTGCACAGAGTCCCCCACGGGGCCGCGCTCCTGGGTGTTGCTGCAGTGCCCTGCTTCACCCACGCAAACCAGAGTGCGGTGGGACACGAGGAGCATGTTGACTATTTTAATCCCACCCGTAGACACGGAACAGCTGTACGTGCCAAGCCCTGGCCAGGCGCAGGCACGTCCTTGAGTGCAAACCTTGCCGCAAACACCTCGCCTTCTCCTCCCATCCTGTGCCACGGCACCGTGTGGGATATGCTGGGATGGATGGCCACCTCCACAGAGGGGTGCAGACCTCCACTGTCCTAGTGAAGTGTAAAGGGCACCCACTCTACATCATCTTCTCCCAGAAGATCTGAGTGACAGCTGTAGGGGACAAGCACGCAAGACACAAGGTTTCCCAGGAGATGCAGGGGAACACAGGTACAAGGCTGGGTGAGAACCTTTCATGGCTAAGGCACGCTACTGCCACAAACTCCTCAGCTGATTTACACACATCCAGTGGGCACATCTGGCAGTCCTGCTGGACATGCAGCTCCAAACCCCAGAGCTTTAAAGTTATGCCCAGATAAAGCTCCTGAGAAAATCCAGATTTGCTATAGCCTTAGGGGAGACACAGTTGTGCCATAAAGAAGCCTGCGGACCATAAAACTGGCTCTGAAAGATCTCCCCATGTCTGCTGTCAGCTGGCATTTCCATCAGTGTCACAAGCTGTTCACAGCAACAAGCTGCAGATAAGCAGGAACATAGATCCACCCACTCAGCCAGGCAAAGGTGTGCGCAGAGCATGTGTTTGAACAGCCACGCTGCTTCCAGGGACCTGTGCTGCCCACATCAACCAGGAGCTCCTGGAAGAGGCATCAGCAGGTTTTAGCAACCACAAAGCAAATCCTCCGTGCGCCCAAGTATGTAGGGGGTTGCCAGCTGAAATCTGAGTGACAGTCTCTTTGCTTTGTTGCTCTTGATACTTAAGAAAATAGGAATTATTTAGGGTAATTCTGAAAGGGAAGGATGTAGAATCGTCTTGCTGGGTAATGTAGAAGTGGATAGGGGAAAATGCTTCAGGGTCTCACGCGGCAGCCCTGTGATAGCCACGTCCAGGCAAGCAACACGCTGGAGCTTTCCATCACCCGTTTTCTGCACCTTGCAGGGCTCCAGGAGACGTGGGGGACGGGCACAGAGGGGATGTGAAGCCTGAAAAGACAGTGTGCTTTCAGAAGGAAGGCTCTGGCTAGCTCAGATGGGAGCCATGCAGCTTAATCTGTATCACACATTTAGCAGGAGCACAAGTCTTCTGTGACCCAAAGACAAATGAATGTTAAAATCCAACTCCACCTCACCTTTGCCCTTTCATTAGCTCTGTATGCGAAAATGTTCTTATTTATAGATGTGTGGAGGCAGGGAAGTAAATAAAGGTGCAAGCAAGCTAGAAGCAATATGTTAAACATATCTGCAGGACAAAGAACGGCTCGGTGGGGGCAGCTAAACAGACATCAGGATGCACAGGAAAAAGGTATTTCTGAGTAATACGGTTCAGCACAGAGGGGAGGAGGCTGATTTGTATGTTTAAAACACTCAGTTGCCATTTCAGCAAGTGCATCCCAGCTTGTGTGTTGTCTGAGAAACATTTGCTGCAGGTGGGTCTTTGGGCAGCTCTGTCTCCAGGTGCAGCCAGGTTTCCTGAGCCCCATGGTCAGCCTTTGGTCCACCTAACCGGCACTGGCACCCGCAGCTGCTTCAGTGTTCGTAGTATTGAGGCAGGGAAAGAGAAACAGCTGTAACAGCAGCAGGTATTTTTACCAATAAAATCTCTCCTGTTAAGGGAGATCCAGTTTGCTGAAAAACTGAATTCAAAGGCTTTGATTTACAGGACAAGAGGTACAACATATATTTTGTACAGGGGAAAAAAGGTCATTTGCAAAGCAGCTGAAACCTGTAAAGATTTGCTTTCATGTTTGCTGCCATCTGGGTAATTCGCAAGAATAAAGCTTCCTCTTATCCTACTTTAATCAATAACTTCTTTCTCATTCCCATCATGCAAGTTCGTAGAATCATAGAATCGTTAAGGTTGGAAAAGACCTCTAAGCTCATCCAGTCCAACCATCAACACAACACCACTCTGCCCACTAAACCATGCCTCGAAGTGCCATGGCCACACGCTTTTTGAACCCCTCCAGGAATGGAGACTCCATTGCTGCCCTGGGCAGCCTCTTCCAAAGTTTCAACACTCTTTCAGTAAAGAATTTTTGCTAATATCCAATCTAAACCTCCTGTGGAGCAACCTGAGGCCATTTCCTCTCGTTCTGTTGTTCCAACAATTTATTCCCCCCTGGTCTGTGTTTGCATGGGGCTCCACACAGGCTCCCTCCAGTCTTAAACTGCATCACTAACAGGAGTTCAAACTCAGGTTACCTGGTCCTTACTGCAGAGTCAGATCACTTGGTAAGCAACCACCCAAAGGCTTGAAGGTTTGCAGGCAGCCACATTCTGTTAGTTAAGGCTTTCTCACCAATCTCCAAGTCAGCACTTCACATTCCCCAGAGCCTATGGAAAACATCAGACCTCTGCTTTTCCAGCCTCCCTCCTGTTTCATTGCAAGGGGATCCTGCCGGTGACCAGTGAACATCATTAACTGCTTCCTTGGAGTGGAGCACACTTATTGTTTTAAATAACTCACAAAAATAAATTTCAATCAGCTTCTGTTCATTAGGATTTATTAGGTTGGACCCAAGGGCAGGCATGGAAGCTAATTAGAATTACTGCTTTCAGGTGATAAGCATAAGGACCTCCCAGGGACATTTTCAACCCTTCATTTTAAGGCTGAGGTACAATTTTCAGGGTGGTTTTCTGAAATTATTTAATGGGGTGGTTCTTTGTAATAATGCAGAGGACCTGGGGAAGGGTTTGTAGTGGGAAGAGAAGGAAAGCCAGACCCTGCTGAGAAATTCTGGGTGGATAACTAAACAAAAGGACATTAATAACAGGGCCTGAAAGCTGCCACACAAGCAATTTCTGACCCAGCATGATCACTTCATTGCACACGACTTCCCATATTGACCACGGAGGAGGAGAACAGGGCTTAAAGCCCATTGCAGCCTCATTTGTGTTGGCTTTCACCATATCTGGTAGAGGTGAAAGCATCATTATTCCCTCTCTCCCTCTCCTCTCACCACTAAGCTGGCGTATCCAGCCCTGGAGGATGGTACAAGACTTTTTGGGGTTGCTACCATGTCCACCCGCTTGCTGCTCCCTCTCTAGAAACCGCTGAAGAAAAAGGAGCAGCACGGTTTCCACCTGCTCGGAGCCAGCACCTTTTCCATCACTGAGCTACGGATGCTGAGGCAGGACTCGCCGCCCTCAGCACAGGGCACGGAGAGAAGCTGAGAAGCAAATTATTTACGCAGGAACAACCTACTCAGCAGTTGTTAGCCCGGCTCCAAAGAGCTCACCGCTCCTAATGACGTCTCCAGAGCTTTCCTGGGAGGGAATATTAAAGAGAAGAGCAAGAAAATGAGATGGTTATCTTTGGTGACTGACTGATGCCAACAGACTACAACTTGCTAAGCATTTTCAAATAGCATTTGCAGTTGACGACTTGACATTTGGAAACCCTAAGGACCTGGAAGGAGATGAGGAAATTTCCATTCACGGAAGCTGAAGTGCACTAAACTGCTTTTGATCAGAGCTGTCTACAAAGGAGGTAAAGGCTGACAAACACACGTGGTTCAGGGACACCTTCGCCTCTAAAGGCAAAAAGCTATTTGGTGCCTGAGCTAACAAAGGCATCCAAGCTGCATGTTTTGGGTACTGCATCCCAGCTCCTGGTCAAGGACCCTCAGATCCCAGGAGTGGGTGAAGGAGGTCAGCAGATCCTCCTGTCTGACCCTCCACACTCGCATTCATGCCCATCCCCGTGACAGGGATGCAACCAGGAGGGGGGAGGCTACAGCAAAGTCACCTCTGCTTCTGTCTCTCCACCCTGACAGCTCTGGGGTCGCACCCCAAAAAGTCCCCTATCAGTCACTGGAAATTTAGACTTTAATGGCCTTGGCATGGGTCCACAGTCCCCTTCAGTCAGGCAAAAGGAGGAACTCCCCAAACCAGCCCTAGACCTCAAAACCAAAATCTGAGGGGAGGAAATGAAACTAAATTGAAACCAAGTGAGTATCTCAGTTTTGCCAAGCAGGACGTGCATCCTGCTCGCGCTCTCCAACCTTGGGCAAGTCACTTCTCTCCCTGCCTCAGTTTCTCCTTTTGGAAAAGGAGCTCAGCGTGTGCCAACCAGCACTAGGAGGCAGTTACTGTCAGGACCGAAGAGTATCTACATGTCCATAGATTGTGTGCCCTCTGCTGGCAGCCTCATTTTCCAGGAGCACAGGAAAACCCCACAGAGGAGGGCAGGTGGGACTTGGGCTTTGCCTTCAAATGAAGGAAAATAATTAGACACAATATGAGCCATAAAGCTACAGCAGTAGAAATAGGAAAGGGAATTTCCTTCTGCTCATTGCACAGTGGCAGTAATGAGATTGTGTCTATTCTGGTCCTCCTTGGACCTGGGTGGTTCCTGCAGGAGCCCCTGTATCCCAGCAGTGCTGTGGCAGCTTTTGCTGACTGAACACTCAGCAGACTTTGTTTCCTAAGAGCACTCTTCTAGTACAACCACATCCCTGAAATAAACGAGGGCAAGGGGGAGAGATAAGTGATTTATCTCATCACCTATCAGGTGATGCCCAAGTGCAGCAGCATCATAGCAAGTGTCCTTGATTTGTTGATACAAATCACAGTTCGGATAAAAAAACCCATGGCTGTGTATGGACAGAGGTGGTGGAGGAGTACACATCACCTGCAGCAAGCGGCCCTCACCTTCACCATTTCAGCCGTTGTTACAGCTTTGCACTATGAATATCTGGGCACTTAGAAACGATTTCCTTGAGAACCTGTGCTATTTCAGCAAATTTTGCTTTGTTTGATCCTGCTAGTCCTCCCTTGCTATTTCTTTTGGCTTTGACATTGCACTACTTGTACCTGGGGGGGGTGGAGGGACCTCCAGTGGCGTGCAGACCCATCCCACGGTACCCCTCAGCTCTCCTCAAACTCGCCACCAATAGGGTCTTCAGGCTCAGCAAAAGCCTCTTTTCTGATTGCTAAGAACCTGTTTTCCAGGCTGAATCCTTTTTCTCACCTATTAATACTTGGTTCTTAATGAACCAGCATTGTCTTTTAGCATGGGTGATTCATTTCTCTTCAGCCACTGAAATATCCCCAAAATATTACTTAACCGAAAGCCAGCTGAAGAAGAAACGCATTTTTCTTTTGTGGAGGAAACCAGCTCCCCTACCAA
This sequence comes from Neomorphus geoffroyi, assembly GCA_033558235.1. NCBI lineage: Eukaryota > Metazoa > Chordata > Aves > Cuculiformes > Neomorphidae > Neomorphus > Neomorphus geoffroyi. Next base: position 1,676,472 of record JAUMJM010000038.1, read on the forward strand.
CCAAAAAAAATCAAGACAAGCAGGTTCAATGTGCCTTTGTAAGTCTGGATTGGACTTGGTCGTATTTTCATCCCATTATTCTTCCCTTCACAATTTGTCTAAAGCTTTGCAGACTGTGAAAGGCCGGTCGCTGCCGGGATTGCTTTTCCTTTTCCTTTCACAGGGAGTACTCTGTTTGCCATTCTTCAGCTATATGAACCACTCCTGAGTGACACATCTGTAAAAATACTTTGCCGACAGACTCCTTTTTTCTTTTTCCTTTGCCAGCTTCAGCCCCTTCAGGATCCCTCTGCAGAGATTCCCCCTTTTCCTGGCCTGCAATACCCCAAGGTCTGCTTTCAACTTGAATTATGTTCATAAAGGTGATTTCCCTGTGCTTCCTGCCCATGGAAACGCCATTTGCTATTGAAAACAGGGTGAGTTTGAGTGCACTCTGAGGACCTGGAAGGGACCCGTAAGGATCACCAACCCCAACTCCTGTCCCTGCACATGTCAACCCCAACACTCACACGGTGTGAGGGTGTTGGCCAAACGCTTCTGGAATATTGTCAGGCTGTGACTGCTTCCCCGGGGAGCTGTTCCAGTGCTCCACCACCCTCTGGGTGAAGAACCTTCTCCTGATGTCCAGCCTAACCCTGCCCTGGCATCTTCCTGCCATCCCCTCAGCTCCTGTCACTGATCACCAGAGAGAAGAGCTCAGCGCCTGTTCCTCCTCCTCCTGTAACCACAATGAGGTCTCCCCTCAGTCTCCTCCTCTCCGGGCTGAACAGACCCAGTGACTTTAGCCACAGCTTCCCCTCTGGACCCCTCATCAACTTTGTGTCCTCCTCTGGACACTCTCCAGTAGCTTTAGATCCTTTTTCTACTGAGGCACCCAAAACGGGGCACAGCGCTCCACAGCTCACGTTGTTGAAGCTCACGTGAGCACCACAAGGGTCTCTGCCACACTGCTTCCTTTCGCAAGCTTTTGGGATTTCTGATTGAGGAACACGGGCTAAAAATGTTAAGAAGCTTCCTCACCTGAGCTGTGTCCTGGGCTTACCCACCTCTGCTCGAGGCACCTTCAGGAGATTCTGACAACTTCAATACTGAATAAGGAACAAGAAACCGACAAAAAACCGGAGAAGAGAGCGATGAACAAGGCAGAAAGCACTATAAAAAAGCCTACAAAAAGGCTAATGGCACTGTTTAAACAAAGATGTCCCTGTGAAAGTGCTAAATCCTTTTTATGACCTTTCAGCCTTTAAAACCAGTTTTTAAGACGATTTTCTATTTGCTAGGCATACTGACAAACAGTAACGCTTACGGTAGCACCAGGAGTCTCATTAGAGAACAAATAAGGCCCATTTTACCAATTTTCCCTTCCCGCTTATAAAAACCTTAACCGTTTCCCTCCTCATCTGGTCCATTGGAGCACTGCACAACCACAGCCAGAGGAGAGGGAGAAGGAGAAAAGCATTTGGAGATAAAGAAACGTTCTACAAGAGCATCATCACAGGAGGAGGCAATGAGGAGGCAATAGTTGCTGGGGGAGATAAAGCACATTCTGCATGAGATTATTGCGTGAATGGTGCTTTGATCACAAAAGCAAAGAGCAAGAAGACAGTTTTAATGGTGTGAAAACACATGAAAAGCTAATGTAGAAAGCAGCTTTGATACACAAGACAGTGGCACAGTGTTTATTTTGTGACCTTTAACAAGTATGGGCAGTGCAACAACAAGATAATTTGATGGGAAAGAAATCAAAAGGAGACAGAAAAATTAACCCGAGAGCTTCGTGGCAGAGGGAGGAGAGGAGCAGCTGGGACTGAGGGCACCTCAGTGCTGACTTCCAGCTCGCTGAGGACTGAGCCCTGCAAAGTACCCCAAGTCCTCAGTCCCCACCGGGAGGAGCTGGCACCCAGGAGCTCCCAGGGTTAGAGAATCTTGGATATCACTTGGCAAAATCCAAAGCCGAAAGTGTGCTTACAGCAAGAGTTAACAGTTACAGCTTCACTCAGCCCACGGAGAACTGCGTTTTCATGGGAGCTTTTTTACAGGACACCTTAGGGCTACCAGCATATGGAAAGAGTGGATGTTGGGAAGGACCATGGCTTGGGGCAGGCATCGTTGTAGTCCCCAGGACCTCAACTGCAGGAAAACCTAAAAGGGCTCCCCTCCAGGTCCTCACAGTCACCTTCTTGGGATGTTTGGATGACTTTCCAAGGGATAACAGTGCACAACCGACAGAGATGGTGAAGACCTGGTATTGCTGGAGTAAATGAATGCTGCCTTAACATCTTCCACTGAAGCAGGTTGGCAAGCAGGAAAAATCCAGAGCACATTTGAATCCTCAGGACCACTGAAAACTCATCACAGCAGCCAAAAGTAAGATATTTCTCTGTCTCTTGCCATACACCTACAGGTGGTGGGGGCTGTTGCCTTCACCATTCAAACTTTGCATTTATGTAACCTTAGAGAAAACCCTGTGCCTCCATCGTCCTAATCAGAGTCCGCTTCAGACAACTATAGGCAAGACTTACTTTTCCACAAAGCTCAGCAGTTCTCAGACTCAGGTTTTCAACCTGAAATGGGGTCACAAAACCTTTTTAGCTGGGTTACCAGCCCTGGGCAACTTTGCGTTTCGTTCCAGATAATCTGCAAGGCTGAGTTCAGGGTGAAATTCTTGTTGTGGCAGGATATCCAGTCAAGCATAATTTAATTTAAATTTATCTTTATTAGCCAGTAAGTTTGTCTGCCTCCTCTACTGGCCTGCATTATCATTTCTTTAGGGCTACTAGGAAATATCTGCAAAGCCTTATGTTGCCAGCAAGAAGAAAAAAATCTCTTCCACAGATAAATTGTGGCGAGGTGCCTATCTGGTGCTCTAAACAGTGGGAGCAAGAGTGGGTTAAATGAGACAAAATTGTTTCTTAACCTTAAGAAATAGGGTGAGAGACCTGCAAGGTTGCCCCCACTTCTGCTACACACTGTGTGATGCACACACCTCAAATCTTGGGCGAAGCATCCTTTTGTTTCAGATAATGACAGTGCAGAAAGGGGACGCAGCGTCAGACCCACCTGCAGTGGCATCGCCCAGGACCATATGGGAATTCTGATGCCACTGACTGTGGATCTGGGGTGGGCTGAGCTGCTCCCATCCCTCTTTCTGGCATTGTATCAGCCAGAGGAGCCTCCCGTGCAGGTGGCATCGCCAGGAGTGTGTTTTGCTCCACTTTAAGGCTCCTGTCTGCTGTCACTGTGGTCTCCAGGAGCACTTCTAGGACAGTGACAGAAGCCTCATACATATTAAATATATTGAGCGTGAAATGTTTAATAAACCATCACATTCCTAGCCGACTTCCCTTCTCCACAGTTGTGTCTATCTTGACTTATCCCCGCTCTGCAGAGGAAGTGGCAGGATTTAATAGTCTTTTATTAGCATGTCAGCTTTTAACTGGTCAAAGCATTATTCATAGGGTAGGTTTAAAAAAAAATGCAGCACATGTAGGAGAAATACTTGTTCTGCCACAAAAGGGCTTGAGTTAAGTGCAGTGGTGTTCGCCTGGCCCCTTTCTGTCACATCTGGAGAGGAGCCATCACACTTTCCCTCCCAAGACAGCTTCATTTTTTACTTCATTTCCATGCTTCTTGCCTCTGCCACTGGGTAAAGCAGTTTGCTCTGGGAGCTTTGGGGTTGCATTCCCCTCAGCAGCAGGAGGGGCACCGGCACCACCAGCTTGAGAATGACAGCAGGGTTGCACAGGTACAGACTGGAATCTCAAACATTTCTGGTAAATAAAGGTCTGCTCCATCTTTACTCCTTTCCCTTCCCATTTCTTTCCTTTAACTGTGCCTGAAGAGTGTTCTGTCTGAGTTTTTTGCTTTTAAGCCACAAAAAGCCCTTGTTTTCGTCATTCTTTTGCCACCTGACATTGTACCCACACTTGAAAATCTGGCTTTCGGGCAGAGTAGGATATTTTTCCCCACCAAAACCACAACTTCACTGCCTTAGGCTAGCAAGAAAAACCAGGCATCAAATATTCCCAAAGCTTTCTTGCCCAACAAGTCATATTTTAAACCTCTCCTGGACCCAAGGGTTGTTTTTCTTGCTACTGTAAAGCAGGTTTTCTTCTCCCAGTGTTACAGGACCAGCGATGTTCAGGGATATTGGAGTCCTCTGCTTAGCCTGGCAAAGGCTGAGCCCAGCAAGAGCAAACTAGTTTTTGAAACAAAACCTCATAACAAAGGTATGAAAGTAAATAATTGGTCCTGAACAAATCTTCTAGAAAAAGGTTTATTTATATTATGCAAAGATAAATGAGTGAATATTTCTTCCCATGCTTCCTCAGAAGGATTAGAGAAATATCCAGAATAAAACCTTCTCCCATCAACAGTCCCGGCCCAGGCACGAGATGTTCAACTGCACATCCGCATTTTGAGTGGCTCATTAAAAACAGATCTTCTGAAACTTAGGGGCTCACCCTTTGTTATTACCTTATTACCTTTAATTGGCACAGGTTTGCATTGAGAACATGGAGCTAACTCCACTGTAATCCTTGCAAGGACTGCCTCTAGATTTTGATGGAGGCATGTTTTCACTCCAGAGCTTCTTAGAAGGAAATCTTATTTAGGACAGCAGTGACATTTTCCTTCTGAAATAGTAGGCCAAATGCCAACGGAATTGGAGCACATTACTTTGAGCAGTCAAGGGATTTACTTTACAATACTCTGCATTACCCCCATGTGAACGCTGAAAAAATGTGACCCGCTGTGCTGAACTTCCAACAACTTATTCATCAGCGCTGGTTGAACATCAGAGTTTCCACTCCAGAGGAAACCTAGGTTACTGTTAAAAGAAATCCCCTTCAGCCCGATTTGGAACAAAGCCCCACACTAAAGTTTCCCATCAAAAGTCTCAATTCAGTAACAGATGTGCTGGCTTTTAGAGGGATTCAGAACACGTATGAGAAGACCTTGCAAGGTCCAGAAGGAGAGCTCAGCTGTCAAAAAGTTTGCATTTCAGTACAAATCAGGGTGGGTTTATGATGCAGTTTCATGCAAACAAAAGCACCAGCTTGGCTGAAGAGAAGCCCTGCCCTATGAGAATCTCTGTACTCAGTGGATGCTGCGGCCCTTGAGGAAGTGAGGGTGATGGTTCTTCAAATTTATAAAAAGATTGAGGTTCCAGGAGATTCAATGAGTTGCTCAACAAGAGAAGCCAGACAAGTGGTAGAACAGAAAATAAGACCTTATCTACCTCAAAAGCTAGATAAAGCCTGGTTATTATTAACTCAAGAGGGTCTCAACTTTGCCCAGGAACTGCACTCCCAAACAGCTTTGTTCCTATCCTCCAACACCAAGGAATTAGTGCAGGTATATTTAGGAGCAGTTATAACCAAAGAACTCCCAGGAGCTCAACATGGCTTGCATCTACTTTTCCTCTTCTGCCAGGGTCCATGCTCTGCCAGGTCCATGCCTTCTTCTGCAGCGATGCCACTCAGACTCCACATCAAGGCTGTAGACGTCCGCCGTCTCTCTGGCTGCTCTTCAGTGACAGCCTGACAAGCCCTCACTTCAGCAGTCACGCAAGATTTACAGCTTGTCAGACACTGCAGTTGTCCAGGCAGAGCCACTTGGGAACAGGGAGATGGTGAGAGGACCAGAATCGTAAGTGGCAAATTATTGTATGATGCTGAATTCATGCTAGGATTCCAGTCTTTTAGCAACTACTTGTACATGCACACCGACTGCTTGACAGAGACCATTTTGGTGACTTCAGATGTCCACACACAACTCCAGGGCCAACAACCCAGTAACAAACTCACCTGCTTCAACATCTCATAAGGAATCGCCCCAGAATGAAGTTGACTTGAATAAAAGAAAATATTGAGCTTCTGCCTGAACCAAAATTACTGACAGCAATTGATCAATCCATGCAGCTTTATTAGCATAGCCTGACTGCAGGTTCTTTCCCAACAACATCTTGAATCGATAGCTTAATTGTCTTCCTGGATTGTTTTGCTTCTGGTTAAATTCAGTGATGAATCCTGCAGACTAAGGGAGGTCACTCAGCTGAATGAGTTAAACTTTCACAGACTGATGAGGTCCCCTTGGATTTTCACATCCAAGCTTGGCAGGAAACAGTTGACGGGACCACAGCCCTGCAGTGCCCTGGGAATTGTCACCACAGCATCATTTTTCTGGGAAAGGAGGGAGGCCAACACAGGTTTGCACGTACACATGCTTGAAGACACACTGACAGGTAACACGTCCTCTGATATAGGTGTCCCCCATGGCATTTTACCATTGCTTTGCCACTGTCTTTTATTCCCTATTCAATTCTTGCTCCTGGAAACAGCCTGGAACCATCTGATCCATGCTTATTCTCAAGCAATGATCTTTCAATATGGATCACTATCACCAATAGGTTAAAAATGGGAAGCAACCATCTAAAGAAAATATTGTCTGGAACTCAACCATGACAGATTTGAGGGGGCTTTTTAAGCCACACACTGCATCCTCTGCTAAGACAGCTCTTTCCAGATAAGACAACTTGCTTCAGGTGTGTCATTAATCCTCTGAATAAGGTGCCCCCATTAGACAGCTTCTCTCATGTCTTTCTTGTTTGCTAGAAGGTGGCGATGCTTCTGTGCCCGTCTGAGTATTAATCTCCCGGAAAGACTAAAAGAGCTATTTTTAAGCGTGACCTGCAAAGTAAAGACAGTCCTTGCGTCTTTTTGTTACTTAGATCCAGAGAACAGGTAAGGAAGTGGGCTGTTTGCTTTTCCCACTTGGAGCTAATGGAGGTGTGCAGATTTATGGTACCTGAGAACAGAGATTTTGCTTCCTGGATGACCACAGAAAGCACAGAGATGGGAGATTTATGATTTCCAGTTACCAAGGAATTGTCACTTATTAGCAGTCAATCACAAAGTTAAATGGCAAAGGAGATTTTCACTCACATTTGAAGAATGTTAGGGAAGCGGTAGGTGTAGGAACAGACTCACCAGGTTGGATGTGATAAAGCTTCATAACACTAAAGTCTAAGGTGAAAAACAAGGCAGGGAAAAGAGGTGACAACCCAAAGCAATAGCTCACAAACCAGGATTTCTTAAATGGCTCAGCAGGGGCTGGAATGGTGCGGTTTACAGACTGGGACACTTTTCGCTGGTTACACTTTACAAGTCATAGTGGCAGTGTGACCTCATGACTCCCAACAGAGTCCTGGACTCACCCAGGCATCATGAATGGTCCACCAGCCACTTCAAAGGGTCAAGAAGCCCGGCGTGAGTCAACATGTTTGATGTTAACAGATTTACATCCACATAGCAGTGCAGAAGGGGCTTTATCCCTGGAATTGTTCCACCCCAACCACAGGGATAATTCTGGTGTTTTACAGTACCCTCGGCAGCTCTGAGCTGCTGACTGGTGAGGCAGGGCAGGATGAAGCCAGTAGACCCAAATATCTGCTCTGGACATGAAGGATGATCAAGAAAGGACCACAAAGCTGGTTTGGGTTTTTTTGAGGGTCATTATCAGAGAATTTCTAGCCATGCATTTAGGGGTGGAGGAAGGATTTTTAACATGAAATGACCTTAGTTACCCACACGAGAGGAAGTTTTTCCCAGACAGGAGACATGTACCTGTCAACATGTCACCTAGCTTGTATTTAAAGCCTATTCTGAAGGTATTTTATTTCAAGAGGGTTTAAACTCGCACACTACACTGGAGAGTATATCATCTTTGAAATACTTCTCTAGACAGGAAAGTTTTCCTACCAAAGGTTACAAGAAACCGACTCCTGACATTTAATCATAGTGATTTGCTTCAGCAGGCTGGTATAAAGTACCACTCAGCATAAATAAAGACATCAATCTGGCTGAAGTTTCCTCAACTACTCCTGTTTCACAGTGCTAACGATGAATAATGCCCTGATCTCGACTCTGACTGAAGCATCTCGTGGACGAGATGGTCTTATCTCGAATTTGGGGTAAAAGAAGCATCCAATTCCTTCTAAAACCAGCAATGGTCAAGTTTTTGCTTCTTTATCAGGGCAGTCACAGCCCTGTGCTGGGCAGAGGTGCCATGAGACAAGGGCTTGTGTCCATGACGAGCTGTAAGGTGGTGCAGCAGCCCCATGAAACTGGTGCCAAGTCACAACCATCTACACCTCTCCACTTCTCTGCCTGTATCTGAATTCCGTCAGCTCAAATCCCATTTGTCATGTTTGTTCCTGTGCTCAACACCTGCAGACCACGATGCACCGTTCACTCACAGACTCCAGGTAGGGATTAGTAAGCATCTAAGCTACAGCTTTACCAAGAAAAGGAAGCGATAGCAAAGAGCAACTCAAAGACTCTCTGCTCTTGTTGGCCCTCAGCAACATGAAAAATCAGTTTCACTGAAGAGAATGAGGAAAAAAGCGACTTTTCTTCTGCTCCTTTCAAAATAATAGCACCTTCCCAAGCTCAGAAGTGAACCTCCACCTCGCGGTAAGATAAAGCAGAAGCACCACCTTCTCTGCCTGATCTTTTCATGAAAAGGGTGGTTTTTATTAGCTACCAATATGCCTCCTTGATGCAGGCCAAAAGTGAGCTGCAGTCCAACAGCTGCACCGTATCTCCCAGGATCACAGTGCTTGTACCACGCTCATCTTATGCAATATTGAGGTCACCGCTTGCTCTCAGGTGTGACAGCGCAGGCAGCACGAGAGCACAGGACCACAGCAGTGCTGCCTGTGCCCAGCCAGCAGATCTGTGTTGGTCTGGGGTTGCCATTTCCAACTGGACTTATTGGCCAAAGAGGAGTCAGCCTGCCGTACCGAGCCCAAAGTGGACATGTCCAGTGAGTGGACTCCTGAGTTAGGGTGACTGCTGCACTTTTTCCTCCTGCTCAGAGACACAGGACTCCTCTTGAACGAGCATTTTTGCAGTGGAAGGGACATTAAATCCACCACTTGCTCAGTATAGGAGTGAGAGCAGAAAAGCATAAATAAAGGATGTCCCAGGAGAGAGCAAGGCAGCTTTGCAGGCGGCAGAGCTCCCTGCGCAGCTCCTCGGCTTTCTCATTTAGGAAGCGAGACAAAAGGTTGCATTCCCCACTCAGCTCAGGAACAAGAGATAATTGGTAGCTTATTGTTTTAAATCCTAATAAGTGTTCCCAAACTGACTAGCTGTGTTGGACATACTGTAAATGGTTCTGAAGAAAATACGATTTGCAGAATACTCTCCTTAGTTGGCCACGAGACCAAGGAACCTGTGCGGCACTCGCTGCTGACGGAGACCAGATTGCACAAAGCTGGGGAGAGTCTAGTGTAATAGCAAGGGCCAATTTCTTTATTTCCTAAATATGCACCAGCAAACAGCTTAGAGACTTCATTTCACTGATTGTGAACCCTAGAGTTAACTACCCAGAAGATTTATTCCCTTTTCTTTGAATGGACCACGGGGATAACAGTCATTTTGGAGTTTACGAAGACAACAGATACCCTGATAGCTCCACTAAACCGCTCGGTTAGGTCAGCAGAAGTGGTAACACAAACCAGAGCTTTGCAATTGTCCTTATCAGGGTGAAGAAGCTGAGCAACAGAGCAGTTTCACAGAAAGAGCAAGAAGGACCTCTTCTCTTTGTTGATGGGCTGTTGTAGCTCCCACTCAAATCACGGAGTCCAGCAGGACTCCTGTTTTTTCCTAAAAAGGAAAGGAGGAGAGTTGTGTTTTGATATAAATTGATGTAATAGCTTCTTTCAGGTCTTACCTGGCAGTTTGTGATGCCTTATGTGGGCGTAGCTCACTGCTGAAGTCTTCGAGTCGGAGATTTTGCCCTCTCCTCTCCTGAAGGCACAAGAGGATGGAGGGAGTCTGCTTTCCTCAGGTCATAACTCTCTAAATAAGAAGTTCAAACTGTTGTTCTTTAGAGCTGCAACAAGCAATTACAGCCTGATTGAAGGTTATTGGTACCCACAGTCTTGGCACAGCTTGTTTTCCACGGCACCAATGGACAGCAAGTAAGTGTTTTATCACAAACACTGTCCTAGAAAAGCCAAAGGATGATCTGCAGCACCCATGGTGCCACTTACATTAATAGTAGGAAAAGTCTCAGGGACAGCACAGGAGATGAGATTTATTCCCTGCCCCTCCCCACCCCTCCAGTATGAGGTTGAATAACCTCAGGCCAGATCTGAAGCTGAGCCCTGACAAGATCAGGCAGACACTGGGTGAAGCACTGAGTTTATGCTTGTGTCAGCTTAGGGACATCTGCATTTCTTCTCAGCAGGCTTTCAACACGGCAGCAGTCAGGCTGTGCTCTTTGGAGGCAGGGTCACGATTGCTTCACCATCGCAGAGGCTTAATCAAACCATGGGTTACTGTTAGGAGAGATCCCACCCCATCCTTGGTAAGATCAGATCACCTCTGCACCAAGTCTGAGCATTGACCTGACCACAGCGCAAGGTTTGCAGTGGGGGCACTTCTCTGCTGGGTCCTTTCCCTGACCACAGCAGAAGCAAGAGATAACAGGAAGGGAATGCACAGCAGCATTTCTGCAATCCTTGCTTTAGTAGGAGCACATCCAATGGAGGCAAAAGGAAAATCATCCCAGAAGGCAGAACAGCAGAACACCACAGCTGACTGGATTTCAACCGCTGTAGTTTTCACACACTCTACTACAACAGGAATGCTCTGACTCCATACAGTAGCTAATCGTGGTTGCTTATGATCTCATGAAATCAAGCAGGCATGATGAGAGAGAGCAGGAGGATCCCTTGAGCAAGGCCAGCTTTCTTGCTTGGGCGGCCAAGTCGGGCATCAGCTCTGGAGGGGCTGGAGACTCACCGAGCTGCAACATCACGGAACTCCCTTAGCAGCGGGCGCCAACCGATGCAGGAAAAAAGTCACGGCTGATCAGAAGTTCAGACCACATGAAAAAGCGGGTATTTTGCTACAACAATGCTGAACAATCTGCATTTTTCATTCCAAAGCCAGCTTTCCTCAGGGAACCTCTGACACTGCAGGTAGGACACTAGTGAGCTGGGCGCTGCGGTCCCGAGAGCATCCAAGTGACTTTGCAGCACAAAGCCAGCTGAAAGTAAACGAGGCTTATGGAAAAGTTACGGAGGTGCTTCTGAGTGTACAACCATCCCTGCAACTGCGTGGCCCTTGTGCTCACTTCTGTCTGAAATATTTATGTGCTGATAAAGGGGGAGCCAGAGGAGCCTTTGAGGTCACTTAGAGAGGAAACTCCTCACTGCAACAAAAGCAGCTGAGACAGCAAGTAGTCCATAAATGATCAAGAGCAATTAGAATATGCCTGTACTACACAACATTTGCTTGTTATGCTAAAAGAGTCCAAAAAGCAAAACAAAGGGGGTTTGCTAATTCTTTCCTACTCCATTACCCTTGCAACCAGGAGAGCATATTAAACACCTCTGCTTTGCTCACTGCTTCCTGTGTGTTCAGTTCAGCTCTCTCTTGTCTCAATAGCTTAAAAGCCTGTTTTTCCCTTTAAAAGCCAACTTGCCTGCCAGGTAGCTTCTCTTAATCTCTCAGTCTTGGCTAGAAGCCTCTGTAGGCTGTTGAAAGAGATAGCTATTCACCCTTTGTTCTTGCCACAAGAAAAGCCTCAGCTATCAAATCATTCCAGATTCCTTTGTAGTCTAAGAGAGACTAAAATAGGAAAATAAAACCCCCCACGTATCAGTAATAGATTAACAGCTACTAAGGCTAATGGCTAGACCAGTTTATAACCACGGTGCTCCTCTCTACAAAGGAAGCCTCCTCCAGATCAAACAGCTTTGAGGCTTGGGAACAGAGTCATTGACCTTGGACAACAGTCCTCACATCCTTCCTCAGGTCGGTGGTCATCCTGAGAGAGGAGTTGTAGTCCAAGCTGGTGCTTCCAGCCATGGCTCTTCCCCTCGGGCTGATAGAGGTTGTCCCCAGGAGCAGAGCCAGCTCAGGAGTCAAGAACCGCAGTACCCAGCCATCCATGAGTAGGTTAGACCAACGAGAAGATCCCACCAGGATGGGTAGGAGAAGCATATCCATACTGATCCCTATTGCTCTAGGGCTGCCATTTTCTTTCTCCAGGTTCTTTGCACACTGCACTTGCGTACAGTTTGTCAATTAGAAAAGGGCACACGGCTCCCACAAAGGAAAGACTCATTTCTACAAGTTGAGAACTGTTCCCAGAAGTTGCAAGCAGAAATCATACCCAAACCACCAGTTACTTCACCACAAATATTTTTGTAATGCAGCTCTCTGTAGCTTACAGGAAATTTATTCAAAGACTTTTTCAAAGCCATTTGTAGAGAGCGTTCACCATGATGAGCATCTCACCTGCACACATCCTCACAATGCTCTTTTCTTCCCTGAAAAGCAACTCACCATCTAGCTACTTACATGCCAGAAGGATCTTGGCCCTGCTGGTACAGACAACTGCACGTCTCCTGTGTATGACAACTGTCTCACACATCTTGACAGCAGGAGTAAGAGAGAGTCCCAAAAGGAAAGACACCACAGCCAGCTGCAGGAAGGTTTTCACAGCTCTGTTACAGACATACTGGATCTTCGTTTCTTGACTAGTGCTGCAAACTGTGTACGGCTCCAAGTCCTGTCACTTTTCAGAAGAAGCCTTCCCAAGAACAATTCTTCAAGTTCAACCTCAGTTCAGTGTGCACGAATTTCTGAAAACTCATTTATTCTTCTGCTGCACCATTACTCGTCGTCTCCATCCTGCTCCCTCCTTCCTGAGTCTCACAGACATGTGGCTTTTCCCCCTGCACCTTGGGAAGCAGCTTGCTCTTCTCCAGCAGTCTGGATGCACCATCTATCCACATCTGTTGTTGTTCCTTTACAACTGCAGAACACTCCTGGTTTCTGCAGAACAGCTTTAGAGAGAGAGTTTAAACACAGTTTAAGGGAGTTCTCTCTGTTGAGGAGAAAGCCTGCTCTGCTCCTGGCTAAACAGTGTCCCCACTTCATGGGAGAAGACCAATGCAACAGGCAAGAGGCTGCTGTGACCATTAGAAATACAGCAGAATATTTTACAAAGGGACTGAAAAGCTTTGGGAAGTTCTAAGTCTTAGGCAATGTCGTGCTAGTTCAGTCAGAGCAAGCCCGGTGGTTGCATTTCACTCGCTTCAGCTTAGGTGAAGCAACAGGTAGATGCCAGTGTCACCGAGTGCTCTGCTTTTACAGCTCTGAGTTCTCCTTCACTAGCAACCTCTTTGCAATGCGCATCAGGATCAACGGCCAGCGAGGCTCAAGGAGGCAGCATCCACGTGTGTTTGGGCTCTGGAGCAGTGGGTTATGTTTAAGCGTCATGATATTCCCCACCTCACAGTTAGCCTCTTCCCATGTTCCGTTGATATCAGAAGCCTTTGAAGTGTGTATGTGATTGTGGTCCAGGAAAAAATCTCCAGGGAAGCAATTTACTACAAATACTCAGCTACTTAAAAATATTTATATATGCTAGGAAAGGATTAGACTTCATTTAGCATTTTCTCTACCTTTAAACCTCATTTAATGCAGCATTAAGCACCAGCTGCAGAAAATTGGTTCTGAAGTTGTGAAGGAGAAAGACTCTTGAAACAGCAAGACGATTCAGTAAGGAGGGAGGACTGATTGCTTGTCGGTTTCTAGACTGTGTTTTAGGAAGTCAAAACTACAGGAGGTCCAAGCTCAAACCCCTTTACTTACATGATACTGTTCCCAAACCAGGGAATAGCACAAAGACACAAGCATCTGGAATAACAGAATCATTAAAGCTAGAAAAGACCTGTAAGATCATCAGCTGAACACGACTGTGCCGAATTAACTGTGTCCTGAAGTGCCACACCTGCATGTCTTTTGAACCCCTCCAGGGATGAAGACCCCACAGCCTCTTACAATGCTTCACCACTCCTTCAGTAAATAATTTTTTTTCTAATAGCCAATCTAACCCTTCCCTGGTGCAATTGGAGGCCATTTCCTCTCATCCTATCACTTGTTCCTTGGGAGAAGACACCAGCATCCCTCTTACCACAACCTCCTTTCCAGGAGCTGTCGAGAGCTATGAGGTGTCCTCTCAGCCTGCTTTTCTCCAGGATAAGCAGCCCCAGTTCCCTCATCTGCTCCCCATAACCCCTGCACTCCAGCCCCTTCCCCAGCTCGGTTCCCCTCCTCTGAACACGCTTCCAGCCCCTCAGTGTCCTTCTTGTACCGAGAGGCCCCAAACTCAACACAGGATTTGAGGTTATAACAGCCTTAAAGAGTCAAAAGCTAAGATAAGGAGAGCCTGCTTAATGTATTATACAGAAGAGGCTTTCAGACTGTAGCTGGGTACCTTCTCATGAGACGAGTGCCACATTTGAAGGAAGAACACCATATTATTTGCAGCCACCGATGAGCCTTTGTGCAGTAGCCAGAGGGGCTTTCCCAAGTCAGCATGCTAAAGGAAGGAGCACCAGGACCACATCTTTCTCAGCTGTTTGCAGACAGGACTGGTCAAAACCAACTCTCAGAGTGGGAGGGTTTTGGCACGGCTGCCCCGAGACAGATGGGGTGGTAGGAGAGACTGGGAAAGACAGAGGCGCATGAACTCCATTAGCAGGGACACTGAACTCTGCTGCTGTGAGCCCTGCCAGCATGGCCCAAGATTAGCACCCTTGGGGAGTTTTGGAGCTCAGTGAACCACTGCAAGATAAGAGCCTGATAATGGAAAACTGCTGTTGTGACGTGCACTGTACGATGTGATCTGGAGCTGTGCCCCAGCGCTGGTACCCACTGGGCAGAGAGCACTAGGCCTTCCATGGGTGGGTGTCTGCAGGAGATGGAGCTGCTGGAGCCAGCTAACCAAATTCCTGAAGTGCAGGCAACTGGAGTTGGCCCTTAACATCTGAATTAGAAGATTTACAGCTATTGCCAGACAGCTCAACTCTCTGGAGACTCTTGTTTTCCTGCTTCTGCCATCAACTTTTTTGACCATTACCAGAACACCCCTCCAGCAAGCAGCTCATATATTAATAGTTCACACATTTTCAATAAAATTGTTTTTCACAACTGAAACACAGCGTGTGATTTTGCAGCACCAGCCCCCATCAAATATTTACTCTGTTCAAAGAGCCATCAGTGACCTGAACAGAACCATTTTTCAAATACTGAACGGGAAAATACACTCCGATCTCTCTGAGCTCACTTACATCTGGCTCCGCGTTAGCTGGCAGATGGGAAGAAAACGGGCTGCAAATGCTTAAAAAAATTTAAGCTTCTTACATTTGTGAAGTCTGTAAGTAAAGATATTTGGTTTTCAAAGGCACTGAGATAGCAACGTGGCCTGGAGAGATATGCAACAATACGAGGAAGATGAGCTCCTATGATTCCTCGTTTGGTCACCTTCGTCCCAGCCACAACCTACAGCTCCCCAGCACAGGGCAGGCAGACACTGCAGACCTTTCCCATCTCAGATGGATTAGAAGAAATATCCGTTTTTATGGGAATGTGCAGAAATCCAGAGGTAAATGTGAACACAGGAGTGTTTTAAGAATCCCAGCCCACAGGTGGATGCCGTATGCACAGCCACATGTGGGCGTGGCCACCTGACAGGTAGGGTTTGCCCACATTTCTGGAAACCCTGAGTTTCTCAGACTTGTTGAGATACCAGAGCTAAAAGCTGGACCACATGTGAGACATCATTCCCCAGCCACCACAACTATGGATGTACACAGTGCCTGTTCCAGCCCCGCTGCAGCTTTAAGAACCAGTCAGGTGTAGGTCTAGAAGTGACCAGACTCTGCCCTCTTCCAGGAAATCTCGTGCTGCAATATTTTGGATGGGGATAAATAAGAGATCGGCAGTGACTCATTTTCTGTGGGAAGCCTGCTGCCACAAAACCACTCAAATTCCCTCACCAGAGGGCAAGGTCTGGAGGATCCTAGACATGGAACACTTCTCAGAGTCCTTGGTAAAGGTTTGGGGACCTTAGGTAAACAGAAAGACCTCACTACTGAGCCTGTGCACACACCATCAGCATCCCTTGCTTGAGGATGTAATCAAACATTTAATCAAACCTCTCCTTATTGCTGAAGGAGGGTAGCAGCCTTCCTCAGCCCCAGATTAGAGCCACCAGGGGATGTAATCATCTTCCTCACTCAGGTGGCCAATGATGAGACTTGAGGCAATGGTACATGTGCCCAGGGAGGGGTAGGCTGGACATTAGGAAAAAGTTCTTCACCCAGAGGATGGTGGAGCACTGGAACAGCTCCCTGGGGAAGCAGTCACAGTACCGAGAATGTTGGGGGTGTCCTGTGCAGGGACAGGAGTTGGACTCAACGATCCTTATGGGTCCCTTCCAACTCAGGTCATTCTATGATTCCTCCCCACACCTGGAGATGCTGCAGAGCCAGACCACAGGCAGCTTTTGCAAGCACATCATCACCACTCCCTCTTGCCCTCTCCCCTCTGGCCACAGAGATGTCACACCAACCTGGGTTTCCCTTTGTTCTTCTTCATTCTTCTCTTAAGAGAAAAAGTATTTCTTCTTTCCATTAACGCAAGAACACCAGACAAGACCAGGCACAGCTTCTCCAAAGCCACCAGCCTGAAATCCCTCAGCTCCATGCAGCCAGCCCATAACAAGCCACCTCAGAGACAACATACCACCTGCAAACCTCCTCCAGCCCCTTTTATACACCCACCCACTCTCCCAGCAGCCCATTGGTCTCTACTCCCAGGTAACTATGGCTCCTACAGTGCCTGACCATTAAGGTTTGCAACCGTGATGCCTGGTCTCAAAGGGAAAGGGCTCAATGCAAGGGCTGAGATCAGGGCTTGGGGACCAAGTCCAAGTAGCCCAAGCACCCCTTGCCAGGCAGGTGTGATTAGTTTGCAGAGGTCTCCTTCCAAATTCCTGCATTTTCACTGAAGGGTCTTTAACACATAAAATGCACTAAGGATTTTAGTAAAGATCTCAATCACAAAATGGAAAAATCAGGGCTCTGCCAGCTGGAGGGAGGAGTTTGCAGACCCTGGAAATAGGTTTATTGTATAAGAATTGTTGTTTATGAGCCCTGGGGTGTCGAGCGTGTGCCTCATTGTAGAAAATTGTTTCTACCATTCACTCAGTTCCAGGAAGTAAATTTCTGTGGTTCAGGAGAAGCGAACTGTGGCAGATCCCTAACGTAAGGAAAGCCAGGAAGCTTTTTCTATTCCTGATCATGCTGTGTTTCTAAACTTCCCCTATGGCATGCAATATTAGAGCTCTTTTAGCAGCTTTTCCCTAAGAAAATGCGAACAAAGGAGGCATTGTTATAACACTGATGAGTGCTGAAATCACAGTCGCTACCCTGGCTCTGAGCCCACCAGCTACAACAGATGGGGTGGCTTCTTCCCTTGAGATGCATAGGGCTGGCTTCAGCCTGGTCAGATAAAAGGGGCAGATTTAGAGGAATAAAATCAGAAACACTGATGGGAGGACTTGCCAAAGGGAAGAAAATGCTTTGTGTCCCACACTGGCTCAAAAATATACCAGCAACCTTTGCACTCACCCCTTCCACTTGACCTGAAAGAATGACTCCACTCTAAGACAGCAAACAGAGGTGATGAATATACCTGTTCAGGGAGAAACTCTCCTCATAGAAACCCTCCTCAAGTGTAAACATTGGTTCTAGATCCATCCCTACGTGTGCACAACATCTTCTGTGTCGCAGTGCTTGGCCATCCACGGGATGGAGTCGCTCCTGTATTGATCACTTTATTGACAGTGCGCAGCCCCTCCAGGCAGTTCTCTCCTGTCGTAAGCAGGATAGCTCTGTTACGTCTATGGCCTGCTCATTGCCAAAGAGAAAAGTTGCTTCTGTGTGGAAAATAAAATATTGCCCATGGGAGACATGCTCAGGAGGTTGGAACGTGTTCATTCATGCACCACCAGATCCCTGCAAAACGCCCCGTGTCTGTGAGTGGAGGAACCAGGCGTTCCCTCTGTCCCTACTGAACTGTCACTCAGAACAAAATAATGTTAATGATGTACCAGTGTAGCTTGGAAAATGTTATTAAATGCAGTCAGTTATTCTGCAGATTACATTTTCTGCATCACACACAAATAATAATGTTAATGCACAAATCCATCCTGAAATGTAGTCAGAGAGAAAGGGAGCATCTCCTTCTGTACGAGGAATGACAGGAGATGCGTGCACAGCCCTGCAAGCTCTTCCCCCTCCAGGCCATCAGGATGCTCTTTGTAGTTTTACCCACTGAGATCCCAACAAATTATTTCCCTAGGGAACGCTGAGAGAAGGAGAAATGGGTTTGCTGAGTGCTGTGCAGATCTCACCAAGTGGTGTGGGGTTCATCCAGCGCTTGGTTCATCCTGCTCCCTGGGTGATCTCAGCCGTTCCAGTATGTCCAAGGACACCTGAGCCCTCCCTGAACACCAGCCCATCTCCCACTGTGTGTCTCATGGCACAAGCCTGCTTTAAGAAGAGCTTTATTACTAAAAGGGCACAAAGCAGGATTTTCAAAAGCAGCTACAAAGTCCTGGACCCGCTTCAGTGGAAGCTTGGGATGGAAATGGGTCCATTTGGAGCCTTTGCAAACCAGCTCTTCTGAAGCAGCTGCCTGCAGCAGAAGAGGCAGATTGAGAGGGATGGCCCCCAAAGGTTTGTTCTTGAACTGCTGCTCCCACTGAAGTTGTTTGGGTATCCGGCCAAGGAGAGCACCCATAGCAGTTTGTCCTTGTGTGGGTAGGAAGGATCGTAGCCTTGACCTGGAAAAGAGTGATTTGAACTGCCACCTTGCTTGGTGAGCACCTGAGCATCTAAGTCTACAGCTGGAGGATAACGGAGAGGCTAGAGCCAAGCTTTCCACCATAAATCCATGCTTAAAGCACTTTAATTTCAAACAGTGTGATTCAGATCTCATGCACTCCTAGGGTTCAAGCAGCACTTAAATAGGCTGGAGACATGAAAGTCCATCCCCCCCTTGCTCAAGCCCTTTATCTGATCTAGTCCTAAGTATTAAAAGCTTCAAAGCAGAAATCACTTTTCTACTCTTTCTCTCTCCTTTGATTCAGATCTTTGTTAATATCGACATGGAAAGAAAATTTGTAATGTTTTCTGGGAGTTTTATCTCCTTTCAGGCGCGTTAGAGTGGGTGAAAAAGGCATTATTGTACATACATCTCAGGACCATTCAAATGCATTTATTTTTTGGCAGGAGCAAGGTTTGGAAATTTGTATTTAAATGACAATTTGAATGGAGCCTGGGTTGAGGAATTCACTGTTTATGAGCAATTTCATTTTAGTGTTTGCTTATATCAGTGTTGTTATCGCTTCTGTTGGAGCTGGGAGAAGGCACAACTCTTGTTAACAGCCATGGTGGGTGAAGGCTGGGGTGGTGGTGAAGATCTGTTTAATTTGAATTCTTCAGCATTGAGCATCTGCTTTGAAAGACTTAAAAGTAGCTTGGTGTTTGTGGAAATTTCTGAATACTAAAAAATAGACGCCTTTTATAGCACCTCAGAATAAACATTTCAAATTAACAATCAAGCTGTGTGTTGGAAAAAAAAAATCCCCGACCACGCTGGCCAACCCGATCCTATCGGCTCCACTGAAATCTCCACGGGGAAATGGCAAGGAAATAAAAAGAGAAAACAAATTTCAGGTCAGCCCCAGGCGTTTTGTTTTAATTGAAAATACTGAAACAAAATGGTTCAGCCTTGTTCATTACTCATTTTAATATGTGTTTGTAACTTCATTCTCAGCTGAGATGAACAAGTAATGTTGAAAGAGCTGAAATCTCTCCTGGAAGGTACTTTCTCCGTCAGCTCCAAACAACCAGGCAGAGCCGACAATTCAGACCTTGGCAGCTCCTTAGAAACGGTCACGGAGGTGAAATTCCCTTCCAGGTGATTAAAATATACCTGGTTGATTCTGTGTTTGTGGCAAACAATAAGCACACCCAGCGCTTGCTTCAATAGGATGGGGAGATGCATAAACCCTTCTGCTTATGATCGGATGTAGATCTGTTCTTTCCGAAAATAGAACTGCTTCCATTAAGTCATAACTTAGTCCCAAATGGACACAATTTCTTGCAGAGTGACTTATTTTAGTTTAGCTCTTAAATAAATAAATTGGAATAAGCTACAAGGTTTCACAGGATCATATTGAAAATGCATCTTAAAATGAGTCCTTGCAAATCCAAGTAGGGAGAGGCAGCTTTTTCTTGTCCCTGCGAAGCTCCATCATTTCACAAGGCTTGAACTTGGTGCCATGGGTTTGGGCTGCTGCTGCTGCTGCTTCTTAGGGGGTGAAATGGTGCCTGGCTGGAGCTGAGAGAGGGAGATCTGTCCATCACGTACCTACACGACTCCAGATGAGCAATTGAAATTCCTCCATTGTACGTAATTCACTTATAATTGTTTGGAGAAGGGAGGAGGGAGGTGGAAATGTCATTACCCTGCTTAATGACTCAACCACAGAGCCCTCCTGGGCATTTCTCTTTCCTTCTCTGTCTTTTTTTTTTTTTTAATAAACAAAAATGTGCTTGATTGTGAAATTTAAATATTTAAGAACGTTTACTTGCAGAGCATTTAGCAGATGACTTTTCAACCTCTCTCTCTATTTCCATTTTAATTCTGTTTGCTGTTTCAGAGGAGCACTAATCCTTCCTTAATGTCTCCTCCTGGCTTCTCCTCGTCATCTCTTCCCCTTCTGCATTGTTTGGAGTGTGCAGGTCCCGCACGTGTCTCTCTGTTTATCCAAACTCACTTGCTTATACAAGGTTTGTCACTCTAATGAAAGGACTTCCAGGTGTATTAGTCAGTTAAAATAATTACAGGCTGTCACTGTCCAACCGTATGTAGAAAAGGACAGACAAAGCACTCATGGGCTGCTGTGTTGCTCTTAGCTCGGACACCTCAGGGTTTCAGACTTTTCCAAAATCCATGTATTTTGCAAACCAACCATATGGCAGTGTTTGGGTGGGGTGTGCAGGAGGCAGAAGGACAGTACACCTGGGCCCCTAGGTGTCGTGTGGTACCATTGATCGCGGTTGATGGTCGGCAACGTGGCTACAGCTCCTCTAGAAAAAGTCGTTGACTGCTGAAGAACTTCCCCTTGATTTTCTTGAGAGCCACTGAGAGCATATCTGCCACCCGTTGTGTTTTCAAAGCACTTGACACTACAGAGCCTCAGTCATACCTGAGGTGCTGTAAATCCTACTGCAGGCAGGATTTTAGGTGCTAATGTAATAACCCAAAATAAATATTGCAATGCAGCATTCCTTGACATCCATTTCACATTAAAAAAAACCCAAAGAAGGCATTGGATTTCACTGACTTGTGGGAGCATTTGACCAGAAGGCCTGAAAGGATCATCTACCCATGCTGATTTGTTTGTGGTACTTGGGAAGTGAAATATTGCCCAGATCTAGACCACAAACTCACACCTGGTGTTTGGTTCTCTGAGCAGTATTTCCAGCATGAGTGTTTTCTGCAGATCTCCTGTAGTTTCCACAACAGAGCTTCTCCCTGTGAAGCAGGATCTGTGGGACACCCACTGGGTTTGGGTTATGTAGAAGGATTTCAATGCTTTCCCCAGCCAAGGATTCTCCTGTCCTTTGGGAAAGTCATAGAGTCATAGAATCATAGAATCACAGAATCATAAGGTTGGAAGAGACCTCTGAGATCACTGAGTCCAACTGTGCCTGTCTCCCCACTAAACCATGTCCCTAAGAAACTCATCCACCCATCTTTTAAACACCTCCAGGGATGGTGACTCCACCCCCTCCCTGGGCAGCTGTGCCAATCCCTGAGCACTCTTTCAGTAAAGAAATTCTTCCTAATGTCCAGTCTAAACCTCCCATGGCACAACTTGTGGCCATTTCCTCTTGTCCTATTGCTGTCACTTGTGAGAAGAGCCCAGCACCCACCCCGTCACAACCTCCTCTCTCGCAGTTGTAGACAGGTCTCCCCTTCTCCAAGCTAAACACCCCCAGTTCCCTCAGTCTCTCCTCGTAGGACTTGTTCTCCAGCCCCTCCCCAGCCTCGTTGCCCTTCTCTGGACGCGCTCCAGCCCCTCAATGTCCTTCTTGTAGTGAGGGGCCCAAAACTGAACCCAGCACTCGAGGTGCGGCCTCCCCAGCGCTGAGCACAGGGGCACAATCACCTCCCTGCTCCTGCTGGCCACGCTGGGTCTGACACAGGCCAAGATGCCACTGGCCCTCTTGGCCACCTGGGCTCATGTTCAGCCACTGCCAACCACACATGAGCTGGATTTCCCTGCTACAGATGACCGTCTCCATCAGCCTGCACCACTACACAGCACACACAGAGAGCGACGGTTATTCCTAACGGTGCTTGGAACTGGATGGGCTTTAAGGTCCTTTCCAACCCAAACCATTTTATGATTCTATGACTCCCAGATGAAAATAAATGTCTGTTCATTTTGCTGACGTTGACTGAGTTACACAGAGTGAGCATCTGAGACTCAGCCATGGGGATGTGAGTGAAAAGTGTGTTAAAAAAGATAACAGAAAGGGAAGTAGCTGAGGGTTTATTTAATTAATATATTAACATTTACTCTTAATATTGTTGTTATTAAAAATGAGCAGTACAATTAATCCAAAGTCCTTGCCTCTTCTTTAGCAGGCGGAGGAGGATGTGTAGTAATGTTAGAGGACCTTGGAGGTAGATTGTATTCAAACAAAACTAAGAAAGAAGCAAATGAATTTTTGTGCATTGTGTTCTTTTCTAATCTCTATGGTTAATTACTTTTGTGGCCAGAGTGGCTTTCACAGAATGGGTTTCACTATCATTTTCAAAGCCACTGGAGGTGCTCAGCAGTTGTGCTCAGGAAAGGTTTATTTGGCATAAAAACAAGCCACAAATGTCAGTTCTTAAAGACGCAACCCTCTTCTTTCCCCTTGGGAAAGGAAACGAGAGAAGGGATATTACTATGAGTAATGGGATGGAATTGGGGAAGGAAAGAAATCATACTGAATATCAAGAATAGCTTTTTAACAAAGAGATGTATCAGACTGAGGAACAACTTCCTGGGGGAATAACAAATATTCCATTGTCGTCGTAAGTGCACTTAAGCAGTGTTTTTGTACTGCGTGTCTCAGAGGGCTCCAGAGAGGACGGAAACTCCATTTCTGTTTTGCTGGTGAGGAAACTGAGGAACAGAGGACTGCCCAAGGTCAGAGAGGGCAGTGGGAGCCTGGAACCCCAACAACCTGAAACCCTGAGATTGAAGTGGTCATCGGTAAGCAAATGAGGGCAACGCACAGGGTCTGGGTGGCTCTTGGGCAGTAGGACAGTCATTATTCTCCCTAGGCTGCCAAAATGTTATAATGACTTTAGGATTAGTCTGGAGCTGAGAACCCACAAGTGGCAAAGACTATAAGTACTAAAGACCAGTTCAGCATCAGCGAGTGCTTTATATCACTATTAAAGAAATGTAAAGTGCCTGCAAAGCCCTGCTTCCTATCCGTGTTTTACCTCCACAGCTTTCTGTTGCTCTGCGTAGGTGTAAATGGCTATACAAGCCAGCAGGTTACAAAAAGAGGCTGTGGCAAACCTGCCTCTAAAGGACTTTTTATTAATGTTAAATGCAGTCCTCCCACATCACAGTAGAGGTGCAGTGCCCTCCTCGCAAAGGGCTGCATGAAATTCCTGGCCCTGGCAGGTTTCTGTACTAAAGACCTGGGGTGAATGAAAGGTGCTTCCATCTTGCCAAGGGTGTGAGCTCTGTCATGGGAGTCACAAAATTCATTAGCCTGGCGTTTTTATAGTTATAATAAACATTTGCTAATGAGCCTTTTCTCCCCTCAGTCTCTGTGTGGGCCAATGCCCTCAGCCAGCGTGAACCAGCTGGGCGATGTGCTGCCTTCGCACGGCGCTCACTGCCTGAGGCGCGTGGTGACCTCACAGACTCGTCTTCCGACAGGAACGCAACTGAGGCTCAACTCCTCTTCTCCATCTCATTTTTGTGCCTATGGAGCAGGATACTCTTCACATTCAAGAGCAGTCCAAAAGTATCCATGCAGGAGGCATTTTTGCCATGAATGTATTTTAATCAGAGCTGTCCCTCTGCAGAGTCTTCCCAAGTGGGACGTGAATGCCACGAAATTCCAGTTTGTGTTAAAATCTGGTGTTCAAGGGCTGGCACAGAGCTGGCAAAAGTTGTGTACCTGGTGAGAAATGCTGACCGAAATCTTTTTACCCATAAACCTGTATCTTTTAGTCATACTGGAGGACTCGAAAGCTTCCTTAGGAGTAAAAGAGATTGTAAAGCATCTTAGCAACTGTGTTACTCAACATGTTGTTTCTGGTCCTCTGGGCATAAAGAGGGAAGGTTCAGATTTAGTGACCTTTTGTTTTTCATGGTAGATGTTTTAATTTGGTATTGGACACCGGCAACTGAAATGCTGGCTGAAATCGGAAACTGCTTTAAAGGTCAAACATCCATGACTCAGTGCTCAAAGCTGACCCAAGATTCATGTGAAATTGGGAGCAGAAACCTTGATGTCCAGCATCCTGTCCTACAAGCACCTGCAAGGTCATGCTGTTCGCTGTGGAAGAGCAGCCAGGTTTTGCATCAAGCTGTGTCATGAGAGACAAGATCAGAAAAGATGATAGTGATGGATATTCATTCAGAGGTCGGAGTGATGAGTGTGTGTGCGTTTCAGACCTGCAGAACAATTACAGCAATAAAGAAAACAGAGGAACATTAAGCATTTGCTGTGGTATCAGGCATAAAAAAAGACATGTTCAGATGCAGCAAAGGCAGGGAGATGATTGTTTGCCGTGAATACATTGGAGAGGTAAACAGTAGAGAGTGACTAGAGCTATTTAAGCTAATGGACAATTTTGGCACGAGAACAAATAAGTATGAACTATCTAGAGGCTAAAAGGATGTTTTCATTCTCCACAGAAGGGAATGTCTAGGCCATCCATTCACTGGTGGGGAATGGGGAAAACAAACGAACCAGATTGGTAATGGGGGTTAATATGGGATGTGAAGAGGACTGTCTAACACAGCAACAAGGAACTGCCTTTCAAGGACCAGGAGGCTCTTTCCACTCCCATCCCAATATTTCAAGGGCACTTAGAGATTCTTGCTTTTATCTGCTTTATATCTCATTCTCTTTCCCCATGCACCAGCCCAGCATCCATCTCACACTCTTTCAGCTCTGCTGGGGGCAGCTCCATCCCCCTGGGAAAAGCATTTGGAGTGATGGGGCATGAACAGCCTCCCCTTTGCTCAGCAACGGGGCCGATTGTGCATGCCAGGACCTGCTCTTCTCCCAGCGTGGCCGATCGCCTGTTTGTGCGCTCAAGGTTGCCTTGCAGACAAGTTGAAGGGTGTATTTAATACCAGCAGTTTTTAGAGGGAGAGCTGGAACAGGTTTCCTTTGCCTCATAGTCAGTTCCCAAGGTTTCAAGCTGTGCATAATGTTAACTTCAGTTTTATGAGGCCTTTAAAGTGCATTTGTAAAACGTTTTGGCTCAAACAAATTTACCAACCATATCACGAAGTAGATAAGGAATAATATAGTCCCAATTCATATGCAGTTTAAAAATTTGCTCTGGTTTATGGCTAAATCAATGGACAGCATTTTGAAAAGCAATGTTTCCTCTGGGTAGAGATGGTCTCCACTTTATACAGTTCGTTGCTGATAGCAATGTCACAAACGTGGAGGTCAGATCTTTGGATGATGATGCAAATTGGCACAGTCTGACTGATCTAAATGGAGATTCACCACCTGATAAAACAGCCTTTACGGTTGTCTCTAGGTTACCAGCTCTGCCAGCAAAGGACCTACACGAATTCTGTTTGTAATTGGGGGTGAATTCCTATCATCTTCAGCAGAAGCTGGCTCAGGGCGTTGGGAGGAAGTTAGCAGTGTATTTGCCATCTTAGTGGGGAAAAAAAAACTACTTGGGAACAAGCTCTGAACCTGGGATCATTTCCTTAAAGGCAGATATTGTATCATGTAAATGGCTAGGGCAGCATGGGTGGCAACTGGCTGCCAACAGAGATGCAGAACAGGAACAAGATGTCCCATTGGGAGAAGCACAGCAGGCACTCCCAAAGGTGATATCAACCCTTGGCTTGGTAAGTTGGGAATTTTCATAACACAAATATCACATAGCATCAAATCCTGATGCCTCCGAGTGTGCTTGCAGGATGCTCTGCTTTACACGTGTGTAGTCGGTACGTGCTGGGAGTGGTGACAGAGTCTCTGCAAGCCACAGCAACACATTTCATTTTGATTTTCATCCAAGCAGGTGCTCAGTGCATCTGGAGCAGCATGTTGACGTTGGGGTACCAAAGAGTCACACGCAAAGCCTCCCAAGGAGCCTTTTCCCACATCCATCCATTAGCAAGGCTGAACATGGCAGCGAGGAAAGCTTCGCCGTGCGCCCTGCCACCCCCACACCTTCCCGTGGTGGGATTCCTGGGTCACTGTGAACTCGTTAGTCTCCATTTCACTGGAGCGATTTGCATACATTGCCCATCTGTTCCTATTCAGCATCACTCTCTGGCCACATGAACCAGCATAAAATTGCAACATCTCAGCTGCAAGACAGATAGGAAAATGTTGGTTTAGTAAAAAATAAAACCAACAAACCCACCTTTTTTTCTATTGTGCTTACATTTTATGGAAACATTTATTTTTCTGATGTTCTCTAAAAGCTTGTTTTACAAGAACCTAAACGGGGCTATATTTGCCCTGCTTGCATTCCTGGAACGTGGGGGAAGCTGCCAACCTTGGCTCTGTGTCTGCAGACCATGTATGATATTAAATGACGAGCTGCTAACAGCTTCCTGCCATACAGATGGCAGCTCAAGGTCCTCGTTTTGATAGCGTCGTCACTCCTGAGGCAGACGGGCTGGAAGGAACCTGCAAGTAATGAAGGCGCTGGCAAAAATCCCAAGCGATGGGGAGGAAGAGTGAACGCGTACACGGCGCAGTTATTGAAAATGCCACCAAGAAAAATTAATTAAAATCATTAAAAGAAATTATGACTATTCATTACCTAATGATATCTGAAACTTTTAGACAATCTGGAGTTTTTTCTATTAGCCTCACCCTACAAGTGTGTTCTAAAAACCAAAGACATAACTAATGCATGCGAAAACTGCAGGAAGGAGAGCATTACCTGCTTGGGCTCAATACAGCACCTCATGCAACAGGCTGCCTGGCTGCAATATGGGTGATAATGGACTATGATCTTAATAAGAATAATAATTGTAGTAACTGATTGGGGTGTTAGATGGTCCAGTTTGGGAAAATATAAATGTTAACGTCACATAAGCTCTTTTTGCGAGCTGCAGGAGCTGTCTCCAACTGGATGGACATCAGCAAGTGCCTTCAAACTTCCCTGACCAGGATTTTTTAGGGGGTAAAAGTACCAGCACGAGAGTCTTTCCTGCTTCCCCATGGGCAGTCCGGGACAGTTGTCCCACTTGTAGGATGCAGGCAGCTTCTCTGACAGAGCCCCGAGCCCAACAGCTGCCTCCAAACCAGCCCAGCCAGCAGAGCAGGCAGGGGTTTGCAGGGCCAGCGCTGCTGCCTGCAACAAGTTCGTATTCTCAGCCGAGTTTGTAATTCATCATGTTTTCTGTAGAAAACAGCTTCATCAAAGGCTCTCCTGAAGGGTTTTATCTTCCACCGACCGTACACAGGATAGCACAAGCAAATCCTTGCTTCCCGCTCTTCACCTCTGTTCCTTTTTTTTTTGCAGGGCTGTTGTTTTCTTGGCAGCCACGCAGCGAGATCACAGCGTGTGTAGATGTGTTTACCGGTGAGCACACACCGTGACAAGGCTGTGATTGGCCGTGCAAATCGCTTGATTTTGAAATCACCGAGTTAAACATGGGCTTCTTCCCTTCCCTCGCGCTTACCTTGCACCAGCAGGGCTGGTGTGGGGAGGGGGTGCAAACTGCCTTCACGTGGCACTGCTGGGCAGTGGGATGTGTGCTGTGCCACACACATCACCCTCAACTCCCTGCAAGCTCCTCGAGGTGCTGTGTGCTTCACAGAGCTGCTGCTTTAGGGGCAAAAAGGGCAAAAAGCCTAAGGCAGGACAGGGTGGCAACACCGAGTAGGTGCTCTGCACATAGGGGAAGGAAAGATATGCAAACCTTTCATTTATCTCAGCCTAATTGGCCTTGAACTCTTCTAATTAGCCAGGAAGCTTTCTAAGTAATGCGCATATATCTGATATTCATGGAATCATTAAGGTTGGAAAAGACCTCTAAGCTCATCCAGTCCAACCGTCAGCCCAACACCACCGTGCCCACTAAACCACGTCCCCAAGTGCCACATCTACACACTTTTTGAACCCCTCCAGGGATGGGGACTCCACTGCTGCCCTGGGCAGCCTCTTCCAATGCTTCACCACTCTTTCGGTACAGAAATCTTTCCTAATATCCAATCTGAAGCTCCCCGATGCAACACTGTTCCTGAACACTGTTTTCCTCTTCTAACATTTGTGCCGTTAGACACAAAGTAATAAGTGTAACCGGTCCCAACAGCTTCCAGGTTTTGGTGAAGGCTGCTTGTCTGCCTAGAGAAGTCTGACCTGGAGCTGTAGAGAGGTGAAAAGTCGCTCCTTCACTTGAAGCTGCAGATCTCCAGCACTTCAAAAGCCTTTGGAGACGGCTGCAGCGGAACGGAGGCTCCTTGAAACAAAGAGCTCCTCAGAAGCTTATCTGACAGCTAAAGGTGTGGGAAGATTGTCCTGAGCTTCTGTAACCCTGTTGTCTTTATCAGAGAGACATGATATGAGAGCGCAAATACTTGGAGATTTTTGCTCATGGCTATAATTTTACCTAAAGAATATCCCCTAACTAATAAAGCAAACTTGGTTGGAATGGTTTGAAGTTTCTAAGAGCAGCAAGCTCTCTCCTTCGATGCTGAGGTGTCAAAATGCAGCTTCCAAGCAGCTCAGAAAGCCTCCCTGGTACCCTGCTGCATTTGAGAGATGTTCTACAAGTCTATTCAATCCAAGCCAAGTTTACCAGGCTGATATGCGCTAATTATACTGGTCTGGCTCTCGCTGGGCAGGTATGTGTGGGTGTCCATGCAGATTTCTACTCATGATGGGGCTGTTTGTGCTGTTTCCACGTGTCTTTATGGTGTTTTCCCCACCAGAGATATATTCTCCTTTTGCTGCCTGAAGCTCTGTTTGTCATGAAGGGAATTACGTATCTTATTCCCATCTCAGCAGGACCAAGTCCTTTGAGGGCAGGATGCAATTAAGATCCCTAAATCGTAGGACTTCCCCTCATCTCGGTAAACACAGAGGGATTTTTGTTGTTGTTGTTTCCCATTTGTAAGAGGAAGGAAACCCAGGGCCCTCTGGGGATGTTGCTTAGCAACTGACCTGCACGCTGTTACAATGCAAAAAGATAAAACGTGAAAAATCTCATTTAAAACAACCTTACAGGTTTCACCTGACAAAGACTGAGCAGGCTCTGCCAGAGTGTATCTGCAGCCTTATCAGCCAGGGGATGCCTTGCACATGGCAGAGCTTCGCAAGCAGGGCATTACCCTCTTTTACAGCATTTTATGCTTTGTTAACTGCTTGGCTGCCAAATAGAATGCATTAAAAAAGAATGAGTACTCCTTGCTGCCTTATTTCTCATTCAGACCCAAATAGGGGTCAAGCAATAAGAGCCTGATGTGCTTTGGAGGGACCGTGACCTTCCAACACAGCTGGTAACAAATTCTTTTGAGAAAACTGCATGGACCCCAAAGCCGGTTTGAATGGAAAATGTTCAGCCAGGCACAGATTTTTGCTGAAAGCCAGCTCCTTCAAAAAATACAATCACTAAATACTTCTTCCTCTTCATAATCCCACATCCCTATGTTGTTCTCCAGCAAGACATCTGCTACCTGAAGGGGTTCAAGGAGTTGATCCTGCGTCGAGGGTGCTTGCTTCCCAGACCTTACAGGCGTGGGTGGGATAAGGGAGGTGGTGCGATGGGTAACGGTCCCTGTGCTCAGGACAGCACTGAAAAAGTGGTGGGAGCTTTGTTGGTTGGCACATCTCAAACCAGAGAGACTGCATCATTCCTGATCCGCCTCTGGTGATACAGGCTGGATGTCTTAATAAACGTTTTCTATCTCTAATTTCCAGGAAGCTTTAAAAAAGTGTAACAATGACAAAAATAACAATAAAGAGAGCGTGAAGCAGCAAGGCATCCAATGAATCTCAATTGATGTCTTTGGTTTGAATGACGCGATCTCTAATCCCGCTCTCCAGATAGATCATTGCTGATGGCTCCGTGTCGGCATTTTGAAAGTGCCTCTCTCTCTGCAAGAAGATGCACTCAGAGGATTATAAAATAAATAAGGGTAATCCCAGACAAACAAAAGAGGCAGTCAAACCCCTGGCTTTCGGTGCGTTGCTTCAAGTGGGCTGTTGTGTTTTCTGCTCTTTTCTGCTAATTGTGATGGTGAACAAACCATCCTGGATGGGGAAATGGTGACCATTTCAGCAGCAAATTCCAGAGGATGCAATTTGTATCTTTGGCTCCTGCAGACCTGGGCAAATCCTGGGGGACTGGGGAGGAATAATGGAGCTGGAGATTCTGCAACTGTTACCTATTTATAAGTGAGCACCAAGACCTTATTTAAGCTTGGCCTCTGACTTGACTCCTTCATGCAACATGAAGCTACTCTGTACGTGCCAGTTTTTCCTAATCTTTTAGATGTTCAGTCCACTTGGGTTGAGTAGACGCAAAACACGAAGCAGAGCGCATCTGCTGTACAAAAAGAATCGCTATGGTCTTCGTGTGTTCTAGCTAGGCATAGGAGAGATTATTTTGATGTTGAGAAGAACTGCTGAGGGATGTTAATCCACCTTTACAAGGGAAGGAGGTAAAATCTGGTTGGAAACGAGTTACAGAACCACCAGGCATTGAGAATTCAGCACCAGAGAAGACTCCTTTCTACGCATGCTCCCGAAACACAGTGAAACACAGAGCGAGCATACGTAGTCAAAGGGTTTCTTTGGCTAAAATCTGGTGTTGTGGAAAACTCCTAAAGTGAAAGACTTCAACACCTTCTCTTTCCCCACTGCATGTGTGTAAACCTTCTGGCAGAAGAAAGCTGTGGTCCCTTCTCAGTAATGTGGATGAAATCACACTTGGAGAAGCTGGCTCCAGCTCTACAAGGGCTACTGCCCTTCCACGGGACGTTTTCTCTCCCTTTTCTCTCGGGCTGCTAATAAGGATGTGAGTTAGTGCAGTGGATGGAAAGGATTCCCCTATGGACCCACACTGCTCCCATGGGAACACCTGAAGCATCAGCACGCACTTTTCCATTTACACCCTCGAACAGTTATCGCATCCTATCAGCAGTGGATCAGCAATGACCCAAATACTATTACAAATAAATACTTTCCAGATAGGAAAGATTTCCCTACCTGGTTTTTGGGTCTTGGCTGGGAGCGATGGGCACTGCCACTCCCATGCCCAGCTCCGTGTGACCTCACAGCTGCGTGATGCCCTCGCAAGGTGCTGAGAAATTGAAGCCACCAACCACGACGGAGTAGCAAATCGTAGTGTCAAGACTTTGACCAGGTGTTTAGTTAATAAGCCCAGTTTCTTGGTGTGTGGGAATTCCATTGACTGTGCAAACAGTCTCTGGAGGAGCACACGCACAGCCCGAGTGGAAATAATGAGCATTTAAACTAACATTCCATGTAGTGTGACACACCTTCATCCAGACGAGAATTGCAGGAACAGTATTTCAAAGCCATAAACATTTTAATTCAATTAACACTTTAAATGCAAAGTTAATTTATTTGGGACACTTAAGTTTAATTTCTAATTGGAATGTTATGACGTTTTAAATGGCAATTGAGTATTAAAAATATATCTGCTCTTTTGAGTCCTAACAAGCTGGGACTGATGAATATATTACTGCAGAGATGCTAAAGCCTCAATAGATGTTTTAATAATCTCAACTGGTGTTTAACACAGAGGAATGGGCTGTCATTTTAAATCTAAGGAGACACATCTATTTGCAAATAATAGCTGTGCTTATTGCATAATACTGAAATGCCAGCTGATTTTCTCCAGGTTTGCTCTCAACTATACCCTGAGTAATTAATTAGCATTAAACTGGTATAAAGAACCCACCTTACGAATGCTTATTAAATCTTATTTTCTGAAGCGACGAGGGCTAAGCATTAACTCCAGAGGTGGGATGAGAAAAACGAGCATCTCTATAGAGAATACACTGAGGTGGCGTTGCTGTCATCTAGAGGGCAACACACATTGTTGCTTCCTGGAGAAGCTACTTAACGCAGCCCTCATTAACAGCAGCACTGCCGCTTGGCTGAGCGCACTCTGGTTTCGGTAGCCAAGCTGGAGTCTTGCTCTATTGCTGTATTGATCATATGCAACACTTTGCTCTCCTCTCCCCCGGTTGTACCTCCCTGCAGCTCAAAACAGTATTTGCCTTTTTGAATTATGAATGTATTCCCAGCTGCCCCACACAGTAAGGATTTTATCTGATTTTTGGTAGGAAGTCCTAATTTGAGGATCGCACTGGATATATTTCTCCCATCTCCTGTGATTGCTTTCCCCTAGGGAACCCTGCGTTATCGCTGAGTTTTGCGTGCAGATTGAAAAACACATTTAAATACTGAGTCAGCTTTTGGGGGTTGTCTGGTTTTGGGTGTTTTGGGGTGGTTTTTTTGTGAAGGCATTATGTGTAAACTTGAAGTGGATTTCTCTGAGCTTCTTTGTGTGCTGCTTGGCACAGGGGTGTGTGAGTCTCAATGGAGGATGACATCAGGTGATTGAAAACTCAATGACATCTTTTCAAAGAAAACCTCCATCTGGGTAACAGTGCACGTTGTTTTCCTTAAAAATGAAACTTGAAACTTTAAATGGTGAGTTCATCTCTAAATGCTGTTGAATCCAGTGTCTGGCCAACTGCAGTTTCAAGCCCATTTCTGGAAGCCTTCCACACAATCTGTCATTCAGTCAGCTTCCTTGTTATGCTTGGATTTGACGTCAGGTTTGTGTCTATAGCACAGCTCCTGATTGACAAGGGTGATATTTTATATACGACTCCAAATTTACATTCACATATAAGAGGATTTCAAGCCCTTTTCTCTTTCTAGGTGAATTCTCCTGGCTGTTAAACAATCCTATATATTCCATGAAAATTAAGCGTCAAAATGATGTCAACACAGTTTTCCAAGTCTCGTCGAGGACGTGCGTTGTGTGAGGTACATACCAGGACTCTGCTCTGGGAGAAAGGATCCCCAGGGAAAGCTCTGGATTCCGTTCCTTAGTCCTGCACTGCACATTTGGCATTGACTCCGCACCCGGCTCAGAATTCCTGCAATTATCCAAAACACTGGAGCATCCTGGCTCTGCACAGCAATGTCAGGAATCTCATCTGGCAGGATTTCCTCCTGGCTTCCCTCCTCTGAATAGGATTTCTGGTTCTGCCATCTTCACAGAGAGCTGAAACTTGCCTGCATCCTCACTGCTGCTCAGAGCTTTCTTTAAGATGTTCACTGGCCCAGGGCAGAGCCTCAGGGGCCACAACATGCTTTGGGTGGAATAAAGGTGACTCAGACGAACTTTGTGACTTCTTACCCATTAGCATCATCCAAACTGACCTTTTTTGGAAAGCTCTGTTTGTTTAGTTTTGGTTTAGGGGAAAAGTCCTTTCTCTCTGATCTAACCCATTTTTCACTTCTTTTCCATTTGATGGGTGGAATGGGGATGCCGTCACTTCCTAAGAAATCTCCAGTGACTCTGGGCTGACTGTGAGACCAGATCCATCAGGAAAACTGTTCTTGGGAGACTTCTGCAAGGATGAGAGGAGGTCCCTCACTTTTAGTGTAGTGTCGCCAGCTCTTTGTCAACACCTCTGCAACTGAAGCGACCCACCAGGCTCAATCAGCCCTTGCAAAATCCAGACTTGCTTGTTAGCAGATACCCTCCTACAAAAGGATTTGGGGTTTTTCCCATCCCAGAACCCCAAGCCTGACATGAAGAACATCCTTTTACCAGCCCAATGTGTATTCTGTGCTGCCACCCAGGGACACTGAAAGAAATGGGTCAACGGGTTTGCCAATTAAAATTTCAGGAAACTTCATTTTCCCTGATGCCAGCTGATAAGGCGGAATTAAAAATTAAACGTAGTGATGCTTTCATGCTTTCCCATGGTTGAACTCTACTTTGCTTCACTGAGGATCCTGTTACCATGTTATTCTGTGCACCACAGTGGAAGAGAAACAGCCCGGGGTGACTGCAGGGGCCAGGCTGGCATTGCCCACTGTGAAGTGGCCCCAGGGAAGCTCAGGAAGCTTTGCAGAGCTTGATCAACTCTAAACCCCCATGGTGTGCTCGTTGTGGCTAAGGTGCAAAGAGCAGTGATGGGAGGTAATCCCATAAACATCTACAGAAGATGACTCTCCCAATAAGCAGATGCACTGGCTGAGCAAGCAAATGGGGCTGTTAATCATAATTGTGTTCCGAAGCACTTAAAAAACAAGTGCTTGAGCGATGCACAGAGGAGAAGAAAAAGCAGCTGTGAAAGGAGGCACTGCTCAGGCAGGAGAGCTGCCACGGCTGGGTGCCCGCTCTGCTTCCCACCACTGCTCATGGAGGAAGGCACTCCCAGCCTGCCTTGCCGTCCTCTCGGAGATAATGCCATTCAATTTAATTTCACGTTACAGACATCGCAGTATCAATCGGGCGGTTGTAAATTTATTCATTTTGTCTGTGAATCAGGAGTGTGTGGCATGACTGAAGTTACGCTTTTCATGTATGCATAAAATTAAATTCAAACCCATTGGCAGCGTCATTAATATGCTGCATTAAAACCACATGTCTGGGTTGACTAAACCCTGAGAATAAACAAATAAACATTGTAATAAGTTTTCAGCTCTGACGCTCCACTGAAGCCAGCGCAGGTACAATAATTTACATCAGTTATAGCTTTTCCAAGTGCTGAGGGACACGTTGATTGCATCACCAAGTGTCTGCTCTTCCTTTGCCATTCTACCCAAGAGATCCCAAAATTATCTTCTTCTCCTTGTTACTATGCTAGCTGTTAACGGGGCCTGAGCATGTTGGGACTGTCTAGATATGGGTGTCCTCTGGTTCCCAACATATGAAGCATCCCTCCAAATACAGATTCGGGTAGATCCTTGCCTGCAGCTGCCATCTCACAGGTGAAGATCTGACTCCTGTGCCTGAGGCTGTACAGTCTGGGCTGTGAGGCGGCAAAATTAGAAGAGCCAAAGCAACAGCTTCCCAAAGAAAGGTTGGAGCAACGGAGCTGTAAGTAGATTATTCTTGTTTGTTTACAATACCTTTGGCTATTCTTGTTTGTGAAAAGGGCTGGCTGCTCTACATCCTTCCCAGGCAATTCATTAGAGGGAGTTCATCAAGCTCAAAGCGATCTGCAGGGCGTGTTTGTGTGCTGAGATGAACGGTGGTTGCAGGAGAGCTATTTGTGCCATCGGAACCGGAACAGACAAGCCTGGCTTGATCAGTCAGGTAGAGCACCAGAAGTGTGGCCAGGGTTGGTGTCAGGAACCAGACAGAGTCTGCAGGGACTCTGAGGAGGAGTTGTCTGGATCCTGAGCCCGGCTGGCAGGAAGAAGGGGTGTCGGACTGGCTGGGAGAAGACTGCTGACCAAGGAATGGGCCTTTCAGCAGCTCAGTCAGAATAAAAGCTGTCCCTCCACATGTGCGTGCATGCGGTTGCAGAGGGTTATTTGATGGTCTACTTGCTTCCGTTAGGCCACGCTACTCCAACCAACAGCATTTGGGAGAGTGTTACAGCCCATAAGTCCTCTGGGTGCTGCTACCCACTGTCTGCAAGTCCAAGGCACTGCCTGTGCCTGGGAGAGACCCTGACACGCTGCTGAAGAAAGCCTGAAGATGTACCACAGTGCCGTGGTGCCCATGTAGGAGGATGTCACTGTCCATGATGCTGGATGGACGTATCCAGCTGATAGGAAATACCAAGGCCCTGCAAAGCTTTCTCTGTAGCAAAGCTGCTCCTTCCCAGCAAGCTTCTGAAAAGCCTTCCCTGGGCCAGCCCACGCCAAAAATAAGAAATAGAGAGGAAGGATGGCAAATGCATCTTTAGATGTCCATGGCATCAACCTCTGAGCTCATCCTTAAAACTCCCTTGCTGTTCTGCAGGAGAAAAAGGCATTTTTAGAGCATGATTCATTGACCTATTTTAGACAGCTCCGAAAGGACAAGATGGATCACCCTCTCGGGTGCCTGCTTCCCTCCATTCATGGGGAGCTGGGATGACTAGTGCAGACAGAGCCATTTACACTGCCAGCCACAAATGGGAGGTGTGATGAGGCTTGCACATGGGGTCCCTTGGTGTCCCCGTAGCAGAGGCAGGTTGGACCAGCCCTAGAGTCTGCTCAGCTCCATCTCATCTGCAAAAAGGGGTATAAATACGCTGCCCTCTGTTGTACATTTACCCCATTCCTTGGTCCAGAGGTGAACTGGGATCTCCCTGTCTGCACTGCTGCCAGCACGGGCACCTGCTCTGTGTTTCGGTGTCTGCATGCTCTTGCAACACAGAAGACATGTTGGTAGACACCCCCCCCACCACCCTTACCCCCCCTTAGCTGCTCTCTGAGAGATGATTCTGCCATGTGAATTTGCAAAACTGGGCTGGAAATGGAATGCAAACAGCTTTTCTAGCGAGTTCTTCCTGCTTGGTACATCTGGCCGGGGTGGAGAGGTCATAAAAACAACTTTTCCTTGGGCATTTTGGCACTTCCAGCCCCCGCCAGCGAACAGAATGAAAGCAGAAGAGGTATTTATAAACAGAGCTGTGCGAGACCTCATATTAAGCTCCAGGTTTCCAAACTCCCTCCTCCAAGGCTGGGTTCAAGTCTCGTCTGAATGTTCATATTAATCAAACGCTACTTGCACACATACCACCTACCACCTTCCACAGGAGAATCATGAATTCATTAGCAGGAAATGTTAACAACTGAGGGAGTATTGTTTTCTGCCTTGAACAGCAACCAAACCAGAAAATAATGAAGATAATTTAGCCCTGGCACAGGGATTACAGCTTCAGCTCTCCTCATGCCTGTGAATTCCTTCCCGCACAATCCCACCGCCCAGCCTCTTGCCCAGCAGGGCTCCTTTTGCTTTTCCTTTTAAAAATAACCTTTGCAATATCTCCCCAGTTTGGCAGGTCAAGAAACATTTGTTACGGCAGCTTTCCTACCGCAATAGCCTTGGCACAAGGAAAAGCCACAAAATTGTGTTTAGAGGCCGATTTTGATGGCCACCACGTCCTGGACAAGGATTTGTCTAGGCAGTTGGTTGCTGGAGCTCAGCCATGCTTCTGTCATTGCTGTTTTATGCCATAGGGGTCAATCAGAGGAAGTAAAGCACTGGCATTTTTTTCTTTGTCAGAGAAATGTGTAGACATCAGAACCTGACCAGTAGCCAGCGCACACAGCTCAGCACAGGGAAACGCGTTTCTGGGAGGGGAAGCGTTTGCTCGGTGCCACGGATGGGGCATGTCACGGTGGGAGGGAGTGCTCCCTTTGCTGTGGCACCTGATGCCATCAGTGTCTCAGCTGGCAAACACCAAGGGCTCGTGAGCCGCTCTGCCTCCTGACAGACCGCAGCCCCTGGAGAAGCACTGGGGTGATGCAGAGTCGCTTGCAATGCAGTTACAGGATTTCTTCTACCAATGCAACAGGTTTCGTGCTCCACAGCATAGTTGTAAAGAAGGCAGATCAAGAAACCACCAGGCAAGGCCAACCCAATCCCAGCTGGAGGCTTCCAGCCATTGCAGAGGGTGAATCTGGCTTCAGAGCTGCATGTGGAGGACCACCCTGTGCCCAGGTTCTTTACCAGCAACCACAGAGGGGAAAACATTCCTCAGGCTTTAATTAAAGACACATAGCTGGCTTGTCTAAACCAGTTCTACCTCTCCCCATCATGTGATGAGGTGGACACGGAGCTTCACACAAGCAAAAGAAGTATTACACGTCACAAGGGTTATTTCATGATCAATGATGGGGCCAATATATTGTGTGCGTGAGCAAGAGAATTGCTGCACCTGCCTCATCCCTCACACTCCCCCTAATTCCTAAAGGGATAACCAGCCCAAGAGTTAAACAGAATAAAGTAAAAATTAGTTCCCTTATTTGCTGTGATTATAAAGCAAATATTGCACCCGTGAAGGAAATGGAAGTGACAAGTCCCTTTGCTGCTTGATTGGAAGAAGTAACCCTTAATACAGCGCTGCCAGCGGATGTGCTGTGCCAGGCTGCTCGCTGCCAGTGCGTTAGGAAATTGGTGGCAGTAGACGTTAACTCAGTCATATTTCATTATGCGGATTTCACCGGGATGAGGTTTAGTGTCTTTCATTAGCAGGCCCCTGCGAAATGTGGTGGCAATTGATTACGAGGAGCTCTGTGCAGCTGAGCAGGATGGATCCACCCTAGGAGCACACGTCCAGGGACGTCCTTCCAAAGCAAGAAGAGGGCTTGCATTGGGCAAGTTCAGCTTCTCTCAAAGGCTACTGATGCTGAAACCCTCAGTATGGGCAAAGGTGTGAACAATAATCAGGGGTGTTTTCCTGGCAGAAAGCCCAAGAAGTGCATAATAAAGACAAAATTTTAAAAAGCATTTGAATAAATGGATTTTCATTCTTTTTCAGTGCTTCTGACTTAAGGAAAACGAACTTAGTTTAGGCCACATCCACAACTCTGTGCTCGAAACGCGCTTTGCAGCTGGGGTAGTCGTGCTCTTCCTCTGGATGAACAACAAAGCTTTGTGCTGGAGGACTGAAGAAGTTGGCTGCTGAAATCAGTTCAAGACAGTCCTGCCCTAGAGAAGGGGAACATCTCCCCACCCAGCCATGGAAGCAGCTGTCCAACATCGACAGTTTCTGCTCCGTGAAAGCTCACCCATCGTACTGGAAATGCTTTGTGCAATAGCAGTGGCTGGACAAAAAGTGCCGATGTTTGCGTGGCTGCATCCATTTAACTGCCCTTATAAAATGTATGCGCACACAAGTTTATATTCTTTGCTCAGATACGTAGCTGGGGTGCTCATCAGGTGCCTCCTTGTACATTCATCAAAGGAATGACAGGAGGAGCACAGATAGCACACACCGTGTGTACAGTTTGCAGATACCTGCTACATCCTCAGCATCACACAGAGCTCTCTACTTCTTTGAAAATTTTCTAATTAAAGCCAGGGTCAGCTAATAAGATGTTTTAGCAGTTAGCATAATGTGAATATGAAAAACGTGAGTGTCCTTATTCCAGAATGATCCCAGGCAAGGGGAAAAAAAAAAAAATATCCCAGTTTTAATTCCAATAAGATTAATTTTACATTTTAATTAGAAAGATGAAGGTAAAAAAGAAGGTTCTAGTGTGGGTTTTGTAAGTAGCTTATAAAACCTTGTGGCAATTTGACTCATAATGAATTTTACCCTTTTTGTCAGCAGCTGTGGGAATGCAGTCAAAAGGAGAGACTTCGGCACCTTTTCAAGCAATCACAGAATCATGGAATGGTTTGGGTTGGAAGGGACCATAAAGCCCATCCAGTTCCACCCCCCATCACGGGCAGGGACACCTCCCACCAGACCAGGCTGCCCAAAGCGCCATCCAACCTGGCCTTGAACACCTCCAGGGATGGGGCAGCCACGGCTTCCCTGAGCAACCTGGGCCAGGGCCTCTCCACCCTCAGCATGAAGAATTTCTTCCTGATGTCTGATCTAAATCTTCCCCCTTCCAATTTAAAGTCATTCCCCTTCATCTAACACTCCCTGCCCTTGCAAAAAGCCCCTCCCCAGCTTTTCTGCAGCCCCTTTCAGTACTGGAAGGTCACTATGAGGTCTCCCCAAGCTTTCTTTTCTCCAGGCTGAACAACCCCAACTGTCTCAGCCTGCGCTTGTATGGGAGACGCTTCAGCCCTTGGATCAGCTCACACACGTACGCTGTGCTTCCAGCTGCCCATGGACACATTTGTAAACAGCAAAATTTACCCTAGCAGAGATTGGCTTCAGCAACCTCACAGCAAGCCCAGGCAGGTGGCTTGCCCTGCTCTTCCAAGGTGCGTAAAGCCAATTTTGCAAACAGATGGGAAAGGAAATCCCTGGTAATCATGCAACTATGCCTTCAGCAGCAAATACTTCAGGGTAAGCACTGAAGTTTTTGGGTTGTACTCTCACCCATGACTTAAGCACTCGCAGGCTGCAGAGCAGAAAGCAATCATCTTCAGCAAGTGCATGCTTATCCACCTTGAATTCATAGCTGAGGATCATTGCTGGCAAAGAAATAGCCCAGCAGCCTTTCCAGAGAGCTCCAAAGGCTCCATGACCCACTTACAGTCTCCACTCCTTCACCAAGGCAAGGCTCCATCCTTTCAGTTCTGCTGCCTGGGTTCATCTCACAATCCAGGCTTGCTTGGCCACCTGCAGGCTTCCAGCCAGGCTCCCCGCACAGGAGACCTTCAGGGGTTTCTCTGCAACGCTCCCAACAAGGCTTTTCTGAGCATATGAAAAGGGCATTTTTTCTGAAGATTATGACTTGGTAAAATAGGAGAGGATTTTCCCAGGGACAGCACACAACACATCCACGGCATAAATATCATCCTTTGCCAGACTACGATAAAGAGAATGCAGTTTGCTTTATAAATTTGGCAGAATTTGGTTAATTTTTGAGGATAAACTCAAGTGGAAGGAAATAATAACTTGTAAAGTATAATTTATGTTTTCTAAAGCAAGAAATTTATTTGGAGGGATGAGAACCTGACCAAGACGGCCTGTTAGAAAGGATTGTTAATAATTCCTCCCTGTAAATTATCACAAATATAGATTAGATTATTATTTGAGTATCAATTATGCCTCTATTGGAATACATTTGCTCAGTTCCTGTTTCTACTCATTCCACTGCATTCTATAAAAGCAATTCTTGTTCTTTTCACACAATTAAAGTTCTTTATTATTTGCAGTAGCTAAAACTAGTGATTTTTACCTTAAAATGGCAGTTAAAAAAGTGTTCAGCTCGATTCCTTAATTTTAACTGCCATTGCCTTGTTGTTTAGTTAATGGGTAGGGAATCCCTGATGCTCTCGGGGACTCCTACAATTAATATCGCAATGTCAAAAGGAGGTTGCCTGTAGCAACCTTTTCATTTGCTCGAGTGATTTTACGTGGGTTAATGATGAAGGTATTGTCAAGGTGTACACAGGATGCAAAGGGCTGTGTGTTACAATGCAGTATAATTACAAATAATTTATTTTTAGAATGGCTCCTAATATTGCATTCGAAAAAGAAAACGAGGAGGCCGCTTGGTGGGTTCTTGACCTCCAGGCTCCTCTGAGTTTTTTGCGTTGGTGCCTTACAAAGGGCTACTCGGTAGCAGGCGATGAACCACTGATTAATCTGAGTGATAAGTGATTTCAAAACCCTCTTGAATGGAAACCCTAGAAAATAACCTGCAGAATATTACAGCTATGATCAGCTCCCTGGAAACGTGCTCCAATCCTAAATATTTATGTTGAGCAACCCACGCCACTGGCTTGAAGGAAAAATAAAGGTCAAGATCTCTTCCCTGCATGGAGCCAATGAGGTGCCCAGGCTTTTTTGAGCAGCTGTGCCGTTCACCACGGAGAGGCTGAGTAGCAGCCGGCCATGGGATGGCTTCTCCAGTTTTCTGGGCACAGTTTGGCTTGCTAAGGCGCCTCTTGGTGCTGCAGTGTTTAGTCTGCAGAGCAAGGAACCACGTATGGGAGATGCTCTTCTGTCCCACCGTGCATCTTGCAATGACGCAGACAAGAGAGTATGTGAGACAATGGTCTCTTTTCCACTGCTGGTGGTGCTGAAATCACTACCAAGCACCCAGGTAAGGGAAAAGTGGGCAAAGCCCTGGATTGCGTGGCTGCTCCTCAGGAACTGTGATGCTGAACATTGCGTTGGTCAAACTTCCAGGTAATGGAAGTCGTTTCCAATATGCAGAGCTTTACTTCAGATCCTAAGTGAAACCAGAGCACTGAAGGGTGAATCTGGGAAACAACGCTATCGGCAGAAAAGCTCCACAGGATTCACACACGCATCCAGGGAAGAAGTCCACATGTGACCACTTCTCCTGTCTATGGGGAACACAAGGGTAACTTTGCCTTTAATTAAAATATACCTGCTTTGAAGAACTAATCTTCTTTTAATAAACAAAACTCAGTGTCCTCTGCAGCAACCTTTTTGTGCAATATTAATTAAACGTGGCATCCTTTGACAATGCATCAAACTGGCAGCAGGAGCAAAAATATGCCTTGACAATGCCTGAAAAGGCCAACTGTGAAACCAGATTCCCAGTTGCCACAACTTCCAGTGTATTTTCTTTCTCTTCTCTTTTTTGGAAGTTCTGCTGCGATGTCATTTACAAGATAAACATGCAAAATAAAAAAACCCAACCCCAAACACACAACCTGTGGCTGCGACTTCATTTTCTAGCAGAATGAACAAGCCACTGGTGACTGAGTAGCCCTTGTTCCCTCCATCAGGGGTTCAGCAGGTTGGAGGAGCAGCATGGCCATGAGCTGACAACTGCCTGACAAGGGCTTGCCTTCTCCAGGGTGTGGGAGGGAAGAGGAGTGGCTTCAGCCTCCCAGGGGAGATGTAGCAGCTCCACTGTGGGGGACATGAGAGCTTTAATTCACTTTCGCAGGATTCTCACCTGCAGCTTCACTCATGATATTCCTTCCTGTTCTTAAAGGGAGCCAACAGCAAAGCTGGGGGGGGCTCTTGATCAGGGAGTGCAGGAATGGGATGAGGGGGAAAGATTTTAAAATGAAAGAAGGGAGAGTGAGATGAGATCCTAGCAAGATCCCACCTGTGAGGGTGGGGAGGCCCTGGCACAGGTTGCCCTGAGAAGTGGTGGCTGCCCCATCCCTGGAGGTGCCCAAGGCCAGGCTGGATGGGGCTTTGAGCACCTGGATCCATGGGGAGGTGGAATGGGATGGGCTTTGAGATGCCTTCCAACCCAAATCATTCTATGATTCCTCCTCCTCCAACTCCACATCTCCCCTGAGCAGATCACTCATCTCCTGTCTTTGAGAGGAACTCCCCCAAAGCCCCACTTGCGTAAAAATGATGGAATTTATCTGTCTCTAAAGGCTTGAGCTAAAACTGACTGAAAACAATGGAAAACTCTCAGTGTTGAGACGTGGAACACAAAATAGGGGGCTGAATAAACAAAGATTCACGGTCACGTGGCCCTCTTGTAATATATTAATACACAAACTGCTAATACCCTTCAGCAAATGCACACAGAACTAAAGGACAAGCTTCAGGAACTGAGATCAATCCATTATTCATTTCATTACTGAATGTGTTGCTAGCCACACCAATGGGATTTAATAATGCAATGCAGCACTGAAACCAAACAGCTGCCAGACCCTGGAACACGTCTGAGCTTTGTACCGACAGCACCACACACACCAGGAATGCCGGAGGCCTTTAGAAGAGTTTTTGGAAACTGCTGTGTTGTTACACAGAGTTTTGATATTTTTTGATTGAATTTGTAGCTCCGTAGGCTGTGCAGTGGTATTTTCACTATAGTAAAATCCCATGCTCTGAAATCTCACCATGCCAAAAGCCTGCCTGGGTTCATTTTTAATGACTAATTCTGGCTTTACGCTGACAGCCGCTGGAGTGAGGTTTTGCTCTGCTTTCAATAAAACGGTAAACTGTCTCCAGTTGGGGCAAACAACCAAAAAAAGGAAGGGAGATCTGGCTGCCACCTGGATTTTCTTCAACCTGGCTACAAGGATGAAGGCATCCCTGGTAGCCTGAACTGCCAGCAGCAGCTCGGCTCAGCACCGAGCCCAGCTCCGTGAGCAAGGAGATGGGCTGTAGACCACACCCAACCCGGGAGGATACAGGGCATCACCACCCCATAATGGTCATCATCGCTCTGCTGTGTCCGGCCAGCTGTAGGGCACCCACTGGGCATCGCCAAAGTAACACCTGGGTGAGATGGTGGCTTGGCCAACAGGGCTGGTGCCTCCATCAACAGACATGACACAATAGTGGGTGATGTAAAGTACACCTGGAATGTAACAAACATAGAAGCATGGAATGGTTTGGGTCAGAAGGGACCTTAAAGCCCATCCAGTTCCAGCCCCCTGCCACAGGCAGGGACACCTCCCACTGGATCAGGGTGCTCAAAGCCCCATCCAAGCTGGCCTTGAACACCTCCAGGGATGGGGCAGCCACCACTGCTCTGGGCACCCTGGGCCAGGGCCTCCTCACCCTCACAGCAAAACATTTCTTCCTGAAATCTCATCTGACCTCCCCTCTTTTAGCTGAAACCTGTTCCCCCTCATCCTATCCCTGCACTGCCTGATCAAGAGCCCCTCCCCAGCTTTCCCAGAGCCCCTTTCAGTACTGGGAGGCTGCTCTGAGGTCTCCCCAGTCTTCCCTTCTCCAGGCTGAACAACCCCAATTCTGTCAGCCTGTCCTCAGACGGGAATAAGAAACCAGGACTTGCCAGGCACAAGTTGCTCAACATCATCATATTTCAATATTTATAGAATGCTG
Source organism: Neomorphus geoffroyi (assembly GCA_033558235.1). NCBI lineage: Eukaryota > Metazoa > Chordata > Aves > Cuculiformes > Neomorphidae > Neomorphus > Neomorphus geoffroyi. The sequence goes on from JAUMJM010000038.1 coordinate 1,721,029, forward strand.
TTGCTTCTCAAATGTAAAATTGTGCTGTTATCTCCGTATGTGCAGATTTTCTACAAATGCAGATACATTCACTCCAAATGAGAACTCTTTCAATACCTTCCATTTTTTCTTTCATAATCAAAGCAAAGTCTTTAAGAGCTTGTCTTCATTTTCCTTCCCATAATAAGGGTGGATTTTTTACTGCAGTACACAAAGCCTCAAGCAATGCACCCCAAAACACTGCATTTTGAGGGTACTGTTTCCTGTGTTTAAGAGGACTCAGATCCCCCAGAACCATCATCATTTCTTGTAACCTGGCAGGTTCACATCCTTACTAATTTACGAAGTCTAATGATGCTTTTTTCTTGACAAGTCTACCACAGTTTAATGAGAATTTCCACCCAAAAAGCTGAGTTTCTGAAAATTACAGTTTCCAAAACTGGGATTACAGGGGGGAAGTAAGTTTGGCAGAAAAAAACTGTTACCTTATTGTGCTCTAATCATAATTTCTGCAACTGCTGTCTTCCGGGATGCCTTTAAATGACGAAAGAGGGCCTATTTCTTTCCCCAGGTAACCTCAGTAAAACCAGAAAAGTTTCACTGCTGAAAACGTGCTGAAAGTCTGAAGCAAAACCAGCACCACCCACCCCCAACCCACTTACCTGCCGGCTGATAAGGAGCTGATGTCCCCCTCCTCCCCAGCCTAGGGTTTCTGTCACTATTGCACAAACTTATGCAGATCCACCCTCTACATTTTGTGATGTGAAAGATGTATCTCAGCTTAATTATTTACCCTGTGAAAACACATTTCACTCCAGGCAGATGGCTGCTGGCTGGGACAATTCCTCATTTTCTGGCAGTCTCAGGACCTATAGGGACTGTATGCTGTACCATATAGCTTATGCTGTGTCTGTGCAGCCCCAATCAATCTTCCTTTGCAGGAACTCATCTGGTTTTTAATAGCATCCCTGTCCTTGTTTTATCAGGGACTGTCAACAGCATAAAGAAATGCCTTAATAAATAGTGATACATAAATACTGAAACCCTGTATTTACCACATTCAGTGCGCTTGCTGAGCTGTTCATCATCTAATGTTACTGGTGTTGCATGGCAACCGGTGTTTAAAGGTTTGCTGACTCAAAGAGCCTCTGTACTTTAAAAGGTTTGGTGTATTTGACAGCCTGTAGCTTCAATGGGTCCTTTTTCATCTTTATGTGTAACTGATGCTTGTAATGATTATGAAATCAATTAAACTTTGTTTTCCATAAAGCTGATAATTTAATATTTTTATATTATCATTATTACTACTGCAGAAAAAAAAATTGGGCCTCTTAACAAAGAGGACCCAGGACATTTGTGATAAGAGCTCACTACAAGGTGTCCCTGGAGCAACCTTTCAGTACTTGAAGGGGCCTACAGGAAAGCTGGGGAAGGGCTTTTTTATCTGGGAGTGCAGGGATCGGACAAGGAAGAACAGTTTTAATGGTGGGGTGAGGCTTGGATCAACCTGATGCAGTGGAACACAAACCAATCCCGTCCAACCCAAACCATCCTGTGTTTTGGCTTGCTCTAGGTCCTCTCCCTTCACCAGCCTGGGGATGCATTTCAGTCCCAGCCCAGGAGTCTCCAGTTCCTCATCTGAAGGGGTCTCTTGTACATCCCTCACTTTGAGCAAACAGGGCTTTGGTAGATCAGTAGGGTTTCATAAATTAGGTGGCAGTTGGTTAAAGGGGGAAGAAAATACATCGTGTTTAAATAACCTGAGACTCAATGCTGAGGGAGCAATGCATTAGAAAGGTAATAAACGCACACCTGCCTGGGTGGAGAGGAATGGGAGGAAGCTGCAGCCTGCCTGTCCTTCGTGAAAGTGAGAAAAGCTGCAGGAGGGCAACAAAGCCATGAATCGTTTTGCCCACACGGGGATGGGCAAGCAGGTACCTGGAGCCAGGGCTCTGACTCACAGCTCTGGCTGGAAGCAGACTTAAATCACACCCAGATTTAGGTCAGGAGTCTCTTTTGTGGCAATGGGAGTAGACCCAGGTTAAAAGCTGGGTAAGAATCAAAGCCGTGCATTCCATAAGCCGTAACCTAACGAGCCACAGCTCCAGGCTGGAGGAAGCAGTTCCTGCTGCTCTCAGGCACGCAGTTCGGCTGTCGGGTCTCAGCATGTGATGTTATTAGCTTTGTCAGAGATGACATAAGGTGCACGAGCATCAAGATGGGCATTAAGAGCCTGTAGGACTGTGGCCACAGTTATGGCAACTCATCCGGTGAGCAGCTTCCGATTACCCAGGGATTTTTGCAAAAGCAACCTTATTGACTATTTATTAAACAGGATTTTTTTTTTTTTTTTGCTATCTACCATACTCTGCTTGTTGTTGTTCTGGACTGTGATTCCAGCAGAGGTGAAATGCAAGAGAAAACTGGCACGTTTTGCTAGAGCCCAGCTGGTGGAACACAGGCAACACGTCTTTGGCTGTCTCTGCCCATTGGTACTCGTGGCTGGCCAGTGCCACACTCTGAGGAGAGCATTTCCCAGAGCTTTCGTGTGCGCAGGTGTGATAAGATGCTGGTTTTTCAGCGTTTCCACAGCTGCACAGAGGAACAAAAAGGAACCCAAATCTCTTCTTGAAAAGTCAAGGGACTTAAGTGACATAGCTCGCATCAAGCTCTGCAGGGCTGGGCAGGAAGGCAGTGGGCTGGGCGCAGATGCTCAGTGATCTGCTTCTGACAACACTCCTTTCAAAGGCAATCCAAGGGACGCCAGCTTTGCTCCTCTGCAGGTCACAGTGGCTCCAAACGCATTGTCAGGAGTTGCAGGGCAGCCAGAAGCCAAGGTAAAGGAGATGCTCTGCATTCCTCTTCCTAGATAAAAGGACTCCTGTGTAGAACACGTTTTATTTATAGCTTGGTTATTACAAACTCAGTCTTTCTCCATTTAAAGACACTGGTTTCCACAGAGCCACGCAGCACGCGTTCCTCCCTGTGCAGCCCAGGAGGGAGTTGTGCTTTATTGCACCAGGCACACACAACCCCTACTACAGCAGGGAATGATAAGGCAGCCTTAAATCACAGCAGAGGAAGCAGCTTTATTTCCAATTCAGCACTTGATTATTAAGAGCTGCTTTCCCAATTTGTTTGCTTTTCATCTCATGGCTGAGGTATCTGAAATCTACAGTTTCAACCCTATTTCTGTCCTTTCTTGTGAGGCCAACTCTTTTTATACCCTCTTAAATCTTCTCTTGTGTTGTTTGAAACGCCGTTGTTTCACTGTTCATAATCAAGATGATTCCCCAAAATATATTACCTAGATATATATTTACCCCATGGAGTGAGTCATCTCTAAAATTTCCCTTCAGCACATCTCATTTTCTTGCTGCCCGTACGCCTAGACCACACATACATCGTTTTCCTTGCATTTTCACTATTCCATTCTCTTACAGCAGTAATAACTCTTTCCACAATTAAGATAACCAAGTCTAGTGTACCAGCCAATCCACATCAACTGTCCTTTCTGGTTGGCTTCATCATTCAGAGCACTCCTTATTCTAGAGGGTCATTTGAATACCTCCTGGCAACTACTGAGTTGAATATTGATCTCGGCATCATTCTGCGTTTGTGTGCCTGTCCAGTGCTTCCTGCTAGCTTTATGTTAGGAAATAGCACTGAAAAGAAAGAAGCAGCTTTCAGTGTAAATAGAAAGGGTAAGTCATAAGAGGTGCTAGTTCCCAAAAGGTTTCAGAAGTGCAACTCTCTTTTTCAGGTGTTTATGTTCTCCATTGCATTACTGTTAAATCCCCTTTCATCCACTCTCCCAGACTCTAGGAGTAGGTGGAGACACCAACAACTGGTGGAATTCTTATTCTTCTGTTACTGGGAATAACCCCAAGGAAGGTTAATGGACAGACAGGTAGAAGAACACACTGCCCACCCATGCCAAGGAGCAGCTCTGCTTGCAAGGAACCAGTACCAAAACCAAACATCTGCCAACGATTAGAAGTCAATGCCAAATATTAACCTACATCCAGGCACATCAACAGCAGAAAACAAGTTAGTCCAAGTTATTTGGGAATGCACCAGGATAGCCTCTTACCTTTCTCTTTGGCTCTTGCCTCCTTGCTGTCAGTCTTTGCCATTGCGACACAGCCTGCCTGGAGCACAGCACACACCTCAAACCTCTTCAGTGCAGCCTGGGGTGTTAACGGTCCTGGCAACCCTGTGCCAGGCTGAGGATGAAGACTTTAATTAGCATTCTTATTGATGAAAGAAAGAACACTTAAGCCTTTCCTTTTATAGAAAAGGAACGTGGAGACACTCAAAACTACTGACCAGGGGTACCTGGTGAAGGCAGGAGCTTCCTGCAACTGGGTACACATGGAAAGGTTGGGCAAGTTATAGGTGAGTCAGCACTTGGCTAATTGAGAAAATTAGCTGAAGTGTGTGGCCTACAGCTCAGTACACACTTAAAGATGACCCTGGAAATTGGAATGAGAAAGCTTTCACCTGCTTTTTGAGGAAACAGGTCTTTATGGGTGTTCTGAAGAAACAGCCCACATTGGTATCTCTAAGCATTCCTGATCTGTTTCACCTGCTTCTAATTGAGAGAAAAAAACCCTTTGCAAAATGAGATGGTCTGAAAGAAGGAGATGAAAGCTACCAAGAGGGGAAAGGCAGTGCAAGTGAGTGGCACCTGCCCTGGAAAATGCTGGCTTCTGGGCTGCAGGTTTGGCCGCGCCCTTTGTGCCCAGAAGAAGCAGAAGCAGCAGGCAGCAGGTCTCCCAGCTGACCTAAGGGTGATGGGCTTGTGTCCACCCAGCTAAAACAGCCCCTGGTTTGGGTGTGTATCCAGAGCACATTGAGATCCCCTAAATCCCCAGTGCCCAGCAAGGACTTTCTGAGAGGGAGAAGCACCAGGACTGCACCCCCAGTGGTTCTTCAGCGTTTTGCTTTGCAGACACAACAAGGAGGAACAGAGGGATGCTGCACAGTGCACAAAGCTCACGTCCCTGCCTCCCCAGGGATGGGCTGCGGGGGTGCTGAATGCATGATTTGCTCCATGCCCTGCTTCAGCTTTGAGCCTGGCCTCCTTTACAGCGAAAGATGGGAGGGGGCAGACAGTCTGCTGTGCACAAGGGCTGGTAGGACCGAGCCTTTTGCTCACTGGGGCAAAAAACATTGCTAAAAGCAGACAAACAGCGTGCTCTACCAAAGCTACATGGGGGGAAGACAAGTGAGAACAGTGCCTGGAGAAGTGTGGGATGCTGCGATGGCAGCTGTCAGTTCAGAGGGGGGCTGTTGCAGCAGTCCCCGATCCACGTGCGGAGCCAAGGCAGGAATCAGCATGTTATGATTTATGCAGATGCTTCCTACCAATTAAGTGGCAGCGTGCTTGCAGAATGTGCAGATTTTACACTTGGAAGTCAAATGTAGTCAGGGGAATTCTCTTTTTATTGGTCATATAATGCATGTACATGAATACTCCAGCGGAATATTTAAATGGCATTTTAAGGGAGTAGTTTTCCTTCAGCATCAAGTAAATTGCAAAGAACTCTCAGAGCAAGAAAGCTGCCGTAGTGATGGTGCTTTTCTGGAATAGGGGGGAACCGGGTGGTAGGGGATGGAAGAGGGAATTACAGGTGAGTAGTGACGCAAAGGGAGGTCGGATCCGGAGACACGTGACAGAGATAACGGTGTGCCCGGAGAGTGGGAGAGATGCCACCGAGGGAGGCTCTGATGAGGTCAGCCTGGGAATCCTCATGCTGTAACGAACAGCCGGCTGGTTTCTATAGAAACACCGAGATGGGATTTAACACATTCAATGGACAAGTTTTAATGTCGGCATTAAATAAAACACGCAATGAAATACAGTGAGGGAATCCTTATCACATGTGTGCCCCACAGTTTCCCTCCAGTGTGTCAGCAGTCTGCTCCAGCACAATGGAAAATAAAAAATCATAGAAGTGTACATATTCTTAATAATTCAGCACAATTCTTTTTCTGCATAATTTGACCACAGGATTCTCTTTTTTCCAGTCCTGGGGGTGCTCACCCTTACCAGGCTGCCATCTGCGGCATCTGCATTTGCACGTCAGGGAAGATGTTAAGATTCAAACAGGTTTGGAGCTGATGACACCTGGGCAGATGGGCCAACCCTGACCTGGTCAGGGGCACCAGGTTGTCCTCTCAGTTCAGGAGGGACAATTACCTCTGCAGGGAGCCTGGTCAGAAAAAAAAAGAGTCCTTTGATCCACTGGCTCCCGCCCAGGACCAGCTGTTTCAGGAGGTGGCACCAGCTACTTTGGGGTACCAGATAGGAACCGAAAAGGCAAAGCTATTGCTGTTGCCCCTCTGGGGGGGATATACCAGAACAGCAGGAAGGAGGAGCCCAAAAGGCTGCCCCTCAACAGCTCATAACTTCCCCATTTCTGTTGACAGAGAGGTTCAGCCTTCTGAGAGGTCAGCCAGGCACACTTTGCAAGCACAGAAACGATTCGAAAGAAATACAGAGGAGGCAGCAGCTGCTCTGATGTAACTTGTCCTATCATCTTCCCCAAAGAAGTGCAAATTAGAGCTGGGAAGGTATGAAATGCAATCATCTTGCCTCAGCAATAGAAGGCTGCTTCAGCAAAAGGAGAACAGCTGCCCTTTTCAGAAGTGTCAGCGGAGTGAGCGCTACCAGAGCCCTGGAGCAGGGGCTCCCAGGGACAGGCACTGGGCAAGGAGCAACCATCAGCCTGTCTGTGTGTCCCCTTGGGGTCCCTGGCAAGGAGGCAGCTGGGACTAAGTGACACCTGTCTGTCCTTTTTCTCCCCATCAGTCTGGGCCAACATGAAAAATCTGCAGCTCCAAATTGCTACTGACTGAACAGGGAGAGGAGCTGGGAGCAGCCATCATCACCAGACATCACCCATACAGCCCCTCAAAACAAGGGGGATTGTACATGTGTCTACCCTGATCCATCTTGGTGGTTGAAACCTCTTGGCATAGGCCACATCATTGTGGTTACAGCTTCCTCACATGGGGAGGAGGAGGAGCAGGCGCTGAGCTCTTCTCTGGTGATCAGTGACAGGAGCCGAGGGGATGGCAGGAAGATGCCAGGGCAGGGTTAGGCTGGACATGAGGAGAAGGTTCTTCACCCAGAGGGTGGTGGAGCACTGGAACAGCTCCCTGGGGAAGCAGTCACAGCCTGACAATATTCCAGAAGCATTTGGACAACGCCCTCAGACTCACAGTGTGAATGTTGAGGCAGAGACAGGAGTTGGACTTGATGGTCCTTGTGGGTCCCTTCCAGCTCAGGACATTCTCTGAGCTCCCCAAACCCATGGTGTCAGGTAAAAGTGGGAGTGTGGAAGCTTTTCGAAGGAGGCATTCTTTTACAGTACAGATGATCACAAGAGCAAAATAAATCAACATTCTTTTACCATAAAAATGTTTTACATCACTCAGTTAAAGCCTCTGAGATAAAATAATTTCTCCTGGGTGTTTTCCTTTGCTCTTCTCTCTCTGTCGGAAGTCATTTCAATATTTTACTATCTTAGTAATAAAAAATACATTATGGCTTGCCAGGCAATAGTATTTCAGCAGCTTGCTCACTATATGAAGAAATTCAGAGCAGTCTTTTCTTCACTTTATGCTGGAGATAAAAACCCGTGCCCGAGTGCCAAGGGGCTCTGATGGCAGGAGGTCTTTGCCTGGCGTTGCCACGAAGGCTCTGGGTAATCAGGGACAGCCAAGCCAAATGTTTGTCTCTAAAGGCTGTGGGCAAGGCCCTACTTCTTCCCCAAAGTCCAAATGAAGAAAAGATGAAGGGAGGTGAATCAACACTTCTCTAAATATTTATAAGTCCCTGTTGCCCAATTGTATCTTTTAAAACACTATGTGCTTTAGTGGTCCCAAGTGGAATGGTGTGTCTTTCCCCTAGTGTTAATAAGAGCAGTAAATCTACAATTACTTTATTACTCAGCCCTGCTAAAAATGCAGCAGCCCTTTAGCAAATCTGAGTTTTATAGAACAGTTACTGGATTCTGACATTAGAAAGAGTCTAAGTCAAAGAAGATGTCACTTGTGGTTTTTCAGATCCCACATGTTTAATTTTGAAGCCGATCCTCTATCGTTGAGCTACGGTGTCACTAGAAAGGAATTCCTTAAGCTAAAAAAAGTAAGGTACATCTAGGGTAAAGGACTTACAGGTCAACACAAAAGAGGCTCATTTGTGTTTCAGGACTCTGTGTGCATGTATATAATACATATATATACACACAAATACATATTAAAAAGCTAACAACACTTTTTTGCACAACTTTAAACAAGACCCCCTTCTGTTGGATGTAATGGTATTTTACCCTCTTGGGCAGGAACAAAGGGATAAAAAGCCCCTCAGGCAACAAACATTCCTGTTATGTCATGCAAAGGCCCCATTAATAAAGGATGAGCGAAGAGGAGGGCATAAGTCGTAGGAAACAGAAGCTGAGCTCTGAGTCTAATTAGACCGCTCTCCAAAGCTTCTCGGGAGGCATTTGCTGAGGCTGAGGAGGTAAATATTTTATAAGGGGAGCTCCCTTTCTCTCCATGCTTCTCCTTGTGCCCTCTCCTGAACTAATTACTTGCTTTGTAGAGGGAAACACTGCTAATTTTAGCCTTGTGGGGCCCTGTGTCAAAGCAAGGGATGTTCCTTGGATGACTGGGAAAAGCCATTGGGCTCCTATCTAATCGCAGGGCCAGCTGTCGCTGGAGAAGGAGTCTGTGCAATGACCCGGGGAACGTGCTGTCCTGGGAATGTGGCGTGGTCCCACAGCACGTGGGCAAGGACAGGGCTGGGCATGAAGAAGGAGCTGTCCCTGGCAAGTGGGCACAACACCGTGCCCTCTGTTTGTGTCCCCCAGTCCCTTACTGCTCGTCCACTGGGCCACCCTATCTCTTTCACACACGTAAATCACCCCTCTGCTGTCCCACCCCGTGCAACCGAGGTGGGCAAGGAAGAGACAGAGGAAGCAGCTACTAAGGAATTAAAGTTGTTTGGACAGCAGACAAAGAAACAAGGACAAAGAACAAGAGGGAAAGAAGAGAGGAAGAAGAACTGTTCCAGCCTCTCTAATTAAAGTTGCTTAGAAATCCCTTTGTTCTTCTCCCAAAAGCAAGGTTAAATAAAATACAGAAGGCATTTGCAGCTCTAATAGAGAACAGCTGGAGCCAGCCAGGTTGCAAAGGCAGTGCCTGCACGTGGGAACACGAGGTGCTGAGCTTGGCTGGAAGGGCAAGAGCACGGAGGAGCTTGGGCAGCTCTTTGCCTGCCCTGCCCACCACTAATGAAAGAAATAGAAGGGGCTTACAAGCATCCAGCAAAAAGAATTTGCTATAAATTGGTATTCAGGCGTGTTCCCTGATGCCTCAGCATTCAGCAACAGCATCAAGGCCAAGGCCAGGCGAGAGGGGCATGTGTGGGCTGGAAAAAGCCTCTTATCCATAAGTAGCTGCCAACAGGATCTGAGGAGAGGACCCAGGGTCCCCACTGAGCACTGGCTGCATCCAAACCACGAGGCTCGGGGAGACCGTGCAGATCTCATTGCACCACTGGAAGCTCAGACAAGAGTCTCCTTCTTCCCAGAAGGATGGAAGGAGTCAAACCAAGGGTCCGATTGAAACTCACTCAACAGTGGGAGTCTGGGGAAAATAGAGACTGGTAGTGGTGGATGCCTGGTACCTAACCCAGCACCTCAGGAACTCGTATTGCCTCTCGCTGCTCTGTTCCCTACATTTCTGCTCTCTTGCCTACATTTCATTTTGTATCCCAAGGGAGGCAGGATGCCATGCACGGAGCAACTGCCTGGGGCACAGGGATGAGACATCAAGTCACCACTTGGTAGGAAAACCTGCTTCATCCCTGCCTGCGTGGCCAGGAGTGCATTTCAGTTCAATGGACCTTCTTATTGTCAATGCCCTGCTTAATCCATCACCTTTGAGGCCTCTCAGATGTTTTACCTGTCTCTCGATATATCAGTGTATGAAATCCCACCCCTGGTGATGCCACGGAGTTCATGGCAGTCCTGTCTCACCCAGACTGTGTCTCTTTGCCAAGGCAGGTGCTTCCACCCTTAGCAACATGGCACAAAGGGAACAAACAACATGAAATCAGCCAGAAGCACACATTTTCAGTGCATTGAAAAGAGGGGGTTTTCTTTTTCATTTGAAAAGTACCAAGAAAAGAAGGAACCGGGCCAGCAAATTGATCAGCAAGTGGCCCCCTGCCTTTTGTTCAGAGATTTTTGCAGCAGTCCTGTCCTCCTGAAACCCAGCTGATCCAAAGGACTCTCTGCCTGAGATGTAACATTTCCCTCGTCTCAGAAAATCTGCACTGATCTTTTAACAGGATTTCCCATGGGTTGGCTGTAATGTGGATTAAATAAAATAAAAAAACCCACTCAGTTTTTGGCTTTCAGCTGTGGGCACTCGCTCGGTGCAGCATGCTTTTGTACTAGGGAGAAGATTTGGAAGCTGTGAGGCTGCAAAGAAGAGACATGGTTTGATCTGTGAATGCAGACTCAATCCCTGTAAACTCCTGTAAGTTTACGGCACAGCTTTCGGAGCGAGACAGAAGAGCTGCCAGTGGAGAAGGCATTGCACCTGGCTGCAAAACGCTTTCCACTGATACAAATGCCCAGATTATGAAGAGGCATCACCTTAGCAAAGCCTCTTCATGCTTGTAGCATCTTCTTTTTACTGATTATGAGTAATAACTAAATGCTAATAGGGGGTGAATATTCCCCTCCATCCCCATTCCCAGTTGGTTCCCTCGGGGTTTCCATCCCCTGCTGCTCTCCACCTTGGTCTGAACTCCTGTTGGATGCACCTCGCTTCTGCTGCTCCAGTAACACCATATGGGCAGACTTTCAAGACCTTCAAATGTGGCCTCTTCACAAAGCACAAGCCCAACACAATGGGCCAGGACAGTGTGGTGGGACTGGGTTTTGGGGTGGGAGCAGCCACAGTGCCCCAGATGAAGCCAGCCCTGTGGCACTCTCAGAGTCTGTGCACCTCAGAAAGGCACAGAAACACACCTTGGGACCATCCAAGTTTCCCGTGTTCCCTGTGGACTCCCTACTCCCATCCAGCCCCTACTGTGACAAAAGGCACGGGCAGGGCAGGGAGGAGGGCAGCGTGGCGTTTTTCACCTCTTGCAGGCCTGGCACCCCCAGAGCCATGGGGCACAGCAATGTCCTGATGCCCAGCTGGCCCCACCAAAAGCACCAGAGGCAGCGTGGCACTGGGATCAAAGTCAGCACCAGCAAGCAGCACATCTGGGATGTTAAAACTCCTCCCGCTCCTGCCTCAAAGCCCCCTCCCAACACCTTTGCTTTGCCTGCTTTGCCCCAAGGTGCAGCACAACTGACTTTTGCCTTTAGTCCTCGGGGATCAACAGCTAAAAAAACCCGAAAACCATGAAACAAGTCCCCAGAGCTCGAATCCCTGCGTTATGATCACACTTCAGGCCAGAGGAAAAATTCATCACTAAAGCACAGGCGCGCTCATTAATCTCCCCAAACGCCTTTCTGGTCCCTGTTCCCCCTCTCCCCTCTCTCTGCTCAAGTGTGGAAGAGAGACAGAGCGGAGGGCTAGGACGGCTCCAGCCGTGTGCGTTTCCTTTGCTGCTCGAGACAACTAATGAGATCTGCGTGGGCGAATGTCTCCTGCACGGTGTCAGATCTGCTCTCACATGGATCGAGGCATGTGATGGGAGCACCGTGGGGGGTGTGTGCATGCGTGTGTGCTGGATGCACTCGCGCCGAGCTGGGGGCCGCACACACACGGCAGCTGATGCACAGCCACACCCTCCTCCCTCAAAGGTTAAATCAATCCGTTACTCTCTTTATTAGGCGTTTGCACGCTGAAATCGCTGGGCAGAAGGGGAGGGGGTTCTCTCTTCCCCTTCCTTGAGCTGTCAGAGGAGAGAACTTGATAGGATTCAAGCTTTAACCCTCGTCCACCCCTCTCACAACTCTACCAACCTCTCTACCTTCCCTTTCCACAGAAGGACCCTGAAACGGGCAGCAGTGAAAAGCTTTTTGGAAGCGTGAGCACTGATGATTCCACGCTCGCAGGCTGGGAGCAAGTTATGGACTCTCAGAAATCTGCTTCCAGTGCTGCTGTTCTTTAAAGTCCTTTCCAACTCCAACCATTCTATGATTCTGTGTAAGCTGCACACTGCCTTTTGCTGCTTTGCTCCCCCGTAACAGCTTTCTCTCCATGCTACCCTGCTCTTCTTCCCCTGGGCAGGCTGGAGAGATCAGCTCTGTTCCGCATAAACTGAGCTGGACAGGTCTCAGCCCTTCCCATCACAGACACGCAGCAGGAACGAGCACCCACTGAAGACCTCAGAGAGGTGCTGGCACTCTAATAACACTGGATTTATCACATCAGAGACAGGAGGAGACAGACAGCTTTAAACTGAAAAAAATGGATACCTGGTCCCACAGAAGAGAAAGAAAGGTCCCAGCTGCTCATTTCCACATACACTTAAATCAGTCACGGGCCCAGAATTCTGGAGACAAGTGGAGAGTTGCTTAGGGCTGATTGGTGTTTTTCTGTCACCATGATTTTGTTTTGAAATGTGAGCTGGATATTCAGCCTCTGCAGAACACAATATTTCCGTAAGAATATTTAGGTTATTCCCCATCAGATTTTCAAGGTCCCATCAGAAAAATCAAAAGAAGGCAATTTCCACAGGGTCAAAGTGAAAACTGAATCACAGAATCACAGAATGGTTTGAGTTGGAAAGGCCTTTAAGATCGTCGAGTCCCACCACTGATATAGCCCTGCTAAGTCTGCCACCGGGCCATGTCCCCAGGTAAAACCTCTACTTGTCTGTTAAACACCTGCAGGGATGGTGACTCAACCACCTCCCTGGGCAGCCTCTTCCAATGGTTGACAACCCTTTCAGTAAAGAAACTCTTCCTAATATCCAACCTAAATCTCTCCTGGTGAATCTTGAGGCCGTTTCCCCTTGTCCTGTCACTGGCTACCAGGGAGAAGAAACCAACCCCACCTCGTTACAACCTCCTTTTAGGCAGTTGTAGAGAGTGATAAGGTCTCCCCTCAGTCTCCTTTTCTCTGCACTAAACAACCTCAGCTCCCTCAGCTGCTCCTCAGAAGGTTTGTGCTCTGAATCCTTAACCAGCTTTGTTGCCCTTCTCTGGCCGCGCTCCAGCATTTCCTGCCCTTCTTGTAGTGGGGGGCCCAGAACTGAACACAGGATTCAAGGTGCGGCCTCACCAGTGCTGAATACAAGGGAAGGATCACTTCCCCAGTTCTGCTGTCCACACTATTTCCAATGCAAGCCAGGATGCCATTGGCCTTCTTGAAATCAGTGGTTTTCTCTCTAGCCCAAGACTCATTTGCTGCTTGGCAATCTCACAGACCGTTTTCTTTGCCAGTGTCCAGCACTGTCAGTTCGTGCATCCCTCCCAGCCTTAGATATTTACCTGGATATGAACTTTCCTGGGTGCATCCAGTAACTATTTCCTTAGAGTAAGTTCTACACTAAAAGCAAGAGTTAAAATTTTATACTCAATTACCTAAGAAACAGGACACCCAGCAAAAATCCATTTACACAAACCTCCAGTGAATGTTTCAGCTAAAAATAAGCTCATTTCCTGCAGTTAAAGCTCATACCTGCTGCCGGAAACCTGAATCATGCCGCTAGCAAGATATCAATCTCCAAACACAAACAGCACCTTTGGCTTTTGAAAACTATTTGGAGATCAGTGGGTGGATCCTAATAGGTTACATAAACTGCCCTGGAAGGGCTATGAGTGAAATCATAAGTGGCAAAGCCAGTGCAAATCAGAACTGGATTGTCCATCTGGGGTAAATCAGTAGAAATCCATGGACTTCCAGGGACCCCTGTTGATTTGTCGCAGCTAACCCATATTTTCCCTGTAAGAAGCTTTTAATTTCATGTAGTGGTGGGATGAGGGGGAATGGCTTTGAATTGAAAGGGGGAGATTTAGATTAGACACTAGGAAGAAATTCTTCACCATGAAGGTGAGGGTGGGGAGGCCCAGGCCCAGGTTGCCCAGAGAAGCAGTGGCTGCCCCATCCCTGGAGGTGTTCAAGGCCAGGTTGGATGGGGCTTGGAGCCCCCTGATCCAGTGGGAGGTGTCTTCTAATCCAAACCATTCTATAATTCTATGATCTTCTGTGACAGCATTGGAGCCTCTTCAGTGCTTGTTTTGGTAGGAAAGGTGTCTCTTTATCAACCGCTGGCAGTCTGGCTCTGGCTGTTTGTTACTTCAGCCTGATGTTCCCCTTGAGAGCCAGATCCCAGAACCGCATGAAAGTCCTCCCACTTCCTTGGACAATGAAGCAACATTGCAGATGAAACACTGGAGGAACTCTTTTGCCTTTTTTTTTTAAATCTCAGCTTGTTTATAAGTTGTCCTTTGCTTTGATCTCAGAGAGTGAGTTCTGTTACCCTTTCCTGAAGAAGATGCAGTTACATTTAAACAGGATGTGGGGTGCGTGTGCAGAGCACTGAGATCACCAAATAAATGATGAAAGGAAAATAAAGAGGCCAGAGCATGGTGTTTGAAGGATTCTCTTTGAGACAGCTTCACCTCACCACCTGGCAGGCAGTTAGTCATCTTATTTTTTTCCTCAGTGGGATTAATTACATGGCAGGCAAAATTCAAGGAGTGCAATGTCAAAACTTATAGCTTTAGCATGACTTGTCCGGGTCAACACAACCCAGCTGAAAGCCAGCATGTGTCATACAGCATGTTCAGTGCCTTAAAGCAAGAGCAACGTGACAGCAATGGGCATGAAGAAGTCTGACATTCTGGGTACTCCCGGTGAGCATCACTCTGTGCTGCGTCCCAGCAGAGGAATCTGGCCTGGCGCTCACTGCCTCACTGGTTTTATATAGACAACATGCATCACAGAATCATAGAATTATTTGGGTTGGAAGGGACCTTAAAGATCATCCAGTTCCACCCCCCTGCCATGGGCAGGGACATGAGTACCGTGGCTGGAGCTGAATTGCAGATGGATGTTCTCTTCTCTCATCGCATCGTGTCCTAAGTGGGAAGGAATTGCGGGAGAGTGGATAGACTGGCTCTGGCAATCTTTTCCAGCGCTGTTTTCCCAGCAGGCTAAATACACCGGGGCCATACTTGTTTTGGGATGTCCCATGGGAATTTCCCAGGCGACACGTACGCAGGACCAGTGGCAGCTACGCAAACACAGGGAGCTCACACAGGTCATCTGCTCTGGCGGCTGCTTCCCACCCCCCCGCTAAGGGGGGCACTTGCTGTTACCTACAGTTTACTTTCACACGTAATTGGCTGTTTGTGAACCTCTCTTTGCCATGGCAGTCTCTGATTTATGCTGCTACGTGAAGCATTAATTAACAGCAATTTTGCCTTCGTTCGAGCTCAAAGAGAGCAGCTAGTGAAGTGTTCACACATTCAGATGCTGCTTTTGCAGCCCGCCGAGAGGTGCTCGCCGGCTCCCCTTTCGAAGCTGCAGCCTACTTGTGCTGACCCTGCTAGCTCAGGGGACTGCGACGGTGGTTTTTCTCACGTTCCCCAACTGGAAGGGCTGTTGGTCTGTTTTCACATCTTACAGTATGTTTCTGTGCTAGTGCTATTTTTTCAGTTGGTTTCCCAAGGAAACAAGGCTTACGTGTTTATCCTGTGTTTGTGCATGAGAGATAAAAGAGAATTAGGCTCCTTTTAATAACTATTAAACCTGTTGGGCAGTTGCACCCAATTTAGGCAACAAGGTTAGAGATAGCATCTTCGATACAGATTATCTTCATGCAAACAGGCAGCATTGAAAGTAAAACCCTGGCTTTGGGTCCCTGCTGAGAAAGAAAGAACCTGAACCAGTGTGAGCTTAACCCCACTGTGGACACCTGAGAATCCGCACAACATGACCCAGCTGCACAAGAGAGACCAGCTACCTATCAACATTATGTGAAAGAAAACGAAGAGTGTGAAGCATTTATACAGTGACTACGGGTATAAAATATACATCGGAGGGACAGGGCGAGGAAGAGGACCACGCTGGAGTCAGGCGGGGGAGATCTGATCATAGGATCATAGAATTATCTGGGCTGGAAGGAATCTCTAAGCCCATCCAGTTCCAGCCCCCTGCCACGGGCAGGGACACCTCCCACTGGATCAGGTTGCTCAAAGCCCCATCCAACCTGGCCTGGAACACCTCCAGGGATGGGGCAGCCACCACTGCTCTGGGCAACCTGGGCCAGGGCCTCCCCACCTTCATCGAGAAGAATTTCTTCCTAATGTCTAATCTAAATCTCCCCCCTTCCGATTTAAAGCCATTTCCCCTCATCCTATCACTGCTGGTAAAAAGCCCCTCCCCAGCTTTCATGGAGCTCTTTCACCTTCTGGAAGGCCTCTATAAGATCTCCACAGAGCCTTCTCTTCTCCAGGCTGCACAAGCCCAACTCTCTCAGCCTGTGCCCACAGCAGAGGTGCTCCAGCCCTCGGATCATCTTCCTGGCCTCCTCTGGACCTGTTCCAACAGTTTCGTATCCTTCTTGTGTTCAGGATTCCAGAACTGATGTTGCCCCTTGCAATACTGATTGAAACCCAAGGTTTTCAATCCCTAACTCCGTTTAAAGTCCGAGTCCTTTGATAAATACCAAAATTGCCTTAGGCCCCTAAAGTTTGAAAATTAGAGCTTTCCTGAAGATTCCTTTGTTACCCTCCTGACGCTGCCTCAGTTGGCCCCAAAAAGCATCTGCAGACAGAGATCACATGGCTGCAAATAATTTCTCAACTAGCTTCTGAGAAAGCTTTCGATCACAGGATCTTCCTACTCTACCACGTGCTCCCTTCCACGTGGGCAACAGCTTTGGTGGTTGTGGGGGAAGGCGGCTGGGACGGGAGGGCAGCAGGCAGCAAGGTTCAGTTCCGTGTGTAAAAGGAAACGAAGAAGCAGATCCAAAGCAAGAGACAAAAAGGGTTTTTCCAGCTCCGGAGTGGGCAGTTCAGCAGACGGCACACGGCATGAGGATATTTCTTTCCTTGCTGATTTATTCTTGGGTTTTCAGGCTGTTTTATTGAAGTTATATTCCAATACACACCGAGCTTGGATTAAACTGATTTCCCTTCCCTCTATTTACGAGACGGCAAAGGATCAGGGCACCACTGGCCGGTGCAGAGCAGCTGCTGTGCTGAGCGCTCTGCTCACCCGACACACCCCACTGAGTTCAGCAAATTCTCTCCAAGGCTGTGCTAATGCCTTCTGCATAAGAGGGGATTAGGAAGGTCTGCCTCAAACTTCACAGACCCCTTCCTGCTCTGCTGTCCTTCCTGGACTCTGGCCTTTGCAATAAGGGATAAATCACTGCAAGGTTTAGCCCTGCTGCATGTTCTTTCGCAGGAGCTGTGGCTTCTGTTGTTCAGTCATCATGGCCAAAAAGTTTATTTCCAACTTGCTCCTGGAGCTGCAGTGCAAACCCAGCCTGTGGGTTTGCTGTGGCTTGACACAAGCTCACTGAATCATAGACTCATGGAATGGTCTGAGTTGGAAGATCCTAAGATCTCATCTAAAATATCCCCTCTTTCAGTTTAAATTCGTTACCTCTTGTCCTATCACTGTACTCCCTGTCAGCTTTGGGATACATAAAGCTCCAAAGAGCCCCAGTTTTAGCCTTAGATTCAGGCTGTGGATGCTTGGTGGGCAGGTGTAGGCTGAGTTCAGGACCTTGGATCTCACTCTCACCTGCCTGGCTCTCTGCCGCTCATGTTCCTGGTCTCTTGCCCTGTTCCATGTTCCCACTTGGTAAAACGGGGATTCTGCTGGCAAAGTTTAACTTTTGTATTAGGAAAAAAAATATGTTTTAGGAGGAATTATTAGCTCCAAGTCTCTGCCTGTTTGTCCTTTTGGCTCATCAGCCAAACCAGTGGCAGCAGCAGGGCTGTGAGCCCCCTCCCCTCCATGCACTTCACGCAGCCCCCCCCGAGCTTTCATCACCAGAGCTCTCCGAGCTCTAATTTCTGTGCTGTTCCCCAGAGTCAAAGAGCACAACAAGACCTTGGTAGATATTTTCTGCTTTTAAATCTTCCAATTAAAATTCATAACTCTGCTGCCTGCTAAAAACCAAGGACTAGCAGCGTTGCTACTGTGGTGATATACCGTCCATGTTTCCATCTCTGGTTAATCCATCAGCCGAGCAGTGAAAAACAGCTTTGTGGCTTTATTCCTGCCATTTGCAGATGATCTCCAGGTACCAACCCCCTTTTCTCCCACACTGTCTAACATCAACGTAACGTAACCTCAGAGCAGTTCGACTCAACCTCTGTTCAGCTTGGGAAACAGATGCTTTGATTTTAGACTAAAGGAAGCTCAAAAAGCTCATCCTGCTTTCCCCCCTGCAAATATGTACATGGTCTAAGAAATGATGCTGCCTCTCCCTACAAACCTGGCTGTATTTTATCCTCACGACTCCAACACCGCTATTTCTGCTCTGCTGATGTTGCTCTTTTTTTTAGCTTAGAAGGCAGGCATATTCTGAATTCACCTTCCAGGTGGTTACTGTGATGGATAGTTTTCCACAGAGGTAAAGGCTGAGCCAAGAGGAAGGAGAGGAAAGCCCTGTGCAGCCTTGCCCAGCACATGCAGGGAGACTGAGCTGTCACTGCCATTAATCAGAAAGCTGTCAGCACCAAGAGCGACTACTCCAGAGACCCACTTCTGTTGCTGAGGGAAATAATAGCCCTGGGGAAAAAAAAAGAGCCACGGACAGGAAAGGCCTCTGCAAGGGACTCTATAAATGCAGCAGCTTCCTGGTTCTGCTGAGAGTTAAGGGCTTGGCTTCACTTTTTAATGAGCAAAGAGATTATTAGAAAAGGACACTTGCGCTGGGTGGAGCTGATAAGGCGCAAGAAGGTTTAATCCCCAGTTGCCACCCATCCTGCTGCTCTAAGGGCTGAATTCCTAGGGAGAAAGCATGGAAAACTGGAACCTTTGTGCCCACCTATCTCAAGGTGATGGTTACACTTTCATGTACTCAAAACCAGCTTCACTGTGTCAGAAGCCTCACTGGGCTGCAAGAGGAGATGGTGTAAGAGAGCACTGCACAGGCAGTGCTTCATTATGTTGGTAACACCTCAGAATAATTCTCCTTCGAGCTATACTAACCCACCAGTCTGGCAGTAATAAAGTATTTATGCTTGCAAAATGCATAATTTACCCATATGGAGCATTTACAAGCCACACTGATTTCTCATGAGTATATGCATATGTTCCTCTAGGTATCCATGCCTATATATTTAGCTGTATTAAAAAAGACATACTTTGATTGCATCTGATTTGTTGAGTGATCGAGCTCACGCGCACCTCCGGCTTGTTGTCGTTGTTATTTACCACTCTCCCAATCTGGATCATCTGCATTCTTTATTACTCATGATTCCAGAGTTTCCTCCAGGTTATCGACGTAAGTATTGACAAGGCACTGGGATGAGAAGCCATCCCTGAAGGCCAGCACTGGGCACGGCCTCACTTAGTGCTGCCTCTCCATTAGTGATTATAGCCAGAGATCTATTTTGCATATGCTAACAAGGACCTGCCAAAGATTTCAAGGGAGGTAAAACTCAGACCCATGTGAGTTGTCACGATTCCATAAATTGGATTGTGTTGAGCTTTTGCTCAACTGCCAAGGTTTTCCATTGGAGGTAAGGCAGGGCAGAAGCAAAGAGATTTCATCTAATTTCATGGGAAATTTCCTTCTTTAAGTGGGTTTTTGCAGTGGAAGAAATGCTCATGTATAATGAATGTAAGCAATCAGCACAGTCCCAGCATCCTTGTCACTGCCTGGAACATCCATAACCCGATGAGCAGAAATGTCTTTCCAGGTATCATGGAAAATGTATCAAAATATATTCTACGTTGTCCAGAGAAATAATTAACTCAAGAATCAATTTGGCCTTGCATATGCTTTTTCTTAGTAAATCATTGAGCCATTAACCTTGAGAAAGTCACTACATTGTCCTTATCGAATTCAGGTAAAGCAGCATTTAAAGTAATATTTAGAAGCAATATTTATTCAAAGTTTATTAATACACACTCAGCTCCTGAACTATGACACCAAATTAGCCTTTGTGCTTCCCATGCCACCTGCTCAGCATCACCATCCTCTGCTCCCCTTTCCAGGGACTGTCAGGAATGAGGTAAGAGCAGTGAAGAAGTAGATAGGTCCATCTTCCATCTAAAGAAAGCCTTAGTGATGCATGTAATTTGGGGGCAGATTTATTGTCACGGTCCAACACAGAGCATGCCACTTTGATGGAAGAGAAATTTTTCATCAAGGCTTATAAGCCTCATTCAAACTTCTTTGAAGTCACCAAATAAGTGGGACCCTTCCTATAAGGTCTTGGATTGGGCACTCGATGCAGGTTAGTATTATTAAGGCATAAGTTGATGGTGCTTGTTCCGAAGCCACTTCAGTATCAGAAAAATCTTCTCATCTGGCTCACTAATGTCAGCAGTCCTGGATAACACCTGGAGTGGATACCAGGCGGTGCTGAAGGGAAAAGGCAAGTCGGAAAAATTAGAGACATCTTTGAGGAGAACTCACTGGGAAACAGAAGGCCAAAGCAAATGCTGTCCTGCTCCTCCAAGGATCAAGCACAAGTGCCATCTTCTTGTGTAGCACAGACACGAGTCCCAGAACAACATTTCTGGAGTCAGAGCACCCATCCTGCCTCATACCTGACCTACTTCTAAAATCACCCTTTCCTGGACGTAGTAACATCACCTCCCAGTATCCCCTTGTAACTGGTGGAATAACAGGCATGGACTCTCCACAGGTGGCCCAGCTTTATTTTGTCACTTCCTGGACTCAAGACCAGCGTCTGCTTGTCTTCTCTTCCCTGAAAAGAGGAAGAGAGGCTTTTCATTGCCCTTCTAGCTGTTCTGGGACACCGTGACCATCTCCCAAACATCCCATCCTCCCTCTTCTCCGTGGACACGGAAGAGCCAGTGGGTCTCACATGTTGTGTTGGTGTTCTGGAGTGACAGCAGCGTGGTCTGAGCTGCTGCAAAAATGCAGTTGTTTTGTGTGTACAGGCAAAGACTCATGGATTGAGACTGTACTTCAGGCACTCTTGCAGAGTGAGTACAGCTGGAGGGAGAACAGCCACTAGATTTTGCGTCATGTCCTCTCCTGGAGGCAGTCTCACCCACTGAGGCTTTGATCTTCGTGAGGGATTTCTCCCATTTCAGATGGGAAGAGCCGAGGCTGCAAATTGAGAAGCTCTGAATGCCAGAGGGGAAGAAATGGCCTCAGTGACTTAAGGAAGCTTTCCAAACTCCACTCCATAAAAAATATCCCCCTCCAATCAAGTCAAGTATCGAAACTGGATATTTTTCATGGCCTGAGAATGAAAATAAATGTTAAAAAAGTAATTCTGGGCTGTAAAACCATTGTAAGGGATACGAAAAGAGGGTTCAATTTGATTCAGATGTCTTTGCCACTTTTCTTTTTAAGCTGACATTGACTCTTTCCTTTGTCCTACATATTTTCAACTTATTTTGAACCCTAAATCAAAACATCTTTTGTTTAAAAAATACAGACGTGCTTGTTTCAACAGTTTCAGTGCCTCCCTCCGAAGGAAATGGTTTTGAACTGAGAAATTTGTCAAACAATTTTGGCTTTAATAAATTATACTTTTCTAAAGGGAAAGAAACCACAACAACTAACATTCCACAAATATAAAATTTAAAAAATTCCGACCACTGACCAGTTCTTGATCTGGAGAACTTCAGGGAGTGCAGGGATAGGATGAAGTGGAACAGTTTTACACTGAAAGTGGGGCGATTTATATTAGATTTAAGGAAGAAATTTGTTTGTGAGGGTGGGGAGGCCCCGGTCCAGGTTGCCCAGAGCAGATGTGGCTGCCCCATCCCTGGAGGTGTTCAGGGCCAGGTTGGATGGGGCTTTGAGCACCTGATCCACTGGGAGATGCCCTGCCCATGGGCAGGGTGTTTGCAACAGAATGATTTTTAAGGTCCCTTCTAATCCAGACCATTTCACGATCCTATGATTCATGTTTCATTCCTTGTGTGGAGAACAAATAAATATTCCAAGGCTGTGACTCGCAGCTCCTGACTTGCCCCATGGTGCACAGAGACAGCTCTAGGTCAGGGAAGGGTATGGCTCAATTTGGCTGTTCAGTCATCGCCCAGGGAGCCTGGAGAGGGAAGCCTCTTCTCCCACACTCTGCCTGCACAGCTCGGGGCTTTGCATTGCAAATCCTCTGCGGAAGCGATTCCATCCTTGACAAAGAAAAGAAAGAAAATATATTTACTTAGGAAAAACAAACTTGTGTTTGCTGTCACAGAGGAAAACTGCAAACTAAGACAAGATGTCATCGTTTTGTTGTCGGGGCACATAGGTGAAGTCAATAGCAGCCTACACAGGGCTTGTCCTTGAGGGACGACTCAGGAAAATCTCCTGGTGAGGAGCGGAAGGGACTGATCGGCTCTGCTCGCTGCCTGGGCACAGGTCAAGAAATAATGAATCTTGTGCATGGAAAATTTAGGCAAAAATGTTGGAATGACGGCTGTCAAAGGGGAAGGTGAATGTCACAGGACCTGCGTGGGGCACTGTGGGATCTGTCTCCAGGGCTTTTTCTATCAGGCTGCTCCCATCAGGGATGGCTGGTCCTGCCCTGAGACAGAGGGTACGGCAATCTAGAGATGTTTCATCGTCCCTCCCAGCCCCATTTCTCAAGGTCTCTAAAAGGTTTCTGCTATAACCAGGGCTGTAATGCTTCTCATTCGCCTGTTCAGGCCACGGAAGGACTCCAGGAGGGAGCACAAGACACTGGCAGCCAATATCAGGCAGACTGGTTGTTAAGGGCAGAAAGAACTTGTGGGTGGCAAGATACTCACGGCAGACATTTCAGTGTTTTGTCACTGTGCTGCTTTGACTCTTCCACAGCCTGTTCCACATTCACAACACCCCACTGCTGTGGTGCCCCTGCCAGTTTTTCATCTGTCTCCCACAAATGTCACTGTCGGTGAGGGGAAAATCCAGCAGGCAGCAGAGGTCCAGGAATCCACGTTTTGTTGGCTCCTATTGAAACAGGGTTGGATTTGTAGGGAAAAAAATCAAACTGTGACATGTCTCACTTCACAAAAATCATTGTCATGAAAGCAGTCTGTGCCAGATAGGACCTAAAATCTGGCGTAAGAATGGGGGTGGTACCCACACTATAACTGGTTACTGTTTTGCAGAGGAGATAAATGGAGACATACCAAAACCCAGGCTCTCTTAAAGGACAGACTCCTCACAGAACCTGTTCTGACAGAATTTTTTTTTCTTTGTAGCTCAGGACCAGAATCAAAGAAACATGGAATAACGGAATCATAGAATCACAGAATGGTTTGGGTTGGAAGGAACCTCAAAGCCCATTCAGTTCCACCCCCCTGTCATGGGCAGGGACACCTCCCGCTGGATCAGGGGGCTCAGAGCCCCATCCAACCTGGCCTGGAACACCTCCAGGGATGGGGCAGCCACCAGTTCTCTGGACAGCCCATGCCAGGGCCTCATCACCCTCACAGCAAAACATTTCTTCCTAAAATATCATCTATTTCAGCTGAAAACCATTCCCCCTCATCCTGTCCTTGCAATCCCTAATTAAAAGCCCCTCCTCAGCTTTTCTGGAGCCCATTTCAGTACTGGAGGTTTGTTCTAAGGTCACCCTGGAACCTTCTTTATTCCAGACTGAACAATCCCCTCTCTCGGCCTCTCTTTACACAGGAGATGCTCCAGATCCTTGTGGCCTCCTCTGAACTTGCTGCAACAGCTCCATGTCCTTCCTTTGCTGAGGACTGCAGAACTGAACACAGGGCTCCAGGTGGGGTCTCACGAGAGCAGAGTAGAGGAGCAGAATCCCCTCCCTTGCCCTGCTGGTCCCACTGCTTTGGATGCAGCCCTGGAAGTGACCCAGTCTACAGGGAATGAGAGAGCAGTCACCGCTGAGAGTGAGAAATAATTACTTTAAAACTGAAAAGTAATGGTAACCAAGATGAAGAGGCAAAACATGGTGCAGCCTTGACAGAAGTCTGTCTCTATGTTGCCTTTCATAGAATTACACGGGTGACCTCTGCAGCTGCAAATGGAGTGACAAACAGCAAATGACTCAAGAACAGAGGAAAAATAACACTGAGATATTATTAACCCTGAAGTAAATAGTTGATGAAGCAACGCAAGCAGCCACTTCCTCATCAGAATGCCACAGTCCTGACCTTGGCAAGAAATCAAGCGGACCCATCCAGAATAATCTCCCCGCTTCACATCCAGCATAATTTGGAAGTTATGAAGTAGTCAAATACTCTAGTGCCCTTGCTGAGTTTCCATTTATTAAGTGGAGTAGTCAGCGTCATTCTCGCCTTTTCACGCCACAACTTCTTGTTAAAAATACAAAGGTGCAGTGGAAGAAAAAGATCAGGACCTCGAGAATGAACATTTGTCAATTGAGGAGTCATACAGACGGAAAAGTGTTATGATAAGACTGGAAGGGTGCTACAAAACAAAACGTGGCACATATAATGATTTGGTTATTAAGAGCAGCTCTTTCCAACTGCCTCCTTTGAAGGAACAGTTTATTCAGTCTCTCGCAGACTTAAGAAATACAGAAGCAGTTGGACCCAGGTGTGTCCGCACAGTCAGTGGGCAGCGTGGGCAGCCTCCACCCAGACTCTTCTCCAGCAGGATGGGTGCCCAGGCGTTGGGATGGAAGCCTGCCCAAAGCGAGGTGTGACCGTGCAGGCTCACTCTACTGATGTAAGGACAACCGCGTCCTACTCCTGGCTCTGTGCTCGACCCAGCCGTAGAGATGCCTTTACATTTGATTCTTGACCTTGGGCCATTTCCAGCTTGCAGAGCACACGTGCATTTGCATTGCGCACAACCGAGTTCTGCCAAAGTGACTGCAGAGCTTTTGTTTCATCAGCACGGTTTCAATCGTCTCTTACTTTTCTGTTGCTCCTTTAATGAACAGCATTATTGGCATTTCAATACTGGGAATTAACAAAACCAGACAATGAGATGATTCAGTCCACAAGTGCTTTTGCAGGTTCGTGGCATTCTTGTTCATTTCAGTAAAGCCATTCCTCGATCGTATTTGGGCAGTGGCATTGCTACAGTAGCAGGATCATTACTGTAATTGTCACAAATCGTTAACTCAGCGGGTGCCACAGTGAAGTGCAGTTCGTTCAAAAATGAAATACGTGAACCAAGCAGCCCCAGAAAACAATATAGTCCTTGGAATAAATGTCACAGGAAGCTTTACAATTCATCCTGCTTTTAGTAACTTCATGTGGCTTTAGTTGTCACTGTTTTGCGTACAATTAGCAAGGAATTTGCCTGCCTGAAAATGACTGGGCACAAGAAGTCATCCTGTCTGCGACGCCGCTGAGATTTGAGCTGGAGCTCCCTTTGCTTATGTGCTTTTACCGTATCTACACCTGTGCTCATTTAAGTACAGGAGCTGCTGGAAATGTCAGTCAGGCTTTGCTGTGATTGCTGTACTTGTCAGTGATGTCTTGATAACACCGATAACCTTCCTTCCCAGCTCTGTGTGTGCCTGCACTATATAATACGAGGCACGAGAACAGCTGCTGCTACCTGGATTTCTCATTTGGTCAAACCTTCACCCCCATTTGGTGAAGTCTTTCTGTAAAATTAAATGAGAAGAAGTCTGGAAAAAAATCTCCGTAACTAAAAGCCTTTTGTTTAGAGAAGGTCAAGTCTAAGTCTAAGCAGATGGAGCCCTCTTTCAGCTAACACTTCTGAACAGTAAACAGATAAGGGTAACAGTCTTTAACTGATTTTACATCTCCGTGCATGCACCTAACAGTGAGCAAAGAATTTCCTGCACACTCCTTCCTCAGGCGGTGGCTATGGAAGGCTGAAATTTATCAAGGTGATTTTCGATTTCAAATGTCATTTTTTTTCCCTCCGGAAGCCAGACTTTTCTATTCTCATGGATGTTTTCTCATTTTCTGATTTCTTTTTTAGATATTGCCTCTCCCCATTCCTGTCTTTTCTCTCTTCACTCTTTCCAGAGGACAAGGGGCACAGGTGACTAAAACCAAATCAATAATTTTTCGTAACTTACCACATGTAGGTGCTGGAGCATGTCCAGAGGAGGGGAACAAAGCTGGTCAACGGTCTGGAGAACAAGACTTACGAGGAGCAGCTGAGGGACCTGGGATTGTTTAGCCTGGAGAAAAGGAGGCTGAAGGGAGACTTCATTGCTGTCTGCAGTTCCCTGAAAGGAGGGTGAGGTGAGGTGGGTGCTGGTCTCTTCTCCCAAATAACAAGAGATAGGATGAAAGGAAAAGACCTCAAGTTACACCAGGGGAGGTTTACATTGGATACTAGGAAATATTTCTTCACTGACAGAGTGGTGAAGCATTGGAAGAGGCTGCTCAGGGCAGTGGTGGAGTCCCCATCCCTGGAGGGGTTCAAAAAGCGTGTAAATGTGGCACTTCATGCCATGGTTTAGTAGGCACGATGGTTTTGGGCTGATGGTTAGACTTGATAATCTTAAAGGTCTTTCCCAACCTTAATAATTCTGTTATTCTATGATACTAATTTACAAAAGGAAGACATGTCTTTCCAGTTAAGTTCCCTCCAACTTATTTTACCTTTAAATTGTCACAGCTTTGACAACTTCATTGCGACAGCAAGATCTACTGAACAAAAATGACATTCGATGTGATGCATATTGGTGACCGAAGATCACCTTTCCCCATTTTTTCCCTTATGATGCCTCCAAAGCTGCAGTCCTTTAGTTGACAGATGGATTGTATGGTGATCATCTGAGATACAAGCCTAAATTCCCAGTGAGTCTGGAAAACCTTCTGCAGAGTGTGGGAGCTGGTGGCCGGTTGGAAAAGGGCTGGAGAGAAGGCAGTGTAAGAGCTGGCTGCAAGGCAGAGAGGATTCCTCATTGTGCTAATATTTTTGTTTGCATTTATGCTGGAAATAAAGCAGTATTCTTCTTTCAGAATCAATGTGCTGTCAAGAAGCCACTCATCTGAGCTAATCCAGTGCCTACGCACATGACAGTGAAAAGGCCAAAATCCCATTCCTCTCGTGCTGGGGTGAGACGGTGCTGTGTCACAGCCAGGCACTAATGAGATCAAGTTTAGGGTTTGGGGCTTGCTTCAGGCGTCACCAGGCTTCCCATAAGATTCCTACAGACGCTCTCTCTGATAATTCCAGGGATGATGTTTTACAGTAATGATGAAATATTGCTTTTGAGAGCACTGCTTTCACAAATAACAGCAATTGCATTCCAAAGAGCAATTCTGAGACTGGCTGTGCAGGTAAATTACCTGAAATATCTATAAGGACAGTCAGATGAAATAGCTGGAATAACACTAGGGCTCGTATGATGCTCTGGGGGCAGCGAAAATACTGTTCCCATAAATCCTTTAAGTTCAACCTAATAACTTCCTCAGGGAGCTGACAGCCCTCCCCAAAAGGACTTTTTCTTTAAATTTCTTAATGTGCAAAAGTAAATACTTGATTTCATCTGACAATGGCAAGACAGATGTTTTGCTTAAGGATGGGAATGAGTCAAGGTCTTCCCTGCCTCCACTGCAGTCTGTCCTTGGCTACTTAGTACCGAAGTAGCAATCTCTGCAAGCACACACTTGGAGGTCAGGCTGGACTTGGGGGTGCAACGACTGTCACCGAAGGCTGTCTGGGCAGCTCTTCACTTGGTTGGATCCAGGCACGTTTAGTTTATGAAAAGGAGTCAACTGAGCTGGAGAAGATGGACTGTATTTAAACGACTGAAAGCTTGCCTAATTTCTGTTGCCCAGTGCTTCATTTTGGCTGGCTCTAAGCCTTCAGAGTGGACCTGCCACTGGAAAAAATGAAATAAGGCTCCATTCAGGAAAGTCATTCAGACTGGAACATTTGCTTGCAGTCCTGCAAAACTGCTACTGCATGGCCAGGGCGTATGAACAGCCTGTTTTTCAAAGGAAGAAGAAAAACACTGGAAATGTCAAAAGGGAAAGGCTGGGCAGAGCGTAGCTGTTCCCTGTGCTGTGATGGGTGCACGGTGAACCTTGAGCAAGAAGTTACAGGACCTGTGATCCAATGAGTACAGACTTAGGTTGGGAATCAGAAAGATTTTAACCACTAGAGGAGTGGATTTTCGGAGAGTCTCTTCACAGCAGTAATGAGGGCAGGCTGTCAGATGTATTTATGGACAGGTTCACGTACCACGGCGCTTGAACCAGTTGGCACTGGTCACCACAACCCAGTAAGGCTCTTTTGGTCTTAATGTTTACATGCCCTGTGCTGGTGGGAGGGAGCACCGGTCCCCAGTGCCTCCATGGCAATCTTCCTGGGGAGCAGAGATTGACTCCTGCATCCTTCACACTTCTGAGATCAGAAATCATTAGAAATTCTGTAATAAGGACACTGAAACAAAAGAAGAGCAGGAACACTGTCAGCCTTGTCAGATCCATTTATTTTCTGGGCACTCTGCCTCCTGCTCTGTATTTTTGATCCTACATGAACAGACGAGCAAGACAGGGAGATGTAATGCTCTCTGTAGTTTTCTGGGATCCAAATACATCATACACTTTGCTCAGGCTGCAACAATCCTCAAATATTGGTGCATTCCCAAATCAGCGCTGTTTCTTCTGGGGAAGAGTTTGTTTTGCTTTGAACTTTGCTTTTGTTTCTCTTGGAGCTGCAGGACATCGCACAGCTTTTCTAAGGACAAGATCACAGACGATGCACTGTGAAGATTAAGAGGACTTGTTTGTGGGGATACTGTGGTTTTGTTAATGGACAAAAAAGGAGATTTTTGGGAGCTCAACTTACATACAAAATGAATGTACATTACTGTGTTCTAATTGCAAATAGCTTGGCTGGGGCTTTAAAAGCCTTTCATTCCAAGTCCAGTGTTTGTCAAATGTCTTGTAATACTAACCATGGTTATAAAGTGCACATTATTATTGTTAATACTCACAGCAGCCTTTTCAACAACTGCCCTGCTCCCACCCAGTCTAGCACACTCTCCCTTGTATGGAGGATTGGAAACAACATGAATTAAAAGGGGCTCAGACAAGAGGAAAATAACTGTTTTTATGAAAAGTGTGAAGCCTGAACGAACGCTTAAAAAACTGAAGACCCAGAACTGCCTAATCCAAGTGCAGACTCCCCCTCCACCCCCACCCTGTGGTGCTGAGCTTGCAGACCTTTGCTCTCACCCTGCTTTTTCCCTATTTATTTTGCTTTGTTACATATTTTAGGTTTAATTTTCACAGGAGTAACAGTGAATTTCATTCACTGGGTTTCAGGCAGTAGAACTGCAGGGGAGGGTAATCTTAAGTGTTGATATCGGTTTTGAAAGTACTGCCAGATTGTTGCAAGACTTTGTAGATTGAATGACATGACCAAGGCCATGAAGAAAAGCCTGTAGGCATTAACTCAGATCCTCTACATCTTTGTGTAGTCCACTGGATTCTCAAGAGCTTGATTAGTGCTGTGCCCCACGTAGGTCTACAGCTCTTTTTCTTAGCACCATGTTAGCCTCAGCCCACAGTTTTAAGCTCAAAGAGGGGAAATTCAAATTAGGTATTAGGAAGAAATTGGTTTGTGAGGGTGGAGAGGCCCTGGCACAGGTTGCCCAGAGAAGTTGTGGATGCTTCATCCCTGGAGGTGTTCAAGGCCAGGTTGGATGGGGCTTTGAGCCCCCTGATCCAGTGAGAGGTATCTCTGCCCATGGCAGAGGGGTTTGAACTGAAAGGGCTATGAGGTCCCATCTAACCCAAATCATTCCATGATTCTATGAGTCTATGTTTATATAGCAACCAAAAAGTAATATGTACAAAAATATTAAACCCCCCATTGTTGTTATTTGTTTCATTAGTTATGAAATAGTTAAACAAGGAGTGTCCTTTCAACCTGCGATAGACAAAGAACATTGATTATCAAATATTTACCTGGAGATAATTGTGTGGACACAAGAGGAGTAGTGGAGTTGGAAGAAAACAGACAGAGGCAAAGGTTGAACTAGAAGCCGCTCAGCGCAGCATAAACCCAGTAGCTCACATCCACAGCCCTGTTCGGTCATGGTACTCCACCACAGCAAAATTAGAAATGGAGCTGAAACTAAACGTAAACCACGTGTAATGTTTTTCAGTAAGTGTAACACAATGCAGTGTACTAGCCTGATATTGCATATTAACCCTGGGAATTAGTAACGAAATTACCTGCACCCACAGCACACAAATATCTGCTCTGTAGGGCCGAGAGAAGGGATATTCTTACTATGCAGAACCATAAACTGATCATCCTGCAAAAGACTTTGGACGTAAACAGTCCAGGAGAAAATGTCAGTTCTATCTACATACATTAAGTGCAATTTACATAAATTACGTGCTGTGAAGGACCTATATACGATCTTGTTCATATGTTGTCTTCTCCTGTCAGCCCACAAGTGAAGCAGGGGCTGATCTGCGTGTCAATGCATGCACGGACTTGTCTCGCCGGGTTGATGTCAGCCTCCAACTCTGCCCCTGCTGAAGATGCTTTGAACGTGGACCAGATGGCCAGGCTCCAGTCCAGGCTTTTTCTTTGGGCATTTAACATACTCTCCTAACCAAATTAAAAGGTTTAAATTTCTGCTTACACTACACTCCAACACTGCGGCTGCAATCACTGCAGCTGACAATGTCAGCTATGACCTCTTTCCTCAGCTGTACAAGGTCAGCAAGGGCAGACTGAATTTTCAAGCTGTTTGGTGTAAGTTAGGAATAAACCCAAATGTCTGGGAAATGTGAGATATTGCAAGAAACTGCGTGATAAGATTATGAATGTCACAAACTTGAGTGCATGAAGTGTTCAAACGAAACCCTATTTTATTATTTTCCAGGCTGAGAACTCCTCCAAATTGGAAAAAGCCTCTCCCAGGCTTGTCCAAACCCTAACGAGAACTGATGAATCCAACAGGAACAGGGGGAAATCTCCAGTTCTCTCCCTTCACAGTAGCCTCATTCAAACATACCAACCTCTACCTTAAAATATGTGAGACTGGTGGGTCCAGAGGGACTTCAAACTTCCCTCTAGTCCTTAAAATGGACAGTCTCATTTGTCTGAATATTTCTTGGCCTCTAGAGAGATGAATAAAACAGTAACCTGCATGTCAGAAATTCCTGAGCTGTCTACCACTGTGTCTACCGCTGTGCTGCTTTCCTGTAGCAGCCGTTGTGGAGAGCATGTCCAGCTGTGCCAGAACCAACCCACCTTTCAGACGTGTGAGGAGACTTCCCCTCCTCTTTACAAGACTTAAAACCTCTCCTTGAAACCCAGACTCCCTTGGCGAAGTATCTGAGTGTGGGCTCCCTCTGTTCGCTTTCTTGATGGCAGGTCTAGCAACACAAACTGAATCTTTCTTCCCCCAGCCCCTTAAAAACACCACCACCAAAAAAAAAAGCCAGATGGTACAGAAATGTCAATGCTAGTTTAATGGTAAATGTGAGAAGTAAAACAGATGAGGGAAAAGCAAAGAAATTTGTAAGCAGTCCCTCTCCATCCAAAGCAACCCAAGGAAGCAGGTTCTCCAGAGACACAGTTCTTCTGGAATCGAACATATGGCAAATACATTTTCTATTTTAAATTCACAAGCGAATGTTGGAACTTTCAAGCCAAAATCAATACATGACTTTTTTTCTTTCCACCCAGCAGCAGTTACGGTCTGTGTTTTGCTCCAATAACTGAAAGGGCCAGAAGTGAAAACTGTGGCCTCACTGAAATCAATGGCAAAAATCATCACGTTTGACGGAGGCAGGATTCAGTCCGACCCTGGCAGGCTTTTGCAATCAGAGTGGATGCTCAGCTTTGGTGTACCAAAAGTAGCAGAAGCCCATGTAATATCCTGGTGGCATCACAAGCACATTCCACGACCCCATGCCCTCCCCTGGCAAGCAAGTATTTAAGAATTTTAATCTTTAATTTTAGAATAAGTTTACTGAATTGACATTCTTGGGATTTAGGAATAAGGTCTTCACACTTCCGCAAATGTGCCTATCCTGCTCCTCCCAGGCTGGCTGCAGCAGGGGATTTTGACACTTTGCACCACAGAAAGCAGTTGCAAGTTAGAGTGTCACCTGCCATGTGCTACCGCTGCGCTGACATCCCTCTCTGCCAGGTAACAAGCGTGATCCTCATCAGTACCAGATTCCCACTGGATAATATTCATCTACAACACCTTCCTTTCCTCAGCACTGGCAAGCTCAGAGCAACCAACCTGCTAATTTATCCTGTGACCTGAGCTAATATTCCTAACCCTCCCCTGGCACAAAGTGAGGCCATTTACTCTCATCGTATCCCTTGTTACTTGGGAGAAGAGACCAGCACCCCCTCACCACAACCTCCTTTCAGGAGCTGCAGAGAGCGGTGAGGTCACCCCTCAGCCTCCTTTTCTCCAGGCTAAACAGCCCCATCTCCCTCAGCTGCTCCCCATAACGCCTGCACTCCAGACCCTTCTCCAGCTTCGTTTTTCTTCTCCGAATGCGCTCCAACCCCTCAAAGTCATTTTTGTGCTGAGGGGCTCAAAACTGAACGGAGGATTTGAGGTGCAGCCTCACCAGCACTGAGTACAGGGGCACAATCATCTCCCTGCTCCCGCTGGCCACGCCACTTCTGATCCAAGCCAGGATGCTGTTGGCCTCCTTGGCCACCTGGGCCACTGCTGGCTCATGTTCAGTCTTCCATCAGTCTCTTTCTAAGACCGGTTTCACCACGCGTCTGTGAGCTCTTGGGGTTGAGCTACTGCTTTCCCCACCCAGGCTGAGGCTGCATTTCAGCCTCAGGAGAAGGCATTCCCATCTGCCAGGTGGGACCTGGCAAACTCCTTATTAAAATTTTTATCAACGCATCTGCCCTCAGGACTAGGCTGACAGAAATAATGCATTCTGGAGTCCTTTTGGAAGAGAAGCACTTTTTAAATGTAGAATGGTGTTATTAATGATAAAGAAGGCATCATAGTGGATAAAATTAGCCTGCCGTAGACATCTACCTTCTGTTCCTCAGGCAGTGTGACATCCTTATGTGTCTCTACTCTTATCTACAAAGAATATAATTTCATTAGTAAATTGGAATAATTCCATGTCTCCTAATTATTCTCTATTTCTTACAGCTTGTTGAAAACTGCTTAGATGTTTCAAAACTGTCTGAGTAAAAACCACCATTGGGCCCCCCAACACCTCTCTCCCTCCCGTGTGCTTTCGACGCAGCCCTTTGGCTTTGCGGCACTGCCATGCTAAGCTACAAGAGCGGCTGCAGCCCAGCTTGAGAACCACCCGCAGCCCGTTGTCAACTGAAATCTCAATATTTATTTTTCAGCTGCAGGAAAACAGCTGCCTAAGCAGCTCCCGGCCGCACACAGGCATCCCTGGGCTTGATCCAAAGCGAGTACCAAGAAGGACAGTTGCTGACGAGGACAGAGGCAGGGTCAGGCCGACAGACGGAGCTGGGCGTGTTTGTCAGGTTAATCATAGAATCATGGAATGGTTTGGGTTGGAAGGGACCTCAAAGTCCACCAAGTTCCAAACCCCTGCCGTGGGCAGGGACACCTCCCACTGGATCAGGGTGCTCAAAGCTCCATCCAACCTGGCCTTGAACACCTCCAGGGATGGGGCAGCCACCACTTCCTATGGCAACCTGTGCCAGGGCCTCCCCACCCTCACAGGAAAACATTTCTTCCTAATGTCTAATCTGAATCTCCTGTCTTTCTTTTCAGGTTGGTGTAGTGGGAGCAAAGCTGCTCCATATCCCAACCCCTTATCATCCTGCCTGACTCTGGCACACGGACTCCCTCACCTCCTCTTCCCTTACAGACGGGAAAGGATGGCCGGGCCTCACTGGGGCTGGTAATGAGCCTTGGTGCTAAAACCCCTGCTCTCTTAGAACACATAAAGCCAATTTCTGAGAGACTTTGAAAGGAAAGTGCACTTTTGTTCTGCCATCCTGTTGACAGACTGGTGAGGAAGTAACACAGGGGAGAGGAAATAACCCAAACCATGATGGAATGGCACGTCTTGCAGTGTCCTGGCAAGATGGCTCTTCCGCTGCCTCTCAGTCCATCTCAGAGCTGAGCATCAGCCCACAGCCTGAAGCCAGATGCAATGAAACAATCTCTGTGCCATTTTAAAAAGAGAAACCCGAATGGGTTGGCAAGTGTTTCCAGCAGTAGAAATCCTGCTCCATCCCTGTTTGAGATCACTCCCTGCTTCTGGCCACCCAGGGAAAAGATGAGTCCAAACCATGATGAAGGATGAGGAGATTCTTAAAGGTTTGTATCTACTGCAGAAGGAAAAAAAAAGCCAGTGGAGTGAGACAGGATTATGTTCCTTTGTAAGGTTACGGATGTGCAGCACAGAGTTCATTGCTAATGGGGTTAATCCTTCTATTGGGGAAAAAACTCCTATGGCACCACCTTTAAATTGCCTCTTGGCAAGTACTCGATTATTGCAAGAGACCAATTAAATCAAATCGGGGTCAGGGTGTCTCAGAACGGGGAGAAACAGTACTGAGCCTCGTCTGGCTCATCAGAAAGATGACGGGGGTTAGGAGTCTGCTGTGAATGAGGTTCAAATCAATAAACTCCTTGTAATTGGATTCACTCTAGTGTTTTGTTTGCCTTAAAATACATACAATTAAATGAAACCCCCCCCCCCACAGTGTGAAGAGAAAAAACCATCCCATGAAAGCATGAATAAGGCAGGAGGTGGGCATGTTACTGCACCCTTCGGCAGTGGGGCTCCAGCCTCATTCACAACGCTGCTGCTCTCACCGCGGGAGAGCCAATGCTACAGTTACCTGGGGATGAAATTCAACCTTTGACAAAGCCCTCTCCGTCACCTGAGCACCATTTAAACCTTTGTGTCAGGGCTTTAGAAATGCTTTAAACAATATAGTGATCTTTGGATTTGCTGCCTGTACTGGGGAATGCAATTGAGTCTTCCCTACGAGACCCATTTACAGACTGGCTGTTATTAAAGACTCACTAAAACCCTTAAACACTTGAAATAAAATGATACCTAAATGGAGTTCTCATTATGCAGAGAAACACGAATAACTGTCTCGTTGTCTTCAAAGGGATTTAACTGCTGCTTATGGAAGAGCACTCCTGGGTCACAGCTCATTGTCTGGACAGGGGTAACTTCTGGTGGTGAGGCCCTGGCACGGGTTGCCCAGAGAAATTGTGGCTGTCCCATCCCTGGAGGTGTTCCAGGCCAGGTTGGATGTGGCTTGGAGTTCCCTGATCCAGTGGGAGGAGTCCCTGCCCGTGGCCAGGGTGTTGGAACTGGATGATATGATGACCTCAAGGTCCCTTCCAACCCAAACGATTCTACAATGATTCTATGAATCTATGACCTCGCTGTGACCAGAATGTGAGTGACTTGTGCCCCAAAGCAGGCCAAAGACAGACCATTGGCCAATGGCCACAGTGCCCGGTGCGTTAACATGGTCAGGACCCATCTCATGGTTAAACACTTCAGTGGTTGCAAAGACATAACAAAAAGACCAAGATGAATCTCCAGCCTCTTGAGAACGGCTTGATTTCATACGGGTCACCAATTGATTTGGCTCTTCCTGCACCGGTTTGACGAGAGCCTCTTCATCATGCTGTTCGATCAATTGAACCCAGCTGATAATGCTGCAGTCTTTGTTACTTCCTCTACTATTGACATCTCCATGTAAAGAAAATGTGAAATAGGATCTCCTCAAGATATCTGGGGAGGGGGAAAGTAAGATATTCAGTATTAATATGTTTAGAAATTATCTCAGCGTCTCAGTGGGGACTGTCTTCACCTGATTCTTGATTTAGTACTTTAATAATTTTCCAGATCAGATTACATAATTAATAAATCCTCTGCCTTACAGAGAATTTTATTGTGCTGAAGAACCCCACAATAGAACAGTCTTCTATTATATTTTCTATAATATGTCCTCTAAATAAAACCACCACCCCTCGACAGAAAAATGCTGCTCACATAACCCGTGTAGGATTGTTAAATATCTGTTGCCTTTCCAAAGACAGTTGGGGTCACTAAGAGTATCTATGCAATCCTGGGGCAAAAGCAGGCAGTAACAGATTCTTCATTTTCAGAAAACATGGCATAATATACGAATTGTAATAAAAGAATAAATACATAAAGATCATAGACTCATAGAAACATGGAATGATTTGGGTTAGAAGGGACCTCATAGCCCACTAAGTTCCAACTCCCTGCCGTGGGCAGGGACACCTCCCACTGGATCAGGGTTCTCAAAGCCCCATCCAACCTGGCCTTGAACACCTCCAGGGATGGGGCAGCCACCACTGCTCTGGGCAACCTGTGCCAGGGCCTCCCCACCCTCACAGGAAAACATTTCTTCCTAATCTCTCATCTCAATTTCCCCTCTTTCAGCTCAAAAACGTTCCCCCTCATCCTGTCCCTGCATTCCCTGATAGAGAACCCTTAACAGCTTTCCTGTATGCCCCACTTATTTATCACTTATTAAAAGTTGTATTTCTGTTTATTATCATTTTATGAAAAAATCCTCGTATTTCCTTTTGCTTCTGCTCTCTTCAGAACAGAACTAAGGATGTGTATTGCCCTTCTTGTTTCACATTCCAGTTGCAACAAAGCCTAGAGATTTCTGATTGTGCACTTTTGTCACCACCTTTGTGTTAGCAACACTTGAAATGAGCTGGCAGCTTTCTGCCAGAGATCGATGGGTACCAGCACAGAGTTAATCGGTGATGTGGTAGTCACTCAGCCGATCAATTCAAGCTTGGGCTGTTTGTCTTTTTCTTTAAGAGATAATGGGTTCTTTTGTATATCCAGGCCAGGACAGCTCATCTGTGCACTCTGTACTGAACTCCTGCCATAACAAGGCACATCTTGAGGCAATGCCAGAATAGCATCGTGAGGTTACAGGCGTGCCCAGTCTTTGAGCATTTGCCTAGCATGATTATAATCTCAGAAATTAACTCCAGAGCCATCAAGCTGCAGTGATCATTTAACAGACTTGCTAGCCTTTCTGGCCTTTGGAAGCAGATATGAAGAGACAATTGCTCTTGGCAACAGAGACCTCACTGACGGCTGCGATCTTCAACTTCCCAGATGTACTAGGAGTAACTGAATGGGATTATGATGAAGTTAAGTTGGCAGAGACCTGTCCTCTACTCTATTTCATCTGAAGATTAAAATTAAAATAGCCCAGCCTGGCATCACCCTGCACAATAACCTGAATCTATTACAAGTTTTCCACTCCTGCAATCTGGAGATGTTTTGTTCTGACAGACAACCCTGGAAAGCTACTGATGGTGGAAGGTGACAAAACCAGCATGTTTTCCATGGCCATTTTTCTCTCCGATAGTGCTTTCACACATTAGCCTGGAGCAAAGGAGGCTGAAGGGAGACCTTATCGCTCTCTGCAACTACCTGAAAGGAGGTTGTAGTCAGGTGGGTGCTGGTCTCTTCTGCCAAGTAGCAAGTGACAGGGCAAGAGGAAATGGCCTCAAGGTCCGCCAAGGGAGTTTTACATTGGATATTAGGAAATATTTCTTTGCTGAAAGAGTAGTGAAGCATTGGAAGGGGCTGCCCAAGGCAGCGGTGGAGTCTCCATCCCTGGAGGGGTTCAAAAAGGATGTAAATGTGGCACTTCATGACATGGTTTAGTAGGCATGGTGGGGTTGGGCTGACAGTTGGCCTGGATGATCTTAGAGGTCTTTTCCAACCTTAATGATTCTGTAGTACTATGCTTCTGTGTTACCTGTGTCCTACAGATTTCTCTGGTCTCCATCAGAAGCCATTCTGAGCCTCACAACTCACACCTCATGAGTTGTACAGATTGTCATCTGGAGCAGAACACACCACCCTCTCACGTCTGCAAATGCACCTTCCATTTCCACTCCACCAAAGATGAAGTGTTGATCTGGTTTGATCTCTCAATCCTTATCTCCCTTTTTTTTCCATTACAAAAATTTCTCATTTCAGAACCAGAACAACTGGGTGATGCTGTTGCTGAGAGCTTTCTTTTACCTTGGAATATGTGCATGTAGCTCCTCTTGGTATCAGTGGGAGGTTTGAATACATATTTAATATCAAAGGCTTATATTTAAAAAAAAAAAAAAAGCTTGATGATTCTTGCTGCCCAGCTCTGAGGTACATGAAAAGAACCTGATTTTGAAGCCATGCTGAGCTCTGAGAATCAGGCCAACAAGTTACACACCCAAAACACTGGTTTCTTTTTATAAAACCAACTGAAACATGGCAAAAATATTTTAGGGAAGCAAATGTGCAAAATATTTGTTATCTATGTAATGTTTGTAATGGCAGCCCTCTGCTTTCCTTAATCTCTTCACAATTTACATATAAACGAGACATTGTATCACTGGGTAGTTTTATTTCTCCAAAACACTGTCAAGTTATGTTGACAACATTCCTATCCAGGGACAGGAGTTGGACCTGATGATTCTTGTGGGTCCGTTCCAACTCAGGACATCCTATGATTCTATGGCAATGTTTTGAGGCTCTTAAATTAAATATTTTCACTAATGACATCATCTGTCATTTGATTTGGGATAGCAACTGATTTAAAGGTCTGGTGAGCACTTTGAGGGCACAGTGGAGCTAACCCCAGGATTTTCCCACCATGGCTATTGGCTTCCCTGAGAAAACGTAGTCACCTTTCTCTACAGCTTCCCCTAATGCGAGGTGATGACAACAGAGCCTCCTCAGTGATCCAGTAATGTGCACAGAAGTGCTCTTGAGTCTCACAAATGGAAGGCAAAACTATTGTAGGGTCCCGCGGGAACACATCCCCTGGTCCAGTTCTCCCCACATCAGATGAAACCTGGGGTCTGCAACAGATCATGTCCACAACTGGCAGGTCCAGCAGAAGGCAAGTTTGTCAGCTGCAGCAATGGTGTAAGATAATTTAAAGTCATTTAACATCTATTGCTTAGTGTTCAGCACAAATTTTGCCATTTAGGTGCCACTTATCTAACAAAGGGAAAAAAAATCCTATTTTTGCTACATGTAAAGGAAATCTTTGAGAAACCTTTCATAGGATGAAAGAACTTAGGTAGGACAAAAGACTTTTTTTTAATGGCTGCAGATCTAATCCTTTCATATTATCCCTCTCATTTACTTGTTTCTTGTTGCTTGGTCAGGGAAAAGGCAGGTGAGGGGTTACGTGTTGGTGCTGCTGATTGTTCAGTGTGTCTGCATGAGCCGTGTGTCTCTGTCTCTCCAGTGTCCTCATTTCCTATTGCTGAAACCAATCCCCTTTAGCTGAAGCAGTGTTATTGTTGATCCTCTTCTTGCCGTGGGCACAGAACCTGCCTGGGTCCACCTGAGAGAGGAACACCAGCTCTGGGGACAGTCCTCCTTCATGCAAGATGGAACAGATGGAGACCACGCAAAGGAGTTACAATGTGCCTGGGACCCAGCACATCCCTACACAGACAAGCGCAGTAAATCCCTGTGCAGCGCCTCGTCGCAGGAGAAAGGCTGTCAGATCATGTTTACACTTTGGAGAGATCCTGAAACCAGAACACAACCTGCATTTGCAGTTTAGGTTTGGTTTTGATGCAACCAACGTGCATTCAAGCATACGGTTCCTCACCAGACATTTCTAAGAGCTCCACAGGCAGAGGGAGAAACAAGGTGATACCAAAAATTAATTCTACCTTAGCTTAAATCAGAATATTCCACTTTTCAATAGTAACTACTTCTTGTACCAAATGAAGCACAGGATCTATTAAAAGAAAATGATGGGAGAAAAGCATTCAGTTGTGGTATTAATAAAGCATTGCATGCCATCAAAGCTGGATTATTTCAACAACTAATCAGCTTCAGAGCATAAAGAGACTCTGGAGCAAGCATGACTGATGACTGAAACTCTACTAGTGCTGTTGTAATGAGAAGGGATATCTGTAATCCTTTCTGTGGTGTTACCCTAAAACTCAGGGGTACCGGAACAAGCTGGGATAAATAGCAAGTATGAGTCTGAGCAACAATAATCTCTGCAGACGTAAGGATCCTTTTCTTTTTTTGTATGATCTGTGTTTTTTTCAGAAGCCTGAGAAATCCTTCAGAGCATCTCTGCCAGGCAAGGCTAAATCCCAGGGATGGGTGCTGAATAGTGAGGTGCTTTTAAAACTCACACCGAGTATCTGAATCCATCAGGGCCTGTGTAGATCAGGGATCCTTCCCACATTTCTACCTTAATGTCACCTGGCAGTTTCTTGCCTAAATTCTGCCCTCTCTAAATCAGGCATCTCATCAAAGCCAGCTTGCTAGAGGCTTCCACAGAAGCTAATAAAGATTAACATTTCTGAAGGAGACCCAACCCACTAATCTTGGACACCTTCTAGAGCCAAACTAATTAATTCATGGACCTAATTCTCTCTGAAAACACTCTGGGAGGAGCCTTGTGGATAGGCTTTAACCACACACCTACATCTGGTGAGATGACCCCATCCAGGGCATCATGGCTCTGCCAGACAAGTCCTAGTGAGCACACAGTCGTGACTTTCTGGCCGTGCCGCAGGATGATTTTCCATAGCAGAGAGCCTGTGAAGGCAGTTTGCAGCAGGACACGGCTGACACTCATGTGTGCCATGCTTCTGACCCTGAGATGTGGCAGGTGTGTGGGGCTGGGCATGAGGGACTTGCAGGTCCTCATCTTCCAGTGCCTGCCTTTACTTGCACGGGAGTTGGAGCCTGGAGGCACAGGATAAGGAAAAAATGTGGGCAAGCAGAGGGGCCAGAGATTTGGAATCAAAACACTTTCCAAGCTTATAAATCAACTGTATCCTAATATATCGTTGACTGTATCTTCTTGGCA
This sequence comes from Neomorphus geoffroyi, assembly GCA_033558235.1. NCBI lineage: Eukaryota > Metazoa > Chordata > Aves > Cuculiformes > Neomorphidae > Neomorphus > Neomorphus geoffroyi. The sequence goes on from JAUMJM010000038.1 coordinate 1,761,920, forward strand.
GCTTTTAATGCCTATTTCTTGCTACTTACGTGGTGGGGTTTTTTTCTCATATTTGCATTTGAGTCATTGAAATGCTTCCCATTCTCTACCACATCTGAATTTCCTTCTGAATTTCCCAGAATGGTAGTTATTCTCAAACCAGAGTGGCACAAAACAGAGTGCCAGAATGCACACGTAAGGCCAGTTGCTGATGGATTCAACCTGATTTATTCCCCTTGCCACGTTTGGAGGTTCAAAATTACATTAAGAACAATTTGCAGTGACACTTAGAGCTGTCAAAGAGAAATCAGGGATGCTCTGCCAAATCTGTGTACCAACATCTCTCATTTATCAGTCTGACCCAGTCAATCATCTGACTTAATTCACTGCCATATTATTTTATGATCTAAATGTCCCACCTCTATAAAATTGAACCCATGTTTCAATGTTTCACTGTTGGTCTGGCATGGATAAGTAGCACTAGGAGGACCAGATTCTCTACCCATTTTACCAGGCCACATCATCGTCTTCCATCAGTTTAGCATATGAACTAGCTGTAAATAAATTAGATCAATATATATCATATTTAGAGAAAGATTGTGAGGTTGGAAGCCACTGCAAATGAAGCAGAAATGCCAAGCTAGAAGGTGTTTTTCCAACCAGCCTGGTAGGAGGTAATGCATACACATATTAATTAATTGCGACTGTAGGCACCAAGCTGTAACACAAATGCTGGAATAGCTCAAAACATTCACAGCTAAGCTTCCTAGGGCACAGAGATTTCCCTCTTCACTGAAGTTTTGACAGGGAGGGAAGGGGAAACGTCTAATTTTATGCAAACGAGGACTCTGAAATATCTCCCTCGTGTTTGTTGTTTCATTACTGTGGATGTAAAGCAAAGCATTGTCAAATTCAGACCTCTTAGAATCCAGATTTAAACCAGCCTTATTTCTTGCACAATTATGGTTCCTGGGTAGCTCCTGGAGATGCAGGACCATTGTGCCCAGTGCTGTACAGTCCCTAGCAGTTTGTTGCAGACACAGTACTGGATCTACATCCTTGAGCCACAGTAATCACAAAGAGGTTTAGGTGTAGGGGGTGTGGGGTACTGAGCACATACAAGGTAGAGCAGTCCTTTCCCTCAACATTTTATGGTCTAAATAGAAAAGATAAAGAAGGAAACATAGAAAACATGTCCCAAAGGGACAGCGAATTAGCGGAACCAGAGACAAAACCACACTGCCTACAGGAGAGCTGGGGAGGGGCTCTTCATCAGGGAGTGCAGGCATAGGATGAGGAGGGGGTTTAAGCTGAAAGAGGTAGTTTTTGTAAATGTATATGTTTATTTCACATGCTCCCCTATTGATACACAAAGCTGTGGGCAAACTGCATGGTTAGATGAGCATTTGTAAAGTAGATCACAGCTAAAGCACAGCTGTCTTGGTAGATGAAGATTTTTCTGGGATGGACCGACTGTCTTTGGGCCCTTTCAGGCAGAAAGGATGAGGAGCAGAGAACTTAAGAGACTGGCTTTAGGAATATTTAAAAGATGTTATTATCGAGCTTCTGGGAAAAGCCTTGTCCAATAGGAGAGGGTTGTTTTTGAGTGGCTAAAAAAGGAAAAGTACCAAATTCTTCTATATCACAAAGCACAGGAGAAATTAATTAACAGGAACAAAATGGCTTGTGTTTGGCCACCTGAAGGCATGGATGCAGCTCTTTAACATCCAGAAGGTTAATTTGCCACATGCTGAAAGTGTCCACGGTGTAAAAGAGAGAGCTATGACCTTTCCCAGCAGGTCAGAAGAGCTCCTCTATGCCAGGGCTTAATCACGTCGTATATAACTGTGGCCGATAGCAGCTCATGATCCACACACGGGATCCAGAGAAGATTCTCCTGCAAGACACTCAGCACAGTTATCGCTCACATTTGGCAAACGGTCAGGAATTACACTTGATGAGATGAGGTGCTGGGAGATAAATTTCCTGTCGCCTCTCAAGATAGACATCATCGTGCAGCAATCAGTGCCAGCGAGCAGATGCCAAGTTTGCTGCTAAACCGCCAGCCTTGTGAGCAGCGCCTTCACGAGCAGCACCTTCACGAGCAGCGCTTGTTCAGAGCTCAGCTGAAGGACATTCGCCAGGTATTTTACCTGCTAATATTCTGCTGCACAGGGGCTACCCCTGGCTTCAGCTCTCTTGGGAGCAGCCTGCCTTATGGTCAACATGCATGGCCCATGCTAGGTCTGCAGAGACAGGGTCTTGGGAGCTGCTCCCATCGAATCTCAGGAAAACAAATGTAATTCACTGCGTTGGAATGATATCTTGCAGAGGGATTTTTATTTCATCAGTTTTATCCCAGTATAAAAGGGGCAATAGGAAAGCTGGGGTGGGGCTCTATCAGGGAGTGCAGGGATAAGGGATGGGTTTAAACTGAAAGAGGGGAGATTGAGATGAGATATCAGGGAGAAATGTTTTCCTATGAGGATGGGGAGGCCCTGGCCCAGGTTGCCCAGAGCAGTGGTGGCTGCCCCATCCCTGGAGGTGCTCAAGGCCAGGTTGGATGGGGCTTTGAGCACCCTGATCCAGCGGGAGGTGTCCCTGCCCGTGGCAGAGAGGAGGAACTGGATGAGCTTTGAGGTCCCTTCGAACCCAAATCATTCTATGATTCCATGATTCTGTGTCATAGGACTACACTTTGTATTATCCAAAAAACACTCATATGCTTGCAAAAGACATAAGTACCCAATTCACCTCCTTTCTGTCCTAAGATAGCTTACATCTGTCCCAACATCAAGCACTTTGGACCAGCATTTGCTACTGTTGGCCTTCGCCACCTCAGCCCCAATGTTGTGCAACCCTACCTATCACAATGCTTTAAAGATATGACACATTGATTAAAGTGCTGCCTATTATTTTTGTACATTGTTCTTTGTGCATTAATGAATGTAAATTCCACTAGAACAATCTTCAAAAGTCTGAAAACCAGTGAGACTGTTATGGAATGTAATGGAAATAGAATGTTCTAGTGTAAAATTTTTGAATAGTAATAATAATTTTTTCTTTACTGGAAACCCTGCATAGCACAGCTGATTTCCCGCTTTTCCATCAAAAGGCTCCCCTTTGTCTTGCAGTATCTGTCAGCATTGCTGAGTAGACCATCTTCTTCCATAGCATCCACTCTTTTGTGTTGTTACTTATTGAATGAGACATCTTGAAGGAAGACCGCTGCGTCAGACAAACCCAGGATGCTGGGAGAGTGCTGGGATGGATGCTATGATGACTAAATTATCTTATTATGGAACATTATGGGATAAAATTGAAGTCACTTCTCAGAGAATGCAGGATGCTTTGTAACACATTTCTGCAGGGCTAAATCTCCTTGTGTGCATTTCTTTGTACTTTCCCTTTACACTTCCCTACAAGTCCCAGTGCCCTGTGGGCAGAGGCATTGCAAAGCATAGGCTGAAGACACAGAAGGGCTGCATGTTTGCACAGGTGATTAAACCCCAGAAGTGAGACAGACTTCATTTGATATCACAAGTGAGCTGATCTAATGTCTCATTGCTGCCAAGGGAAGCTCTAACATCTTCCTCCTCTGCCGGTCCCGGTGCTCCCGAGACTTTTCACTGAGCTGGTTCAGCTCATCAAACTGGCAGAAAACTTCACTGGCTTTTCCAGCAAAGGGTCTGATCTGTAGTGGAGGCAGGAGCCTGTAGGCAGCCCTGGGAGAAGAGAATGGAGGCAGAGGGAGCAACAGAATTGCCCCTTTCAACAACAGCCAGACCTCGCTCAGCCAAACTCCAGTTACAGTCAGTGCCCTGAAACTAATTCAGTGATCTGGAAGCCTTTCAATGGATGTCAGTGGACACGTACAATATCCTTAGTGTGCTTGCTGCTAACTCACATTTGTGCACTTACATATGCAGTAGGGGTTTCCCTGCTAATAATCTAAGGTGCAAATTTGCATATACTGTCTTTAAAATATAATGAGAACAATAAAAGCAAAAGCCTTGCCTGGAATTTTAAATTAATAGCTATCTGTCTCTCCTGTAACCTGCGCGTGCTTTCCTTATTTGGGCAGAACTAAATCTACACCATTTGAGGAATCTCCAGACATAAATGGATCAGAAAGTAATAGCCATTTATTTCCCAGCAGCTGACAGTTCTTTCTCCCCCGCCCCAGTGACATGCAGTGATTTGTAGCAGAGATTACACTCTGCTCCTTGGAAGTGGTGGCAAACAACGTGATGTTGCGTTATTGCCTTCCTGCAATAATGCAAGGACACATTTAAATTGATCTCTTTTCACTCCCATTTGGGAACGTGCTTGAGCCAATCCTGTAGAAGCCAGCGAAGTAGTCTGCTGTGAACTGGCTTGTTCCCACGAAAAGAATTTATGCTGTAGACGTGAATGCATTTTGCTAATGGAGATATCACCCTCGAACATGAGTAAAAGTGAGTATATCTGAGCGTGGGCCAGCACGTACAGCCGTCACTGACTGAGCTGTCCGGGGGATCCACTCATCATACACCTCTTCAAAGTACTTTACCTGGCTACCTCTGTCAGCGGTGGTGTAGTGCTCTTCATTTGCAAAGAGAATTAGATTTATGAGAGAGGTGCGCCAGAGACAAATTGGAGACTGGGCTGTCTGGCCAGCCATCAGCGTCCAGCCATCACCAGGCAGCAAAATAGTTCAGGTTGTCTAATGAATGAAAACAGCCCACCAAACCTCATCTCTCCAGTTTCACAGGCAGGGGAGGGGATGTCCCGCAGTGCTGTTCCCTGTTGTGATGCCTCTCCCTTGCTCTTGCGTGGTGCCTGGTGAGGCAGAGAGCTTTTGGGGGAGGCACTGCCTGGAAGGACCATAGTGAGAAAGCACAGACCTGGCAGCCTGGTAAGGTGGGCTCTTGCCTGCCACGACAGGGGATGTGTGGGGGGCTCTGGCTGTCATGTGACCCAATGCACTGGCACAACCCCTCTAACAAACCTCAGTCCCACCCCTGTCATTCAGCTCAACACCAGCATTCCTGGAACCCTAGGAGCCCTGATTTTGGACTCCATAGTTGGCAATGGGTTGCACCAGCACTGAAATGGGTCTGGAGGAGGTGAGGGTTTGATGCCTTCCCCAGGTGCTCTTGAGGAAATTACTCGGCTGAGTCAGATGTAAAGACAGACGACTGACAGGGAATCCTTCTGGAATCGTGGGACTGCTGCAATGCATCCTTCATAGCAGAAGACAGGAGCCTGCTAGAAGGATTGATGAGCAGGGTGCTGGCTGCTTCTCCAGAGGGGGCTGTCTGCTAAAATCCAGCAGAGGAAAGATGGAGAGGATGCAAGTTAACAATAGTTAAAACAGACCAGGCCAGGCAGGCTGCCCGCTGCGACAGAGCCTTGGATCTGTGGCCAGCGCGCAGCTGAGCAGGCACAGCTCCAGCCACCAAACAGCCAAACAAAGCAATGGCAAAATGTGCACTGTCCAAGAGGCTGTGCTGCATCTGTGAGAGCAGAGATGAAACAGGAGAGCAGGAGCTGGCAGACATCTCACCCACACCAATGGGGATGGGAGTGGAGAGAGGAACACAGGGCTTCCATCCCTGCCTGGCCTGATGGAGAAGAGCCGCAAGAAGCAATGCCTCTGAGCAGCGGGCAGGGAGCATCACCCCGTGGGCTGGGCACAGCCATGGGGGAGAGGAGAGGAAGGAGGGTGGAAAGCAGCTGCTAAGAGCCTCTTGCAGGGGATTTGATGTGAGGAGCTCTTTAAGAAGAGAGCTGGAGGGCCAGTGTGTGTGTGCCTGACTGGTCAGCCAGCTGGAGCAGCAGAATTGCTGGAAATGGCTGTCTTTGCAGTCACCTGAGCTTTAGATCCATGGTCTGCCCATCTGTTACTATTCAGCATGTGTTACACGAATCGGCACAAGAGACACGAGAACAGAGGACGAAGAGGAGTAGAGGTGGTTTAAAGCTGCCCTTGCTCGCTCTTTTGATCTCTGAGTTCCTAGACCTGCTTGTAACCCCACTTTCTGTACAGCCGCGAGGTCCTTCTGTGCCCTCAGGTATTGCAACGTGCAGGCTCTGGGCTTAAGCTGAATAAATGAACACGTGTTTCAGGTTTAGCAGCTTGCAGTGGGTAACACTGGCAAGATCAGAAATGGAAGAGTATGTAACAACCCGATGAGCTGCCTCTCCTCCGAGCATTAAGCCTGGGACCAGTGCTAAGAGTGTGAACCTGCAGAGCAGAGCTAGACTTCCTAGATTTCATGTAATTCCTATGCCGAGCATCAAACAGCACCATCAGTCCCAGGCACTGATACAACCACACAACAAAATCCAGGGATATTTTACAGTGGAACCAAAAGAAAGGAAACAGAAGCCGAACGAGGATTTATTTCCCTTCCCAAGAAGGGAAAACAAAAACAAAGGAAGCAAACAAAGGACTTTCACCTAACATTAAATTAGTAGTTTTAAAAAGAAGAGATTGAGAGCCTATTTATGTTTAATTATCCATCTTGGAGCAAGAAAACAGGAGGGAGAAGTTGCTAATGCTGCAATCTATATGTTCCAGTCTTCACCGGGTGCTTTGGGGGGTATAGCGAGTATCTCTCTGCTTATTTTGCAGTAAGCCTCTCTTCTTGCATCTGTCCCACCTTGTCAAGATCTCATTCCACACTTCTCACGACAGGGGACTTGCTAATTACTCTCCTCTAATTGAGTTTGGGTAATGAAAATCACTAAAAATCTATTTCATGTCGCATGTTGTCATATATCCCATTAAGCCATTAGGTTTGTTCTGGTCCCCTTAAAAGGAGGCTGGGGTGGGGGGGGGACACGACACAAAAAAAGAACAATGTGCTAATATTTTTCAAATGTTTCCAGAGAAACTGCACGGCGTAATTACAGCTGCTTTTGCATTATTTAACCTGCCTACACACCCTTGGGGCTCTGCAGAGAAAGGCAGACAAGATCCCAAGGATGTTGTCTGTCACACGCAGTCGTATGTGGGATGAGGTTACAGAAGGGGCCAGAGATTGGACAAATATTTTCAAATGCACATTTTCCTGGGTCAGTTCAAGATCACCTGGGTACGAGACAGTGTCAACACCAAAATCAGACCAGACAGGGACTGCTCCAAAGGCACGTTATATTCACCCGTCCCCTTACCACTTTATTTCTCACTACCTCACCTTTTAAAGCACATTTTCCATCTTTCTGTACCTGCATTTCACTTGTAATAACATTATTTACTACAGAAATTGATACAGCAAATTAAGGAAGCCCCATTATTTTAAAGAGAAAAGATAGTACATCTCTCTACAGACTTTACAGCCCACCCCAAGCAGCCCACAAGGAATTCACTGCTGCTCAGACCTGCACTTTCACTTGGCCGGAGAACAGCACAGTGGGTGTCCTTGTCTAGACAGCAATCTGCTTGGGTTGCAGGTAGAGGCTTAGGCTGAAGCAGGGAAGCTCAGTGCTAAAAGTTGTGCTTGTTCCTCCTTGCACATCCAGAACTGGTCTAAAAATATTTGCAGCTGCAATCACAGCAGAGACCTGCATCCTAAATCTCTTCTGAGCCCAGCTTTGCTAGTTGCAAAGGAGGGAGGCAGGGCTTACTGCTAACCAGAAAAGGTTTTGAGACTCATAGAATCACAGAATGGTTTGGGTTAGAAGGGACCTTAAAGCCCATCCAGTTCCAACACCCTCCCACCAGACCAGGCTGCTCGAGGCCCCATCCAGCCTGGCGTTGAACACCTCCAGGGATGGGGCAGCCACCACTTCCCTGGGCAACCTGGGCCAGGGCCTCACCAACCTCATTGTGAAGAATTTCTTCCCAATGTCTAATCTAAATCTCCTTCCAATTCAAAGCCGTTCCCCCTTGTCCTGTCACTCCAGGCCTTTGTAAAAAGCCCCTCCCCAGCTTTCCTGGAGCCCCTTTCAGTACTGGAAGACCACTGTAAGATCTCTCTGCAGCCTTCTTTTCTCCAGGCTGAACAACCCCAGCTCTCTCAGCCTGTCCTCGTAGCAGAGATTCTCCAGCTCTCGGGCCATCTTGAACATGCTTACAGCCAATGCTGGCACTTTGCGTTGAAAAGCTCACAATCGTGTGTGCGTGGTGCCGACCGGCTGTACCGAACTCTGGAGACACGACAGTGTTAATGCATGGCAATGCTCCTTCTGGCACACAGCATCCCAGCAGGTAGAAGCAGGAGCATGAATATTTGAAATTTAACTTTCCCTAATATCGCCCCATTTACTTTATGTCAGACTGTGTTTATCTTCTACTGCTCACATTTAAATGTCAGAGTATCAGCATGTCTAAATTCCTCTTTTCACAGATGGAAACTGTCGATTTTTAAACACAAAAGGCACCCGGGAATGTGATATACATATTACCCTGGCACAGAGTTTAACCTTTAAAGCCTGTTTTTTAAGAACCTGCTTTAGGATAAAGCCAATCACTTCAATAAAATGATAATTTACTGTTCTATAGTTCTTGGATCCCGAAGAAACCGTAAGTATTTTCCATGGGATAAAAGCAGCATAGATCAGGATCTAAATAATATTAATTAATGTTCCAGTACCTAAAAGGAACTACAGAAAAGTTTGGGAGGGTCTCTTTATCAGGGAGTGCAGGGATAGGATGAGGGGGAATGGTTTTCAGCTAAAAGGAGGAAGACTGAGATGAGATTTTAGGAAGAAATGTTTTGCTGTGAGGGTGGGGAGGCCCTGGCCCAGGTTGCCCAGAGCAGTGGTGGCTGCCCCATCCCTGGAGGTGTTCAAGGCCAGGTTGAATGGGGCTTGGAGCCCCCTGATCCAGTGGGAGGTGTCCCTGCCCGTGGCAGTGGGTGGAACTGGATGGGCTTTGAGGTCCTTTTCGAACCCAAACCATTCCAAGACGTTATAATTCTATGAAGATAATGGAGGACTGTAAGTTTATGCTACCCGTGTGCCTTGGGTTCTGACTGGCACCGCAAGAAAGTGGAGGAGGGCTCAAGCAGAGGCTCTCTCTTTCCACTCCTGGTTTTCTCCATGGATGTGAGTGCCGTGGGGGCCAGCAGACAGATAAGCTGGTGTGGTGCTGCCTGCTGAAATTCCCACGCAGCCGAGCAAGGACACCCATAGCAGGACAATGCAGGATCCAGAAGCGATGCACAGACACATTTGGGGCAAGGACTATTCAAGCCCTCCTCAATTTTAAATTGTGATTTTGTAAACTGCTTTTAAGATTAAGACTCAGAGACACCTGCTGGAATCTGGGGCCTAACCTCGACTCTCGGGATTGCTGTCCCAGGCATCTATGGTCTGTCGGCTCTCCCACAGGAGTCCTTCAGTCTGGGAGAGTCATAAGAAGAAGCTTCAAGTCAGACCCCAACCAACGCAAGAACCAAAGTTTAAGAACTGTTTTAGGAATGTTTCTATATTTTTTGGACCCCAGCTAGAGATGCAACAATTAAAAAATAAAATAAGGCTCAGTAAAAGAACTGATATTTCAAAAATTTAGAGTCTGCTTTGGACAATCTGAGAAAGATTAAAGCAATTTTTCTATTTGTACCCAAAAATTTTATGTGCCTTTTGAGTGACAATGTCCAGTTATTAAAGTAGATCAACTTGAACACAGATTTGATGACAGGAGCCAACAAACAGGAGAACAAAAGAGCTCAGGGACATTATTTTAAAAGAGAAAAACATGCTTTAGCTGAATATTCTCCACTTGGCTCTTTGCTTTACAGGGTTTGGGGCATTAAAAACAATGCTTGTCACTATAGTGTGTCATGGGGCAAAGCTAGATATCATGAAAGTGAGAATAGCCACGATGGAGAAATTTCTTCCAGGTATTTTTGATGCTTGATTATACTCCGGTGGGCTTAGATCTTTCCTCGCCAAGAAGCAAATTCCAGAGATGCTTTTCTACTACAATCACACCAAAAATCTCTGAGCCATTAAAAGCCAACGCTCAAAGGAACAAGGTTTCACAGGTAGAAATCTATGTGGATGCCTTTAATTTGGGTCATATCTCTCTCTCTTCTTTAGAAAAATACTCCTCTCTCTTTCATGGTGGGAAAATCTCTCTCTTGCTTTCACTTAGGGAGCCCTGGAGACATCTCCACCAATTACCATGTTATTAGCTCTTTCAAAGGACAAAAACAAATGGGCAATTGAGGTTTGATTGCATTACAGAACGGTCTTTTTAACTCTGTTTATTTTTGCCAGCTGTGTGTAGGTAATGTATTCCAGGAAGGGGGCCTGCCTGCTATCTGGGGGCAAGTTTAGCTTAGATAGGTCTACACAGGCTTTTTGTCTGAGCTCTTCAGAGTTTCATACTCAGCCCTGTCAGGGTTGCTTGACTTGCCCTTGCTTTCATCTCTGCCAAATCCATCACAGACCTGTACAGAGAAAATGCAGTTTCGCAAGGTGTGGGAAAAGGTTTGCTCACACGTAGGAGTTGAAACAAGGTCTGGGATCAGTCCTAAGCTCTTTGCATCATACTGGGCAAATTGCTTCAGAGCTTCCCTCAGCACCATGGCTCTTATCCTGGCCACTCCACTGCACCCCCTATCAGTCCAAGGCAAGGGCGTTGCATCCCCCTGGGATGCTTTTGTAGCGAGCTTTAAACTTCTACATGGACTGAGGACAGCTTGAATCTAGCGAGACTCAGGCAAACAAGCAGGTGTTAAGGGTAGGACTGGCACTATTCATGGTGTGTACGCTTACCCAGTACTCTGCATTTGACACTGATCCCTGAAAAGCATTCCCTTAACCATTCCTTGATGTCTGTGTGGCACAGACAACTGCTCAATTAAATCACAATGAAATGGTTGTTTGATACTCGTCATTAGAACAAAGCTATTTGGCAGGAAAAGGTGAAGAATGGGTAAAAGTCTTCTAATTGCATTACATTTCATCCTCCAGCACTGTAACCTCCCCCTTATAATTACAATAACTCTGAGCTAGAGGTTTGTGGGATGAATGGGACAAGGAGTAGAGACTATAATGCTGCTGAGGAAACAGTAACTTTGTTAGGGTGGTAAGAAGAGAACGGCTGGGTGGAACATATGACATGAGCTGACAATGTGCGCTTGCAGCAGAGAAAGCCAACTATGCTCTGGGCTGCGTCAGACAGGTGTGACCAGCAGGGCAAGGGGCCTCTGCTCTGCTCTCCACCTGGAGTCCCGTGTCCAGTTCTGCAGTCCCCAACTTAAGGAGGTTATGGAACTCTTGGAATGGGTCCAGAGGAGGCCACAAAGGTGATCTGAGGACTGGAGCACCTCTGCTATGAGGACAGGCTGAGAGAGTTGGGGTTGTTCAGCCTGGAGAAGAGAAGGCTCCAGGGAGATCTTATAGTGGTCTTCCAGTACTGAAAGAAGCTCCAGGAAAGCTGGGGAGGGGCTTTTTACAAGTGCCTGGAGTGACAGGACAAGTGGGAATGGTTTTGAATTGCAAGGGGGAAGATTTAGATTAGCCATTGGGAAGAAATTCTTCACAGTGAGGGTGGTGTGGCCCTGGTTGCCCAGAACAGTGGTGGCTGCCCCATCTCTGGAAGTGTTCAAGGCCAGGTTGGATGGGGCCTCGAGCAGCCTGGTCTGGTGGCAGGGGGGTTGGAACTGGATGGGCTTTAAGGTCCCTTCCAACCCAAACCATTCTGTGATTCTGTGATTCTATATGCCAGGGTGGGTACGGTGTCGCTGAATTGCGGTTGTCAGCACAAGTGTGGAGCTCTGCCTGCAAGCAGCTGCAGAGCTCAAATGCTACGTAAGCTGATTTACTGTGTAATTTTATGGATTGCCTTTAAAATATGGCTGTTGGGAAGTGATAAGCTGACAACTTTATCTGCAAAAGAGAGTTGTTATTTATCTAGATTGATTGGATTATAAAGTCAGGACCTTTAATTAAAGAGTACCGTAATCCAAAATCAAAATAATACAAGCTGGTGCCCAGCACACGGAGTGGGGCTTCCTTAAAGCAGCTGGGCTCTGTCTGCTACTGAAAGCCCATTCATGCTGGTAGCAGCTTCTGTCCAACTCCGTATACCGACTGGATTTTTAATAAAATCTATGAGATGGAAATCACCAGCTCACATTTCTGTATGCTCAGCAGATGGCTTTATGAAGAGGTGACAGCAGCTATTCCACTATTTCCAAGCATCCCGTTGGAAATCACCCCAAAAGGATGGGTTCACCTCCGCAACTGCTTTAATGCACAGTGTCTTGTCTGAAGGGTGCAACTTCAAAGAGTAAAAGCAACTGCTGCCCGTCAGGAATGCTCCAGCCCAGGACAGAGCCATCTGCCAGCACCTCATGCTCTGTCCCAACACAGGTAAATTTCGCAGGGGGGAGAACAGCAAATCCTTGACCTCCTCTGAGCCTCCCATTGGGATTTGAAAGCTGGACTGCTAATGTTCACAGCAAAGCGAACCATGACGAATGGAATGTATTTTTTACTTCTCTCTTTTTTTGAGCAGCTGGAATATTTTACACAGTTTCTTTCCTCTTTTTTTTTTAATTTAAATGTTACGGAGGAAATTTCAAGCTGATTAGTTCGAGTCTGGTAAAGTAATAAGGTGACAGAGAATAGTCTCTGAAAGCAGAGTTCCCAAATTAGTAGCAGTTGTGTGGCTGCTGAAGCACTTCAAGGTCCCAGGACGGGCGGGAGCTTCACAGTGCCCTTGGCTGAGGTGACAGGAAAAGGTCAGGGACTTCGCTGCGGAGGCGAGAAGTAATTCAGGCTGAGGTCACTGCAAGAAGCTTTCATTTCCCCTGAGCACTGAGCAATGCAAAAAACCCAGCAGTGAGTGCTCACGAAGCCCAGCTGATCCTTGGGGAAAAAACCAAAGCTCCAGAGCCCTTCTGCAAGATGAAGCCAGGACTGCAAATGAGCTTGTGCTGCTCTCTTTGATGGGTGGCAATCCTTCCCTCTCCTCCACCACCTCAGTCCTTCCCTCCCCAGACTTAAGATTTGTTTGCTTTTCATTCTTCTCACTTTTTTGGTAGGTCCAGGCTCAGGCAGGAGTGTGCTGCCTTCCAGATGCTAGAATGGATTACTGGATTAACTCCTCTGTTGGCTCTTTGGCCTCGCAGAAGCTGGAGGTCAGTGAAGTTATTAATTCCCAGCCTTCTTCATTTGTTCATTGCAAAGGGCTTGGAGATATTGACTTTACAGATTCAGTGGGCTCTTGCAGCCATATCACAGCATGCATTTCTGTAGACAATAAATCAATATGCATCTTTTGATGTCTCTTGTTATCAAATGAAAAAAGAAACATATGCCATAGGACAGACATGTACGTGTGCCAAGGGAAAATGCAGTGTGTGTGAGGTGCTCCAGCAGCAGGATGCCAGCTTTGAGACTCGTGCCCGCGAGCCAGGTGACTGTGGTATTGCCAGAGACGGAGATAAGCCCTTGGTCATGTGTGACATCCCACTTCCACCCAGGGGCCTGTGGGCAGGCGGGTGGCAGTCCTGACGCCTGTCTGGGTGCTGGTAGTGGAGGCAGTGGCTGTGTGCCGGCTGCACACCCGGTCCTGGCAGCCGTTCCCTGCTTCTTCCCAGGCAACGGTGACAAGCCAAAAGAGAGGTGCAGAGCCCGTGACCATGACAAACACGACCATGGCACATTGGGTAGGTGGGAAGCCAGCTGGCTAGGCACAGGGGGCAAAGCATTAGAGGTTTGAAGCAACAGTGATGGTGCTAACGCAATCCGAGCGGAATGACAAACCTAGCTGTGCTGCCTTGGAAAAAATTGGGTTCCCTAAGTCCCTGCAACCTGCAGCACAGCCATGCAGCACAGCAGCTGCCTTCAGCCCTCATGTGCTCCCTAGGACTCTGAAATGACCCATGAGCACACGTGTGTGCCAGGCTGCGGCTGAGCCCCCTGACCGAGCTCTGCAAGGAGACACGGCCAAGCAGCAGACGGTTACTCATAGCAGCTCAAAGAGCCAGCATGTCCCTGCAAAGATCATATGCCTCAGAAATCATGAACAGAGGAAGCTTGTGCTGGTACATCATCTCAACAAAGGGAACACAAATGTGGTCACGTTTTCTTCCACATCCAGATGAACAGGTGCCTGGCCACCAGTAGCCCTTGCTGGGCATCATCAGTTTTTAACTTGCTCCAGCACAATGAGCTGCGCCAGGTCCAACCCTGGTTTAAGGAGCCAACCGGAGCTGTGTTGCTTTGCAGGTGACCAATAAGAGGAGGCACACGGACTGGGCACAGCCACCTCCTCCCACTGGACCGCGCCATGGTAGAGCAGTGTGAGGAACAAACCGTTCCCTGGGGAAGTTCAAATAACAGGAAACCCTTTGAATCACATGGATGATGATGATAGCTTGATTACAACTTATTAGTGCTGGCAAAGCAAGAAACCTGTGCAGCTCTACACTGTATTTCCTCCTCTAGAAGAGGGGGATAATATACCTTCTCAAATGTGTCTTTGTGGAATTAAATTCTTCAACATTTCTAACTTAGGCCATTGCTGGGAAACACCAACAAATTACTACCTTGTCACAGCTGTGAACAGGCATATTCTTGTGGAAGGCAGATTTTTCTGAAGATGAAATATTTTCAGATGCAGCCTGTTGGCTTTCATGTTTCTGGGATGAACAATAACTCCTGGAGACAACAGAAGGAGTTTCTGTGCACCTGGAATTTGGCTTTAACTTGAACTTCATTCAGCAAGGAAGATAGATTTTATTGCTATATAATCCAGAGCGTAAGAACATCAAGACTATGAATAAAGAAGCCCCACCTATGGCAACTTCTGGCCTCCTGAAGGCAAAACACTCGAGCAGATAAAGGTCCAGATACCTTTGGATGAAATTGGTGGCTTTTTGACCTCTGCTTATGCTATGAAGAATAGTGTTGTGATAGAAATTTGGTGCCCTGGAGATATGGGTGTCCAAAGAGGCAACGCTGGCAGGAGGGTCGGCTTAGCTCAGACAGGCAGACCCAGAGCCTGAGTGCCCACCAGTACAGCCAAGCAAACCTTCGAAGGAGAGCCAGACCTTTTGCAAGAGCAGGATTTAACTGCAACACTTTCTGTTTCCATTGGGCTACAAATTGTACGTAACCTTATTGGCTGAGGAGTGTTTTGGTTTCACTAAATTAACATCTATAGTGGCTGCTCATCTGCTCTTGAAATGTAAATTTCTATTAGTAAAACATACTGTCATATGCTTAGTTAACAATAAAATTAGGGATTTTTTTATTCATTCTCCATCCTCAGTCTAGACAGATTAAGTATAATTTTTTATTTTTGTATATTTCTAGTGTTACTTATGTGGCAACATGGTTCAACTGGATATAAATAAATTAAGATGGAAATCAGAAGTGTAATTCCAACTATCAGAAGCAGGAGGTTCAGGAACCACCTTTTAATGTGATTAATGATGCAAAAATTCAACTAGTTTGAAGACAGAAGTCAATAAACATAAAAGAGTTATGTAACATACTTGCATACGGAGTGTCTTGGGAGTGTCCTTTTGAGCCGATGCTGCTCTGTAATCAATAAAAACATAATTTGTGCAATATGTTCAGCGAAGCCACTTGTTACAGCTTTTTTAAAGGGAATTCTGCACAAAAGCATAAGAAAACTTTTGTGGAGGGGAGCCATGCTCAGTGTAGCTTAGGGCTTTAGCACAGCAAATGAGTTTGGGGCATCAAGCAAATGGGTTTTGGCAACTGGTGATCTCCTGGGAGAAGGAGTAGTTGATGTATTTATAGAATCATAGAATAGTTTGGTTGGAAAAGACCTTTGAGATCATCAAGTCCAACCATACTTGTCCACTAGTAAACCATCCCTGAGCACCTCATCTACCCTTAACAGACAGCTGCGCAGTGTTTCATGTGGACATTTCTCCTGATGTATTTCCTTCTGAGCCACCCAGAACAGAGACATCTCATGAGACTTAGTACTTTAAGGTTTAGCTGAGATGGACAAAGTCTGGATTGGATAATATGAGCTGACCTCGGCACCCTTTGAAAATCTATTTGTCCATTAGTAATCCTCAAGGAACAGGTTTTGGCCAGAGAGCTAATCCTTAATAAGGATTTAAGGTTGCAAACTGAGTTGGTACATCCCTATGCGAATGTTCCTCTCCCGGTGTTATTTGTCAGCACAGAGCTTTTTATTGAGAGAGATACTGAGGTGCAGCAGGATGTAATATTTTGGATTTGCAATCAAATTTTTGAAAGCTTTACTTCACCCATGAGCATCCATAGGCTATGGAATGATTACAGACAGGAGCACAAGATGTGAAAGTGTCTGTCTCTCAAAAACCCCCAGATGTTTCCACCAATTGTGGAGTGTGTTGCAGGAAAACCAGCCAGTCCTGCTGGAACCGGTGGTACTGACAGTGCCAGGAGGAGGAAATAACAGTTTGGTTGCAATCAAGCAGAACTGAGAGAACGCATTTAACCCTTTCTGTACATCAAGGCACAGACCAGATAAAACAGGGAGCTTCAGGGCCCATGATGAGATGCTGGCAGAGGGCAGGTGGCAGAGGGAATGGAAGTTGCAGAAGTTAGGACTTAGTTCACAGTTTGAGGTCCAAAGACATGGTGCTGAGTGTCCAATACAAAAGAGTCTAAAGAGTTAAAAAAACTCTTTCTCACATGCACCTGATAAATAAAATAAAATTTCCAACTCATGGATGATCCAAGACCATTTTCCAATAAGGAATAAACCCAGGGCTTAGAAAATGCACACACACAAAGCAGATGAAAGCATTTTCCCAGTACAGTATTTTTTTTAAAAACGGTGACCTTTAAAGAAAGGCACTGAGAGTTCATGAGCAGTAAAAAATAAATTTAAAAAATCAGCTGGGTTAATCCAAAAAACTACCTCCCAGACACCCTTCTGCCATAGTTTAGTTGAGTCAGTGGCAGCCGAGGGCTGAAAAAGCCTCTCCTTTGTCATCCTCCTCTCTCAATGGAGCAGAGCCAGGGGTGGCAGCTGCTCTCCAGCTTAAGCTCTCATTGGCATCGAGGTGGTAAAAGGGAAGAGGTGGAACATCTCCCTCTCTTCACTCTCCCAGAGGTCAGCTCCAGAGCTGAGAAAAGTGCATTAATTCTGTCCAGAACTTCTATAAATTGGAAAAAAATGCCAACCTAGAGCTTTGCTGCACACATGGCAGTACCTTAAGCAAACGTTGGAGCATTGTAGAAAGGTATTTTCTTCCTGAGCAAGTTTCCTAATGTCCATGAGGAACCTTTTGTTCATCCCACAGTGGTCCAAGGAATTATCACAGGGAAAAACCAGTAGGATATGAGGAGGGTGCTATGCATGGAGTGGCTGAGTGCATGACTCCTGCTCCCATGTGCCTGCCGGCACTCCCAGGGCTGGCACACCTACACAGAGCAAGTTCACACTCCCTCTGAGAGTCAACGGGCATGGCAGTCTGCATAGGCTTTAAATATGATCATCCTTGATGCCTGTTACAAGTTTTATTACATTTAAAAGCTTCTTCATCTCCTCCAGTTAAGCTTTAATTGTTATTCTTCATTTCTAGCCCATAGAAAGATCAAAACCAGTTTATAGGAAGAGGCTTTTTATTCCTTACCAGCCCTGCCCCCTGTCTTTGCCAGGGATTATATTTCTTCACTTTGCACATCCATGAGATCATTAAGCAGAAAGCAGCAGTCAACCAGCAACATCTACAGAGCCGTATCCCCATCGCCTGTGGCAGGGTGCCAAATACAGTAAATATGACTTTAAGGTTGTGCAGTTGGTCTTTTGAGCTTTTACAGTTTCTAGCTGGAGGGAAGAAAGAAAAAAAAGACACCAGCTGGTGCAGTTAATCTTGTTTCCAATCACCAGTTATGCAGCAGGCAGGTACCTGGATATGCCTTAGACTCCTCCCAGCGGGTGTGTAGGCCACTACCACCTTCATCTTAAACCAGCAAATGGCCAGAAGATGTCACAGGTTGGGGAAATCATTGATCGCCTCGTTTGAAATGCTGAGAGGCTTTTAAAGGGTCAGGTTTCTTCCATCAGTGCCCAGCAGCTCTGACATTTGGCTCTTTGCATCTCCTTACAACCACCCGTACGTTTGTCAGCCCTACCGAATGCATCAGGTAGATGGATCACCTTCCTTACTAAGGCTAGAAAGTAAAATACACACAAGAAGACACCGTTACTCTCAAGTGTGATTTCTCCAGTGACTTGTCTGGGCTTCAGAAATTTTTTGCTCTGTTCTCCAGCTGCTGTAAGATGTCTTGACAAGGAGTCACAATTCTTTTCTCTAGGTTTCACCTCAGTCCCACAACAACTGCCATAAAGAGAAAAACAAACAAGCGGAGAAGTGTGCTGAGAAAATGCAGGGGAAATATGTTTTACAGAAAGCCTAAGCAGTTTTGCAGAGCTCTTTTCAAGTGCATTTACTGACATTTCCCCAGAGCCTTCCTAATGTAAGTACCGTCGGAAAGATCCTAACTAAGAGAAGCAGCTCCTGCTGAGTGATAGTCCATGGCTTTGCTCGTGTAGATCAAAGAGAATAAAACAATTACTGTAATTTTCAAGGAAGAGTTTTTCCAGGGGCACAGGAGATGAAGGCGATGAAAATGGGTCCATGTGTACTTAAGTAATAGGTAGGCATTTCAGTCCTAATTTTTTTTTTTGTTTGAGGGAGTCACCTCCTATTCTGGGACAGACTAATGCAAATATGAAGTAACTTCTTCTGGCATCCATATAGTGTCTGCAGTTTTAAAGCTGCGTGCATGGGGTAACTGTGTGACTCCATGGCTCTTGCATCCTAAGGGATGCAGGACACACTCTGCTGCCCTGCATTGTGACTCAGCTAGTGACGTACACACACACGGTGTGTGCACCTTTTCTGAGTTAGGTGACGGTGGCTCGTCCACCGGTGCCAAGTCAAATTAGGTCGCAGCATGTCAATAATCATCACGAGATTCCCACTTAGGGTCAAGTCCAGTTTGGAGGTGAGGGATGTCTACACCTGGCTTCCAGTGGGGAACAGGACACCTTTGCCCTCACGTGTTTCTGGATAAGTTCTGACTCAATCCTATGCTCGTATTTGGGGTCCTAAGAGACAAATCTAATGTATTCACTGTTGCACCTGCAGATGAGTGCCCAGAGTGATGGTGAGAACTGTGGCTGACACATGCTCTGGAAACCAGGCTGCATTCCCTTCCATCACAGCCTGAAGTTGCATCAGGGCAGGTTCAGATAAGACGTCAGGAAAAATTTCTTCACCAAAAGGGTTCTCAGGCCCTGGCAGAGGCTGCCCAGGGAGGTGGTTGAGTCATCATCCCTGGAGGTGTTTAAAAGACGGGTAGATGAGATGCTCAGGAATGGTTTAGCAGTGGACAGTTGGGCTCAATGATCTCAAAGGTTTTTTTCCAACCAAGCGATTCTATGATTCCACAATAAATGCACAGGGGATAATCGTAGACTCACCCAGCTCTTTTCTCAGAGGCTGAGGTGACCCCACAGCTGGACTGGGCATGGCAGCTTCTCCCTAGCAAAATAATTGTCCTTTATCCTATTATGTTGTAGCATGTGATTTAGAGATGATTCATCCCTTTTATGTGAGCCCAGACTTTGCTATTATCTTGCATTTCAGCCAAATATTATTAGGAATGTTGATGTGTCTATGCAGGGACATTTTCTGCAAAATTAATCTAAGAACTTTTAAAGTGAATGAGCATGCACAAAATATTTCTTTGGAACACAAATGGACTTAATTTAGCTTATCTTAATGCATTTAGGAGACAAATCACAACAAACTCATTAAAGGTCTCTGTAATTCTGTCCACATAGAAGTGAATTAATGAAACTACTTTGAATTCCAGCCTTCAGTTAGTCCAGGTTAATTTTCCAGTATAAACAAGCCCTAAACTAAAAAATTAAAACAAAAATCATGACAGTGAAGTTCTCAGCTTTGATATCTGCAGCTCTGGGAGGCTCTGTCCTACGTTGTCTTTTACAGAGCAGGAGCGGGAGCTCAAGAAGCGGGGAGTGTCCAAAGGCCAGACTCTCCTTCTACTTCACTCTCTTCAGGGCAGCTCAAAGCCAAGGGCAGCAGCAAGGTTGGTAGGTCTGCCAAGCATAAACCTTCCTGTGACTTCAGGTGCTGGAAAACATGGATGTTAGAGTAGATGTGGGAAAGCATCACTGCCTGGAGATGATAAATGCATAACTGGGAGGAGCTGTGCACCAGAGTGAAGCAGGAAATCCTATTCCTCTGTGAGAGTCCTACAGATTTACAGAGAAATCTCCCTTGCCTTTGGAGTTAAATAAATGGACTGTACAAACAATGAGGGTTTCCTGAAGAGCTGCAGATGTGAGGACAGAGGCACTGCAGACCACTTGGGAGCATCACATCCCAGGTTGGGAAATGGAGGGGGCACATGTGAGACAGCACGTTCCCCGTGAGGCTCTGCCCATTACAGGGTCAGTATCAGGAAGATGAAACAAATCTGACAGCAGCAGTGGCCAAAGGGAAACAGCAAATTAACTATCAGTGCTAATGAGGGGGAAAAACTGACGAAGTCATTCGCTACAAAACCAGTCCCCATGTAGAGTCACGGCCTGGGGAATAGTGTTAATTTGGCACACGTCCCCTCATGTGAAAAAATCTTATAATGGAATTCTAGCCAGCAATCATGGGTATCGCTTAGAGAAGTTTGTCTCTGCTAGAAGAGAGAAGGCACCTCACAGAGTTGCTGCTGCGGGTGAGCAGACTCTGGGACACGGACTCAGCAGGGCAGAGGATGCTCCTCACCAGCACGTGTCACTCAGAGAACAGCCTTCAGTTTCCTCCACAAATAAGTAAAGAACACAAACATAGATATCACTGCTGTAAAAGGCACTGACACTTTGTTAAGGATGGGAGAGACTGATATACTTAGAGAGGAAACCTCTCTATGGATTTATCATGTAAATCTCTGCGGTTGCACAGTTTGGAAACAAAACCTCGCATGGACAGTGTTGACCACATGTAATTCTCATAGAAGAACAAAGAATGGATCATATGGATAGTTTGCTAAAAACATTGGTGGCAAAGATCTCAAAATCATGTACAATATTTTCTTAAGAATTTAAGTTTGGCTTACGTTTTGGTTTCAATTATTTCTATTAAATTTTAATATCCCCTGTATTACCATTTATAGAGTTGTTCTTGTGCAGTTTTCTGTAGGGACGAGAGTCTCTCTCAACCATTTCCAGACAGAATATTCATTATTTAGTTGAATGAACTGAAAAACAAAAGTGCCCCGCCATGGCCAGGGCCATACAGCAACGCAGAAACTCAGCCAGGAGTGGATCCAAGCTGTGGCTCTCAGTGTCTGCTCTCATCGCTAGAACAGACTCTTCACTTGAAGGCAAAAGGGGAAATGAAAGTGATTGTAGGACACTCTCCAGGGCACAATCACAAGCTAAATAGGCTTTGTTTATGTAGACGGCTTTCTAAAAGTCAAACCATTGATAATGGGGAATCTTAATATCAGGCTGTTGTCTGGGATAACCACAGTTGACTCACTGGGGACAGCTCTTGGAGGGCGTACAGCACGCTGTATTTACACTGATACTCCAGCAGTCAAGATCAGAAGCAGTTTTGGACTCAGTCCTAGGAAACGAGCCAGGTATGATAAATAAGATATATTCCGGGGAATATGTAGGGCCAGTGAATTACAGAAGCAGGCTTGGTATCAAGGCTGTCTTGCCTCTCACCATTCCTGCTGGGAACACAGCTCAGTGTCATCCAGATGGCTTTGTAAATCCCGAAGGAGCACACTGGCCTCCCCAGAGCATCCAAGATGCAGGTCCTTTTTTTCTGCCACCTACAGCAGCTTTCCAAGCTGTCGAGCCAACTCAAGACAGAGCTGGCTGGATGTCGACAGCGGACAGGGAGAAGCAAATAGCATCATTCTGGGTTAGCTCATCTACACATGACTTGTTGTTTGAAAAGAGACCTTGAGCTTTGCTGGACCCGATGTACTTGTCTTTAATTTTCACTTTCCCAGCAGAGATACACCCACAGTTCTCTAAAGAATTACAGATCGTTTGGTCCAGGCATTTGTGGAATAAATTCACTTCTCACCCCTGCTTTAGAGCATCAGAGAGAATAAGCTGATTTGGAAACATAACACTTTTTGTTTCTCTTCTCCTAAGGGAACATTATATTATTGTTTTGTCCTAAGTATCTGGAAGTTATGGAAAATGATCACAATTTCCTGCATTCAGGGCTCCTAGAACCGAAGTTTTATCACCCAAAACAAGATGTCAGAAAGCGAACAGCTCTGTGTCAGCCAGGAAACCGGGAGCAGAGACAGTGTTGGCAATTCAGAGGACCAAGAATAATCATAGAAAGATATTAAGAACAAATGATTTATGAGAAAATAAATAAGCTGAAATGCCCTGATGCTGCTAAGTAAATATTTACCAACAACTAATAGCTTTGCAGAATATCTGTTAATGTCAGATTTGCTAATAATAAGAGAGTAATACATATTTTGAAAATTATTCAAACTTACAAATTTGAATCAGTTTTTTCCTAAGACAAGGACATTACTTTTCCCTTTTCTTTGCAGTTTATGAAGATAAATTCAAAGGCTGAGATCAGAAGACTCTTAGAAGAGCAACATGCTCCAGAAATCTGAAGTTGTCGTCGTAACACTCAAAACACACATTAATTTTAACTGCATATTCAGACCCTTCTCACCTCTTAGACTGTGCTCTGATGAAGCTGGGGCCTGACCACCCAGATATAATCAGCCACCCACAACAGACAGGAAAAAAGAGCTTTTAGGGCTGATCAGTCAAACCCCTGATAACTCATTTGCATTAAAGCTCTTCCACTTACAGACCATCAAAGTCCTGCAGCATCCCTGTGAATTTTCATACTAAATACCTCCTAGCAAGAGAAATGCACACAGAGGTAACAGATCAGTCATTCTCAGCTTCCTAAAAGGAAACGCGGTTTGTGAATTTTTTCTTCATATTTAAGAAAATTACTTTCAGATCCCTCTTCATATTCACACTCGGGCTTTTAATTTCTAAGCCCCTGTCACTCATCTCTCTATCTGTTTTCCTGAGAACATCTGAGGGCTTCATCCTCCATACTTGGAAATTGGATGGGGCTTCAATTTTTTTCTGAAAAGGAGAATAAAAGTAAAGAGCTAGAAGGGCTGAACTGCAAGAGTTGCTGTTTTGGTTAGACAGTCTGAATCTTGAATTCTGGAAAAAGCACTCGCCATAACCTGAAATTGGGATTATTTGGGCAAATATTTAGTGCCATTTTCCCCACCATGCTCTTGCCGCCATGGCTCAGAGCCATGCTTTTGTGTGACCCCGAGCGCATGCTTGCTGTCACTTTGCTCAGTTCTCCTCTGCTCAGAAAGCACGTTCAGACAGGCTTAGAGCACTGAACATTTGTGATGGGAAATAATGGCTCAGCAACGCATGGCAGCTCAGCAAAAGCCATTTCCAAGTGACTCACTGCAAGGTGCTGCAGGACGTGAGAGCTCACACGCTGCAGATTATCAGCTTTCTCTCCTGCTGACTAATTCCCTGCTATGAAGTGAAATTCGCAGACCTTATTGCACTTTTGATTAGCGCTGCCGGAGATATGGAAAGCAGCAACACGTCCAGACTCTGTCAGTAGATGGCAAAGACACAAACCCATAGAATCTGCCTGCACAAGAGTGGTTCTGCCCAGGACAGGGATTGGTTTGCCCTGGTGGGAGCAGGGACCACTGTAGGAATGCTTTTCAGGGGAAACACTCCAGCTCTGCAATGGAAAAGACTTTCCAAGACTATCGTGTGCTAAAATTCCCACCCACCCAAGTCACTGCTTTTGAAGGTTTTTGTTCTTCATTCCCCAGCTTGAAGACAATGCAACCAGCATGAAGTGCAACCTCAGCTCAGGTTTAAAAAGGAAATCATACATTTTTTTGCTTATATTTACAAGATAATTTCTGCAACTAATTAGGCATAATTTATGCTAATGAATCCTACAATGTTGGTACACTGTGGCCATCCATCATAAACTCAGGCACTGCCTGGCTGCATGGAGACCTTAAGGGATGCAGATGGTTCTGATGGGACTCTATGCCAGAACAAGGATCTTCCCAGGGCATCACACTGAAGGATCAATGCCTTGATTTGCACCAGACAAAATCCTGAACAGGTCTGAACATGTTAGAACAAAATCCCTGCTCTATGCTCTGCCAGCCTTTTGGCTGCAGAAAGCGAACGAAGCGGAAGGGAAGACTTTGTTTTCAACTGCAAAGTTAGAAAAAGCTGGGAAAATGAAACTAACTAAAACTGATGGCCTAACGTTCCAAACGGCAGCAAACCCCCGGGCTCCACGCAGAGAAAGCAGCAGCCTTGGGTGATAAATTGATTGTTTTCCTGTTAGCAGTGGAATCTGTTAGTGCTGTAAAACCGCTGTCCATGCTGAGGAGGACTCCTGTTACTCTCTTGAACCAAGAAAATAATAAAAGTCTTCTCTGGAAATTTTTTAACTCTCTGTTTTAAACAGATGGCTGCTGAATTCCTTAAGGTCAGGAGTACACCGCCTGATTATCACCACGTGGCCCTTTTAGGCAGAATAAATCAGAAAAAGAGGAAAAAAACAACCAAAAAGACAGCCCAAGACCCGTTTTCCACAAAGGAGCTTGGTGCAACGGCACATGGATTTCAAATTTGAGGAATCACAGGACACACTTCCCTGACTGACAGCAATTGTTGGAAAGTGAAAAGAAATGTGGGTGACTCATCGTTCACACAGGTCTAGGGGACAGAGCATCATCTCCTACAAGTGGGAAGGCAATTTGGTGAAGGAGACTCAACAAACTCAAAAGGCTTAATCATCATTCAGTGCTGTGCTCTCACACCCACACTCTTAGCGATGGGACCCACGCTCACGTGCAAGGTGTTTGATTTGGAAGGAAGGCATGCTCCACAAATAGACACCGAGACAACCTTTGGATGAGCATAAGGGAATCTAATAAGATGAAAGAATATATAAAGAAAATGGCTAACTGGAGTGTGAAAGTCAAAAGCTGAGACGTTTTTAAAGAGAGAGTATCTTGTCTTGCTATAAGCAAGAGATCAGATTTTCTGCTAGTAAACATTCATTTACCTACTGGAACTAAACCAGTTTATTCCAGTGAAGGTCAGAACAACCAGATTGCTTTCTCTTTTTAAATAATGCAAGAGCTATCTCCACCCCTGCTTGTACGAGGAGATGCCAGCAGCAGAAAGAACTCTGGCAGTGTTGGGTAAGCACAGTATTGGTTTTGTTTCAGCAGCCTGGTGCCCACGTTGCCAAGCCAGACCCCAAACAGGCATTTGCCAGCTCCCACTTCCAGTCCTTCTGCCTGACAGTGCATGGCAGGCAGCTCCTTGCCAAAAGAAGTCCTACCACGGGGCAGCTTTAGACAAGCACTGCTGCTGAATTTCCTCATTGACCAGCCTGGCATAACGGGAGGGCAGCAGATCCCAACTGCTGCAAATCGGCTACCTGCTGCCACAGAGAGTATGGCAGCTCTGACTGGGAAGGGAAGGAGAAGGCAGGGATTTTAGCTAATTATCTTCAACCTCCAAGTGTCCCTATGATGCACACTGTCAGTTTGTCATCCCTGCTGTGGTGTAAGCAGAAATGTTGGGAAGACAGACACGTCAGGGGGTTGCAGAGGTGAGACAATCTCTACTTGGCATCCTTTTCCCTTTTGGCCCAGACCTGCTGCTCTCCGTCTACCTCTGGTCTCCTTACCCGTGCCTGGTTTTAATCAAACCTGTCGGCACAGAGACCCTGGACCTTCTGAAAAGCCTCCAGTCCCTGCACTATAATTAAAATGATTTGTCTAATGCTGCCCCATCAAGATGGATTTCAGGAAGGAGAAAGTGCAAATTCCCGGAGCTGGTGGAAAATGCAAATAAACACAGTGTCGATCTGGCACAGATAGCTGTCGCTCAAACCGATCTCACCCCTGGAATAATCTAATCAAACACAGCCTGCCTCCAAGATACAAGGCTAGGAAATGAAGCTTTAAATGTTGTTTTTATCCATGCTGGAATGCCTCAATTTATGCCTTGTTTTGTTTGTGAAATAACTGCTTTTTAAAAAGAAATGTTAATACTGCTACAAATAATTAATTTTATCTGAATCTATCATATTCTAGGAGGGAGTGATCAGATTTAAAGAAGCAGAGACATTTTTAATCTCAATGATACGAGACAATATAAAAACTATGCTCATGTTCTTAGATAACCTTTGGTCTCAGCCTTTTGCTGAACATCACTGTTCCCCGGGCTAGCATATGTTTATTTCTTATGCTGAATATAACATTTCACCCATATGTTGATATTAAAACAAAAATTTCTCTTCCGAACTCTTTAATCTTTTTATTCATGTGTTCTGTTGCTCTCAGGCAGGGATTGTGAGTACCAGACACTGCCTTATGTAAAATAATTGACTGTATTTTCTCTTCTCTTAACTAATTCACTACATTTTCTCCCTAGCTATCATCTAGATGAATGCACTATGTTTCTATCTATCACCCTGCTATGGTACTCATCGCTGGGCTATGCAGACAGCAGGTAAGAAATATAATGATGCTATATTAAATAAAGAAGATCGATGCCCAACTGTCAGTAAAACTGAGCCAAATTCTAACAAGCAGGTCACCACGGGAAGAATTTGGCCCTCTGTTTCAAGCAGAGGACTTTTCTGAAGCAGCACTCCCAGCCCATGACATTCACCGGCCGCTCCTCACAATGCCCTGTGGCCTGGGAAAGACAGAGTTCATCTCTTGTCCTCCCTGTGCCACAGCCCTCCTCGCTGGGGCTCACACTGCCCTGTCAATGCCCCGTTTGAACCCAAGATTTCTTGTTCTGGTCAGTGTGGACACAGAGAATGGGTTGCTGCATTCAGGTGAGCCAAGAGAAGACACAAAACCTGTAAGAATTAGGAATCTGGTGTCAAGCTTCTGTGCCTTTAATGGCTCAGACCTGGCCAGCATTTGCCAGCAAGTCCTCGTTGGTCAGAGTCTGGGTTAGAAGCTGCATTTCCAGACCCACAGCTTCAAGAGATATTAAATGACTCGAGAAAATGGACCATTTAAAAACAGCAGCATAGATGACACAACTACATAAATTGAATAGGTTTTGTGAATATCTGCCTGATTCACAGAGGTGAGAAAAGCAAATCAGGATACTCAGAATGCAGTGTTTCTTGGATGTAAAACAGTGCAGCAGCTGGGGTCGCTGGTGTGAATTTTTATGTGATGGGAGCAGTCCAAACTGCAGGACTGAGTCTGGGATGCGAAATGCAGTGAAAGCAACCCTTGGCTGCTTCACAGACAATTCATCATAAGAATGTCCATTGTGAACAAAAAAAAAAAAAGACAGATCAATTTTTTAAGCAAGTCTGGCCTGAGAATGGGCAGCTCAGTCAATGCCCTTCTAATGCACCATATAAACTTTAATGTACTACCACTCCATTTCAGCTTTTTTTTCCCTTCATTGCAAAATGCGGAATTACAGCTAAATGCTAGATGGTATTTCCTGACTGTGTGAGTGATTGCTTGCCTTTGTGCACGGCTCGTTATTTGTTAGCAGTGAGCACTTCAAAGCCTAGCAGCCTGTCCAGCCGCCCAGGAAAGTGGTTCGGCTCTCTTTGCCCACCCCACCACGTTTGCGCAGAGAGAGCAAACATATTTTGGCACTTCACGATAGAGATACGAAGAGTGACTGCGCTGCTTTTAATGCAGAGGCACCACATCTCTCTGCCAGCCAGCACATCCAGATATTTCCTCCGTGGAAACTGGGACAGACCGGGGAAGGGAAGAGAAGCAACTTATATTTATGCCAGGTGATGAGTCTGTAGCATGTTTGCATCAGACCTCTTCATACCTGGCCAACTGTAGAAGGTTTATGATATGCTCTCTCTTCTTATCAAAGTTCCTCTACATTAAACATGATAAAAAATGCTCATTTGTCCAAGAAAATATATGGCAGGTACTCTTGTTGGTCTTGTTTCTGACTTCTCTGCTGATGGAACAGCATTTAATTAGTAATTATGCTTATTAATTCCAAGAAAGAGGCCGTGATATAGCTGCTCCGTGCTGAGATTTCGTTAAGGTTAGAACAGCAAAGTAAGTTAGGTTCCCCCCTTCAGCAGGTTCCCACGGGCAGTTCCCAAAGCATCAACATAGCTTGAAAAGCAAGCTTTCACAATACTGTATCATGTGTTGGCCTTTGCTTGGAGGAATATTTGGGAAGAAGTGGGTCACATCTTCAGGTTTTTGATTGCCATTACAGGAAGCAGGAATACATTGAACGACCCAGACCTTCTTTGGAGAAAATGTTTCCAGTACTTCTGCGCTGTGGTGAAGACACGAACATCCCAGCTGCTGGAGTGTGAGGGGAAACCTTTCTCTTCTCCACACACAAGACCTATAGAACTCCACCAGGCAGGCTGCAGGCAGCCCTAGAGACAGCAGCGTGGAAGGCATTAGGTGGAAACATGAAGACTGGATCCAATATTGCCTTGGCTGCCCATGCTAATTCAAAAACTCAAACAAAAGAAAGAAAGAAGGCAAAAAGAAGCAGCAGGAGGCCAAAAAGCTCACTGGGCACCTTACACAGGAGCATTCGCTGTGGGAAGGGGAACCAGTTTCTTGTAAAAGGAATTCTAGCCTCCATAAATCTTAATCTATTGCAGGTCAAAAGATTTGAGCTCAAAAACAGTTCTGTTCTTTTCTTCCAGTATGTTTTGTCATCTTGTGCTCTGGGAACATCTTGAATAGCTGTTAATAATTTATATGTTACAGTGGCATATTAAATCACTTGGCTGTCAGAATGGTTTTGAAACACAGCGTCCCTGGGTCTGCCTGGATAATGAAGGGACACCCTGAGTCTGCCAGGTGCCAATAGGTTTTGCTTTTATTTCTTGCAATGTGATACACAGTCTGTTAGGACATGGTGCACCTGTGAACACTAGAAAGCAGGCTTAGGCTGATAAAAAAACAAAGGAAATCAAAGACAACACAGCCTGATGAAAATACTCTCCAAAATTTGCCTGGTCCTTGGAAACATTGACCAGTTGGAATAATAGCCCTAAAAGTGCGCACTGAAATAATCCTTGCACTGGAGCAGGAAGACTTTACCTGTTTTTTGTGCAGTGTTCCCCTGTTGGAGAAGATTATCATTTACTAGTCCCATTTACTAGTTACTCAGCTGCTAACTTTGCAACCTCAGCCATATCCCATCATGCCCATAACTGACCCACCTTCAAAACCTCCTGGGTGACACGAATAGGTCCTGATAAGATGCCACACATAAATGCACTTCAGCAAACTTCAGAGAAAAACGCTATTTAATAGCAAATTGCTGTTGCCCTTATTTTTAAAAAAAAGTCTTCTCCATCCTAAAGACTTTCACTCTCAATAGCTCAGCAGGGCTTTTCCTGTAGACTTATTGTACTTTTAAAAGGCAAAATTTGCATAGATCATGATGTAGAGAAGGCCACAAGCAGAGGAAAATAAAGAAAGGTACAGGCTGGGGGTAACATAAGGAAAGGAACAGATAGAGCAGTTAGAATAAAGATGCATGAAAAAAAGGAACAGAAATGAAATACAAAGGGTGTCATTGCAGTCACTTCAGCAGTGCAAAGAGATCATCCACTGCTGCTGTTTAAATGGAGGGCAATTATATCACAATATTTGCAAAAGGGAAGATGAAGGATTTCCTATCTCTGATGGGATTTAACATCCTTTTTGAACATCGTCTCTGTGGAAAGAAGCCTTTGCTGGGCATGTGCTGCCAGCTTCAGCGCAGGGTGGGCAGGCAGCAGCTTGCAGCCGATGCACGATGCATCCTTCAAATGCAGGCTCTCTGTCAGGGACAAGTCCTTGATCTTTCTAAAGAGTCCAAGTCCCTGTAAGAAAAATGACGGCTGACTTTCTGTGGATTTAAAGCAAACTCTTATAAAACGAAGTGTCTTCTGCAGAGGTTTGTGTGGTGGAAACAGCACCTCTTGGCAGCTGGGGTTCATTATCCCACACAGATGGGGTGTGGGCATTACCTGCTGCACGCACCTTGCTGCAGTTCAGGCACGTCTCTCCTCAACACCTGAGGAGCCGATTAGCCTGCATGACACTGGGCAGGCTGCAGTGCACACGGCTTTTTCTTCCTTTGTATTTTCTAAATCAAAATGACATAGAGGAACAAAGTATCTGTGTAGTGCAAGGACGAGAGCGCCCTCTGTTGTCACATTCACCTTCTAACCTTCTTCCAGGAGCTCTGAGGAGATGCCTCCACCTCAGCCTCTCCTTTCATTTCCTTTCCTTGTTGCACAGTGACAGCAAAACCTAGAATTTAATTTAATTTAGCATTATCTGTCTGTATCTCAGAGAACAGTTTAGGTTGCAAAAGACCTTTAAGATCATCGAGTCCAACTGTAAACCGTTGATCTACCGCTAAACCTGGTCCCCAGGTGCCATGTCTCCAACGTTTTTGAACCCCTCCAGAGATGGAGGCTCCACCATTTCACTGGGCAGCCTCTGCCAGTGCTTCACCACTCTTTCAGTGGAGAAATTTTTCCTAATATCCAATCTAAACCTCTCCTGGCACAACTTGAGGACATTTCCTCCCATCCTTTCACTTGTCACTTGGAGAAGAGACCAGTCCCCACCTCACCACAACCTCCTTTCAGGGAGCTGCAGAGAGTGGTCTCCCCTCAGCCTCCACTTTCTCCTGGTTAAACAACCTCAGGTGTCTCAGCCACTCCCCTAACCCCTGGGCTCCAGCCCCTTCCCCAGCTCTGTTCCCCTTCTCCAGACGCGCTCCAGCCCCTCGATGTCCTTCTCGTAGTGAGAGGCCCCAAAGTGGTGTTTTGCCCACGCGGCGGTTGGAAAGGAGAAGTTCCTCAGCACAAAGGAGAGCCAGAGCGTAATGGAGACACCTCAGTGCGTCTTTGTTCACACCACTTGCGAATCACACCCGTTACAACGTGCACAACCCCTGCATGGGGAAACCCTCCTGGCTCAGTTTCCCGCCTCGCGGCCGCCATGACTACACCCTCCCCGTTGGGTGTCCCCGTGGCCATAGCAACAAGCCGCGTGGCGGCGCGCACTGGCAGCCAGCGCTGTCCTATCCGGAGAGCCCTCGCGGCGGCGCCGCCCGCTGATTGGTCTCAGTTAAACAAGGGGCGGGGCCGCCTCGGGTTTCCCCTCGCAGCGGGGTCACCCGCTTTCTCATTGGCTGCCGCCGTTGCCGCAGCGACGGGAGGACGCGGCGCGGCCTCGCAGGGAGGAGAGCGCCATGGCGGAGGCCGGGGTCCTGCTGGTCGAGGAGCCGGCGGCGCAGGCGCTGCCCAGCACTGCTCCTCCCATGAAGATGACTCTGAGCGCGAGGCCCAGGTCCTCTGGAGGTCTGGGCGCTGTCGGGTTCTGCACCGCCAAGTACCAGCCCCACGAGTGGCACCAGAACAATTCTGCTCTGTATAACAAGGCCTTCTCGGGCTGCGAGCGGGCCGAGTGCAACCGGTTCGAGGCCAAGGAGCTGGCCGAGCATGCCACTGCTGCTGCCCAGCACGCCCAGCAGCACGCCACGGCAGCCCTGGGAGAGCGCCTGCAGGATATACACGTATGGAAGGTCAAGCTCCAGAAGGAGATTGAGGAGCTCGATGCCGAGACCAGCCTGCTGGCAGCCCAGAAGCGGCGTCTGGAAAGGGCGCTCGATGCTGTGGAGTTTCCTTATGCCATCGCCACCGATAACCTGAGGTGTCGGGAGAGGAGGCAACACCCGGATTTGGTCAGTGATGAGGTGGAGAAAGAGTTGCTGAAGGTGAGCAGGACGTTAAGCGTTGTTGGCAGCCTTCTCTTAGTGCTGCCCTGGTGTCTAAAATGGTGGACAGCTTCATCAGTAGGTGATACCTGCTGCTCCTGAAAGTACCTTCTGGCACCAGGCCTCTTAGTGCCCCTTTCTGGCAGCCTGGAATCTATGTCTCTCACTACCAAGTTTAAGAATGACTGCTTAAAATCCTCCCTGTGTTTAAAAAGTGTTTAAAATCATGTGAGTATGACTAGAGGAGACCAGATTCCTCCCTCAGACCAGATCCAAACAAAATCAAAACACAAATCTCCTGAACCAAGATGGGCATCCTATTCTGGCACTAAGCTTCTTCCAGCCCCCCAGTTGGATTGAAGTCCCCTCATCTCTGCAGGTTGCACTTCAAAAATGCAGTAGTACCCCATGAGCAGACTGTTAGGATCAGTGAAATGCTGCTTGCCTTTTTCCATGCTCAGGCTGTCCAGATCCAGCAGTCTCTTCCGTTACTTCTGACTCCTGAGTCCGATGCTGTAGTCTTGCCAAGGTTCATGACGAGGTAGTGATCAAACTAGTGTTTTATTTTATAGGTCCTCTGCAGGACAGCAGCACAGCTCTCTCCAAACTGTACAATGGAGTCATGAGCTGATAGCTTCAGGCAAACTGGAGCTGCCACAGCGAGATTATGTGACAGTGTGACTTCAACAAACCTGAGACTCCCAAAATTTGCTTGATCCTTTCCCTCCCATATAGGACCTTCTACTCCAGCTGACACTTTCTTATCTGCCTCTGAGATACGACACTGTGTGCAGATTGCCTTCAAAGCTGATGTAATTATTATGGCTGCACATGTTGCAGAGAACAGATTCTGGGTCATTTTTCATTCTGAAATGATACATATTCCAGTGTCCCACAAATAAATCAATGATTATTTGCCTGCAGCCTCCAATATACTGTGCAACTTGATTCATGATGAGGTACTGATTAAACCAGATGATTAATATTTGTTGTTAGAAAAATATTGAGGAGACGTACATGACTGATGACATGATAGTATTTAGCAATATTTTTATTAGGAATAGCGTGCAGTTGCTGAATTGTAACCAATATTTAAGAAGTTATTCCAGTCAAAAATATAAACCTGAGAGTTAGTGTATAGGATATGTCAGTGTGTGAGTTTTTCCAAAATTCAGATTACAGAAATTATTTTCATCAGCTACTGATGTTTTAGAGAAGTCTGTTAAATATAAGATTTAGACCAAAGAAATAATTTTTCTGGCAGCATTTCTTCCCTGTCCATCTGCTGCTGCTAATTCTTCACCTGAAATTGTGATTGTGTGCTTGTGACGACAGAACGTCAGCAGCCAAGTGGGATGTCATCGAACAGGAATTATGTGAGTTCAGATGAGGCATGTGTACTAGCAGCAGATGGACTCTGGAGAAATGAAGATTTTGTTGCCATGCCGATGACCTTTGCAGTGCAGAAGGAAGAGAAGTACATAATATCAGAGGAAATCCTTCCCATTTTCACAGCGGAATGGATTTTATGGCAGGGATGTTTGCAAATATAAGTTAAAATATGCCCTCTGTGGCTTTGCCAGCTCTTTAAGCTGCAGCTACGCTCTGTACCTCTTTCACTGCAAGAATTCAGGTGGTAGCTTGTATTTCTTACTCTCTCCAAAACTGACTTATAATTCTTGACACTTAGAGCTACTCTTCCGTGAATTGGAGCCATTCACTGTGCAGATTTCCGAGTTAACAGCCCAGTTCTCTGGTAACTCTGTGTTACAACATTTGCTTGTTTGAAAGAGTTGTGCTGGTTTCATCACTGAAGTACTGACACACTTTTCTGAATGCTGCTTACTTGTCCGGTCACGTTCTGATCTTAACTCTCATTAGAAATGGGAATGCAAGGGAGATCAGGAGCGATTTATTCTCTTCCAAAGCAACAACTAACAAAAAGAAGAAATAGTTTCCAAAAGTCTGCTGTGTTAGGAAACAGTTGTTCTTTTCCTTGCGGTTTTAATTACACGGTTAATTGATATTCTAGGGCATTTTCCTTCCTTTGAAGTTCTTCCTTTCCTACTAGTAGCCCAGGCTTGTGTTGGCATCATTTTCTGGTATCTTTACCATGTTCCTGCCAGCTCCCATGGACAGGAGCGTGGGGGAGTCTGCAACTGGGGCAAGAGCATGTCTGGCCTTTCCCATAGCCATGGAAAAGCTTTTCATAGGATACAGGTTTTGTTCCTGCTTTCAGCTTTCTGCAGCAATGAAGAACAGTTCCCAGTTCCCAGAGCATCCTGCTAAGATAACCACCTTTCAGCAGTCCCTTGGTGTTAAAGACACAATATCAAAACCACGTAGACAAGCAGTTTTGAACCTCCACATGTAATTGCACTTTTATTATCTGTTCAGTAGGAATCACTTTAGATGAATCTCAAAGAAAACAAAAGTGTCTCTGATGAAGGTTTTACGTATCCAGACAACCTTCGGGGTTTTCCTATTTTTTGACACACCATCTATTTCTTTCAAGGAGTTTTGGTTCCAGCTCACCTGTCCTATCTGCTTTACAGCTGGAGTGACATGTAGGTCACGTGTTCTGATACATCTCACTCCTAAATAGCCACTGCTGGAATGAGGGATGGGGGTATTTAAGTGAAAGTTCCTCACATGCATAGTAAAATCAGCTGTTGCTGAGTCATTCATTGACTCCACTTAACAGCACATTCATCTTTCCTTAATGCAATTCTGGTTGAGGGAAAGAAGTAGGAGGATGCAGTTGTTTTTCTGATAAAGAAGGATCTTTGATGATGAAAAAGAAGATAAAATCCCTCACATAGAATAATTTTATTTCTTTGTGCTGCTGCATTGGAAATAGCTGAATTCATAAGCAGCAGTACTTGCATTTGTTTTGTATGAGGTTTTTGACTTTCATAACCTATATGACATCTCCTCTGAATCCCCTTTGCATCATTTTAATGACAGTTTAGTACATTTGTCTGTATGTATCTAATATTAAAAATGTGAGCGTTAGCAAAGGACTTGCCACGTGGTAGTGTACTGTCAATAAATCATGTTTCAACTGCATGTATACTGAATTTCAAGGTGATTTCCACATGTTTGGTGTCCAGACTCATTAACTGATTACCAAGTGGAACTATGGAATAAGTGGAAGTACTTACATTTATGGCATTTTTTTACCCTAGACACAAAGTGTCGTTTTGTTGTGTGTTTGCTTCAGCAATGAAGTCAGCCCCAGCTATTCCCTGATGCTGGAGATAAAGGCATTAGCCAAGATCCTGTCAACTGTGTAACATTTAGGTTGAGAAAAGTGGAGAAAGGATCCATAAGTATGTGTTCCTGCTAACTGCAATAATGGGGCAAAGAAAACAACAGGATAGCATTTCTAAACCCTGTCATCTGTAGCTTTGCCAAGTGAACCAGTGAGCAATAGGACAGTCCTGTACATAGACAACTCAGTCAAAAGTGCAGTGCTTATTTTCAACATCTGCAGATCATGGATTTTGAAATTACTCTCACAGACCAGCAGGAAAATGGCCAGTCACAGAGCTGTGATTTTGGAGACTCTTCCCTGCTTTCACTTCCAGCTATAGTGAATAACGGTCTTCCTGTTACATGCTGATGGGGGGGTCTAAATCTAGTGAGATCTGTGAGCTGGCTTGCTTTTATTTGCTGTGCCAATGCGTAGGACATCTGGTGTCATGTTGTTACTGATGGATGCGTGCATCTGGATTTGTAATCAAGGGCGACTGCACAGCCTCTCTCATGGGGTTCTACCAGTTCCTCTCTTGCTGCGTTGTTCTGTCCCTGGCTGCTGTATTTCGACATTGCTGACACCTGCAAGTCATTGATGGAAACAGAGAGGCAGCAAAAAAAATGAATTTGTAAATTCATGGGAGGCACAAACATCTGCTCTTAAACATTTTCTTTGCACCATTAATTAGACACTTACAAAGTCATGAACTGGGACGGTTTTATCACCAGATTTGAGGAAAATCCAACTTTTGCATCATAAACATTAAATACTGTAGTAAAATAAATGGCACGCTAAAGTCTAAAATGTTCTCTCCCTGTTAACAACCTTTTATAATAACAGAGGTTTATTATTAGTATTAACTGTGGAGAAGACAGCTGAAAAGAAGCCAAGATCACTTCAGATTTGACAATATTTCATTTTAATAGACAGGATACGAAGACATATATGGGAAAAATAAGGAGGGAAGAAAGATGTTTCATCCACCAAGCCCTGTCATGAACTGAAGAAATGCAAATCTCAGTTAATGTTCTCTTCTGACCCAGAGATGCTGCTAGCTACTAAAACCCTTCACGTGCTTTTCCTCTCTTAATGCAGACGGGGCCTTGGAGTGACTTGCCAGCACAATTCTGTGCACAGACTAAAGAAAGGTCACTCATTGTGCCACTTGGTAAAACCCAGACCTGCCCCACGGATCTTCACGTGGGATCACCCCCCATTGGTATGGGTGCCATCACAAAGCCTGGGAGAGCTGTGCTTCTGGCAGCAGCCCTCTGCCACCTTTTGTTGATGGAATTTACAAAGCAACTGAGAAGAAGCAGACGTGGCATTTTGTAAATCCTCCCCATGGGGTATGAGATTCCCAGCTTCTGCTCTGCAGGTGGTGCTGCCCCGCAGGCCTTCGCACAGTGTGGACCTTCACCCACGATGGTCCCACAGTGATGAGTGGGCAGCAAGCAGAGCCAGGACCTAGCCTAAAGGATCTTCATCTTCAGCCTAGTGCCACAGCTCCTCCCAGCTGTACAGTCTGACTTTTAACCGTTGTGAGAGTTAAGAGAAATCATTTTGTAGTTAAATGTTGAAAATTCATTGTCATTTATGCCTGCTCATTCACTCTAACTGGTCTTAGGTTGCCCTTAATTTTGAGACCTGTGTCTTCAGTTTTAAATGTCATGTTTGAATCCTGTCTTCCTAACAGGGAATCAATTTTTGATTTTTAGTTTAGTCATTCAACAGGGGAATTCTTTGGTTTTGCACTATTTCACTTTTTCCGTGTGAGAGACCTTAACGGCTAAAGGAGGGGTTTTCCCAGTTCAAATTATGCACATTACTCACAGGAAATTAATTGTCTTCTTATTTACATGGAGACTGACTATATAAAACAAAATAATATAAGTTACTATAAATGTGATTTTTAGTGCTTGATCTTTCTAACCCTTTAAAATCCCTTTAGAATTTTTCTTTTTGACAGCTCAGCCATTGCGATACTTCCTCCCTGTGGAAAGGGAGTTTTAGTGTTCTCACAGTTTGTGAAATGATACCTTCAGCGATCTATTTATTTCGTGTTCTCTTAGAGCCTTAAAAAATAATGTTTTCTTTCCAATCACGGTTTTCCTTTACCGTTTAGAATAAAATGATCTTTCTCATGGTCCCTGTTGGTTTCTTACGATGGAGAAACTGACACTGCAGGGACATACGCACTCATTTATTTGTCAAAAACAGCACAAGGATCAATGAGTGCCAGCACTGTTCTGGGAATAAAATTTATTAGTAAGTATATACTCCTGTAGCTGTCATTGATGATTATCATTGATGTAAAAGAGCAAAATTAATTAGGAGTTTTTTAATATCTGAGCCTCAAATATTATATTCCTTTAAATGAAAAAAAACCAAACCCCAAATACTGGCGGGACTGGCTGTTCTACAATAATATGTAATCACCGGGTCAGGAAAGTCAGTTCATAAAGCATTGATGGTTAATCCCTAAAGCAGCATTAGTGCAGTCAAAAATGAGTACCAGGTACTTTTTGTTCAACCAGAGATTATTAGAAAGTATGGATTTTTTTTTTGTTTGATCACATTTGTGTTGAAATGATCATTCCTGCTAAAAGCAGCTTGAGCTGAAAATTTGGGCATTGGATCCATTATCAAGATGAGGCAAAGCTTTGTGACTTTGAGCAGTCGCTGTCTTCCATCTCAGAGAAGACTAACCCCTCTAATAGTACTGCATATTTGAGATAATTCTGTGGTCCTCGATACTGCCCATCGCTAAATGCAAAATGAGCTCTGGAATAAATAGATCTAATAAAAAATTACAGCTGTGTCATTGGGTTTGTGTTATGACAGCTCCCCTGTACCTGCTGAAGCAGACAATAGCTGTTTAAATGAGTAGTGACTTCTATTTTTACTTAGTACAAAGCATTGAAAGGAGTCAGGCCAACAGAAGATTTTGACAGCACCCTATCACCATGTTGCAGACAAACTGTGTTTGGAGGTGTGCAGGAATCTGATGAGAAGCCTCTGCCTTGCATCCAGATAAAACACTTACTACAGAACAAGGCACAGGCACCGAAGGTATCTGCGGAGGCTCACCAGGATCTGGGAGCCAGTGCCTTGCCAGAGAAGCTGATCTGCTGCATCACGTCCCTGTGCAAGGCAGCAGCCTCTGACATCTGAGTTTGTGCTTGTGGGGCCAACCGAGTGATGCTCAGCTTTAAAATTGCACCTTAGGTTTGTGCGAGGCAGTGGATCTGCTCTCCTGCTGAGCATGGTGCTCTTGCCTGATTTGTTCCTACTGCGCAAGTAATTCAGATATTCTACTTAATCTGATAGAACATAGATTTTTTTTCATAGAATACAAAATAATGAATCCCCAGGCTTTAGAATTTTGCAAGTATTGCTGCCACCTTAGACACAGAGCTCAGTTACCTCAGTATCTGCTGACTCCTCAGAAGATCTTGTTTTGCTATAATAGGGTAAAAGTGATTAATGAGTAGAAGATTTTTTATCCACAACCATTGAAATCAAACTGCTCTGCAGGATGGCATATGCTACACTGGATATCACAGAGCTCTCATTTTTTTTTATCTAGGAACTTGAACTCATCGGAAATATCCAGGAGCTTTTGAAAAGAACTCTGATGCAAGCTAGCAACCAGATGCGGTGAGACATTTTTCACAATACTTTAGTAGCTAATTCACGTAGCCACATAATTCCAGACATTCAGGGGTACAGTGCTCAGTCAATAAAGTTTGTACCCATGCCAGTTCATACCTGTGCCTGGCTTTTGAGTCACATGAATTCCATTTCAATCTGGAAAGGCACTCAGTGATGAAACTTTAGGATTTTTAAGTAGGGTAAGGTAAGAGAAAAGCCACGCCACACAGCCATGCTTTAGGTTTTCTGCCCTTATTTCCAGCGTGTGTGTTCAGTATTCCAATTTTCCAGCACTAAACTTAAATGCAATAAAACTCTTATCTGGATATCACTTTACCTTGTTCTCATATATTTGTAGAATATAGAAATATAGAATTTTTTAAAAGAATTTCTCTGATCAAAGGCCCTTTTCAAGATGTTTTTTTTCTGCCAGATGTCAGTACAAACTTAAAATATGAAACTTCACCCTACCTTCTGTATGAGTAAGGATCTTCATTGCATTTCAAAAGGAATATTTCCTTTTAATTTGTAACAAGCCCCTTGGAAAGATGTTACCTGAATCCTAAGGTGAATCAGTATGAAGGAGATAACTGCTGGAAACCCTGATATATTAATTTTAAAAATTTCTAATCTGATCAAATTTGTGCTATTCTACAAGGTAAAATTTAAATATTGTTTTTAGAAAGAATGTCTATAAATGCAAAATAATTTAAAGTAGTTCTGTTTCAGCAATTAAAGTACAAAAGTAATCTATTGAGTTTAGTCTTCGCTTTTTATAGTTGTTCTAAGATCTTTTTAATAATATTGCCAGCTACCACAGTCTCCTTAATTCCTTAGGTGAGGGTGACATCTAGAGTTAACAGCTGATAATGAACCCCAGTCTTTTTTAATCTGAGGTAATTCAAATTAATTTGGTGACGTGTGACTCTTAATTGACAACAAAACAGCAGTTTTAACTCTGGATATCATTGTACCTGTATCTTCTAAGGTGCAATTACGCCATCTGCACGTTAGCCACTATTGAAAAAAATCCTCCATCTTTTAGGATTATTATATAAAATACGAACTCTAACGACTACTTTGTCTCAGGCTGTAAGAGCTCTAAGCCTTCAGTAGGCACAGAACAGGACTGAAGGTCCAAAGTGATGATTAATACATCAGGCTTCCTGTTCTGGCAGATAGTTGTGAGACAGAGTGCTTGGTTGGGATTTTCAGGGAAAAAAAGAGAGTTTACATTTTTGCTGTTCTTTGAAGGACAAAGACTCAGAGCCCAGCTTCACAAATATTTGTAATAGCTTTGTTAACTCTATTGTTTTCCTCTAATAATGTGTGATAATAATGACTTTTCAGAATAAATCGAGATCACAAAGAGATTTGTGAAATGGACTGGTCAGACAAAGTTGAATCATACAGCATTGATGATAAATGTGAAAGATACAGTAACCAGAGCACCAACATCCAGTTCCATCCTGGCTCAGTGAAGTTTGAGGAGAGGTGAGCAGCTACTGTCATTATACCCCACAAATACCCTGGTAATATACAGTGCATCCTTTGTGTCAATGAAAGCTGTAAAACTGCTCTGAAACACAGGTGTAATTACTGCTCTTTGGACATACAATATCCTACTGGTGGTGCTGACTGATGAAAAGCTCAACATGAGACGACAACGTGCGAACCCAGCCCAGAAGGCCAACCATATCCTGGGCTGCCTCAAAAGTGGCCAGCAGGGTGAGGGAGGTGATTCTCCCCATCTACTCTGCTATTGTGAGACCCCATTTGGAGTCCTGTGCCCAGTTCTGGAATCCTTAACATAAGAAGGATATAGAACTGTTGGAATGGGTCCCAAGGAGAGCCACAAAGATGATCCAAGGGCTGGAACACTTCTGCTGTGAGGACAGGCTGAAAGAATACCTCCAGTACCTCAAGTGTGGCCTACAAAGCAGCTGGGGAGAGACTTTTTACAAGATCTGTAGTGATAGGATGAGGGAGAATGGCTTTATATTGGAAGAGGGAAGATTTGGATTACACATTAGGAAGAAATTCTTCATGATGAGGGTGGGGAGGCACTGGCATGGATTGCCCCCTCCGTGGAGGTGTTCACAGCCAGGTTGGATGGGGCTTTGAGCCGCCTCATCCAGTGGGAGGTGTCCCTGCCCATGGCAGGGGGTTTGTAACTGGGTGTGTTTTAAGGTTCCTTCCAACCCAAACCATTCTATGATTCTATAACTTTAAAGCAGCTACATGGAAAGTAAAGGTAATGCTACCATGTCAGCAAGACGTACCACCAATGACAAAGTTGGTTTACTATATGCAGTTTGTAGAAGTTTTTCTCAGAAATAATTGGATTAATACCTGATCTAAATCCTATTGAGACTGACCATTTGACATTGGCAGGGCAAAGTTCCTATTTGTTTACCATTCCCCTCTTCTTCCAGTGCCTCAACACCAGGGACGTGGGCCAAGTTCAGTCATGACAACATCTATAGGGCAGAACAAGAAAAACTGGCTTCCACCAATCTCCGTGCCTTGATCGACAATATTCTTCATGATACGTCTGAGGACCTGAAGAGACAATGTGCTGCCGTTAATGAGGCTTTTGCCAAACGCTGTGAGGAGATGGACGATGCAAAACACAAACTAGAGCATTATTTGAAAAAAGTAAGTGTTATTTGTGAAATGTGGACTACAGATGAGATCGCCTCTTTTGAGAAGATCACAGTAGATTTACCCTCTAGGAAAAATATCTTAATCCATGTCAGGTACAGAAAAGTATTTTATGGCAGCTTAGTACCTGATAAGAGTATTTCTGATTCTGTACTTCTATATTCTGGCCAAATAGGAAGTGGAAACTATAACTGGCTCAATAGGACCATGAACTGATGTAAGCATGCACAGAGCCAATGTGTATTTTGTATTGAATAGTTCTTTTTCATGGATATCCTCTTTAGACCCTTAAGGAGATTGGAGATGAAGAAACTACCATTGCTGCTCTCAAACAAGCTATCAAAGACAAAGAAGCCCCAATGAAAGTCGCTCAAACAAGACTGTATGACAGGTCTTTTAGGCCCAACGTAGAGCTCTGCAGAGATGAAGCACAAGTCAGGTAAACACTATTAAACAAGTCCCCCAAAGATGCCTGTTCTATCCAGAAATGAGGTTAGACAGCTTTTGCACTTTTTATTGGCAACACATGATCTCTAGCTTTTTTACTAGGTTTGATTGTGATATAAGTCTGATAAGTTAACTTGACTGAAATCACTGTAAGGAAAATATCATTTTAACCTAATGTATTGACAAACAGAAAATCTACAGAGTCAGCTCTGCCTTTTGTCTCTGTAATTTCTTCTCTGAATTATGTGGTTTCTTTTTGATGTAGATGATCCAAAAAACCCCTCACGGCATGTGGATCATTTGCGATCCTTTTGCTGTTAGCAGTTCACCACAAGGTGGACTGTGTGAATTATGCTTCAGGTGCTGAGAACGCAAATAAGCTGCACACATTCAGAGTCTGAGAAAAGTGCAACAAAGCGTTGGGCTTGTGGCATTTGATTTTCAGTAATAATCCGTCTTAAAACTGGAGGTCAACAAATCCTTTCAAATTAAAGGTCTGAGTGTCACATTTGTCAGTTTTGATCTCATTACAAGCTTTGTAATTGATTCTCCTCCTTCACATTTTCCTACCCTTAGGAAAAGTGGGCAATTGGCTTTTGCAGGCTTACAATATCCATGTAGCAAAGGTGTCTGCCATTCAAAAGCAATACACTGGTTTGCGTATGGTGAGGAAGAAGTTAGAATTAATCCAAATGCTTTATTCCATTTCAGACACATACACTTAAGGTCCTGCAGCAGACCATCCATGTGCAAAATTTTCAGTATGTATGTTGCCTTTAATGGGATTTAAGGACGCATGTGTTTAATTGCCAGGCTTACACTGTTTATAGTTACTCGGATTGCATAGTAGATGGATCTTCTTTTCCCAGGAAGTAAATATGTGCCTTCTCTGCAAGCAGATTGCAGTGAAGCACCTAACCTTCACTGAATTCCAGTTGAAATGATGCACTTTGAAGTCCTTTGTGGTTGAGTATTATGATTCTATAGATGTTGATCTTTTTTCTGAATAATACAGTATTTCTGAACACAGATTGGCTTCTGCTCATTTTTTTAATTACTTAATGTAATTCTCTTCAGGTTGATCAATGAAGTTGAAGAACTAACAGAATCCATTGCATCCCTGAAGAAAAAACTGCTG
Source organism: Neomorphus geoffroyi (assembly GCA_033558235.1). Lineage (NCBI taxonomy): Eukaryota > Metazoa > Chordata > Aves > Cuculiformes > Neomorphidae > Neomorphus > Neomorphus geoffroyi. The sequence goes on from JAUMJM010000038.1 coordinate 1,804,874, forward strand.
GAATCTGAAGAATGTCTGAGGAACCTGGAAGACACACGAATGAATTTAGAAAGAGAAATAGCTGTGAAAACAAACAGTATTTTCATTGATAAGCAAAAGTGCATGGCCCATCGCACACGCTACCCTACTGTTTTTAAATTAGCAGGTTACTAATAGTAATCTTTATGCCAACTGGGCAAAGTCTGCAAGAAAAGCATCGTCTCGAATCTTGCATATAAAAATACATGGATTATATCATACACAGAAGTACTGTATTCACTTTTATTTTCCTCTACTTGATTTAAGATGCTTTAGTACCATATCACAGTGGGATCTGAGCCTTGCCTTTAAAAGTTCGGTCTAAGTACAGATGTTTATAGTGAGTTTAAAACATAGCTTAAGGGTAATTAATTCTATCTGGAATTTATCTATACCATATATGCATAATTTGCATAGCATTCGATATTTGATATTTCATCCTAAGAAGTGAATATGTTGAGTGAATTTTTATTGTGAATAGTAATTAAAGTACACAGAGATGTAGATATAAGATTTATAGCCTTCTAGTATTTTCAGGCAGCCTGAAATGAGAGCAATAAGACTGCTTGCCTGCCAGAAGATCACATGATCAGCAAGGAAACAAATGACAGACTTTTAAGCTGCTCAAACAGTATTAGTTTAAAAAAACCCGTCTGCGTCGGTTAGGTGGCAATCTGACTATTGGTCAAAGCTCTCCTGGTTCGTGACACTTGCTTATTTGACATGAAAAGGAGTCCAAGGATTTTTAATCTTCAAGTCAATAAATATAGGGTTGTTTTTTAAAAAAAAAAAAAAATCCCTCAACAGCTTGTGACTAGCAGTCATGACTTCCAGCTTAAGCACTTAGATGTTGAATTGAGTTTGTGATCTAATCCAGCTATTCCCTGGAAGCGAGGTATGCGTTTGAACTATTACCCATAATGGAGAACAATCAGACTCATCTACTCCAGTAGAGCGATGTAACAAATGTCATTCATCCATTAGCTTAGTAGGGCACTTGGTTAAATATGCGATGTGTCAAAAAGGGCAAAAGATGGCACGGAACAGAATTCCATTATGGTTTCCTGTATTACAATTTTTTGCTTTTAAAAAGCAGCTGATCAAGGAAAGCAGGAAAAAACCCCAAAACCTCAGAGCAAAACACATGAAAACCGCTGTAGCCAGCGTACATGTCTGCACAGCCCTGCTCTGTTAACCAGAGCGGAGAGGCCATTAGCCTGTCTGGTTTTCTCACAGACCGCTATTTGTATTCTCTTAACCCAGGATGTACAGAGCACTACTCACCAATTGCCCTCCTGCTAAAAGCTACTACCATTTCTTTGAAAAGCCACTGGGTCAGTGAGGGCTTTTGACCTCTATTTTACAGACTTTGTCTTCAAGAGTTTTGGTTTGCTTTTTTAATAGATTTCTTACTCATTACAGTATTTTGAATCCTTATTAGAGAGAAATGGCATGTGGATTAAAAAAACCCACTGTGGCTCTACTGTGCCTTTCTGTACACAGAACTTAAAGCAGTTGCTAAATATTATTTTTGTAGACTGAAAGCATTCTCCTTCATTCTGCCTTTCTTAAAACACCTTCTGTAACTTTCTTCTTGGCAGCATTTTCTAGCCTGTTCTTCATGCTCAAATCTTACAGCCTAGTCAGTGGGTCACACGCCTTATATACAGCTACATCACCACACAGCTAACTTTAACTGCGCCAGAAGAATAAAACACTTTAAAGGGTGTTCCAGTACTCAGAGCTGTGGTGTTAAAAGAGTTTTAGTCACTTAGACCCAACTTCTAGACAGCACGCTGCTTGTTTGGTGGCACGTAGGTCTTGGTATTCACCTAAAGTAGAGAGAAAATCAAGACAGTGAACCAGGCAGGGAATGTTCACAGAAACCTTTCAGAAAGTACAGAGAACAGCAACATATTCAAATTGACCTTACTCACCCACTAGAGAAAAGAAAAAATGGAATTTGCGTTATGATTCTGACAGATGGGGTGAAAAGAATATGCAGTTCAGGACCCAGGACTGTTATTTTGATTCAAGAGGTTTGCATTAGAAAGAGGTAAAAGAGAAGTGCTGTTGTCTTCTCTGGGACCGGGCTGAGTGCAACCATCCTTATGCCCCATATGAGGCTGAAAATGGAGCTTTCCCTAATTAAAGCCTGTCAGTTTAATTTACCTTTGTGAACTAAATCAGGCTGCTCTTGCTTTAGGCCAACCAAGGAAAATCCTGCTCTGGTAAACCTAATAAATTTCAGGGAGTGTAATCACTGCCCTATTCACATGGTAATAGATGAATACCAGCAGGCTGTAGGAGTGGGAATAGCTTGAAGTTCCAATAATTCTTTTTTTCTTTATTCACTGATTTTTAGAAAGCATTTAAATATGTTTTAATATTACTTTTCATAATTCATATTTAAGCTGAGAGTTTACCAGGAAATATTTGAGAAGGTGTTTCATCTGGCTCTGGGTCACAGGCGAGCTATAGCTTCCAGTGGTCTGGAGCTTTGCCTCCTAATTTGCATGAAAAGGGTGGACTTTTTTGCCTTCCTTAGGATTGTTTTTTGTTTATTATCCTGAATGATTTCTGGTGGTGAAAACAAAAGTGTAATTTTTTGAAAATATGTGGAGTTTTCTCATCTGCTTACAGGCAGAAGAAGAAATTAATGGTGTGATAAACTATACCTTGTAACAGGGACTTCAGGAAAAAACAGGAGTGAAAACCTATTGAAAAATTTGTCATTTAAGAGCGCATGACATTCTGCAAGGGGAGCAAAGGAGGTTACAGAGAAATGGCAGGTAATATTTGTGTAGTGTTTTTATCATGAATAATTGGTTTTCTCTAAAATTGAAGCTTAGAACAGCTGTCTTTCAGTCTTGTACGGTGTCACAGGTCACTGTCAAAGTGAGTACCAAAGTGGCAGACACCAGCACTGAGACACCCATGTGAGGTTTCTCAGAAGACCCCGTCTCTGCTTTTGAATCTGTGATACATAGTGCAAACAAAACCTGCTTAAAATGATGATTTTTAATTCAGGCTGCACAGTAAACGGCCACACGGACATCCAGTAACACCGGCAGTGTCTTATAGAAGAGATCTGAACATGGGCAGTTTTCTCTATTGTCCTTCAAGGTTCTGTTTGAGGTAATTTGCAGCATCATTACAAAATAACCTGCAGAGAAGTGGAGATTACTTGAAAATCTTTCCCTGAGCAATTTTTCCAAGTAATTTCTGGGTAGTCTTTTAGTTCTGTTGACCCCTCTAAGTAAATTGCATCCCGGCATCAGTCTTAGCAATAATAAAAGCTGCAGTAGCAACCTGATGGCCATGTGCAGTGCTCATTAGAGGTCTATTCTATTCCTAGGATGTATCTGATAGCTGGGTCACACCGAGTCCATGCAGGCTCAGAACAGGAGCAATGAAGAAACCTTTAAAGCAGATCCAAAAATTCCCCAGCCAAGGATTACTTGCAGGATCATTGCAGAGCTGTTTACAAGGCTTGTTGCCATGTATTAGATTCCCTTTTCCATGGCCAAAGTGGCAGGATGGCACTGAGAAACAAATCCCAGTTCGAAAGGAATGAGGAGAACTGGCTAAGCAGCGAAAGGTCAGTGTGGCCAATACGTCCATGAACAACCAACCTGAGCTGGAGTGGCCACTAATAACATTGCTGGGTATTGTTTAGTAACTAAGCAGCATTTGATAAACATATTCATCTTGAAGATGTCTTTGTTTGGACAACAGCTATCCGCTATTTGTCATTTCTTCTCCTGTTTGGGATTTATATACATAGAATCACAGAATGGTTACGATTGGAAAGGACCTCTAAGACTATCAATTCCATACATAAAATTAGCAGATAAAAAATATTTCACATGTCCAGGTAGCCAAGCAGACTCTGACCAGTCCACACCGTGAGCAAACTGTACTTTGATCTGTTGTTGTTCAAACTGTTAAACCAGCGCTTAAGCCCACAATTAACCAGACAGTTAGGAAAGCCTGCAAGGAAGGCTGCCTCAGACACACCACCTCACTAAATCGGCTCACGCCAAGCTCCTTTGTTGCTAAAGGCTTTGCACTGTCCCTCCTGTGGGCACACGCTCATCACCAAATGGATGAAAACTAGTTTCTCTCATTGAAAGTTTTTCCATCCACTCCCAGCAAATAAAAGCTTCAGTGGGATTCCTGCATTTAGCCTGCTCAGAGGAACAGGCATCACGCCTCCTGATGTTTTCAGCAAGACTGAAACACTCATGATGCACTGGAATGAGTGCTCATCCTTTGAGATGCTGAGTGCTTTTAATTCCCGCTGGTGCCTGTTGTCTCAGAAGGAGTGACCGGTCCCTCAGGATCACATCCCGGCTGCATTCCTTTCTGAATGGGGAATGACATTCTGTTCTTGCCATTCTGTGGGCAGCAAATGCAGCTGTTTCTATGACAACCCCACTACCACATCCTTCAAAAAAATCTGTGTATAGGGGGACGTTCTGGTTACTATGACTTGTTACACATGCCAGGTACATGCACTTTACTCCTACAAGTTCCTCTTAAGCTTTCTTTAGAAGAGAAAATAAAGGAGGACGGGAGGAGTAAGCAAGTTGAGTATGTAGGAAGACCAGGTGCTAAGAGACTCCTGTGTGAAGCAAGCCCACGCTGACCAACACCTGGCTCCTAAGACAATATTTCAATCCCATGGGTTTTGATAGGAAGTAGGAAAATTATACGTTTGCATCATCCATAGCACTGTTGTGTTGTGAGGAAAATCAAACACTGCAGTAACGCCCTCTCCTGCAGAGATGGTTTTTACCCCAAACACTTCCAATGATAACAGCTCTGAAATGGGGTTATGGAAGTGTACCTTGGTTTGCCTGATGTGCGGACCATGCTAGGATATACTTTGTTTTGAAGACAGCTGTCTGTTTGCATGTAGCCTGTTGTTCAGAAATGCAGAAGTGTGGCAATGTGCTGGAGAATTATCCCTCTTAGCTTCCCCCACTTGTTTCTTTTCCCTTACATCTTCCAGTTCTACCTTATCAAACATGCTGTGTCTCTGCTTTGGATGCTTCTTCGTATGTGGAGAGAGACTTGATCGTTTCTCTTCAAATCACAGAATTGTTTGGGTTGGAAGGAACCTCAAAGCCCATCCAATTCCAATCCCCCCTGCCATGGGACAGGGACACCTCCCACTGGATCAGGGGTGCTCGAAGCCCCATCCAACCTGGCCCTGAACACCTCCAGGGATGGGGCAGCCACCACTGCTCTGGGCAACCTGTGCCAGGGCCTCCCCACCCTCACAGTAAAGAATTTCTTCCTAAGATCTCATCTCCATCTTCCTTCTTTCAGTTGAAAACCATTCCCCCTCATCCTGTCCCTGCACTCCTGTATTAAGAGCCCCTCCCCAGCTTTCCTGGAACCCCTTTCAGTACTGGTTATTATCTCTTTGGAGACTGAAGGAAGCCAGTCTGTAAGTAAAGCCTCCAGGGAAGAACATCTGTGCTCCTCTCAAAAGCTGCACCAAGATCTGCTTAGAGAATGACTGATTTCAAAAAGCTTGGCTATTGTGGAAGTCAAACAGCAGCAGGACAGTATGAAATCCTCAGGGAAAGGGCCATGGTGGGTAAGAATAAAAGCTTTAAAAGCAATAGGAAGATGAAGTATTTTACTGATGATTCTTAGAGGATTTATATAAACATAATGGCAGGGAAGAAAAATTGAAAGACCTTTTCAAATTGTCCAGCACAGTTAATACAGAAAACCAAAATGTTCATCATTGAGTAATTTGAGAGACTGAAAAAAAATCTTCCAGAAAGGAAGTAACTCCAAAGATGGGGAAAAATTTCATTTATTTCTTTAAAATAGTGATTGTTTCATCCTTTAAAAATTCATAATGCTGCCGGTGACCTTCCATGCTAAGGGACAGAGATGTTTTTCAGATCAACAGCTTTTAATTTCTTTAAACAAAAGTAGCACCAAAGCACTTGAGATGAAAACCCCCTGTTTCTGCTGCTTAGTGGTCAGGGAGCGAGGAGGCTGCGGAACAGGGAGCCTGGAAAGTAACAGTACTTGACACTGGAAGAAAACAACCACAATTTTAGTAATTATTATTAAATATTCCCAGTTCCTACTAATTCCTCCTGGCTTTTTTCCGGGCACTGACAGGAGCTGGTGGCTATTTCTGATTCCTTATGGGCAGCCGGAGGTCCATAGAGGCAGCAAATAGCTCTGATTCAACCTTGAGGCACTGAGAAGCTGGGCTGTGGGAATCCATCACCTTCCCAGCTCAGCCTCACACCAATAACACCAAGTGGAGCAAGACCAGCACTTCTGAGCATCCCACAGGTAGAGGATGTCTGGATTTTGCAGATTGTAATCAGTGCTAATGCCTCTGTCCTTCTGAGCACGGGGAGCTTTCCTCTTCACAAGCTTTAATGAGTTTCACCCTCATCTTTTCAAATTTCACACTTTTTCCACCAGCCTACGTAGGAGGAAACACAGAGAGCCAGGAGATGGGTCAGCAGACCCCAGGAGAATGCCAACAAGCCGGTCAGCTGTCATTCCTCCAGTTCTCCCTCCTGCTTCGTGGTTTGGGATTGCATGGATACGACGTGCACAAGGCTGTAGCACATTTTACTACCAGAGCCCCAACGTATGAGCGATTCCATCAGCTCTGCTGGCATTGAGTCAAGCCACATTGCGCTCCAGAGATATTCCCCAGCTGAGAACATTATCTGCCCAACAACTGCAGGATGAGAGGGTACAGGACGTGGGCTCTCCTAAGCCAAGATTCCTGGCATTTTATAACCCCAGCTTTTGCCCAAGGATAAATTCAAAATTGTAAAACTGAAGGAGGAATCATAAACCCTTGTAACTCCCACCCAGCCTGCAATCATGAAAGAGCTCTTAGGTCTCTGTATATGCATCTCAAGAGCTGTAAACAAAACCTTTGTTCCAGCAAACCCAACCTGTGAGTAAGGAGGTGGGTGGAGGAGAGAGCAGCCAAGAGCTGTGCTATTTTTTCCCCAAAGCTTTCTAGATCAAAGCCAGGCCATCTCCAGAGGGCTGAGAGGCGTCAATGCACGTGTTGAGAAGTCCTGCTCCACCAGTTGCTGTAGGAGAGGGGACAGACTGGCAGAGTGGGTGAAGGTGCAGGCATAGAGCAGCCCAAAGTATTGTGTTCATTTTGGGGTAAGGAGGCTGGGAACCACCGCTGACTTGCGGAATAAAGACCACCACAACTCGCAGAGAGTTATGAAGTCAGGTATGTTTATTACACCGGTGGGCAGCAGGTCGGATAGCTCCAGAAAACCCTGCCCCCTGAACAAAGGATAGGTCAGCATTTATTGCCCAAGGACATACATATTCATTACATTTGTTGATTAGTCCCAGGACATCATTAACATATGTTTCATCCCTCTTGTGCGTGCGCAGTGTCCCTTTGTGGTGGTCATGCAAGGGTCCTTCCTGCAGACTCAGTTGACATCCTGCTTGTGGTCTTGGACCTTCCTGTCAAGGGTGCTTGAAACTTCCTCCTTATCAGCGCGAAAGTTCTAACCATCTCCTTATCAGCAGATGCTCCTAGACCAGTTTTCCTTTATCAGCGGATGCTCCTACAGAATTCTATTGTGAAACCCCCCCTCCTTGCAATTTGGCTCGTGAGAATATACAAAGGCTTAAAGTCCCACATCACCGCCGTACCCCTTGGGCACCCAAAGGACTCTGGGCAGGACTTGGCTAACATGTCCTTCCCCAGTGGGACATCTGCAGACACGCCTGTCTTCTGCACCTATGGGGTGCAGAATTTCCCTCCTGGACAGTGGGGGCAAAACAGGGCTGCAAGAAGCTGGGGTGGCTGCCTCCTAGTCTTTCCTTTAAACCTCTCCGTTGCCCCTTACACACCAGGTGGAAGCCTGTCTGGATGCTGAGCTTTCTCCTTCCATGGGGTTAGTGAACTTCCCATCTTTCTTTTTGAGTTTTCAGGACATTTGAAAGAAGTTTCCTCCAGGGCAAGGGCTTTCCTCCAGGAGGGATTGTGGCTCCTCATGCCTGTCTCTGCTGCCACAACCAAGAGTTTACTGGCAAGCCAGGAAGAAAGATACGGTCCCTGACAATCGTGGGGCTGTAATCAGCTCTTACTTAGCCGTAGCTGCACTTAGCTAGAGCTCTTCTCGCTGTGTAGGCATTTTCCAAAACCCGTTAGGAGTCACAGACGAAACAACACAACCAAGCGTTGAGCCAGCAGGATTCTTGTGGATCTCAGCATTAGCTGTATGTTGTGGCAACGCAGTGTCTAGACCATGAATTACCACCCAAGCCTTTCACTTCGTGACTGTTTAGGAGGAAAAATGGAAAGGAGACAACAAGACGGGTTGGGTTTTATTTGAACTGAGTTCACAGATTGAGCAAAAATACAGGCTTTGTCCCAGACATGGAGGGGCCAAAGAAAGTGACAAAAACACTAAGATTAAATCTAAGAGTTTTTCTTTATTTGGAAATGTTTACAGTTTCTCCTTCCTCAACCAACTCCTTTCGAGAACCCATTAACTGGGTGAATCATTACTGGAGGGAATTAAATCAGCCAGAACTGAGGCAAGGCTATGCAGCAGCTCGAGAGAGGTGGGATGAGAAGAGCAAAAGGAAGAGGTTACAAATTTAACCTATAACTGCTTTTCCCAGAGGAGAAGGCTGATCAGAGACATCCGTGACACAGGAATATGGAGAGATCTGGTCATTTGGGACTGTTGCTTCTGCCAGGCAGAGAAATTATGTGCTGCAGCATGAGCCAAGCAGCTCAAAGTCCTTTTTCACCTATTTACAAATGAGTGGGTGTTCCTGGTCCCCAGTGGCGCACGTCTGGTGGAAGGTGGAGCACTCAGTAGTGGTTCCTGAGCTGTCCTGTGTGGCCGGCACCCTGGGGACAGCCCATTCCGGGTGCTGGCGTTGCCATCCTGCCTGTGGGCAGTGCACAAAACTGCCTGTTGCAGCTTTCTGTGTGCAGATGGGGAAGCATTCCCTGTGCTGAGAACTGCAGAGTGGGATTACACATCAAATAAATTGAAATCTCCCCAGGTCCTTGGCTGTATTTCCATTTTGTACACTTATCCCATAATGATGGAGCGCCTTGTTCAGATTTGGGCTCATGATTAAGCATTGCTTTCAGGCCTTGTAAATAGAAGATCATTTTTATGATTACTGCAGTGTATGAGCTCTTCATAGGAGAGGCTTTTAAAATCCGAAAGGGTTCAAGTGTGCAAGAGATTAATGCGAGGCTGCAGGCATCCATCTCAGTCCCCAGATTCCAATGTATTTTTGCAAAGGCCAGTTTGGTTGTAAAACCACTCTGTACTTCTCTGTGAAAGCCTGGGAGAAATCCCCTGCCCAGGCACAGTGGGCACTTGTCTGGAAACCTGGCAACAGGTCACCATTAAAAGCTGACCAGAGTCTATTGACAAAATCAGAGAGCTGTCAGGTTTGCTGTAGTGCCTGCACGACCAACAAACACAGCAAACAGCTTTTTTGCACTTTCAGCAGAGGATCCCGTGTTCACAGGACAGCATCCGCCGCTGCTTCTGGCACGGGGAGCGGTGCTGAGTTACGGTGGAGTTTGCAGAGCTGGGGGGGCTTCGCAGCAGGTGACGGACTGAGGCACCGAGGCTGAGGATGTTCTTGGAGCAGCTTAACAAGAGCTGCCCAAAGCACAGGAGGGGCAATTTTGCCTTCTGTGGGCCATTGCGGAGCAGCTGAGTGGCAGCTCTGCAGGCTGCGTGCAGCGGGGCGAGCAAACTCCCTCATTGCTCACACAACACAAACAGAATCTGCAAGCTTCATATAAGAACATATAAGCTTCATGTAAGAACAAGTGAGCAACTAGAAAAACGTGTGAGATGTCTCTACCAGCTTCGAAAGAGGAGGAGGGAAGAGCTTTGCCTGTGCAGCTTGTTCTGTGATTGTGTGATTAGCTCACACCTTGAGCCAGGCTGGTCCACAAACTGGGGGTAAGCCTGGGCTGAGCCACCACCTGGGTTTGTCACAAATGTCACCTCCTAATGCTTCTCCATGGCTGCGCAGGGTGCTGAAGAAAGGGAAACTTTCCAATACATGCAAGAGAGCATCCTTCAGAAACACGAGCATCAAGCCTTTGTGATTATACACACAGCCGCCTAATTCTCAGTTTGTGTCACAGCACAAGATGTGTGTATGCACTGAGAGGTAAATACATTCCATAGCTTTTCCCCTAAATCAACACTTAATTTAAAAGAATTAGGCCTCCCACCACTAAACAGCCTGTATTTAAATGCTTTGCATCTGCTCCAAAACTCCAGCTGACAGTTTAATCAAAGCTCTTACAAATACATTTTCCACTGCTTGCTGCCAGCTCTGATTACTGTCGTGTTCTCCTCTCCGCTCGTCGCACACTGTGATGAACTAAGAGTTTTGTGGGAAACATCCATTTTCAGCCCTATTTACTGCCCTCTGATGATCTACCCGGTGCAAATCTCCTTGTGATGATAAGGGAAACCAAAATAACCGTGAGAGGGTTCTGGTGTGGAGTTACGTGACAGAGCAAACTGATCGCTCCTGCTAATGCCCTCATTAGGTGTCTCTTTGGGAAAATGTGATGCTGGTTGTAAGAATGTCTTCCTTATTTTCCCCAATAGATGTGAAAAATCCAACAGAAATGCCGAAAGGATTAGTTATATTGTTATCATGGCTGTAGAATTGCAACTGAGTCCTGGAGGTCAGGTGCAATGAAAGATGGTCTACAGCAAGGAAATGGGCTGGAGAGCAGGGACTGAGTGCAGACTGCAATGATTTTATGTGATCCTGTCTGCCCAGCTGCTGCGAGACACGCTGAGGATCTTCCAGCTATGGAGGAGGGAACAGGCTGAGGGAGAACTACAAAAGTCAAGGTGAAACTTGAAAACACCTCTGTCAGGTTGAAATCCTGCAGGCAATATGCAGCCTCCCTATTCACAGTCCTTTCTTCTCTTCCACCTCTCAGACCTTCTATAGGTGTGCAGCCCCAGATCAGGCTGGAGTCGCCTTTGCACTGGTTTCAGCCTCAAGCTGCCCAACTACCACACGGAGGGAACAAGCTCTGCCATTAATGCATTGCAAAGGGTTTTTTTAATGAGCGATTGACTCCTGCAGGGTCTGTGTGAGACTCTGCCCTGACCACCCACGGGGTTGCAGAGGGTGGGGCATTCCGTGAGCAGAATTATAGAATCACAGAATCATGAAGGTTGGAAAAGACCTCTAAGCTCATCCAGTCCAACTCTCAGCCCAACCCCACCGTGCCTACTGAACCATGTCCCAAAGTGCCACATCTACACTTTTTTTGAACCCTTCCAGGGATGGAGACTCCACCACCGCCCTGGGCAGCTGTTTCGATGCTTGACCAAAACCTTGTCATGCTTCCTGTCCTTTGCAAACCCCTGGGAGAATGTCATTTACACTGTAGAAAAGCCATCACTGTGTAAGCACGAGACCTTAGCCACGCTGCTGAAGGAAGATCCATTGAGGTGCTGGAGGCTAAAACCTTTCTCTTCTGCCACACATTGTATTTACTAGATTACAACGTAACTTGCCTTGTGAAAAGAGATGAAGGAAATTAATGAAAAGGGAAAATCAGCCCAACCCCATCTTTCCCGTTCCACAAAAAGCAGAGAGTCATGGTACTCCTTCCATTGACATTCATGTCAGCTGGTGCTTTTAATTATTCTATTCTGACGTTTCAATTATATGTTTTATGTAAATAAATGTCAGCGTCAGGATTGTCCAGAATAGGATCTTTGTAGAGACTGTCTTCAAATCCTCATTAGTTACTTGTACTGACTTCCCAGCTATCTTTTCATCTCTGTCGAGCTGGGTTTTACTGTAGGGGAGGGAGACTTCTGAGTGCTCACAGCCATCTTTTCCTTCCGGGTTCCAAACACTCCATTTGGCAGGAGAAAGAACTATTTCTTTAAGTCAAAATCGCTGCTAACACTTCGAGGCTGACGTGGTAAGTGCAAAAAGCTAAAAATCATCTTGTAAATCAAAGTGGGCTTTAGATAAATACTAAAGCTCCTCTTTTCTTTGGCAAATGGCTTCAAGGGAAACAAAGAAAGGTGGGGTTGGAGTTTTACCTTCAGTTTGAACCAAATCATTCCCTTGGCTCTGAGAAGTTTAAACAGCGTTGCTCCAAAATGGATGCAACGCTTCCCTAAGTGTTTGACCTCGTCTCATTATGACTCAAACGATCGATTCAGCCATTATCTTTCACACTGATGAATGCTGAGCTCCATTTATACCTGAAATAAAAGATTTCTTAAATCAGGGAGAGTGGCAGCTCCCTCAAGGCACCTGGCCCTGGGCGAGGGCACCCAGTGCTGTCCCCCCGCCGTCCTCCACCAGTAGCAGCGACGTGGCCGTTTCCATGTCACTTCACCTTCCCATCAAACACCTTTTAGCACACAGGTACCACAGGACATTGCTCTGGATTTGTACTTTCTGGTGGAAAATTTTTGAGCATATTTCTGAGGCCTGAAGCTGCCTGGGTCTGCTCTGGGACGTTTGGACACCATCAGCTCCAGCTGCCACTTCCACACAGAGCAGAGGTAAACAAAAGATCAGAAAAAAATCTCTCTTATTGCCCTCGTGTGCTGAGATTGACCTAAAAATATCTCTCCTGGATGCATGTCCGTTGCATAAGCCTGGTTTTTGGCTCACAGCAGCCAGGGCTTGCTCCCGGGTCCCGGCAGGAACCTTACCTGCTCCCCATTGTGTCAAGGACAGGCCCTGAGCTTGGCTTTTCCAAACCTTGCAGAGAGGCAACCGGCAGGGTGAGTCACGAATGTTTTCCCTGGCCTTTGGTGGAAGGCTGGAGCTCTGCTCAGCAGCAGGGAGAGCCCAGCTTGACCGACATGCCTATTTCTGAATTATTAGTGAACAAACTCTCAGTGGGTAAAGCCTTTCCCACTGTCTTCTAACTACTGTTCCAGAGGCAGCTGGAGATCTGCTGAAACCACTTATTAGCTATTCTGTTTAAAGCCAGAGTTGTCTCCTCAGCCTCTTCCTTTCAACTCCGCTCATCTTTTACTACCAGGATCAGAGGCATCTCCCCTCCTTCAGCCTTGCCAGCTTCTCTCACAGGGCTGGGTCAAGCAAGATGGGATGCCCTGCATGCACTCAGCCCTGCATGGACCACAGCTAGCACGAAGAAGCCTCTTTGCTTCATTCACCTTCAAAGAAATCTCTCTCAAAGCCTCTTTGGGCAAAACACCACATATAAAGCACAAACCTACAGGTTGCACTGTGCACGGTCAAACCCCAGTGAGGTCTTGCCCTTCTGGTCCCTCTGTCATAGAACCATGGAATGTCCTGTACTGGAAGGAATCCACAAGGATCACTGAGTCCAACTCCTGTCCCTGCACAGGACAACCCCAACATTCACACCGTGGGGCTGAAGGCCTTGGCCAAATGCTTCTGGAATATTGCCAGGCTTGGCACTGTGACTGCTTTCCTGGGGAGTTGTTCCAGTGCTCCACCACCCTCTGGGTGAAGAACCTTTTCCTAATGTCCAACCTAAACCTCCTCTGGCACATCTTCCTGCCGTTCCCTCGGGTCCTGACATTGGTCACCAGAGAGAAGAGATCAGCATCTGCTCCTCTTCCTCCCCTTGTGAGGAAGCTGTAGAGCATGATGAGGTCTCCCCTCAGTCTTCTCCAGGCTGAACAGATCAAGTGACTTCAGCCATTCCTCATATGGATTCCCCTCTAAACCCTTCACCAACTTTGTGGCCTCCTCTGGACATCCTCCAGTAGCTTTAGGTCCTTTTTACACTGTGGTGACCAAAACTGTGCAGGAGTCTCAAGGTGGGACCTCACCAGTGCAGAGTAGAGCAGGACATCCTCCTCCCTTGAGCAGCTGGCAATGCCGTGCTGGATGCAGGAGGGTCACCACCACGTGCCCATCTCCAGCTGCAATGTGAGCTCTCATGGCATGCACGTTCAGCCTGCTCAAACCAAAACTGCTCCTGTATCAGCTTTCCTTAAATACACTGTCTCTGTGGTTCGTTCACAGCAGCTGAGCCAGTACTGGATGATGTTCAGGAATGGGAATGTCCGCGCTGTGTTTAGCAATGGTCAGGCTCTGATGTGGTTGGGAACAGAGAAACCAGCACCCATCAGTATGTCCTGTTGGAACAGCTCTGGTTTTCTACTTTAGTCTCTGAATCACTGCATGAAAACCAGTCAACTCATCTACAGTGTTTGGGAGAGGATAAAAAAACTGATGAAGGGGAAAGAAAATCCCATGAGCTGTTTTCATGCAGGAAAAGGAATATGATCTGTCAGAAAGATTATTTTTTACAAAGTGTTGGTCTGGTTATGATGCTGAACAAGAGTTACATTTTTCTTTCTGACAGCTCATCACGAACTGAGTGCTGAGCCGCTGAGCACTTAAGAGAAATGGAGGAACTGAGATCCTGCTGTCCTGTTTCATCCACTCTCGTTTCTTGCAGTCCTGGTGGATGAAGAGGAACTAAATTCAAGAAAAAACAAACAAACTCAAGATCCCCTCCTGAGCACTTTTTATACTTAAAGAAAGGTGCAAATTCACAACTTGGAAAGACTCTAGGATGCATTCCCTTTTGGTTTTTCAACATGGATTTTCCACACTTCTATGGGAAAGAGAATCCTGACCCTTTTTGACTCCCCACCCCTTTAAAAATAATACTTGGCAATTAACAAGATGGATCTGTGCTCTGGTGAGTCCTCACCTGCAGCCCTGCATTCAGTTCTGAAGTCCTCAGCATAGGAAGGACATGGAGCTGTTGGAGCGAGTCCAGAGGCCACAGAGATGATCCGAGGGCTGGAGCACCTTCCGTATAAGGACAGGCTGAGGGAGTTGGGTTGTTTAGCCTGGAGAAGAGAAGGCTCCAGGGAGACCTTGGAGCAGCCTCCTAGTGCTGAAAGGGGCTGCAGGAAAGCTGGGGAGGGACTGTGGATCAGAGAGTGCAGGGATAGGACGAGGGGGAATGATTTTCAGCTGCAAGAAGAGAGTTTGGGATGAGACCTTAGGAAGAGATGTTTTCCTGTGAGGATGGGGAGACCCTGGCACAGGTTGCCCAGAGCAGTGGTGGCTGCCCCATCCCTGGAGGTGTTCAAGGCCAGGTTGGATGCGGCTTTGAGCAACCTGATCCAGTGGGAGGTGTCCCTGCCCATGGCAGGGGTTGGAACTGAATGGGCTTTGAGGTCCCTTTGACCCAAACCATTCCATGATTCTACAAAATATTTCCTCTGGAAAAATCCAGAAAGAAACACCCAGAGTTCTTTCCATTTTCCTCTGCAGCCACTCACTCACAGATAACTCTGCTGCCAGGGGAACAGCAGCTTTGTTTAATTTAGCAGAAATTATTATGCTTTCCCATCTCAGCCTCCCAGAACATAATTTCATTCAAGAAACAAGTGAGTTTTCTTATCGCTGGTTAAAAAGAAGGGCTCCTGGGCATATTAGAAGCAGAATGGCATTGAGGGATGCATCAGGCTGTTGTTCCTCTGGCTTTTCCACCTCTAACAGCAGCCCTGGAATGGATACAATTTTGTCAGTCACTGAACCTTGATGGGAATTTGTTCAAGCACATTCTTTAATGCTGGACTGGGCTCTCGGGGCTTTTGGTTGGGCTTTCAGAGGGATTTAGCAGCAATGAAGTGATTACGGGTGAAGATGAGAATGGGGAGATGGCTCCCCTCTCACCCCATTGCTGACCTCGGATCCCAGTTTCATGCCTCGGGAAGGATCAGCAGTAGCTGAAGGGCTTTACCTCCTCTCCAGAGCCCGCATTCCCAACTGAAAATGAGATTGGGCTCTAAGCACTCAAAAATAATGATTTATGTAAATGTGGTGCTTTTATTTAAAAAAATAAAAAAAAAGAAAAGAAAGGGCTTGCAAACAGCACTGCGTGGCGTAATGGTGTGTAATCTGCCAGTTTTCAATGCTGTGCTATAATGCCTATCTTAATTGTGATAAATTACTTAGAAATAAGTGGATGTCAAATTAATTGATTGAAGTAGCGCAGCGTTACCACTTTTACCATCTCTTTTCATTGTGGATGTTTTTTTCCGTAAGTTTTGGTTCTTATGAGGTTTACTGTCTACAGATCCCCCCAGGGTTTCTTTCCCCTTCCTTTCCTGTTCACGCATGAGCAGCTGCTGAGAACAAGGTTTCTCTGAAGACTTTTCAAAGAATAATTGAGGTTGGAAAGGACCTCTAAGCTCATCCAGGGCATCGCCAGCCCAACACCACCGTACCCACTAAACCATGTCCCCAAGTGCCATATTTTTGGAACCCTTCCAGGGAAGGTGACCCCACCACTGCCCAGGGCAGCCTCTTCCAATGCCTCACCACTGTATCAGCAAATAAATTTTTCCTAACATCAAATCAAAACCTCTCCTGGCACAGTTTGAGGCCATTTCCTCTCATCCTATAACTTGTTACTTGGGAGAAGAGACCAGCACCCACCTCGCTACAGGTAGCTGTAGAAAGCAATGAGCTGTCCCCTCAGCCTCCTCTTCTCCAGGCTAAACAATTCCAGTTTCCTCAGCCCCTTCTCATAACTCCTGTTCCCCAGCTCTGTTTCCCTCCTCTGGCTGCACTCCAGCCCCTCAGTTTCTTTCTTGTACTGAGTAGCCCAGGACTGAACCCAGGATTTGAGGTGTGGCCTCACAAGCACTGAATGCAGGGGCACGATCACCTCCCTGCTCCCACTGGCCACACCATTTTTATACAAGCCAGGATGCTGTTGGCTTTCTTGGAGCACTCCTACCTCTGGCATCAATCTATGGAGCCACATGGCCAGAGAGCAGGAGCCAGAGCCAGGAGTGGAGCATGCGGAGGCTTCTGTGCAGGGCTCCAACGTGCTCATTGCTTAAAACACATCCTCAAGGCACCCCAAGTCAGGAAGCTGTCCGCAACCCCATTTATCATCCAGAAATGAACTTCTGTCTGCTTTACCCTTTCCCCATGCTGTTTGAGGAAGGTGAGACTAAAATTAGCTGCAGCTCCTTACTCTGTGCTGGGCTGGGAAGTGGCTCCCGAGGAGCTCGACTCCAGCCGCAGCAGCAGCCGGCGACGCGGAGGTGGGTAATTTGTCCTTGTGCCTGTTCTCAGTAGCAGGAGAAATCAGTTTTCCCCACCGCTGCAGCGCTGTAGGACCGGCAGGATTTCACTGAACTAGAGACCTTCCAGTCATGCTTTATGAAATTATTCGGGAGTCAAATCTCACGCAGGCTTTTGGGGCTGTGCCAGTACCACTTTAGCCCCTTCAGGGCCATCAAATCAGTTTGTGACAGTGATTGCAGTGATTTTCTCATTTGGAGGCTTCTCCCAGCCCGGAGGTGCCAGTTTGGTTGGGCGTTGGCAGCTTCCAGCTAGCCCTTGCCACGGTGCAACTGCGAAAACCCGCAGAGCTGCTGCCGCAGCCTGACTTCACAACTTGTGACCTTCAATTATCCTCATTAAATTAAAAAAGCTGAACCCAAAGAACATAATCCTAATGATTCTGTCTTCTGGAACACTCTAATGTGCTGACATTTCTGCACGTCCATCAGGGGTGAAAGGCTAACTTCCCGGCAGAGGGTGTTCATGCCAACACAGCAATGAGGCGAGGAAGCCTAAGGAGCGTCGCAGGGTTGGTGTGTGACCCAAAGGGAGGTGTGCACCCCCTTTGGCTTTCCTAACCAAGCCATTTTCAGTCTTTCCCTATCAGAGGTGACAGTTGTTTCCCAGCTGTCCACCCAGGGACCTGCGGTGTCAAACCCTCTGATTGAATTAGTGTGGGTAATTTATATGGAGGTAAAATGGAATGAAAAGTGAAGTAACCAGAAACGAGATTATTTTTTCAAGATGCATTTATCTTACAGTGACATTTGAGACCATGAACCTTTAACAGCAATAAGCAAGGCCCGTTTGTCTGAGAGTTTAAATATTTAATTCCCAGGAAGACAGACACAATTTTTCAGGTTATAATAATTATTTCAGACTTGATCAACAATCGAGAGAGAAGCTTTGAGCTGCCATGATAAAAAAGTCAAACAGGAAAAATAATGATAAATTGCCCGTTTGCTGAAAACCCCCGCACACTGTAGGGACAAACCACTTAGGGGTGGAGTTAGGGAACTGGGGCTACTCATTCTGCTGATCACCAGTATCGCAGCCACAGGCAAATCTTGCCATCTGATTGCTTTCCCTTCCTGCTTTCCTTTCATTCAGATCATGAACTGCTTGCAGCAAAGCCTGCAAAGACCGCAGGAACCCTTTCCCAGGCATCGGAGGGGTGTGCGAGCCTTTCATTCAGCCTCTGGTTTCCAAATACAGCCAAAACAGGCACCCAGAGGGAAAGCATTTACCTAAGTTGTTTTTAATTACCGTGGTACCAGCTGGCTTACGTCTGAAGTGAGTGCTTCGAAGCTTGTCCGTGTAGTCCCTGACCTTTGCTGATCCCGCCCCTCCGTTGGCTCGGTGAAACCCGTGGGTTCTCACCACCACACGGACCGTTTGGCGTGGTGAGGCTGGGGCAGAGCTTTTGGTGAGTAAACATCAGGAGTTTGAGCAATAACGTTTCAACCTGCAAGAAAATGCCGCGCTGAGGAAGAGTTGGGAGCAGCCGGAGGACAGGCCCCGGGGTGACAACAGCACTGTCCTCCGAGGCGCACGATGGAGCTGGGAAGCTGCCAGGCAGGACCCTCAGGTTGAGCTGCCGGTGCAAGCTGGGGAGGTGCGGTAGGGTCTGGCAGGGAGGAGTGGAGGATCCCAAATACCATCATTGGCACAGCCTTGCCAGCACAGCCCTTCCAGGCAACAGCGTTATTACAACCTGCTTCAAGAGGCCCGTCCCTTGCAAACAGAGAACAGGGGACTTGCAGCAGTAGGAAAGCAATCACAGCCCTTTTCCTTGACAGGCAGCTAGAATTAATTCTTTTGCAGCAGCAACAACAGCCATCTGAATTTTTGTTTACAAAATAATCCAATCAAAAAAAATTCATTAGAACAGCTTTCCACAAAGTCACTACATTTTTTTTGCTGGAAGATGAATTTTATGTTTTATTAATTGCCACTTCTTCATAATTTTACTTTTAATTTCTTTCCCAAATATTCCATAGAAGTGTGCTTTGATACGCTGGGGGTGTGTGTGTGTGTTTTCTTTGTGAGCATTTCCAGGCAGCTGCTGAAAACCAAGCATGCTGAATAGAGCAAGCCGAAGGGTCAGTCTAACATGAAGAATAGAGCAGAGAATCAGAAATCCAGGGAAATTTTAGTCCATGAGCAGTAATGAGAGTTTGTGTTTTAACATGATATAACACCAACTCTTTTCCGAACCAACATTGGGAATTCAGACAAAAAAGCCATCCTGGAAAAATTTTTGTTGGGAAACTTCAGTAACCTTTAAAATCATAGAATCATAGAATGATGTGGGTTGGAATGTTATCCACAACCTCTCTGGGCAACCTGTGCCAGGGCCTCCCCACCCTCAAACTAACAAATACCTTCATAAGATCTCATCTCAGTCTCTCCCCTTTCAGATGAAAACCGTTTCCCCTTGTCCTGTCCCTGCCCTCCCTGATCCAGAGTCCCTCCCCAGCTTTCCTGGAGCCCCTTTCAGTACTGGGAGCTGCTCTAAGGTCTCCCCTGAGCCTTCTCCAGGCTGAACAACCCCCGCTCTCCCAGCCTGTCCTCATAACAGAGGGGCTCCAGCCCTTGGATCATCTCTGTGGCCTCCTCTGGACTTGTTCCAATAGATTCATGTCCCTCCTGTGCTTTGTGAGCACTCTGATCCCAATGGATCAGTCTTAGGGATGAGCTAGTTTAGATTTGGGGCTCAAACCCCTCCAATACAGTCAATATTATGCCCTGACAGCAGACAAGCACCATCCCAAGATCTGTGGGAAACCCCTGAGGAGGGCCCTCAGCAAGGGTCACAATGCAGGAACAGGGATGGAAAAACCCAAGAGCTCTTCTTCCCAATCCATAAATTCAGCAACTTCCAGCCCTTTATAGGACTGGACTTTTTGTGCAGCCAGCTCAGGTGTGGACTGTACAGTAACACCTGGGATCTTCCACACATCCTGGGTGGTCTCAGCGTCTCCTGTAACTGGCTGGAAAATGGAAATAAGCCTAAAAATTCATTCCTCAATTTTTTTTAAACATTGGGAAAACTGATGTCTTTTGGATGCAGGTAGAGCATTGGAAGGTGCTATTGTGATGCCCAGTATATGGGGATTGCCCCTCATATCTTCCTTTTTCACAGTAAAATAAGAGCTTTTGTCCATTCTGTCCCCTTTATCCAACTTCTCAAGGTTTTGGTCATTTATCCAGGCAGAAAGTACAGCAAGATACCCGGTTTGGAAAAATAATCTTGATGTAGAAACATCTGGGTTGAACTCTGAAGCATCTCCACCCCCTTGCTTTTGTTGGATGACACCCATATGTTTATCGGTGCTGCGCATCCCCAGCCCCGTACTCCTCCGTGCACCATCTATCAATTGCAAAGGTACTACTCAGCCGTTCACATCCTGTTTGATTTACAGCCCTCTGAAGGCAAGGGAAAAACCTGCCTTTGATTTAAGAGATTTTCGGATAAGCTCCTAAATTTCACGCTTTGTCTGAGAAGCAAATACAATGGATTAAAGAAAGGCTTTTTTCCCTTGGAAAATTAATCTTCTTTAAACTACTTCAAGAAGCAGAATTATTCCTAAGCTGTCCCATGATAGAAATAACTGGTGTACTTGAAATAAATAGATTTTACAGTAATCAAATTCTTCAGCCTGGCTTTTTATCCTGTTTATTGCCCTGTGAACTCCTCCATCATAAACAGCAGCACTCACAAATACAGGAATAAGTCACTGTCGGCGAGCTCAGGGGAGCTGAAAGATTTGCTGTAATCATACAACGTGCACTCAGCATCGCCTGAATATCACTGTACCTTCCACATGTTTTTCTGATTCAATTACAAGGTGCACTGAGAAACTGAAAATGTATTCCAAGCACATTTATGTGACAGTGCCAAAACGCAACAGCTCCAGAGCCCTGATTGTCCCAACTGGGCTACTGGTGGCTTCACTGAGGTGGGATGAATCCCACATCTGCCAGGCATCTCGTGGTAGTTCAGTAGGCTTATTTAATTAAAACTATTATTTATTGCAAAATGAAATTTGCCAACATAGATTGCAGGCTGGGGTTTCAGAATCTGTGCCCACAAATATCCTATTTTGAAAAATTCCCAAGGAAGAAAATGGGAAGGACCTGTCAAAACAGCCAGAATGGCACCTGGGAAAGGAGACATGTTGGGTCATTATATTTTTTTTAACTGAATTTGTTTCCGTTGTGAAATAGAAGTAATTTTCTAGGGAAACAAAAATAAAATTAAATCAATACAGCTTGTCAACTAAGCCCAAATGAGAAAGTTCATTGATTCCAGTTCACAAACAATTGAGATTTTCCATCTCCACTCAGGTTCAGGGTGGGAAACCACTTGGAAATCCTAGAAGGTACTTGAGGAAATAAGAACTCTGCTTTCCATTCTGCTTTGTTTGAGGTCCAAGCTCTACACTCTGACTGAGGTTTATATGGTGAAGTTGACAATGCAGGGTCCATTGACTCCATGGACCAGTTCAGGATTTTTCTAGAGGTGTGAATGCTCACCCATTGTCTCTCAATGGTTTTGACTCATCGTGACTCAGGGTTATGGCTTTGGTCCGTGGTCCTTGCAGTATATGCCTGCTACTGCCTTGGCACCGCCCCGCTGGGCTACCTCTACGTGGGAAATCATTGCCCTCTTCAGTGTAAAGTCCACGTGGTTTTCACTTCTTCCTGAAAATACCAATGACATTTTTACCCTCATCCTCCATTTTTTTTTAATTTGCTTTTTACTGTATCTATTTTATTGCATCCATTCAGGGAACAGAAGCAATACCATAGGGTAGGTTTACCAATGGACAACTGGAATTCATTAAGCAGGGCAGAAATACACTGAACAAACCGGTTTATGGACAACCCAGATATTGAAGCATGTTTGCCGAAAGGATCTATTGAACAGTTACAAACAACGCAATCAGTAAAAGTCTAAAAACAGATCTCGCATCTTACTGATGGAAAAAAAGCTGTAGTCCCATCAATAAACCATTAACCACAATGACATGCAATTACTGGATCTTGGCTGGTTATCTCTCGGCTGTTTGCATTTCTCTGCAGGTGGAAGTGGATGTTATACCTGTATGGAGCCTTTTACCACCTTGGTTACCACCCAGCTCCATGCGCTGCTCAGCATCCAGCACCCTTTCCCCAAGTCCTGGCATTGCTCTGCAGAGGAGAGGAGAAAGCTGTCCCATGTCAAATGCCCTCTTCTGACCCTCCTAGGAATGCATTTCTGATTGTTTTGAAATGAAATGGTTTCATTCTGGGCACCGATATTTATCCCTGGAACCTTTCAAGGACAGGTTGGATGGGGTTTGAGGTAATCTGATCAAGTTGAAGGTGTCCTTGCTCATTGTGGAAGTGATGGCCTTTAAAGGTCCCTTTCAAACCAAACCATCTGACGACTTTATGAAGTTCGAATTTTGCATAAAACATTGTATTTGAAGCACAACATTCCTTTAGGTTTAATTCCTTTCTGCTTCAAAATAAGAAAGAAATGGGGTGGAATTTTCCTGTGCAGGGGAATCCAATGCCTGGCCAATCCTAGTAGGGTGCAGACAGATACCGTGCAGTTGTCGGAGGTGTCCGTACTCTCATAACAAGAGCTGTATTAATCCCTGAAAATGATTGATTGCAGGAAAAGATTCAAGATACCTGCTGACGTGAATCCACCCTTATAACAGAGATTTATTTTTTTTGCAGTTAATAACATCACCCAAAAAGGAACAAGTCTCGACTGAACTCCTGTGCAACGCAACTATAATAAAATCCTGTCCTGGCATCAGTAAAAGACCGGCTGTGCTAATGGGATAAGGTTCTGTATTCTCTAGGGCAACAGAGAAATTACATTTAATTATAAGCATGGAGCATCTCTGCTCATTGACTAGAGTGCATCACAGATGAGAGGGATTCGCTTTGCTGACGACTGCACTGAATACAGAGCAGAGCAGCCCCAGCTGTTATCGCACGATGGCGAAGAGCAAAGCTCCCCCATCCTAAGGCAGAGGTGCAGGTTACATGCCTTATCTGCACATGAAACAGTTGGTGAAGAGATCAGTGTAAGAAAGGATGTGAAAGGGGTCTTAAATCTCTTTCCAGGAAGCACAGCGATGCTCATTGACCGAGAGAAAATTTGTGAGATGTGCTTTATAACGACTTCTGGGTTTTATGCAGAGGGATTTTCTGAGATGCAGCTCAGAAATGGCACTAAGACTCTTCAGAACTTACAGCGGTGAATGATGCTTTGCAATACCTGGAGGCAACATGGCCTGTGCTCTAATGGGTCCATCGCTACCTGTAAGTCAGAAGAAGGTGGGTTTATCCCAGCCCTGCCAGGGCCCTGTGTGACCCTGGGCACATCCCGCGTCTGCACTCTCTATGCCCTGATTTTTTTACTTTGAATAAATACACCCCCTATCCAAGGGAGTCCGGTGCTGGAGGTGCCTTGGGGCGCCACTACAGCATATTGGTAATAAATCCTGAGCACCCATTCATCAGCGTCATGTGGGGAGCACTTTGGCCAAGGAGTATTAATTTCCTGAATTGCAGCATGTCCGCGTTGTAGAAAGGTAAGAAAATGGAACTGACAGCAGCTCTGCTCTTGGTGAGGCAACGAGGCTCTGTTCATTAGAGCTAATTGTAGCTTTCCATCACATTAAATTGTAATGTGGAATATTTCAGGGTAGTCCATGGGTGAGTCACTCTGGCTGTACCCCTACATCTACCTAAAATATTAGAGGACATATTTTTTTCTGCCCGTACGATAGACAGAAATGGTTACTCACAGAAGGTAGCACAGACAGGACACCTCAAGGTCCAAACCAGGGAGCAGCTCATAAGGAGCCCATTACATGTGGGAAACGGCCCCTGTTGGTGCTGAGCCCCCTGGCTGAAGCATCACTGGGAACAGCACACGTGGCAGGAGAGCTGAGTCCTGCTGCCTGGTGAGGAGAGAGCTTGGGGCAGGCTGGGGAAGGAGAAAGCACTCCTGCTTCTCCAGGCATTTGTGAAGTTTGGCTGCATTAGTGCCTTCTCAAAAAATGCCAGAGATGAAGTTTTGCGTCCACACTCATTAGCGGTTTGGCACAGACAGTAGGTGGAACTCTGAGATAGAGGCTAACCTGCAAGCAGTGAGCCCTGCTCCACGAATTGAGCAGGAGTCGATGAGATGCAGCACTGGGCAGGATCATCCATACCCTGTCCCAGGGAACAACCCCTTGGCAGCACTCCTCAGGGCTGGGAATCTGGATGTGTTTGGGTTTTAGTCCGCAATGAGCACTCAGTCCTTGGCATCTCTTTGGGGCTGTTACTCAGCTGAAGGTCTCTGAGAAACCGCCCAGGAAATGAGGGCAGCACCGGAGTCTGGGAAACACTGCTTTACAGCCTGCATCTTCTGTGTGTTCATGGTAAATGTCTGGTTTGCATGGAGAATTTGGACTCTTGCTGAGACGCTTCAATGCCAAAAAACCTGAAACCCTTCTGTTCCAGCCAGAAACATGGTGCTTTCTCAGGGTTTCTCCTTCTGTGCAGAGCAGGACAGAAAGAATCCCCCTCTTTTCATCAGAAACTTCTTGTAAAGAAGCTCAAGACGCCCCAGTGCTGCACACCCTGAGAGATTTTCTACCCACAGCCCATTTCCAGCTGGTTTTGTCAGACCCTCGTACGCCTTACAGTGGGACCTGAATGCGCAAAGGTGTAGTGGATTGAAGCTCAGCTATTTTTAAGACTATCTTTTCCAGGCGTGCAGGCAATGTAATTTAAGACCAGACAAACACGTGTCTGCTGGCAATTGCTGTTCGTGGTCAGGCGGAGCTGCTCTGGTCCAGTCTGTGCACCAAATTATGCCCCTGGCAGATACTTTCTCCTCTTTGTGCTTCCATATCAGTGCTTGCCACCCTGAGACAGGAACCCAGCCTAACGATGAGTGTCACTAAGATCAGTCACAGACTTTGCTTCCTGGCCATGCAAATGAACAGCTTTGTCTTCATCTTAGGCATTTCATCCGCGGCCGACAGTGAAACGTCAAAACAGAAATGTGATTTTTATTTAACAGAGGAAGAAGCATGCTCAGCATGGAAGCATCTAACCACAATTGCTCATTTGACCCCTGGTGTTTGTGCGAGAACAGTATTTTAAAATGCATGGAGAGTCCATAGGAGGCTTTCAGCTGCAATAAGGTGAGTATTGCCAGTAG
Source organism: Neomorphus geoffroyi (assembly GCA_033558235.1). NCBI lineage: Eukaryota > Metazoa > Chordata > Aves > Cuculiformes > Neomorphidae > Neomorphus > Neomorphus geoffroyi. The sequence continues at coordinate 1,830,249 of JAUMJM010000038.1, forward strand.
CTTTGCTCTTGTGCTATTGCCAAGAAGAAAATAAAATCAATCTCCGATTGTCACATTCACCCGATTTGAACCAGGCTGGAATTCATTAACCTGAGAGTTCCTGAATGGGGGTCATTGCCACTGCCAAAACCATTTCACAGGACTGGATTGCCATCAAAGACTGATTTCTCAACATCATGATGTCCAACCTGCTTCTTATAAGTTCTCCATCTATTAATAACCTCTTTCTGAGGCCAGTGTGAACAGAAGAAGACCTGCAGCCCAGTGCCCTTCTCTGCAAAAGCTCTGATTTTGCAAGTTGCTGAGACCTCTCTGCAGCAGCTCCCTGCCCTGTGGGAGTGTTCCTAGTGCCCTGTGTCACCTCTTACCTAGGACTGCTCTGCAGTGCTAGGTTATTGTGCCTAGAAGTTATTGTATTACGGCTTCTTTTCTTCACGATGAGGGTGGGGAGGCCCTGGCACAGGTTGCCCAGAGAAGCTGTGGCTGCCCCATCCCTGGAGGTGTTCAAGGCCAGGCTGATGGGGTCTCGAGCAGCCTGGTACAGTGGGAGGTGTCCCTGCCCATGGCAGGAGGGTTGGCACTGGATGATTTTTAAGGTCCCTTCCAATCCAAACCATTCTATGATGCTCTGATTGTTTTGGCAGTATAGAGCTGAAATGAATTTGATGATGGATGGGAGCCGAGCTGGCCAAGCTAGGAAGGGCACTAAGAATGTCACTGTCACATAGCTGAGGCACTGCCTTCCTTCCCTATAAAGGCATCTCCATTTGACCTGCTAAAGACCTGCATTTGACCTGCAACACAAGTGGCAGCTACGCCTTGAACCCTGGCTGCTGTGCTGACAGCCTCCGAGTCTCCAATGGGGAGGTGCACGGAGATCCTGAGATTTATTCCCAGCTCTGCTACTGTCACTCTGTGCAGACAGAGAGAAATCATTTAACTTTTCTGTGTCTTCACTCTGCCGTCATAAAGCAATTACCCTGATGCTGATGTTGTAGGAGTGGTCTCAGGTGTCATGATGTGGCCAAGAAAAATTGTGCTTGGATGCTAAAAATACTCATGGCGTATGTCAACGTCAAGCATTCCCGCAGGTCAGTGCTCTGTGCTGCCCTTCCTCCTCTTTTTCTTCAGATGTAAGAAGGAAAATGATGCTTTGTGAGCACAGGGCGCTGAGCCGAGATCCTCAGTCTAGCAGCCAGCGTGGAAAATGATCTCTGTGGTCGTGCCTAGTGCTGGGTCCAGCCGAGTAGATTGCTCCAGCTGAAAGGCCAGAGACCTCTTCCCACCCAGGTCTGACACTGCTGTCAACGCTGCATCTGCTTAAAAATGAGACCCAAATCAACATGAAAAGAATAGTCTCTAAAATTGTACCCGATCAGGTAAAATCACCAATCCCTGCTGCCACAGATGTGTTTGCGGCTCTGTGAATGATGTGGCACTACGGCCGTATGAGCTGCCCATGTGAGTGCTCGTACCTTGGGCAGGTAAGAAAGACTGAAACCATTAAGGTAAATGCCAGGAAGAGAGATTCTCTCTATTTTGCTTTGCATTTGAGGTGAGCCAGGAGCATGGACTTCTCATGGTCTTGTATCTGAGCACAGCTCATGCAGGGACGTCTCAGCTCTGCCCAGGCTGTCCTGAGCTTTCTGTGCCCATTTCTGCCCTTTACTTGCCTGAAGAGTTTCTTTTTTCCATTCCCCTCAATTACAAGTTCTTAAAAGCAAAGATTTTCTTCTTGGGATTCGTAGCGACTTGGGACTAACATGAGGGCGGAAAAAGTTCTTTCATTGAATCCAATTATGAAGCACATTCTGTAATTCTTTATTTAATTATCAAACTGCCTCATCTCTAATTCCCTCACACAGATGAGTGATTTGGGTTCTCGCTTTTGAATCACACGTCCTTGCTCTTTGAAAACTCTCAGGCTGAGTATTCTTTAAACATTAAGAGCAAAAATCTATGACTTCATAAAATAACCTCAATTTAAGGAAGGAAGGAGAATTCTCAGAAGAACAGAAGGGACACATCCAGTTTATCGATATCTCAGCCAGCTTTTCTACATTACTTCTGCAACTGCCATCGGGAAATCAAAATTCACCACTAGCTTCATCCCTGCCACAGTGCCAGGAAATGATTGTGAAGCCTGAGCAGCAACAGCCAGGGAGTGTTTAATAGGAGAGGGCCAGAGGAGCCCCGAGACATGCAAGAGCAGAAATGCTGCTGGATCTGTCCCTGCTCAGCCAAGGGAGCAGAAGGGAGGGTGAGGTGGGCTGCAGGTGAAACCTTTGGGCAAAGGCAGCCTGAGCTGGGGAAAGGTCGGTGAGGACAATCCAAAATTGACATGGATGATGTCTACGTCTGCAAACCCTTCAAGGTACCTGTTCTGCACCTTGTCAACCTGTTGTCCCCAGGAGGGGATGCTGGCTCCTTCCCTGCCTTCCCAAGTGCAGAGAGCTGTCAAACTCACTGCGCTCAAAGGCACCCACCACCACCAATGGATGAGTCCACCACCATGGTTGAGTTCCATCACCAGCAGGAGCTCATGATGGGGTGGGGTGAGCTGCCACCCCCACTGCTGTGTGCGTTCCCAAGATGTGACATCCCCCCGTCATGGGTTGCTCTCTCCATGGGCATCTCCCAAGGTCCCTTTCCACCCGGGGGAACTGAGGCACAGTGCCCAGGTCTGCTCCATCCCAGACTGGAGGGTCAGAGGGCTATGGGTGGGGAGATGGAGAGGGGACATGCCCCCACCCCCCAGGCATAACCCATCCTCATGTCAGTAGTTGAGACCGTCAACTCATCACAGCCCTAAGGCTCAGGTAGGACAAGGCAGGGGGTGGCCGTACCCCTCCCCATGGACATGGTTGAGCTGTGGTCCCATCAGGAGTGCGATGGTTCTGGCAACGAGTGGCTGGAAGGTTGGGAGCTGGAGGAGATTTGCCGATGGCTGCTGTGGCGACCGGAGCTGGAGGAGCTCTTCAGGTGTTACTTAGGTGAGGAGCATGTTCTGTCAGCTGAGGAGCTGCAGGATTCCCTGCAGGACCAGTACGAGGATGCCAGCCTCCGCCAGGCCCTCAACATCATCCACACCTACAAGCTCAACGAGGAGGGTAGGGCTGAGGGCAGCCAGCTCAGTTCATAGGTGGTGGTGGTGGCATGGTGGGATGGGCACTGCTGGAGCCAAGGGAGGTCATGAATGGCATGGGGATAGGGCTCTGCTTGGTGGTGTCATCCCCATAAAGTCGTTCCAAGGCTTGGGTGAGTGTCCCTATGTTCTTTCCCTGGAGTGGCATCTGGTGCCAGTGGTCCAACACGTGGCTTTGCTGGTCCCTGGCAGATGTGGCACCGTGGGGACAGGAGACATGGAGGGGATAGACAGCAGGTGGACCTCCATGTCTCCTGAGTGACGCAGTGCCAGCCTTAGCACAAATGTGACACTGCCGGAGGGTCTCTGTGTCCCTTGGGTCCCAGAATGGGAAAGTCCAGGGTGGTGGAGCAGCCATCCCTGGAGGTGTTTAAGAGATCAGTAGATGAGTTTCTGAGGGACATGGTTTAGTAGTGGACAGGTATGTTTGGACTCAATGATCTCAGAGGTCTTTTCCAACCAAGTAATTCTGTGATTCTGTGAAATGTCAGCGTATCGATTGCTCCGGGGTGACTGACACATGTCAATACACTGCCGGCATCAGTGGGGTTGAGCTGAGCTGGCCAGGCAACACATTCTCAGACAAAAGGGCTTGTCTGGACCCATCCTTTGTATTTATCTCCCCAGTGGACAACTATTTCAACCTATTTTGTTTCCTTTTCTGACAGAAATGTCTCAGGTGACAGGTGGATTTCATGCTGACATTTTGGTGAGGGGATGAGCGTGCTAGAGGTTCAAAACTCAAACCTGCTGAAACAGGTCCAGGAGATGCTGATGTGGGGACGTTTTGCCCACAGGGAGAGGCAGGACCTGCAGCTACTCTTGCCGAGGGGGAGCGTGGCATCCCCCAGCCCAGCGATTCAAGCAGCAAATACCATATCAGAGCTGAAAATTACAGATTTAAAAAAAAAATCTGGGAAGAAAATCACCCCCCATCATTTTTACTCTGTTGCCCACAGCCAGTCTTACTCTCACAAGTTTTAACCTTTTGAAGACTGTCCTGAGAACATGCATGCATCTCTCTGTGGAAAATGGCAATTATTATGTGCTACAGGGTTCTACCCATCATTACTTCTGTATAAGCAGGCATGGTAAAGCTATTTTGTTCAGCCTAGCAAATTAAATGAGCCCAGTTGCTGGAATGCAGAGCAGCGGCGTGATGAATGATGTACCAGATGAACCCTACCAAGGGATTAAAGAAAACTTCCAAGTCATTTACAACAAGGTAGAGCACTATCTATTTGCTCGGCACCATATAATTACAAGCAATCTAAAAACTGGAAAGGGAATGAAAGTGAAGAATCAGAACTCGCTTTTGTCCTGGATACGAAACGACAAAGAGAAATATTTTCCTTCTCAGCTCATTTTGGTTTCTGTACAAATACAGTCGGTGTGATAAACCTCTCTGAACACTGTGCTGTGCCAAGGATTTCTTCTTGGGTTTTGACTTGGGTCTGTCCTTACAATGGATTTTTAAAGGACTTTAAAGGCAGGGCCAGTGCTCATTGCCTCATACTGCTCTAAGTAGTGGAGAGGGGTATTCAGAAAATATGTAAAGTAAGACAAGCCACCTTTAATTTTACATGGTATGGTGTGCGCCACCAACCTGAGCAGACACCATCAGACGGACCCTATGAGAATAGTTACAAACCTGTGCTGCTCTCTCCAAAAAGGTGGTGAACACAAAGGGCTTAAATGGCATTAGAATGCATAGCTAAAGCCCTGTGAGCTTATCTTGTGCAGGCCCGAAGTGAATTCATGCTTTAAGTCCTGCTTAAGATGGTATTCAACATAACAAAACTGCATTTTTATGCAAAGGGAAGGCAGATAAAAGGGGAGATGGATACGCTATTTATGACCGCTCTGAACTCCCATTTCCATTTAACAAAGGCTTAACTCAAACCCAAGATTCAAATCTTCCAGGATTTCCAAATTTAGATTTCAGAGCAGGGGCTGAAAGCTTGACAGCTTGTAGATGAGGTTTAATGAAGAATCATGTTGCAGCTTAGTGTGGTTATAGTCAATTTTAAGAGTACCGCTTGGTTATTCAGCAGGTTCCTGGCTAAGCGGACCCGGTTCATCCTGACCAAGTCTTCCCACCCTGTGCTTTGTTAGCCTGGACAGCAGGAGAGAACGTCCCTCCCCAGCACACTGCTGCACACATGCTTGCCTGTCTCTCCACACCAGCCTGATTTAACATCACTTTCATTTCCTAATTAAAAGATTTTGAGCAATGTTTTGTCAAATCCTGCATACTTGCATCAAATAAACTTGTAATACAGAAGAGAAATTAGGTCTGTGAGATCTGCTTCCCACCAGCCCTGGTTGCTGGCACTGGCTGGGTTACCCTCCATTAACCCTTTGTTAGAGATCATCAGCAGTTCTGTTACCTTGACAGGTTCACCATAAGGCTGATTAACCTGTATTTATCCAGGTCACCTTGTTTCCCCTTTGAAAACATTGCTCAGCATGAGCAGCCCTGGAAAGCTCTGGCAGCCTGAAGAAAACCGCCCGCTTCTCATCACTACCTTTAATACGCAGCATTTCTTCCCATCCAGAAAGCTTTCATTGTCCCTCAGAACCAAGCTTTAGCCGCAAATGTTTTCTCACTCTGTTGTGAAATCACAGCTTTCATGCTATTTAGAAAATGATTCCCAGGCAGGTCCCAATTAGCATTCACACACTGCTGTTTAAATTCCAGTTACCCCATAATTACCTTTTGGCTTTGCGCAATTGGCCACTTGAAAGCACCGCACGCTCACACACACTGATATATGTGTCCACTTTATTGCATTAAGAAGTTATATAATTGGTTGGGGATAACTGTATTAGAGGCTTTGACAAACTCTTCCTTGGCTGCCTGGCTGGCACGGAATAGGATCATGGAATGGTTTGGGTTTGGAAGGGACCTCAAAACCCATCCAGTTCCACCCCCCCTGCCACGGGCAGGGACACCTCCCACTGGATCAGGGTGCTCAAAGCCCCATCCAACCTGGCCTTGAACACCTCCAGGGATGGGGCAGCCACCACTGCTCTGGGCACCCTGTGCCAGGGCGTCACCACCCTCATAAAGAGCTGCCCTTCACTTTTTCCGCTTCATTTTGGAGTTTAGCACAGCTGTTGCATTAATTACATCCCTGCACACACCCTCCTGCTCCTCATGCATCGTCTGGGCAGCGAGTTAAGCACCGCAGAGGTCTGGTGGCATTTTGGAGCTCTGGTCTGGTGGCATTTTGTGGATGCCAGGAGGCTCTTGTGATCCGAAATGACACTCCAAGAGAAAGGCAGGAGGAAACTGAGCTTAATTCTTAACGCTTCCATTGGAATCATTTCTGTGTGTCTCTGCCACGTGGTGCCGACGTCATGGCACAGAGCCCCAGCCTCGAGCAGGATGGGAGAGCAAATACAGATCACTCTCACAGAGTTCAGCGCGGTGGAAAAATCCATCTAAAGCACACCTTGTCATTTAAAGAGCTGGGTACAAATCAAATAACTTCAGCCACTACATAGCGTGTTTGAAAGCTAAAAGAAGTAAAAGCTATGCCTTCACTTAAAAGAAGGAGAAGGGGTGAGCATGCCTGTGGGCAGTGGCTGAGACATTTCCAAAATCTTTTTATGCAAGCAGAGTGGTGGCTGTGGTCGGACCATGCAGGGAAATGCGATTGCAGAGCATGGAGTCCAGCATCCCGGCACACCGCAGCTGACCTACATCCCAGTTCAGCAGAGGGTCACTAACACTGGCTTCCTGGAGCAAAAGCTCATCTGTATGCATGCCTCTGGGGGTCCTTTCCAAACCATAAATGCTCGTCCTCGAGCACAAGCTCCCAATTAGGCACATGAGCCAACACTGTGCACTTACAGCCTGGAAAACCAACCAGTTCCTGGGCTGCACCCAAAGCAGTGGGACCAGCAGGGCAGGGCAGGGGAGGGGATTCTCTCCCTCTTCTCTGCTCTGGTGAAACCTCACCTGCATCCAGCTCTGGAGTCCTCAGCATAAGAAGGACATGGAGCTGTTGGAGTGAGTACAGAATAAGCCATGGAGATGATCTCAGAGGTCTTTTCCAACCTCATGATACTGTGATACAGTGAAGATCCGAGGGCTGGAGCATCTCTGCTATGAGGACAGGCTGAGAGAGTTGGGGTTGTTCAGCCTGGAGAAGCTGCAGGGAAACCTTAGAGCAGCCTCCCAGTACCGAAAGGGGCTGCAGGAAAGCTGGGGAGGAGCTCTGGATCAGGGAGTGCGGGGAGAGGAGGAGGTGGGGTGGTTTTCAGCTGAAAGAAGTGAGATTTAGATGATAAATCAGGAAGAAATGTTTTGCTGTGAGGGTGGGGAGGCCCTGGCACAGGTTGCCCAGAGCGGTGGTGGCTGCCCCATCCCTGGAGGTGTTCAAGGCCAGCTTGGATGGGGCTTTGAGCCCCCTGATCCAGTGGGAGGTGTCCCTGCCCACGGCAGGGGGGTTGGAACTGGATGGGCTTTGAGGTCCCTTCCAACCCAAACCTTTATATGATTCTACGATTCCTGCACCAGGAAACCAGCACCCTTATAAAAACTCAGGACTGTTGGAAAGCAGCATTCACTTCCCTGTAGGCCAGACCAATTCCAGCACTGCTTGGCTTTACCACCTGATCATTTATGTCCCTTAAATTCACCACAGACGGGTCCACCTTCTCCCTGAGTATTGTTCAATTTCTTTCTGCATTCATTGCAGTAACTGCCCCCGCTCTCTCGAGCAGAGGAGGCAGACGGGCTCAGCACAGCCTGAACTCCCTGCTCTCTTGCACAAAGTTTCTTATTAATTTGCAACAAGCCTTCAGCCGTCTGCAGAACTGATTTGGTTTCTTTTTTTCCTCCTTGCTCCCTGCATGGACAAAAGCCAAGCTTTTTAATCAACTGCGTAAACAGAAATATCCTTCTTCCTTCAATGTGATTAGTATTTTGCTAAAGGAGGCTCTCATTTTAAGAGGCAGAAAACCTGTTTCATCTGGAGACACCAGCTCTGATGCCAGGCACTGGTTACAATAACATTTTTCTTCTGTCTTCAGTTTCAGAGTACAAATAAAAATATTTCATATAGACCAGGTTTTGGACAGTTTTTGACCAGCTAAGATCATATTCAGAGCTCCAAATAATCTCTCTATTGAGTTATATCTATAAACTATTTTTATATCCCTGCAAGCTCTCAGTGGCAGCGTCACCCCCCCACACCCCCCCCGTGAAACCAAAGCTCCACCCAGTTGTGCTCTGATTATACATTTTTTGCCTTGAACAGTTTAGTCTAAAAATAGGCAATGAAGAATGGGAGAAGAGGCAGAGGGGAGTTTCTTAAACCCCAACAGAGTTGGCAGCAGAGCCAGGAACAAAACTCCAATCTCCAGGGTGCCGTCTCTCTGCATTAAGTGCCTTGGCATTTGCATTTGCGCTTTTGTTTGCATTAGTTCTTGTTGCAAGGCTGTACTTGATGCAAAGCAGCTCCTGTGTCTCAGCAGGGCTAATAGATATTATTTACTAATTACATTCTAATTATAACTATTTGCTGGATGACAAAGGAAGGAAAGAAACTCCCAGAAGTGTGCACAGGGTGCTCAGGATGCACTGATGGGCTCTGGGAGGCAGGTAGACCCAAACCTGAAAAGGCATTGTTGTCACCTCTGTGGTGCCTCTACGGACTGTGAGACAAATGCATTAATGCAAAATATTTGTTTCTGGAGTCCAGGTGATTTGTGAGACCAAGTAAATGAATGCAGCAATTCCAGTCGGGTGGCTTTGGAGGCACTGGTGTGGGACACACAAAGGAAGCCATCCCTTCCATGAATGTGCCAACCAACATCAGGAGGAAAGCAGGGAGATGGAGCAGGGTACCTGGAAAACACGATGGATGAGAAAAAACTACACAAACTCGGTGTTTAATCTGGAACAGGGAAGATGATAGAAAAGGGTTTTGGTTGGCATTTCTGAAGCAAACTCATTTCTTCTCTTAGAAACTGTTTGAGGTCCCTCCAAAAAGAGCATGAGTAAAGTTTGTTTGGGGTTTTTGTTTCTGGCAGCTTTGGAAAGGCTGCAGCCACATTTCCCCCTGGCTGCACCAGGCTCCATGTCCTGTTTCCAGATGGCTTCTGCCCAACGCAGTCTGCTCCTGCCCATCCCTGCGGGGCTGGGATGGGGACCACCGCCGTGATGGGAAGGGACAGGGATGGGCACAGAGACACTCCAGGAAGGCTGAGCTGCAGGAGCCCAGCACTGAAAGGTGACTCATGGAGAGCTGGATGCTGCTCAGGTTCATGCTAGGACAGCAGCAAACCTCTACATTTTGCCTCCATTGTCCTTGCCAATGGAGCCTCCCAGCACAGCAGCAGTGGCATTTGTAAATCTTCCCTCCTCCTTGATCCAGGAGCAGCCCTTGCTCTCCAGTAGCTCCTACTGCCCCTCCTCCCATCTCTCTTCTTGCTGTATTTTAATTTTTAAAAAAATCACACTGCAGTCTATTTTAATCCCCTGATGGTTTTATTTAACTCCACCAATATAAAAACGTTCTCAACATCATAGAATCATGGAATGGTTTGGGTTGGAAGGGACCTTAAAGCCCATCTAGTTCCAATCCCACTGCCATGGGCAGGGACACCTCCCACTAGACCAGGCTGCTCAAAGCCCCATCCAGCCTGGTCTTAAACACCTCCATAAGTCATCTGCAAACAACTTGAGTTCTCCCTTACATAATCCAGGTCCACCTACTACTTTAAAGGTTGTGTTGGTTCTTGTGTAATTCTGCAAATGCGTTCAAAATGCCTTTGCTGTCCTCACAGCTCACTCCTGCCTCTGATCCTGGGCTCCGAGCTGCAGGGGACGGGGGATCGCTGAGCAGTGGTTCAGCCCTGTGGAGCGTTAATAGCTGGGGTACATCAGCGCCTGGAGCAGGCAGGGGACCCCGGCTGAGATGTCTCCTGCCCAGTTGGGTCAGGGAGGGATGGGGAGCATGAAATAGCAAAGAGGTTTCCTGGGTGCTGTCACACCTCATCCCTCCTTATGTGAGACGTGACCGGGTCAGCATGTGCCCCCGTGGACTGGTGAGGTGTGGGAGTGCTGGAGTCTGGTGCAAGGCAGGTGGCAGAGCAGGAGAACTGCAGGGGGGGAATATTTAAAGCATCAAGTTGTGACCTGAAGTGGGGAAGGGCACGTTAAGAGGAAAAAATGCCCCTTTCCCCTCCTGATGTTCTCAGGACAATCAAATCATTGCTTTTCTTTTTCAGTCTGAGCACAGGAATGATGCTCGAGCTTGCAGTGTGTGGGATGCCCATCTATTTTAAAGTCCTCTTTCGCAATTAATGGTAGGCAGAGGCAAAACAGAAAAAGAAAAAATAAACTAAAACAAAATCAAACCCCCAAAACCCCAAAGTCAGCGCCCAAACCTGGTTTTACATAAAGCCGCCAATGTGGTTTTTTTCAAGGGCCGGAGATGACCAAGTTTGTGATTTCAGCTAAGAAGCTGTGGGCACTAAAATCAAACAGCAGTGGTGCAGTGCTGCTCTGCCCCGGAGCCAGCAAGGCGTGTGATGTTCAGCTCACGCAGAACTCCCCGTGTCTGCTCCTTGCTGTCCCCAGTGACTTTGTCTCAGCAGTGCCTCGGACGAGAGCAATCTGTGCTAAATTCCACACTGTCTCCCAGCTAAGGGGTGACCCTGCGGGCACACAGCAGTGTGCCATGCTGCACTTGGTTCTGCAGCCTCATTGCTGCCAGGAGGGCAGGGATCGTGGCATCCACCAGCCTTTCTGAGGGACTCACACGGCCAGGGCCAGTGTGTGCTCCTCTACAGGTGGGCCAGCCTGGGCAGAGGAGGCTTGGATGGATGGATGGATGGATGGATGGATGGATGGATGGATGGATGGATGGATGGATGGATTGCTTCTCTGAAGATGCTCTCTCTTCAGCTTCCTCTGGAGATGATCTCCATGCTTCCCATCCCACACAGCCCCTTCTGGCACCCTGGCTGCAATGGCTGCAGTTAGCCAGAGGAGTGGCTAGTTCAGTCCCCATTGTGTGAAACAGTGGCAACTTGCTATCCAACCATTTCCGGTGTCACAACAGAGTTAGTGCAAACCAGAGCACCAGCAAATAGATAGCGGTGGGAGAAGAATGTCTGTAAACAGTCGCTGGGGAAGTTTCCCCCCTCTGCTTGACCTGCCCTTTCTTTCCCATTCAGAGGATGCTAATGCTCATCGCATCCTATCATGGATGCTTTGGAACAAAGGGTTATCCCCTAAACCTGTGAAGCAGGGAAGGAAAACAGTGTAATGCTGCTGCACATCACCTTCTTGACCCCAAATCTGCTCACCTAGAATCAAAGACCCCTTGGTTTGGTTTTCAGTAAGGAGGTGCATGGAACAGTGGGAGTGATGTCTTGCCTCTTCCCTTAGCACTGTCCCCAGTCACCCGATCGTGCACCTACACCTTCCCCCAGCAGCACAATCTTCCATTGCTGCCCCTCTCCAAGAGGCTTTGCCACCTCTGCAGCCCTTGCACAAATGCCAGATCTTTTACTATGGGGCTTTTTTTTTTTCTCCCCTTCTCTTGCCTAAAAAGATGCTGAGATCTCCCAAAGAAAAATAATTTCCATGTGATCCCAGCTCTTGGCTGGAACACTGGATGTGGTTTTGGGTCTGTGGTTTTTGATATTTTTTTTTAATCCACAGATTTTTTTGGTGTTCATTTCCATCTCTGTGAGAGGCACCGTGCAAGCTGGCAGACTGGTCGTGAGTCCTAAGGAAACTACAGCGGGACGAAAGCACGGGAACTCAGCACGAGTGGATGCAAGCAAAGAAATAAGAAAGCCCTGCTTTAGCAAACAACCTAGCTGCTGGGTTTCATAAGAAGCCAGACTGACTTTCAGTGTTTCGTTTGGACTCCAGCTAGGCAGCTGCAGCCACCACTGAGTACTGAAAAGCCTGACTGAACAGCAGCATTCATATTTTGCATCCTGCTAAGCAACAGCAAGGAAAGTACGAGACAGGTTCTGAGTCTCAAGGTAAGTTAGACGGATCTGAATAAGTTGTGGGAAAAAAATACTATTGCTATAGGGAGCAAAGTGTTCCTACCCTGCAGAAGTTGCTTGGGAGAGCCGTAAAGAGAGGTGGTCTCTGCCTGCACGGCTTCATCTCACTTTCGCTGCTTCACTGCATCAGGCAAAATGAGTGTAAGGCCAGGTTATTGCTGAGCTGGCTTTAATGTTTTCCTACTAACACTCCTTGTTTCACTAACCACCCTTGGCACTCCAGAGTGGTGCTTCCTTCTGGTCTGATTTTGCTCTTAGCTGTGGCCAAGGAGTTGGACAGGACGGTACCCCAATCTGGTGCAGGCTCCCCTGCTGCCACGCGAGCACAGGGCAGGAAAAGGTTTTTCCTGGCATCCTCCCCAGACGTGGAAACTTTCGGGGAACTCTGCTTCTATAGCATAGCTGGAGAAGAGCCGTTTGAAAAGTGCTGCTTGTTCCTGAGCTTACGCAGGGGTTTATAGCCGGGATGGGATGGTCCTGCTGCTGCCAGCACCCGTGTCCTGGTGGTCCCACCCAGCCAGCCAGCACGAGACCTACTGCAGGGACACCTCTGTCTACTTTATTTCGGCACACAGAAAGCCGAGATCCCGGTGCAACTGAGTCAGCAGTGACAAGTCTTGGGAAAGCTGTCTTTCTGCTGGGAAAGGTGAAGAAGAGTTGGGTGCCATCCACTTCGTTGGGGTGATTAGCTCTATTGGAGGAGCTGCCCTGGGAATGACTTACTGTAAGTTGTCCTGTGCCTCGGCAGCGCCCAGCTGAATCACTGTCTGCGCTTGCTATGGAGACGGGATCACTTTCAAGGAGCCGCCCAGTGCAGAGCAGGGCCATTTCCAGGACATTGCACGCATGTTCCTGGCATTGGAAGCGCAGGCAGGGAAGAGGGGAAGGAGAGAAGAAAGAGTTGTTTCTTTAGGAACCAGAAAACATCCTTTTGCTCCCTGTCTGAGCATCATAGCAGCCCCTGCTGCAGGGCAGGAAAGGCAGTACCCTGAGAAGATGCAGCTGTCCAGGTGTACGGGACCATTTCCATGCAGGTACAGCCTCTCCTCCTATAGAAGCCGTAGAGGAATGCACTAAATCCATACAGTCCCCCAGGTTTAAGCATGAACAGGGAATAGGAAGGGATGTTGGCTTAGGACCCTTACCTCTTCCCATGCTTGATAGGTGAATCGCAACTGGAGAGAGTGCGTGTGACCACACGTACTGCTGCTGCTCAGCGGCACGTGCTGGGGGGTGAAGGCGTTTCACAGCTCCTCCCAGGGCAGAAGGATTTGAGCAATTCACCCACATTGGAAACAGGCAGATGCTAAAAAAGCACCACAAAAGAAAAAACAAACTAGATAATTAAAAATGGAGCTACAAATGGCTACAAATGTTCACCCAGGCTGTTAGAGATATGGATGCAGCTGACACGCCTGGACCTCCCCATGACTGGATCCTGGCTTTGCTTCCATCTCCACCCAATTCACAACTCGTAGGTCTCGAACTGACCCAGCTGTCTGTTGCAGCACTTCCAACCCCTCTTTGCTTCACCCCAGTGTTGTATAAACACTGTGGACAAGAGGGCGTTAACGCCGGTCATCTGCAAACCACTACAGACAGTGGAAATTTTTAAACTGCACTGCATTTTGGGATCCAAATATTCTTGTCTGCGAGCCCTCAAAGCACTTATGGCTGCAGACAGGCTCCTGATGCTCCGCTCAAGAGCCGTAGCTCTGCAACATCGTGTCGCAGAGGAGCTGCCCCGTGCTCAGCTCTGGCACTGAGGGCAGCTTTGCCTGGGAAAATGCACAAGCTGCTTCGGTGTTTTGGGCTTTTCTACAATAAGTTGCTCTTGAAGAAATTTTAGATCCTTCTGGGGAAGAAAGTAAATAAAGATCCTGAACAGATTATTTCCAAGAGGAAGTCCAGAGTCCAGACAAGCCCATCCTTAACGATGTTCTGCTTCCTGCTGCTGGCAATGGAAGGAGCTCTGGAGCAGTGAGGAGGTCAAAGCCTGAAAGACGACAAAAGGTAAAAAACCAGAACCGGAATATTTTCTGTCTCTGGAACGATGCCGAGGTTCGTGGCTGACACATCCATGTGTTTTCTATTTCTAGGGCGCAAAAATGGTTTTAGTCTTAACTGCCCTCTTTGATTTCCAGTCAAGATTTGTCACTAATTAAAATGGGCAGTGGCTGGTGTTGTCTTGTGTGCTGTGAATTCAAAGCAAAGATGGGCATAGATTGCTTTTCCAAGTGAAGCCCTAGGAAAAACAGGAAGGAAAATGTTAGCAGGAATTTAAAGTGCAGTTCAGGGATCCAAGAGAAATTTCTGCCTCATGAACTCTCAACATTGCAGCCTTTAAGCTCAGCACAGTTATTAGTGGGATTTATTCTTCCAGTAGCTCTGCAAGTGAAGGACATAATTCCATTGCACACAGTGAAAGTATGGTCTGGGGAAGGTTAATGTGCATCTGTACCTTTGACACGACCTACGCATCCCACAGGGACACTCGCAGTGCCAGTGGATCAGACAAGGTTTGGCCAAGGGCTCAGGCTGCAAATTCCATGCTCTTAACCACATGGAAGACATTTTAGTCCAGCCTACTCCAGGCTGACTTACTGTGTCTTCTTGCTTTATTTCCCCAGTGTGCAGAGAAATTAAGCTATTAATATTTTTGCAGATATTATAGGGATTTCTTGTCACTTCTGTTGCCCAGATGTGTTACTTTACATCAAAGTGTTGAAAGTCTTCAGGTAAACAGAATCATTAAAAAGCTTTTCATGAGCGAATGCGCCTCATACATAAGCTGTCTACCTTGAGCTATAAGATTAAACTCAATCACGAAGCAAAAAAAAATCAATCAAGGTTCTCTCCCCAGGTGTAATAGCATCAAGGAAATATATTTAAATAAGAAGTTGCACACAAGAAAAAAGAATCACATCGTTTAACTCCCTGAACTGGAACTAATGGTTTCTTCCCTTCCCTAGCAAAGGTTTGTGGTTGCAGCCAAAAGCCTTCTATGATTCTACGATTCTAAAGCCCCGCATAGGAGGAATTTGTTAGGTTTATTTTTCTGGCACACAACAGGAATGACAGGTGTAACTGGAAAACCAAACCTTTTGGTGTAGATTGTTCACAGCAGGTAAAAAATACGTAAATAAAAATCTTGATAGGTCGTGGTTTAAGTCAGGGTATTTCCAAAGTCAGTGCAGAACACAAATACATTATTTAATCATCTGTTCTGCCTTGGATTGAGCATGGGCAACAACAGTGACCCTGGTTTGGGCATAGCATCCTCACCAGCACTGTGCCAGGGCTCTGTCGGAGCAGCATCCATCAAAGGGTTCGTATTACCAGCTCTGGTTAGAAAGACAAAGAGGTCTCATCAACAGGCATGGCAGGGGGGCTGGAACTGGATGGGCTTTAAGGTTCCTTCCAACTCAAACCATTCCATGATTCTGAGTCTATTGTTGCAACCGAATCCACGTTCCAGCCACTTTACTGAACTAACCTCACTAACTTTTTGAAGGAAACTGTAGTGTTGGGGAGTCAGCCCTAGGATGCCCTGAACCATCTGGATTGCTACATCATTTGCTTCATTTTTTTTTTTTTTCCAAATGCAATTTCTAGCCAGTAACTTGAATAATTGTTCTTTATGAATCATGCAAGTGGCCATCAATTTCTTCAATGGGTGCTTGAGTTACAGTAACGTGAAATGTGCACAACCTGAACACTGATTTTTCACCCAGACTTTTTTTTCCCCCTTAAATCACTTCTAAAAATAGGAAAGTCATTCATCTGTGGGAGAATAATGGCCTATAAAATTTTAAAGTAATTTCTTTATATTTATGAATCCTTTCACTTCCACCCTTTATGAATACCATTCTTAATGAACGCTCTTTCTCTTTCCTGAAGATATTACAAGCAATTACGTCCTCTGTTGTTAATGTTATGATAATGTAACCAATTGCCCTATACCTTATTCCTAGGTTATGGACTACCCACACTCCTGAGAAGGGCTAAGTGGCTTTTAGTCCTAAAAAGGATATATTTGACCTGATTGCCTGGGACTGAGTGAACATGGGGTCTTCTTTAGACCACGATGCCCAAGATTAAAACACAAGCTTTAATCACTACAGAGGAGACCCCAGAAACACTACAGGGACCCCAAATACTCTCTGCAGTGCAGACTTTCCGTTCTGCTCACGCACAAGCTGATTATTTATGACCTCTTGTCCATTTAGACCTATATTGCATTTCTGTTCCTGTCTGGCAGCACAAAGATGGCTTAAGTGAGTGAAAAATAAAAAGGACTTAATGAAAATGAAATTCAGGCTCTGAACACTTATATAAAGGAGTATTAACCCCTCCTCAGATTTGTGCCTATGATGAGGCACAATTATGGATAGAATGATCTTTTCAAGTTATGATACATTCGATGAAAGAACTTTCATTGTTGTTGGAAGAAGAGTTATTATGTTGCTGCACATTTCCAGGGGGTTGGATTACACCAAGTAATAAAAGGTGTGAATAACAGTTCTTTTCGGGCAGGTAAGAACCAGAAGAAAGCACCTCCCAAGAATGCCGGTACCTTGCCACACTGACACATTTTTTTATCCATGTTTTCTCAACTGACCCGTTTTGTGCGCGCTGAAGCCTTTGTAGAGCTCCAAGGCTGGATTCCCTCCCTCCCTCTGCAGCTGGGACCTATGTGCTCGTTGAGCTATTTCTGAAAGCCGAGACATCGAGATACGATCTTCCCCAACCATTCCAGGAATTAAAGCTGATGGAAGAGGAGCTGTAAATGTTGTTCCCAGCCTGAGGTCCAGAAGAGTCCATCCAACTAATTGGACTTTGGATAAGGTCCAAAAAGGCATCAGTCCCAAATCTGTCTTGTGTGAAACACCACTGCAATCAATAGAACGGTGCTAATTACGCTTGGTATGAGGGGGCAATTACTTGTCCCTGACCCCAACCCCTTCCTGGGAAGGAGGCTGATAGGGGGCTAAGAGAAACTCTCTTCCTTTGCAGAAACATTTTCCCTCTGCTCTTTTCATCCCGTATTCAGAGCCTTTGGAGCCTGCCAGTAGCAGATGAAAATGCAATCGATGATCTCAAAAACTAGTGTTTGTGCAGAGCAAATTCCAGTTCAGTCTGTTTGTTGGAGCTTATTTGGCTTTCCATTCTGCACACTGGAAAATAAAAATGGAAAGCGCACACAGAAATTCTGCTAAGAACAGCACATGGAGATGGTCAAAGCCACAAACTGCTTGGCTAGGTCACTGTAGAAAGAATTTACCAGCAATAGGCAAAGAGAGGCATCTAAAGAGAAAAATTCTTTTGATGTCTTTTAGCTTCAGTTCCCTTCAGTTTTTTCCTTCAAAAAGGCTCTATATTTAAATCAAGTTTCACTTTCTGCATCTGATTTTTAATTTTTCACAACGGCAACGCAAAAAGCAGTCACCGACAGAGCAACTTTGTGTTGTTAACCCATCACCTTTCACAAGGGCTGTTCCAACAGCAGCCAGGCAGCGAGTGCGCCTTGAGCAGAGCTTGCTTGGACAGCTTGAAGCATTGCAGCCTTAGCTTCTGATCTTGGCAAGTTTGGGGTTGGTTTGGGGGATTTTCTTTTGTCTACCTGGTGTCTCTTGTCGGAAACTACAACTGCGGGTAATGAGACAGGGATTGCCTTTTCCATTGCTTGTAAACAGTGTGCAGCGGGGCAGCCTTCCTACCTGGAGTCTCCTGGTGCCACCGCAAGATAAGCTAATAATTAATCAGAAGAAATGCACCTTGCAGTAGCATTAACAGATGGCCCAGCAGAAGCTCTGATTTGAATCATCTTGTTAATAATTTCTGCTCCTTTACTCAACCCAGCTGTCTTCACTGAAGATGAGCGCTGTGTTTCTCCTCTTCTTGGTGTCCACTGCGAACGTCGGTGCTGTGCTGGAAAAGGGTTTGCCGAGACGAGAGCTGCGCCGCCTGTCGTGTGTGCGATGCTGCGGGCCTTCAGAGCAGCCCATCTCCATCATCTCCTCGCGGTACACAAGGATGAGTAGTGACCCTGCCTATTCGGTACCCAAAGTCCAGCCCACTATAGATATCACCATCCTTAAAGGTGGGTAAAGCTGGCTACAATTATAATCAAAACAAATCACCTCTCCCAGGCCTATCCGACATCTCAACAAAATCAGTAGCTTTTTTTTCCTGAAACCCTACACAAAAGGCTGGGTTCATGAATACTGGATTTATATAACCAGTCTGGCCAAGTCGTAAAGGTTCACTTATTGGATGCTGAACATTGGCACCACAAACTCAGGGGGGGTCACACTTTCAATGGCATTTTTATCCTCCTGAGAACTACAAGGGCGCCGGTGTCTGACCGGTGCTTCCAGATACCTGTGCTGGGAAAACAGTGGTTTAGCAGCTGCTTTGCAGATCGTCTCCAGCAAGGATGTGTCTGCAGCTTGGGCTTTGCATGCTCGTGTTTGACAGGATTTTTCTTTATGCTCACAGGTGAGAAGGGTGAAATGGGAGAGAAAGGGTACCCTGGAGCACTTGGGAAGCAAGGAGAAAGAGGGCTGCGTGGCTTGAATGGACAAAAGGGACAGAAAGGCCAGCCTGGCCCACAAGGTCATTCCTGCAAGCAGCTCTATGCTGCTTTCTCGGTGGGTCGGAGAAAACCCCTTCATAGTTCAGACTACTTCCAGCACGTCACTTTTGACACCGAGTTTGTGAACCTCTACAAGCACTTCAACATGTTCTCGGGGAAGTTCTTCTGCTATGTGGCAGGAATCTACTACTTCAGCCTCAACGTCCACACCTGGAACTTCAAGGAGACCTACCTGCACTTGATGAAGAATGATAAAGAGGTGGCCATCCTCTATGCCCAGCCCAGTGATCGGAGCATCATGCAGAGCCAGAGCCTAATGCTGGACCTGCAGGAAGGAGAGGAGGTCTGGGTGAGGATGTTCAAGCGGGAGCGAGAAAATGCCATCTATAGTGAGGAGTCTGATGTTTACATCATCTTTAATGGCCATTTAATCAAGCCAGCAGTAGAGTAGCCATTCATCAGCTTTAGGCTCAAAGCTTTGGTAGATACATTAGTGTCTTCCCTCTTAGAAATGCATATGCCTAGTTCCACCTGGAAGGATTACAGGCCTCTTGGCCTGCTGACAGGGTTGTATGTCCATGACAAGGACACCCGTGTGGATTGAGGTAACTGTTCTTCAAGGTGATGCAAGCTACACAAGCACTGGGAAGGCTTCAGCCCTTACGTGCCCTGGAGAAGCAGCACACAGCAAGCTCTGCATAGATCC
Source organism: Neomorphus geoffroyi (assembly GCA_033558235.1). Classification (NCBI taxonomy): domain Eukaryota; kingdom Metazoa; phylum Chordata; class Aves; order Cuculiformes; family Neomorphidae; genus Neomorphus; species Neomorphus geoffroyi. The sequence goes on from JAUMJM010000038.1 coordinate 1,849,743, forward strand.
CCAGTAATACCCCTGAGGAGTCTGCCAAGCTGGTAGTAAAAATTCAACCTCTTTGCTCTGCTTTAGAGAAGACATTTTCACTATATCTAGGGGTCATCTTCAGGTACCAATTATCTGGGTGCTAGTTAGGGGGTTACTCCCACAACGCGACTTGGATCTCTTTGCCGTGTGCGGTATTGCTAATAAGAGCCTACACTCACCAGCACCTACACCAGGTCTGTTCCACTCAGGTGGGCAAGAACGCACCAGCGTTAAGAACAATATTTTGCATACTGTGCTTACCCTAAGTGATGATTTTGTTCCATTTCAGGTAATATTGCCTTCTGAGAGCCTAATTCTAGAATTAGATGAATAACAGCGTGTTGGTCTGGTAAAGCCTTTTCAGAGGCACGTGGTTTTAAGCACAGTCGCGTGCTATAATTTTGCTAGACTTCAGCATTGCTAACAAAACTCACACAAGAACATCCAGCATAGCTGGGAACGTGAGTATTTCCCATTTTAAGGAAAATGGCGTGTCTTGCCTTATGATCCAATTTATGAGTGGTCATTGCCAAGCTGGAATCTAAAGCCCTGCTTATAAACTGCCATCTTATAGGACCCTGATTTCTGGGAAGTAGAGGAGAAACTGGAAAGAAAAAAGGTACTTGCTGCAAGCAGTAATATTTTAAGGGATCTAGTTTCTTTTTTCCTAAACATGTATTGACGTAACAGTGGAAAGGTACACGCAGCAGCAAGAAACATTGCTTTCCCCAGTTCCTCCTTGGCCATTTCCTGAGTCTCTTGTGTGCATCCCAAGCCATTTGTATGAAGAATAAATGAAGAGTTCTTGCTAGGCAACTGCTTCACTGCTCTACCTCGCCTGTTCATGGCTGTTTGGGAAAGCAGCCAAAATAAAGATATTGCTATGAGTACACTTACTTGGAGAGCCCTGGTTTTGTTTATCTCATCTCCATAGACTTTTCACAGTAGAGGGCTAAAAGCGCTAGAGTGAACATCCAGACATACACAATCATCTCCGATGGCAATTTCAGTTATTTCAATACCAAAGAACTCCAGAAACCAGACTGTCACCTTCATCTCCTCCCTTGTAGGCCAGGAAACAGCTGTCATCAAGCAACAGGATGGGGAGGCAGAGAAATTGAGGATCCCTTGCTGTAAAATAAATACCAAACATTTGAGATATCATGATCTTTGTGAAGACAGGAACTTTTAAGAAGCCTGCCTGCGAAGTAAATGTGTGATGTAAATTGGTCTACCAACCTTGAAACATCATGTCTGCTGCTGCTGTCATTGCAGCCTTTGGCCCTGAAAAGGAAAAGGGGGAAACCTGCACAGCTTTGAAAGACACTTCGGGGGGCATTTGATGCAGATCCCCAAGTGACCTGCTGTCAGCTACCCCAGCTCCACTCAGGCCGTTGCACTGCATTTCCTTTCTGTCCTCCTAAAAAATCTCCCTAATCAGCTGTTTCCGTGAGGGTGATGGTAAACACCCTAATGGGCACATGGCTTATTTTGAGCCCACCACTTAGTACTGGGAGCAGGGATACGCCAGCCCTGAGCAAACCCATGCACAAGCAGAAACCTTTCCATTGCAGTGGACTCACTGAAGGCATTTGCAGACTGTTTTTCCCAGTCATGTACCACATCGAGAGCTCTAAAACTTTTTCTCCCTCCTTCATCTCTGCTTCTGAATCATTCCCCACCCAGACACAGATTTTGCAGCTGCAGAAAGTACAGGGTGCCACTGGTGGAGAAGCTCATGAGACGCCCGTGGTGGAGCAGGGATTATTCATCGAGGCTGGTGCAGTCACCCGGCTGTCTAACATTCCTCACAGCTTCAGCTCAGCCCTGTCTGCAGTTTGCTGTATTGACTGTTATTAAAAAGAACAAAAGTAATCCAGCCCTCTTAAAATCTCATGCCCAGCTGGAGTTATTGACAATGTTTAATCCAGCACTGGAAAAACCACACACAAAACATGCTTATATTCAACTCGCACTGATTTTGGAAAAGGTACTTTTAGGAAGCAAGTGAGAATCCATCCATCCATCTATATCCCTATACACCCTCATCTCCATAAAACTTAGGCATACAGTTCAAGGTAGCCTGATTTTTGAAGGAATAGGACACATTCAAAATGTTCAGGACTGATATGCCAGTGGTATAAGCAGGTAAATCATTAAAGCTACCCTGGTTTCAGGAGCAGAATAACCTTTTGAATAGTAAAAACGTTACTGGGTTGCATACATTATTCAAATTATATTCATTTACAGCATCAAAGAACCAGAAGTCTCAAACTGCCAAGTTCTTTGGGGTAACAAAGTGGAAATATCTAAAAAGTGTAATGTATAAAGACATTCCTACTGGCACCTTTCAAATGCATCCATCAGTTTTTTCCAGCTTTGATGGCTGGGACAAGAATCCCTGTTTAGAGAAGTTTAATGAGCCAAATAGAAAATATAAATATCTGTGATCTGCTCATCAACACACAGGCAGCTTGGCCTGTCTTGTAGGAACAGAATTCAAACCCCCTTTTTACAGCAATGCCTGCCTTGGAAACTAAACTTGGAAAAAAGCTTTTTAAGACTTCTTTTGAAGAGAAGAAAGTGGGGGGCTTAAGTGCTTAAATCTAAATTAAAAAGACCTCAACTTGTATTTATTTTTCTAATTATTTCCTGAAATTAGCACTTTATATTTCATGCTTTGAAATAATTCACCAGGGATCTGCCAGAATGTTCTTTCCAAATCCTTCAGTGAACAATATTACACAGAAATGACAGAACTGCCTCAGCTGCCATAAATCACAGGTGCACTTTGTTAAGAAACATTAGCTCTGCTGTAAGTTTCACCCCAGGATCCTTATGGGACGATGAAGCCCCCACAAGGAACCGAATAATCAATTTGCCAAAATGCCCTCACCTGTCCTCAGGGCAGGGACAGAAATAGGGGAAGCAGAGGAACCTGTTGAGTACGTAAACAAGGAGCTGTAAATAGAGAATAGGAGCCTTCCAGAAAGATTAAGGAAAACAGCAAATGGGAAGATTCTCCTTCCAAAATGTTTCTGTTGGCATGGACAGATAAAACCAGGCGTTAAGACACCATACCTTTTGCTTTGTGGCTCAGCAGCTGTGCAGGATTTACAATCAGTAGCCCAACCGTTGGCTAATGGGGGAAAGAGAAACTCATGGAATGGCTTCTCCTTCATTTCTTTGGTCTCAGAGCCCCAGAGGAGCTGCTCACAAGGAGAGAGTGTGCAGGGACAGCACCTGTCCTCGTACCAAAAATGAATGGAAGAGAGCAAGAAATGCCCATATTCAGCAGGGGTAGGGCAAGACTTACATTCAGTATTAAGAAAATACATTTTATGTAAAAGGAGAATCAGACTCTAAGTGGCTGCAGCATGAAAGACAAGCTCTCCCTCCCAGGAAACCTTCGGTGGCATCCTAGGATCTGCCAGGAATGACAAGGGCAGCTCTGGGTACAGCAGAGCGCACCGCATAGCTACACAGTGCCCCTCCAACCGCTGTTTCTGTAGATTTAAGTTTCAGCTTTTTCTTTTCTTGAGAAAAGCCTGAGAAAGCCACAAGAAATGCTTCTCACTAAAAAAAATCCCCTTATAAAGAAGCTGAGCCAGGCATGCTTTCACATTGCTTTAAATGTGCTTTAGCTGCCATTTCCAACATCACAAATCCTGCAGCACAGCTCAGTAATTGCTGGGGATCCCTCTGCCCCATTGAATCCCCTGCTTAACCCTGACTTCCAAACGTGCTCATTCACCACCCTTTCTTATGTGATTGCACTAAGTGAAGCATTGTGTTATTTTCTCAGTTCCTATCCTTGCAGATATAAGGCAGAGAAAAAAAGAAACCTTGCAAGCTTAGCTTAAAAACACCGCTTCTCTGAGTTCAAACACCAAAGCACCAAACTTCTAGCAGAGTCTGACTCTCTTTTTTTCCTAAAAGCTTAAAAATAGGCCAGACTTTTCTTCCACGGACTTCTCTTTCTCTTTCTTAAAGCAGAACTCAGGGGTGGTGCTTGAGTGCCTCTTTATAGGGAGAAGCAGCAAATTCCTTGGAGCCCACCTGAGCCTGCTTTAACAGCTTGAGGGGCTACATAAAGCAGCACTAAAGACTTACTGGGGAGGTGAGTTGTGTGTGTGTTTAATGAGGGAGATATTGGGGGGGAAAAAATATAGGTTAGAGTTTTCCTTTAGTGTTTAGTAGAGGAGATGTCACTTTTTTATATGGTGTTTTGAGTGTGTGTTTGTCTTCTCTGTCTCTCTTACCTGTGATGAGTTGCAGCAGTACTGAGGGTAAGGGTGTTGTTACAAGGATCCTTCTTGGGTGGTGGCTGGTCCTGGAACTTCTTCACTGACTTAGTAGGCTTTGCTCTTAAAGGATTTAATGTCTCTTTGCGCAGTCTTTTAAATAGCAGTGTAATTACTCAGAAATACTCTCTTGAAAGAGGTGTTAAAGGGCTTGTAATCCTGGGTGTGACAGACACCCAGTGTTCAGGTTAATAACTCTTACGGTGCTGCCAGAGCTCATTATACCTGGCAGAGTTGGTGCCTGGACTGTGTTTAGTGCTCTTAATGCCAAATAGCATCAAGGAAATGGAAACCTCTATGCACTCCTTATTTTCTCTCCTAATTATGCTATTCCTGTGTGCTTGCTTCTGGTCAAACTCTGCTGCTTTGTACTTTGAGTCTCATCTAAGTTGATTAAACTTTTGAACTCATTCATTGACTCTCTGAGACTGTTCTGGTCACAGTGTCACAAGGCTGGAAAAGACCTTTGAGATCATCGAGTCCAACCTATGACCCAACACCAACACCTACTCATCATCTAAACCCTGGCACTAAGTGCCTCATCCAATCTCCCTTTAAACACCTCCAGGGACGGTGACTCCACCACCTCCCCAGGCAGCGCATTCCAAGGGCCAATCACCCTTTCAGTGAAGACTTTTTTCCTAATATTGAGCCTAAACTTCCCCTGAAGAAGCTTGAGACCATGTTCTCTTGTTCTATCACTGATTGCCTGAGAGAAGAGATGAAAGCAGAAGTCTTTTCCTTTAAGAGACCCCTTATAGCACTTTCTAGTTCTCAACAAATAAAGCAGCAGCTGAATATTAGGTATCTATCTTGCTGTAGGTCTAGCAGTGGCTCTGAAGCACAGCCTGCACCTCTATGATGGTAAGAAGTAGTCAATGCCAGGTGAGAAGAGGAGCTGGGAGGACTGACACTGCCCTGAGCTAACCACTAAGGCAATCTGGCTCATGTGCTCTCCCCTGCTCACTGTGCCCTGTGCTATCCTGGAGAGAGGATGGGCTCATCCTGCTGCTGCTCCCTGCTTTACAGCAGCTCTCTGAGCCACGATTAGGGCTGCAAAGCCTGCAGTCTTGCTTGATGCTCAGTCTTTCTGCTGTGCTGTTCAAAGACAGTCCAGTTCCTTGATTTGATCTCAACCTGCAGCAAGAAGCCATCCCATAATAGCTGCTGTAATCACAGTTCTCCTCTGGCTGATCTAAGCTTAGCGAGGGCTGTGGGCTAGCATGAATCAGGCTTTCCCCAGCCAAATGAGCCTGGTAAAATCCCTACAGCCAAATGTCATTCAAAAGTAACGATTCTGAGCTGAAAGAGGGGAGATTGAGATGGGAACTTGGGAAGAAATGTTTTGCTGTGAGGGTGGGGAGGCCCTGGCCCAGGTTGCCCAGAGCAGTGGTGGCTGCCCCATCCCTGGAGGTGTTCAAGGCCAGGTTGGATGGGGCTTTGAGCCCTCTGATCCAGTGGGAGGTGTCCCTGCCCACGGTTGGAACTGGATGGGCTTAAAGAGGTCTCTTCCAGCCCAAACCATTCTGTAAAAATGTTAAATTCCCCTGAACTCAAGCTCTTTAACAGCAAACACTTCTCTCTAGCAGCAGTGTTGCACCTTCGAGCCTCTGCTGGACACCCAGCACCTGCGCAGGCTGTGCTGTAAGCCTGTCTCGGCACTAAGCAGCTCGCTCTGAGGATGTGCTGGACACTCCTGGCACTCTGGTTACCTTTCTCATCCTTCTGAAACCTCACTTCAAGTAACCAAGAGTTAGAAGAAACGATCGTAAGAGAACTAAACCATGGAAAATCCTTCCTGGGCACACCTGGGGCTGTGTGGGAACATCGGTGGTGTGGGTGTGAGTTGCAGGTGTGCGGCCCCGCTGGCACTCCGATTGGCCAATATTGCAAACACCCATCACCTCAGTGCATCCTGCTTGCTCCTCTTTTGGTCCTCACCTCTCTCTGTCACAAGGTGCCACAATCTGTTCCAGCAGATCCAACAGATCCTGCATTCCCATCTTCACACAGGCTTGTTTTGGGAAGGGAGGCTGTTTCTGCTGACAGTTTGTCCTTCCTTGTCATCCGTCAGGTCAGGGTCAGAACAAAGAGATTGTCTGCCTCGGGCAAACTGTTTTTTCTTCCTTTCAATCAGGAAACTTTTATTTTACAACAGGAACAGGCAGATAACATCCATGCAGATAAGGAAACCAGGCAACAAATAAAGCTAATGGGTTGTGTTTGGATGAGTTGAATGGAACTTAATGATTCTAGTAAAAACCTATTCACTAACAAAGATTTAAAGCAGCAGATAAAATGCAGGAGATAGAATAGGAAAGTGTTAAAACAAATAGAAACCACTTACAAGCCAGGGAGTGACAGGTAGCTAAAAGGCTGGAGACTTTGGGCTGCACAGGCTGAGCAGACGTCGGCTTCTTTCCCACCCTCACCCTTCAGCCTGCTTGGGTGGGAGGCTGGGAATGGTATTTCCCAAACCTTTGAGCTCCAGGCTGAGCAGCAAGAGCTGACCCAGGGATGCCCCCCTCCATGAGATGCTCAGAGAGGTGGAATAGGGAGGAGGGGGGGTGTTCCCTGTTCTTGCTCAATGCTGTGCACCATGGCTGTCCCTGCCAAAGCCTGGCGATGCCTCTTTCTCCTCCTGGACCTTCATTTCCCATGGCAGTTTTAGCTCTCATGGAAAAGGTCCAAGCAACCGCATCTGGAGACTGCAAACCTGTGTGCTCTCCCTGCCAGTTCTCGCTGCCTGGCTCCTCAGCACCTTTTCTTTGCCTAGTTTTGTGAGATTTTATATGCTTTCTGTCTAACAAGGTCTTCAGTCAGAACTCCCCGGTAAAAGAGGTCACACATAGTGTGACTATAATGGAACAGGACCTATATTCTTGTTGGGAGAGCTCAGAGCTGTTTACTTGTGTCCTCACAGCGCTGGGTTTGGCCACAGCAGAGATGCAGGCAGAGCTCTAACCCCCTGCCAGCGCAGGCTGCAGCTCAGGGTCTGGCAAATGAGGAGGACGAGCTGCTGGAACCTCTCTGGTGCTGTGGTGAATGGGGGCTTTGCTTCCTCTCTCCCAAACCAGCGGAAGTTTTCCTGACAGCAGCTGCACTTCAGTGCTCCAGCCAACAGCTTCTGCATAGGATCTGGGCAGCCCGACAATTGCTGCCATACATTGGGCATGACAGCCTGATGCTATTTGCAACTCCTTTCTTCCATGGACAATTGCATTAAAGCCAGAATTGCTTCCTCCCTTGGGAAAGACACATTTTTTGCTGGCTCAGGGTGCTGCCTGCTGCAGTGTGAGCGAGTGGCGGGTCCCCTCCTGCCTTTGCCCCTGAAAGGCCGATGAAAGAGCAAAACTTCTGTTTGCAGGAATTGCCCCTGGGTTTGGTTTTTTTGCTGATGCAAAATGCCAGTCCAGCACAAGGAGTTGCACCTCTGTTTCCAAGAAGGGAAGAATGCAAATCCAACTACTTGACAAGGTCTTTCTTCCCTCCGTTTCTCTGTCTGTGCTTTTCATCCCTTTTCCAGGCAGAATTCTGTCTCTCTCCTTGACTGTGGAAAGGCACCTGTACAGTGAAGTGCTGCTGCGTATTGCATGGCTGGGCTGGACAAGCATTAGTGTCCAGGGAATTAAACAGTGTCTGCCAGCTTTTTGGGGGTGCTGCCACTCTTATTTGTGGTGCCTGAATCTCAAGGATCAGAATTTCTCTGAAGTTCCCACCCCTTTGGCTTTCAGTCCTGGGTAAAACGAAGGAGGGAAAAGCTCGGAAAGTGCTGCGGAGGGAAGGAAAATGCTGAGACTTTCAAACTTTAGTAAAAAGCTTTGAAAATACAAGACTGAATAAGCATAATTTCTGGCCTGAAACTTGCTCCTCTCCGTAGAGAATGCTCCCTCGGACAATACACTGAAGACAGTTGTTCCCTAGGGTGGGGGAATTAGCTGACAGCAGCATAGAGCTGCCACGGTGATGCTCGCTGCCTGCAAGATTTGTAATCTGCTATTTTTAAAATCCAACAAAATATAAAAGGAACGGGTGGGATAGGTGATGTGGATGCCAACTCCTCTTTCATCTCTCCTGCCCTGCTTTTTGTGCCCATTTGGCAGCAGTGCTGCACATCTTGGCTTTTATTATACGTCGCAGAGACAGAGGGAGCCTTGCTGCTCTCTTGGGAATGGAAATCCAGGGCTGGGAGGTGTATGTAATGCAGGAGACAGGAAAAAACCTACAAGCCATTTAATTTGGGATGCTACATCAACCATGTTGAATTAGAGAGGTTCCTTGTAAAGCCTTAGCTATGATAGTGACATGAGTTTAGTTGCTCTCTGCCATGCTTAAATGGGGACACTTAAAATAGGTGCAAGCAGCTGATGCATTAAATTATCTCATTAAGAAACAAAAGAGTGTAGGTACTCTGAAGACCCCAAGTGAATGTGGGGCAAGGCTAAGAAAGAGTATTTGTACATTCAGGATTTTGGCAAGGATTCCTCCCCAGCCCTGCTCCCAGTTGTGCAGGCTGAAGGAATGGCTGGTGCAGGTTACACAGCTAATGTATTCGGAGAAGTTGGGGATCAGCCTAATGTAATCTCCCCCTGTTCCCCTACCTATACACCTGACCAGAATGAAAGAAAACCAAGTGGAATTGGGAACCTGGCCTGAATTTCATGGAGCCTGGGTCATAGACCCAGCACTGCTTGCGCTGATCAGAGCTGGCCTGTTATTGGAGATGATCCAAGTTATTGTGTCCTGGGGATTTCCAGTATTTAGGACAGGTCTCCTTATAGTTTGCATGTTAGCCAGTGTTTCATCATCGGCGTCTCTGATGCGGCTGTGTTTTGCGCTCAGTATCTCCCAGTACTGGGGTGTCTCACCTTGGATGATTCTGAAGTGGAGCAAATAGCATTTATTTGGTGTATTAACCTCATCTAATTAAGTCTCTCTGCTCATTAAGAACAGCAGTTACAATTTATCAGACATAAACCCACTAACCACATTCGCTTAATTACTGGAAATGTCATTTGTTAGGGGGTTTGGGGAAGAAAGCAGTGGGTGTTCAGAGCTGACAGATATCACGTACTCCATCAAATCAAAAAGCTCCTCGCCCTCTGAGATTCTGGGTAAGGCAGTTTGCCTGCTTCAAACAGCTTGAAACGCAACTCTGCCCATGCAAAGCTATTCAGCCGCTCAGCACCCGCTGCCTTCACTGAGAACTGCGTGGCTGAAAGTCAACCCGCAGCATCTCAAGACAACCCTGTGATGGGCAGGATGGATAATAACTAGGTGGTGTGTGCCCAAAATCAGCAGCAACACTGTCCCTCCTTTTTCACTGTGGCTTTTTCACCCATTGTCTTGGGATGCATTGGATGGCTCCTCTTGTTGAAGGAGCTGTGATGATGCCACAGGCTGAACCTGCAGCCGTGCAGCAGCCTCTGAGTTACTGCACTGACTCATGGTCTCTTTGCTAAACTAGCAAAAAGGAAAATACCAAAAGCTTTTATGATTTGGTGGTATTCCTCAGAGGCAGAATGGCTTTGCAAGTCAAGTGTTAGCTCTTTAAAATGCAAAAAGAACCATGGCTCTCAATTTAAAATTCCCCAAATGCTTTTCATTTCCCACTGAACAATACCCTGTGGCACCAGATAACGTATTGTTCCAAAGTGATTTATGAGTTGAATAGGATCTTGCTATTACTGAAGTTAATTGCAGAATTCATCTCTGCCTGGGATCTATTTTGGATCCTTGGGAAATGTCCTGTAATCTCACACCCCAGCTACTGGGTTGCAGCCTCAGCCATTTGCTGAGTAGGAGTGAGTTTGTGTTCACATTTGTAACCAAATTAAAAATAGCACCACTTTGTGTGCAGAGTGCCTTGTGCACCGATGTCCTAATGCAAAGAACCACTTGAAAAAGACCTTCAGAGCCCTTCAGGTGTCACAGGCTGCAGAGCAAAGCAGCAGTTTCCCAGCCTCGTGCTCGTTTCTCTCAGGCTGCTCGAACTCGCTGTGGCTGTTACTGGAAATGACAGTTGCTAAATTGCCAAGTGCCACAAATTTGTGCTTTCATTTCCCTGGGAAATTGAGTTTGGCTGGGAAAGTGTTAGGGAAAGCCTGCATAGGCAAGATCCTATTGTGCTGCTCACCTTGGTGCTTGTGCTTGTGAGAACTTAGCAATAACAGTGAGTTTTGCTGTTTATCTCTATTAAGACTCAGATCTATGGTGCAGCCAAATGGGACAAAATAGCCCAGCCAAAAAGATGTGTTCGACATAAAGAGGCTACACCAATTTATGGTGAAAATACCAGAAAATAGTGTTCAAATAGGAATATTCCCAGTGTCATTTGTGCCTCCTGCCCCATTTGGCTAAGCCTGTGTGACAACAGAGCAGGCTTTTCCTGATGCTGCTTTGAAACCAACTGAGACTTGTGGTCTGTGCTGAACTTCCAGAGCCTGGGTAATAGGTGCGACATCAAGAAATGAGGGAAGAAGGCTCCAGGAAGACCTTAGAGCAGCCTTCCAGTATTGAAAGGGGCTGCATGAAAGCTGGGGAGGGGCTCTTAATCAGGAAATGCAGGGATAGGACAAGGGGGAACAGTTTTAAGCTGAAAGAGGGCAGACTGAGATGAGATATCAGGAATAAATATTTTCCTGCGAGGGTGGGGAGGCCCTGGCACAGGTTGCCCAGAGCAGTGGTGGCTGCCCCATCCCTGGAGGTGTTCAAGGCCAGGTTGGATGGGGCTTTGAGCCCCCTGATCCAGTGGGAGGTGTCCCTGCCTGTGGCAGGGGGTTGGAACTGGATGGGCTTTGAGGTCCCTTCCAAACCCAAACCATTCCATGATTCTATGAAATCAATTCAGAGCAATTCTTAACTGAATTTAGTAGAACCTCTATCTTTCCTTTCTGTTTTTGTCACTCTAAAAATAAAATCACAAGTACCTATTGAGAGGTGTCCCATGAAATCTGGACTTTCTGCTCAGCTGAATCCCATCACTGGACCAGCAGCACCCTCCAAACTGCCACAGCATCCAGTGGTCAGTGTGGACTGGGTGACACATGAGTAACCCAAACCATTGGCCAGGATCAATTGCATGCTCTGTCATGTCTTAGCCAGACTGAATTCAAGCAGCCTGACTATGTCATACGCATCTGTTACATTTTATGATTTATTGTGATCTTCCTCAGTCTAAGATCTCCCTGGTCCCAGAATGAATTACAGAGTTGGGGATGCATGGTCAATAATCTTGAGAATATTGTACCTTTTTCATCTTGATGTACAGGAAAAGCCATACTTTGACATTTTTCAGCATTTGATTGGATTATTAGAATCAGCCTGAGCTTTCAAGTTGCACCTTTTAAGGGCTGGGTATGGGGGATGGCTAGAAAATGAGAGAAAAGGAGAAGAGACAGTTTTCTGTAGGAATTTTCATACAATTCCATTTCCTGTGCTCTTTGTTGTGCTCTCTGGACATTGCAAGTGCTCTTTGCTAAATTCATCTCTGACAATGCTGGCTCCTGTGTGCTGAAAAATACAGAGGTGCTTTAACATCCTATTGGAAAACTTCTTCAGGGATTCACGAAGGATGAAATCCACCCCTGTGGAGGCAGCCAGCACCAGATCCATCACTGTGAGATGTAAGTAGTTCATAGACCTCAGCCTGGCCTCTTGCACAGCAGTGAATTTCACCTAAATGAACTGCCTGAAGTGATTTGAGACTAAATCCGTGCTGGTTTTAGCTGGTATTTATCATGTTGGCCAGCGGCACTGCAGAACCTAGTCAAGGATCCCAGACTAGAAGGTAGGGCTGATGTTACCCTGCCAACAAACCTGTGCAGAAACCCCTTGTTCGCATTGCTTGGCTTGGTCTGTACATTCCATCTCAGCTCTACATTTATATCATGGCTACATCAAGTCAGAAATATGATGCAATTGCAATTCCCCGCATAAGATTTTACAAGTGTTGGAGAAATCCAAATACAATTTGGTGACATGAATTTATTCTATGTGAATGACGCTTTGCCATACTGATTCCAGTCTGGAGTAGTCAGGCACACACATGCCAGAAAACAGAATATGTGCAAGGCTGAGATGGGAGGCCCCTCAGACCTTTGTCTATCGCCTGGCATATGGGACTGAATTCACACATGTGGCTACAGAAAGTGAACACAACCTGTGGTGTGAGGCTCAATAGCAGCGCAAACAGGAAAGCAGAATGATCACATTAATTCTAGAAGCCACGCAATTAATTCCCCCTGCCCATGGGGGCTGCTGTCATCAAGTCTCTTCAGAGCTGGCATTACTTCTTGTGACACAACATCGCCCTGGCGTGTGCTGCCGGTCTTTGTTCTGCTTGTTTGGAGCAGCAGCTTTGCAGAGAAGTGGGGGTGTGACGTGCACAGTCTCTCCTGTTGTGCAGGGTTGCTGCAGCCCCAAAGTGTTAGTGATGGCCGTGACTCATAAGAGTCAGTCTTAGACGGGTAGGAAGAGCCTGCACAATGTGTCATGTTACTAATTTGAGTAAAAACGTTCCTCTTAATCCTACTCGTTTTTATTTTGTGGTTCGTTGGCTTGAGATACCAATAATGGCCAAACACAGACCAAAAGGCACTGCTTGCTGGAGAGATGGGGAACTAGGATGATAGATCCGAACTCCTGAAGCCTTCGACCTTCTACCTGGTGCTGTTAAGAGCCTTTCATCTCTACCCTGGTTTTGTTTGTGCTCTCTGGGCATGCTGTGAACTCCCAAGGCAAGGACTCGATACCCTTTTATTTCAGATTTTAAGAAGGCAAGAGGATGTTATGCTGGGAAAAGCCAGGGGATGCATAATTTAATTGAGACCATAATTTAATTGAGACCTTAGAACATTTTTTCCAGATTCTCCACAGTAAGATGTGGTAGGATTTGTCCCTGGAGCATTGGGAGGGGAAGCCCAAAATCATTTTCTGGCATTTCGAGGTGGGGAAACTGATGGCAGGTGCTTTGGACCAGTGATGGCTGTACAACCAGACTTTCCATCCAAACACCCTTCATTTGCACAAGGAATATAAAACCCAGGCCCGCAGTTTGCACCTCAGACTGCCTGGCAGAGGGACAGCTTGACTGTATGAAATGATAGAGCAAAACGCTTCTCCCTGATGGTAATTCCCTGACCAGGGTTGCAATCTGTGTGCAATTGTAGCACAGGTGCTGTTGGGTCGATTCAGATGCAAACTTACCTGTTGGCCTCATGTCACCCAACCTCAGATCACCAGAGGGCAGGACTGTACGTCCACTGTAGCACCCACTTCTTTTAAGGGCTATTGCTTTTTCATTACCCGCGTTGGATAAAACCAAAACACTACAGCAAGCCTGAGGGTTCATCCCGGGAGACCGGGAGTAGGCTAAGGGAACAGGATACATCTGATGTTTGGGATGACTTAGTGCTCGAGGTCAGAAACCTGGATCAAGAGCTTAAAAGCTCAAGATATTGATGGTAAGAGAGCAAGTAGAGAAAGCTTTTACCTTTAGTGACTTTTCAGGGAAAGATAAAGAGATATAGAGGATTAAGTGTTACGAGATTACAGCAGGAAAGAGAGAGAGAACACAGAACCCCAGAGCATCATCCATCTCATAGCAACAAATCTGGATTCAGATGGAGTTATTCAAACAATACAAAAATGTGCGGGTTGAGGTGACCAACTAACGTTTCAGGTAACCAAGAGCTGGATGAGCCATTCTGGGAACAAACCACAATAGCATAAAATGAGCAACTTTTGCCTCCTTTCTGGTGGCAGAAGGTAGTGGGTAGTTAGGAGAACCAGGGAAAAGGCACTGTCTGCATATGCTGGAAACATGGCCTTGTGATTTTTAAGGATGCTACCACACATCTTCAGGTTATGCCAGCACCATGCATTACAGGAAAATGTCTGGACCCCAGTGCCTGGGGCTAGCAGTGTGCAAAGCCTGGGGGAACAGAGACCTGGGTTTGGTGGTCTCTTAGTTTTCTGGTAGTCCCAGGGAGGTTTGCATTAAAGTGCACATAAGCAACATTGGTTTGGGAAGTTAGACTACACACAACGCGGAGAGAGGAAAGGATTGAAAATGCCGTCCTTGCTCTGATGTAAACCCGTCAGTCTTTGGATGTACTCCTGCCTCAGGCCCCATTGCGGATGTGTGCCTGGGTATTGTCCCCCTTAGACAGGAACCAGAGTGAGAACCCGATGCCAATGGAGTCAGTGGTGACCCTACTGAAACCCCGGAGGCCAGAAGTGACCAGTGGAGCACATTAAACCCAGGAACACCTGACCCTTCTGAGATATCCACCTGGAAGCTGCCTTTTGGAATTGCTGCGTTGTGCAAATGCCACTTGTACAAACTGAATATGTGACTTCTCCCCACACTTACACCCATTTTTTTTTTTGAATAAAAAGTAACACACTTAAGGAAGGTCTCCCTTTGCCCCAGCTGTTACTTGTTTTACTTTTACACGTATACTTCTGCAAAGCACTTCCTTAGCCAGCAGTTGAAAATCTGTTTATTGAATCTCAATGAATATTCATAACTGGGAACTTAAACAGAACGGGCAACAGCAAATGTATTTTGAAACACTGTGAAGGTCAGATGGGCACAGAGCAAGGCTTCCTTCACCGTCGTGTGCAGGTGGGTGTTTGGGTTTAGTCATGCAGCAGGAGAGCTAACATTTGTAATACTTCAATGAATCAAAGGGTTGGCCAAAAAAGGAGCATTTAAAGCTGAATAGGAAGGTTTAATTTGAAGAATTGTCTGTCGAGGTATTAAAAATGTCAGTCAGTCCCTCAGGCTTAGTGACTGGATTTGAAATGTGTAAAAAAAATAATGGCGTTGGGGAGTGTCACTTCTGTCTCTTGGTCTCAGGGAATGGCTGGCTGGGAGGACAGATTTTCACTGAATTTGTCAGTCGTTGTCAAAGCACGACATGTTTTGATGAAATGTGTTCAGAGATGCTGTCAGCTTGCCTGGCTCCTCAGAAAGCCACCGCCCAAGCTGCTGGGGAAACCTGTGTCTCCCCAAGAGCAGCGTACAGGCTTTGGAGAAAGAGCGAGTGGAGCTTCTGAAAGCGTAACTCAAGCCTGAGAAAAGTCTTGGGATGAGAAGAGGATTCCATGGGACACAATGGCTGCAAGGCACCAGGGCAGATGGTCTGAAGGAGCCGTGGAGGGGATCTTAGAGGGGCAGAGCTGCTCCTGGAGAAAAAGACCTGGGATGGAAAGAGAGCTGCCAAATTTACACCGAACTGCTTTCTCTGGGCCATGCTGAGGAGATGATGTCTCAGAACCCCACAGGGCTGACCCAGGGACTGGATCCTCCCTTGGGGTGGGAGGCAGACCGTACGTATGCACTTGGCTGCAACTTCCTCCTTTGTCCCTGGCTGGGAACAGGCATTCGTTATGAAACCAAACTCCCCAGACAGTTGTTTTGTTGGAAAGGTCATTTCCCTGTCTTATCTGAAAATTGATGCATTGAAAGCTTTCCTACATTTGCTCATTAAATACGATGCATTGCAACATTATCATCAGAAATGTTGGCAGTCAGGCTTCTCGCTGGAACATCTCTTTTCCAGCAACTGCAGTCCCAATCCTTACCCAGGGGCAGTGGGAGCAGAGGCAGGGTAGGTCTGGCCCCTATTTGAAACCAGAACTCAAAATGATTCCTTTTCATATCAACCTTCTTTGCAAATTCTTGTAGCGCTCATCCCAGGATGAGAAGAATAGAAGATTAAAAGGTCAAAGTGGCAGAAGAGGTGATGATAGAGGTGGAGGAAGTTGTGGGAATGCCTGTGGGTGTCCCTGGGACTCCATCTGTCCGGTGGAAAAGCAAAGCAAGTGCATTGAGAAGAAATCTCTTCTCCCTAGAAGAAAGACTTCAGCTCCCTGCAGGACATTACTTCTCCTTCCAGGAACTACAGGGACTGGGGCATTTTTGTGATGTGAAGAGCCCTCAAACCAGCGCATGGTCCCTGGCAGTCCTGCCCTTCTTTTTTAGAGACATTTAGCAGTCGTGTGCGGCTGTGTGTGTGTGCACTTTCAGGTACTACCATCCTCCCAAGCAGGCCATTCTGTTTGAAACCAACTTCCCAGCTCTCTCCATCTCCTGGATGCAGTGGCAATTGGTGAGCAAAACAGCTGCCCTCACCCCCTCTCCCTTCCACCAGGCTCTCACAGCAATTTGTCAAAGCAGCGTGAGAGTCAGAAGCAGCGCTGAAATGCTTTGCGCTGAGATTTTCAATTAGGGAACACAAAAGCCTGTTTAATAAACTCTTAGAGGCTTGTTAGCTGAGACATAATTAAGATTAATGTTGACTTGAGACCAGAGGAAACAGGATTGAAAGTGAATCAAAGGGGCCAGACAGTTTCCACCGTTAGGTTAATGCAAGAAGGAGCTGCTTCCTCCCTGCGATAGCAGAGGGTATCGAATGCATTGCCATGCTGGAGGGAACCCGGCTCCTATTTCCCTGTTCTATGAGAAGGTAAACATTAAAAGGGACAAAAAGTGTTTTTCTTCATCTTGTTCCCCAAAATGTGCTTTCAGCCCTTGCAGGGGCAGCTGCTTTCACAACAGCTTTGCACACTCAAAGCCTGGACAATAGCGGGTTTGGAATAAAGCTCCACACTTCAGGTCGAGCCGGCTGTTCAGCCAGTTGATTTCTGATGCTTCCCTGAGGCTGTGATTGCTGGTAGGAAGGGTGGCAAAATTACAAACCCTGACACACAAGCATAATTAGTGCCTGTTTTGCCAGGCAGGTTTAACCCTGCTTCAGACAGCAGCTTGGAAGGGGTAGCCCCACACAAGGGTCAGACAGACCGAGCCAGCATCTGTGCACACACAAGGGTACGGGGCAACGGGACTTCTGCACTCCTTGCTTTGATGTCAGTTTTATCAGCCTGTTTTTCAGGTCATTATTCCCTTCAGATAAAACTTTTCTTGGTTAATTCCAAATATGATCAGAAGGAGAGAAATAATCTTTGCTCTGCTGATGCAATGCCAAGTTTTAATTCATTCCTGCACATTTATTAAAGTCCATTTTCTTTCTAAGGCAGAAGATCTCCCTGGCTGAATTCATAAATCAAGCCAGGATAAGTGGGTGGTAAAATCCACAAGCATTTACACACTGATGCCAGCAAAACAGCCCTGTCACTCCCTCCAAGCTGAGTTTTCAGGCATCGTCTGGCCAGCGACACCTTCCGCTCTCTGGATGACTCCCATGGACACTGAGCTGTCTGTGATCTCACTGCTGGCTATTGACACCGAAACCCACATCAAAACTCAAGCATCTGCAAATTCAGTGCCCACTTGTGAGTGTCTAGGACTACACAACACCGCCTTCAACAGGCAAGCACTCACTGTAGCAGTACCAGCAGGTAAGGGTTGTCTTCCCTGCCCCAAATCTGGAGCCCAGATGCTGCAAACCACCTGTCCTGCCAGAAGTCATCAGAGCAAACAGGAAAGACAGGCTGTTTGGGGGATTTCTAAGTGAAACCAGTGTAGATGAGGCGTAGGACAGCACAACTTGAGATAAGGCAGGAGGCAGCACCAGGGACTGGGGAAAAAATCAACCTCTTTGAGCCCAGGTGAGTGTTTCAGTAAGAAGTCTTTGCTAACTTGTCTAATTTGGATTGAAATGGGTTATGGAGAGCTCACCTGAGCTCCATCACCCGCTGCCAACCAGAGACAGGCAGGTAAGGTGAGAACAAAGCCAATTTTTCTGCACTTGTAGGTGGCCCAGGTGGCCATGGGGCTGAGGACCCAGCAGGACAACCCCATCCTTTTGCTATTGCATGTGGTAAGCGTGTTCAGTGTGGGCAGACACTTCTCATGCCTGCACTTCGCCAGCCGGCAACGGCAAATCAGCCAGGCTCCTGGGAGCAACCTCAGGAGTCAGCAAATACAGCACCAGCATCTCTGTGGGATTTCTTCCACGGGTTCTTGGGATAGATGATGGATTACATGATTAGTAAGATTCCCCTTCTCATCATCCTTCACAGCACAGATCTTGCTCGTAGCAGAGCGAAAGGCTGAAGTGAACAACAGCTGCATATAAATGCCTTTGGGCTGGACAGGGGCATTTCAGTGCTGTGGCTCAGCTTGAAACGGTTAACAGTGGCCAAAGAGAAGAAATTCGTTCTCTTTGGTTCTGTCATTTTGAGGGGGAAATAAAAATTACTGTTGTATTTCTGTTCCTAACTGGGCAGCCTTTGGAAGCCTGCTTTAACAGGTAGCCCTGAAGCCCAACTCTTAGCTTGCCTGGCTGAGAGGTTTTTTGCAGTCATTCTCCCACACCTGAGCTTCCAGTAGGAATCCTGACCCTCATCAGCGAACACAGCAAACGATTAGGTGGAATCAAAGTCCTCTTTAGTTTTCATCTGGTGGGAAACTAGATCCTGGGGCAAGAAGGAAAGATGTAAAGCCAGGTTTCTTCCCAGCAGAACTGGATTGTGGCTGGATCTGAAAACACTTCTTCCTTGGTTTCACCAGTTGAAAATATCTGCAAGAACCTTCCCTTTATCCCAGAGCACCCTTCCCACTTCATCCATCACTGTAGAAGTTGTCCTGCTTGTTGCTGTCATCCCTTTAATTTTGCAAGCCCTTTTGTTCCTTGTCAAGTGATGCATAATTGCTTCGATTAGAAGTATCAGCTGGTAAAAGTCACCCAGCTAGAGATGGCTTGCCAACTCTCAATTGTCTTGTACCCCTCAAACCAATCTTCCCTCTCTTACTTGTTTCCTTAATGGTTTAATTAATTAAAGGCATGACCTAATTGCAGGTAGTGTTTATTCACTGTCATCACTCTGCCAAATGAAAGGAGACAGGCATTGATCATGTCTGGTACCTTTGGCCTTCACCAAAATACCCTCCTCTCGGAGGCACCACAACTCCCTCTCCCCAGCAGCCTCCCCAGAAACCTGGTGCCTACAGCGTGCCTGGCATTAGTTAAAAGGCTTCAGCTTTTCTATGTGAGTAGTTTGAGACTTGCAGCTTTTTGATGTCTGAAGATTCATTATCCGCTGTCAGCTTCTACTTTCCTGATGGTCTCCTCAGTGTCGCAATTGGGGATGATTTGCTGCTGTTGTAACTCACTGAAAGGCTCCGAAGCAAGACTGGTGCCTAGCTGACCCCTGCTTCTCTTCCTCCCCAGCACACTCCTGATCCCTTGAAGGGAAGAGGGCCTGTGCCGCCTAAAGAAAATATCATCTTCCTGGGCTGCAGTGCAAGGCTGATCTTACTCCTCAGTGAGTGCACAGTAACAATCCTGCTGTTGCAGCCACCGGTGAAGTTGCTGTAAGCCTTGCCTTGAGGTCCAGCCATTCAACTTAGACTCATTTTTTTTCCTCCCTATGTTTTACATCTTTAAGGAGAGAAGGTGCACAGAACAGCCAGAAAAGCTCTGGATGCTGAGGTGCAAATTGTCACGCATCTTGTTTTGCAGTCTTACATCTCCTCTAGCTCAGAACACAAAAATTTGGGCATGCGGCACCGGCAATTCCAGAGTTGGCCCAATACCAACAGTCATGTTACACCAAGTAAGATGGTGTGGACACAATTCTTGCAAATCAAGACTTGTCAAAACAGGGGGTTGGATTGCATCCAGAAAAACAACAGACTGCCTTTTCCAGCTGCCGTACCGCAGCAAACCACGCTACCACCAGGAGGGATGGTGCTCACTGTAGACCAGGAGAGCTGGTGATGGTCATTAAGGTCGGTTACACTTTGCTTGCGGTGACACCGCAAGGATTGCTGGCTTGAGTAGAGTGACTCTGGATTGTCTCAAGGCAGGAGAAAGCCAGTTTTGACTCAGTTGCTTTCACCTCCTGTGATAAGGAGCAGCCTCATATTTTTGGGGCATGCATGGGTTGAGAGGAAGATGAATCAGTTCGGCCAAAAGCGTGCCGTGTCCTCTGCCCTACCTATTTAAGCAGAGACTCTGGTCTAAAGCAAATTAGGAGCATGCCTAAATTTTTAATGTATATAAAGAGAATTTGGCAAAAACCAGATCCCTACCTTTTATGTTATTTTAGCAACAGATATTACGTATTTCTCATAGATCACACTGCTGCTTTGTAATCTTTCTGTATTTTCACAGCACAGTCAGTCATTTATTTGCCAGTCATTAGCAACCGGCAGAGAATAAAATCAGTCAATGCTCTTTAGATAAGGCATGGTTGGTTCTAAAGCGCTGGCAGAATCCTTCCACTGGCTGTACTGTGACATTAGTCATCAGTACAACCTGGAAGATGTGGGCTGATAACTCACCCACTCCAGGTCTCTGGCACTGTGGTTCTGGTGGCGAGAGTTATCTTGCTCTGACAGACAGGATGGTAGCAAAGCTCCAAACAGGCTACAGAGAAGTAAAACCTGTGTTGATGTTGGATGTAAAATATCTTATAAAAGCCAAAAGTACCTGATGAAACTGGTGATTTGCAGGGAGGAAGAAATGAAGGACTCCTCTTCCTTTTTAACTTTAGTTCAGACAGGTGTCAGGGGTTTGAGGGGGTCTGCATGAAATACCTCAACACGCAAAGCACAGCAGCACCCTCCTCACGTGGCTCTGCTTGGAGGGCAGGAAATACACCCGTGGCTCAGAGATAGGGAGGGAAATTGCAGAGAAGGCTGAGAGCGATCGAACATGGCCCACGTCAGATAAGACAGAGCATATCTGAAGGGCAAGGCTGACTACAGAAGGACTGAGACAGGCTCCGGCAGCCTGGTTTTGGTTCCTATTTCAGCATTCAGGATATCAAAGACCCTGCTTCTTGTTGGATGCTGAAATGTTCCTTCACGTGCTGCAGAGATGTGGTTTCCCAAGGCTTTACCCAGATTTCTTTCCTCCTCTTCTGTCACTGAGTACAAATTACCTGCATTTTCTCTATAAAGTCAGAATATTATCTCTAGCCTAAACCACACGCACCTATAACCCCTAACCCCTGCAAAATTTGTCTGACTCGTACACCATTCACCTAATTGCTATTGTGGCTGTCGAGTATTGCACGTGGCCGGCAGTGCTGACAATGAGTATTTACCCAGCTTTCATGGGGGTATGGCTTGGCATGCCTTAGCACCACCACCCTGGCTGTGCCACTAATGGATGGTGCGTTAATGTGTTGGGTGGTCCATTAAGGCCTGGGTTGTGTGATCTATTCAATCCTCTTTGCCCCAGGAGAGCCACACTGAAACCCAGTCTTCTTTTGAAGTGGTCCCTCTTGGAGAGAGCGATGACAAGCAGGCTCACAGCACCCAGAGCAAGCTGCAAACTTTCTAGAGATGCATTGTAGGTGAGAGCCACCTGGTTGTCCATCTAACCCAGCTTTTACCAGCAAAACCCCCACCTAAATAAGTGAAAGGAGTCTTGCGTCAACGAGACACAAAATCAGTGCACCAAAACTTATCCTTTTCATAAAAAGTAACTATTCTAGCAAGACTTCAACAAGACTTCATCTTCATCAATCCTGATGTAAACTCCATGGTGCTGGCACCAAACACATACTTTGTGATGGGACTTCCAAATCTCTCTGCCATGCAGGACAAGTGTGAGAAAGGAAGTACTGGGATAGTTTTACAGGTGGAAAACTTTGATAATCACTGCCCACCTCACATCCACCGAAGCTGTAAGGTTACAATCAGAAACCACGATCTGTGGAGTCCTAAGCTGGCAACGTAAGCACAAAGTGATCTTTTCTTCACAGAGAACATATGACAGGAGAGTCATCCCTTCCTCATTAGTTCCCCTGTTTTATGGGAATACATTGCATTAAATTAAATGTGTTTGCAATACAAGAATTCACTCTGAAATGCACATCTATTCATTCACTGGAGCGTGACCATTGCTGTCTGCTTAGTAAATAAAATTAGTTTTGATTCTTTTTAAATTAGAAAACAAATCAGTCATTAGCCTAATGGAAAGCTTTTTTTCAATCTGATGGGTACACACTGCACATATGCACCCATTTCATGTACCCACATGTACACATTTCATTTTTTTGTGTGAAAAATTAATAGAAGCCAAGTCCTGCTCTCCTGCTGTAAGTCAAGAGAGGAATCAGACAGAAATTCAGCCATTTCTGAGTTTTTCCACAGCCTGCTGCCATTTTTTTCTTGCAAAGAGTTCATCTTCAACGCTTTATTATGACCAATGCCTTTGAAATCAAGGGGAAGAGTACCCCTGGCTTCATCAGAAGATAGATCGTGCTTTTCATCACCCTTTGTGTCTTTCTGATCATCACTTGTGGTCAGAGCAACAAATGGGCCATTGAAAAATGAGAGATTAGCAAGGTGCAACCCTCATCATGGAGGGCAAATTTGATTTCATGCTGAAATTAGCCCTGATTTGCTCCACTTCTGTTCCATTTTGATGCAGGAATAAGCTTCAGGGATAGTTTGGCCATTCCAGTGGATCAGCCCTGATATCCCAGGGGGATGAATCCTCTATGTCCCCATGGGACACAGCTGGGGGCTGAGGTAGCAGCCCAGCAAGATGGCTTGGGCAGGATTTTCACAGCGGGTGAGCAACCCAACCGTTACCTACACACACCACAGTTCACTTGAAAAAAGGGATTTTTAGGACCCAGAAAACACGCAAACAATTTTTGGGTTTGGTTCATGCTATGCATAAATTGCATAATTTGTCCAGAATTTGTTAACCGAAGAAAATTAAGACAATCTCTGTAACATAAACCTGAAGACCATGGCAGATGATTGGAGCATGGTAACCCCACACAATAGGTGCTGACCTGACTTTGAGTCAGAGGAAAAACCAGAGATATTTCACTGAGTAGAGAAAAAGCCTGTAGTTTGCCCTAAAACTCTTCCTCTGTAGCAAAAGATGATGCTTTTGTTAGCACAATATTCAAGTTTACAAAGCTTCTTGGCATGAAAAGCTGTTGGCTTTTCTTTCCAGCATGTTATAAAATCATCATGGAAAGAAAAACAGTATCCCTAATGCACCAGATTATTGTTACCCTGGTGTGTCCCGATACTGCGCCAGATTAACGTGACAGAGCAATAAAACCTGGATCTTCATTATTCACACCTCTTTAGCTCTCTCCTGTGCTCAGAGCAGTTTGAAATTAATGTTAGCTTTTGCCCTGAAGAGAAAACAAACGGTTACTCAGCGATCACTGATATTTCAACTCTGCCAGTTTTTATTCCGGAGTTGGTGGTGTGAGTATGCTTCAGTTCTTCTGTGTTCTTACCTAGTCCACTAAGGAGGCTTTTGTTTTCTTTGGTTTTGGAGTTTATTTTCCATCTGTCTCTTGTTATATTTTGTGATCTCTGGATGTGTGATTTATTCTAGCAACATGTTTTAATTCTTGTGTTAAAGTAACACACAGTTCCTTGTGGGTCTGATACACCTCAATCAGAAAAATGTCTAAAAGGAACATCTGGTCCTAGGATGAAACATCTGGAGGGACCTCTTGTGTTTGCTCTCTGCCCTCTGTCCTCAAACTACGACTCTGAGTGCACTGGTGGTTTCGCCTGACTCCGAATTCCCCCATCTCTATTCTGAACAACCTTCTGGCAAACCAGTAATCAGCTCACAACTTCTCCGTGCTCTACACTGGCCTCTGCCCCACCTGTAAAGTTATTTTGAAATATAAAGGGCTAAGTATGAGTTGTTCCTTGTACACTTTAATTCTGTTGGTGGAGCTGCCGCTCCCAAGCGTATCAAAGATTGCTGTTGGACTGCTGGTTTTGAGACTGCTGCGTGCAGTTGCTTCAAGTTTATCAGTAGTCCTTCACAAGCCCCAAGTACAATGATTCCTCTTGACAATGGAGGTACTCAGATAGTTCTCTCATGAAAATACTAGTGAGGACTGGCAGCGATGCCACCCTTCCACCTCTGGTCCCCGATGCATTGCCTCTCTCCAGGACTGCCTGCATCAAGCACATTGGTAGGAGACAAAACACTACAAGGGGTTTCTTTGGTACTGACATTCAGCCCTGAACGCTGTGCGGCAGAGATCAGTACCATTCTTCCCAGTTTTACAGAAACAGAGTCAGAGGTTCAAGGGGCAAAGTGACTTAGGCAGAGTCTCGCAGCCTTAGGAGAAAATTCCTAAATCTTGCCCTGGTGTTTCAGCTATTCTCTGCTCATAATTGTATCTTGCTCCTTCCATAGCAAATACTAATAGGGCATATATTTCCCTGGAGGTGTTTAAGACTGGGTTGGATGGGACTTTGAGCAACCAGACCCACTGGGAGGTGTCTCTGCACATGGCAGGAGTGTTGGAGCTGGATGAGATTTAAGGTCCCTTCTAACACAAACCATTCTATGATTCTATATTTCTATGACGTATCTGGTCAGAGCAACTAGCATTGCTTAGCTTTTCTTCTAGTGTGAACAACCCTCTGATTTATTAGTTCTGCTCATTTTCCCTGTGATTAAGAGCTCAGCTGCTCCAGAGGATCAGACTGGTGATGGACGATGTACTCAGCACACAGTTTGACGTGACTTATACATCCCTGTGCTTCTGTAGAGCAAGCTACCAATGCATGGGGCACCTTCCCTCTATGAGAGCGTTACTTATTACTGCTGCTTGCAAAATGATCTGTGAACTAAAACAGGTTTTTCTAATTCTGTCACTGAAGAAGAACTTCTGGCTAATGAACTGGAGACAGATGGAGTTGGCAGAGATGACATAAAGGCCTGCACAAATTACTCCACGTCTCAAAAACTGATAAGAGAGTTGATTTATGCCTGGAACAGCCTGATAATTTTGGAAATAATAGATATTGAATGACTTAATTAATCAATGTAAACCTGGTTCTGCTGTGATTTTGAATTAACAGCCATGGCAAGGTGCAGGTGTGCAGAAGGTGGGCTGCAGCCTGCTGCTGCGAGAAGCATAAATGTAGCTACTAATGGCCCAAGCCAAGGACCAGGCTCTGGATATGTCCTGAAATTATCTCCCATTATATCGGGTGAGTTCTGCTTGGAGAGTGAGTGGCCACACATGATGCCATGAAGGAGGAAACTGATAGATATATTCAGGACAACATTGAGGAGCAGCAAGAAGTTGAGATACTATAGAAGATCACCAAAGGTTGGAAGGACAGCTGAGATGCCCTCTCTTTTTGTATTCCCTCTCTGGCTTCTTACTATATACAAAACACTTCCTTACAGAAGGACTATTTGACCTATGTGGGTGACAGTAGTGGTAGAAAGGAATCTCTAAAGAGAATATATAATTTCTGTCTGTATAAAAAAATATCTAATTTGTTTCCTTCCTTTTTGTGTATGTAGAGTCCTCACTTTACAGTGTAAGTAGCTTGAATCAGATAGGAGGTAGAGATTAGTTCTGGGTGCTGTTTCTTGCTCCCACGCATCATGAAGCACAGTGACTTTCCTTTTGGTGTCAGCAGGATGGAGCTCCATAGGTCTCTGTGCTTGGCCCTACCATACTAAAATATATTGCATCTACAATGATTTAAGCAGCAAAGCCTCAGCTATATCTTTTTTTGTGTGGTGCCTGATACTGCTTGGTGAAGCCATGAAATAGATAGTCAGAAGGGGATTGAACTTGTTTTAATTTCTGAAAATACAGTTTATATTCATGTCCATACTTACATTCAGAACCAATAAATATACACAACAGCTTCCCAGCACTTCACGATCATCATTACTTACATAATAATAAAGTGGTTACATTACATTTTCTATGCAGTTTGGTTTAGAATGTGAAGGTGTTACGAATACACTGAATCCTTTCAATAATGTTTACCTAGTCTTGTTTTTAGTCTTTCTTATTGTGTTTGAAAGATTCCTGAATACTATGAATCTCTTCCACTGTTTAATGAGAGTAAAACAACGTGAACGAACTACACAGCACTTTATAACCATGGCTCGTACACAATTTCAAGATCAGTGCTGTGACCCTTTAGTATGAAACTTCCTCTTAAGAAATAGCAGAGGGGGCTGTTGAGAGATCTGTTAAGACTTCCAGAGATATTATCTGAGCTGTTCTCTGCCTCGAGCAGATCTCAATAGTGCAAAGCAGCCATAAACTCAGCTTAATAAGGTAGTTAAAACAGGTTTAGTGTTGTTTTGCATCGCTAGAGCAGTATAAAGCCGGCAGTGTGTACCAGTAAATCAGTTCTCTAGAGTACAGAAAGTGGTACCACACATCTGACTTAGCTAAAACACCATGAGAGCTTCACACTGCCCAGTAGAGCCCGTAACACTTTTAGATGGGAAAGGGAGGGGAGAGAGAGGAGAAGTCTATGTACATTTATTTGAGTGTATGGGTCTCCAGATTCTAGCTTTGTTATGAATTCATCTTTGCCTTAATTCCTGAAGTTCTCCAGGTCTACAAGTGCTTTGCAGTTCCAAACAATGCCTTTAGACCTTGCTAGTCTGCATATGTCCATTGAATTCCACGTTTCTGTGGGTTAACATTGATTCCTGCAAGCGGCTGCTGTTCTCTTGCCTGTGTTCAATGGGATCACCATCCTCTACACCATTCCCTTTTTGGAGGCAAAGGACTTTCTGAAAACTCTGCTTGAAGTTGTCAGAAAGAAATCCATACAGAATGGGGTTGGCACAGCTGTTTGCATAGGACAGGACCACCACAAAGAAGTACACCCCTACCAGCACAGGGTCTTCTGGCAGTATAAATATCAAATTGACAATGTTCATCATGTAAAATGGGAGCCAGCAAAACACAAAGACCACCACAATGATCACCACCATCCTCGTCACCTTTCTTTCTGATCTCCTGCGCCTTGTAGACCCAACTCGGATCCCCGAAGATTTGACTTTAATCACAATCAGCAGGTAGCAGAGACAGATCACCAACAAAGGACCAAAAAAACCAAGGACAGATGTGTAAATGATGAATGCTGCTGACCAGATGTTGACGGGCTCTGGCCAGTTCATGTTGCAGGTCTGAAAGTCTTCCTGCACATCCGAAAAGATGATAACTGGAAGCACCACCAAGAATGAGAATGTCCAGACAGTCACACTGATGAGCTTGGCCACCCTGGGACGTCTCCACTTGGTTGATTTAATGGGATGAACTACTGCCAGGTACCGGTCCATGCTCATCACAGTCAAACAAAAAATACTAGTGAATTGGTTAATGCCATCTACAGTCATAACCAGCCTGCACAAAAAGGAGCCAAAAGGCCAATAGGAGATGGCATTCTGTGTGGCCAGAAAGGGCAGGCCCAGCATGAAGAGTACATCAGCCACTGCTAAATTCAAGATGTATATGTTGGTGACAGTTTTCATCTTGGCATAGCGCAAAACCACGTAAATGACCAACGTGTTGCCGCTGAGTCCGACTGCGCATACAAGGAGGTAACAGATGGGAATCAGGATGTATTTGAATGAAGGCTGCTCTGAGAGCATCCCATTCTCTGTCACATTTGTCAGCAGTGTGGAATTCACATCACTGGAACTGGCTTCTGTGCTAAAGGTGTTGGAAAAGTATAAAGGATCCATAACTTTTACTCCTCAGTTTTTCGGTTAAGACTAAGAGAGATTAAAATTCATGGGCATCTTGCTCCTAGAAATTAAAAAAAGAAGAAGAAAAAGAGAGAAAGCAAGACCAATTTCAAAGTAGATTTAGTTTTATACATCATTTAATTTTCTATCTACACTCAGAATTTGTGTTTGAATTACGCAATCGGCACGTGATGAGATCAATGTCTGAACAAAACAACTGCACAATGAGAGAGCCCAAGTGCTCATCCCAGTAGATGATGGCCTCTCTTTAGTTTTCACAGACTCCATGCAGTGGGGTCAGGGCTGGACATAGCTGTGAAGACGGGGGACAGTAACACGTTACACATCCTGTCATGCATCCTGCCAGGAAACACAAGTGAGAGCAGAGAGGATGAAGCCATCACACTTCACAGCCAGAGACAAAAGCTTTCCTGCAGCGATGGAGTCTGAATGTCCTGGCACACGGGTCGTTTAGGTCAAAAGCCTGTGGTTAACAATGCCAGTCCTTCCTCTGCTGATGAGAAATGTTAGTTATTGTAAGGCCTCCTGTGCCACTTGGCACACAAACTTTACTCAGACTTCATGGTTTGACTGTCCCATACCCCATAACCTGCCATACACACATTTTCCTCTTTTGTGAAATCAAGTAGCAGGAGGGATAAAATCCTCTACTTCCCAACTTGGACAAAAATACACAAACCCAGAAAACCCACCTTTCCTTCTAGTTTTCTGTCTAAAAACAGATATAGAAAATGCTAGAAGATGAAAGGCTGATTGAACAGCGCGTACAAATCGGACTGGCATTTGTGCCGAAAGCTTTGAAGTCCAGTTTGGAGCAATTCTGTTGTCACTTTGCGGAGAGTGCCTGGAGAGGCTCAGGGTCTGACTCAACCCTGCCTCACTCCCCATACAGGCTCTGGCTGTTTTCAGAATCCAGAACCAAATATAATTCCCGGCGTTTCATAGCTGAAGCTCCACTGCAATGTTTCACAGGTGTCCCTGTTTACACAGAAACAGTCCCGATTTGATATATTCAAATGCCACTCGCTGCCTGGCAGAACTGATTGAGAACCCCCAGGGAACATCGGCAGCTGTGTAGGTGGGGAAACAAAACCCTCCATAACAACTCATGAAAAAAAAAAATCAATGAACTCCAAGAGGGAAAGGACGATGTCTGAGAGCACTTTTCCATCAGGTCAGGCCGAGATGTGAAGATGGTGATGGAAAGGAACAAGCTGTTTCTTTCCCATCTCTCAAGGCGGTTCTTCTGATAGTGTTTCTGAATCCTTCTCCCCTCACCCTGAAGTGAGCTTTTTGTCAAAGAAAAGCCTTTCCCTGCAAAAAATTTCAACTACAGTGGGCAGCTTCAGGACACAGACAGCTGAAGAGGTTTAGTGATAGAATGTTTCATTAGACAATCTGAAAAGGGCTGAAAATTTCCAACACTCTGTTTCTGCAGCTTGCTTGTTCCACGTGAATATTTTTTCATCCTTTGTCTGAACATGGTCTAAAAAAACCCCTTTCTGCTATAAAAACTTTAAAGCATCTGCTAGAGAAGAATGGAGATTCAAAGAACCAGTTTGGCACAAGATTTCTTCCAGATCTGGCCAGCAGACTGAGGTGAAGGTGTTCAAGTAGGATTATAGAATTGTTTGGGTTGGAAGGAACCATGAAGATCATCTAACCTAACCCCCTCCTGCAGTGAGCAGGGTCATCTTCAACTCGATCAGGTTGCTTAAACCCCCCATCCAACCCAACTTTGAATGTTTCCAGGGATGGAGCATCTACCACCTCTCTGGGCAACCTGAGCCAATGTTTCACCATCCTCAGCACAAAAAAGAAATCTTCCTAATATCTAGTCTAAACCTCTCCTTCCAGGACATGCACAGCAACCTTTGTTCCTATCACCTGATGGTTAGGTTTCCATAATAATCTGGGGCCATGAATCTGGATTCAAAACCACCCAGCCTAGGTCACACCCAAGAACCAGCAAAATTCTGTACCGTGTAGGCAAGCAAAAGACTTCTTGTCTCCAAGAGGAATGCAAACACCTCCAGGGGCTTTTTACCGTGCTTTCTCGTTGGGCGAGAAAAACTGCAGTGGGTGAGAGTAGAAGTCCCTCCAGATACCAGTAGTAATCATAAATATGCTGTTCTGATTTGGAAATGTGCAGATGGGAAGTAGGTGTCTCACAAGTAACTCCGTGGCTGGGAAGAGATGTACCAGAGAAATCAGAAATCCAGGGCGGCTGAGAGAGCTGCCAAAGCTCAAACAAATGCTGGCTTGAAGGTGGAGATGAGGAATGGGCATGGAGGATCTGCAGGTTCTGGGTGTGGCATTTGGAGTTTAAGTATTGTGGCCGTGGGCTCCCTGCAAGGATCATTGCAGTCCCTGAGAGCACATTGTGGGGAGAGGTCAGCGGAGACTGTGCTCCTCGTGGATTTAACAGGACTAAACTTAATGCTTACAGAAGAAAAGGCAAATTCCAGTTCTGGCCAAAGTATGGAGGTTTTAATTATGTTCTGGAACTCATTTTAAATTATGAAATTGTATTAAAACTTAGATTATTTGCAAGGAAAATCTAGAAGAAGCCAAAGCAACACCAGGCTCCTCTGGGGCTGTGAGGGGCCTGGTAGCGTTTTCTTTCAACCTGGATGCTGTGTGACCCAGCTGAAGGGAAAATGGATAAAGGAAAAGGGTGGTGGGATGGGGCAGTCAGTGTTTGTAAACTCATACTCATGGAACTGCATCTTTGGGACTGAGTATGGTGCTGAGATAGAAAAGGTACTTCTCCCCCACAGCAGTCCAGACTGGACACTGCTGAGCTAAAAAGCAAAATTTTTGTTCCGGGACTGCAAAAATAGGACAATAAAAAGAACCAGTGCTGCCACTCACTCAGCAGGGGAAGGTCAGGAAACACAGTCATGAGTGGCTCTCATCCTAGTGCTATAAAAAATTAAGATGGATGTCTTTCTTCTAAAAGTTACCTCCTTTTTCTCCTCCGTACATACCCTTGGAATTATTGACTATAGAAATTACACAGTAAGTACTTCAAGCCTGTTTGTCCTTCCACCACATTTGGAGTTCAAGCCTTGGGAGGAGCAGTGAAGAAAGAGTTCCTTTACGTAGATATTCTCAAATTTCTATTTTACCCTGAAGACAACCTACTGCACAAAATCCCTGCTTGCCAAGGGCCTCAGGTTCTTCAAGTCACCCATTGCTTACATTCCTGATGCACCCAAAAGATTTCCTTGAGAGACCTTTGTGTGTTTTCCATGGAGGGTGACTCCTCTTCCAGTGTGCTTCAACAGCAGCCGTGATGGTCTCCTGCTGCCGCGCTGTCCTCAGGAGTCTGCGGTATCTCAGCAGGCGGCTTCTTTAGTATTTGGGGCCTCTTGTCTTGGTTTTGTATGAAAATTAACTTTTCCTCTTGGATTTTTTGTTCAATTTGATGAATTTTGCGACTTTCCCTCAATAGTGGGGGGATTTGGAAGGAAATGCATTTGCTATCATGCAGTCTTTAGTCTCTTCATTTGATGGCAGCACTGGCGAGGATGCGCCATCATCTGAACGTTTCCCATACACTGGCTGGGGATGCGATGTGCTTGGAGTCGCGCAGATCAAGAACTGAGCCCACGTCAATCAGTACTTTGCCCACTAAACCACTGAAACCCCATCGCCTTTGCCTTGTAGCCACAGGTATTTGGGGACTCATTATGGCATGGCAACCACAAAAAAAAGCTGAACAGCTGCAAAAGCATTGTTTGCTGGCTTTGTTGAGCACAGGTGATTTTCCCCACTCTTTCCCTCTGCTATCTAGCTGATAGTTTGCCCCTCACTGGCACAATTTCATCTGAACTTATATTGCCACTATTGCAGTTAATGGTCACGAACCTCAACGAAGGATGACTAAATATAATTAAAGCATGCTGACATATCTTATGCAGTTGTTTCAGTATTCTTAATTAATGGATTAATAACAAACTACCTCTAGGGGACTTTCATCCAGATTTTTTTCCCTTTAGTGTTCAATCTCCAAGATAACATACAGATATACTTCATAAATTCTGTGCTTAAAACATATGAACCAAAAAGACCATGGAGTTAAGAACATAGATCCAGAGTAATCACCCATTCCAAGTTCTTTTACAAAGCAGTACCCTAAAAATATATCATATGCATCCACTGCAGCTGAACATCCAGGGCTGCCTGTATCCCTGCCCAAGAATACTGAGAGAAGAAATAGCAGAGATGTCACGGCTCAGAAGCAGTCATTTAGCCTTTGTGAAAACTTCTCTAGCAGGTGTCCTAAACAAAAGTGCTTTTGCTGGGCACAAGAGCAGACATCTGACAGCACACAGTAGCCCATTTGTGACTGAAGCATCAGCTCAACATAAGGAAGAACAAACCTTAAACCTGCTCAGGCAGATCAAGGTCAAAATTCTTCTTTGCTGTGGTTACAATAGCAAGGCAAAAATAACTCTGTAGAGTGCATTGCATCAGAGTCAAGGCTGGCTAGAGCTGTGATCAAGAAGGAATTACATAAAGAAACTTAATTTTACCAGTCAAGATTTGATCTCCCTGCCTATTTACCATGAGAATGATAACTCTCTCTTATGCAGCATCAAACATAACTGCTGTGAAGAGAATTACAACAACAGTAAGGCAGATTACTGCTTCCAGGTGCAGAATAACTAGCAGAAAGAGACAAAATGATAATCCAGACAGACATGCTTTTAAAATACATGGCTTTGGTAGTAATGGGAGGAAAACCACCTGGATAAGTATCCAAGAAGTATCTAATAGCAACAGAACTTCATGTTTTTCCCCCTGTCCCGTGGAATTGGCCACAATGTGTGAGTGGAGAAATTTGCCGTAAGAAGCAAATCAAATCTCTCCTGATCCTTTAGTAAATTTGATGAATGTTCGTCACCTGCCTCATCAGATACAACCTTGGGGCCTCATGCTTTGCATTTGCATGGATCGAGCAAGGATTGCTGCTGCAGGAGAGAGAGTGAGCTACTGGCGGAAGGGGAAAGGTGGGAGGTGGTGGTGTGAAAGTTAGTGTCACCTGGCAAAGCAGCTCTGAAATAACACAAACACCCAGACAGGGCTCTTCACAAGGAGGAGGAAAATGCAGCACCATGCTAAGACCTGCTTCAACTTCTTACGGTTCTAATAATGTTCTACTTTTAAACCAGTAATTCCCTAAGAGCATAGAGATCTTACCATCTCATACACAAAATTCTTGGTTTTCCCCACTCCCTACCCTATTCCACCACCTGGGGTAAAACAGCAAAAGGATTCAGTTCAGCCAAGAGCTTTCTCTTTGTTAAAATCTGCCAGAGTGTGTTTCTCACACTAAAGAGCATCACAAAGCCACTTTCTAGCACTAAATTGCTTTTTCTGTTTCAAGTAGCTGTATTTGTACCAAACACTGATCAACAGAAGTTGATGTCCTGCCACTTTTAGAACTATCAAAATCTTTAGGAAAAGTATTTTCTAGTGGGCAACACTTTGTCAGCACCCTGCTCAGGCCAGCCCACTGTTTCCTAGAGCACTCTGCAGAGATGTTATCTGATGACTTGGTTCTATATTTAGTTCGCAAACAAACAGCCCGTAAAACGATTTTGCCAAATATTTGCTAAATACTTTTTCTCCCAAACACACTTCAGGCTCTGTTATGCTCAGGGATTACTCACTTCGGCTGAGCCGGTCCAGTCACACAAACTCCTGTGTAAATCACATGCTTCTGGGTTTGCTCCCAGATCAGTTAATTTAAGCAGCTTCAGTCAGAGGGAAGCACGGGGTCCAACATCCCCGTGCTCATACTCGGGCTGCTGCGGCTGAGGCTGAGTTCCCACTCCAGCGCTGGTACATCCCTGTAACCAGGGGGGTTTACCAAAATCTTTCTCTTCCACCCCTCTCTCCTCTGTAATCCATTGACATCAACTGATTTCAAGGACGTGACGGATTCGAACACGGCTCAATTGAGGAGCATTTATTGTGTCTGCTGTGTCTGCTCACAGGCTGAGGGCGAGCTGAAACACCCACAAATCCCTTTGACTCACAGACCTCTTCCTGGAGAGCCCCGGGTTGGAAGGAGCTCAGTAACAGCCTCTCTTGCTGCAAGAAGTGGAGCAGTTCCAGAAGAGGAGCCCTGGGGAGACCTCCCGAGGTGCAAGGTCTCTAGCTAGGGTTCACCCTATACCAGCAGTGCAGACCCATTCTGGCCACAGAGCCCTGGTGTGAGAGGGTCCTCCAGGCACCAGGGTTCCCAACACGAGCACTTACAAACTGATTCCAACACCCTAAGTACTGACTGCCAGGGGCATCCTGCATATCTCCTGCCCCACACAACTGAAAAAAGTCTCTTGCTTACCCCAACGCAAGCCTGCACGTTCAAACCCCCTCAGCCGGGTTGTTCTTTCCCCAGTCTTCAGTTCAAAGGTCCGGGCACAGGGAACAAGCCATGCCTGGTTCTGTGGGTGTTGGGAGCTGCAGCGAGCCAGCAAGACACATGGACACGCAGTGCTTCCCAGACTGGACCAATGGTGACTCCCAGGACTTCGCTTTGACTGCTTTGACCTTGCCCATCCACTTCTTCTTGACCATCCTGGAGCACATCCGACCCCTTGCACTTCCCTCCCGTGTTTTATCAGAAAGGAGCATCCTGCCCTCAGCTCTATCCCCGCCATGGATTTCGATGGCCCCATCCCTCCAGGCTGGGCAGCATTCAGGGCGCTGTCACCCTTTGGGGTCGCAGTGGGTCTCCAGCAGCGCGGAGCGGGTGGCATTTCGGGCTGTGCCTGCTCGTCCCTCCCGCAGGTGCCGTTCTCCTCCCTTTCAAGCGGTCGCTTTAAAGCAACGGAAAGGGTTGCTCTGCTTTAAACACCGCGACCTCCGCTTGGCTAGAGGGTCTTCTCCTCTCCATCCATTCGGCCAGGACGGGGTCACTGCTCTCCAGCACCAAAAGCCCCGTAAAAAGGGCAAACTCTTGGTGGCAGCTTGCTGTGGGGGAGCTGCAAACGGGACCGAGCGCTCCAGTGCCTCATTCGCCCTCAAAAACCGGGTGAGCTTTGCTAAGCCCCAATTTGCATCTCTCCCCGTCCCTCCTGTCTCTCTCCTCATCCCTCTGAGCTCCCCCGTCCCTCCTGTCTCTCTCCCCACCTCTTTGAGCTCCCCAGTCCCCGCTCGCTGTTCCCTTCTCCCCCAGCAATGATTACCTGCAGCTCCAGGGTCTCCCCTCCGCCGGCTGGAGGCACGAACCGCCCTGGGCTGCCTCGCTGCTCCGCCTGCACCCACCCCCACCCCCACCTTCCACCCCCCGAGCCGGGAGCGCTCCCCGCGCATCCCTCGGGCGGCGGGCGGGGACCCCGGGGAGGAGGGACCGGGGCGGGGAGGGGGAGCAGAGGCAAGAGGGGGTGGCACGGCCCGGGAGGGGACAACCTGGGGCGACCCACCCTGCAGAAAGTTGGGCTGGAGAGAGGGAGCTGTCGGTGCCGGAGGGAGCTGCTCTCATCCTTCATCCATAGGGATGCTCTGCTCCCCACGCCCAGGGACCCCCTTACCTGGCTCTGGTGCTGCCTGTCCCGCTCCTGTGTCCCCCCGCACCCCGAGGGGGTGGCAGCCCCCCGGGCATGGGTGCAGGGTCCGTGCCTTACGAGAGGAGAGAGAGGCATCACAAGAAACCTGCATCTCCCTGCTCTCGTTCCTTTCCAGCTCCGTGAAGTCCTTTTAAAGACTCGTGCAGGCTCGTTTGGAGTGAGCCCCCTCCCTGAGCGCAGGGGACTCGCTGCTGCTCCTCGGGAAGGCTCCTCCAGGGGCGGTGGGAAGGGGCTGTCGTCTTCATCACATTTATTTTATGCTCCCCTCCCTGGGTACTGAACATAAGGCAAGGCTGAGTGACAGGGGCGCACTCGGCATCCTGCCTCTCCATGGAGCTGAAATCCCACCTGGGAACGTTTTACTCCAGCTGGCCCTAAAATTATTAGCTCGTGGAAAGATGCAAGGCTTAATATCCAGACTATCAGGGTAAATTCTAGTATTTACTCCTTCCTAAACTTTCATTGACTTCACTGGGGATTTGTTGGGCAGGAAGGGGCTGGAACAATTTGCCCTTTGAATGCACGAAGTGGATAAGTCAAACACAGCTGCACCCTTCCTCTGCTATTACATATAGACTCATAGAATCGCTTGTTTGGAAGAGACCTCTGAGATCATAGAGTCCAACCGTACCTGTCCACTACTAAACCATCCCGAGCGCCTCATCTACCCGTCTTTTAAACACCTCCAGGGAAGGCAACTCAACCACCTCCCTGGGCAACCAGTTCCAGTGCCTCAGAACCCTTTTGGTGAAGAAATTTTTCCTGAAGTCTAATCTAACCCTCCCCTGGTGCAACTTGAGGCCATTTCCTCTCATCCCATCACTTGCTACTTGGGAGAAAAGATCAACACTACCCTCGCTACAACCTCCTTTCAGGTGGTTGTACGTAGTGATAAGGATATAAACACCCCTACCAGTGTCAACACCTCTGCTGTTTGCCCCCATATACGTAGCGGAGGGTGATCTAAGTGGTGGTTGTGTGGTTAGCTGAGCACAAAGCTTCCAGCCCCAACCGGGCACTCGTTTTTCATCAGCATGCATGAAGCATCACGCTCCGTAATAATGTATATGATCTTAATCTACTGCTGAGGCTTTTCAATTAGAGACCTGCAATTGAGTCAGACGTGTGGATACGAAAAAGAGAAAGGGAAAGCTGCTTTTGGCATGTCACTTCCTAATTCAATCTGCTGATGTATTTATGGTCATGTATTGCTAAATTGAACTAAGACTCCAGTCTGCTCTTGCCATGACAATGGGGACAGTCATCTGACAAAAATAGAGGTGGGATGATAAACAGAAAAGGAGATTTTGATTACATTGAAAACATGCCAAGAGAATATGATACAATAGCCCCACTGTGAATATCAGCTTGAATCAAAATAGGGCTAATTTAATGAATTTCCCTCATATATTTTTTTTAGCATTGTATTATCACTTGTGATATAAAAATGTTGTTGAGAAAACATGGTGGTCCCTAAGTTTCCCTAAAGAAATCACCACTCTTCTTCTGAATAAGTATCTTGCCAAAAGTATTTTTACCAGGACTTGTGCTATGATAGAGGCAGGATCTTCAAAATCTCTCAAGACCTGTTGAATTCTTTACCCACACAAGTCAAGAGAGACTCCATTTCAGGGCTGAATCAAGTGAACACAAAAGCTATATGAGAATGCTACTGGTTAATGTGTATTTAATGGCTAATGCCCCTGGTTAGAGACCAAAGATCAGTTACAGCAATCATAGAATAAACATGGGAGGAAAATAACTCCCAGCACACAAGTGTGGGTGTAGATACCCAGCAGCTGAGGCTGGGCACACGGACCTTGTGAGGTGTGTGGGAAGAGCAATGGCCCAGATTTGTTGTAGCGAGGGTCAATGTGCGTGGCAGATGAAGTGTGTGGAGGACAAGCATATAACTGTGATGTGAGAGTAGCCTTTTTTAAATTCTACTGAGTTTGTCGATTTTGCTGCGTGTCATATTTTATACCTATATAATCTGTATATCTTTAACATTTTTGTGCTGGAGTATTAGAAAGGACAGAGATCTAATATAGAGCTAAAAGCCTCAAACTGCATTATTTAGTTTTGTGCTACTCTTCATGTAAGAACTCCTCTCAAATAGCCATAACTTGGATACAAATCTATTTATTTTGTCATTCCTTGTTGCACGCAGAAATTCAGTGTGACAACATGATCCCTGGATGATGCATTTCCTACTGTGATGTTTGATGAGGATAAAACTACCACCGTATGCAATGCTAGTAATACGTTTTAAAATGGTGCGTATGTGTAAAACAGCTCTGAGGAGGCTGTAAAGACAGGTTGCATGGGAAGCTCCTCCTGTGGTTTTGAAACTGCCTTGTCAAAACTCGGCTGAAGCAGAAAGGATGACTTGTGATCAATATTTTTAGAAGGAAGAACTCCTGGGGAACTTAGGTCAGCAGCCTCCCCTGTTGAACCTGGCAGCATGGAACAGAGACTGATTGCTGGCAAGGGAGGAATTACAAGCGTGTAAACCAGCTCAGTGATAGACTTGGGGCCAGGCCTGGCTTGAACCAGATGGAGGTGCTGCAACTGAGACGCTGGGGTTGGGTTGTCTCTGATTAGCAGGACTGGAGTACCGCACTAGAATTCCCTTTCACACTCAGAGGAACAGGGAAACTGAGAAGGAGTGGAAGATGTAGGGTTTGCTCTCAGTTCATTTCTAGAGGCATTGCTCTAAAAATTGATTGTATGCTAAGGATTAGACCCAGACTTTTCATCGCCACAAGAGGACTAAGGTCAAACCCCAATCAAATCAGTACTGAAAAGCAGGCAATTCTGCATAAATTTGCCAGGCTGGAGGTAGGCTCCTTGGTGCTTCAAAATCTTCCCAAGTGGTGAAGAAATAGCTTTATTTAAAGAAACATGAGAGTCAGAGGCACTGGCAAAGAGGGAAGGATGGTTTTGGTTAAACAGCCTGTTGGGGCTGCAGACACATCCATTCCTCATCCTCACAAGACCCCCTGTTGTGCAGGATGGCCATGTTGCGAAGATGCTTGTCCCAGCAAACTACAACAATGGGAGTCATGTTGAGCGAAGCTGTGGCTGGAGACCTTATTCCAGCCTCTGCCTGAAAGTTACACTTAGGATTTTAAACATTACATTTTAAACATTATATTTTTTTACATTACTTGTTTTGAGAAAAAGAAAACTTAGGGGGCACAAGCTGTAGTATGTTACCTTGACAGAGAATCATCATCAGCCTTGCTGGGTGAGAGTGGTTGCTCATCACTTGGAGTTTTCAAATCCAACTGAGAATTGGACTATAATGTAGTCCTGAGTTATTCATGTTACCATAGAAATAAATGGATCCATTTTCTGCTGTTCACTGTTCAAAGCTTCAGACTACACTGGCTACAGATATCTGTCACCTCTCCACCTCACCAGCCCTGTCCATGGCCATGGGCTTGGGTTTCCAATCTTTGCCTCTCCCGGGAACTCCACATGCAGCAGGGAAATTTCTCTTTTTATTCTTTATATTTTTTAATGATTGGCTTGCATTCAGCTCAAATATTTTTTAAGCTCACAGAAAACATGTTTCAACTCAGCTTCTAACAGGAAGAAAGTTACTCTATTCAATTACATTCACAGAATGGCTGACTGAAGCCGAGTGTTTTCACTTTACGTGCAGAATACGCTGTGCAAAGCCAGGCAGCGAGAATCACAGTGAGGTTGAGGTGTTCTCGCTTCTCTTTGTTACTCCCCTTATGAGGAAGAAAAATCAATGCCTTTCAAATCAGTGCATTAAAAGTCTTTCAAATGGGCTGTAATTACAGGCCCATCTGTTGTCAAGTTATTGAATCACTTGCGGCAGAGATGCATAAAGATCCTTCCAGTTGGGCATTATTGAGCAGCCCTGGGTTGCTGCCCACCGTGGTGATGCAGCGACAGCCTGCTCTGCCTCTTGGAAGCCCTCTTGGAAGAGAAGGCACAGACCAGGGGGCTAGGTTTGCTCATCACTGCCTTGAGTGAATATTGCTTGGCAATTTGCAGCTTGGTTGGGAAAGAAAACAGCTTTTATTTTCCGTGACTTTCAAATCAGCTGTTCTCCGTAGCCACAGAGCAAACTCGCTGTTCCTTCAGCCCTAGATCAGGTAGACAAACTGGTATTAAAGACTAGGTGTTTGCCCAGTCCTTCTGATAGAAATATGTATCTTTACATAGAGCCTACCCTCTGTGAACAAACCCATCTGTAATTCTCTCCAGACATGGAAGTACTGTTTTCCCAGCACTGGACAAGGATTGCTAGTCT
This sequence comes from Neomorphus geoffroyi, assembly GCA_033558235.1. Taxonomy (NCBI): domain Eukaryota; kingdom Metazoa; phylum Chordata; class Aves; order Cuculiformes; family Neomorphidae; genus Neomorphus; species Neomorphus geoffroyi. The sequence continues at coordinate 1,889,413 of JAUMJM010000038.1, forward strand.
TAAAGTGGCAAAACTTCACATACACCGCTTTGTTTGTATCTTGTGGGTTTTGGCCAGTTTTTCTGGCAGTGTAGTTTTTCAAGGAGAAGCTCATTTTCCATCAGGAGGACTTCATTGAATGGGATTCTTTTTTTTAACCGACCATTAGAATCCTTCCTGCTGTTGGGCTGTGCCTCGTTGACAGGTATCTGAACAGAATTGTTTAGGCTGGAAAACACCTTTAAGACCACCAAATCCAACCATAAACCCAACACTGCCAACTCCACCACTAAGTCGTGTCCCTGAGTGCCACCTCTATACATCTTTTAAATCCCTCCAGTGATGGTGATTCCACCACTCCCCTGGGCAGCTTGTTCCAATACTTGACAACAATTTCTGTGAAGAAATATTTTCTAGCATCCAATCTAAACCTCCCCTGGTGCAGCTTGAGGCCGTTTCTCTTTGATGATGAAGGGGTCTGTTGCCTTCCAGTGCTTGACGTCCTTGTCACATGTTATTATTCCCCACCATCCCTGTCCTTCCTCCTTCTCCTGTCCTTGATGCATCCCCCTCCAGCAGCACAAGTGGTACTGAGTGGACAGGAATGGTCCTGGAGCTCTGATCCTATAAGCATTTTGGGGTCTTTGGTTTATAAAGTAAAATAATTTATTTGAAGCAGTTTTGCCCATATCCTTCTTTTCTCTAGTTTTTAACTGGCATTTTGTAAGAGTCTCTCAGACAGACTCAAGTGATGTTTAAAGAGAATTTCACCATCACGTTGAAATGAAGAGGAAAACGGCAGGATTCCAGCTGCAAAGCAAAACCTTTCTGTAGAATTGCTGGGTTTCATCAAAGGGGAGAAACAGGAGAAACATTTGAGGTGAGCGATGGTTAACTGTAGAATATTAGTAGAAAGATATTTATATGTGTACATTATTACTGTTTTAAAGCAGTGCACTTCTCTGAATTGTGTTTGGAATTGTTTGCCTAGAGTTTTTCCGATGGGCTATAAAAAACCATAATTAGATGCATTTTTTTATTTAATTAAGGAGCCTTGTTTTCAATGAGATGATGTCCGAGCAACATATTTTTTTTCAGAATGTGGCTTTCTTCGGTCAACCTTATGCTTACATGTGTCAGGAGAAATGTGAGATGCTCTATTCTGGAAACCAGCTGATGTGCACACCTGCAGCTCAGTTGAAGATATTTCATAGAATAATGTAATTGAATCATGGAATGGTTTGACTTGGAAGGGGCATTAAAGATCATTCAGTTTCAACCCCCTGCCATGGGCAGGGACACCTCCCACTGGATCAGGATGCTCAAAGCCCCATCCAACCTGGCCTTGAACACCTCCAGGGATGGGGCAGCCACCACTGCTCTCGGCAACCTGTGCCAGGGCCTCCCCACCCTCACAGGAAAACATTTCTGCCTAAGATCTCACATCCATCTCCGTTCTTTCAGCTTAAAACCCTTCCCCCTTGTCCTATCCCTGCAATCCCTGATCAAGAGCCACTCCCCAGCTTTCCTGTAGACCATGTTTAGATACTGGAAGGCTGCTGTAAGGTCTTCCAGGAGCCTTCTTTCTTAAGAGCTGAGGATTGGAGCTGGTGAAGTCAACAGGTCTCTTGTGACATCCGTGGGTGGCTTTTTGTTGTACTGTTGTGAGCGGGAAGCAAAGTGACAAGGTGAATTACTCAATAATTCATTATTCATTATGTAGTTATTGATGTGAGCAGCAGCCAGCATCTCAAGCCTGAACACTTGTTTGGTTTTCTGCCACATCCCTCATTATGCACATGTAAACACAGGCAAAACATTTAATAGAACAGTCTTTATTAAATAAGGAGAGAAGCTTTATTAAACAGAAAGCTCCTGAGCTCTAATGACAAATATTTACAAGCTCGGGGACTTGTTGCAGGATTGGAAAGGATAATAGCAGCAACTTGGTACAGTCACGTATTTGATAAAATATTAGTTGTTTAGGATGCTCTCTCCAAGGAGAAGGGAAGGAAAATGATCTTTGACTTAGAAATGCTCTCCAGTGAAAAGACATGGAGTGTAGAACAGCATGCCATGGCATCTGATAGAACCATAAAAAGTGTTTCCTTCCTGTTATCTGAGAAATATTCAGAGTTCAAGGATGTCATTTCTGGTGATCCAAACCATTTTTTTTTAGAAATTTTTGAGTCAGGAAGACTTGCAAGATTTGGATTCCTTTTGTTCTTGTTTCAGTGCAGGGCAGCAAGGTTTCGCTACTGACAGACCAATCTGTGCCTCAACCAGCCCTATGGTGCAGGCTCTTGTCTGGGGCATCGCTCCAGGAGAGCAAGGGTGTAAGCTGCTAAAGACAAAAACCAAGTCTCGAGGGTTCTTTAGTGCTTAACTAGTTGTGACTATCAAATAGAAGTAACAATAGAAGCTCTGCTGAAAGAATGAAGTAAGAGAAGTTGGAGGTATAAAAACCTGTTAAGAATCTGACATCTTTTGTGCTAGGGCTTCATCAAACGTCCTTCAAATTGTTCCAGTCTGCAGTGATGTCCTGTGTCCGCTGCCACCACATGAAGACCTTAATGTGAGTCATCTCTCAGAGAACGAGTCAGGAAAACAAACCCGATTTGTCAGTGCTGATCACCATCCACTTTGCCCAGCATGTCAATAAAGAGGTGGCTGTGTGCTGGTAGAGCTGCCCTGCTTACCTGGGGACTAATCCTGCCTGTGAGGGTTAGCTGGTGGTTTCAACTTTTCTCTCATCTTTGAAACAAAACTCAGTGCTTACCAGGAGAGGTGAGGCAAAGTAACGTAACCTGCAGCCTTGATCATGTCAGCTCTAGGGTGTTAATTTTGTGAGCCAGTACCTTCCCTACCCTACTGCCAGTAGGCTCTTCTACCCGCCTGCAGGTTCACACCGAGGGAAGGTAAAGTGTGAGGATCATGTAGACATCCACTTAGATCTAATTCATGTATTAAAGCAGCAGAATAGAACAGGATATGGTATTCCACCTAAAATGACCATCTAGCCCCTACCTGACCACTTCAGCTCTGACCAAAAGTTAAAGTGCATAGTCAAGGGCATTGTCCAAACCCCTCTTAAACACTGACAGGCTTGGAGCATCAATCACCCCTGTAGGAAGTCTGTTCCAGGATTTGACCACCCTCTCAGTAAAGGGATGCTTCCTAAGGTCAAGGTTGAACCTTAATTTTGAATAGCCCTTGTGGATCTTGGGCAAGGAAGACTGTAGTTGTCCCTGTAGCCAAGTTGGAAGCAGTCCTTCCCACACCTATAACATCTGCAATATAACATATGATCGAGGTTGTGTTTTCTGCATATATTCTTTTTCAGGACCTCTGCTGACACTTCAGTTGTCTTCTAATGGAAATAACCTGCAGCCTTTGGTCCTGTTCAGAAATTAAGTCTGCAGACAATTTCACTTCAGTTTATCGCTTTGCTTTTAATGAGAAGCAGATGCAAAAAAATGAAGTATCAAAAACAATCCGTGTGCGCATGTGCCAATTTGTGGAACATAATAGCCTCGTTATTAAATTCAACAGTCAAATTCGCTTCAGCTCTGAAGTGATCTGGGCTCATTAACAAGCTTGCTATTGCTAGTAAGGGTTTGGTTAATGGGTAGAATACATCTTCTTGGATCCTTCCTGGCACTTTGTATGTCTTGTATGAAAAACAAATATTGCACAGGGTTTTTTATCAGCGATAATGTCTTGTACTTAAAGTATTTCAATTCACTCTTTTGAAATGCTCTATCAATACTTGTTTAATTCTGTCCCTGGGGAGTATTATGCCCATTTTGCTGGCACACTGTGTTCTGTGAAACCTCCACTGTGAGTAGATAACAACGCTGCAAAGGCAGCACTGATAACTTTCCTCCCACAGGATAACAAAAGGCAGCTGTTTACTGAAAAAAAACCTCTGTTACGGTGACCAGCAGGTTTCACTTCCATGTTTGTGGGGTTTATGAGACGATGATTTTTGAGACCAACAGTTAAAAAACATTTATTTACTTTTTATTTACTTCTTTACAGTCAAAATGTGTTAAATTGGAAAGTCATATTGATTTCTGGTGAAGTTTAGAAACAAATCCTCATTCCTGTAGCTCCGGTTTCACCTTTTTATTTTCCACTTTAGCAAATCAAGTATGTTCTCATCAGACAGACTGGGAGATAAAGCTTGGAGGAGAGGAATATATTTGTGTTTCTAATGCCACATTTCAAACCGTGAAGCTTATCCCTGGTCTGGATGCAGATATAACACTCTATGATAAATTAGATAATGCATCCAGTCATATGATAGGCAGCACCACTTTAGTGCTCAAGGTAGAACCTTAAACAAGCGTTAAATCGACTTTGTGATGGATGGGAGCCTCTAGAGAAGGACATATCTCACCTATGACCTTTTTTAAGGCTTATCAGCTTCATTTTACTGTCTCTCTTCTTCAGCTTCATACTAGCTAAACTTCCCTCTGGCTGCCACACTTCAGGACCAAAGTAGCTCTTCCTTTTAATAGAAAAAAATTGCTCTTGGCAAGCAGAACTTCATAAAATACGTTTAATTTGTGGCTGTAGGATGCTACATAAGAGCACGGAGATTCGTAACTTACATAAGAAGTTTTGTCTTTTTCTCTGCCCTTGTTTCCTTCCTATTATAGCATTTTGTTGACGAATCCTGGGTTGGTAATTCCACCACTGCTTGTTTTTGTGCAATTTTTAACCGATTATTTTTTCCTTCGCTCCACAGTGGAAATGTCAGAAACAAGATGACAGATTTCCCAATGAGATTCCCACGCGGTCAAGGCAATAATTTCTTGTAAAATAGCATTTTCTTTAAATATTTGACTGTTTGCAACCTGTAGCAGAGTATTTCATCATGTGACAGAAGATTTATTATAGTGATTTTACTTACCTATTTTAGACAGCATTCTTTCTTTGCACTGATAATCTCTGTGGTTTCTCAAGGATGTGTAATCATGATAAACTTAGAGGTGCAGCTTTTGAGAACAACCATTTTCTGTCACTGCTTGGGAGAAAGGATGAGCAGGGTATTAATTTCTGTCTCTTTTCCCAGACTTTACCCCTGGCTCATCTTTAGCCTCCTTTATTATCTGAAGTTGAAGACAAACTGTTCAGCAGCATTTGCGGCTCTGGGGATGTCAGGATTTGAGCATCTTGCAGCCACTGGCGTTATTGACACGTGAACCTTGGGGCTTGGCAAAGACTTCTTGTGTTTGACAGATGGAAGAACAAAGAGCAGGGTAAATTAATTGATCTCCCCATTATCAGACAAGATTTTTGTGGCTTCTTACTGCTTTCAGATCCTTCTAGGTTAGAAACTGAGGAGAAAATTCCCTGCTATCACTGTTCATTTTGCAGATGAAATGCGAAGCAAAACAGCACTGAGAATTCTGAAATTATTTTAACTTCAAAGTTTTTATAGGAAGAAAGATGTTGGGACAGGATAAAGGATGACATTTTTCTTTTTTTTAATGAAAATATTTAAAAAATAAAGATATTGCAGACTAATTTCTACTTTACGAAGCTTTGAGCATCCTGATCCAACAGGAGGCGTTCCTGCCCATGGCAGGGGGGTTGGAACTGGATAAGCTTTAAAGTCCCTTCCGACCCAAGCCATTCTATGATTATGATTTCACTTCTAAAGTTTTACCAATCTGATTTTCGAGCAGCAGGAGAGATGCCTCCACTTTTCTAAGCACTGAAGCAAAGCCAGCGAGAAAGCGGAGCGTAGGGTCAGATCTTGGAGAAGTCTGCACTTTAGCACAGAGGTGCTTTGGCTTTGGAGCCTCCACGCTGAGCCAGGAGGGAAGGGTGTAGCCTCTTAGGGCACAGAGGTGGATGGAATTTGCTGTGTTTGTTTCTGTTCTTCAGCATCACGCCGTGTGGTTGAGCAAAGAGGAAGGGTAGGAGCAGCTGTACTGTCAGCTTCTTCTGGTAGATGTTTTGGTCTCTTGGGATCTTTAGGGGATCCTAGGACTAACCATGCAGCCTAATACCAGGAGGTGGCTATCTGGCCAGCGTCCCCAGCTTTCTCTGTAGCCCGCGGAGATGCAGAAGTTCTCCAGGGGCTGACTTTGAGAACCTAACTTCATATCTTTCTCCTCAGGGAAGAGACTCTTCAACTGTAGCTACAATTGTACTCCAACATAGGCATTTAATTTTTTTATGCCGGGGCCGCGCTAGATGGCAGCTTACATGCAAAGCGCAGCTGGGCAGGAGGTGTGTGTGGAAGGCAGCATCTGCAAGGGATGGAGGGTTGGGAAGCCACTAACGTATGCGTAAAAGATCAAAATTGACATCTCAAACTGCCAAAAAACATGTTGCAGGGGAAAAGCATTTCAGAGGAAGATCTTCAGAGCAGCTTTTAGCTCAGTTGGCTTGACTGCACCTCATAGGTGTCACTGTACCACCCTACAAGGAAGCGGTGGGATCCTGATGGCAGGTTGCTCTGAGGCTCCTCCTCCAAGGAGGAAGGGTGTCAGTGTTGCCATGTCAGGAAACATCAACGTGCTCCAGAGCTTCTGATTGCAATTCTGTGCTCATCAAGGAACTTTATGCTGTCTGAGGATTTCAGAATCTCACCTCTGCTCCTTTGGTTCTGCTGTCCAAGGGATGGGATTTGTTCTCAGGGAGGAACAACCTGCTCTTCCCAAGGACAGCTGACCACGCAGACATATGTTGCACAGTGGCAACCACCGGCTGGTGATCCCATCACTTCCCAACAATGTCACAAGCTGTCAGTGCTGTTGCCTCCATCTCAAGCAGCAGGTCTCTTCAGAGGCAATCGTGTGTCTGGCTTAGACCTCACTAAAAATGAAAGTATGGGAAAGTGGCTGAAAAAATCCCAAGGGAATAAAAATCAGGAGGGAATACAGATGATCCTCGGATGCCACATGTGCTTGAAGATATATTTTACAACAGCAAAACCTCCCTACCAATTATTTTCCCTAAGTTTTGGGGTTTTTTTTCCAAATACAGAAAGCCAAAGAGCTCTGAAAATATTCTTCAGTATTCTGAGCTCTTTCCAGTTCAAGAACAACGTCAGAGTCTCCTTGCTACCACTTGTCTTACCTGCTCCCTCTCTCTCCTTCGCCTTTAGGGGTCACACTTCCAATTTTTCCTCTACACAAAGACTACACCTAAGACCAAATAACACCCATATTCCACCTAGACTCCCTCATTCTGTGTTGAATGAGCAGCGAGTGGGGTTCTTTCTTGACTCTTTGTCTTACTCCATCTCAGACTCACCTTCCCTCTTCACCATTTAACCGTAGGCAGCACGAGGAGAGTTTGTGCATTGCATTTACTACATTGGCAACACTATCTATTTTAACATTAACGCAATTTTCTTAATGTCAAGTTACAGATAAATACATGGAAATTCATCCTAAATACCAGCTGATAGAAACAGACTTGTGTTCACTCTCCCTCCACCTCCAGCAACAACAGATGTTTGAGAACCACAACTATTACCTGCCTTATTTTCCTTTCTGACTTTTATTTAGTGTATTGACAAACTGAATTGGATTTGGAGAGGAGCAGGGAGTCAAGCCTGAACCTCCAAAAGAAATCCATTTGATATCTGGATCCCTGTCCAGCTCACTGACCTTCACTGCTCTCAGAGCAGTGCTGAGTCAATAGCAAAGCAGGAGGAAAGTTTGAACCAAAGGATTCAGACGTAGGGAGCATTAGAAGTTTCAAGGCACAAATCGCATGTGTGATTATCTGGACTGCAGCAACAAAAGGCAAGGAGTTTTCCCCAGGCAAGTCCAAGCATCCAATCTCATTTTAGAGCTCTATGGTACTGGAGAATCCACCCGACTCCTTGGCAGTTGGCTTCGAAAGACGAGGATCACCATCACAGCAGCCCGTGCTTTGCTCCTAGACTGAACCTCACCTTCTCCAGTAACCAGCAAACATCCAGGTTTGATCTTCAGTGAATTGCATTGCACTGGAATGAAGGAAATCTTTCAGAATCACAAGCTATCCCCACGCTGCAGAAAACAGACTGATAGCCTACAGATATTCCAGTTATGATGGTGTTCTGGTTTGCACCAGAGCAGAAACAATTTTCTAGCTTCTCAGCTAAGCCTCGTCAAAGTGACTTCAGTTTCTGTGAGTTTACACGTTTTCAGACGGTGTCTGTCTCTAGAAGTGTTTATCCTGTTTATCTGCTGACCAAGCCAGGAGTGAGGCCATGGCAGATGGTTAATATTTAATTCAGCCAACGTGTCCAGTAGCATAAGAGTATCTCTTTGGTTATTTTTATAAGCATTTTGTCCAATCTAAATTTAAAAATCCCAAGTGCCCAGTATTTTCCAATACTTTCATCTCATTTCCCTTAGTGAAATCCTGTTACATTGTTTCCTCTCTGTTCTTTCTCATTTGGGTAATTTTTGTTTTCATCATTCATTCACTATGAAAAGCATTTACCTGCAGATGTGCTAGATTTCAGTCGTACAACTTCCTCTTGGAGGCTGACCTTAGTGATTAATAACAGAGACTTCAAGAGCCTGACAAGCATCTCTAAATGCTCCTCAGTATGAGGCATATATCAGCTTTAAGAAATAAGTAGACAATTAGGTTTCTTTTTATTAAGCTTAGTCAAACTGCTTTAATCTTCTAACTGAATTTCTTGGAACTCCAAGTCATGTTTGTGTTCCGACTGTGAAAAAACCCTCTTATTTATAGAGCAAACCCTAACAAAAGCAACCTCTTAAGAACATGAAGAGCCCTTAACTCTGCTTTCTCAAACACTGCCATACATAGCTGTAAGATTTATCAAGCCCTAACGAAGGATGGTGTCTCAGTTTTGTGGCTAGCAGCCAGCTCTCACCAACTTAGATGTGAAAGTAGATTACAGTGAGACTAATAACACTACAACACACCTCATTGGGTGATTTGTAACTATGACTTGAAGGCCTTGATATCGGCATGCCTGCAAGGGATATTCAGCATGGATGTATGTATTTATGAGATTTTAGTTGAAGCACATTAAACCCAGGATGGATGTTCTTTTTCAAAAGCACGGCTTCTGCACTAGTGGGTAGGGAACTGCGGCAAACTCTTGACTGGAACCCTCTGACTTTGTAACTCTTGCCTTTGGCAAATCCAACTCACATTTTTTGTGTATTCCCACAGAGACACACTGGAAATGGAAACCCAACACCAATTATTTGCTTCCTCTTTTAGGACAGGACTTCTGGGTTTTTTTAAGGCATTTTGTCCATGAAGATTTTACCCAGATTTGTATAGTTTTAACTGTAGGAAACTATGTTTGAATGTAAAGAGTTTCAAAGTCAGTATTTCTCTGCCAGAAGTGAAAAGGCTGTCCCGCACTATTGCTCATCTACTCTGAGAGCTCTGCTGTATTCAGGGTACAGAGGTGTTTCATGCTTAGTATTGAGGGGACAGAGGCAAGAGAGAAATGAAGTCATTTTCTGGCCCACACCTGCACACACTTTAGCTTTTTGCATCTAAATAGAAACTGAGGAAGGAGTCAACACATTTATTCCCCGGCTTCCGAATTCTAGAAGGGTTCATAAAAGACATACTGAACAGTTTAGAGACTATTTGCTGATATCCAATAATAGATTTAAAGCCCAAAGTAAAGACTGAAAGCTACAGTATCAATGCAATATAAATGAGAATCTTGTGGACAACGCACCCATTCATAAACATCCTCTTCGCTCTTTCACGTTTCTATCACTGCACTTCAGAGTCCACGTATACGTGCTCATCTGCACTTTATGATCTTATTAGTTGATTGGTTGCTCAGATGACAGCCTTGTTCTAAGAGAAGAATTGCACTGTCTGCATGTTACGGCTCAAAAGCAATGTAAGGACTGCTGGTGTGGAAAGAGGGCTGTTTATGCAAGGTCCATGTGCTCCTCCTGCTCCACTAATAAAATGTCACTTCAGGTAGCACTATGATATAATCAGCTACACTATAATTACTCTGGATATTCATGCAAAGCTTAAAAAGGGTGAGGGAAGAATATCTAATATAAGGCACCACTCCCTGATGCTTTTATCTCTCTTGCTGACAGTGTTGAAAAGGGAGAAGAAACACTTTGCATGTTCCTCCAGTTTCAGCCTCTGCAGCTGTCATAATAAAGTATGTTTTAAAAGGGATGGAGGCTTCAGACCCACAACTGAGACAGTTCCTGTGCGCATACCAAGCCAGACAGGCAAAACTTTCCATCCTAAATAGGTTGGAGATGATGTGGACAAACTCAGTTGCACTGAGGGGAACTGATTTGTCAAGAAACATGGACAGAGCCTCGAGCAGTTTTACTCCGCAGGAGATCTCCACGCCTCAACATTTGTTCGCTCCCCCTGCCAACCGTGTCAGTTGGTCTGATAGAAGATGTCACTTCTCCCTGCGTGCTTTGCTGCCCCTTGGCTGAATGAGGGATAGTATGAAAAGAACACTCTCCAGGTGACTAGAGGTTGCATCTGTCATTGTCAGTGCTGGTCTGAGAGGCAATTTAGACCAGTTATGAACTAGACACACCAGCTTCATATAGGGAAAGGAACAAAACGATGTTGATGTAAACGTGGTGGACTAGACCTTTGAAGGTGACCAGCAGTACAACTTCCATGCTGGGACTGCTGCACTGCCAGCCTGTTTGTCTTCCGTAAATTATGGAGCTTGAAAAAAATAAGTTCCTAACCTTTTCTGCTTGTGCAATAACCTCTGCTATCCCCTCTCTATCAGCCTTCAGGACATTCAGGTATAAGGCAGCAACAGAAGACCTTCTTGAGGGGAAAAGAAAGTGGTGATCCTCCCAGGAGAAGTGTGACTTGGTCTTGCGTTCTCTGCTATAATGCTGCTGTTGACTGTTCAGGTGAGAGGCAGCCCTGACCAAGCCCTGCTTGGAGGGCTGTAGGACTTCGATGTCCATCATTCTGAACATCAATCTTCTTCTAATACGAGTGAATGATTCTGGACAGATTAACTGATCCGTGGCAAATGTTAATCATATTCATATGAAAGCTTCCTTGTCTCAAGGCCAACAAGAAACATGGGGAAAGAGGAAGATATTAATAATGGTGGTGGAAGCTATGAGCTTGTCAGGAAGCCTCTGTCTGAAAATATCTCTGTCATGGGGTTTGTCAGTGTTTGATTTGGAAAACGACAGGATGCTTATTCCCAGAAAAAAAGCCTCTCTGACTCCATCATGCTCTTGACCTTCTGAAGTCAGCCCCTGCAGTAAAGGTCCACAGTGTAGTACTGCGTGTTTGATGAACACCGTGCAACTCAGAATGGATAAGAAATAGGAAATAAAATCAATAGATTTTACTTTTGAGCTTAGTAGGACTTCAGAAAAGTTCAGACCCAGTTCTTCAGCTGCAAACTATTTGCTCTGGAACAAAACATTCGATAGTATCCATTTCAGTTAATTTCAGAAAAGTCTTGCTTAGGCTCTAACCTTGAATCAGAGAGGCGTAAATAAGATTGCTGCACATCAGCTGAGCTATTTGTGTGCACTTTCTTCAATTTGAAATCAACTTAGTTTAGTTCTCTGTGGCAAAGGGATAAACTCAGTTATATTCTCCTACAAAATACTAGGACTTTGAAAGTGTTTAATGGAGAAGATTTCCTGCAGGAAAAAAACCCAGCAAACCAAACCAAACCAAACCAACATATGAGTCACCAGTACTAAGATGTTATGAAAAATATCAAACTCTCAGTGTACCTGAAAGGAGGTTGTAGTGAGGTGAGTTCTGGTCTATTTTCACAGGTAACAAGGCATAGGACAAGCGGAAATGGCCTCTAGTTGCACCAGGGGAGGTTTAGATTGAATATTAGGAAAAATTTCTTTAGTGATGGAGTGGTGAAGCACTGGCAGAGGCTGCCCAGGGCAGTGATGGAGTCTCCATCCCCAGAGGGGTTCAAAAAGCGTGTAGACGTGGCACTTCAGGACATGGTTTAGTAGGCATAGTGGTGTTGAGCTGATGGTTGGACTGGATGAGCTTAGATTCCATGTAGAGTATTATATAATATCTAGATATGGAATTACAAAAGGAGAATACAGCTTGTAAAACATAGGAAGAAAAACCTTACCCGGAATAGTGAGTTTGATCTGAGTATTGCATTTCAAGAAAGATGTGAACTAATTGGTGAGAATGCAAGAGACAGAGAGATCAACAAATAGGACCAACAAAGATTGTCTAGAATTACTGTAATAATAGAAGACGGCAGGAAGGCATCAGAGCAGTTTCCAATTGTGTACAAGGTGTCTGGTCCAAAGTGGTCTTTCAGAAGAAAGAGAAGAAAGAAATCAATCCCACTCACAAAACCTCTCGACACCTAAATACTTCTGGGCTCTCTTCCACATCAAGACACACTGAGGAACTATCGGCAGAGTCTGCCCACATCCCTGTGCCCCCTAACACCTCTCCAGCCATCCACACTTTCACTGCTTTCCACATTCACTTCTCCAGCTTTACGCACTGTGGTTGCAGAATTGAACTTCACCCTCCCAAGGATGAGAAAAAGGATGATAAATTCCTACCTTGCCCCCCAGTACGCACTTTTCCCAACCTCATTAAGAAGCCTTGGAGTGATTTTAACAAGAGGATCAAATGCAGATCTAGAGAATGTCTTAAGGAAATGTCATCCTCTGACTCCACCTGACTGACACAAATTGAGTTTGATCAGCTAACGCAGAGAGTGCTTTCACATGTCCCTTCCTTTTTTGGGGGATCATGTCTCGAAATAGGTGCAAGAAGGCCAGGTATGTGCAGAAAGGCTTTCAGCAGTGTTGTTTAAAACAACTTGTTATTTTTCATTTTCTTTTCTCTATTCTACATGTTTTCAGACCATCTGAGCTCCCTGGATAAAGGCAATATTTTGTCCGTTGAGTCATCATGGAAGTTCTGAAAATTTTTATTTAAAAAAAGGAAGCAGTGGAAGTACTGTACCTATCCCATCTGTTTCTTCTAATCCGCTTGCATCAGACTGTTCAGGATGTTTGTAAGAAGAGCTGGTGATGTCAAGAGACATTGCGATTGAGTGATGTTGCTTGAGCGCATGGCAGCTGACTTAAGAACCATATGTCTCATTCTGCTGCCACAACTGAAGGATGAGACTTACTCCATCAAATTCAAATAGGAAGATACGCAAAAAGTTCTTACACCCAGCCAAAACTCACTCACACAAAGCGAAATTCTTGCATCTACCAGATGAGCTCTGCAAACTCAGCAAAATTTCACAGGCTGAACTGTGCTTTTGCACTTGGTTAGGAAAAACTTGTTATATTTTTATATTTCTATATCTTGATCTCAGCAATAGCCACAAAATGTAGGTCAAAGAAATCTTTCTGGGGTAAAAGAAGCATCAAAGTATTATTTCTAGTATATAGGTGTAGATGTGGTTGAAGAACTTCATCCTTACATATTTTCCACTTTCTCCTCTAAAACTGACTTCAAGAAGAGCTGAGGGAAAGCCTTCCAGAAATTCACTGCTTACAAGAGCAGGAGAAGTGGTCACAGTCTTATCAGTGTTTTCAAAATATTAACACTATTCTTTATTGCGCTCCTGGGACTCAGTCTCCCTGAAGTAGCGGGTGACCTTTTCACTTCTGTTCTTATTTCTTCCAGCAGATTTGTCTTACCCAGGTACATTTGAGATGCAATCTTATTGTTCTGAGAAAAGTCACATAGGACCTTACAGGGGGAAGTTAGAAAAAGGCCAGTGTGTTTTAATAGTCCTATAATTCAAAATACAAGAGCTTTGGGTTCTTAAGCCCTTGGATATATACGTCTTTTCTTGTTTGCATAAATGAGTGCCTGAGAGATATTGATAAGAGCCAGGGTACTGTTTTCTTTTCAAGGCAGATACATTGCAAGTAGCTCTGGAAATTAACGATATCCCCATCACACAGCCTTCGCTACCGCTGAAGATAAAAGCAAGAATACAGAAGTCATTTACAGCCATGCTCTGTGGAAGGGAAACAGTTCTGCAAGACCATTTAACTTTCAGGTGTTAACAGCCTTTCTTTAGTGTTATTCAAAGAAGCGTTTTCCCCTGAATATGGCATGGGATCCACAAACCGGTGTCACCAAGCAAACCTTCTGCCTGCAGCAGCTGCCGAAATGTGAAGATATTCTTGATGCTGACAACCATGGGTATTACAGGCGGCAGGTCAGTGCATGGTGACTGAAGCCACCTGTTTAAACCAGTTGGTGATTTTGCTATTTAAGGACCACAAAACTATTGAGAGAGGGTCATGGTCTGGTTTATGTTTTCCACTGATCTGGGTTGACCTCTGCTCCACCCAGTCTATAGTCTGTGACAACCATCCTTTTTCTAGCAGGGTTACACCTTGTATCCCAGCTTGCTCGGACACTCCAGATCACTTCTTGTGGAAACAGAGCCAGTGTGTTCACTCACTCCCAATGATGTTCAGATGTCAGAAAAATTCACTGCAAATTATTTTTGATGTAAAGGCACAGAGGGAGCTCAATCATCTAAATGTGTCTGTAGGGAATAATGTCACAAATCTTGCTCCAGAAGCACCAAGAATAGTCAGTCTGACCTATTCTAGTTTCATTTGACCAACATGGAAAGAGGTGGCTATGCTCTATCTATTGTTTACCACATGTCTCATCTACACGCTCTTAAGTACTTGGATCCAGGACTTGTCACTTTTCTCATCCAGTTACAGCAAGGCATGTGACTGAGTTGTCAGAATTAGCTTCAGGATTGCTTTAATTGCATTTTTTTTTCATATCAGTCTCCACCTACCAGGATGTGTTTGGTGTGTTTATGCTCTAAGCTACAAGTATTATTACATTGTAGAACATGAAAGCAAATTTTTCGTGGAAAGCCTGAGCATCTTATTCAACACCTTAATTAAATATCACTAACTTTATCTATGTGCGTATTGTAGTTTGAAGGAAAACATGAATAACATTTTGGCTTTTGTAACAATATTTCAGATTTTAGAAACATGATGATCTAAGTATTTTTTAGATATATGCTTTAGGGTCAAATAAACTTCAGAAGAAAAATTAGTTTTTACTGAAAAGTAGTTAATGCTTAAGCCAAAATTTTAATACCAAAATAACAAGCAAACAAAAAATCCCTTTCTGCTGTGTCTACTGAAGATCCATTCCTTCATAGGCCTTGTTTTTATCATTTATTGACACTTCCATCTCCAGTGTAATATAATAATATATCAACCAGTCTGCTGGACAATAAACATTAAAAATTATGGTATTAGCCTTATTTATATATTAGAGACTATAACTGACCCCATGAAGAAATCTAGCCTAAAACCAATGAGTCATTTAAAATTCTGTCACTGTGAGCATCTGAATTTATTCACTTCGCTCTTAGCTAGGACAGAATGAAACCCCATGGGGTTATTTTCCAGCACAGACACAGTGAGATGGCTTTCCTAATGAGTATTTTTTGGCCTCACCAAACTCCAGGCTGTCCTAATAATGAGATTTTTTTTAAAGTTACAATCCTATCTATTTTTTTGCTGATGATGGATTAAAAGTTCATGTCACTTCCTATATTTTCCTCAGCTAACTCTAACGAGATTCAAGACCCAAGTAATTCATTGGGAGGTTGGAGGGGGTGCGTTTGTGTTTGAAGGAGGAAGGACCAGTTGGAGCTTGCCCGCTCTCCATGGTGCTGAAGCGACCTTGCCTTGACTCGGAGATGCCTCTTTTGGTCTCATTCATTCGTCACCTCCAGTAACCAGCACTCTTTTATCTCCAGTCTGAAATCCATGTATGGCTCTCATCAGCTCTTTGCCGGACAAGATGAGCTTAAAGCACAGCAGTACCTTATTCCTCTCTATTTGAACACCATATGAGCTCTAAACATCATCACACTGTATATAATTTTTACGCTTAAAATATGCTTCCAATGAGTAAAGATGAAATTGATCTTTAGAAAATGTGTTCTGTGGCTGAGTGTCCTACTGCTGATGTTGAACTGCTGTTCACACAAAATTTGGACAAAGCTATTTGCACCTGAAAAGAGTTGATATTCACTGTCTCAAGGATCGTACTTTCAAACACAGCAGAACCAAGATCTTTCATTTTCAGAGTATCTTCTCTTCAGTGCCTCAGAAATATGGTGACACTTCTGGAAACATATCTGCTACTATACCATAAACCTAAAAAAAATTTAATTGTGGTTAAAATCTTATTGTTTTGGCAGGAAAATGTACCAGTGGAGGTTTAAGTTGGATGTTATGAAGAAGTTCTTCACCCAGAGGGTGGTGGAGCCCTGGAACAGCACACACCCCCCCACCCCCCCCACCCCCCCTGGGTAAGCAGTCACCAAGCCTGACAATATCCCAGAAGCATTTGGACAATGCCCTCAGACACACAGTGTGAATATTGAGGTTGTCCTATGCAGGGACAGGAGACGGATTTGATGATCCTTGTTGGTCTCTTCCAGCTCAGGACATTATATGATTCTATGATTTTCAATAATGTCTATTTGCATTCAAACCTATTCATTTATTATCTGCAATACCATGCCCTCATGAGACTGTCTATTATTGAACAGTTTCAAATTTAGCATGAAGCTTTAATTACAAGATTAGTATTTTTCAATGAGATTCAAGATAATTCAATTAGGTTTCACAGCTAAAATGCCTAAAAAGGTTGCAGTGAATTTTCACAAGGACTACTTTTTGTGTACAGTAACAACTTCAAATCAGCACATTTACTACTTCTTATTCATTTGGTGATGGATAAAACTCCTCTTTTAAAACAAATTGATTAATTCCTTTCTGTGTGGAAGCTGGGATCTGGCCACTTTTTCTGTGTATGATCCCGTGGACAGACCCTGTTCCCATCTACCATTTCTACTGCTTGAGTTGGATTGGGAAGAACAGAGCAGTGTTTTTTTCTTCACCTCAATCTGTGACCATTTGGTGATGTAGACCTATTTATTGCATATTGTGTTAGGGTGTAATTGTAGCCTCATTATCAAATGCAATAAGTAATTCCAGTAGATTTTCCAGAATGGAAATTGACAGAATTGATGCACTGAGGATTTCTTTAGGAATCTATTTACAGAAGTAGTCTACTTCTAAAAAGTACAACAGCGGAAACTATCTTCTGAAACGTGAGGTCTTCTGGATGTTTCTCTCAGGGTGTGGGAAATCCTTCAGATTTCAGCATCACTCACTTCAGCGGCAAATACATTTGAATATGCCTACAAACTGTATTAACGTGGCATCTGTACCTGCTTAAACACCAAGTGTGTGTCACACTGAGGTCTGCAAAGGCTCTCAGAGCACTTGAACACCCAGGTCTGTGTGCCTGCCTCACTAAGAAAGAAATAAGACCAGTTAGTGGTATCTATTTTAAGCTCTCACTCGAGAAGCTTGCTAAATTCAAGTCTCTTGGCCTCAGATGGAAAACTTAGTGCTATTTTGAGCTTGTATAGTCACAGAGACGATTGAAAACAAGTGTGTGGGCATCGTTAGGGGAGAACAACATGAGTCTATGAAAACACCCTGTGATAAATATTTTTCCTCACTGGAATTTTTAATTAATTTGTTGGCCTGAGGCAGTTTAGATTTTCTGGCTTGTGATAAGAACAGCAAATGATGAAGTAGTTTTTGTCTCTTTTGTTACCATTTGTGCGATGCCCAAGGGGCTCTAAGGAGCAGCAAGAGTGTAGTCACTTAGCAGATGTATTGTTATAGGACTTTTGTCTGATGCTTATTTTCTTTTTGTCTCTAATGATGTCAGAAATGAATACAGGCAGTGCTGAGGTGCCAATACTGACTCACAATCATAAAAATCAAGAATAATCCAAAATCAGCAACAGGGGGAATCAACCTGTTCTGAAGCAAGATCTTCTTTTTACACTAAGAACTACTTAATATCTTCCATCAAGCCGAGTTTAATTAAGATACCCCATCCACTCATATTTTGCAATACGAGAGTCACATCCTAAACACACTCCTGAGAGTATCTGTGCTTGCCCTGGGACTTGACTCAAAGCCCCATTCATGCATATGATCTGGGGCACAGAGGATGAGAGGCACCTAAATCCATGGAAATGTTTATTTTTGGTGCCATAAGCTTAGGGATGTTTTAAATCAGGGGCTTCAATGTATACGCAGCTCCCATTCTTTTCCCTTGGTGTTTCTATCCTGGGAAATCTTGTCAAAACACAGTATTCCTGGCATTCTTTGGTGCATGTTCAGGTGGTGAAAGTAAAAATATTTGTGGGGCAGGACTTCCAAAACAAAGAGAGAACACAAAGAGACTAGATCCAGCTAGGTAAATAATCAGACATAAATAGTGTATCAAACCATGTTAAAATTCCCAGAACCTCGGGACCCAGGATGTACCTCACCCTTAATTGTAAGGGAAGAGATTATGCTACTCAATGGCTGGTAAATCACACAGATATGCACAAGGTCCCCCTTCACGACAGCCTAGCTCAGAGGTCTCTTTGAATGTGAGTTGATCTGAAATTTGCTGCTATTACTCGCCATTATTTTTGAAGTGAAAAATTACTTTGGGAACTCATTTTATGTTGCCTCCAGAAGACAAAAAGCACCTCATCATTTGTATGCTAAACATGAAGATCTACTTGGCAACATCCTTACCATAGCCAAGAAGAGCCTGACTTGAATAATAGGGTGAAAACTGGTGTCGTGGAAGGACTATTCTACCCATATCGTCATTCAAGGACATTATGTTATCAAAATGAGCCTGGGATTTAAATGGTCTGTAGGTTGTCCTGTAAACTTTTGCGCAAAAATAACTTCTATCCATAGAGATTTACTGTGTTTTACGTCTTGCCAATTGTCACCACCAGGTGAATTTCAGAGACAATGTAAGTGACTGTGTATACGTGCATAGATTTTGAGGAAATGCCATCCTGTTATTTGTCCTAATGCCACTTGTTGCTCCATAACCTCAGGATTGTGAAGTTTTGACTGCATTTTCTTCTGACATTGATATGAAGGTATTAACATAAGCAATAAATTGAACTTGTTGTTTTAAGCTGGTCTACAATGAAAACAGCAAAGCTGTCAACGTCTCAGATTTTTGTAGAACCTATTTTAGGATCAAACTAGTCCATATGTTCTGGTGTTGTACACAGATAATCTAAAATAGATCTTCACAAATCCATTAATTTAATCCTCTTCTGTTTTCAGTCCTAATTCATTCTGGATTGTCTGATTCCCTCAACTGCATGAAGTCATCCTCTAATGGTTTTCTAATTAAAATTGGTGCAGGTGGATGTGAAGGATTTGTAGGTAATATGAATATGAAAAGCAAAATAGATGAGACGATGAAATTCCATTTAAAAAAATAAATTAAAGGTCTGTTTGGAAAAGTAAAACTGAGCAATAAGCAAACCTATTTTACAACTCTTTTCTTGATATCAGTCTTTGAAAATGTCATGGTCCCTTCTGGAATAAAATTGATGCCAGTCTTACTGGAATAGTTCATTATCTAATCTCATGTTTGATAGGAAAATTAGTGGCTGATTCAGAACATCCTTTTAAAAATGCAACAGGTTAAAACCTGAGAATCACTGCCAAAATCCATGAAGACTCATTCATTAAGGACCTAAAAAGAGCTTTAAAATTTCCGCCCCTCCCCCCCTCCCCTTCTTGGAGGGGATTCCAGCCTTGCAAAGTAAGTGTTCGAGTTTGAGCTCATGGAAAAATAAATTCTATCTGACAGAAGAGAAAATTTGAGGGCCCCAAGAGTGCAGGAACATAAAGTCTAGCCAGAGCGAACCAGATCTGCAATATATTAAGCCTGAATCATAGTACTGAATCATTCTTCACACTGAAGGAAACCAGCTATTTAGAGTTAGATCATGAGGTCCCCATGCTCAGATTTTACTCAAGTAATACTCGCGTTGAGAATTACATGGAGTAGGTTTACGCATTTGTTTAAACTTACCCACTCGCTGGTCATAACCCCCAGTCTGAGTAAGAAGGAGGAGGGATTAATACTATTAGGTATCAAAGGCTTCTCAAACAGCATGAAATGGAGGTGAATGGAGAGATCCACATCTTACCCCAGCCTGGGGTGTGTGTCTCAGGTGCTGAATCACAGAGGGAAATAGGAAGATAAGTGAATCCAGGAGAACTCTGTATTTCTGCGCTTTATCTGTCCACAGAGATTGTGCTATTATGTCTTTATTTTCTAGAGGTTTCCCCCTCCTCCCTACTCTTAAGCTATGAATTGTGTTTTTACAAAGGGATCTTGGCAGGCTGAAATTCAGCTTGCCAGCATGGTTTCCTTTGACAGCAACACAATGCTTGAATTAAATACCAGATGTAGTGTCAGTTCAGTCATTCTAAGCAGATTGGAGACCCAAATTCGAAAGGGCTTGTGTTTTTGGAAGTGGATTGCTATATGCCACTTTTCCATACCTCTTGTTTTTATATGTCTCTGTTTATTACGCTATGGTTTTAGCCTTACAGAACTCACATATATAAAATACATAGGGATGTCTGTTTGTGTGTGTACACCCATATCGTTATCTATAGTTGTGTATGCATATATGCAAGCGTATTTAGATAAATTGGCCTGTGAGGAGTAGCAAAACTTAACCCTGTTTTATGATGCCTTTCCCCTCTGCGTGTTTTCTGATATCTAACAAAATTTAAACCTCTGAACCCTTGTTCCATTCTATCTTGCACCTGTTTCCTTCAAGTTTCTTGAAAATAAGAGATTGAATTGATGTGAGCCCTCTCTTTCTGCTGGGTGTGATATAGATTAAACGACGAGTCCAACAGTTATTGGAATCAGCTACACTTGCTATTGATAAACCTAGCAGGGAGTGTCCTATCCCCATGTAGGACCGCAGTGGTATGTGCCATTCTATACACCTAAAGAGCTATTGCATGACTTTTTGCTCACCTTACTGCTAAACAGGAACTTCAGAAAGGGAAATTGTGGCTTAGGAAGTGTCTTTCTAATGTCCTTAAATATCCTGACTTGTTTCAATAGTCCAAGGAACTTTACGTATATTAATAACACAGCATACATTGCAAATATCTAATCACCATCATTAGAAGTTTTATCTCCACTTACGCTGGGTTTGATTTCTTCCTTACAGGCAGTAAAACTGTGAAGAAGGCATGGAGCTGCCTGAGAGCTCTGATGTCAGGCCGGTTAAAGAGCTCTCAGCTGTCTCAGAGTGTCAGTATTTGCCTCTATTCTTGGTCAAGAATCAGAATTTAAAATTCTTTGCAGCTTTCCACTTTGCCAATGCTTCAACACCCATAGCAGGCTAATTACTCTGCTCTTTAGAGCGGAGCAATTAAGCTACAATTAAACTGCCACCCAGAATATGGTCCTGGTCAAACACAAACAGCATTTTATTCAGGTCACCTTGTCTTAATCAGGATCTCAGGATACATCAGCCTTAGCAAAAAAGGGAGAAAAGCAGTCACGGCGGTTGGTTGTCGTGAGGAAGCAGAGGAAATGCCCCAACATCCAGCACGTAAATCTGAGCTCTGTGATAGCGGCCACCCCACAGCAAGGTGTGAATCCGTGAATTAGCATTCTGTGTTTCAGCTTTCAAGCGACATTCAAGAAAGCACCACGCAGGTTTATTAAAACTAGTTTCCCAGAGTTTTGGATGCATCCGTGTCACTGCTGTTGAGTACGGAGAGCCACAGCTGTTTACAGCGAGCTGTATGGATGCACCGAGCTGTTTTCCTCTCAGAGCTTCAGAGGTTCCCACTTCTGTCCCTCACCAATGACAGCGGAGGCCTGTTTGTCACCTAATGGGTTCTTCTGGTGTTTGACTCAAGTGCTATAAGGAGAAGTATAACCGGACTGTTCCGTGGCTGCCTCACTGCCTGGCAAATGACCGTCCCATTATAATAATATTCATGAAGGAAAGGCAAGAATAAAAAGCCTTTCATTCATTAAGGGGACAGCAAGGGGCAGATTTGCAATTCTTTCTCTTGGTAATGGAAATTAACTCACAAAAGTAGCATCCAATGCCACCTGGAGAGTCAAGCAAGAAGTGGACCTGTCCATTCTCCACCCTGCTGGTCTGACAACCCCATGTACTGGGAATCAGGATGAAAGCCTTTTGGCCAAATTAATTTGATGAAGTGGACAAGAGCTCTGCTTGCACAGCACTTCCCTTGGCTATTTAAGGACCTAATCGAGTTGGTATTGGGATCAAATCACGGAGAGTTGAAATCCAGTTCCAAGGAACAGTTCCTACAAATTGACCCTTCATTTACATCGGCGATTAACCAAATGTGGCTTAGAGAGTGCCACGAGGAAGCAGTCCAGAACTGAGCCGTGGGAACAGTTTCAATAGGAAATTGGTTCAAAGGAATTAAATAATCCAGGAAAAATCACCGTGATTTATGAATGAATCTCAGATCTATGAAGGACAGCTATGCCAGGGAAGACCAAGAAACAATTCCGTAAACAGTGTATCTGTTCTAAGGACTAAGCAATAAACCCCAAAATAATTAGCCTCTCTGCCTCTGCAAAATTCTGTATGTGCCAAAGAGAAAGCAATAAACATTTTCTGTGATTGGTCTGAAAGGAATCGGCATGGCAGTACTCAATTATCAAAAAGAAAAGGAACGTGGCCAGAGGAGAGGTCAAGCACAGCAAACCACAGGGTGGAAACAAAAGTAAGTTTGGATGAGAATTAGGATATACTTTCTGAGTTTAAGCAAGAGCATAAGATCTGTTGACTTCAGGGCTTGTTTGCATTCAGAGATATTTTTAAATAATTTGTTCAGACTTGGTCACAGCACAGATATCTTTAATAAGTCTGCTCCTTTGGAAAGCCACTCATAGACATATAATCAGTCTTCCAAAAAAACACAATCAAGATTTCTTGTTAAAATGGGTCTATACACCAAAGGAAGAGAAAACATTCCCTGACTGACTGGTTAGCTAGTCCTTTGCTCTACCAGGTTTTGCTACCTGTTTCCTTCCATGTTGAGGTATCGGGATTTATTTTGTTCTTCAAATCAGTCACTAACTTCGGGAAAGGGTCTGTCTTTAGCCGTTAATGCTCTGTGACTTTCCCAAAGGCAGGACCTGGAGCCAGGCTTGGCTGTGGGAAGCCTGGATGGAGATGCTGAGCATGCGGAGTGAGGATGCAGAGCGCATGGAGCACGCAGAGCACACAGAGAACACCGAGCATGCCTAGTGTCGAACTGCAGGATCCAGGGTGCTACTCACTCAACACAGGAGTCAGAGGCACTTCCAAAGCCAAGGGAAGCCCCACCACAACTCCACCAAAGAGTTTGGGAACCATCCCTTGCTGCAGCCACTGGGCTCCTCTGTCAGAGCCTGTTTTAGAAACTGTTTCAGATGTTCAGAAAATCCATCTCCAAGGTAAGAACGCGTGGTAAACTGGCTACACTAGCTGGGATTTCCACAGGAGTTAAGGGATCAAGCGATCAGAATCCCTTAGGCTGCAATGCAAACAAATCTTTGTACCTTGCGTTTAACAGCATTATGATTTTTTCCCCTTCAGCAAAAAATGCCAGGTCTTATAAAGAAAAAACAGATATAACAGGGAACAATGTGTTTACCACCTTTGCAGATTTTTGCCATTAAATTTTTATTCATACTGTGTTAGACAAATGTAGCCCACATCATCCTAGATTAGGTTTCGTTTATTCCCAGCCCATTGTGTTTATTTAATTCTCCTCTTTTTCCACATGTGGAATATCTCTGTCCCATTACCTCTCAGCAGCAGATGTTCACTGAAACCTGATAACACAGTTGCAGCAAGGAGGGCTGCTACCTCACATGTCACCATTCAAGGCAAAGGCTTGGTTTTCTCCTTATTTAATTTTCTCTTTCTGTGTTAGACACGTAGTAAGAGACTTTTCCTCAAGCAAGCCTCAGAGAAAGCTGGGCTTTTTCTTTTCAGCTAGGAAGGAGTTAAAGGAAAGGCAGCAGCACTGTGCATGGCTGAGGCTTCTACAGGAACCAAACTGACAGAGATTAAATGTCCTGGCACCCTTTTTCTACCAAAGGTGTTTATGCTTCTAACCGAAGCCACACATCCTGGATGAGGGACTTGGTGGTGCGATGGCTGCATTCCTGGCCTGGTTGGTGAGGGATCCATGGGCATCACGGCTCCATCCTCTGGTCCATCTCCCTCCCCTTGAGAAGGTCCCACCTGCTGCAGCATGGAGCTAAGCAAAACCTGCACCCCCTTCCCCAGGGATTTTTCAGCCTTTCTGTGCCTGCAAGGGTGGAGCTAATAAGTGGTTCAGCAAGAAGCTTTGTAAAGTCATGTCCTGCTTCTCCTTCCTCTCCTCCTCCACTGCCCTGTCTTCCCTCCCTTGCAGACTATCCCATCCCACCACTCCTCCTATTAGATTTAACTGTCCATTACAGACCACAACCACTGCTTTCCTTTATTGCTTTGATAAAACTGCTTGATCTCTGATTTCTGTTGCTGATTTTGCTTTGCTCCCAGATGCTGCTTTGGATTAGAAGAGGGGAAAAATGTTGCAAGCAAGAAAGAAGAGAAAGCTGGGTTTGTCACACTTGTGCTGTTCCTAGGCAGTACACAAGCTTCACCTCTAGGGACAATTTTACTAAGATGTTCCAGATTCATTTTTGCTTAGAAGCAAAGTGATTCAAAAAAAGACACATTAAAGCCAGCCTTTTTAATCATTGATGCCCAGGTTTGGCACCTTTCCTCATGGTTTAAAGCAAACAAACAGCCTCTTTGATTTCCCACACAAGCTAAAATGGGCAGGTTTAGAAGCAGTGGATCCAAACTGCCACGCGCTGAAGACCACCCCTACATGTGCAGATCATTTCTGCCGTAGCTCTGCAGTCAGTCCATATCATCGGAACTGCATTTGAGCCCCACCTTGCAGGTGCCACTGCTTGGCTGGAGGAGAGCATTTATTCACCCAGCTTTCTGAGCATTCTTCAACCCATGTTGGTGTCACCTGAAAGCCTGGTAGATCACAGCCAGAAGCAGCAGGGTAGGAGTTTACTGGGCAGTTTGATAAAATCCCAGAATGTCTGACTTCTTCAGCATGAGAAAGGTGCACAGTGGTCCCCAGGGTTCACAAAACTCTTGTCTTCTGCATACATAGGAAAGGGAAACGTGTTTAATGTCTAATCCCATAGTGGGTGATCCTTGCTCTGTGGAGGATGCTTGCTCCAGGACCGACAAGCTTCATGCGAGGCCCGACATTTAAACTAGTCTTGACATTTTGCTCCTCTAAACAAGAACATGGGGTCAACAGAAATCGACCTGAACCTCTAACTCTCTCAGGGAGGTGTTTGCCCTCAGTGCTTAAGGCTGAATTGTTTGTGATGCAGAGAGTGTAGCACGCTCCCCGAGCAGAACAGCTGGTGCTGTAAAAGCATAGAAAGACAGACAGTCCCTGCTCCTGCAGACAACTGGCTCTGAAACAGAGATGTGTAAATGACACCCAGTTTGCGGGACCTAAGCACTGACTTGCTGGTCAGACAGGGCTGTAGGTGACAATAAGATGTTTGTGTCAAGAAGTGCTGAGATGTTGCAACAAGCATCATGTGAGCCAGCTTTGTTTACAAAATGAAGAGTTTCTAGCAAGCTGGCACATACCACGGGTTAGATTTTTATACCTGCATGTGGTTGGGATACCGTCACTCCCACGGACGCTGTGCTGGCCTTCCCCCTCCTGCACTTCCGTTCAATAAGTTCATTTCACCCACTTCTGGTTTAGTCCCACGTGGGAGGACTCAGCAGGCAGACAGAACAGGAAAACCAACATCCCTGGTGGCCTTTTGAAGTTTGGAAGATGCCCCAGATAAACAAATAAGCTGGTCCTGCAGAGGCCAGCTCTCCGGTCAACGAGGCACTAACACAGCTACACAGGAGTCCCTGTGTCCTGCACCTGTTTTCTGATTTATAAAAGATAGTGCGCTCGGCTGGGCTCCTGCTTGCAGCCCTGTGTAGCACACGGTCGCTGGGTACGCTCTTGTGCACCTTGGGAAGACTCCTTCCTCGCCCTGTGCCTCACTGCATCCACCCACGGCAGCGCTGCCCATCGTCACAGAGGCAACACAAGGATAAATAAGATTAAAAAATGTAAATGTTTATGCTGTACACGTTCATCATAGAAATAGGAGGTGGCAAAAGAAGTAATATTAATTTTTTGTTGTTGATGCACATATAAAGTGTAGATGTGACGGCCCCGTTAGGATTCTCACACTGGAGTAAGGCTTCAGTCAGTTACTCGCTAGTGCTTGCCAACCTTATTTTAGAGTGGTCCAAATGGCAACATGCCCATGCCGCTCCGCGTAATCAGCGTAATGGGACACAGCTCTTCCAAAGCACACAGAGACTGGCAAACCCGGGCCATTAGTCTTTCTCCAGGAGGTAAAAAATCAATGGGCAACACAGGTGTCTGCACTACAGCTGTATTGTGCCTGTTACTGATGTTCCATTTGCAAACACTCATGGGCATCACAAGGTTGCTCTTATCTTACTGTGGTGACATTGGCTGGAGCCAATTTCTGTAGTCTTTCTGCGACTTCTTTTCCTCTTTGAGCATCATTCTCTTCTACCTTGCTAACTGTGTGAAGTGTTCATAGCCAAAAGGAGCATTTAAGTACCTAAGACAGAAAATGTAGTGCACCAGAAAAATTGTTTTGGCACCTGTCTTTGGTAGCCAGGTGTCCTACATGCCAGTCTAGCCTGTGATATGCACCGTGAGTGCTATTAAGATGTTACCATTTACCTTTTCCCATCTGTTCTTGTGTTTTATGAGGAATTGCCTGGGCTTCACGCTGAATGAAGAGGATTTTGCAGCACCACAGTAACACTCTCATCCCCAAATGGCAAGCCTAAATTTTGGGAGGTTGTGCCTAAAACCCCTCTTTAAAGGCAGCATTTGGTTTCAGTGGAGTGGTGCTAAAATGTCATGCACTATAATTTGTGTCCCATTTTCCCCAATTACTGATTGCAACTAACTCAGTTTCAAAGATCAGCACCTGCTCCTTCTATCTCCACGGCTAATGCTTAGTGTTTATGGCAGCGTCTTTAGCCCAAGACCCTCAAAATAAAACTCCGCATTATTAGTTTTCCCATTTTTATGCATAAGGAGGCATCCCTCTTATTAGCATCCACTAGGTCAGAGCTCCTGGAGCCCCGATACCTGCATTGGCTGATGTTAGGATCTCTCTCAGCTTGCCTCTGTTAATCGTGCTGGACACGGGCTGTAGCAAAGCCCTGTATGGAATAGATGGGCTCAACCTACAGTATGGGATTACAGGAAGGAAAAGGTCTCAGCTACAGCAAGAAGGTTGCTCAACAACCCTCACCATGATTGTTTTATCTTCAGTGGCCAAGGGTGCAGGAGGTTGTGATCTTTCTTTTCCCAGCTCACAGGAGCACGTGGCAGGACGCAGTTCATTTTATTCATCTGAAAGCCCTCTTCTGCTTCTGCTCTGATGCTAAATGTTCAACCATGTATTTAAAAACCAGGTTGCACCTGAGATGCAGTGAGCTCTGCTGACACCGGCTCCGTGTTTCAGTCAATTCAGTCAATGCTGTTGTTAGTAACTTGGTTGGTCCTTTGCTTCACCATCCAGGACTGTCTGTATTTTTCCTCCCAGCATGAAATTAAAAAAACAATTAGTAGTAAATTATCCACTGGCTGCAGCAGTTGCTTGTAAAACCTAGGCATGCAGATCCTGGAATTCGCTCCTGACTTTATTGCCAGGTTGAGGTTTAAAAAGCTGAATTTCCTGGAAGTTTTCCTTTCCCACGTTCCAAGGACCTACAAGGTGGTACAAAGGGCCAGGCCTGTAAAGGGAGTGAGGACAGGCCTACAGGACATTATTGATGCTGCAGTGAACACAGGCATAAGGGGTTGGACCAGAAAAACTGACAAGGAGTTGCTCTACTCTTCCCACTCTTAACCAAGGGAAGTTCCCATGTGCATCTGTAGACAGGCTCTGACTTCTCCAAAGTAAGCCCTGCCACCGATGACCTGTACTGGCACAAAGCTTGGCAAGAGGGATTTTCTAGGCACAGATTAGGCTGAGGAGCTCTTCGATGGTTTTATCCTTGGCTTCCAAGTACCTATATTACCTCTGGTGTGTATCATGTATATTAATGAATTTATCCTTTATTCTGTGAGTTACAGGAACAGAATTACTATTATTTTTGAAACAGATTATATTGTTTGCTTGACATTCAACAGGGAACTGAACTTTGATCTTCTGCCTTCCAGCTCTGTGCCCAAGTTATAAAACCTGTCTGTCTCCTCTCTCATTATTTTCTGCCCTTTGTAGTAGGTAGAACCCCAGCTGGTAAAGACAGAGCCTAGGTATAACCAAGGCAGGGTCGTCTCCCAAAGAGGTTACGTTCCAAGTTTGTAACAACAGCAAGCAGATGGCTACAGCAGACATATGGGTAGCACAGGGTTCGCTGTTCTTCCTTGTAATGTTTTATTCAGTCCACGTCAATTTTCATCTGATCTGAGCCTTATCCTGAATCTTGGGCACAGTCAATTGTGCTTCCGATTGATTTGCACCAAGCAGGAAAGCTCCTAGCTTACAGGAATCTGTCTGACATGGCAAGGATGTGAGGGGTAACTGTGTGTACCTAAGGACAGGCGGAAAAAAAGAAAATTCCTTGGCTACTCAAGTATTCAGGAAAAGCACATACCTAGGTCTGGAAAAGTCTGAAGTGCTCAGGGGTCTGTGCCTTTCTGGTGTTTTGAGTCAAACCCCATCCCTGAACATGGAAGGCGAAGTGCGTTAGCGCTCTCCCTGTGCCCTGAGAGCACCCCACGAGAGCAATGGGACACGGGACAAAGCATTTTTGTGCTCTCACTCTCCCTGGTTGGTACTTACCATGTCCTTACCACCTCCATACGGGTAGAAAAACCACAACATGCATAAAGTATGTAAAGCTCAGCTCTTCCTCTCTCCGCACCCAGCAAAATAGCATGCAATAATGAAGGCTGATTCTATATTTATCTTTGCAAGAGCCTTGAATCAGAATTAATTCCTATGAGCTGCATTTATTAAGAGAACACTATTTCAGGACGGGGAAACAACGTTTGCAATTATTTAATTAGAAAACCCAGTGCCAGACAGCAGAACAGGATGTGCCCTGGGCTATTGACTGCAGGTTTCACAGCTCCCCATTTGCATTGTGTCCCCTCCTTTAATGTGCCTCCAGACAGACACACTGGAGGGCAGGACCAATGACACACAGCTACAAATGCATCACCATGTGCCTTATTCCCCAGAGAGATGCATTCACTTCCAGCCTCTTGTGTCTTTGGTCATATGTTGTGACTGAATTTTACATGACCTCACTGTCTCTGAGGGAAAAATGAAGGTGTGAAATGGGAGAGGCTATTGCAGCACAAGTCCTGTTCTCTTTAATTGACAAATCAGAAGATTCTCAGATCCTATATTCATTTCTTGGTATTTTTAAATCCCTGAGAGGACTGGGGAAGACTCTGTAGACTCGATTTAAGTTTCTCCAGAGCTCATGAAGCAGCTTGTTCTGGACAAGTTACTAGACCACCTGCAATGCTCAGTGCAAAAGTGACTTTGTGGAATAGCAGGACCTGCTCTTTTGTCAGAACAGCTTGCGTGCCGGAAGGTCAGGGGAAGATCATTGTGCACCCGAGGAAAACGGAGGTGGGTCATGCGTGGTGAAGCACAGGCTGGGACAGCTTTCCCTGCTACGAGTGAGTGGTAGAGAGCAGGCAGATCTTCAGTGCTTTCCTCCCACACTTCTGTTCATCGGTGACTGCAGAGAGGGAAGGTGACCTTTCTCCTACAGCCAACAACTCTTCCTCCCCCAAATCCAAGCCTCCTAGAATTGTCCTGTTGTGCTTTCTTAATTAATCTTCTGGCCTGGTCCATGGCAGAGCTTGGGTATGAAGCCCGCTGTTCCTTCCACAGCCCCACCAGTTAAGGTAGGGTTATCACCATCGTTCATGGGATGCTCCCAGAGGACTGGATTAGTTTTGCCTTGTCTATTTGCAGAGTTATTCCCCATGACAACAGGGCCATGTGAGGAAGAAATAGCAGAACAAGGCAGCCACTGGGCTGTGCTTCATTAAAATTCATTATCAGGATAAAAAGCACCACTTTTCAGCCCCCAAAGCCAGATCTAAACATTTCTATAAATTTAGGAACCTGACGAAAGGCTGCTGTGCAACTTCTCTTCCCATACTTTTTCCTCTTTTATTGCACTAGACGTAAGTGATGTTTTTTGTGAGATGTCTATTTCTGATAAGATCTTGCCAGCCCACCAGGAAACATGCAGTCTTGCACAGCCCTTCTCTTTCATTTTTGAAAGGCAATAAGCGTGATTTACTGCTTTGCCCAAATCTGCAGTGCAACCCTAGTCATTGTCTTCTTCGGCATCATTATTTATCATCATCGCAGTTCCTGCTGAACCTGAGAAAGAGAGCACCATAGTGGATTGCCAGGCAATTGCACAAAGCAGGGGGCATGATGTTGGCAGCAAAAAAAAGGGAAATAAAACAAGAATAATCAAAATAATCACCTGAAGTGATTAGCACAGCTTTTGAGAGAGCTGGCACCAATCACCATCCCCAGAGCTTGTTGCTCAGTGCTTTAAGACAGTTTAATCAGGCAGCTGGAGTTTGTCTTATCAGGTGGAAATCAAAGCCTGCTCTTGGGGGAATGACACTCCAGCTCAGATATTTTAGCGCATTCCTCCTTCTTGTGAGGCTAAGGTGACAGGCATAGGTATGGTGTGAAGATTTATTCTGCACTGACTTTATAGCATCCTCTGTGAAGTGCTGAGATGACAACTTTTCAGCTCACCCCTGGAGATGGGACCAAACCATGCACGTGGTGTTTTCTACCCGCCCTTCACTGCTTAGATATTAAAAATGGATACTCACAGCTGGGAAAAGGGGTTATTTTTAAAGTGCATGAGCACACAGCTTTCTTGGGCTGCTTTGCCCATATCGCTCCATGGCAGATTAATCTGTTCCCCTTCCCAACTGGGCTCCTAGAAATAAAGTACAACAAGCTCCCTGCCAAAACAGGATGATAATTGCTAGCTAAAGCTTGGGTAACGTTTTTCCCATATGCTCTGATCTACTTTTATTCATTTCAGGACTTTTCCCCCCCCTTGCCACACGAGTGTAGGTTTTCTTTCACAGTAATAGCACGGAAGGGTCTCCAGTAGGACCAGATGATAGCAGGGCTGAGGGGCTGCTTGCTTGGTGGGGATGAGGAACACGAGAAATGATGGAGTAACAGGAGAAACCATAACTGGTTTTTTTTTTAATAAAACTTCATTCTAAATCGTAGTTTATTTTTAAAAAGCAGATATTCAGAGTTACCTTTATGTCCTTTTTAATAGTGGCTGTCGAGCGTGTAACTGCATTGAACTGCCCAAATAAGCCTGAATTTTTAGGGTAAAGTCAGCTTGGAAAGATCAGGTGTGGTAAGGAGCAGAAAAGCTGTTGAGCAAAGAGCTACAAGAGGGCTTGTATTCCCAGCAGAATTCTTCAAGATTTTACATTGCATTCTAATTATGCTTCATTACTTACCAGCAAGGCTCGGCACTCTCTTCGCCTATGGCTCCTGCTTGAGCTGGGTGCAGCAGGGCCGGTGGGAAGGAGCACCCAACAGAAACACCACCAGAGGCCACTGTTGTAATTTAGGAAGGTGCTTCGGCGTGAAATAACTGCTGTTAACTCAAGCGCTTGTTAATTTTTTTAATGAAGTATTCAGTAGGCGCAGACTATCAGCCAAGAACAGGGATTTTGTTTGTTTGTGTTTCTTTAGCCCTAAAAGCAGAGTTCGCATAATCAGCTGGAAGAAGGTTAAACAGATTTTGTTGGTTTGATTGTTCGATAAAACCTAAAACCTGAAGAGCCAGTGGTGAGCCGCTTCTGGTCATCCCTAAGGAACAAGGGCTAAGCCAAACAGTAGTGGCAGAGGGCACGTGCCCAGTTGCACACGTGCCAGTGATGGTTTCCTGAGGAAAAGCCAGCTGGTGACACCAGCGCAGGGTGACACCAGCACAGGGTGACACCAGCACGTGTGATGATGGAGCCAAATAGTAGTGGCCGAGGACATGTCCCCAGTTGCACATATGCCGCTGCTCACACTTTCCTAAGGAAAAGCCAGCTGGTGGCACCAGCACATGGTGACGTCATCAGCACACCATGACATCAGCACACGGTGACATCTGCACACCAGCTCATGGGGACAGTGGCACATAGTCACACCAGCATATGCAGGAACACTGACAAGGGCAAAAGCTGCCTGCAAGACTATGAAGAAAGGTGCCGTGGATTTTTCTCTGCTTCAGTTTTGCTGAAGTCAAAGCCAAAGTTGGTATCTTTGGCGTCAGCTTAAGCAGAATTGCCAAAAATAAACTTAAAAAAAAAAAAGAGAACTATTTTACATTATATAGATGTCATGATTCTTTCTCCAGTGTCATTCCTTCTCTCTCATCCCTGCAGGATTTCAACTCCTCCCTTCTGCTAGAGTTGATTTGGAGGGTAAACCCAGCAGAATTGGCCTGGCCAGATTTGCTACCCCTTGATCCCCAGAGCAGAGAAAGAGCAGGTGCTGCATCACCCAGGGCAGCTCTCTCTCCCCAGCCTGTGAAGGGGATGCTAAGGGATTAGGTGAGCTCAGCTGCTTTCTCTCGCAGGGCAAAACATAACGTCGATCTCAGAATAGTCTCCCTCTAGCAAATCGCTCTCCAGGAGCACCTCAAGCCCATTGTCCCATACAGGGGAAAGGGGTCCCACCATGTGGTACCCAGTTATTCTCCCAGCGCTGCCTCAATGCAGGTGATGCTGATTCTGTTAAACAGTTCATCTTCCCTGTTAATAACTCTTCTTTGCTGACTCCAAAAGACTTGTGATTTCCTGCTATTGAATGATAGGTAAATCTCATCCAAGATACCATGTTGCTGAGTCAACTGGCAGCTGGAGATGCCTCCTACACCCATGGCAATGCACAGGTAGGTAACCTCGGTATTTGAATGTCAGCCCTGCAAAAGAAAAGCATCAGCCTTGGCCATGCAGGAAAAACGTCTGAGCTCCAGGAAGCAGCAGTTCGGACTCTGAGATGTCTTTTGTAGACATTCCACTAGAGGGGAACAGAGACCTATAATATTGCCTGGATTTGCACTGAGCACTGAAAAGCCTTCTGCAATCTGGGGGCCACAGTGCCCGCCTGGAGATGCTTCTGTGCCAGCACGATGTGGATGTTTTTCCTTGTCTCCAACACTAAAAAAATCAATCAATTTTATTAATTGCATTTCTCACAAGCAAAGAAGAGCAAAAGCAGTTATTTCTCAGGATCTCCTGAGCACTGACACCTACACCAGGTGAAAAATGAAGCAAATAATGTGGCTTTTGGCAATACTTTTTCTCAGAATGCTATCTCTAAGTTGGCTGTTTGTGATGCACACGCGCAAAAACTAAAGAAATTAGTGTCAAACCATTCACGCTTTACCTTAAGAGCTTCATAAATGAAGTACATGATTTTTTTTTTTTTGCACTTTGTCTAGAAATAATAAAGGTTAATAACGTGATTATTAAGTTATTCATTATGGAGGTATCATTCATTTGCAATAATCTGGAGGCGTTACAGATGAAGATCTCTAATTATGATGCTTTTAGAAGAAACATTCGTAAAAGAAAAATAGAGGGTAGCTTGTAATTCTCTCCATAAAATTAGTTCCTAGATGAAAAAGAAAAGGTCAGAAAATTAGTTGGTGACTTAATTAGTTTACAAAAAAATTGTAAATTTTCTGAAAAACTAATGTTGTAAAGCTTTAATGCATCAAAATCTGCATCTGCAATATGCAGAAATGAAGAAGAAATTTTAAATTTGGCAGTGATTTGATTAGTGTGATGAAAACACTTTGGCTATGAAGAAGACACAACTGCCATTGATTTCTCTTAGGGTCCATTTGAAGTTGAGCGTGTGGCTGAGGAGCGCATCACATTGGACACAACAGACTCAGCCCTGAAAGCTGTCAGGAGAGATCTCCTGCCCAGCTGCATGTGGAGGAAAGCTCAGAAGCATTCTCCTCCAAGTCCTGCAAAAGCCAGTGTCCCTCCTCCAGGTGCTTTTATCGAATCACAGAATGTCCTGAGCTGGAAGGAGCCCCCAGGGATCATCGAATCCAACTGCTGTCCCTGCACAGGACAGCCCACACCGTTTGTCTGAGGGCATTGGCCAAATGCTTCTGGAATATTGTCAGGCTGTGACTGCTTCCCCAGGGAGCTGTTCCAGTGCTCCACCACCCTCTGGGTGAAGAACCTTTTCCTACTGCCCAACCTAATGCTCCCTGGCACATCTTCCTGCAGTTCCCTCGAGTGTTCCTTCCCTATCCTCCACCCCAGCTGCTATCAGAGCTTGACAGTGATGGCTTGATTTTTTCAGCCAGCACAAGGGAAAGGTGTGAAGGCTACACATGCACACATGTAAAACCTCTCTTGCGCACAGAAAGTCTCCGTGCTGTGTTAAGGCACCAATCTCGGAGTAAACCTGGATTTTTCCCTTGCTTTAGCTTACTGCAAAATGTAACGTCCTGTTCAGGAGGGAGGAGACCGGGTGTCCTTGCTGCGTTAGCACAAAAGGGAATTATACCTGCTTGTCTGGAAATAAAAGTTAGACAAAACCCAAAGGCATATTCACTTATGGCCCAGTTGATTTCTTTAGCAAATTGTAAACTTCTTTCCTCCTCTGTGTTACAGGAAATCTCTGTTCCTGGTGGCACAACAGGAGGACTGGAAGCTCTCTGAAAGACCTAAAAGCAAGAACAGGTACAGCCTACAGCTGGACTCAGTTTATGTCTACCATACCAGCGGCACCTGAATCTGAAGTTCTCTCCGTTGGGTGTGTGATAAAGCAGCAGATTTGAATCAAGAGCTTCCCAAACAGCTTCAGAGTGGCAGCCTCATGTCCAGGTTGGAGTTTGAACCTACAACCCAAACCCTTAAATGGCTCTCAACCCAAAGAGCAGGGAGATTCCTAGGCTAGATGAGGTATGGTCCATCTCAGTCCAACCTCAGGTGTCATCTCTAAACTGAACACCAAAGGTCTTCTCCATTTGCTCAGAAAAAGGGTCTACCTCTTCTCCAAAACTAGAAAGCTTTGTTCCTCCCAAAGCACTTAAGAAGCTTAATCTAAACCTCCAGAGATGGAAAATACCCGCAAGTGAACACGGTGAGGATTTCATCTGTGCTACAAACACATCTGAAAACTCTCACAAATATAAAGCCCTGTGGCCATGATCAACTTTTCTGAGGCTGAATTCCCTCCCCGACACCTTTATTGTAATTGTCACAAAGCAATGACTAAAATGACCCATTAGAAGTGACATTTTTTCCTTCCAGTCTATTGAAAATCATCCTCTCCCCACCTCCTGCCAAAACAAGGTGACCTTCCGGATCACCCTGATGGATGAGGACACGGCATGTCTCTTCCCTGACCACGCTGGACAGGGTTGTGTGGGACACTAAAAGTGAGTCACCACAGAATTATGTTTCCCCAGAGGACTGAAAAATAGTTGGACACTAAATCTAAACCTACAGCAGCCAAGAGTTAATGTTTATCTTTTATCAGAGTAATGGGAAAAGTTTGAGCAAGCCGGCTAGATTCAGGGTGAAGTCAAACTCCCAAACTTTCTCTTAAATTAGGCCCGGCGGGGGCGTAAAAGCATCCTTAGGGACCACAGAGCTCTGCAGGAAATTATGCCAGCTCCACCAACTCGTGTTCATTATCAGTGTCGCTCACTCATGTCACCTCCACAATTATTTTAGCACCTGTCACCAGTAACATTCTCCCACCAGCAAATGCTTCCAGCTCGCTCTAATGGGGAGGCTGAAGTTCGAAACAAAAGTTACCTCTGCTCCTACTCCTTCGCACTTGCTGCCTTTTCGCACCCCTGCTGAACAGAAAGCAGCCCCGGGTTCCTGCAGCCCGCCCGCGCCTGGCAGCTGATGCGAGGCACTTCGGAGTGAGGGGGCTTGCACGACTTCCTGCGCTCAACTAAAGGAGTGGAGCTGGGGGAGGTGGGATGGATGGGCAGCGTCAGACTCTGGGAAGCAGACCCAGGGCTGAGCTGGGGTCTGTAAAGCTAATTCTTAAATCTACAAGCTCCAAAGTTTGAGGGAAATAAATGTCAGGCTCCTGCGGAGGTGCTAATGATGTAAGGAGAGGAGAGAGAGGAGGTAAGCAAAGTCTACCCTGTTACAGGGCTGTCACCCAGATCCTGACAGCGGATCAGCTTGTATATGCGTTTACAGCTTTCAGAAGATTTTTTAACGTAGTAGAAGATGGAAGAAAAGACCAATGGCACAAGCACACAGTAACACGGGGTTAAATGGACCCCACAGGTCTCTAATCCCTGCTCAAAGTAGGTGAGAGGACATTGCCCAAGGCTTCACCTGGATGAGTGGCAAATACCTCCAAGGATGGAGCCTCCATAGTTCCTCTGTCCCTGTGCCAGGACGTAACCACTCCTGCTGGGACCATTTTCCTCTTGCATCTACTCTGCAGCTCACTGCAAGCTGTGCCCATTCCCTCCTGCCTGGAAAGGGTCCATCTCACCCAGAAGCCACCGTTCTGCCCCAGCTCTTGCCACCAGCAGTCCCGCCTTTGCCAGCGCAGGCACCATCTCCACACAGTGGCAACTTGCCCCAAACTTCTTCTTGGCCACTTTTGCTCTGAAATCGGAGAGGTTGTGAAAGGTGCTGGCTGCAGCTCGAGGTCAAATGCGAATATGAAAGAGGAGCCACCATCAGAGGCTCCAGGGACGCACTGTGTGCTGGAAGGGGGCAGCTTTTATTGAGTGAGTTACGCTAGAAATAAGCACCAGGCAAAGCACTGAAACGTTGACACGAGCTGTAGCGATGAGAAACGGCAGCGATTAACAAGCTGCAGTACTGTAATCAATCAGTGTTTGCAAGCACTTTGGACACAGAAAGCATCTGCTGAGAACTTTTCACTGTGAACATTTCCTATACAACGTTGACAAATCATACTGATATCTTCACAACAGGGAAAGGGGCCCGTGAGTCCTTCAGCGGAAGGGATGTTCTATTGATGTTTTCTTCATGTAGGCACACCACATCCTTGTCATGGGCTGTGGGATGTCACTCATTCCCGGGCCCGTGGCTTTGTGCCTCTGTGTGCATTAGGGCTGGGGCTCCTACTACGCCTTCAGCTCTCAGCATGCCTTCAGCACACCCAGACCTGCATGGGATGACGGGCAGAGTGCAGGCAGGATGGCTGCAAGGCACATCAGCCCAACGGTACCTCCAGGAACATCAACTGGTGCCACTATTCCTGCTACATCTCTTCCAGCTCCATCACCTCCCTCGCACCCCATTCTTGAGCCAGCAGACAATTTCCCTGGGTTGTCATGAGCAGAGCACACACATCAGAACCTATTATCAAACTTTCTTTCATGCCAAGTTGAGCTGTAACTAGAGTTTCTAGAGAAGACCATGTAGTTTCATGAGAGCATCAGCCAGCCAACAAAAAGCTGCTTGCTTCTGACAAATCTCCATCCTTCTTGTAAACATTTATGGGAGAAAGAGTCCTTGGAGCTGAATTGATTGTCCCAGCTTGTCACCGCCAGCGCAGACATCCCACCTCCTTCCCCAGACACCCTGTACTGAGACAACAGGTGAAAGGCAAATTCACGGAGAAGTTTTTCTTCCCCCCGTTTCCCTTTTCTTTTCCCCCTGTCTCACCCGCCTGCCTTTTATAGCATAACACATGTCAGGGTTCATGTAACAAAAAGAATTTCCAATGTCAGGCAAATAATTTTTCCATCTGTGTTTTTTTTCTCCCCATTTTATATTTTTTAACGGAAGTGGCATCTGCGAGGTGCTGGCTGTAACCGATACGTCCAGGAGTTGTGCAGTTCATGACCAGCAGCCTGCTGTCAGCGTGCCATTTTTGGCTGCTCCAGCTGTTGTTATGGAGAGGGCACACATCAGTTCAGCTGACAGCTGCAGGCTCGCAGAGAAAATGAAAGTTGTTTTTTCCTGTTCAGCAGTTGTCTTATCCTTCCCAGCACACCCCGATGGGGTTTTCTAGTAACAGGCTAAGGTCAGAAATCATGAAAAATATGCACAAGTGTCTTCTTGATCTGAGTCAGGTCTTGCATTTCATAGAATCAGAGAATCGTAGAACCACTGAGGTTGGAAAAGACCTCTAAGCTCATTGAGTCCAAACATCAGCCCGACACCACCACGCCTACTAAACCATGTCCCAAAGTGCCACATCTATGTAGTTTTTGAACATATCCAGGTACAGTGACTCCACCACTGCCCTGGGCAGCCTCTGCCAGTGCTTCACCACTCTATCAGTAAAGAAATTTTCCCTAATATTCAATCTCACCCTCCCCTGGTGCAGCTTGAGGCCATTTCCTCTCATCCTATCCCTTGTTACTGGGGAGAAGAGCCCAGCACCCACCTGACTACAACCCCTTTTCAGGGAGCTGCAGACAGTCATGAGGTCTCCCCTCAGCCTCCTCTTCTCCAGACAAAATGACCTCAGTTCCCTCAGCATAAGACTCATTCTACAGACCCTTCACCAGCTTCGTTTCCTCCTGTCCATTTTCAGAGCAATGCAGCCCCAAAGGCGGTTGTGTACAAGCCTGGTTTTCCTGCTTGGGAAGGTAAATGGGCTTTTGCCCATTGACAAATCTCTACAGAGGACAGATGGCACAGGGGCTGGTCGCCTGCCCACGTGAGCCACTGCTTGCTGAAGGGAATGAAAGGCTTTGTCAGACCTCAAGCAACATGTGTGTGCTATTAAAGGCATGTTAATGAAGATAAATCTTTGGGTATGTACTGAAACCCTACCTGCACAATATAACAGCAACAGCAGCCGTAGTCTGACAACCCTTCTGCTTCCACTGCCCTAATGCAACCAGATCTTATAATCTAGCTGGCTGGGATGTTATTATCCCTCACGACTCAGGATCAGAGATGTCAGGATCTCAACCCAGAGCCCGGTGCAAGAGGTGGGGGTGACAGCATCCTGCATCCATGCATCCCCCCCCCGTGCTGCTATCGCAGCTCTGCCCTCGGTGCAAGCACCCCTGGTGCCACCCTGGTTACACAACCCCAAGCCCTGACAGCAGGTCCTTCGCCTTCGAAGGAGGGCCTGATTTCTTGTTAAATGTCTTGTGGAGGTGGAAACGCTCTTTCCTTTGCTTTCCTGCCCACACTCCTCCTGTGAGATCCCACACAAGTGGCAATCAAAGCTAGGAAGCCAGCCTGACTTCCCAAGCGTTTCTCACTGCTTTCTTGCCCGTGGGGGGAACGCGGCAGGGAGGGCGCACAGGGGAATTTGCAGCTCTCCGTGCCCTCCTCTGCACCGCTCTGAGGTGTCCAGGGACTTGCACCTACAATGGGAATGGCAGATTTGTGGCATCACTTACCACATACTGGTTTTGAATCTGCAACACGGAGGTAGGAGGAATATCTCTCCCTAGCAGAGTATCATAAGGCAAAAATCAAGTATGTTTGTTTATCTTTCCAATAAAGGCATCATGGGAAGGATCATTTCCTACACGCTAAAATACAGACTGTATCGCACCGAGAAAACTGAAGGAAATACTGCTCATCTATTCCTCCTTAACTGCCAAAGCATTTTCAAGCATCCTTCTTTTATTAAATGCCACATGAGGCCTTTTTTTTCTAATACTACATGAAAGAAAGGTACTTTATTAGGTAAATATAATGAAATAACCATGTGTTGTTTCTCACTTCATGGCAAATGTTTCTACTTCCTGACGGTATTGATTCCAGATAGAAAAATGCTGCTTTATCCCCATACCACTTACCTTTCACACAATCTGTTAAACTCAGTCTGAGAGCTGTGCAAAATTTCCTTTTCCATCAAGTCTCTCCCGTGTTTTTTTTTTAGTATAACACTTGTGGAGTCAAAAGCTATCACTCAAATATCCAATGCATTTTTCATTTTCATTTTTCTGTGCCCAACCATTTGCACACGCGTGAAAAGAGAATTTTCAACTTAAGCTGTGGGAAGTAAATGGCAAAGTACATTTGATGGTAACTTTATTCTAAATTTGCAAGATGCTGGCGGTAACTATGCATCACCCAACAAAGGACTGAACGCACTTATGAAAAGATGGAAACCATAAAAACTGTAAGTGTGGAGTGCTTGCGAAGGGCTCTTCTTGCAGACCGAAATAGTGAGAGGTTGTGGCTCAGTGAATACCCTGGGTGAGCAGAAGAGATGAGATTTCCTCTCTAGAGACTGTTTGAATTCCTTACTTGAAATTACCACATCCATGCCACTTTTACTGAACGACACTATTTTGGGGGTACGTCCTGTCAAAACCACATTAACAATTACCCATGGAAACTGTGACGATTGTGTTGCTGATGGAAATGAAGCTTAACATTAAAACTTTTCTTAAATTTATTGAAAAAAGTGAATTTAAGATGGTGGGGGATTTTATTTTCCTTCAGAAAGCACAATTCTCCTATGGACTTGCACAAATCCGATGAAGCCATCGGGAAGGAAATCTTGCAATGGTGAAATCAGGTGCCTTCCCCAGGGAATCTCAGTGCTTTGTGGTGATTTCTGACAAGTCAAAAGGGCCAAGATCTTTTTTTTTGAGGCACACCATGGAAGGAAACATTTGGGATGGCTCTGCACGTTCACATAGTCCAAAGTCCTTGGGAAAACAAGTGTGTGCCAAATACTTCCAAACCTTCCAAATTCAGAGCATAACCCAGATGAGCTTGAACTTGGGAGGTCTCCTTGGTGCTGCTGCACCTGTGTACAGCAGGGAAGTGATGGACTACGGGAAGGACTTAACCTTCTCTCTTTGACCTCTGGTGCACGGTGATGCTTTGCAGAGCCAGGTGCAGGCATCTTCCCAGTTACAGTAAGAGTTAGCCACAGCCCTCTGCTGCAATCTGAAATCTCAGACTTCTCATGTCTGCTATTGCGTGGGGAGACCCAGAGAAAGCTCCAGTTGAAGTCGATGATGACCTAGAACACAAAAAGAGGTGGAAAACCAGCTGTTACCCCTCTCTGTCCTGGACAGCACGGCCCCAGGCTGCAAGGCCACCTCCTGCGGGTGAAGGCAAGGTCAAAATGTCAAAGAAGGTAGCTACTCTGGGTGACAGGGGGACAAAACAGCCCTGACACATTAATCACCTCCCTCCCTTGTCCCAGCTCCCATCTGACCAGGAACAGCAAGTTTATCTGCTCTTCCCAGTTGACCACCTATCACAGCGGTTCTGGGTCTCCTTCCTGATCTGCAGGATCAGTTGGCAAACTCCAGGCATGGAAGCAAGACTGAAAAGAGCCAGGTCACTCTGGGAAAGGTCTGAGGACCCTGGTGTCACTGCACAGAATATCTCCCATACCTCACACAGAATCATGGAATCATAGAATGGGTTGTGTTGGGAGAGGCCTTTAGCCCATCCAGTTCCACCCCCTGCCATGGGCAGGGACACCTCCCACTGGATCAGGGGGCTCAAAGCCCCATCCAGCCTGGCCTTGAACACCTCCAGGGATGGGGCAGCCACCACTTCTCTGGGCAACCTGTGCCAGGGCCTCCCCAATACCCTTAGGGTTTTGCTCAAGCTCTTGTGTTCGCTGCCCGGCACAAGGAGACCAGCCACCCCTGCCTCTGAGTGGAGTGGTTCTCCACCACAGCCAGTCTCGGTGATGCCATTTATTTTGGACACCCCTCCGCCTTTCTTGACAACTACTGCTCATGCGTGCAACCAGACATGCTCTGATCCGTACCCTGTGCTACATGACATAATCCCGTATCAGTTACCACTTATTTCCTCCTTTTTGTCCCTTCTAGCCTCGTTCAGACACATATAAATTCTTCGCCTCCTACATCAAACGCGTTGTGACCCACTTCCTCCAGACACTGACTGGGGAAAACTTGGCACCAAGAGCCCACTGCGTATGAGATGATTTTTTGTTGTTGTTTTAAGTGGTTTTAAGCTGTTGATTTATTTAAGGCTCCACATCTTCTCAGCATCACCAAACATCTGATGATTTTATTTCGATTGCCTGGTTATTCATGGCCAGCCTGCTTTTCCACTCACCCAAGCCTCTCTCAGTTATGAAAAAAATGAAATGGTGGATGTTTATTTTATCTCTTCTCCCCAGAGAAGGAGTTTAATAATTTAACAGCAGATATGAAACTGCTCCGCGAGGAGTAATTTGTTTTAGGGGGGAAAAAATGAGACGATTTTTTTTTCTCTCGCTCCCAGATCCCCATATATAAAGGTAGGGTTTGCTTTGGATCATATTCACTCTCTGAAGACTTGGTTTTGCTATTAAAATCTTTATTTCACTACAGATTATTCTACCATTCCTTTGTCTCTCTGCTATTAGTCTGCTTTTGGTATGCAGCTGTCACCATAGCTTTTAGTAACCTGCTTTCTATTGGTTCCCAGAAATGGTTTATATCCCCTTAGAACAAGCCAATAAAGGATTTCAGGTGCTTTTTAACCTGCCAAATGCAACTCATCAAGACATGCATGGAAAGGAAGGGCAGGAAGCAACAGATTTTTTGTCAAAACTTATTTACTATCCCCGTATTTTGAGTTTATTACTAGCTTGGTCTCTTCAATAATTTTTTTCCCTTATGAAACAGCACCTTTATGCTTGTAGTGACCAACGCAGGGATGGACAAGCTTAGGGTCACCAAGCGAAGGATACCTGTGCCTGCTGCCCATGTGCATCCAGAAAATGAGCCCTGTAGTCCCTTCCAAGGCAACTGTGAGAGCGGGGCTCAATAAACTGCATTTCTAGGCTGAGGACTGTCAAAGGCCCTTATACATATTTCTCAGAAATTTCAGAGGTTTAATGGCCTCTGAAATCACCAAGATCTTCCAAAGATCAATTCTCAGAAGACCTGTAAGGGCTCGGGATCTTGCCAGCCTTGGCGTCTCTGTCAAAGGGGGCTGAAGTTGACTGAATTATTGCAAGGAAAGCAGACAGACGGGCGCATTCACGGCAGCCACACAGGGCTCTTTTCACCAACCTGGGCAAAAAAAAAAAATCCAGACCCTGCAAGTCCACACTCTGCTTCACCCCAGGATCCTGAGCCCAGGCCTCATATGTGGGTCCCTTGTTCCAAAATGTGGGACACCCCTCTGCAAGGACACCCCACGGATCCCCATGAGCCGCTCAAATCATCCTGGTGGGAACAGCAGGATTAAATAAATAGCAGGTTCTGTAACTGCTAACTCCTAAATAATATCACTTTGGGCAAAGCTGTTTTGCATTCTGACCAAATTGAAATTCTTCTTTAGAGCAGAGGGTTGGATATAGATTTTTTTTTTAATTTTCTCCTTTTTTTAATAGTTCTTGTGGGTTCCCCCCCTCAGTCATTTTTAATCCATGGCACATAATAATATGAAGCTAAGGACACTGTTCTGATAATTCCTTGAGCAGCCCTAGCGAAACACTATCCAGATGTGTTGCTGTTTTTCTGCAGGGGGAATGCATTGTGCATGTCAAAGAAAAAAA
Source organism: Neomorphus geoffroyi (assembly GCA_033558235.1). NCBI lineage: Eukaryota > Metazoa > Chordata > Aves > Cuculiformes > Neomorphidae > Neomorphus > Neomorphus geoffroyi. The sequence goes on from JAUMJM010000038.1 coordinate 1,932,937, forward strand.
ATAAAGGGCAATTTTCCCCTCTGCTTGGCCTTCAGTTCTAAATGAAGTGAGGAACGGCACCATTTGGGGGCCAGAAGATGAAAACCAGCACACCCAGCCTTTCCAGTAACCTAATGAGGAAGGATCCAGAAGAGTTTGTTTGAGGAAGAAAAAGCAGCAGAGGGAGAAAAAGAAGGAAAAAATCCCAACCAACCATCCAGGCTTAGGAATCAGGAGCAGAAATACGAGCCTTGTTCCTTGTAAGCTTGGATAATCTAAGTCAAAACCCACATGAATCAATTCAAGCTGAGCCCAGACTGCTGTTCTGTACACGCATGTACACACACACACACACACACACACTGCACTCCACTCTCTTTTATAACATTTTAGTGGCTGCTGCTTTGTTGGAAGCTGTTGGGAAACACATTTGCTCTGTTCCCACTCACAAGGAGGGCTGAAAATGTTTGGATTTTATAATAATTGGACTTTCACACCCGGAGTGTTTTCAAAGCACTGCATGAGCATTATCTAATAATCCTCAAGGCAGCTCATTGAGGTAGGTAAAAGTCAGCATCATTATCCTCATTTTACAAACAGGGGCAAAACCGAGGCAGGGGTGATATATGCCTTGCCCAAGGCCACACAACACGTCGATGGCAGAGATGGGATTAGTGCTAAGGAGCTGCTGGCTCCCAGCCCGGGATCAGGGCTCTGTCCACTGGCCCCCGGCTTCCCCTGGGATGGAAATGCCTTTGCGCGTGAGCGAAAGAGGGGAGAAAGGGAGGGGAGGGCAAGATGTGCAGGAAATACGCACAGTAATGAGTAACACTGGGGTGTTTTTGCACCAAAAGGACGGGCTCGGAGAGCTCAGTGGTGTTTCAGATATCCTGTCCTGCAGGCAGAGCTGATGCTGATGCTCAGCTGGAGGGAATGAGCTTTTCCAAAGCAGAGATTGGTGCTGTTCTGACTGACCTCCTTCAGATAAAGCTGAGTTGAACTCGGAAAGGGAGTGAGCAGCAGGTCTCTGCTAACAGGGCTCCTCTGGACAGAGATGGATGAGGGAGCGCTGACCTCGGCAGCTCTGCTGGCAGGGGAGCAGTGACAAGCAGCTGGTAGTTGCAACTCCCTCCCCCGAAACAGCTGGATCTGAGGGAGGACATCTGGACGCAGTCTGGGTGGTTTGCGAGAAACAACGTCCACTGAGTCACCAAAGAGAGTGAACCTGGGTCTTCGGGATGCGGAACACGAGACACCCTGCACTCGCTACAGGGATGGGGCTGCAGGGCAGTTGTGGAGATGGACTGGGCCTCCCACAGTGCAGACGTGGGAGGAACAAGTGCCTTAGGGGGTTATGCACTTCGAATCCTGCCCCAGTGTCCGGGAACCGTGGCAGATCAGAGCTGCATGTGAACCATTAAAATCCTATAAATCCAAGGGTGCACACAGAGGCTTCGCATCCTACAAACACACCAGGGCCAAGCAGCTAAACAGCAAAGTAGCAGGTGGAGGAAAACTATTAAATGTCTCCTAACCTCCCCTACACCGCCAGTCCTGGCTTGGCTAATCCACCCGCGGCTTCTGAATCTCCTAGAGGGCTTTTTTTCCCAAGCAGAGATGGGCCTGTCAAACCCACATCACACTGCCAGCCATGACTGTACCCAGAACATCATGGGTGATGGGGCCCTCCAGCAAAGCACCCAAGGGCCCCAGCTGCAGTTTTCCAGCCCCTCTCTCTGCCTTTCAGCAGCAGGTGAAGGTGGAGATCCACACAAGGTAGCGTGACCACCTGTCTGGTTTGAACCCCTATGCCAAGCAGTGCTGCATTTAGCCAGTTCACTTCCATTGAGCTTTCCCTACTTCACAGCTTCTGCCTGACTTTTGAGTGATATCACAACACATCGCTCTGGGAAAGTCTTCTGTAAGATCGGACCCCAGAAAATCCGATTAGTGACCGCCTCAGCAGATGTTTCATCGAGGAGGTAAAATTGTCAGAGCTTGCACCTTCTTAGACATCAAAGCCTCAGAAGAGCAAGAGGTCACCATAGGAAACCAAGTTTCACTAGTTCTCATGCTCAAGGTTTTTTCTTACCAAGATCATAGAAATTACCCTTGGGGTGTCCTTCTCTGCACTAGGAGGAACACAAAGAGGATGAAGTTCAGCTCTGTTTCCTCCCGTATTTTACTACCTGCAAAGTGGTTACATGGTTTGCATCAAATTTCTGTGTTTGCTCTGCAAGAAACCAAAAGTTCCCTGTTTTGAGGCGCCTTTTGCCTTTGATCCCAGGTGACAGCATGTGCATGACCAACCTTTTGCCAGCCAGGTTCCAAACCCAAGAGACACATCGGGATGCTTTCAAGGCTCAACTTGACAAGGTGCTGGGCCATCTCATTTAAACTATATATCACCAAAAAAGGTTGGACGAGACCAGCTCATCCCTGAGGTCCCTTCTGACACGGCATTCTATGATTCTGAAGTCAGGCACAGGACCGTAAAACCAGATCCATCACCCTCTCAAAAACTGGCGTCAGAGCCCACCCTTAGGGCAGGTATTTATGAACTACTAGTGCAGGTGAAGCTGTGCTCGTTTGGTGCCCACCACGCGAGGTGCCTGCATTCGGCCAGTGCACCGTGCGGCTCCTCAGAGTCGGAGTCCCTTCTCTTGCCTTCTGCTGGAAGTTCATCTCAGTTCATAACAGCGGTGTTTTACCTTTGTTCTGCTTCCCTACGCGTAAGCCTGTGGCCTGAAGGGAGAAACACTGCTTGAATGTGCAGGAAACCTGGGCTAGATTCCCGTTTTCTTACTCCTTCAGCTACTTAAAAAGGAAAAGGAGTGGGGTTTTCCAGCCACATGCGTGTCACATTCATGCGTTTCGTTAATGCAGCATCACGGGGAACTTGCTCTCTAAGCTTCATTACCTTTTGTCTCCAGTTCCAGGAACAGAGCGGGCGGCTGACAGACCGTGGTATGCAACGCTTACCCCTTGAAAAACCTCTAAAGAATTTAAATGTTGCACAGGCGTTTTAAGCAACCCCAGCTGCCAATTCCACATGAGACAACCTTAAGACAAATGGATATTTGTAATCATCCAGGTGCTGTCTGAGGAAAGAACCACCATTCAGGTAGGCAGCTTATTAAATTTACCCTGGGTGATTGCGCTACGGGGTTCGCCCATGTCTGTCCACACTTTCTTCCAGTGCCACTTCTGCTGTGCTCAACACTGCAATTAGCTTGATTTATATTAAACGTTACTGCTGCCTTTCCCTGTGTTTCCATCTTTGGGAAGCCTGGAGAACTTTGACAGGAATAAACCATAGCTAACAGGAACGGAAAATGGTCCAGGGACTGGGAATCTGGGCTCTGCTCCTTGTGATGACACAGACCCCATCAGGAGGAGCAGACAGCCTAAATAAATGAGAAAAAAAAATGAACTGGCTTGAAAAAACCCACAGCAGATGCCTGTGGGTGAGCCCAGCTCCTGAAAAGAGAAGGGAGTGACCCTCTCCTGTTGCCCTCCTGGCAACACAGCACTTGGAGCAAAACTTCAAGCAGGTAGAAATCACCTGGCATGGAGATTTCATGGCAAACCCATCTCTCAGGCAAAAAGTTTGCTGTGTGGGGTGAATCTTTCTGAAGTGGGATTTGCTGCTGGGAAGAGGGCCAGCCCTGAACTGCCAGAGCCCCCAGGGCTCACTTAACCCCCGCCTGGCACCCTGGGTGCAGAGCCCACACTGCTGCTTGCCTTTGATATGGCCTCGCGCCCCTCAAACAGCACACGAGGGCATCAAACAAAAGCTCCCAAGCCTGCAGTGCTCAGCCCTGCCTGCCTCTGCCTGCTCCACCAGCACCAGAGCCCGCATACCACGCTCCTCCATCCTCGCTGGGCAAGCATTTTGCCAAGACCAATGGGCAGATTTTGGTACAGAGCATCTCCCTGCCCTTGCAAGGTCCACTTGCTGCTGGTGGGAGGCTGTTTGTGGAAACCGAGTGCATCAGGAGTAGCAGAACAAATTGAATCCACTTAAAAGAGTTACAGGCTGGTAGAAACGGGTGCCACTGTCACCCAGCTGCAGCCATGACCTCATTTAACCACACTTGGCCTCCTCTAGGCTGACACCTCATGGCACTTCTCCCACACATGCTTGCGCTCAACTAAACCGGCCAAGGGATCAAGTAAATTTACTGCAGCCAAACGAGCAAGAGATGAGAAAAAGGTCTTGTGTTTTATGCCTGCAGCAGGACTGAAGGGGATGCAGGAGTCATTGCTCTTGTGTTCGGAGCTTGCGTCTATCGTGGACGAGCTGGGGAGGGTGGCATCGACCCTGGTGGACAGGACAGCCTGAGAGGCTTGGGTTGCTCTTCTTGCCCTAATCCACACTGGATCAGCTGATTTCATTTCTAATTTCCTCACACATGTGCTCAAGCACAGCTGTGGAACATGAGCCGAGTCTGCAGAGGAAATCCTGAGATTTACACAGGCCCCAGTGGATTATAAAAACCTGGAAACCGGACAGATAACACTCATGTAACAGACTCGAAACATGCTGAGGAGAAAAAAAATCACAATAGATTAAAACCTGCTGTTCTCTGCAAAATGTAAAAGTGTCTTTTCCAACACTTTGAACTACTGTGTTAAAACTTCGTAGGTAGCTATCGTTTCAAAGGTGTAATCTTCAGGAGGATTTCTCTTTTTTTTTCAAATGGATTTGCAAAGTCGCAATAAAAGAGTTCTTAAAAGGGCTTGACCTGGAGGGCTGCAAGCTTTTTGCCTGGAGAGATTCATTTCTAAAGTGTGTGCAGCTTCCAGAGCTTCTGAGAACTTCCAAAAGCTGGGCTGGCTGATGATGTGAAACGTACAAGGTAGTGGGAGTAAGAAGTAAACATTTCTTGTTGGGAGTCATTATGTTTTCTGTCCCAGTGGAACCAATTGGACACTGTGTGGGTTTCTGACAGGGGACACATAAGGCTTTTTCCCCAGCTTCTCCCTGCCTGCAGAAAGGGTTTGGCTTTACACCAGCCTGGGAGACAACCTAGCTAGAAAAATCATAGGTTGGATGCTCAGCTGATTTTGCAGTGTGAATTCGGCCGGCAACATTACCTATATCTTGTGGTTTTGTAGCCTATTGTCTCTAGGAGTGTTTTTATCCTCTGCAATGCAATAATGGCCATAGCCACCATTTTCTTTACTAAAATGAAGTTTAATTCTTCCTCACAAGAGAAGGAGGAGTAGCTGGCGCTGGTCTCTTCTCTCTGGTGACCAATGATAGGATCCGAGGGAATGGCAGGAAGATGTGCCAGGGGAGGGTTAGGTTGGACACTGAGGAGAGGTTCTTCATCCAGAGGGTGGTGGAGCACTGGAACAGCTTCCCAGGGAAGCAGTCACAGCCTGACAACATTCCAGAAGCGTTTGGCCAACGCCCTCAGCCACACAGTGTGAATGTTGGAGTTGTCCTATGTAGGGACAAGAGTTGGACTCAATGATCCTTGTGGGTGCCTTCCAACCCAGGACAGTCTATGATTCTGTGAAATGTCTTTGTCCTGATTCATAGTTTCATCTGTTCTGGACCCATTGCCCCTCTGTCTCTGTGTTTGCTCTTAGACCTTTTTAATAACTTAACGATGGGTCTGGAAGGAGTGGCCTCTGTCCTGGAGAAACATTTTCATATTCTCCAAATCAGTAGTGCATGAAGGGATTTTTCCGTGCATTTTCTGTTTGGCTACTGGCTCAGCGTTGCCATTTTTGTGTTCATTGAGGCTTCCAGCTGCATCAGTGGATCAAAACCAGGCACAAGGTCAGATCGTTTTTTCTTAAGCTGTCAAATGTGATTTATTGCTTTTCTCAGGATCAATGACTTAAGAATTTGGGTTGCCAAGCTGTGCTGGGTCATGTCCATCCAGGGCGACTAACAGGGCCAGAACCTCTGATTTTGAGGCCCCTTCTTCCCCCAGGACTTTGTGTGAATCTCAGTTCCATTTTATCTTGGACATCAAAAGAATTCTGAGGAGGGGTCAGATAAAAGTCTGAGGGGTTTTCTCCCTCTTTTCTGTGAAGAGTAAACCAGGATGGTTTGGGGTTTGCGAAAGAAAAACCAGGTTGACTTGGATCTCAGATCTATTTTATCTCAGTCACCAATCTCTCATTTGAATTTGGGGTTTCCAAACCAAAACCCAGCTAAGACTTTGTAAAAAAACAATCCTGAAATCCAGCCTCCTCCACACATTCCAGGCGGTTGCCGAGAAGAATTCTCCTCCAAGTTCATTTTAATCAAACTGCGACAAGGAGAAACCTCAGCTGACACCCACCTCCCCCCAGAAGGAGCAAATCCCATCCTGAGAGGGGCAGAAAGAAGAAAAGACAAAGGCAGACAAGACCTGACTTGGTGTCTGAACCACCAATATGCTCCAAGCTGGAGCTATTTAAATGCAAAGCAAGAACTCCAAGCACCCCACGACCTTTAGCATGGCTTGAGACACTGTGAAATGATGCTGCAAGCGTCATATGACAAGACAGAAGGAACATGCTGAGATTCGCCTGGCCTGCAGAAGCTGGGGTAGCCAAGGGAATAGAGCGGTTTGCGCCTTTGTGCCTTACGAGATGACAGAGGAGGTGTGGAGGTGCAGAGTGTTTTGCCTTGAAAGACGATCATCTGAAGGACATGGTAGCGTTGTCCTCAAAACCAAATCCACTTCTATCACAGATGAGGTTAATATATTAGAATGTACAAAACTGGGGCACGAAGGGGAAGGCGCAGGTTTAAAAGCTGGGGTAGCAGAATGTCTATTTTGAGCTGTTTTCTCAATATCCAGCAAGAATCAGGTCTTAGCAGATGGTCAGAGACAGAAAGAAGGAAATTAGTCTATGCAGGTCATTTTTTCCACCAGTAACGTGATCCCACCAAAAAAATGTAATTTCTGTCCTCTCCCCCAAGATTCTGTGCCTCTCCTATTGGATCCAAGTCTTCAAAAAAATTGCTTCCCATTTAAACAATGGTTTTCCTCAGCTCTAAGTTGAAACCCTTTCTATCATGATTTCCAAGGTATCTGTTCTGCTCTGAGCATCAGCTATCATTCCCAAGGGTTTTGTGACATGAAATTGTGGCTTTTGACCGATAATTGAAGCTTCTTGCGTGTTTGCTTTTGCATTTTGCAGTTCTCTCACTTCAATAAGTAACAAGTAGCCAATTGAAAAACTGCCCTTTCCATCCAGCTACAAGATGTTTGCAAAATTATTTTCGTTTGGTAGCCTCTATAGCATTTATTTGGTACATGGCACAGGCCAAATGGAATGGGAAAGTAGAATGTGTCAGAATCTGCAGCAGTGGCTTTGACATTCCGTTCAGCCTTTCCAAATTACACTGTGAAAAACCCAGAGATCCTGTGATGGCACAGAAAGAAAAATCAGTGCAAAATCGGGCACAAAGAGGGCTCCCTCATGTCCTACATGAGTCCACAGGGAGGGCTATGCAAACCATTCCTTTAATTGTCTCTTCGTGGTATAGGCAGGAATGCCCAGCTCTTGAGCTTGCACTGACACCTGTGTCCTCCCACGTATCCCGCTTGCTCGTGCTCACCCCAATATTTGTTCTGCTCGGGGCACATCGCAGGGGACAACACGCTGCTCCACAGAGACACTATTTATGCCAGCAGAGACCCATAAAACCCAAATCTCACCCACGCTTGCATGCACATCCAAGAAAGGGAACTGTCCCTGGATGAGCACAGTCACCCTCTGCACCACCGACACTCCAAGCACGCTCGCCACACGCCAACGCGCACGGTGCCGAGCTGCATCTGACGCGCTGCGCTTTCACATCTCTCCGAAGAGGATTGCAATGCACTCTAATGACCCTCTGGAAAGCCAAAGGCCCAGACTTGGGGATTTTATTGGACCATTAACTTGGACAATGAAATTCTTCAGGGAGGATATTTCTCGAGACAGACAGTTTCGTCAAGCAATTTTTTCCATCTGACCCTGGGCCCCGAAAGTAACGACAGCCTGAACACAGAAATGCTGTTTGCTGATTGGTACCACAATCCGTGAAAGTCAACCATGGGCCTGGTGAATTTTCCTCTTTAATTAGGTGTGAAAAGTCAACGGAGCTGTGTGGCTCTCACAGGGGAACCATAGGGAGGCCGTTCCATGGACAACCCCTTTCCACCCTACTGCCTGCAGACCTCAGCCCTGTACAATCACCCTTTGAAAGCCAGGCCATGGTTACAGCCCCAGCTTTCCTTTCACTGATGGCAAACCAGGGAGAGCCTGGAAATCCTGTAACCCCTCGAGAGCCAAACAGTGCCTGGCTACATCCATTCCTCAATTGGTTTCTCTGCTGAGAGAACTTAACCACCAAAATGACTTGTAGGCCGTTTTCACTTTGCATTTCAATGCCTCTTTGCTATCTGAAAATTGGAAATCACTGTGTGTGCAGAGTGAAATTTGTTCCGCAGTGCTCATGATGCAGCTGAGAGGATCATGATCATGTACTGTAACAGCATAGGAAACAGAGGCACTGGGTTATTCATCATTTCTGGGTTTCCGAAGGGCTGAAATCCTATTTAAATGCCAGAATTTGGATGCTGTGGGTGCTGCTCTCCAAATGAAGTGGCACAGCGCCGCGTGCCACCACCTCCAGAGCTGAAGCCATACCACAGGAGAAAATATTTTCACTGGTGTGTATTGTTAAGAGTTACAGGTGAAAGTGACCTGCACATGGGCTTTCTTGGGCATTTCCAGTGTACCCCAGCATTTACACAGCTGAGTTTGAGACTGTGTGAGTCCCAGCTCACCTAATAGCAGGAGCCCCGGAGCAGGGAGTTCTTAATCTCGAAGAAAAGGGCAATCTGTGGGGATTTAGGGCATATCAAAGTGATTGCACCAAAATCACTTTTGGCAAGTCAGTGGTACAGCTGGGAACGGATCTGACTTCTTCGCTCATCAATCTGCTCCCCAGCATCGGCTCAGGTTTTTCGACATTCACTATTTCGTTGTAAATTGCAGCCTTGCAACAACTTCAGGTTGCACCACTGGTAAGAATGAGGTGAAGTAAAAACTCCTGAAGAGGAGGAAGGAAGAAGAATGGAAGAAAGAGCCCTTTTATTTACCAGCAAGAGAAAGGATGAGGCAGAGAGGGCTAACTGCCCACCCTCATCTGATGCACTGCAAAGGAAAGGCTCTCATCCGGTCCTGGATGGGTGAAAGGAGCAGAGAGGAACAGGGATGAGAAGAGCAAAGCAGAGGGGTTTTTATCACTCACAAAACCTGTCTTGTTCTGTGGGTTTGTGCAGCACCCAGCACAACAGTTTCCTAGCCAGAACTCTAATTAGCTGTGACTGTACAAGAAAAGTGGGGAAAGAAAGAGAGAAATTAGGTCACTGACACCAGATAGTTTAAGTCCATGCAAGGCTTAACCACCAGTAAGAGATCTGCTGACTGGTTTTGGCAGTTGTCTTCAGATACAAACCTCAAATCTTATGAGACTTCAGGTCTTTAACTATGTAAGTCTTCATGGAGAGTCACTCTCGCTCTACCAAGCGGTCTGTTAGGCAGGCACTTTTATCAGCAATATTAAAATACAGTTAAGATATTACAGTTTCTTGTTAAGACCAGACACCCTCACCTCCACACAGAAAAATATGTGATTGCAGGAGTTATAACCTTCCGCGTGTATCTGATGTTTCAGTTTAAGTGGCTTCTGCTGCACCAGTGGGGAGAAAGAGTAAGCCAACAACAAAACACAAGTGACCTCATAAATCTAAAGAAAACTGAAACTTGGGAGGATTTTACATGGCTGAATGCAAAATAATGCAGTGTGTGCAGTAATTGAAACCTTGCATTGCAGTCAGACCAGGGAGATATTTGGTAGTGCCTTCAAAGCCATGTCTGAGAGCGTGTCTGCGTGGCACGGTTCTGGTGGCATGCGGATACTGCTCAGTTTTGCTGTAACTCAGCCAAAGTGAGGACAGGAATAGGGATAACTGTGCTGCTCTGGTATCTGCGTGACTCTGCTTACCTCACCAGCGCAGCTGAACAGCTGCTGCTGCCGGAGCACACACAGTTATTGCCACTGTCCTTAGCAGCAGCAGCGCTCTTGTTCCTATGCAAACGTACCTTATGCAACATAAGCCAATACTGCCCCAAGCAACACGTGATACGGGGACCTGATGGGTAAAGCAGAAGAAGCAACACTAGAAGGGGCCCTCTATCAAACTACAATCAGTTTGTAAAGTACAGTGAAAGCTCAGAGCAGGTTGCTCAGATCATGGAAGAAGATGTGTTGTGATTGCGACCAGCTTGGACCACCCATGGTGCATGTTCAGACCAGGCAACTGGAGCAAGCTGCAGAAAATGAACGAAAAGCTGTCACCACACGTACACCTCAGATGAAGGCTTCAGAGCTTGTGATTTTCCAAGGAACTGCCACAGCAGTGTCTGGTCACCAAACCAAGAGTTTGCAACGTCTTCTAGAAATCTTCCATGAACCACACAACCACAGGCTTCCTGCCAGGAGATGCAATGCCTATTTAGATGTCTAGTTTTACACAATTTGGTGCATGAGAGGACCTATCCAGCCAATGGAGAGAGAGATGAGACTGAAGCCTCAGTTACATGCCTGATATAACCTGACTTGGATGGTGTTAGCACTCCCAGCAGCTACCAACATCCATGCCAGCAGCCAAGCGATGAGCCACCAGTGATGTACTCATCATGAAAAACAAATCAGAAACTGCTTGTAATGCATGCCCAACGAAAGTGGATACGTGGCTCAGCAGCCTCCGAAACATGGTGCTCTGCCATCCGGGAGAGGACAGTGATAGGGAGGTGCAAGCACATCTGGAGCCTTGGCCCCAGCTAGGACCACCCCAGGGGAGGTGGGAGCAGTTGCTCTTGGCTCTCATTTTTCTGTGCAGGAAATCACAGACAGAAATATGATGCATCCACCACATGGAGAGTCCAGTGCATCCTGGACAAATGAGCTGCTCTTCGTGGCCGGGTGTGCGGGGTGGAGCTCGGCCTCGGTAGCCCCTTTCCCCTCTCCCACCTCCAGTGAAGCCGCCCCACAATCAAACCATGGCACTTCACCAACACAATGAACTCAAACATTCCTCTTCCGGAGAGGATGTGGTCAGTCACCACACACATCTTCTGGGGCTCGACCGCAGATCCAAACAGTCTGGTCACACATCACATGTAATATTAACAGCAAACTTTCTGACATGCAGTTCAGACCTAGCCCCGTCCTTGTGGGATATTTCCCTTGTATCTCCATGATAATAAAGAGTGAGACTTGTTCAAAATATTAGTATCTCGGGAGAGAGAAAAAACGCTTCAGCAGACTATGACTCACACAAGAATTCCCTGAACCTGAGATGTGGGTAAGTCGTTAGGAAGAATGAACTCATCCCAGCTCAGAGGTGAGGAGTCAGGATCTCTTCCCAAGATGAAGTTCCCAAAGCCTTCCCCAATGAGGCCCATACAGGGGGATTCATGCTGGCGTCACACAGCAGATCCCACCCCACACAAGACTTTAATGGCTGGGAGGTGCTCTCAGACGCCGTGGTGGAGTCTCAGCTTAGAAAGCAGGGACCATCCATAACCTGTTGAACACATCTCACAGTAAGGGATCTGACCTAAGCCACCGTTCCGTGCTCCATGACAGGACATCAGGTTGGACATGATGTGATGACACCTGGAGTTGACAGTTCCTCTCCCACCAGCTGCACCTAGGGAACTATTTCTCATATGTCCTCCCTCATACGCTGGCCCAAATGCTCCTGCACGTTCTGCAGCACCCACAGCATCGTCTCTTACGCACAAATACAAGGGCAATGTTTTATACAGCTACACTCTCCTGACAGTGTTCTGGTCCAACGACAGGAGTGTGAATACAAAGAACAGAAGGGTATTCTTACAGCCTGATTTCTTTTAGAAGAAAATAATGCTTATGACTAACCCTAACTTTTTGCTTTTTCATTTCCGTCAAAAACTCAGAATGATTTTAAAAAAATTAAAAAGGCCCTTTTTTTTTTACTAAAAACTTTTGTATGGGGCAAGAAGTATTTTTTTAAAAAAATCTGAAGAGGAGAATTCCTTTTTCTCTGGTGTGTAATTTCGGGGAAATGCAAATTAGGATTTGGCTTTTTTTTGGTGAAGCTTTCTGCAGCTGGATGGAGCATTTTTTGCCCAACAATTCCCATCAATGCAGAGTGCATATCAACACATTCATTCAAATCAACCTGTAGATTCCTTTTTTAATGTCTGGTGTCTGTTAAAATCCAGTTGGTATAACACATAGTCACCATCTTTCAGCAGTTAGCACAGAATAACAGTAATTTCTCTGCATTTCCACCTATGCTTAGAGTTGCAGATATCTGCAGGAACGATTTAGTAATTACTTTCTTATGGCTTCTGTTGCAGATATAAAAGCTTATAATGTTACAATGATTGGTTTTTATCAGTCAGAGTATTTTCCAATCTGTCCCATTTCCTCCACCCACACATTTTGTTTTGTGTGGGGAAAATTAAATAAACAGGATCCGTTTTTCCAATGAAAACAAAATCAGTTTGCAAGCCAAAGGGAACTCAGCTTGAATGGAATTGGGGTTTGAGCAGTTTAAAACTATTTCTGTGCTTGTGTTAATGAAGAAATCAAAAGTTTAGAGGGAACAAAATCACCGAGAATGACGCAGTGGAAATAGTCTAACTCAGCTCTGCAGGATAATATGTTATCATTGGGACATGGCCCCATTTGTTGATAACATCGCAGGAGCATAAAGGGCATGTGGCAACCAAAGTTTTGGCAACCAAAGTTTTGGAAACCAAAGTGCAAACCGGCTGCTTTCACAGCTCTGGGTCCAGCTGCTCAGGATCCAACCAAGAGCACTTGCATCGCTTCAGCTTCAAAGGCAGCGGAGTTGAAGCAACAGCTCCTGAGCCACAGAGAGAGTTTGTTGCATAGAATCATTGAGGTTGGAAAAGAACTCTAAACTCATTCAGTCCAGTTGTCAGCCCAACACCACTGTGCCTACTAAACCATACCCTGAAGTGCCACGTCTACACGCTTTTTGAACCCCTCCAGGGTTGGTGACTCCACCACTGCCCTGGGCAGCCTCTGCCAGTGTTTCACCACTCTGTCAGTACAGAAAGTTTTCCTAATATCCAGTCTAAACCTTCCCTGGCACAATTTGAGGCCATTTCCTCTCATCCTATTGCTTGTTACTTGGTTGAAGAGACCTGAACACACCTGGCTCCAACCTCCTTTCCAGGAGCTGCAGAGAGCAATGAGGTCTCCCCTCAGCCTTCTGTTCTCCAGACTGAAGAACCTCAGGTGCCTCTTCCTCTTCTTGGAGGAACCACCCTAGCTACTAGCCCCCAACCCACTCCCAGCAGCCCTGTCTTGTAGTCCTTTACGTGCAGCAGACGATCATCTGGCTGTGTTCACATCCCTGCTTGAAATTTGGAAGTGGCTCATGCCCAAGAAGAGGTCACTTCCCCCTCAGACTGGAAGAGCCAAGTGCTCCTGCCTCTCCGACACTCCCACGTTGCCGGCCAAGTGCAAGTGGTGACAGATGACTTTTTTCATAAACACGGCCAACAGCCCAGCGAGCTGCAACCAACCCTGCAATGAGCCCGAAACACATGGCATTGGCTGGCACGTCCCTGCGGTGGATGCTCAGCCATCCAAGCGTTTCTTCGAGAGCTCCTTGCCTTTCCAGGCTGCCCAGGGTTATTTCCCCACCAGGACTTCAGGGACCGAGAAGAGTCTGCACTGAAGCAGAAGGCATTTCCACAAAGAAGGGGAATATCTAGAAATATCTCTGAGGGTACAGGCAAGTGGAGAGGGTTTGGAAGCGGGATGGGGGCTTCGGGAGGGAGGGCAGCAGCAACAGGTTGCTTCCAAGCTGCTGCTGGCACATGCTCCTCACCGCCTGTTGCTGTCTCTGAACAGATGTGGGCAGTTTCTCAGATGATGAAGTATTGAATATGTTTCTCCTTCAGGGATTATTACTACTAAATAAATCTGCAGGTTTATATGTTTAGCAGCTGACGGAGATTCTTTTTCCCTCCCCTCCTCTGTCATATTATTCCTTGCAGCCAGAGCCAAAACAAGGCTTTTAAGCCAGAGAATGATCAAGATGTGATTTGGGAAATTTTAGAGACAACGCTACAGCAAATGAGGGCAAAATATCCTACCCAAACCCTAGCTCATTTATACATTTAAGATTGTTTCACGGTGTATCTTGGACTCCATGAGCACTGGTTTAACCACCAGTTCATAAATTCGTCTGGTATCTTTAGAATTGTGGCCTGGGAAAAGATGTTTTCCTCTCTCCTGGTGGTATTGGATTTATTTTTTTTTCCTTTTCTTTCTTTCTGAGCTGACTTTGAGCAACATGGGGCTCGGATTTACAGGGTTTTAAGTTCCACTGAAAATATTCCCTGATCAGGCCCAAAATGAAAGACGGAGAGTGTGTGGTGAAGGAGCTCAACCTGTTTGCAAGAACATTCCAGCTTCTCTCTGGTAACAGCAGGTTGATCCAGGGGCACAAGCTGAGTCATGCAGTCTGGATGTTTTGATGTCTACTTTTTTTTTGTTACAGGGTCTAAACTTACTTGAAGGCACCTCTAAAACCAGCCAGGAGAGAGGCTTGGTGCTGTTCCTGTGGTCTCCATGGCTCCTGGGTGTCTGGCACCAGAGTCACCATCCCATCACCACTGCAGGACTTTACTTCCTAATTCCACCTTCCAGCTCCTAACTTCTTGTTTCATACACATTCAGCTCAGGCTGCTGAAAGGCCCCAGCTCTGGAGAAAAAAGGAACGTGCAAGGAACACTTGTCCACTTTTGAAGCTGATGGCAGCCCTCACCGCACCTGAAAAGCTCCAGGACAATTTTACCTGTGGCAGGATATTGCTCAAGGGATTGGGGACCCAACCCAGCACTCAGGCCCCGCATGTGAGAGCAAGAAACCCCAACGTGTGCCTAAGGGTGCCTGTGCCTTGGCACTTGGCTGTGGTAATCATAATAATCCCAAATTCACTGTGAAAAGAGGAAAGAAGTTATGAATTCAGCTCACTTGGAGGCTCAGGAAGCCAAGGAAGCAGAACCCACTTGGGTGGAGCAGGAAGACGTATCATGCTGTTTGAAACTCCCTGCTAGTCTGCCCGCAAAGGTAAAAGCTGAGACCTCTGCAGGAGCAAGTCCACAGGAGGATGCAAAGCCCAGGGGAGGGAAGCTGGGGCTACTGGTTTAGAGAAGGGTAAACACCATGTGCCAAGCTGGCAGCACCACCTCTGTGACCATGGACACAGCTGGCTTCATGCACTGCTCTTCTCACCTACTGTGTTCGGGATGGGGGCGTGACCGTGCCCAATCATCCCTCAGGAACGCAAGGTCTGGGCAGACTTTGCTGCCATCCCAGCTCTGGCTGCACTCACAGCCCTGTGCCCAGTGGGAGCAGCAGGTGCTACGTGAGGTCAGGTTCTGGGATGTTTTCAGGAAAAAGGGGATTCTTGGAGCAGGTCAGGTGCAAATCCCCACTCAGCTCATGGGTTTTCAGAGCTCTTTGCTGCCTGTTCCACCTCTCAGGCATGAGCTAATTAAACCCCGCAATGAGCACTGTGTCCGATAAATGTAACGTGATCCACGTGGAGATGGGAAAGCTGTTGGACTCATGACTGTGTTCCTGATTCCTGGCTCCTAGCTGCGGTCAGCTCAGGGAACGTGCCTCTGAAGGTGTCTCCTTGGTGTTCACCATGCGGCAAGCATATGCTGGGAGCTCCGTCGCTCCAGCCCTCCTCTCCACTCTGAGTCTTCGCTGAATCACCCAGCAATTAGGTAAGAATCAAGTTGAAGTGGGCTCTCATGTTACCAGTGAAAAGCCAATGCAAGCTGTACAGAGCAAACTTACATCACAAGTTTGAGGTTAATGCATTTCACAACAGCACATGAAAATCTTTTAACAGATAGATTGTTCTTTATTTAATGGTTAGCATGGGGAGGGGGGGAAGGTGCTGTGTAATCCTACGGTCATGGGGAGAACCCTGGGTTTGGGCTCATCCTCCTTCACTCTTTGCAAAGCTAGGGAGGAAAGAAATATTATTTGTAGTGTGTTTTTGACAAAAAAATTGTGGTTTTTTTTTTAATTTTTACATCCCAGTTTGCCTGAATGAACATGATATTACACTGGTTTAAGAGAACTTTGGCAGCTTTTTATTGCTGGTTTACAGCACAGTTGTTCTTAGAAACAAAAGGTTTGAATTAATGGTGTTTTAATGTACAGGATATGACAGAAATGAAATGCAGAAACAGTTGGCTTACACACTGGGATCCAAGTCAAAATCAAATCTGGCTGCGAGCCTGCAGCGCTCCTCTGGGACACCCAAAAGGGGTGTGAACATTAACTCATACAGCAATAACCCTGGCGATCACGAGCCTGCTTCAGACTCCCACTAACGCAATAATTGAATAAAAACCATCTTCAATTGTCGTATTAAAAAGCAGCCTTGAATGTTGGATAAAGATACAAAAGCAGAACAAACCGCATGTCCTGAGCCACTCAAGGTTCTGGTTAGTTACAGTTCCCTAGTAAAGGTGAACCTCCAACAGAGTCCCAAGCTTTGGGTTGTATTGATTAAGATTTAGCAAGCTTAGCAAAGAAACCCACTCTTTTTTGTCTTTCTAAGGTGGTATAAACATTCCAAGTACCCAAACAAGAAGGCAGGGATGATTATCATCAAAATATATCCTTCAAGGTTTTTGAAACACCCAAGACCTCTCTCTGTCTTTGTCAATGTCTTCCTCTGCTGCCTACAACCACGTGTCTTAACTCCTCCATCTCTCCAGCCTCCAACTTGCCTCTGAAGCTCCATGAAAGCGGGATGCATTCTATAGTTGACAACTGCTTCGTTGTGGTGCCAGCTTGTTCCACAGACTTGATTCTTTCTTTCTTTTTCCTTTATTTTTTTCTCATTTGGGTAATTGGGAACAGGCAGAAGTTGGGGTATTAAAAAAAAAAAAAAGCGTTCCACATAATTTAGAGAAGTTAACAAAGCGTGAAACTAAATAAAAAACACCATCCGGTGCTGATCTCAACGTTTATATATGCGGGAGTGCATACAGCCATATAGAATATATTTGAACTGGATCCCTGGGTTTGGAACAAGTTTGTTGCTGCTGCTCTGACAACGCATGGTATCGTGAAGACTTTTGGACTAGATCATTCTTTTGATTGATAGTATCTGATTGAATGCTTCAGGCTTCCTCTTTTGGGTACGTTGCCCTGTTGCTCTCTGAACTATCATAGCGATACTGCAGAAATGCACTCCTCTGGGCACTTTCTGGAGGTTTGATTAGCCAAAGTGGCCACCTTGGATGGGCTTTCCTTTCGTTCTTCTCTTTCTGAAGACCAGAAGGACCTATAGCGACGAAGAATTAATAGGGGTAAAGAGTCAATGAGTCAGACTGCACTTGGGGTTCCTCTTGCATGATATAATGCATAAACACAACTGTGGTGTTGTCAGGCTGGGGAGTTGGAAGTTGGGAGGTCCAGAGCCAGAAGCCATAATTTGACATTGTCACTGAACAAGATGCCATCAAGGGGAGGAAAACCAGTAGTTTCTTCCAGCAGATTTCCCAGTGGCTCCACCCACAAGCATGATCATGCCCAGGACATCCTTTGCCTACACAGATCACGCCACTAATGCGGTTTGCTTGTCGTCTCCAGTAGCATGGAACTTCCTGGAGCTGTGTGTGTCCCACCGGTGGATCTGTCTCAAAGTGCAGATTGGTTTGGTCAGGTCATGCCTTTAACATTGACACTGGCAGCTGGCTTGTGTCTGTCAGTGGGAGGTTGAGCGTATCATGGCAAAAATTGATTCCTTCTCCATTTCTTTTGTTCCTACCCCGAGCCCAGATTAGACACATGCCTAGCCCCTTGCTAGCAAACTTGATTTCCTGGTTGTGATTAGGGATGGTCTACACATATTTCCTAAAGTTGCTTGCCTTTTATTACTATCATTTAAACAGAATTCTGTGTATCATTTCTTTTCCGAGACAACTGGGCTTCAGAAGTCCCTTGCCAACTTCGGTCCTGAAATAGGGCATTAAAATCCGTGCAGCCAGGAGGACTTGCACTAGCTGAGGCTCTGACCTGAACTTCATCCCATGCAGTCTCAATCTCCCTGTCATCCCACCACTTCAAACTGGGGCTGCAAGAGGCACTTCAGGAATTAGAGCACGTTTAACAGAGCACTTAGCAGAAAGCGCGATGTTAAATCACTGTGTGAGAATGAGCCACCTCTATGATGAGTAATAATGAGGTGTCAGACTGTCACTTCTCCTCTTCCCCCAGACGAAGGGTAAGATGGAGCTGGGCCAAGCCGGGCACAGGGGGAAGGAGCTGTGGGATTGGGTGTGCAGCTCCTTCTTTCCTCAACCTCCCTCCAAGGACAAAACTTGCGGCTGCTGGACAAGGTCTGGTGCAGATTTCTTGCCTCTCCTCCACAGCTCAGCAGGCCAATGCTTTCAGCATGAGTCTAACCCTCCCCTACACATTCCCATGTCCGTGAGTAGCGAGAGGAAAGGTGAAAGAGAAACTGGCAGTCCTCATGAGCTCATTTTTCCCTCCTGAAATTAAGTCATGCTGCTGAGTACGGAGGTGGATTCACTTCTTCCATGTGTTCCCTGCCACAGTACAAGGGTGAGCGAAGCTCTTCCCTTCAGCACTGAGCAGCTCTTTGTTCAGGATTTCTCAGGGACATCTTTGTCTCTCTCAGAGGGGCTGTGAGAATCTATTCCTTGCTGAAGGCAGAGCAGGACTTTCAGGCGCATTAGGAGGCTGCATATTGGTCATTTCTAATAAAATAATGATGGAGTGGCCTTCAGGAGCAGAGCTTTAGGAGCATCCTCTCTTCTGTGAGATCAGAGTGGATTCAGGATCAGCATTTCTTCTACTCAGGTGGAACTGGGAACGATGGTTTGATTGCATTCACACCTGATGGGACTATATACTTTTATTCAGACCTTGGCTTAGCTGGGAATCATAGAGCAGTTGGATCTTGGGATTTACCTCCTTTACACACTCAAAAAAATAGTCAAAATTGTTCAATATTGTGTCCCATTGTGAAAGTCCCACCCATGCAGCCAAAACAAAATGTTCTGACCTTTTTCACACAAAATTGCGTCGTAAGCTTTGATTCCTGCTCCACTATTCTTGTGACTATAAAGCTCAGTCCTTTTCCTTTGGCAGCATCCCTCTGGTTTTATGAGGTCTGCAGGGGGTTGTTAATGTAGTTTCTGAGGCCCCGACAATCCAATACAAGAAGAGATTTTCCCAACCGAAACCCAGCCCTCAGATCCCAGCTGGTCCCACAGAAACAAACATCAGACACAAAAATGTGCACACCTGGCCACCGTCACATGCTGTGATAGAGGGATGCTGCAGCTTCCAGGGACATTGCCTGTGCTCTGAGCCAATAATCATCACCATGGAAATTTCTAAGCATACTTCCTTGCTTCAATTTGTCCCCTTCTGCTTCACCCTCCCTAACATTCTCATTCCTGTTTGATGGATACCTGCTTCTAAGCTATTAAAAAACCTGGTTATTCTCTGTCAATAATGGATTTAAGAACCTGTGTGGTGACTAAGGCTGAAAGATTCTGGCTTCCTCTGTGGTTAAAGGAGGCTGAAGATGTAGGTGTGACAACCGAGCCAGCAGGTGTAGGAAGGAGGAGGTTGATTGCAGCCGCTGTCTCCCGTAGCTGTTTAGGGAGTCAGAGCCACTCAGCCCTACAGACACAGTGGCCTGAACAACTTTTTGATGTGTCTGCCTGTGCCTGCACAGATCATGTTGTAATGGCCCGTGCGTCTTCCCATGCCGTATCAGACTAAGCTTCTGTCTTAACTCTGATGTAACTGTGTAAGACAGAGCAAGGTGATGCCAAGGAAAGAGCAAGATGGCATGGCAGTGGTACAAGATGTAAGGGGCAATTGAGGGGACATGTGCCAAGTTAGAAATAGGCATTTGTGCAGAAATACCGGGACCACAAACCCTATGGACTGGAACTCAGTGAGACCTCATTATACTTGGATACATCCATTCCCCTCTTGAATTCCACAGCCAGTGACTGTCAGGTGATTAGACTCAAATTGTATCAGCTACCCGTTCCTTGCTTAATGACTCTATCTCTTTCCCACCTACGTACCGAGATGGCAAGGGGTATAGAGCTCACCAAATCCGACTCAGAACAGGAAGAGCACCCACGCACCTGTCCTCAGCTGCTGCCAGCATCGCTTGCTTGGTGCTTCACAGCACACCAGCAGCACCGATCCCTTTTCACTGACCCCATCCATAAAAAGAGGGATTGGAGGGGATGAATTTATAGATGTCACAAAGCAGTCAGGTTCCTTACTTGCATTCTGAAGATATGCACAGAAAAGGGCTCTCCCCACACATATTCATCAACCAACAGCAAGATCCTTCCAGTAAGCGAGGTAGAACTGAGAAGATATTAAGGTACAACGCACAATCCTCTGAAGCCAAAGAAATCCTCCCACTGATTTTGCAGACTCCTGCAGTGAGAACCCGGGGGTGCCTCGGGCGTTCCACCAGGCAGGGTGGGAGATGCAGGGAACGCATTGCCATGGCAATGGGCGAGGGTTCTATTTCCTATTGCCTCTGCACATTGCATCCAGAAATACCAGTTTAGTGATGGGGAAAAGCCACATTTTTCACAATATGAAATCTCACAGGCCTTGTCCATAAAGGATCGATATTGTCCTGAAGAGAAGAGTGCATGTTGGAGAAGGCAGCGTTATGTTTTCTGTAGCAAAGCAACAGTAGCTAATGCGAAAGACCCTTCCAAGGCTGTTTTTTATTACTTGAGATCCCTTTGAATTAGAGTTTTAACAAGCATTACTGACTCAACCGGTAAACATGGTAACTGTTGCTAACAGCATGCAACAATTAAGCAAATTAATCTCAACACAGCCACATGCTGTTGTGCTCACAGGCCTATTAGTCTGGCTTCCCTTGTGAAACCAGAAGGGCTTTTTGCTCCCCTCCTTGATTTAAGTGATATTGTTTTTTCCAAACTAAAAGTTCTGAGCAGAGTTGGATGAACTGTCTTCACAGCCTGATGGACAGTAGGAAAAATCCTGCCCTCCTGCCGGGGAGCTGGCAAGTGACAATATGACAGTGAAGCAGAGGTGAGGTCTTGTCCTTCTCAGAGGTCCCCTCAGCTGACCAGGGGAAGAGATGAAGCGCTTGTGATGTTTGTTACCTTCTAGACTGCTATTATGCTGCCAGGAAACTCTCATTCACCTTGGGAAGGCTTTAAATGCTGCCCAAGTGCCAGTCAGGCTTCTGGCGTAGAAAATTGTGTGGGCACTAGGGCTGGAATCGGAGCAAGTGCAGGGACTGATGCTACCAGCAAACCTATTGTTCAAGAAAATGCCATAACAGACTCAATTCCTGACAGTTCGTGGTTTTCCTGACTTCTGCAATTGAGGATTTTCATGTCTCTGGGTACAGATTGCAGTAAATCAAAGCACTGAAAACCCAGAGGCATTTTTGGCAATAGAAAATACAAGATCAAGTGACTGCCCAGTGCCAGCACTGCAGCTCAGCCTTTGCTGCTTTACAGAAAGAACGCGGACCTGCCAGCTGTGAATATTTACCACAATCTCATCACCCTTCCTGCCACCAATAACCAGAACAAAAAGGTCATTTTATTTCAACTTTAAACAAGCCTAAATGAAGAGCTGCCATAGCTCAGCTGGAGCCAAATGCATCACCCTGGAAACACCTATCTGCCACTAACTTCTGGGTTTCAACCAAAGAGAAGCCACCACTAAAAATAACAAGTGAGAGATTGCACAAGTGGGTGTGAGAAGACCCTTGGAGGTGATGCATATGTGTTACCTGCACCCAGCTCTACCATCCCTGCCATTTACCCACACTCTAATGAAAGAAGCTCCCCATCACTGCAGAAATATCCCAGTATGGCCTAGGAGATCAGTCCTCCACTGCTTCCCCCGGACACCATATTTCTGATGTCCCATCAGATGATGAAGATTTTTCTGCATGAATATCCAGTATCCTTCTATTCCCAACAGAGAAGGCCAAGGTGGCTTGTGGAATGAAATTACAAAGAGCTGGTCAAGCCTTCCCAGGAAACCAGGAGGCAGTGAAATCCAATCCAGCTTAGTAGACTCAATAAAGACTCTAAGTGATGCTTCATTTTCGTTACTTACAGAAAAACAAAAAACTAAGACATTAACAACCAAGACCTTTACTAGGAAATTCTTGGCATTTCTTCTCGGAACATTTGATGATCATTTTGGGATATGGGTTTTCAGGAAAACACAGAGAGGAAGGATATCTTATACAGGGAATGTTGCAATGTCACACGGCTTTGTGACCAATACTATTTACAAAATATTTGCAAAATTTCAAAAGCAAACAAAAAGAAAAGAAATGAGAAGCCACAGAAGTGTGAAGATAGGGAAACCGAGTGACGGGCTCAGGTAGGTGAGCAGGAGAGATGAAGATACCCCATTGTGGCCCAAGAAGCTAAGCTTGTCTAAAGAGCTGACTGTGCATCTCTGTTCTGCCCGTATGGGTCCTTTATGTGGTTGTGACAAACTTGACCGAAGGGTGAAAGCTGGAGGCTGCAGGCAAATCTGGAGACAGCCCATCTCCAGGGAGTCAGAGCATCCCGTGGCAAAGCAGGGGTGGTGGCGAGCATCTGACAGAGCAAGGGGCTTTGGAGAAAGTGCTTGGAAGTGAGTCAGGCCACCAATCCAATGGGACTTCAGTCTGCAAAAAGGCTCCACTGTTTGGCCCATGACAATAAAAAAACAGCCAGATGAAAATCTGTGGTCAGGAGCTCTCTAGCTTGGAGGTCTGCAGAGGAGCAAGTGAGCTTTTCAGCAATGCAACATGAACCTCGAGCAGATCAGCAAGGAAGTCATTCTGTGACAGTAGCTAAAAATACGCTGGAGCAGAAACATTTCAAGGCAGTCCAGGCCCGGCTGGAGCACCCTCTCCCCCGCAGACCTTTCCAATCACTCTAGTGTGCTTCTTTTTTCTTTTCTTTTTCCTATTTTTCAAACTGAATTGGATGGAATACGACTTCCTATTGTGACCAGAATTGCTTCTTTAGGATTGTGGGGGAGAAATTAGAAAATAAATAAGTTAATTTTTCCTTGGAGGCCATAGGAAAATACAAAAAGAGAGGCTGGATGTGCAGATGGATAAATGATTAACCAGGCATCATCCGTTATCTGTATAGAAGTCCTCTGAAAAATAAAGGTTAAGAAAAGAGTACAGAAGCAACCGGCCACGGACATTATTAATCCATCTCTTTTTGTTGGCACCAGTCAGGTAGCTGGACCCCGAGGGGCCATCAGCGTCCGCTTTCAACATATTTCTTTGATAACCGAAGCAGTTTTTCACGTCCAACAATGACTAAGTGGTGGATTCAGCACTGCTACCTTACCCTACCCTCCAGGTTTTCAGATCTCAGGACAGCACAATAATCAGCTTGGCAAAGCAGCTTGGCCAGGCAATGTTTTTAACGTGGTGTCCAGAAAAAAAAAGCCCTCGAGTTCATATGAGCGAGAGCCTGGGTTTCTCTGGAGTTAAACAGTAAGGGAGAGCTGAAAAGAGAGGAAGGCATCTGAAAACACAGCTCTGCTAATGAGGCAGCCTTGACCAGCATATTTGTTCTGTTTCCAAGTATTTTCATTGTTTTGCCCTGTTAGGAAAAAGCAGCCCATGTTCCCAATATGCAGGAGATACAAAGTTGAGAGGAGATTCTCGAGGCAGCTACCACCATCTCCTTCTGCTCAACCAGCGCTGTGCAAGGGCACTTTGCAGCTGTACTTAGCCCTTCTCCAGCAGCCCTTGTGCCAAGTTCCCCAAGTGCTTGAGGGGGATCAGTGCCCAAGGTCACATCCGCACCACCTCCCTCCTGTGAGAAAACCTCCCCCTGCCCAGCAAACGAGGCAGCCTGGGAAGTGGCAACAGATTGGGGTCCCCTCAGCAAAGGCTCCGGCTGTGCAGCATCACCACCCTCTGTGGCTCTGGGAGTGGCAGAGACTGAAGCACAGCCTAGGATGGGCACAGGTGGCGAAAGGGGGTGTTACCCCATTCCATAAATCCCTGAGCTAGCACACTCATCAGCTCACACGGAGTGTCCAGCAAGTTTGACAGAGGGAAATAAGCAACAGGGGATGAGGGAAAGCAAAGCAAAGCAATTTCACTTTTTTTTTCCTCAGGGAACGTGGCAGGCAGCACACAGGGAGGGAGGAGAAGGGGTTAAAGTGATCTATCCAGCCAGAGATCACAGGAGACCCCCCTTTGTCAATCTGGAGTGTTTGCCAGATATTGGGTTGAATAATTAAACAGCTACTTAACCCTCGGACAGCGTGTCTCCCACTCCCTCCCCTGCTCCTGACAGCCTGTACTTAAGTAGCCATGGCAACGATTTGGGCGCCAGCCTGTTGACTGAAGAATATGGAAATCACAAGGATTTAATTTTGCTGTGGCACAAAAACTTGTTTGATCTGAGGGTTGTGGCTTTTCTGCAGCTTTCAGCAAAGAATAATTTCTATATTCATATCTCCCATTCAGATGTCAGTTAACAACTCAAAAAAAAACCCCAAATCAACAGGAAAAAAAAAAAAAAGGCCAAACGTTCTCAAAAAATTTGTGTCCTTTTTTCTGGGCTGGGTTAACACTTGAGATGCCAGCTGGAGGGAGCTACCCCTGCTTCATCCTGACATCAAAAGGATCGGAGATGCATTTGCCCTGAGCGCATCCAAAGAAGCAGGGCAGTGGGAAGGGTGGTGAAAACTACTGCCAAGGAGGGCTCAGAGGATACAAGAAAACCAAGGAGAGAAGTCTGAAAAACTTCAGAGGTAGAAGAGACTCAAGGGGCACCCAGGAAGGCTGCTCCAGTGCTGCAGGGAAACCAAACTGGAGGCAAATGGAAGAGCTGAGCTGCAGCCAGGACGAGGAAAGTCAGCACAGAGCCGCCAGCTGGAGCAAGAGGGGTTCGTCTATCACCAACAATGGCCATCGCAAAGCAGGCTGTAGGTGGACACATCAGGTGCAGGTAACACATCCACTGGGAAAATGCAATTTCCAGGCCTTTTATTTGGGGCTGGTCAGGTTACAGCCACGTGAGGAAGACACAGAAGGAGAAGAACATATCAGCGACAAGCAGGAATCTGTTTTCATTCCATCTCAATAACAGACTCAATAACGGACCTCAATAACAACTGCCTAGCAGGAGGCTTTGGTGGAGGAATCTGTTCATGTGCAAAACCAAGAGACGTTTTCCTCTGGCCTAGGGGAAAGGATTGAGGAGTCCCACATTACCGCTCTTGTCTTGATTTTCCCTTTGTACTTGCTTGTGTTTCTCTTCCAGGCTGCTTTCTTAAAGGAAGCTGATTAATAACCTGAGTTCATGAAGGAATGCCAGAAATACACAGGCATCAACTGTTTGCTAAGATGCTGGTACTGCATAACCAAAAGGACTGATCTAAATTTTTCTTACTGTTTTTGTTTTATCTTTCTTAGAATCATAGAATCATTAAGGATGGAGAAGACCTCTAAGATCACCCAGTGTAACCATGAACACAACACTGAAGTGCCTCCTAAACCATGTCCCAGAGCACCACATCTACAGGGTTTTTTGAACATCCTCAGGGATGGAGACTCCCCCACTGCCCTGGGCAGCCTCTGCCAGTGCTTCACCTCTCTGCAAAAGCTGAAATTCAAAACACACGGTATAAAAAAAGCTTATGGGCATCAAAGTGTGCACGATTGTTACCTACTGAAGCCAACAAAGCTTTGCCATCAGCAGTGATGGGAACCGGGCTGTCTCAGTGCTCGCACTACAAGCTGTTGCTGATGTGTGTAAAATGAGTCTTCCTGCAGTCCTTTGCTTTGGTCAGCTGAGGCTTGGACTCTGCAGCCAGGACTGTACATCCATCATTTACATTTGCTGTTCTTCCCCATTTGCAGAATTCTATGGCATGAAGAAGAAATAAAGCTGTGATTCAGGCACTGTCAAGGGAACAAACACCCTGCACGGACAGGAAGGAGGTGCCCAGCAGGACCCAGTGTTTCCGAGCAGAAGACCTGCAGACCCCTTCTCATCATGTAGCTCCTTTGCAAGCAGAGGGAGGAAGAATGCAAGGAGCCAAAGTACCTGAGATATCTGATCCCCAGAGGGCAGGACAGGATCAGCAGGGTGTAGGTAGCATCTTCACAAGCTAAACTCTGGGAGATCCTGCTTTGCTGCCAGGACCGTGTGATGCTGAGGCTGGTGGGAAAAGCTCAGCCCTGCAGAAAACTGTTGCTGTTAGCGGGATCTCAGCACGCAGACAGACGCTTCAGACACAGGATCCTGTGTGGTGGGGCTCGTAAATGCTACAGAATTACAGAAAAATCATAGTCCTGGCACTGTGGCTTCTCACCAGTGGAGCCGGTGGGCAGCAGCTGACTGTGCAAACTGCCAAGGGAGCAAGAGTATATAGTTAATGGGAGAGCTAAAGCCCATTTTTCTCAACCCTGGTAAATCCACTCCTCAGTTAAAAGCTGTAACAGCTTGAACTGAAGAGCACAGGCTCTGCAGCTGCTGGCTGTGACAACTCATGACCTTTGTGGACTGGCAAAGATGGAAGGCTCTCATAACACATTCCCCAGGAGGTCGCTCTGACTTCTACATGGGCTGAACCCTTCACGTTGAGCCTTATGCTGGAGCTGAGTTTTAAATGCTCAGTGTAAGACATCCTCGGGGGAGGGGGTTCCTCTGAGGAACTTCCACAATGCAAGAAAATCACTTGGTTTTTAAATGCAAAGTGACAACTTTCACCAGCTTGGCTCAATATTTGGGACGAAGTTGATTTGCAGGAGCACCCAAGTGTCTGCCCATCTCTCCGGCTCGCTTTTCAGTCATCCACATCCTGGAGGATATCTCACAGGAGTAGGTTTTCTTAGAAAAATTCAGACCTGGTTTGGTTTTGGGAAGCAAAGAAGAGAAACAGAAGAACAACCCTCTTAAAAATAGCACAGCAAGACTCTTGAAGTGGTGCAGTCTAGGTAAGCGGAACCAATGCAGAGGGCTTTGGAGCATCTGGAGTGAGGAGGGAGGTAGGACCTGAGCGGTGTTAAAGTCATTCAAATTTTTCAGATGCAGCATGAACTGACAGCAAAGATTTCTGGACAAGCAGTCATTTTTGCCTCTGTTATTTCATTCTCAGGATGATGAAAGACCCTTAAGGCTGGAGTCGGTTCTGGTCCATTGAACACATAATTTATCCTACATTTCAAAGTGGCCTGAATAAAGTATGCACAACTAGCCAGGTGGCCAGAGGACACTAATCCCATGCTGTAAAAGGTTTCCCCTTCTCAGCCATCTGCCTTTTTTGCTGTCCATAACTATCTGTCAGCTGAGTGCAGGGTGGGTCAGGCTTGGTCATCAGCCATCCCCGAGTGGACAACTGCAGGAGAGTACCTCCCTGGCATCCATCCAAAAAACTCTTTTGCCTTTCTCGGAAGGCAGCAAGCCCAGACCATGGTAAAAGTCCTTCTCATCTAACAGATGGTGAGGGCAGCTCCCTGGCGCGTGGTGGTGGCCTGATAGGTTTCAGCTGCAAAGAAAGCATCTCAGCAGTTAAATAGAACTCAGGCAATTAACTGCCCTTGAAATATCCTCTGTGGTGGAGATCAGGAACCTTGGAACGGTCAGGCGATCATGAAAACCTTGAGCAAACCATTTGCTGATGGCCTTTAATTTGCTTGAGGAACCCCTAAACAGTCCTACCTGTCGTTGCTGTGAACACCCTTCCACCCGTTACTGGAATAACTGGGCTGAGTGGATTGCACTCCATGGAAATTAGCTCCTAGGGACCAAACTCCAGACCAGACTCCACACAAACTTGAATGGACAAGTTCATGAGCAGAGAATGATAATTGTGCCACATTGTAGGCTTGTTGTAAGTGCAGCTGTCAGCCAAAGCGACTCAAAAATAGAATTTCAATTTAATGAGATTTACTGAATTTACAGACTTTTACCCAAGGCTTCTTAGAACATTGTTTCAATCAGTGTATTTAAAGTGCCACAAAGCAGCAGCAACCAAAACCAACTTTTGCTGACCTTTTGATACCCAGAACAACGTAACTTCCCTGATATAAGCAGATCAGCTTTTCCCTAAAACAAAACTCCTTAAAACAACATTCAAAAACATTTACTAAAAAGATATACCAAGAAGTAATATGATTTCAGCAGAGTTTCTCCACTGTGCTGACATATTTGTCAATATTAGTCCACCCATGGTCGGATGAATTCTGCCTTTCCAGTCTGCAAGTTTATTGTCCATTAATAATTATCGGTATCCATTTCATTCTGCAGGAATGAAGGGATTTAAGCATTAATGTGTTACTGTAAGCAGCACTTTGCTCTTTTCTGCCTTTCCTTGTCATTCTAGGAAGGTTGGGTGGATAGATTACACCACGCCATGAAAATCGCTCACAGTTCAGGAGTTTAAGCATGTGCTGGGCTGCAGGGGAGGCCACCAGCCAGCCTGCATTTTACTCTCTGGCACCAGAACTTCTTACTTTTGTGCAGCTCCTCACTGAATATAAGAAGTCTGCAAGACCATGAAGAAGTCTTTTCTTTCCATATTTTGTACACATACTTCAAAACACCTTTTCCTTCTCTCCAAACTACACAATCTCATTTTAAGCTTTTTCACATTTTCAGTCCTTTCTGTTGACCATTTTTGGCCTCTTCCAGCATCACAGAATCATAGAATGGTTTGGGCTGGAATGGACTATTACAGGTCATCCAGTCCAACCCTCCAGCAATGAGCAGGGATATCTTCAACCAAATCAAGCGGCTCAGAGCCCCTTCCAACTTGACCTTGAAGGTTTCCAGGGATGGGACATCTACCGCCTCTTTGGGCAACCATTGTAAAAAAATTCTTTATATGTAGTTTGAGTCTATCCTCTTCTAGCTTAAAACCGTTATCCATTGTCCAGTCACTACAGGCCATAAATAAAAGTCTACCCCCATCTTTCTTATAAGTCTCCTTTAGGTATTGGAAGTCCTTCTGTCCTGCTAGAGACACGGCAACTGAATTGCAATGCAACACAGTCCATTCTGCAGAATGACATCCAAACACCTCTGGTTGTGTTTTCTCTAAGTGTTGTAGACGGCTGGGCTATCAAATGACAACGTTGGTCTTAGCAGAAAGAAACGTTCAGTCTTGTTGCCTGCGCAGGGTCCCACGCAGCCGAGCAGAGATTATCAGGAAGGACCGTGGTGAGAAGTGGGAGGGTTACAAAGGCTGTGATTAGCCTTAGTTCCCAGGACAGAAAAACTGCTTGGGAAACAAGCTGTGATTTTGAACTGAGATTCCTGGAAGACAGGATTGTCCCTGTTCCAAGACTGGTATCGATAAGATAAATAATAATAAAAAGATACTAAACCAGCCCCCACGCTCTGTAGTAGAGAAACGATCTGCAAAGTCCTGGGTTTCTGCTGCAGCTCAACGAGGCAAAGCAGAGTGACAGGGGGAGATGAGATACCACAGGAAAAGACCACCCAAATGAAAGCTTGCATCTTGTAAGTCATTTAGCAGAGGCAACTGTGAAATCAGCATTCACTTCAATGAGTTTTAATGGTTTTTGAAGACCAAAAAGTTGTGGCAGATCTGTGATCCTCTTTTTCACTATCTGCTATATCCCAGCATTTCGTATGAACATTCCTCTTAGCTCCAGGAGCACACAGAGCAGCAGTTACCATTGGACTCTCCTCAGTGGCAGCCAGGCATTTTCTCTCGGTGACCAAAGCCACTGTGACCATAACCACATGCAGATCTCCCTCCAGAAATGCATTGCCTTGCATTGCAAAGGGGTTTGGTTCACAGATCATCAGATGATGGATCCTTCCAGCTGTGAAGCTGTTCCCTTTCGAGTTGTACCATGGGACAGAGGCCACAATGAAGCATTGCTGTTTTTCTTGCAAAAGGACAATGAGCAGGAGGAGCTGCTGTGCTTTACTCTGTGGCAACAGCTCCCCAAGGCAAACTTTGCTGGGTAATCCTTGGAGCCTGTCAAAGCCTCGTCAAAGCCAAGCCATGCCATGGTACGAGCCTCAGCCAGTCCTCAAATGGTCTGTTGCTGCCCAGGTAACAAGAGATGCTGGGACTCAGATTAAACTGGGACATCTGTGGGTTTGCATTCAACTCTAGCCTGAATTGTCCTTTTTACTACTTTTTCTGCAGAGTATGGAGGAAGAAACCCGGCAAGTTCTTTGAAAGGCTCCAAGCCCAGCTGTAATCAGCTGATAAGTTTCTTTATCAAGAGTCAAATGGAAAAGTCCTTAGCTCCAGCCAGGTTAACATTTTGTCTGACAAGTTATCTCTGTACTCTTGCCAGGTGCAATGCCCTTAGAGACAGTTAAAGCACTCCACGGACCTGAGCAGCTCAAATTTGGGGTTTACTCTGGTCTGCTGCACAGTGTCATTGATTTTTGCTGAGGCAAATGGAGGTTGGTGCAGAATGGTGAGCTGGACAGAGCACTGGTGGAACTGCAGGCACCGGTAGGTCCAGGATATAGGGAAAAATCAGGAATGAAACATTCAGAAAACCCTCTTTTGTCATGCTAGAGTAAAGACAACTGGTCACTTAGGAAGAAAGGCTTTGGGAGCACAGGACTCCAATAGATCACATTCAATGTCCACATCACTTCCTTGGCTTTTCAGGAAAACAAGAGGCATTTAATGCAGGGAGGTTCATGGGGCACCCACTCCTCATATCCAAATTCACTGCTATCACAGAATCCTCACAGCATCTTATAACACACAAACCCACCATTGTAATGTGCAAGAGAATCACTAATGTCAGGTTTCCTGCAATAGCAGGGAATTTACTGGGGGAAATCCGCGGTGATCCTCTGCATTCTCCAAAGTCCTCATCCTTCTGACCCGAGAGAAGTCATTTCTGAACCCTAAATCAGACAGTTTGCTTAACCCAGAGCATGGAGGAATGATCTATCCACCAGGCATCCAAGAGATTTTAATACCACTAGGAGCATAAATGCTTTGCTCAACATCCTGTTTCTTGCTGTGGCCAATTTCCACTGTTTCAGAGGAAATAAAAACAAAAAGAAACAGAAAAAAAATCTCTAAACCAGAGGCTAAATCATGCTAAAAGGGTCAGAAACAAATCTTCCCTTGCCCTTGTGCATTAGCTGTAGAACCCCTGAAGAATGGGATTAATATAATACAAAACCAGTGCAAACAAATTTGAACAAGCAGCTAGCAATTCTTCTTTCACATCTCCTCTCTATCTTCCCATTAGACAACGGAGTTTTACTAAATCAGAAGCTAATCCTATTTTCAGGGTTTTATTCAGACTGTCTTCATACAAAATAACTTTCTTATTTGTATAACACTTAGTGCGAAGAGAGCAGTACACAACTGTCTCTTTATTCTGTGTGGAAATCGGGGCCATTCTCATCACCTCCACCAAGCCAAGCAGGTGTCTTCTGACCCCAGCCTTGCTGTACCTACCTGTTTTGATTTCCCCTTTCAGGTTAGATATACAACAAGCATCACCTAAACACGGTACTCTTCCTCCGTACCAGACCAACTCATAATTTCTCTCACACCTCGCACAATATGTATTTAATGAAACTAAAGAAATGCTCTCCAGATACAAACCAGTGGCAATTACCTCTAAATCTTGAAAATCCCAATTCTTTGTAACCTGGCAGGCATCCCACACTACCTCATACACAAACCAAGGGAAGCTCAGGCACTGATTCCTGCTGCCTCTACTCAGGAAATGAGGATAGTTTGAGCCTTCATCCCTTCTCTCTGCCCAGGCACCCACGAGACAACAGTCGTGACTATATCCATTACCCACTGCCCTGCAAATGTGGAGCTCAAATGCTGAAGCAAGTAGTTAAGAAATAGACAGATAAATACAGCTCCATTTCCTAGGCGTCCCAGGGCATCCCTTTGTCTGGTGTTCAATGGGACCTGCTTTAAGGCATGATAAGTCCTATAATATTGTGTGTGCTTGCGTACTTATCTGCAGACACATCCTTACGTGTGCATATATATATACGCATGTACATATATGCGGTTGAGCGTGTACATCCACGCATACACATTTAAAGGAAGTAACCAGCAATTACAAGAGAAAAGCCACAAGTTAATGTATGTAATCATGTCTAATCCCCATCACAATAAAGGGGAAACCGCCTCTGCTCAAAAGTTTCGCTCGTTGAAGTCAAGCAGTCAGCTGTGCAGTAGAAAACCTCTCCAAGATGCCACCGTTCCCATGGCAAAGTTCCCTCCCACCCTCCAGCCACCGCCTCCTCCCTGGTGCCACTGGGTACATCTCAGCCCAATTGGCCTCTGACCCTTTGTAACCACTCTCTTGGCTCTCATCTCCTTCCCAAACTGCTCCAGGCCGCTGTGGCCAAAACATTTCCCTCCAATTCTCTGCATAATCACCTTCCCCACCCCCTTCTCCCCTGCAGAACATGGTAATAAAAAAAAAAAAAATATTAATGGGACGTGAGCTACTCTTGGAAGCTGCGAGCCTGGAGCCTGAGGTTATGAGAGAGACGAGAAAAAAACGCACCTAATTATAAGTGTGCAGAAAAGGGTTTGCCTGTAGGAAATGGGAAGATTACACGCTGAAGGAATTGGCAAATAGCTGCAAGACAGGCAGTCTGAAATGAATTACGTCTCAGCACGGCAACTCCCCACTTGTAACTATTTTCATTTAAAATTGTTATTGTCTTCCTTCCTCACGATTGTTCAGGGGACTCCAAATCACCTCTTGCCTAAGGAGCAGAATGGAAATTCCTGGCCACAGAGCAGGACAAGGGGGAGGAAGGGATGGACGGGCCATGTTCATTTCTCTCTGGGCCCTCCAGAAAAAAAGACCATGGGGACTGAGCCAGAAGGGAAGGTTACACAACTATCCGACCTTGAAACTGGGCTCTCTCCTCTCCCCATGAGCCCAGGACCATGTTCACATCCCAGCTGGAGCATCAGGGCTGCATCCCTGCAGCCACTGCATGGGAAACACCACTCTGGCACAAGCAGCACTTGCAGGGGACAGCAGCACATCCCGAACTGCCAAGCACGCCAGGCTCGAGGTTCATGCCATCTCAGGTACAGTTAAAAACAACTTCTCAGGAGCCTTTCTGGGCTGACGGCCCCTAATTAACCACCTCGAGGTCAAGTTAAGTTTAGAGCTAATTGAAGAAGACCTCACCTAATTATAACTTACTTTATCAGGGCAATAGAACCTTTTGCTTGAAAACATCTCAATTTGCTGTAAGTTCAAGCAAGCAAAATTGTTGCAATTAGACACAGCCTATATTTTTACACTCTCTCAAATGCCAGCCTCTCTGCATCATCTGCCTGCGTAACTCAAGCCAGGGCTGCATTTGCAGGAAAACGAATGGTTTTCCAGTTGGGGACCTTTTGCATTCACTTTGGGGCTTAATTTCTTTTCGGTTGCCTGGTCATTTCTCTTCCCTTAAACAGAAAGGAAATAATTCAGCCAGCAGACATTGCAATGATGAGCAATGGAGGAAATGGATAAACAGCTGGGTTTGTGTATGGTATTTTTATGACCTCTCTCTTACTGGTATTCTCCATCCATCAAATACTCATTATTGAATTCTGATGCCTTCCCTTCCATATGAAACTGCAATTATTAGCTCTGCCTGTGAATAAACCACAAATATGGCATCCTTGAGAGAGTGAGCAGGCTCAGAAATCACTGAAATTCAAATGCGAAATGCATGCAATGGTCTGAGCCCTCCTAATTATCAGCATGTATTTGAATACGAGCTATCACCTTAACAATAGATTCCATACCAGCTGTGTTAGGGAGAAAACCCAACATTGCAGGAAACCCAGTACTGAGCAGAAACAACCACCAATTTCGTGCAGCAACATTTGGAGTTGGTAGTCAATCCTTTTACTGTTCAAGTAGTCACTAGGTTTCTCCAGCTGCCAGCAGCTGGGACAAGCTGAGCCAGAAATAGTCCCAGCCTAATTTAACCCATGGATTTACCCCTATCAGTAGCAAAAAGAATCCCCTGCCCTGGGCACAGCCAATGGAGAAAGTGGCTTTCCAGGTTATTGTGGTGTTTTGGGCTAAGCCAAATGCTCCACTGCACATTTTGGCACTTGCACAACAAATCCCAGATTCAAATGGCCTCTAGACCAAGGCACGGCAGTGCCTGAGTGGTTTCTGGACTGCACATCTGCTCTGCTGCGAAGCACAATTTAAACAAGGGTTAACTCCATGGAAGGAAACCACATGCCAGGGACCACTGATGGCAATTCTGTAGTGGTAACGACAGGCAGACACATCTGCTGGATGAAGAAGCTCTGCAGCCAACATCACTCAACAAATCATATGCTATTGTCATTCACTGATGG
This sequence comes from Neomorphus geoffroyi, assembly GCA_033558235.1. NCBI lineage: Eukaryota > Metazoa > Chordata > Aves > Cuculiformes > Neomorphidae > Neomorphus > Neomorphus geoffroyi. The sequence continues at coordinate 1,967,414 of JAUMJM010000038.1, forward strand.
AAAACAAGGCTGCGAGGGACCTGCAGAGGTCATCCTGTCCATCCTTCTGCCCTGGCCTGGAACAGCAACTCTCAAGTGGTACCTTGACAGCTATGGAGCAAACCTGGTCTGAGCGACCTTCCAGGATGACAACTCTTCTTCAACCCCAGGCAGTTTCTCAAAGTGCTTAGTTCCTTCCAGTTGGGATGTTTTTTCTAACTTAAAACACCTTTGCTGCAGTGTAACCCCCCCATTCTTTCTGGACCTCTCCCCAGTGGGCACAAAGAGTAGAGCTGTTCCCCACTGCAGCAATCTCTTATAATACTGGAAGACTTAATTATACAAAGCAGGGAACTCTTTTTGCCCTTAGCAGGAGATTGACTTAGTAATAACTATTATCATTGACCTGAGATCATCCTTTCCTTACTACTCATCCCTTTCAAGTGTCCCTCAGGGATATATTTCCAAATTTTAAAGCAACAGACTCTGAATCCCAGGCCACATCTCCAGATGCCACCCTCCCATCTTCTACTGCCCACCCTGTGGCCCTTGGTTCACGTGTCTCTTCCCATTTGTTTGTTACTTTATTTTTAGAGCTGCAGAAAAAAAAAAGCAACAGAGGCATTATTCTTTGCAAAGAAACTGGTTTCTGCTGGGTGGCGATGTCATCTGTGTGTCCCACTCGGGTCGCTGGCTGTGGGCTCGCATACCAGCGAGGACAAGGAGAAGTTGTTTCATGGGCAACAGGCAGCAGAACTTTGGGACAGCTCTCTGCCTGCCCACGAGCTGGCACGGAAAATTCAAGTGTTGTGGGCTCCAGTGAGCAGTGAGCTGTAGATGTTGAGACATTTGCCTCATTCTTCGCAAGCCAGATGTGTCTTGATAAATCAGAGCCAACTTCGCATTGAGGACGTGCAGGGACTGTAGAGTTTGTGTTTGTTTAATTAATGCATCTGGTTTTGCTCCGCTTTGGCTCTTTGTTTTTACTTATCACAATATGAAATAAGACTAGAGCTTCCCCAGGTCCCTAGAAGAAATAAGGAGTGTGTTTTTTCAGGAGAGGGAATCTCTGCGGACCATCAGTTTATCTTCAATTTGAACAAACCGGTACGGCCCAGGAGTCAGGCAGGATAAGGTCAGAGCCATGTCTCACGTAGGAAGGAGAGAAGACCTTTTATAAGCACTATTTCTGCCCCCTCCAGGGCCCTAGTCCTGTGTGACCAGTACAACAGCAGACTTTAACGCCAGCCTTCTGCAGGGAACTGAACGTAATCCTGTAGTTGTTTCCAAGTCCTGGGATGAGTCAGTGGCAGCAAAGCTGATGGAGCGTTCCTGGTTGAGGCCGGATAAGTGCCTCTTCCTTGCAGGTCTGCTGTGGAGGCACGCATTTACAGAAGGTCTCCGAATACAACACTGCACCCATGGGAAGGTTTAGCTGGAGTTCAACCCTATATGCAGAATGAGGACAACTTTGTGGTTTGTTGGCCAGGGCCTTCAGGGGCTCAGGGCCAAACCTGTTGCAGAGGCACTGACTGAGCTTCACGGCGTCAATTCTGGTTGAGGTTGCAAAAATGGCTGCTGATTTTGTCACCAGCTTTCAACCTGATCCACCCAGAGCCCATCTGCTGAATTTGTGCATCTTCCTGAACTTTGCTTGAGTTGAGAAGACCCCTGGAAATCCCTCTAAGGGGTGCACCAGCAACCAGTCCTGCTTGGGGACTTTACCTCCTCCCGGAAAGGGCACCAAGGGCAGGGAGCAGCCTGGCTCTTTGGTGAGAAGAGTGCAAAAGGATGACATTCGGACTCTGGCTGCAAGGGAAGAGGGATGCAGCAGGCTCCCAGCCCTGCCGGGCTCAGCTCTGTGTGCTGCCCGTTGTCCTGTCAATGCACATTTTTGGCATGACAGCTTCTCCTTTGAGCGTCAGCTCTGACGGAAAGGCGGGGTTGTCAATGGTAATTTTTCAAAGATTTCCTTGATGTCTTTAGATTTCTACAAAAAAAAACCCCAACCCCAAACCAACAGTACAAAACACACCTCCCCCCAACTTAACAGCTTTATCAATCTCAGAGCAGAATTTTGCCAGAAGGATGGGGAGCACTTGCCAAATTATTTGTTGTCATTAAAATAAATTAGGTATCAAGTTATAAAACAATAGCGTGGTGACAGAAAGCTGGAAAGCGAGAGCAATCCTAATCAGAGGCAAACATACTGCATGTTCTGGAGCTGAGAGCACAGCACTGTGACAGGATCCTCATCCGGCGCGGGCGATGCGGATCTGCAATCCATCTGCCGGTCCCGACGGCTGGGAAATTAACTCACAGGGACTAATTACCCCAGAAATGAAGGTGCGTGGGAGGAATATGTCTTGTATCATTTTCTCAGAAGATCTCAAACACTTTGAGAAGAGTGATGGTGATTTCAGTACCGGTATCTACGTGCGTGAGCCTGAAGCCATACATGCTGCTGCGGACTGAAGGGATGCAGCCAGGCCAAAAGCAAGGGTAACAAAGCATCGCTGCCTTCTGCTTTGCAAACACAGATGTGACAGGAGAGCAGAGGATTCATCAATGTGAGAGGGAAACCGTTCCATACCATGCAAAGTGGCAGCGTTGTCCAAAGGGAGAGGTGAGGATGAGGCTGAGCAAGTAGAGCTGGAAGCTTGCTCACCTCCTGGACTAAAGCTGGGCTGCGTCATCTGGGTGGCGACCACAAGCCTCCATCAATGGCCAGGTTCATCTTGCAGGTCAGAGGATACAGGGGGGTCCGGGCTGTCCCGTGGCAGGCCCTGGCACCATCTCGTCCCCCCGGCCCCTCGGCCGGGCAGCTGGCGCATGGCGTGTTGTGCAGACGGATTAGCAGTGGCGCGCATACAGCTGTGCTGATCCGACACACAGGGGTTGCATTCGAGTCGGGCCGGGCTGGCAGATTCCCTGGGAAGGGCTGGGGGAAAGGACACCCACAGTTGTTGCCCGAGAGTTCGTCTCTATCCACCGGCACTAATTCCCACAATAATCCCCCTCTACAACAGGCGCAGTGTTGGGGGCCGGGTGGCCCCTTGCCTCCCCGGCTGACCCTGCAGCTCGGACCCACGCCAGCACTTGCTGCCCCACTCCACAACTGGATGCTGTCCCCAGGGAGGGGACGACGGGCAATGGGGGCTGCAGGCGCAGATGTCCCAGCCAGCTGCGGGTTTTCGATTTCCCATTGATTCTGCGATGGCCCTTGGTTACGTCAGGAAAGCGGGAAAGGCAGAGCAAAGCTGTAGGTAGGACAGAGGAGATGGTTTCCTCAGCTGATGCTGAGCCTGTAGGTTACCTTCTCTATCGTGGTGAATGCCTGTTGTGTCTTTTCCTGCAGACCCTATTTGAGCTCCTATTAGCCTGAAAAACTTCAGGGTGCAAAAATGCAGTGGTGTTTCTCTTCCATTTCTCTCTTTCAGAATCTCATGTTGCTCCAAACTGGGCTCCAGGGGCCAGCCACTGTCTGCACATCACTTTGCAGCTAAAGCTGCAGCCCCAGAAGTTTTGTCAATGTCCCTCCTTACAGACACTGCTATACCTGTTTTTATTTTCAGGTACCTTTGCCAAGAACACAGCAACAATCTCTTCCCAGCTTTCTTACTAGAAATGAATCTGGAGTGGCCAACACCCTCTGTGCTCCCATAGTGCCCACAGGTGCTTATCACATGAGACAGAAGAAACGTGTATTGTACAGCTACATTCCCAGAAATGTGTGACAGTTACCTTTAAAAGACCAACCAAAATACTCTCCCTGATCCAGATTCAAAGTCAGCTGAGGAAGCAGAGACTGAACCAGCCTCAAAACCTGTACAAAAGCAAAATCCTGCTTTCCAGAGTCCGCCGAGCAGCTGCTGCTTTGCTTAGCCAAGAAGTTCAAAAGCAGGCAGTGAGCTGGAGTGCCGCCAGTTTTGGCCACTAAAACACCTTAAAAGAATCTGATTTTCAGAGGCAAAGACTTCCTGAAAAATGTAGATCTTTTAGTGAAGCTGGCACAAATCAGAGGCACCTCATTCTGCTGATTGAGAGAGGATCTTGGTGCTGCTGAAACAGCTCTTCTCTAAGAAGAGATTTTCCTTTCAAAAATGCACAAATTCTTATATGATACATAGACTGGAAATAATGACAAAGAGGGTGCTGATGTTTCTCTGAATAGAGGCTTGTACCTGGTATCCAGGATACGTGTTGTAGAATTCAGCTTTAAAAAACACGTTTGTCTTGGAAGGAACCAGATACAGATTTAACAAATCCCCATCGGGAGACTGAATCGCATCAGTCCTCTGGAGCATGGCACCGTGTCCAAACAGTTGTCTGGTGCAGAGGGAGGCTGGCAGGAGGACTCATCATTTGGCATGTGAAAACAGCCCTTTTGCTTCAAAAAAATAAGAGAAAAACAAGAAAAAGAAGAAAAAGATTCTGTTCTTATTATACAGAGTTTGAAATAATAACTAAAACCTGATGGCAAATTGCCTTCTGATTTATCGGCTGTAGATCCTTTGAGCATGGAGATCCACAGCTTATTGGGTTCCCCTTTACTAGGCAGCATTTCTGGAGAGTGTGAAACAGGATGGGATTTTGCAGTGATGATAATGATCCCTCAAGATCGATGGATCTTTCAGTAACTTTTTCCATTACTATCTGTTATCAAGTACACAGAAATCTAAATTTGGAGTTATTTTCCCCTTTTCCAGAAAAAAGATGCTAATGGATTTTAACTTTCCCCTGCAGAATCTTTTCTGCATCTTTTCTGCACATTTCCCACATCCCCTCAAAACAAGAACAAGGAAATAGAAGTGGCTCAAACCAGCCAGACAAGTTTCACTGCCCAGGCTAAGTAAACCTGAAAACTGGTTAAACAATATCCTTTTGGCTACGCTAGGTTTCTGTAGGTCCAAGCAGAGACTCCATGCACTCACTATTGAATTCACTGTCCTTCCTCCAGTCAGGACTGTGCTTTCACCCCGCTGTACTGGGGACGCTTGATTTCCAACCTGCTTTCCTTCCTTTGTGACACTGTAAAATGATCTCATTGAAGTTCTCTCTTTAAATTAGCTTTTCACAGCAGAGCAAACAAGAATGAGAACAGAAGGAAAGTCATTAGACAGAGCATAACAATAGCATTGGCTGGTCATTAATTAATAAATAGAAAAGGAAAGTACCTTTATTAAGGAAAAATCAGAGTTCTCAGGAATTAAGTTTCCTTTGAAGTCTCTGTTAGTGTGTCACCGGCTGACCAGGAGGTTTATTTCGTAGGAGATTTGTGAGATTTCCTGGTGCAAACCTTGGTGAGACATCAAGAGTACAAGCCAGTTGTAGTGACTTGTCACTGCGATGCTGCAGTGATGCAATTCCTTTGATGACTTAACTGGGAAAAGAAGAACCCACGCAGCAACACCCAGGTTACCCATCCGGCTGAGACAGGCGACATTCATCACTGCAGACCAACTGCAGCGGCTTTCTAGTCAATCAACAGCTTGAGATACTTCACCTTTCATAATATTGTGTCAGGCTGACTTCCCACCGGCTTCCACAACTCTATTTTGTGGGACATGCAGGAGGTGTTGCTCCTCCACAGGCACCAGGCTCCAGCCCAGCCCCCTCCTTGTCCCCAGCCCACCTTGTCAAACCTGCATTCACCGTCTGGCTGGGAGACAGTTCTGGTTCCTGTACTCCAGCCCAACCTGACTTTGATGTCTACTTCCATATCTGGTCCTAACTGTGGAGGCCAGACACCCCTCTCCTCCTGGTAGAGGTACCATTTTGACATGACCAGATTTGTGTAGCACACAGAGACCCTTGCAAAGGAATAGGAATTAGAAATAAAATAACTGCTTAGCACCTTCGAATGGAATGGACAGGGGAGAAGATAAGCAAGCGCTGCCTCTCTGCAGAGCAAATCTCAGCATCTGGAAGCTGCTTCAAGTGTTTTGTGTGTTGGCTAGTGGGTTTTTTCTTTCCTCAATGAATTTCTATGGAATGCTCACTGGAGACAGGAATGTTGGTTTCCCTGCTGCCCTTCCCAAGCATGCAATGGCATTCGGATAAATTACACACGCAGCACTTTTTTTAGCTCTTTTTATTCTTTTTCTAGCTGGGTTTTTCTTGGAGTCGGACAGCAGTTTGGACTGAAAGCAAGACACAGCTCCTCTTTTGTGGGGGTTATTCAATTATAGCAACCAGTACACTAAGGCTTCCAAAAATATTAACTGTTGACTAAGTGGAAAACAATAAAAAAGTAAGGAATGTTTGCTTCTTCTTTTCCCTTGCGAATCTAATGGTGATTAAATGTACCAAGACCCCTGGAGAGGGAAGTCTAAACAGTAATGCAGAAAAATTCGCTATCAGTGTGCTTCAACCCTGAGCAGGAATGCTCGTCTTTAACAACCCATGTCTGGTTTGTCTTGCTTGGTTGAGTCTGCCAGTTAGCAGGAAAGGGGTTGGTGATCACAGACACATGTAGGAACTTCAGGGTCAAGAGCTCCAGGTTTTTCCTCTTCTATTTTTCTTCCTCTGTAAAATGTGTAGATGTGGCACTTCAGTACACGGTTTAGTAGGCACGGTGATGTTGGGCTAACAGTTGGCCTGGATGAGGTTAGAGGTCTTTTACAGCCTCAGTGATTCTGTGATTCCATGACTCTGATGTTGTCTGTCTAAACAGAGAGGGAAACACACAACTGTGAAGTGAAGCTACTCACATCATCATCCCAAACTCAGTCTGTCCTGCAAAAAGCACAGATGGGAAGAAGTGATAAAGGACCTCCTTCATGAGGAAGTGCTCCTGTCATAGCCCAGATAGGAACGCGGTCCAGCTCACAGCTTCTCTCTTGGTGCTAGGTCTGATTTTGGTATATTTGGACTATTCACATGTATTTATGATGAGTTTTGATTCCGTTTGTGGGAAGTACTGTCAGACCACATGACCTGTAATACTGCCCCAAGGTTTCGATGCTGGGTGGATCCATCTGGACTTAGCTTTGAATTATTGACTAACGCTATCTCCGTATCCTAGTGTGAATTGTCCCCAAGACCTGAAGCAGGCCATCAGATTTGCTCTGCAGGAAAGGGCAATCATCCAGTCTCCCCTGGACCACATGAAAACGGAAAGGCTGAGACACCTGCTCACTTGGATTTGACTGAGGCCAAGGTTTCTCCTCCAGATCTCATTGGGAATTGTAAAATCACTTGGATCTGCAGAACGGACTAGGAAAGTTGGGGGGGGGGGCAGTTTGTCTTCTCTGGTACCTGCTACTTCTAATGGAGTTTCTTTTAAACCCTTCCAGCATAATCCCCCAAACTATGTGATCTTTGTCCCAGAGGAGCTGTGCTGTTTCTATGGCGTCCCAAAGATACTATCCATTTTCCCTTTGATTTAATTTAGTAGGTTCAAGAACTTGAGTGAAATAGCAAAGGGCGAATACAAATACTTGTTAGAAAAATGCTTCGGAGGCTGCACAAGTGGCAAGAAAGGTGCACACAACAATAGGTCTTGACTTTGCAATTCTCTACGCTTCGTACCCCACAGGGCACATGTCAAAGGCTGAAGATTAACACCCGCCGAGCGCTCTGCTCACATACAAGGCCTCCTCCAACTCACAGCAATAAAAGCTCAGTCTCAAATCAAAAGCTAAGCTTGCTGAGACTTCAAAATAGCTCACAGCCCGGGCGCTCAGCCCAAACTCAACTCAGCAATGCACAGCCTTGTGTACAGGTGTGAAAGCTTGTGCCTACTGCCAGGATAAACCTCACTGAGGCTCTGCAAGCAGCTGTCTGAGGATGGTGTGAAGCCACCAGAAATGTACAGTGTGTCCCTGCATCGGGTTCAGCCCCTGGACTCTTCCCTGCTCCCGCTTCCACCTACCCCGGTACGAAGGCTTTCTGCTAACACACGAGCTGCTTCCAGCTGAGGATGACCAAGTGCCCTGGAAGTCCTGTAGTTCATTATCTCAACCCTTCCATTGACAGGAGATTATTAGCTGTATTTTACATGCAAGGAAAAGCTTGAGAAGAGCTGCAGGACTTCATAGGAAAAAGGGAAATTGGGGGCTTACTGGCAATTCTGAGGAAAAATTCATTTGGGGATGGATCTAACCCAGCCAAAAATTTAAGAAAATCCTTCTTCGTAAACTTTTGGCAAGTCAAAAACTGAAAGGGAAGTAGAACGGGTCGTATAAAATGTTACATTTCAATCAAATTGAAACCATCCCTCTCATTGATTTCTTGAAAATCTCTTGGAACCACTTATACAATTAAGGGAAAGCTTGAAACAAGAATTGAAATGGTACATTTTGAAAAATGTCCAAACAAGACCTTTGAGTGCTTTGTCTGAATTATCTCTTTGCTTTTCCCAAAGTTGATCATTGGGCAAAATGACCAGAAATTCATTACAGATTTCGCTGTGATGGAATTCACATTTTTCATGAAAAAAAAGGACTACTTTCTATCCAGATGCAGCCAGTCCAGCCAGGAGGTTGGAGGAGAACCCAAAACTCCTCCTTCAGCCCGGTCTGGAGGGTGAGTTTGGATTTGGGCTTAAACAGGAATACAGCCTGGAGACAGCAGAGCCCTGTGGGTGCATCGATGGCCTCTCCTCCCCATCCCAATGCTCTTGCTCTTGCTCTTCATCTTTTTCTTCCTTACTTTCTCATCTTCTAAAACCAAGCATATGAAAGTTTTCATGTTCCGTAGAGGATATTGAACAACGGATGCAAAGTCTGACTGCTAAATATTAGCATGTTCATTGCAATGATCTGTTCATGGAATAGCCATTCTTATTGATGGGACAATTAACTAATGATAGATATTGTTGAATATGCAACATGGGTACTGAAAATCCTGCAGCAATGAATTCCCAATCCTGACCCTTGCAAGCCAGTCGGTGAAGGAAATTAACTCTCATTAACTTTAATAGAGCCCTTAACTGGAGTAAACAGCCCTTACACAATCAAGTCTTCCTCACACCCAAGGAAATGTTCTTCATCCCTCACAGCCTCTCCCAGTTCCGCCCGAGATCTCTTTTAGCATTTAAATCTGCAGAAACATTTTCTGTGTTCCCTGGACAATTTAATTTTGCATAACTGGGACAGGAGAGAACCCAAATCTGAGATATTGAGGGGTCAGGGGAAGGGATTGGGGTTTTTTTCCCACCTGGCTGCAAAACCAGCAGCACGGAACAAGACCACAGGGTGGCAATTAAAGTAATTACAAAAAATTAGATCTCTCTTGCTTTTTCTCCTCTCATAATGGCAGGTCATTAAAGTTAATAGTCAGGATCACATTTGTGCATGTCAGCAAAACGTCATCGCAGCATCTTTCATCTCTGCTACTGCATGCAACTTCCCTCTCATTCCTTCGGTCTCCGAGGGAGCAGCACGGTATGTCAGCTTCTGGGCTTGGGTTTTCTTTGTGTTACACCTGTTGCTGGGACCAGCCAGCGAAGGCTTTGAGATGCTAAAACTAGTCTGTTGGGACAGGAAAGCTTTCAAGTACTCTGAATATTTCAAGGTCAGGGAGGAATTTGTGTTAGATGTAACCCCAGAGATGACTCTGTCTAGAGCAGAAGGTAGGGATTCAGGAGAACAAGGGGAATACTACCATGAAGCGCCTTTGATGGTGAGGTGCTGCTCCAAGAGGCTGTCTCTACCCCAAGGAGGAATGTCCCTCCCATGCAGTGCCATGGCTGCCACGCATTGAGCTGGCAGTCCCTCCGTGTGGTGGTGACTTTGGTCTGGAGCATCTCTCCACCACCACTTGCCACTGGAACAACTCACCCATTCTTGAAAAGACTCTGTAGGGTTTCCCAGATGGAGAAATCAGGTGTTTTCACAGCAAAGGTGTGATGCCAGCCACAAGTGCCAATGCTCAGCTGGGCCACACGTTTTCTAAGGGAGGACTAACAGTTGCACGAGGTGAATTTTAGTCCCAGTGACCATGGATGGTAACTGCACATCCAGCATGGACCAGGTACAAGCCCTGTGCAGGATCAGCCATGAAGGGGAGTACAATGTGGGAACTGAAGAACTTTTTCCCTTGCAGTGCTGTGAGTCTGAAACAAACATATGAGAATAAATGAAATGTTGGGATAAGGGATTCGGGCGGAGGTATCATTTGGGGTTCAGACTGAATAAGGACCCGCGGGTATTGCCCCTACCGTGTTGATTGGAACAGAAAAGGGCCCACTCTGGGTTCAGGCACAGGTCTCTTCACCATAAAAACTGAGTATATCACAGCTTGTAAACTGGCCTGAGGCTTCCCATCGAGACAACAACAGAGTCCAGCTCACCTTTCTGAAGCCGCAGAGGGCAAAAAGGCTGCAAACTGAACACAGTCCTGCCTGTACCTTCCTATGAACAACAGAAGATCCTCCAGTGTACTCCTCTTTGCCCTAAAGCAGAGAGAAGGGCTGGCGGATGTTCCTACAGGATCCTGTCCCTTCTGCAGGTCCAGCGTCTCTATGGACATATACACATATACACTTCCAGGGGCTCTTGGCAGACAGCTTGTCTCTCTTAGCAGACTCATTTTGACTTGCAGAAAGGAGAGACAAGAAGTGGGGTGCAGTTGGACTTCTTGCAGTTATCTTCTGCTCTTCTGTCCAAGGATGAAGCTTGCTTCTCTTTCCTGCGGGCACTTGTGCCTCTCTGGAGCAGGGAGGAAGGCTTTGTCTCAGAGGCAAGAGCATCAGGGAGCAATAATCACTAACAAAGGGAAACTACTACTTGCAGTGAACAAGCAGAGAGACTGCTGGCTTTATAGCAGCAAATGATGCTAATAAATACGTTGGTCCCAGGGGAATCTGCTGTCGTGAGGGAAGTTCCAGGTTTCAAACCGCCAGCTGCTCCAGCCGGTCTGGTATCAGAGCATGACCCAAAAAAAAAGGAAGGATTCTTATTTTACATTTGATCCCAGAGATGGATCGTGTCTGTTTTTGCTGAACTCATCAGCAGGCTTCTCTCGACGGCTGAGCATGCCAAAGGCTGTTGAATGATGCAGGCTTGATGTTATCCTAGGAGAAAATTTCATTTCCCCATTTTTACGCTGGAACGTCTCTGAACTGTTCCAGCTGTTTGGGAGTGAAGGTTCTTTGGGAATGATGCACCTCAGTCCTTTTCCTCTCCATAGTTCCAAACCAACAATGACACGGCAGCGTGAAGCTTTCTGGAAGGAGAAGGGAAGAAGTTCCTGCTGTGGTCCTTTTGGGAAGAAACATGCTGAGTGTTGAGCTGTGGGTGTGAGGGGCTGGCAAGGTCTGGAGCTGCTCTCCTTATTCCTTCCACCTTGTGCAAGGGCTACACTTCCCTCTGGACCTTGCCTTGCCCAGCATGGAAGTTGGGAGCCCCTTTGGAGGCGTACACCCTGTCCTCCACCAGGCAAATAACCTTGTATGGTGTAGTTGACAAGTAGGAGTAGGAGTAGGTGTTGGGTCATAGGTTGGACTCAATGATCTCAAAGGTCTTTTCCAACCTCGTGATACCGTGATACTGTGATACTGCACACCTGACTTCATCTGGGAACCAGATTCACCTTCCCCTTCCAAAACCCAGAGGAGACGATGGCTTTGAACCCAATCTGATACATTTCCTGTAGCCATCGTAGAGAGTGATTGCCCCCAAACCTCCTGTTGAAAACCTTCCCTTGCACCCACCCAGCTTTGGGCGGGGGCTCACAGGTAGATTTATCTTTTACCTTCCCTTCACACTTTGCATAACAGAGGATGTCTTTTGCGGCATAGACTGTTCCAAGTCTGTCTTGTGGCTTCCAGTGGCTCTAAAAACTGCGAATAATATGTGCTGGAAATTCCCTAGCCTTGCCCATGCTTTTGCTATGTAAGTCATGGTACCTCCCATATTATTAGTCCTCCTTCAGCAAATAGCTATTGTGCATTTGATACTTTTATCTTTTAACAGTTTTTCTTTACATTTTTCATCTGCTAAATTGCATTTTTGTGGGCTTGTCTCTCTCTTTCTATTTTAGTTTACGTTAGTTCTTTCCCCGGTGTAACTGTACTCTTAGGAAGATTTTAATTACCTTCCTTTAAAGCCAAATGACAAGTAGAGCATGTCATTTGTAGCTAAAGTATCACTTGAAAATGCAAAAGCCACGGCTTTATCAGGCTTAAAAGCTTTCCTGGAATACGTTCAAAAATTGCTGACTGGGCAAGATTAAACATCGCAATGTTAAGTAAAAGATCTCCGCATGTGGTATTCTTTTATTCCCCTGGGTGATCAAGTTAAACTGCAACACAGCCCTCAGGCCTTCTTCTAAAATATTATTAAGGTTTTTTCTCCTTTGTGCAACAGGGAGAGGGGCTGGGGCTTTGGTGATGAGAATCTCACAACAACTATACCCGAAAGCACAGGGGAGCCGAAGCCATGAGGCCTTCAAAAGAGATCAGGTGTTTCTAGAGCAAAGCAGCGACAACAGAGGGCACCTGAGGAACAGCCCTCGTGCAAACACCATGCTGAGAAAGAACCTCCTGCAAGCCTGGGTGGACTTGTAATCCCACGGCACGGAAGCGGTCTGGCTGCATCAGGCCATTAAACAATTTGTTAGGATGATTTGTTCCGTGGGGGTCAGCAAACTCAGCAGAGGACCCACCTTTTAATTGCCAGGACAATGACTGAAAGTAGGATTGTGGCGCAAGGTGAGCAGGACACAAGCCCAACAGCAATGAGGGCGGCTGCAGTACCGGCTTCCCTGCCCGCCTCTGCCCCGGCCAGGTGCTTTGGAGCAGGGCGCCAAAACCTGCGCGTGCAGCAGGGACTGTGTGTTTGGGTGTGTTTGAGGGGATGCCCACACTCCCTGCACCCCAGGCTGCCGGGTCGGGGCTACTCATCTGTACCAGCTGTGTTCTCTGGTGCCAGCAAACAGGGTCTCTCAGCCTGCAGTCCCTGGGATCAGCAACGGGGCTGCACCTTTCCCTCTGGGGAAGACGCTGCATGCAGCCAGCAGGCAAACAGCTGGGTGCAACAACAGGAGAAGGGGGAGCACAGGGTCCTTGCAAGGACACAGCGAGGCTGGAAGCCAGTGCTGTGAGAGAAAAAGCCATGTTGATAACCCCGATGCCCGTGCACGCCTGCAGACATGCAGAGGTGCCTCTCACTGCACCCCAAACACAGCAGTGATTTGTTACGTGTCTGTGATACAAACCTCCTCAGACATCAGCAGCGTGCTAATGGCATCGAGACTCCCTGCTCCAGCCTAACGCAGTACAACCGGCAGCGAACAGCCCCTGCCGCGAGCACAGAGGGGTACTTCCACCAGGCATGAGCATAACTCAGCACAGCACAGCTAGAGAGCTCGGAGGCGTGAGCCGTGCTGGTGGACACCAAGGAGGCTGGGGATGGGGATGGGGTGGGGATGTCACCCCATCAGGGGCAGGGCCTCCACCCACCTGTGAGGATCTTCGGTGTAGATTTCCCTGAAAGCTGTAGGGAGCGGGGAGTCTTTAATTTATGGTAACAGGTTTTCCCCTCCCTGTGAACACAGATGATCCTGATCGGCTGGCCAAGAGCTCCTTAAAAATGCTTAGAAAGGAGAACTCTGGGATGCAGAGGGGAAACGCTAATGGTTTAAAAGGCACATTGGACTTCCAGATCTGTCCAGATTGTCTCTGAAGAAATCCTCTGAGAGCTTGGATTACTCATTTTTAATATGAACAGGAACCACCTGCCTGCAATCACACACATAAACTGTTGGTTACTTTGCAGTGGAAGAGCAGCTTGAATGCTTTTTACTGTAATGTTTAACCCAGTGTGTGTTTTGGAGCTTTGCTTCTTTTAATAGAAAACACGTTTTTGAGACATGCAATGTGCTCGCTTCTGCCCAGCCCTTGCAGAGGGTGCTCCATGGTTTGAAGCGGGGGGATTTTTGGTGACAAAGTGAGCTGCAGGACTTGGTGTGCAATCACCATGGATGGCTGGGCTGATAGAGGGCTCGGTTCACCCTCTGTATCATCACGATGAGCGATCCACACGTCTGTCCACTTCACTGGTTCTCTGCTGATAAGCCTGCATGTGGCACCCACCTTCACCTCCCTCTGACCGGTGTCTGTATCCCTTTGAGCCACTCCTATCAACACAAACAACAAGGTGTTTCTCCCCTTTGCCCTCCTCGTCCCCCAGATTCCCCCAGGTTGATAGAAGGGCAAATCCTCATTTCTTCCTCCAATTGCTGAAACCTCCCAGGCTCAGATCTCCCAGGCAGGGAGAAGGCTTTGAGTTGAAAGGGACCGTGAAGGTCATCCAGTCCGACTCTCCTGCAGTGAGCAGAGACACCTTCAACTCAATCAGACTGCTTAAAGCCCCATCCAGCCTTCTTGGAGAAGGCTATCTAGAAAGAGTCTCATCTTTTCCTTTGGCAGATTTGTTGAACTTGATCAGGTTTCCCCAAAAGCATCAGTTAAGGCTTCTGGGTCACTCTATTTTTTTTTCTTTTGGACAGGCCAAGCAGCACTCTTCACCCCAAATTTTAACCAGCTGGGAAAACACAGCTCTCATTTTTGAGCCAAATATCCAAGACTGGTGTGTTTTGTTGTTGTTATGTTGTTTTTTCGCTCTCCAATTAGGCAAATGCAACAGTTTTGCATCCCTGACCTCTGTGTGTGTAGCTATGGGTGTCTTAGAAGCTAGAATCGCCTTTTGTCCCATTGGGTTTCCATAGGGACTGAGCATTCCCTTCAATAAAGGGCTCCAAATGAATGTAGACTTCTCAGGGATATCATGCAACCAGGCCTGCAAAAGCCTTTTATTAGGACATTCACCTCTGATGGGATAATTTTACCTATCAGATCACATAATCTCTTCCCCTGATGCTGAGCCAGGAAATGAAAAAAGGCCGGTGGGGAGATTTTTGCCTCAAGAGCCAGGTTCTGCTGTGATGACAGCCTTGATTATTTGGTCACAGTCGTCTTAAAAGACGAGCACATCGAGCAAAGCCTAAAATTACAGTGCACAACTAAACAATAGGTTGGGCAAGAAAGAGAGCAACAACCAGGCAAATTTAGATGAAATTATTAGTGTTTAGTCCATTTGTAAATATTTTAGCAGGTTAGTTAGCTAGTGGAGCTCATCAGGCTGGAAGCAAAGATGCCTCCTGTTGCTCAATTTTCTGTCCACGTTAGTAATGTTTGATGCAAACACAGGTGATTGAATAAAACACAGAGGTTAAGAGGATTTAGAGGAGGATCGAGATTAACACACAAGCAAACTGAAACATTAGCCTTCCTCGGCTCCCTGTGCTCTGACTTGTTACCACATATCCTTTTTCATCAGGTAACTTAATCAGAGCAAAGCGAAAGGCTGCGCGGCCGGGTGGAAGGTAATTAACAAATACCTGGTTGCGAGAATAAACTGTTTCTACCCCAGAAGGGAGCCGAGGTTTCCACAAAGCCCTTCGGGTGCAACTTATCAGCCCCATGAAAACAAAACTGCTGGGGAGTTCTCCCCTGCTCTCCACCCAGGGAACCGGTCATCGCGCTGCCATAGCAGCTGCCCTGGTAGTGAGGAAGGGCTGAGTTAGTCCCTTCTGTCCAGAGGCAGGATCAGCTTCTCCACTCTTCTTTCTGGCCAGTCTGCTCTTAAAGCTGTCACAGCTTGACAGGAGATCTCTAACACTGCTTCACAATCCTCCCCCCGTAGCAGCTTTCAGCAAATTTCAGTCCAAACCTCCTTTACTGAAATTTAAGCCCACTCTTCTCTTCTCTGCGGTGCATGTGGAGAACTGATCATTCCCTCTTTTTTTTTTTGCAGTAGTGTTTTGAAGATTGCTCTCATCTGCTTTTCCAGTTCTCTCTTCCTGAGGCCAAAAAACCCTTGTCCCTTCACTTTCTCCACCAGCCTGTTGATTCAAACTCACCTTGCAGCCTGTAATAACCTTCAGGCTGTTTTCTGAGTAGTTCCTGCCTGTCTGGTTGTTCTACATCCAATTGTCCATGGGTTATTCCTGCAGTACCTTGCACTTGTTCCTCAGCACATCCTATTTTGGGGATCACCCACACAGCCTTGTTGGGAGCAATTTGAGTTCTAACCCGTGGTCCCATGCGAGGCAGTCCCTCCAGTGCAAGGATCACCTGCTAATCTTGTAGTCATGCACTCAATTAGGACATCCTGATCGTTAATTAGAAAACTGAGCAGCATCAGACCTTGGGCAAATTCCCCAGACCCATAAGATCCAGCTTCCTTATCCAGGTGAGCCACCACTGGTTTCTCTCCCCGAGTTCCTCGTTTCACACCCACTTTAACACAAACAGTGGTTTTGAAAGGCCAAAGAGCAAAGTCTTGAACATCCACCAAGAAAATAAGTCTGATGTAAGCAATCTGCTTCCCTCTTGCACTTCTGTCACTGCACCTGAACAATTCGGCTTTTGAAAGATAGGGATTTGCCCTTCCAGAATGTCAGTGTTTTACTGGAAAACAGTAGCTTATACTAAAATGTCATCACTGTTCTCCTAAAATAACCAATATGCTTGTATAACAAATTAGCTATATCCACTGAGCCGTTTGTCAAAACACCAGTTGTGTTCCCACTACCCCATCCAAAAGAGCTGGGTCCTGTTCTTCCATTTTGTAGCACAAATAAAATTACATTTTCAGTATGAAATGCATATTGGTTGTGGAGTTCATTTGACTCCTCCATTAGGAAAATAACCCATTTGGTCTAAGCAAATGTGCCAGAGCAGTGTGCCCAGCCTTCCTCGCCCCATGAGGCACAATACAAAATCTCCATCACACCAAGAGCCACAAGATCCATGTCACATATGTCAAAAACCCTGAGAGGAGAAAGAGCTCTGGGGCATGATAAGGATTAAAGGCAGCAGGAGAAAAAAGGAGAACTCTGAAGAACACATCCTGGATGGAAACAGGGCCATTGGCCTTGGATGGAGTCCAGATCACTCCCCTTGAGTTCACAGTCCTGACTCCACGTTGATGGGAGCACTGCTCAATCAAAAATACTTGTTTATACCTTGTGCTTACTGGAGGAAAGCCCTCTCCTTCACTGAATATCTGTACCTGTTTATAGGGATCTGAGGAGTGGAAGACACAATCTTTCTTTGTGCTTACCTCGGGATGATAATTTCTGGAAATTCCACTTTTTCCTTGCCCTACGAGTTCATTATTCACTCATTATGGGGAAGCAAGGCAAGGCAAAGGCATGTGATCTGCTGACAAGTCGCCTCCTAGGGTATTTTCTAGCCAGAGCAGGAAGTTGCAGCTGGGATGGTAACAAAGACATCTTCCCTTTGATTTCCCCCCTGAGCCCTTCCCTGCAGCCTTAGCTTGTTGCTTCAGTGTTGATCTGCCGTTTCACCTCCACTGCGAGCCTTCCTCGAGAATGTTCCTACATGAAAGGGAAGGAAAACCCACATGGGACGTTATTCTCTTACAGCCAGACAGGGCCATTATGCTCATCAAGCCTGACTTCACACGTAACACAGGACATACCTTTCCACACCGAGCTCATAAGCCCTGTGTGAGCCGTAGCAGATCTTTGTAAAACCCCTTGGGGTTAAAGTCTTCAAGCGACGAGAATCTGCAGCACACCTAATTCCCTCCTTGCTCCTACCGGTGTCTGCAGCTTGCAGTTCCTGGAGAGGGCATGGACAAAACCCAGGCACAGCTCCTCACTCCTCTGTGACAGGAATGTTTAAGTGTTTTTGTGTTTCGTGATGGGAACAGTCTCTGTTCCTGGAGAGATGAGATCAGGCTCATTGCTAAGCTGTGTATTATTTATCACTCAAACCCAGCATTTTGAGCTGTTTGTAAACTAATCCTTTTGAACACAAAACCGGCCCTGAAAGTCAGTATTTAAGAAATCCCTGTGGTGGAAATGGGGATTTGGAAGAACTAGAATGAACAGGGAGGTATTTTCCAGGCTGTTTTAGAAAGAGACAGAGCACCTCTGTGAGTACCCGCGGGCAATCCAGCACACCTGAGCATCACAGACCTTTAAATCAACTCAGCGTTTACTCTCTCCCCTCGGTTTCCACCCTTATGAATTAAATAGCCAACATCTCAGGGTGGGGACCATCTTGCTGAGGAGCAGCAGAAGCACCGTGGTGCTGTGTGGGAGGATGCCCAGATCCACAACCCCCCATGTGATCGCCTATCGCCCAACCAGGACATCACTAAACCTCGGCTTGTCACCTCCTTTCTCTGGAAAATCTCAAAACCGTGCCGAAAGGGTTAATCTAGGCTATCTGCTGGTTCCTGGTGGAGGCTGAAGTGTGTGTGCCAGTGACCAATTAATCAGACGGCCACTTTCCCCCGCTTCTCCAGCTGGGCTGTGTTATGATCCTGACCACAAATAAAGACAGAGAAGAAGCAAAGCAGAGGCTTTTGGTCGGGCAGATAACCCAGCCTTCATTCCCAGGCAGATTCCCCCCAGTATCAGCCCCGAGAGAGACAGATCCTGCCCTCCCCCCTCCCGAAGGGTTCAGAGTTCAGGCTCATTAGCAGGGCTGAACAAGAGCTAATCAGGGAGAAAGGGCTGATGTCAGAGCCCCGGTCACCCTGCCCTCTTCCCACCAGGGAGAAGAAGCCCAGAGCTCCCACAGCAACAGCAGGACCATTAATTAACTCCTTGATGAGCCCTGGTTTCCCTACCCTGGCGCTACCTCTCCCATGCCCTGACCCCAGCAGTGAGTGGGGTCCCCACGAGAGCCCTCCACCCCATTGCAATGTGAGAGGGGAAAGGCCACGTCCACAGGTTTCACCATGGATTGGCTCAAAGGAAAAAGTCATGTTTCAGGTGAAACACGGTCTTTGTAGAAGCTGAAGGACTGAGTGAAAGCACAACGTTCATTAAGGTCAGTGGTAAAACCCGCACTTACTTTCCCAGGGTTGAGATTTTAGCTTAGGTAGAAGCCAAACAGCAAAGCAGAGTCACTTCATATCATTCATGCAGAGCAATGGTATCATCTGGTGAACACTGCTTGCTGCTAAAGGTGGTCCAAGCTCTCCCCTGCAGGATAAGAGTTCATTGCTTTGAAAATCATTACAGAAAGTTGGTGCAGTTGAGCAGCCCAGTCTGTAATAGCTTAATCCAGAAAGGGCTGTTAAAATGCACAATTTCAGTTCAGTCCAGCTGGGTCCTTGTGTTGCGTTCGTTACGGTGGTATTGGGTGGCGGAGCATGAGAGCGATATTGGGTGGGGAGGCAGAGACAGGACTCCCAGACATCTGCCACACAAACCATACACAGCCAGTTGGGAGCGACCAAAATCCATTGCACAGGGTAACAATTTGGGAGCCTCAGCCCTTCTGGGGTGGGTTGTTCAGGGACGCTTGGGTCTTCGCAAACACCTTCTCAATGCAGGGGAACTCGTAAAGTCCTGGATCTACCCACCCGGTTCACCTGCGGCTGCTAGAACCCCAAGAAGACCACGGTGCCAGACCAGTCTGGAGCCAAAGGAGCATCACTGTCAAAAATGTGCAGGCGAGAGCTGCCCCTGACTGGGCACAGATGTCCAACTGCACCCGCACATTCCAGGCTGAATTCAATTTTCTGCTCCTCACCCAGAGCCCTGGAGAGCAGCAGCTGCCTCAGACTGCACCTAAGATGCATATAAATAGAGGCATAATACCTTATTAGAAAGGAATGCATGCCTAAGCAGGAGATACAGTTACCTTCTGAGGAGGAAGGGGGAGGAGGCAAAATGCTGTGCAGAGGAAGGAGAAGTGGGCTGGCAGAGATCTAAATTGACTTACAGTAATGAGACACTGTCATGATAAAAAAAAAAAATCACATTAACCCCCTCCCGAGTCCAGGCAGCCTCTGCTGTGCTGTGCTGAGGGAGGACCTGGCTTTGTGGGTCCTCTCCCAACCCCAAAAATGGCCCCCAAAATGACCCCAAAAATGAGCGCAGAAACCCCCAAAACTGGCCCAGAGACCCCCAAAAGGGGTTCAGAGACCCCCAGAACAAGACAAAAGACTGCAAAATGGGCAGAGGTCCCAATAATAGGAACAGAAATCCCCCTAATCGGCCCAGAGACCCACAAAATGGGCAGAGAGATGTTGGGATGAGCCCTAAGTCCCCAACCGTGCAGCACAACCACGTACAGTTTTGCTGACCCCTTTGCAAAGGGTTACAGAGTGAAATTGGTGAATTCTGGAAACTACCACCACTGCTCTGCAAGGGCAAGGTTTTAATTCGAAGGCTGAGAATTTCTTTGGGCGTAGGGGAGCATTTGGTCCATCTGATACATTCCCAGGCATCCTGTCCCAGCAGCACATCCCGTGGCACGCAGAAACCAGTCCAACATCCTCTCTGCGTGTGTGGAACGTGGAGACCACCGTGCTGAGGGGCTTGGCAGAGGCCGCATGAGAAGTCAGTGGCAGAGCAGGGCTCTGACCCTTGGTATCCCCCAACCCACAAGTCTGCTGTTTGCACAGATTTGGGACAATCCTGCCCCTCGCTTGCACCCAGACCTCAGAGCTCTGCCTCCAGATCTGGCAGAAATCCTATTTGACATTAATCAGCCAGCGAAGGTGAGCAGAGCTGGACCCCAGCGCTTCCTGGCTGGGTGACCTCCAACAATGCAGCCCTCAAAAACTCTGTGGGTTTTCTCAAGGGCTGTATTTTAATTGTGCAGGTCCCTGCAGAGCCCCACTGTCCCTGCGGGCTGCACCCCCGGCACGCCGCACGCATGGCTGCTCAGGTAGGTTAGAGCAGAAACGAATCTGTGTTGTGCTGAGCTTGCCAGCGCTTGGGCTTTGATCTTCCCAGCCAGGGATGTGATGTAACACCTGCAGAATTATACAGTAACGAGGGAAAGGAATGGTTATGGCAATTAGAAGGCACTGAAAGAGGTGACTGGGAAGCCATCGGGCGGCCCCGGCTCAGAGCAGCACTCTGCGTGTCTCAGGTTTAGGGAGTTGGGTTTTAAAGGGTTGGATTTTTAAAGTGTGTTTGTTTTTCCAAGGCCCATTGCCTTGACTTTGCATTTGTGCTCTTGCATTTGTCTGAGCACCGATATCCCCTGTTAGCCAGCAAGAAACGGAGGCCAGGGCAGCCCCGCAGTGCCAATGCCCCTTCTCGGGATGTGGGGCAATGGCCATGCCCACCCACACTGGTGGTCCCACACGGACCCTAAGGCATCACTCCGCTCCTCTGGCCAACTTCTGAGGTTTCCTAGCAGGACTATGTGCTACCTCAGCCCAAAGAAAACACATTTGTGGACCATCTACTTTAGAACGAGGACTCAAACTGGTGCCAGCAACCATGGAAACCCTAGAGAAAACAACTGAAATTCATGTTTATGTGCAGCTCCCAGTAGCTGCAGAAATTGAATTCCCGCATGAAAGGGGACCTTCGGCAGCCACTGTACACACTGACAAACCCTCCGGCTGTGACCTGCCATCGACGTGCCGCATAATAAAGTCAGGGAGAGAGGGGAAATGGAAAGCTCTGTGCTCATTAGTCAATACTCGCCAAAGTACTTGGTAGGTGAAGCTGAAAAGCCTTGCATAAACGCTGGACATTCGTCTGGTAGAGATATTCCTCAGCAAATTCAGGTATCAGCAACTTTGGGTTAAAGAAGGACTGGCTGACATTACACTGTTGTAAGAGAAAAGCAGGCTCTAGGCCAGTTTAGTCTGGAGGATTTACACTGCAGTAAACTACCCGTATTCTGGGCTGCATCCAAAGCAGTGGGACCAGCAGGGCAGGGGAGGGGATTCTCTCCCTCTACTCTGCTCTGGTGAGACCCCACTTGGAGTCCTGTGTTTGGTTCTGGAGCCCTCAGCACATGGAGCTGTTGAAGCGAGTCCAGAGGAGGTCACGGAGATGATCCGAGGGCTGGAGCACCTTCCACTTGGGAACAGGCTGAGAGAGCTGGGGCTGTTCAGCCTGGAGAAGGCTGCAGGGAGAACTTAGAGGAGCCTCCCAGTACTGAACGGGGCTCCAGGAAAGCTGGGGAGGGGCTCTTGATCAAGGATTGAAGGGAAAAGACAAGGGGGAATGATTTTAAGCTGAAAGAGGGGACACTGAGGTGAGAGATTAGGAAGAAATTCTTCACAGTGAGGGTGGTGAGACACTAGCCCAGGTTGTCCAGAGAAGTGATGGCTGCCCCATCCCTGGAGGTGTTCAAGGCCAGGTTGGATGAGGCTTTGAGCCCCCTGATCCAGTGGGAGGTGTCCCTGCCCATGGCAGGGGGTGGAACTGGACAGGCTTCAAGGTTCCTTCCAACTCAAACCATTCTATGATTCTATGATTCTAAGACAAAGCAGAGGGCTGGGAAATGCACACAAGACTTTAACCACCTGTGTCAGAGAGGTCAAACAAATTTCCAGATTGAATCCAGGCAGAGCAGTGCGTTCTTATTCCCTTGCAGCAGAACTGGATTAAGCCATGGCCTCCAGCCCCAGTGTTCCTGTGCACCAGCAGTGGATGCAGACTGTCATCAGCAGCCTCGTGTGAATCTACACCACTGAAGACGTGGCCCCTGGCTGATGGAAGGAAATGTCCTGAGTCTGGATTGTCTTTGGGTTTTGTGAGAAGGCTTTTCAGGGAGAGGAGTTGGTTTTCATACTAAGGATCTTTCACATTTCTGATGATTTGTGACAAGCGTAATCCCATACTAATTAGATTTCAGTGCAGGTGTTGAAAGCACCGTGCACATTTAGCTTGGTTAGAGTTTATGGAGACTCTTGCTTGTCCTGCACAATTGTTTCAAAATCAATCCTTGGAAGCTTCAGAAGGCTCAGACCAGAGAGAGTAGCCAGGAACCTAACAACAACAAAAATCAATTTTGGGGTTTTAATTCTCCTCATCTAGTTGAGTACTGGGCAGGTTACAATTTCTGACATTACGTTACCACTCAAAAATGTCCCAAGCTGTCTACTTTCATTGCATCAATGATATCAGCTGTGTTGACCTGCTCTTAGAGAGTTTTAATTCTGTTTGCTCTTGGCTAAACTCCATTCCTAATCCTATTTTCGCCCATTTCTATCCAATTTAATACAGCTTCTGTAAGTCAAAATTAATTACTCCAAGTGCTCTCCCAGCCCTGTGATCTAAAGGAATAATAGAGAAATCCCACCTCATCATTAACGGCACCTCATGGCTGCTCTCATACAGGGAAGCTGTGAGAGGGAAAGGGATTTGATAAGAAAATAGCAATGCTTTGCTCATTTTTGCAATTCGTATTTCATCCTCATTGTTGTCTCCATGTGCCTATTTGCTCCTTGTTGGATGGTGATACCCATGGAGGAACGCTGATCTCCTGAGGCAAAAAACAAGTCAACACCTCCAGGTCACCTTCTCCCTTTTCCTTCACCTACTCAGAAATAGTTCTTTTGCCTTTCATTTCCAGTATTAATTACTATTTCTGCCCAGCCTTTGCCAACACAGCTCCCAAGGGGAGAAAGGATGGTTGTCTGGTCACACGCATCTCGTGTTTCTTTAGCCAGGCCTCCTGGTTTGACTCAACCCACCCAGAAATTGGGTTTGTTCTTTGCAGGAATGCTGTATATTTGAATTAATTGAGATTCATAAAGTGCCCCAAAGATGTACAGCAGAATTTCTACTAAGCTGCACAACAATGAGCACCTATGAGCTCTCCTGTACCTATGATGATACTTGTTCCTTTTTTTTATTCCTAATTGTTTCAGCCTATGTGCATTCTCGTGTCCTTCTTTTTATTCTCTCTCTAAATATCAGTATTTCATCCACACATTATGTAGTTGAGAGATATTTGAAATTCAGGGCTCATTCTCTGGTTTGACTTCTATGGCAGAATAGTCAGAAAACATGTCACACCAAGGACACGAGGGCTTGCTTGGCTGCTCACACCTCTGTGACACATTTGGATGTCTGAAAAGCTACCCTATTGCTTTTATGGGCTTTAAAGCCCAGTTTAGTAGTGGACAGGTACAGTTGGATGCAATGATTTCAAAGATCTTTTCCAACCAGGCGATTCTATGATTCCAACTCAAACCATTCTGAGATGCTATGATACGATTCTGTGAACTGTACCAGAGACAGACACTCATCTGGAGTAACTGCAGTGTCCCAGGCATTGAGGAAAACATTTGCAGGCTGGAAATCATAATTTTCCTATAACACTACATAAATTCATGTAAGTAAATAGAAAACTAAAAAATTATCTTCACTTCCATCACTTCATTTCCATTACGAATGTTGCGTTGCGTTCCTTTTAGCCTCAGTAAGTTGTTCCTTTTTCAATTTTTCAGTAATTAGTAATTAGCCCATCAGTAGAGGTTGGTCAGGAAGCTGGGTTAGGATTTGCTTACCACAAAACAGTAAGAGAGAAACACGTGGGAAAGTATTGTGGGATGTTGTGCCTTTCCTAAGTGCCTGGGTATTGTAGAAAATCATAACATAGTGTTACTGTTTCCTAGTAGTGTTACCCCTTTAGCTTGAACAGAAGAGGTTCATGTTGCAGAGCTGACGCATTTGGTCTAGGACTGGTAAGAAAAAGAATGTGTTCCTTCTTAATAAAGAATGTCAAGGTTTCACAAGTCATTTTAATCCCCACCAAGGTTTTTGGAAATTATTTGTGAACAAAAAAACCAAAACCCCCAGAGAAAAGAGAAAGAGAAAGAGAAAGAGAAGAGAAGAGAAAGAGAAGAGAAGAGAAGAGAAGAGAAGAGAAGAGAAGAGAAGAGAAGAGAAGAGAAGAGAAGAGAAGAGAAGAGAAGAGAAGAGAAGAGAAGAGAAGAGAAGAGAAGAGAAGAGAAGAGAAGAGAAGAGAAGAGAAGAGAAGAAGAGAAGGACCCTCAGTGACCCACCCATGCAAGAAGCCAGTAGCTTGCTTGGTGGTAAAGCATGTGCCAATGGAAGCAAAGGCCAAATATGCTTGTTATATTCCATCTGCTAACAGAGTTGTGTTCCTAAATGGTGATATGCAAGTGCTAAAATCCAGCAAGCACAAAGGTGCTCTTTCATTCGTGGAAGCCATCATCTTAAAGTAATTAACTGGGGATTAGTCAGAAATGATGCCCAAACAAATGAGATACGGAAGGGCAAGAAATAGTATTCCTCTCGAACCTTGCATTACGTGGAGCGCTGCCAGTGCAAACAGCAATGAGAACAGAGCGTTATTGCTTAAGAATCATGAAAAAATAAGATTGGTAACTAGAGCTTATGGCTGTTTTCAAAACAAAGTGTCTAGGGGGTGGACGGTGCTCCGCCTTCAACCAGCACTGTCATCTTCCACTGCCTGACATCCTGAGAGGTCAGCCTTTCTCTCTCCAGTAGGATGCTAACATAGATTGCACAGGACTTGCTACAGCTTTCACGGCTTTAAATCAAAGGCTGTGTCAACAGCACGTCAGCGGCATGAAGGAATAGCACAGCTCCTCATGCAAAGTTTGCTTCTAACAATCTCCTCTTTTCATTTGCCTTCCCATGACTGATGCATAATTCAGGAAGGAAACGCAGAAACAGTGGGAATGAAACTGTGGAGAAATTTTATCACTGCAAAGCACTCGTACAGCAGGGCTGGGCTGCCCTTCCTTGGAGAGGAGCAGAAGAACTGCTTGAGCTTCGTGTCCAAGGGTCACTCGCATCAGGTTCTTTGCAGATTGAAGATCTGGTCTGGTGTTGCCCCCAGTGCAGAGCTGGTCCTGAGCTCACTGCCGGAGTTGTAAGCACAGCACAGAAAACCAGTGCTCCCAGCCCCCCGTATGACCCAGAGCACCCCAGGGAAATCATGAGTTGGTCCAAAAATCCCAACCCCACTCTAAATGAGGCTCATGGCTCCCCCAAAACCTTCACGAGGCACATGGTCAAACTCCAGCTGCTTGTGTGTCCATGCTGCTCCTGTTGCTGATGTCCTGATAAACGCAGAATTCGTTCCCTCAGGAGCAGCAACCAGTGCTGCTGCTACTGAGGAACGCCACAACCCAGCGCCCTGGGCTCCACAGGCAGCTATAAATCCTCTGACCTCTGCCACCCGCCTGCTCAGCAGCCCCGGTAAATCCAGCTTGTGCTTCGCTCCACTGCAGCAGCCAAGTTCCCCTGGTACAAGGTAGGCAGTTGCCTCGCGGCCGCAGTCCAGAACGTGCTGATTGCACTGGGAACAAACCTGCCTTTTTGTAAAGCCCAGATGGAGGAGGAGGCGGCGAGTTGTATAACCCGAGACCAGTAATTGAGTGTGTGTTAAGTAACTTTACAACCATGCTTCGCTAGGAAGCCAATAAAAGGGCAAAACACAATTGCCGGGTTTTAATTAAGAAGCTAACATTTAAATGAGGTGCATCATCTGTTTGTATTAAATGTGTTTAATTTAATTTGTTATAGTACACTTATTAAATAAATCAGCTTTATTGAATTTGCTATGCTGGTGGCATGCTGAACAGAAGTGAATGGAAAGAAGCCGAGTCTGGAATTTTCATTTTAAATCAACTAAGGCTCTGTGTGCATGCGGCAACGCTCGGGAAAATTAATTCCAGTTAATTAAAGGTGTGATTTTAGAGCAGATCAGTTCAGCCACCCTAAAACTCTGAGCAGACCTCTTCATTCAGAACTCAAATGCCATTGATTCAGCTCGGCTTGATTCACTTGGCACGTGATGTAAGAAACTGAATTAAGGCCCTTTTAAATCTGAATGAATGACTGCAACAGCCTTTCTCGGGGGATAGTTCATCCCCTTCTTTCTCCTGAGCATCTCTATGTGGACCAGAGGTTTACGCAAGCCATGTAGGTTGGGTGACCAGCCTCCACTCTCCCAACCTTCAGCCTTGTTGGGAGTCACCAGTAGCCAGAAGAGCAAAGCGCTGGTGGTAATGAAGTCCCTTGGCTGGCATCGCCTGGCTGATTTCTGCCCTCTCCCGTTCTCTCCCTGTTGTAGAAATGCAACATTTCAGTTCATTGCTACAGGAGATCCAGTCTAGAGCTATTAATACGTAACAGCTGGGAAGAAATTTTCCTGCAAACTTCGGCCTCTGTCCAGGCCACAAATCACTGGATGCAGCAGCTCCTGGGGCCAGGACTCCAGCTGCCCACAAGTACCTGGTCTCAGGCTTTGGCTTCTTCGTCTGCATCATGGATGGTCTTACACCTCGGTCGAGGAGCTGACAGACCCTCCACCTTCAGTGCCTCCAAGTGTGGGGGTTGGAGCTTCATACCCAGTGCCGGTGTATCCAGATGCACCTTCAGTGTGTGACAGCTTGAAAAATGCCATTAGGAGGCTCCGCTTTTCCTGGCTCACCTCCATCCCTGCGTACACTCGAGCAATACCTACTCATTTCACAGGAGAGCAAGGAAAGTTTCAAAGCCGCTTGCAAGCCCCTCTGAACTCCACTGCCTACGCAGCAAGGCCAAAGCGTCGAGCATCGCGGAGCTCACCAACACAGCACGGTTTCTCTGCTCCTTAGGGGAGCAGCTCACGTCCACCTCTGCCATTGGCCACTGCACCCCAAGGGGCTGGAGCCCTCCCTGGTGAAAGAGTCCTTGTGCTCCCCATGGCAAGGCGGCCCCTTGTTATCCCTTCAACTTTGTGCACACTTTTCCTGGGAGGAAAATGAAATTCCTGCCTTGGAATTGGCGCCACCGTGCCAGAACAGCAGTGACCTCTGTAACCACACAAGATTTAGTGGTTACTTTATTTCAGCTGTAATGAGGCTTTGTAAACCGCTAAAAGCCAAACGTTTTCTTCTCCTTTAACTCTTGGTGGATCACGCGAAATAAATAACCGAACAGACGTGCTGTCTGTGCATGAATTGAGAATTCACTTAAAATTACCCAGCGTCTGAAGTGGGTGAAACACTGGGACTGAGAGCAGGTAGGTGCTGAGTGAGAAGTTATTTGGAGACACGAGCCCGGGGCTCCTTCCAGCAGGCGCAGCCGTGACCAGTTGAGGGCACAGGGAATGGCTCTGGGAGCTCCAAGGACAATCCAGTCTTCTTCCCTGCACCAAGAGCTGCGGGGCAGTTTCCTTCAAACCTCACTCAGGCACATGTGAGGAGTCACCTAAGCTTGGCCAGCATCCTAGCATGTCCATCAGGAGAAGCGTGTCCTTGTCCTTTCGATGTTCTCTACAAGCTGCACCCGCAAGAAGGTTCCTTCCCATTAAAAAGTGGTCCTGGCTGCAGTCTGCCAACCAATATCACCCTGAGTACCGAAGACAGACATTGAGTGATGAATACAGTTGAAACAGCTGTTAGGGTGCATGCTTTTAAAGCTGAAACTCTTTAAATACATTCCTTATTCCAGAGCCTGTCTCACTGCACCAAAAAGCATTACAGATGGTGAGGATCAAAATGTGCTGATGGGGCTGCGCTTTCTAGGGAACTTCATCACCCTCTGCTGCTTATAAAGAAAAATAATCTGGCTTTCATGCTTTGGAACAAGAGTCCAAATGTTTACCACTCTCATACCAGTGAGCTGCAAGGGCTGCTGGGGTGGTTAGGTGGGTTGTTCTGGGATTCAGCAGGGTGGCAGTGTCCCCAGGACACAGGTGATGCCACCACTGTGCCACCATCGTGCCGCTGCTGCCGGGAGCCACAGAGCCATGCAGGATTCAACTTGGGTGACCCAATTAATTTGGAACAACTGGAAACATCTTTCTCCAGGTTTAATTTGCTGCATGACTGAATACCACCTGTGTGATGATTTAATGAGGGAGAAGGGCAGGGCCCCAGGCAGGATGATGGCACTGCGTCATGGAAATGAGGGCTCATTGCAAGGTCTCTTCCACAAGTGTGGCATCCTGGGGTGCTGGGAGCCACATGTCACCCAGCAACCAAGCTGCTACCTATGAAAGCCGTGCGCGGCCCCTGTAACAGGGCATCCAAAGACCAGAGATCTGCTGCACAGCCTGCACCCAAAACGAGAAGAGCATAGCTTCTACCTGCTGTTAGCAGAGACAGGCTGCTCATCATGCGCAACTATTAATCTGTCAGAAAACAGTGTCTTCGGTTACACAGACAGCTGCGATGAACTGTGCCCACTGTTTCTCCCCACCAGGTGAACTCAGCTGCACAAGTTATCCTCTGTGGCCAAGATCAGCCCTTTGGGGTGGAGATACCAGGAGTCTTCAGAGGGTGAACTGAAAGTCAAGGTTGCTGGGTTGAACCCCCAACTCAGCCTCAAGTAAATAACAACAAGGGAGCAGAAAGCTTTCATCAGGAGACTGATCCGCATGCTCAGGGAAGATCAAGAATTTCCATTAAATTCACCTTGTGGGTACTTTGTGCCCAACCCTTTGCCCAACCAATGCTGTGCAGCAAACTGTGGCTGCAACAAGGGGCTGTTTTCAAAGAGTTAGAGGGATTCACCAGATTTTTCCAAACACGCTGTCTCTTTGTTCCTTTTCTGGTGAACTGATCTACCTTGATATTCTAGATTTTTTTACAGCCATGACCTTTTCTATTCTAATTCACATGTATAAGTCTAACCATTCTGGCATCTGTTGAACTATTTGCTGTAAAAATACCTTTGCATCAGTAAGTTCCACAAGTTTATAACCTATTGTACTGCCCTAATTTTATTTAAATAGATAAAGTCAGATTCTCACCTGCACTAAGTTGGAGTGAAGTCAATTTATGCCATCAAAAGAGCTGGCCCAAATTTTTAATTTCATCAAACACCTCTTTGATCTTCTATTAGAAGAAAGGGAAAATAAAAGCACTTTATAAC
Source organism: Neomorphus geoffroyi (assembly GCA_033558235.1). NCBI lineage: Eukaryota > Metazoa > Chordata > Aves > Cuculiformes > Neomorphidae > Neomorphus > Neomorphus geoffroyi. The sequence continues at coordinate 1,997,009 of JAUMJM010000038.1, forward strand.
TGGAGGGAGTTATGCCACACGTTTTATCTTCTTCTGTGTCTTAGTCTTTCAGAGTGGAACTGTGCTGTCCCTTTTAACCGTTCCTGGTTAGAGGCTCCCACCGCTGCCTCTCTGTTCTGTTCTGATACTCAGGAAGGCCAAGGGATCATCTCTTCAGCTTGACCTGCAGCACAAAGGTCCTGCTGGGTTATCCACTATGAGAGAAGACGACACCTACACATTGCAAATATGCTTTTGGAAAGGCAGCAATTAATTCCACACCTGCAGGGTGCCTTGCACCTCTTGGCAGTGTTTGGGTGCAAGACAAGATTCTATGCTACGTGGACGTGGTCTTATCTAATCTCACTGCTCTCAGATTAAGGAAGGACCTTATCCTGTAATTTGCTCTTGCTAGCAGGAAGAAACATCTTTGCATCTTTGGTGCTTCACACGTAACACCAAACAAAGACGTTACTGTGCGACACCTGGCCACATTCTCCTTCTCACCTTCCTCTTTAGATCCTTCTTCGTTCCCTCAGATGAACCACCTCTTGTCCCATTGAGCTGCCCCTCTGAAGGTAAAAAAATTTCCTGTCCGTGTTCCCAGTGTAATTGCTCTGTAATATGGCCTCTGGGTTGAAGAGGAGCCTGGAAAAGTTTCTGGAAAGGTATTTTTATGCCTCGATTGTTGAGTGGGCCAAGGAAGACCATATAAGAAGGCATTTTTCTAATTAGAAGTCCGGGTTTTATTCCTTTTCCTTTTTTGGTGTCAGATCAGTCTGAGCTACTGAAAGGGTGTGAAAGCTCAAACTAGGTCAATGTGCAATGTTTGCTTCGTTAGATCGCTGCCGTGGTGATATATATCTCACCAAGGACAAAGCCACACTTCCTTGACAGGCCTCTAAGCTATCATCTAAAGCTCATCATTTTCTATCTCTACCAGCTACGGCTGGATCTGAAACCCTAGGCAGTGACAGATGCATAAGTCACCTACTGAATAAAATAGCTTAACCTGGCATCACAGGAGTCCCCACACTGGGCTTTGAGTGAGTAATTTAATCGAGTTGGGTCTCTCTCATCTTCAGGAGTGACTCAGGCCAACTGCTTGAGAGGAAAGTACGAACAGGCAGCCAACGAATGGCCCAACGTGCCCAAAAGGGAAGTTTTGTCCCTACCCTTGTTAATTAGAGCTTTGCAGAGCACTGAAGCATCAGGATTTATAACCTTTCCCAACTATTGCTTCTGGGTTTTTCTTAAGGTTCTCCAGCTAATGTTGCGCTGCTGCTCCTACTCCATCCTGGAGCCCTTTGATCCAGCACATCTCTGAATCACGTGCCACAGCCCGAGGAACCAGCAAGCCCAGATGGCAGTTATGCGGTAACCACTTGGAAACTGAACATTTAAAACATCCTTATAAACCTCTTAAAGTTGTGTTTCCAACCCTTCGCCTCTCTCTCTGCCTGCCTTTGAGTCACATTCTTAATGGCAAGGCAAAAAACCCAGAGCTTTCAGTTCAGACTTTCTGTGCTGAGATCCACTCAACACAAGGAAGAGGGCACTGAGTTTCTTCTGCTTTTAAAGAGCCTGCACTTGGGTATGTAAGATTTTTTGCTAGAGGCTCTGTTAATGGGGACAGGAGACAGATCTCAAGAAACACTGATTGTCGGCGTCTGACACTGATGTCGAGTTGCAGCCTTGTACTGTAGAAGTGAGGAATGGAAGTTCCAAGGGCTGAATGTGGGAAACTCTTACGTGAACCTAAGCAGTCTCAGTGAGTCCAGCAGGGCATGTAGATGTGTGAGTACCACCTGGCTGGACAATGGGCACAGCGTCCAGGCCAAAGGGAGAATGAAGACAAAATCCCAGAGCATGGGGAGGCAGCGGTCTTCCTCTGCCCAAAGACTTGCCCAGCAGAAGAGGAACACTGCATTTCCCCCCCCTTCTCCAATACTTAACATAAATTAGTGAAGCTCGATCCAGACCCTACCTGTTGACTCAGTATTGAGGCATCATCATCAAAACAGCTCACACTATTGACCCTGGCCTCTATTCTACGCTCCTATCAGCTAACTCTGCCTTTTCAGAAAAAAAAAAAAAGGTGAAGTCGGGCTTAGATAATTAATTTTAAATAACTTTGTCAGAAGTCTGATTTTTACTTTGTTTAGGCAAAAGCAAGAACAGACTCATTCATAGTGTGTACGACCATTGCCAGGCATACACCTGGAGCAGCGGAGGCTGTGACAAGAACACGCGGGCGATCACCATGCAGACATAACTGTGACCCACAGGAAGGCACTACCAGCCAAGAGCTGGGAGTTACTCCCTCCACGGGCAGGAAAATCCATTGCAACTGTTCATGAAGTAAACCTGCACGCTGAAAGAAGGTGTCTGCTGCTTGGCTGTGCAACAGCAATCACGACAGAAGTCCCTGGCTTGTGAAGTTGTCAAACTGTAAAGTTAATGAGGTAGAAATGAGAGTTCGGTGCAGGCGTCTGAATGTTCGAATTACTCCCCAACGGGTTCGCCCTCCTCTTATTGCAGCCTGCGTAAATGAAGTGACTAAGGGTCTCCTTGGCCTCTGGCCAACTCGCCACTGCTGCTGCAGAAAGTGTGCAGTCTTGTTCTGCAGATTAAGAAATACGAAGTTGCCAGTGAAGGAAGAACATGTGGTTTCCAAGAACTAGACAAGCAGGAAAAGCAGACAGACATTACACGGCTCCTTGTCCCAGAGAAAAAATAAAAGCCATACAAGCCCTCCATGCACAAACACCCCTCCACTGAGCATGGGAAAGCAGTGTTGGTGTGAGACAAAGCAGGGGTGTTTCGAGGAGGCTGGGGGTGCTGGGGGAGACAAGGGCTCAGGTGATGTATGGAAACAGTTGGAGATTTTTGTGCTTTGCCACTGAAAGAGGAACTTAAACTGGATGAATTTTGTTGGAGTTGAGGTCTGCTTTACCTGTGTGGAGAGACAAGTTAATGAACACACAGCTGGCGTACCAGCAGGAGAGCCCAACTGGTGAAAGAAGACCTTCCTTTTTGATGCTGGTGAGTGTGTGGCTCCATAGAGAAACTCTCAGTGAGCATAGGTGCCTTCGCAGGAGCCCGAGGGCAGCATGAGTATCAAGGCAGGCAGAAACAAAATCGACAGACTTACGTGCTATGGAGAGGTGAAGGGCAAATTGAAACATCTGCAAACAGCCTCGCTGGCTGAGTAACTCATACATCCTTCTGGGAGTCCCACCAGCCGACCTGCACCATGATGTTGAAGTGTAGGAGGAATATTAATCACAGAGAGCAAGAGTAGAGCTAATCCCACAGAGACATTCGTGTCTAAGGCTTGTGACTATGAGATTTTCTTTTTCAAACTCTCACCATTTTTGTCTGGAGAAGTGGATCGTGGTCCTCATCGTGGTCCTCATCACGGGCCTGAAAAGAATTACATTAGGAACTCCATGAGAAAAACCGAAGGAAGAGCCCACACTTAAAATTTTGAATAATTTTCTTAATTGCCAGAAAACTTAGAGAAACCTGAAGATTGCACTTTAGAGCAGCTTAAAACCCCAGTTAACCAGAAAATTAGAGGACTGCTGATCATGACAATGAGCTCAGTAAAATATTCTCCTCTCAATATCCTCCTCAGTATTTCAAATTACTTCCACTATGAAGAGAGGCTGAGAAAGTTGGGGTTGTTCAGCTTGAACAAGAGAAGACTCTGAGGAGACCTTACAGTGACCTTCCAATACTTAAAAGTGCGCTGATTTGAAAGACAGAGAAAACCTATTTAGCAGGGCATGTATCAACAGGCCAAAAGGGAACGGTTTTAAACTAAAAGTGAAGGAGTTTAGACCAGATCTTAGGAAGAAAGTTTTTACCCCGAGGGTGGTGAAACACTGGCACGGGTTACCCAGAGAGGTGGTTGAGGCCCCATCCCTGGGAACATTCAAAGTCAGGTTGGATGGGGCTCTGAGCAGCCTGATCCAGTGGAAGGTGTCCCTGCTCACTGCAAGGGGGTTGGACTGGATGACCTTCATGGTCCCTTCCAACCAACTATGATTATATGGTTCCATGAAATAAATCCTGTCCATCTCTTTCCTACTGCTAAGGCATGAGGGGCCCCAGGACAAAGCAGGGGCTCAAGGAACAACCTTTAACTGAGAGTACAAGCAAGCCCAAAGGGAATGAGGACTGGAAAAAGCCTTTCACTGCTCTTAAGACCACAGGAGCTATGTAGTTTGGTTTAAAAGAGGATTTGGATCCCATTGCTGCGTCTTCCCCACACCAGAGGAACTGATCCGTGTGTCAGCTTTGAGAACAAACATCCCAGCAAACCCAAACTACAATCAACGTGCTGAACATCATGCGGAACAGGCCAGGTTCCCACTGCTAACATCTGTACACTCTGCATTATCAGCACCATCAAGTATTCTATACTCACGGCTCGAATCCATCCCCAGCGCATGTTATTTTGATAAAGAAGCATCTGTTTAGATCCTGTTCGGTATCCAGCGTGCAGACAAACACATGTAATGGCAGCCCAGGGGTGCTCTGCTCTCTGCTGATGACACACACGGCAATGGGGAAATTGTGAAGATCAATTTTACACCTAATTTAACATGAGTTAACGTGTCTCTGTAAGTTTCCTAATGGAACACAGTCCCACTGCATGTCCCTTACAGCTGTTTCCTTTGTTTCGTGACTTCCAAAATTGCCGACTTGCGACTTTAGGAAATTGCCAAGCAGTGACTTTGGATTTTGATTACTCACGCCTTCCAAGAGGATCTGGAAAGGCTCCAAGGAAGCTCTGCAATGGCTCTGGGAAAGCTTTGAACTGTCTTGTTGGAAGCGGGAATGTCTGAGATTACTCTGGAATGTAGACTCTATTACTGTAGTCATCTAGAGACGACTCCAGAAGTCCAGAGAAGCTCTGAAATATCTCAGAGACAAGGTCTGCCTGGCCTCTAGAGAGGTTCTGAGGTGGTTTCAGAAAGCTGTTTGAGCTCCAGGAAGGACTCCCAAGAAGAGCCAGGACTGCTTCAGGAGGCTTTCTACTTTTGGTATGGGAATGGCTCTGTGAGACTCCAGAGAAGCTCTGGAGAGCTCTTGGTTGCCTCTAGAAAGGCTCTGCGGTGCTCTGGAAAGCTCCAGGGAAAGTTTGATTTGCAGCTCTGGAGAGTATGTAGAAGGAGTCCGAGATGGCTCTCACAGAGGTAATGGGTCTAGAAAGGATCTACAAGTCTAGAGATCTGCAGAGGCAACAGCACCTCCCTGCAAAATCCACAGGTGCAACTTAAGTACTTTGCAGAATTTCCACTTGGCAGCATCAGGTGGCTGTGACTGCAAAACTCACGTTTGTGACTCAGTGGATCACAAACTCTGGGATCTACCATGCTTTAAAACTTTGCAAACGTTTCCTACTTGTGGGTTACAGCTCTGAGGAGCTGTCATTTGAAGGGCACTTTTCAAGCATCCTTTTGTTCCATTACTGTTTCTCCATCACTTCTGACGCTTCCTGCTGTCTTAGAGAGAAGAACCAGGATGCAAAGAGGACAGAGCTCAAGCTCCCAACGCACCTGCACACCTTCCTCCTCTTCATTAATTTCTCCACATTAATTTCTCTATGTTTTTCCATACACACAATTTACTTCCAAGTTCTTCATGTTTAATCACTACTAGGCAGTACACATTTTCCTGCCCCTCCTTCTTCTCCCACAACAGGTTATGTTTTCTTACAAGATTCATACCAGTGTCTAAGGACACACTTTTTCCTCTACTTTGCCTGCTCTCTGCTTTAATATCTGCATTTCTTCAAGAGCCCTTTACCTTCCCAAGCAGGAACCAGAGACTTTGTTCCATGTACCTTCCTAGTCTTGTTGGGTCTGTGATTTTAATTCATATTTTGCCACTAAGACATTGCTTAGACATTATAGTAGTCTCTAAAGAACAGGACTTCACAAGAGGGTTTTCAGAAGGAATCAGACTGTGAAATCAGCATGCCAATCAATTTAATATAATCCCAACTTTTGCTTGTAATTCTTATTTAAGTCCTTTTCACCAAAGCATATTTTGGCCCCAGTCATTCAAACCCACACAAGAGTCTCACTTCCAAAACACAAAACATGCAAGAGATGCCAGTTTACACAAGACAAGTCAAGCAGATATGATTTTGTGGGACTGGTATCTCCTTTAAATGCTCTGCCCTATTGCTGGACAGGCCACCCTCACCTGGAAACATCTTTCCCTGGGTCTTTTCTTGTCATACCGGTCCTGGCTGTAATACATCTGCCCACCGCCTGCTTCTGCTTCAGAGGAGGAGCTGAAGCCCCGTGGCCTTTGCCCAGTGCTGTTAGCAGGGTGAGATGCCCGCAGAAAGCCCTGCTGGCCTCTAACATGCATGGGCTGGGACGCGTGCTGGCGATGGCTCCTTCCCACCTCCCCAGACACAGCTCTTCCGAGGAAGGCGAGCAGCATGCAAACGCAAGGTCTTGTTCAGGGGGCAAATATAGTTCCAGAACGCAGATGAGTTAACACACTGCAAGGCAACGCTCTTTTAAAGTGGTGGCAACAGCTCCTGTTCTGTAAACCTCGACTTTATTAGCTCCCATCGCAGAGCTGGAGCTCAGGGTTGGTGGGGGTTTTTTTAAACACAGTTTAAATGCTGCAAGGAATCAAAGTGCTGCTCCTTCCAGCTGTCTTAATCCTCGGAAAAAGAGCACAGCAGTTTCTTCCTACTGCAGTAACCAAGACTTGTTTCTGCTGTGTCCAAAGCTTGAGCTCATGCCGTGTTCCCAGTTTTACATGCCAAAATTCCCATTTACCCAAAGATATGAATGAGGCACAGTTTGTGTTGTCTTCCGCCTCTTCCATGCCTATATTTTCCCCCTTTTCCTACGAAAACCTTTTCATCTAACCGTGAAAAACATGAGCTGCCTCTCAGCTCCTTGGCTCCACTGCATGGATGTTGGGATTATGTTGCAGATGTTGCCTGTGCTGAATGTGTAAGGATACTACATGGTGGTGTCACAGCTGGACATCCCATTAATAGGAACAATATTTGGTTTGAGCCATTTTAATTGAAACCACGGCTGTAGCAGTGTGTATTTTTTTTTCTTAATCGTACACAAACGTGTTCCTCTTGGTCCTCCCCGCCTCCTGTGCAATACTTATTGCTCTTAGACATCTGGTTTCACAGTTCAACAAGCACAAGTGTATTTCCACCATGTAGTTCTTCGCTTGTTGACAGGGCAGAATTTTTTAATATGGGGTTACTATCATCCAGACTTCCTCCACCTCCTCATTTATGTGACGGATACCTCTAAACAGTCCCTCAGCTCCTCCATCTTCAATCTGCTGGCCCAGTTTTATTAGCTCGCATACACGACACCTCGACGTCTGACTTCCCTCTCCCCTCCCCTCCTAGGTGAAATCCAAACCCCAAAATGTGGACCGGACCTAATATTTTTTCCCCCTTTTCTTAAAATCTTTTCCATTGAAACAAGGCCAGCAGCTTGGAACCCCTTCATCTTCATTAGGAAGAAAAATTTTGCTGTGAGGGTGGGGAGGCCCTGGCACAGGTTGTCCAGAGAAGTGGTGGCTGCCCCATCCCTGGAGGTGTTCAAGGCCAGGCTGGATGGGGCTTTGAGCACCCTGATCCAGTGGGAGGTGTCCCTGCCCGTGGCAGGGGTTTGGAACTGGGTGAGCTTTAAGGTTCCTCCCAAGACAACCCATTCCATGATTCTATGAAAGTTTTCCCCAGACAGGAGTTCGCCTCTGCAGGGCTGGATGAAGGCATCGGCCCTGCTGTAGGGACCGGAGATGGGGAAGCAACTTGCACAGGGCAGAGTGGATGCAACATTAACCACCAGCAACAGGCACACACGTGACCTGTGAAGATGTGGTTGATTTATGTAGATCAGTAAGCGGATGGGAAAAGGCAGAGTTTATACTGCATGGCAGGGAGCCCAGTGGCAAAGGAAGGACTGCAAACCAGAAGTCCTTGCTGTCCAAACCCTCTGTATTTCCCAGCTGCAAGTAAAATAACTCCAGCAGACACCCATTATCTGAGTTCATACACCACCTCAGAGGAGTCTGAGCCTGGTTCACAGAGGTGCCCTTTCATGGGAACAATTGCACCTGCTCACCCAAGGTGTGAACTCAGCTCTTTATTTACTTTTTAGGCTTTATAGTACAAAAAAAGGCAAAACTCAGAAAAAAAAAAAATTATTAGGTAAGGTAAAAACAAACTTTACCTTTCATTCCTGGTTTATTGGTTACTGGAAAATCAGTTTTACAAACTATCTCTTGCAAAGGACTTGTTTTCAGCTAGTTTATATAGTAGCTTTTGTTCACATAAAAATTTAGAAAGCTACTTTCCTCTTCTCCTTTCCCCCCCTCCAATCCATAAGGGAGGTATTACAGTGTGAAATATATCTACCGCTAGCAGGGCTGTGTTGTGAAGCTAAAATGAACACAGTAAATTCTGAGAAGGAATTTGTTTAACCTATAACCTTAAAGTAATAAGTGGAGTGCTAAATGTTTTGGCTCACACTGATATATTTTTATAACACTTGGCAAGGCAGCTCGGAGTCTGAAAGAAAAACTTGAGTGCTGGAGAAACAGCTCCTGCCTCTCCATCTCCAGGAGGCTGAGGCTCAGCCCAGCACGGACACCGTCGCCCCGTGTGGGCACTGGGAGCATGATTGGCCACATGGGCACATGTGTGAACACGCGTGTGCCCTCAGCAGCTATGGGAGCCAGAGCACAGTGGGCTGGAGAAGCTGGCATGGCTTGACCCAGCACAACCCCATCCAGCTTCCCTGGTTCAAGTTGTATTTGCTTTGTTTAAATTAATTTAAACCCCTCTGTGGAGGGTTTGGGGGCACTGGGAGCTGGTGTGTGAGATGCTGCGGGTCCTGCGGGGCTCAGTCTCCTCCGGGGGCAGCAGCAGCTCAACCTCAGCATCAGCCAGGAGTGACCCCAGGGGCCCCTCACACCCCCATTGCCCATATTCCGCAGGGAACAATAATTACCCTCCTCCTCTTGCACTCAAACATTTTCCCAAAGATTTAGGGAGGATGCAATCTGCAGGCCTGGTTTTCCTTCATTAACACCCGTCTGACATGGATTTCAATAACATCACCCCTGCTTGTGCCACCACTGGAGCTGAGCAGCAGGAGTGCGGATGCTGCTGGTGTTTCGCCATGAGCTCCCTCCCACTCCATCCAGCTTGAGCAGAGGGCAGCAGGCTTTCCTGGGTGGAAACTCAGAGTAAACAACCCTAAAGCTACCAAGCAGGAGTCTGCATGACTGAGATGCAGACCAGGATTTGGCCCATCGCCTGGCAGGGGTCCAGGGTACAGTCTAGCCTGAAGCTCGCCTGTGTACTTTGGTTGCAAACCCACGAGCCACTGGTTAAAGCAAATCCTTCTTTCTTTCCAGACAACGTCACTCCTGTTGCATCTCAGCCCAAGGTGATGTTTTTCCTGGGGAGAGACCAAGTGCGCAGCAGTTGAGCTGGGCTGCAGAGCCCTGGTGAGGTGCTGCTGCTTCTACACCACTCAAGGCAGAGCTTGTGGGGGCTGTAGGGGCTCCAGCTCCAGATTTCCATTTCTGGGGTTCTGCAAATGTTGGAAATGAGGGGGTCTCCTATCAGGGAAACATTCCAAGGGCCATGCACAGGCTGGATCCTGAGCATGACACTAGGACAGTGATATCCTCACTGTACAGCACATGGGAAAGTGGATTTGAGGGCTAATAGGAGATCCACAAGGTTTGCAAGCCATCCCAGTGGGAGCTGCAGAAGCCCAGTAAAGAGATCTCGTCTGTAACCGTTGATGCTGCCTTGACAAAGAGCGAAGTGTCTTGGTTCAGCCTGGGGCAGTGCAGGTCCCCACTGGCACTGCCAGCCACTCCCCTTCACTTGGTAAAACAGCATCTGACAAGGACATGTTCTTAGTTCAAACATATCTAGAGTTGCATCCATTGCTGTAGTATTGGGCATCCATAGAATCGTAGAATCACAGAACCACAGAATGGGTTGGCTTGGAAGAGCCCTCAAAGCTCATCCAGTTCCCACCCCCCTGCCATATGCAGGGACACCTCCCACTGGATCAGGGGGCTCAAAGCCCCATCCAACCTGGCCTTGAACACCTCCAGGGATGGGACAGCCACCACTGCTCTGGGCAACCTGTGCCAGGGCCTCCCCATCCTCAGAGGAAAATATTTCTTCCTAAGATCTCATCTCAGTCTCCCCTCTTTCAACTTAAAATGGTTGCCCCTTATCCTACTCGTGTTCTCCCTGATGAAGAGCCCCTCCCCATCCATGTAGTATGCTGCTCTTGGGAATGAGAAAGCATAAATACTCTGTGTTTAAAGATGGGGAAACTGAGTCACAGCACCATTAAGTGGTTTTCTCCAGTGCTCATGGGAAGCCCATGGCAGTTAAAGGGGTACCACGTGTCAGGACAACATGAGAAGCTTGACCCATCCCTACCAGCCCTGTAAGGCTCATGAGAGACAAAGGCAGACCCATCTTCTGAATCAGGGTATTTCCCCTCCTGTTAAGAGCCCCCAGGAAAGTCTGTTGCTCCCTCAGGAGCCCTGACCCAGAGAGCAGGGACGGTGGCAGGGACTTGTTTTTGGTTCTAAATTTGGCATTATTAATCTCAGGGGGGGGATAAATAACTTTGCTCACCCCTTCCCCACCTCCACCTCCGAGATCATTTACTGTGGATTAATATTTGCTAGCTCGTTTGCACAGTAGCCTGTAGATTTTCAGCCTCCTCTCTGGAATGATGTTGACTTGCAGAGAAATTACAGGGGCTTTACCATGGTACAAAGCAAACAGTGTGTGCTGTAATCAGACTCAACACCTCGGCAAATAATGAAAAGAGATATTATGCGGCTATAATTTCCACACGGGATTAGGTGTTTGTCTTGTAAAGCATTCAGGTGCCGCGGGTGTATAAATGAGTGTGTAATTATGGTCATCAGGTTAAACAGAGGGAGCAGGAATCCAACCTGGAGCTGGGGCGTGCACAGATGGGGCTGACGGTAGCTGTTAATTTGTAGCTATGAATGGCTCTTAGAGGTCCTGGGTAGTGGAGTGACTCCGCTTCTATTTATGGTTCCCAAAAGCAGAGCCCAAGCCAAGGCTCGTGGCAGCCTGCAGGAGCCTCCCCATGGCTCTGCACTGAGCCCCCTTCATCTTACCCCTCATCTTATTTTTGGGGTAAATCAAGCACAAAGAAAGAGCCTTTCTAGTGCTGTCCCCCCGCACTGGCACAAAGCCACCATGTCACACCCCAGGAGATGGATCTCATCTGCCTGCGAGGTTTGTGTTGGATCAAGGAGAAACATCCAGGACAGAAATCGTAGAAGGGACCTTAAAGATCACCCAGTTCCAAACCCTCTCCCACTAAAGCAGGCCTTGAACTGCAGAGTGTGGGGTGACACTGCTGTCCCAGAGATACATCCACTGAGTAGGAAGGTGTAATGGGACAGGAGCACATGATAAATTTCCTCCTGAATCGGTGCCTTGTTCCCTAAAGGCTGGAGAGGGACCAGCCCACTTTGCCCTGGTCAGCCAAGAGCCAATACCTATCCCTGGTAAAACCACCAGAGGCTCCCGGGGCAGAAATGTCCACCCACAAAGCAAAGGTGGGGCGGTTACAGGCTCTGGCCAGCAAACCCCAGCAGGGTCTGGCATGGGACAACCAAAGCCCAGAAATGGAAACAGGCCGAACTAATTTTTGGATTGGGAAGAAGTGTTAGTTGCTGTCAGGGACCCCATGGAAAAGTGATGTGACCTCTGTCAGCAACTCGTCCTTTTGGGGTGAGTGCAGGGCACGAGCTGCCGTTTTGGCAGTGAGGGCCCAGCAAAGCACTCTTGGCCCAGCGCAGAGATACCTCATGGCCAACAAGATGCTCCAATGCCATGCCAGCCTCTGGCCCTATGAAACCAATAAATTCTCCCCTGCGTGGGCTAAGCCCACTCAAGCAGCTCAAGCCAGAGACACGGTATCCAAGCAAAAAGCCTTTCTGGACAGTTTGTTCCTCCCTATGCCCATGCAGAGGACTGGAGCCATGGGAATGAGGTAACTCCAAGGAGGCCACCAGACAGCCTGGCAGGGAGAGGGGCAGCTTTGTGAAGGAAGGAGCTCCCAACGCGTGTCCCAGGTTGGCAGAGCTGGGCAAGAGCTCAGCCGCTGGGAGTGGGGCGTAGAAGGCTGGAGGAGAAGGCTGGGCTGGCTGCCCAGCCAGGAGGACAGGATGCCTGCCCAGGCTCTGGCACACAAGCTGGAGGCCAAGGGGATGGTTTGTAGCCCCAGCAGCCTCTTGGAGCCATCCTGGCTTCCCAGTCTGAATTTACACCATGGGGAAAGGCAGGAGAGCAACACACTCCCTTAGCAACCCCAGGGCATCGCCAACCCTTCGTGCGGTTCCCCTGTGCGAAGCCCTCTCCCTCATGTATAGTGGGTAAGTGCCTGCAAGTAGAAGGGTTCACAGCCCCCTCCCTTCACCCTCAGCCATCTCCACGCAAAGGGGAGCAGCTCGGCCAAATTGTCTGCGCCACACTCATGCCTTCCCCGGAACGGAGTCGCGGCTTATTATAGCAAATGTTATTGCAGCGGCGAGAAGAGGCTGCATCCAGGAGCAAGCAATATCCTGCCTGAAATATTCAGGGACCTCTGCCATGGGCACATTCTTCCGCAGCGTAATTAGGGTGGCAGGCGCTGGCGACAAGCACGCGGTTTGCTCAGGACAGGGTTGTTGGGTTGGGTTTTTTTGCTTCTCTTTGCAGGAGATTCACCTCAGCTGGGGAACACACTGGTTTATTGAACACAAAATGTTCCAGAGGAAATCATTAAAGCGGGGTGGAGTGACAGAGCTCTAGGTTAATGTCACCTAGGAGAGAAAGGGCTTCCAGAAAGGAAGAATTCAGGAAAGCCCTAATGGCCCCACGTGCTCTTAGGGAGACATGGGGACGTGAAGCCAATGTTCTCCTGGGGAAAGGCTGCAACAAACTGACGGTTTCTGTGACCAGCACAAATAAAACATAGCGCTCAGTGCTGTACGGGAGAAGGGACAAAGAGCCTTGCCAAGGGGTGGTGGCAGAGGTGACACGTTAGGCAAGCCATGCTTGTGGCTGTCTCCAGCCCAGGATGCAGACATTCAGGGGAGCTGCCCCCACATCTTTTGAAGGCTACACCTTGGCCGCAACATTATTTTCAAATTAAAATATTCAACTATCTCTTTTCAATGCTGTAAGGCTTCTGATTTCAGCAGAACTCACACATCCATCCTCGCTGAAGAGTCGTGCTTTCAGAAAAGGCCCTCACAGCTGGAGCTGCTGGAGCCTGACCCGTCCCTCTGGTCATTGCGTCTGTCCTATTGCCTTCAATGCAAAGTCCCTGCTGCTCAGGAGTGGCTGAGTTCAGGGCTTTCCCTTAACACAGACATGAGCAGCATCTCATAGCAAACTGGAATTCACACTGTGAGTGGTCTTGGGACCATTTGCAGGGCTGGGCTGGGCAAAGATCTGCAGATCTTCAGGCCTACTTGTACCGTAACCCTCATGGGCAACAAGATCTGGGGTGCTTGGAGAGAAGGATGCTGCAGGTATGTGATGTGCAGCATCCGGATGTTTGGTGCCCTGAAACAGCCAACCACATATCTAATAATAATTCACTATTTAAATCCACTTCAACTATAGATAAACAGACTTTAACCCAGACTAAGTAACCATAAAGCCCATCTCCTTAGACTGCAGAAGAATTAAAGACTTTAGGGGGGGAAATTTAACTACTGAGTAGGCTTGTGTTTGCTGAGGATGTCTGGAAATAGCTTCTTCATTCATCCCTCACTAGACGGGTACATGGGGGAAATGCGTTACCTTGAGTGCTGCCTTTGGGTTTCACACTAAAGCATACGCTTAATATTTAGCTTGTTGTTTTCCTGCTTCCTCTCTGGGGTGACCTGAGTCCCCAGGGAGTAAACTCCACAGCTATTTTGGAGCCCAAGGATGTGATTCACTTCAGGCAGCCTATACAAATAATAGAATAAATGTCTATCATGCCTGTCTTCAGAAGACAGAGGCAATCTGACATGCTTTAAGATCCTAGGTACATCACTGTACAGCAGTTTTCTCTCTGCAGGGGCTGGGATGGGGCAGCCACGACTGCTCTGGGCAACCTGTGCCAGTGCCTCACCACCCTCACTGTGAAGAATTTCTTCCTAATGTCCAATATAAATCTTCCCCCTTCCAATGTAAAGCCGTTCCCCCTCGTCCTATCACTACAGGTCCTTGTAAAAAGTCCCTCCCCAGCTTTCCCGTAGTGCCTTTCAGGTACTGGAAGGCTGAGGTGAGTGCAAGTTTGGGCACTTCAACCCACTGAAAGCTGCTGTTTTCCCAGGCACCCATCCCTTTTGCCTTATAGCTGCCTATCCCATGCTCTCGCCTTCCCATTGCAGCAGCCTATCCCACAGAAAAACAGCACAAAGCAGCGTGAAATATATGTCCCAGAAAACAAGGGCTGTGCCTTGGCCGGAGAATGAGCAGCCACCTCCCAGCTCTGTGCCAGGCGGGTTTTCTGTAAGAGGTCTGGCAGGGAACAGGGACATCCAGGGCTCGGTGGCCCTGGAGCAATCCGGCACAGTGGGTTGCCCTTTCAAATCGGCTCCGCACCCCAGTCCAGGCTGAGGCTGAGTGGGAAACCTCTTCACAGCAAAGCAGGGGGGTTATTTATTACCACTGTCAGGATCTGGGAGTCACAGAGTGGCAGCAGAATACAAAATCCAAGACCAGGGTGAAAAATCCAAGCCCCTGGGGGTAGGGAGATTAAAGAAAAGGATTGTGTCCTGCAGGCAAGAGCCCACCTCCCCCTACTGCTCCTGAAGGACGGGTTTCTGGTCTGGCTGTCTGCATGGAGAAGCACTGTGAGAGCAGTGTCTACAGCTTGGCCTCTGGCTGCTCCTTCCACCGCTGTGACACAGTACCTGCCAGCCAGCGTCCCCCAGAGCCCCGGCTGGCAGCTATGACAGCTTTGGCTGGACGAGGAGGTGGGTGCTTTTGGGAGCTGAAGTGGGTAGGGATAACATTAGTAAAAAGACAGGAGCATCAGTTCCGTGTTCCCTCAGCATCCACCCTATCCAAAATTATCACACCTTCTGTGGGCAAGGAGTAATCCGTGTCACATTCCCTTTCCATTTCGAGCTACGTGGGACTGTCTCCTTCAGGAGGAGCCAGAGGGACACAAGTAATGGGATGGCAGCTGCTCTGGCCCCGCTCCTGTTGAGTTTGGCTGAAACGGTGCTGCCCAAGACCCCCTTTCCAGCAGAAACACAGGGATCCCCAAAGGTGCAATGCCCAGCACCCTCCCTAGGACTGCAGGCAGAAGGGACCTTCCTGATGACATGCGGGGACCTTGGGCATGGGCCAAAGAGTTATATTTGCTACAGGCAGAAAAGTTCTTCCCTGTTATGTAAAGCAACTTCATCATGTGTGGTAAAAATGCAGCAACCTCTGGAAATGCGCGGTTTAGCCATGAGACAGCAGGTTTTGGGTGCACTCTGAGCCTCCATCCCAGTATAGTTCAGCCAGGGCAAGGGACTGGAGAGCTCATTGGAGCTGGAGGGGATGCAGAGCTCTGGAATGAAATGGAAGAGTATGTTAATCTGCTAAAATTCAGGCAGTTTCACAGAGACAATTAATGGATAAAACTTTGCCGGCTGATTGCAACAGATGCACAAAGAGCAATGGGATTTTTAAAAGTTGAAAAGACAAAGTATTAGAGTCCTTGTCCTTCAAACTCTACATCCAGAAATCCCTTATGGACCCAACAGCAGAGACACTGATAGCACCAAGGGAGCTGTAGAACAATTCCTTTCCATCCTGGTACAGTTCCAAGCAGCCTCTACATGATGCAAATCCATGCCTCTCTCTTTTGCATCTCATCTGCGTGCCTCCTCTTGCACCATGCTAGGCTGCCCACGCTGCAGCCCTCAGCTTGGGGAGGTGGGGGCTAATGGAGAGGCACTACCTAAGTGGGATAGAGATGGGGGTGGGGATGGGGATGGGGATAGGGATGGGGATTGGAATGGGAATGAGACATTGGTGCCATCTCATCCAAGGTAGGACCCAGCTTCAAAGTCAGCAACGACAGCCAGCATTTTCCTTCCTTATCTCCTCGTTAGGAACTGACATAACTCAGCTTCGATTATCTTTTTAAAATGAATGGAAATCGCAAGGGAGACAGATTTCAAGAGAAGATCCCTGTGTCCGGCCGGAGCGAGAAGGCTGCTGCATCATCAGCACATCCCACTTCACCTCACTCTTCCTTGTGGCTGTGTGCTGCCTGCAGCATCCCTCCTCAGAGAAAAGAAAAAGCAGGTATTCACCACAAAACTAGCCCCTTTGCTCTGAGGGTGGTTAAGTAGATAGGAATAACTCCAAAAGCTACTGCTCCCCTCTTTGTTATCCTCAGTATAGGCCTGGGCAGCTCCTGAGAGCCAGGCTGGCTGCAACGGGCTGCAGCGTTCTCAGCCCTCAAAGCTAAAAGTGAGGGGATGCAGGAAGGACCAAGAGGGAGCAAAAGCACAGCCCCTTGTACTCTGTGAGCCTCCAGCTGCCCCCAGCCCTGCCACCCGCAGGCATGAAAGCATTTGCCATCCCTTCAGTTGGGATGATCACATGGAGAAATGATATTAATAAGAGTAATAAAACCCCATTCTAATGGCAATAGCAAAGCCAGAGTGTGGAAGAAAGGAAAAATTATGCAAATGAGGCTTATCAGCTGATCAGAATAACAAGTGAACTTGAATCTGGAAGGGGGCAGCCTTCCTGGGTAATGAGGATTATTTACCCATCATTTCCCTTGCAAATCAGCAGCAGGTTCCCAGAGCCCGGCGTGCACAGGGCGATGCTCAGCGTCCAGCTATGCCTCGCCAGGGCCACGGTGCAAAGCCCGAGGAGAGCACGGGGAGCTTGGCCAAGTCTTCAGCTCTTTGTAATCAAACCCTGACTCTTGGTCAGGTGCTTCCTTTCTCTGGGGGATTGAGCCAGGTGCCTTATGGACACATCGCTTTGCTTTTTACAGCCCTGCTGTGTGTGCAAAGCAAAGGAGAGTTCATGTCGTCCACAGCCTCTGCTGAAGAGGGAGTTGCAAACCGCAGAAGCGACTTTACATTTTGGCAATTAACAGTGTTCCCAGCTATTTTTCTCGTTATTAGTGGGCAAAGCATCTGTCCTGTATCATGGAACAACACTTGCCAAGGGCCTTGAAATCCTCAGCGGTAAGACTGAGGTCTCAGCAGGCTGGTTGTCCCTGTGTTCTCAGCTCCAAGGGATTGCCCTTTATTGAATCCAGCTTCCAAGCAGCGTTCAGAGAGCTCTCTTTGAGCTATTTGGGTCTTACCCTTGCTTTCTGGGCCAGGACTATTCCCATATGCATGATCCATGTGTTCCAAAATATTAGTGTATTGGAAAAGTCCTAACTCAATTCTACTCTGCATTTTCCAGACATTTATTAAAACAGTGAGCTGTGAAATTCTGCTGTGGATTCCCTCCGGCTCAATTTGTGTTTGGGATTGAGGAACCTAGGGAATACCCTTCCAGCACATACCGGCACAGGGGACATCTTTGCTGGGCGTTGGCCAGACTCTCTCACAGGGATCCCAGTGTAATTGGTGAAATAAAAGTTTTTTCCTTCTGAACATTCAGGGCAGGACACAAGGAAACATCGTAAATAGCCAGGGCCTTACTGTCTCTGCAAGAGTGGTGTTTGTAGGACTCTTGGCATCACCTCCCTTTTGACTATGTGCTCCTGCTCTCAGTCCCAGGTCACTTTGCATTGCTGCCCCATGGGAGGAGCAGCTATCTGGTAGAGGGAACAAATGTACCCCGAACTTTGTGCTCAGGCTACTGGAGATGGACAGGATGTCAGGATCGAGCCCGTCCCATCACCAGGACTCTGGACCCAGAACAAAGGTGAAACTTCTCCAAGCTGAATTTCCTGGTGAGCATACATGGTATGCAGGGCAGTGGGTGCAGCAGAGAAGATCTTGCCCTCCCAAATACTGCTTCTCATGGAGAACCTGCAGTGGGATTGTGCAGGACATCTCTTCCCTCCCACCCAGCTCTGTTGGGGGATTTTCCATGAAACAGTAGAATGATGGAATCATTAAGATTGAGCAAGACCTCTAAGATCATCCAGTTCAACTTTTAAAGTAGGATGTGGCTCCTGGTGAACATAGGTTCAGCTCCAAGACACCTGACCAGGGTGGGCACATAGAGCTCCACCATGGGCAAGCCTACGTTGCCAGGCAGAGGAGGCGTGGTGAGGGCATGGAGAAGTATGAGAAAAGGGGAACAAAATTATTAAGGCCATGTGAATATTTAGGGCAGGAGTCCAAGTCTGGCAGGCTCAGTGTGCTGAAACCCACCACACCCATACCCAACAATGCACATTCATTTTGCCATACCGGGGGGTGGAGGAGAAGGGCAGCCACTCACGTGCTTCTGCTAGGACTATATTTCACAGCATCATGCTGTGGGATGAGGACGTCCCAACACAAGCATTGTCCCATTGTCCCTCTGCCCCAATGCTCCCACAATCCAGAGCTGGTCTCCAAAGGATAGATAGAGGAGATAGTACAGAGTCATATTTCCAACCTCGAGGCCATCTGCGATGCATGAAATTGCTAAGTATAGTATTGCTCACCCCAATAATCTAGAGAAGGATTTGCACTGCTGTTAAAAATGTGGAGAACAGCTTGTTACAGGAGGTTATAGTCCAATTTGGTGATGGGTTTGCCAGGAGTTGCTGTAATGAGGAGTTCGATGCTCCATAGGCTTTGGGTACTCTTGGGTCAGGCTCAGCTCTCATTCCTCTTGAGCAAACCTGAAGTAATGTCCCCAGTGTCAGGAAAGATGCTGCATGTTTGAAGGCTTACAAATTAAAATAGGATTTGGCCTAGAGTTTCTCCCAACAAACCTTTCTCATGCAAATATAGCCCTTTTACACACGCCTTGAATACCAAATTAGAACATGTTTTACTGCTCAGTCTCATGTTTGCCCCTTGTAACCCACCCCACCACATTTGTCCATGCTGAGCACTAGCACATGACTTTCCCTGCACCTGAAACCCAAGGGTATATTCTGCCGTAGCTGACTCTGCTTGCTGTAAAACCAAATTGCTGCTGTTACACCCATAGCAATGTTGGTCCATCAGGTGGATGTACTCACCTGGAGCCCTGCATTCAGTTCTGGAGTCCTCAGCACAGGAAGGACATGGAGCTGTTGGAGCAAGTCCAGAGGAGGCCACGGAGGTGATCTGAGGTCTGGAGACCCTCTGTTATGAGGACAGGCTGAGAGAGTTGGGGTTGTTCAGCCTGGAGAAGACAAGGGAACAGGGAGAACTTAGAGCAACCTCCCAGTGCTGAAAGGAGCTGCAGGAAAGTTGGGGAGGGGCAGTGAGAGGATGAGGGGGAACGGTTTTCAGCTGCAAGAGGGGAGATTTGACCAGGTATTATGAAGAAATGTTTTCCTGTGAGGGTGGTGATGCCCTGGCCCAGGTTGCCCAGAGAAGTCGTGGCTTTCCCATCCCTGGAGGTGTTCAAAGCCAGGTGAAATGATGCTTTGAGCCCCCTGATTCAGTGGGAGGTGTCCCTGCCTGTGGCAGGGTGGGTGAAACTGGATGGGCTTTAAGGTCCCTTCCAACCCAAAGCACTTTATGGGGCGGCCAAGGGCTGCTCATGTGGGAATACCTGGCCATGGAAATTGAGAGGAGCAGAAGAGATCAGGATGCAACAGTGAACCCAGGAAGACCATGAGGACCTTTGCTCCTTCTCTTGGTTGTAGATGAAGGTGCCTGAGCATCCCAGCATTGGGGAGGGGGTGGGCGTAATACCCCCAGATTAGGTAGATGCCCATCAGGCAGAAGTGCTGGAAGAGAATGGCATATTTCTGTCATGCTGACCGTAACCAAGGAGCGGAGCCTTCATTCCCCAGCCCCTTCAGGTGCTGTGTGGGACCCAAGCTGGGGGAATTCACTTTTGTCTGGCTCTGAGTCGCACTGGTCCCGCTGCAGCTGGGAGGGGATTTCCCGTCAGCTCCAACCCAGCTGCTTAAAAAACTCTTCCACTAAGTGAGCTAATATTTCATGAATAAATTGAAGTGGTCAAGTCCCATTTTGTGCAGAAAGCACGGTTCCCTGCCGATTAGCCTCCTCGGTACTTTCGGGGATATAAATAACTTCACAGGCTCATTCTCTGCGCCTTTCAAAATAAAAGCAACATTCAGTTATTTGATTTTTTTTAATTTTATGCAAATGCTCTTCTGTTCTGTGTTATTATGTAAACGAGCCAACTGAAATGGTAATGAGGGAACCCAGAAGTATGCATATATTAACTGCTGCTGTGGAGCTTTTACACCTACAGAAGTGGCCCTGAATTGCATTTCTAGGGGAGGGACAGGTGTCCCGAGGGTGGTGATTTTACTCCAGGACTTGGTTACTTCTGAAATCCCTGGATATGAATGTTTCTTCCTACAGAGAACAGTCAAGCACTCAATTCAATTTAATTCAGAGCCAGTACTTCAGTCCAAATGTGCTTATTTTCTGTGTGGGAAAATGGATTGCATTGAGTTGCCATCAGTCTGCGTAGCAGCATCTCCCATCCCACCCCTCATACCGCAGCTCAAGCTCAAATCAGAGTTCACGTGAGTGCAGACAGCATCAGACAACCCACGATGAAGACAAAGCTGTAGGAATTTTTCTCTCCACGCACTCCATTGTGCATATAGACTGGGGAGAGAGAGGCTGGAGAGCAGCCCCATGGAAAGGGATTTGGGGGTTCTGGTTGATGGCAAGTTGAACATGAGCCAGCAGTGCCCTGGAAGCCAAGAGGGCCAACTGTGTCCTGGGGTGTAACCAGCACAGCATTGCCAGCTGGTCAATGGAGGGGAATGTCCCACTCTGCTGCTCAGTCCCACCTTGAATACTGTGTGCACTTTGAGGTGCCACGGGATAAAAAGAATCTCAAGTTACTGAGGGTGTCCAGAGAGGGCACGGAGTTGGTGAAGGGTTTAGAGGGGAAGCTGAATAAAAACCGGCTGAAGTCACTTGGTCTGTTCAGCCTAGAGAAGAGGAGACTGAGGGGAGTCTGCAGCTTCCTCACAAGGGGAGGAGGAGGAGCAGGTGCTGATCTCTTCTCTCTGGTGACCAATGTCAGGACCCCAGGGAACGGCAGGAAGATGTGCAAGGGGAGGGTTAAGTTGGAAATTAGAAAAAGATTCTTCACCCAGAGGGTGGTGGAGCACTGGAACAGCTCCCCAGGGAAGCAGTGATGATGCCAAGCCTGACAATATTCCAGAAGCATTTGGACAATGCCCTCAGACACACAGTGTGAATGTTAGGGGTGTCCTGTGCAGGGACAGGAGCTTGACTCAATGATCTTTGTGGGTTCTTTCCAATCCAGGACATTCTATGAACAGGGGGATCTATGGAGAAATCTTCTCTATGTGTACTACTCTAAAGCTGATGGGGAAAAGAGGATTTCCGGGCTCCAGTGAGTCCATGACATGGTGCAACTACAGCACGACACACACTAAGAACAACTTTTTGAATCCTTAAGGTAGAGGCAAAGCCCGTTTCCAAGGGTCATGTAGTGTCCAGTGAAAGCCATGTCCAAACTCAATGGTGTTAAAGGAATTAAAATGTTTCTGCTTCCCAAACCATGTCCTGGAGGCTGCTCAATGCACAGCCCCTACCCAGAGGCATCCTCTGCCTGCCCTTCTCCAGTGGGATATGCCTCAAGCCAGAAAAACTGTCATGAGAAAAGTAAGAGAAGTAATATCTTCATTTTCTTCACTTTTCAAGAATATTCAAGGGTTTTAACCAAGGTGAAAACATCAGAGTTTCTCACCTTTATAAAACACCCTGAGAGCTGCAACTCAGATCACAAGGGAGCAGATGCCTCAAATCCTTCCCAGTCCCCACGTTTAGCAATGATGTTCGAGGTGATTAGAAGCACAGAAAGTACCGTTCCCAAGAAGGCAGAGCAGATGTCAAGCACAGAGGTGCATTAAGCACTCAGTTGTGGCTGGACTGAAGAAATGTTGGCCGAAGTCCACCACAGTATGTCTGTCATTGTGATTATTTGCCTTCAGACAGAGTGGCCTGGACCTGTAACAAAACAACACAGATCTGTTTTTCACAGTTTGTGAACTCACTGCCGTGTCAGGAGTCGGAGCAAAATTCAGGGACCTCCTGAAGGCAATGGGAGCCTCGCCTGTAATTTCAAGGCACCTGGAAGCTTAGTATCTGTAGCTTCTGTTTAATAATCAAACGAGAACCAACAACTAATGAATAATTTGTTAGAGGAAAAACTACACAAAGTGCCTAGGTCTGATCCAAAAGCCTGTGAAAGCCTTTGCTGAGCCAACTAGGTTTTGGAACAAGCCCGGAGTGGTAATAAAAATAAATCCCTGTAATTAGGCAAAAGGGAAAATCCAAAAGATGCCATTTGAGCCATTTAGGGCTCAAAATCTGTATCCTGGGGTTTGGGCTGGATAGCTCTGAAACCTCAGAGAATCCCACAAGTCTATGGGAGGTGGGTGGTGACGGAGCTCAGCCATCCCGGTGGGAGGGGCTGGGGGAGCTTCTCCTGCATCCTGGGTCTCGACCTCCTGAAAGGGCACTTCCCACATGAGCCAGGGTTCTCTAAGCCCAGACAGGATGAGGAGACATCACCAAGTTTGGGATCTGGCTTTCCCAGTCTCTGGTGGCATTCCAGTCCCAGCTCTGTCTGTCTTTCCGTAAGAAAGCCCCCTTTGCTCCCCCATGTCTGCCCTCCCTTCCTGCAGGCATGTGTACGACCCTCCTATCCAGGCTGCGTCGCTATCCAAGATACAAATGTCATTTCAGGCAATGCTACAGTCTTTTCCCTTCTGTTTGCTTTCCCTAGAGTGCATTTTCCCAACCATCTAGAAATGTATCACTTGGAAGGCATGGCCCCAAAAGCAGGATTTATTGCTTGGAAACCAAGAAACTCTGACTTTTAAAGCATGTTTAAATCCATGTTTCACACTGGGATGAGACAAATGTCACCAGCATCAGTGCCAAGACCGCCATTGGGCCCCAAAGTGGAGTCAGACGCAGGGACCAAATTCTGCCCAAAGTGGATATTTCAGGTTTGGAGCTGAAATACGCTACAGGCTTCTAGCAGACCCTTTTCAACCCAGACTGAGGTCTTTTGGTGTAACCTATGAAGCACCAAATGGGGAAAGGAGAAGGGGAAAGGAGGCTGATTATTCTGTGTCTCATGATATGATGGGTGAGTGCCTAACAAGGGAATCGAACAGAAAGCTGAAATTAGATAAAAAAGAAAGACTTTGGGATTTTTTCAGAGCAAGTGGTCCAGCCACAGAGTTCTGCCACAGGCAAAGGCCAGGAGCAGAGCCGGGTTTAAAGGAAGGGTAGACGCATTCATGGAAAATACGCAATTTCTAGGCATAGCACTGAGGCAACACAAGCGTCTCCCAGCAATTGCTGATGGCCCATGGCTGGCAGAGACCAGGGGAAGGGCTATTTTACATTTATATTTCCCTGCTTTGAGGGGTTTTTTGTTTGCTTCTGCATGGCAAACCTACCTGTGCCTTTGCAGGATATTCCTGAGACAGTCCTTTGCTCTCTTCCAGTGCAGATATTTCCATCTTCCCCCATTCTTCCAAGAATATCTGTGTAGTTTGGGGCTGATTGTTTTAGCATTTCTTTTTTTCTGGGGTGTTTCAGAGGATCCTTCCTGCATTCCCAGAAATAGAACGCAAATATCTATGACTCGGATGTTTTGTTAAGTTATTTTCATTAAAAAAACAAACTTGCTTCCATCTGGGAATGTTGTTAAGTGTTTTAGATACATTTTTAACTTCTCTGTATCCCATCACTAGGCCTGGATTTCAGCCAACTCTTCCAGGGCTTGAACACATAGCTCTTAAGGGATGGTCGGAATCTGGCTCTGAAGCTCTCACCTGGCTTTGTTCTGATAGACATTGCTCCAAGTTTCTGCTCCGCGGATCTGATGCCTCCCAAATGCTGAGAATGTCTGGATTCTTGCCTGAATTTTGTTCTTTTGGGGTCCAGCTATATCCCCATCTCCATCTGGTGGTCAGGAGAGGCTCTCAAAGCCAAGAGACCTTCTGGGATTTAGGTGGTCCTGGGACAATAAGAGCTTTAGAAGGACAGAAGCAAGTGCTGGGGGACTTCAACAGCCTGGGAAACTGCTGCCCACCTGCAGAAGCCCCATCAGGGGCATTAAATCCTCCTTAGAATCATAGAATCGTTAAAGTTAGAAAAGACCTCTAAGATCATCAAGCCCAACCTTCAAAACCATCCAACCATCAACCGCGTTGGGCAAAGGGGGTGTTTGCAGGAGGAGGTGACTCTCTGGTCTCCAACAGCATGTGGGTGACCCACGGCTCAGCTCCTTGGGGCCAAGACAGTAGAAACAAGGGTGGTCTTTGGTGGCAGAGCAAGTGGAGGTGGCATGTCCTGGCTCTGCAGGCTCGGCTTTTCCCAACCAATGTACCCTTGTTGCTAAGAACAGCTTTTCCATTCGCCTCCTTCCCAGCTGCGGCGTGAACGGAGAAGTGCAAATGGCTTTTTTTTTCCTGCTCCTTTCACAGCGCTAAGAAACTGATGTCTCAGGAGAAACATTACAATTTCCAGTGGAACGAGCTGCCTTCCCACCTCTTTTTTTTATTATTTTATTTTTGTTTGACATGCATGCCTTTACCTTCCCAAATGAAGAGTGCCACTATCTACCTCTTAAAATATTATTACAGAAGGGCTGTATTCTACTGAGAATGGCATTTTTTGTAATAACTCCATTTTCCTTCTCACTTATTCTTGCCTAAAAAGTTTCAGATTGCAGCTCATCCATCTCCCTGACACCCAAATCCCCCCTCACAATTTCAAATTTATTTATATATTGTTAACCCATTATTAGCCCATAGGACCCAGGGAAAAAAAAAAAAGGGAAGTGTGCGAAAGGGCCATCCCTGAGTGGAGGCGTGGGATGGGTGTGTGGGTACAGCAATTCAGGTTGATGTTTTGGGGAGATCTGGTGCAAACAGATGGCTGCAGAGCCTGATTTGTCTTCACATCCTCCTTCTGCAAATGGCTTTGTGGGCACTCCCTGGTGTCATCAGTGGAGGGGACACCCCTCAGTCACTCTTTTAAGTCTTGCTTTGTGGGCAGCTCCAGCCTGTTCTGCACCACAACATGAGAGGAATGAGGCTCACTCTGTCCCTGGTCCACCTGGACAGGAAAATCAGGGGCTAAAAACTGTGGAGGACGAGAAAAACAAAATGTCCCTGCTGTTTCCTCCAGCCAGACCTGTTTTCTGAGGGATGTGAGTGAGCTCATCCCAGTGGGGATGCACATGGTACTAAAATCTCCCTAATCTGGGTTCCGGGGGTGGGAGGAGAAGGCCAGGGATGGAGTACGGCTCGGGATGCAGAGAGAGACTTGGCAAGTCTATGCTCCCCACGTGAGCCAGGACCCGATCATCTTCCCCCAGAAGCTGGCCGGAGGATTCAGGCTGGATGAGGTGCATCAGTGCTTGGTGGCTTTTGCTCCTCCATTATCTGGAAATCCAGGGTTCACCCATCGCACCAGGCAGCCCCTGGACCGGCAGCGAGCACGTAGGAGTGCTGCTCCCTGGTACCCCGGCAGGCGGAGAGGCATTCGCTGCTTGTGATTCGGAAGCGGGACATATCAAACAGCAGCGAGGTTGGGCGGCATCCTGAGGAGAGGAGGGAGGTTGTTAGAAACCAATTTATCCTGGGAGAGCTTCTGATCAACATTTAAAATGTACTCTTTATCCTGTGAGAATCTGCAGGTTACATGAAGGCGACAGCTTTCTGTTTCCATCCGGCTGCAAAGAATCACTTGTAGGGAAAAAACCCTTATATTTTCATTAAAATTTCTCTTTTTAATCCTGAAACGTGCAACCAAGTGTGTGCAGACCTGACAGTAAATTGCTATTCCTATTTGTTACCCTCTTAAAAAATAACCACATTTCTCATCAAAATCACACCTACCCAACGTGCTGGGAATTTTGTTCTTATTCTTTCTGTTCCTTCTGTGTGTGTGGTTTTTATTATAACTCGCAGGCAACTGCTTAACATCAACAACAACAAGGCAACTTTGGCAGAAGCCTCCTCAAAGGATCCGAGCACGAGATGTTCAATGAACTTCCTAGCTACCAATAATTCCAGTTGGCTGCTTTTCCTTGTGCCGCATCCTCCCGGCATCATTGGGGTGTGGAAGTGCTCAGCACCCCATCGCTCGTGGGGGCTGCGCCAGCTGCACGAGGCTTCCCTGAACGAACGGCAGCTCTTTGGGAACAAGGGAAAGTGGGAGAAGTTTCGTAGTTCTTTTCCTTTTTTTTTCTAAATGAAGCTACTTCTCGCAAGTCTAAATATTTACTCTCATTTCTGGACACACACATGCACACACAAAATTAATAAAACTATCGGTGAAGCGAGATTCTGATTCCCAATTATTTTGCTTTCGTGAAGTTAAGGCAAAAAAAAAAAAAAATCCCAACTTTGTTTGTGCATTCTTATTGCAAACACAATGCCAACAATGGCTAAATAGACAGCATAATAAATAGCACCACAATGCCGACATAAAGGCCTTTCTGGTACTGCATACAAAATATAAACTGTGCCATGCCATTATTATTCTGGAGCCCTTGCTGAAACAGTGCAGTTGAAATTCCACCCCCAATGTGCACCTAATCAGCCATTCAGAGCCCCTTAATGACTTGTCAGTTCTTTGCCCTGCCATTTTCTGTCCAATTAATTCTTTTATTGTGCACCGGATAAAGGAAGACAAAGGCCTTCCATGCAATAATGAATCATTAAAATTCAGCAGCTCCTCTCTTGTGCTCTTGGCTCCTCACCAGCAATTCAGGCTGTTTCGCATTCGTTATGTGTGTGGTGGTTAAAATTCACTCTACCTCAAACAAGACCTTTCAAAATGCTTAACCCTTTCCTGTGTGAAGACCTCCATAACCACGTTGGGAATTTAGACACACGGGAGAAAAAAAAAGGAACAGGAGGGGGATGAGCGAGGGGAGG
The DNA here is from genome assembly GCA_033558235.1 of Neomorphus geoffroyi. Lineage (NCBI taxonomy): Eukaryota > Metazoa > Chordata > Aves > Cuculiformes > Neomorphidae > Neomorphus > Neomorphus geoffroyi. The sequence continues at coordinate 2,024,128 of JAUMJM010000038.1, forward strand.
AGAAAGGCAGGCAGAGGTATTTTGGGTAAATGTTTTAATATCACGTCTCTGACAGTCACAATATTGCCTGCACACACAGCCACAAACAAATACGAGGAGCAGGAGCCGATGCCAGCACGGCTGTGAGAGCGGCCCGGCTGCAGAGCCGTGGTGGGACGGGTGAACGGGTGCCACGGCCCCTGCCCAGGCAGCGCTTTCCGACCTGCGCCGACAGCTTTGCATCACTTTCCCTAAACCAACACAGCCCCCGGAGCGGGTGGCAGAGGCAGGGAGGGACACCTTCTTATTTTGGATTAGGAGCGGCTTGGTTTTCATTCCTAATTGGTTTAAGATAAACTGAAAGAAGCCAGCTTTTAAACCTGAATAAGTGTGTCCAGCTGGCTTTTTTTGCACCAGCTTCACTAAATCAGGTCAAAACCAACACTCCAGTTAAGCCAGTGACACACGGTGCGTGGCTGAGCTCCACAGCCATATGGGAGCAGCTTAATAGGGGTCAGCAGGAACGCCAATGGGTCTTTCAAGCATGGGGAGTGCAGACCCCCACTTTCGGCAGCACCCACCATGTTTATCCAAGTGCCAAACCACTTCTAAGCAAGAGCCCCTGGGCTGGTGGCAATGGCCACTCCACTGGTGACTGCTGTGCCACCACAGTGGCTCTCAGTCGGGCAGCTGCTGCAGAAGTCGAAGGGGAGGTTTGGTTTCTGATCCCTATTGGAACAGTTCTAATAAGTGCAGATTACATGGTTTTATGGAAAGACACTGCCTGAGATTTCCTTTCTTGCGCAACAAGGTTCTGCAAAAAAATAAACTCACTTTCCACCTAAGCCACAAACCCAGCCACTACGCCTGGCACAGCCCCGCTGCTGAAATCTGCACTTCTCTGCAAATACGGCACAAAGCTCCTCAACTGCGATAGAAACCCCATGGCCCAAGACCCCCCAGGAGCTGCCTGGGCTGAGCGAAGGACTGGCATTCCCAAAACCCCATGCTCACCATCAGGGAGCAGTCCCTGCATCGCATCATGCCGCATCATATCTCATCACATTGCGCTGGCAGGGATTGCCCTGCAACCTCTGCGGCTCCGGAGTGGGCTGGGGCTGCAGGATGGCAGGAGAATGAAGCAATTTGTAATAAGCACCATTTTCTGTGGTTTGGGCTCCAGGGGACTATTTTTAGTTCCTGCTGACTCATTTGGGAAATGGTTTCCCCTCCCTAAGCCTTATCCTTCGCTTCTTGGTGCCATCCTTAATTCCTGTGTGTAAGAAGTGAACTTAGAATGACACCATCAGCTGGAGGAGGTTGGACTGGGTCTGGGCGAGGTCAACCTGGCTCCCACGGTCCTGTGCAGCTCCCCTCCCTTCAGTGATAAGGGTGTCATGTGATGAACTCACCAAAAACCTCCTGGAGCCTCTGCAGGGTCTCCAAGGAAGAGTGGAGCAGTGGTGAGGTACAGGGTGACCCTGCAATGCTCACAGAGTGATCTGAAGCTCATGTGAAACTCCCTGCTTTCACTCCCATCCTACCAAAGGGGAGTTCGGAACCATCCTGCTGGTGAATTCATGCTTAACAATTTGCCTTTGGATGCAAAAGAGCGCTAAACCAATTGAACCCAACCTCATGGTCTCAAAAACTGCAAACAGGGCAGTACTGGAGTTTCCTTAAAGCCTTCCCCAAGGGCTGGGTTGATCCAGGCTCCCCAGCGACCAGCACTGTGCCACACCATGTTCACCACGGCACCTCCTTAGTTCACCCAGCCCTGCCCCTGCAGCTCCCACAGCCACCAAGCCTTCCCAAGGGCTCTCACGCCAGTACTCCTGCTCCCAAAACCTCTCTAGCTTTGTGGGCTGCATAGCTCTGCCCCACCAGGGTCCCTGGCTGCAGCATCTGATTGCTCACCTGAAAACAGTTTGTGCTGCCCTTCTGGCACTGAAACACCGCAACCTCCAAACAGCACTCATGTCTCTACTTATTTTTATTTTATATCTAATATTTTTGCCTCCAGATCAGAGGAAAACGTGCAGGCAGGGGCTGCAAGCACCTGACCTTGGCCATAGGAGGAAAAATGTGCTTCTTCTCCCATCCACCACTAGGCTGGAGATGCCAGGCGAGATGCCTGCAGCTTCCAGGAGCGGCATGTGAGGATGGCCAAATCCCATAATTCAGATCCCCAGGGATGTGCATGGAGCAGCCCTATGTGGGGTGGTCCCATACCCCAGCTCTCACGGCCCCATGTCTCGCAGCAGAGCAGAGCTGTGCCTTGGCTCCAGCCAGCCCAGCTGGAAAAGCCAGACATCCCAAAGAGGTCAACCCATAGGCAGGGAGGAGTGATATACCCGTGCACAAGCTGATTAACGCTGAACACAGTCATAGAAATACCATTTCACAATTTCTTTGCCATAAACCTAATATCCAACTGTAAAAAAATGTGCAACAAAAGTTGATATCACTCCAGGAAAAATTATAATAACGAGGACGGGAAGGGACTTTTTCCACTGTGCAAAAGGAATGTGGACACGGTCTATAAAACTAATTTCCTCTTTCTTACCAAACAGTACCTTCTGAGCACTTCAGACAAATAGCAACATTCATTATTCTCTGCATCCAAAATAAAAAAGGGGAACTTTTATCGCTTGTGTATTCCTGCAATTATCTTGAGAACCCTTTTTTGTTGACAGCCAGGGGTCAAAAGCCGGTCTTGGTTTCACCTGATCTCATTGACTTCTGCAAAGACATTCCGGCTTCACGCCAACACAAGAGCCATCAGAGCCGGGCGCGGGACACACAATGCTGCCATTCACATCAGGAAGACGCTCGGCTCACGGAAAATCACTTCTCTTTCTGTAGATGATATCTACACATAGAATGGAAGAAAAGGACAATACATGAAAATGCATGTGTAAAAACAGCATTAATTTCTAATAAAAATGCTCTTTTCTGAATATAAACCGTGCCTGTGATCAGTGTTTTTCTCATAGGGAAATGAAATGGGAGACTTTTACGTTTAAGTGCAAATATAAGCACAGGGAATGTACTTCAGGTGTTCTTAAAGATTCCCAGCTCATGACAAAGCCTGAATCCTGAGATTATTCAGACCAGTGACTTTTACCCAGCCAGTCATCTCCTTGAACACCCATTTTCTAATGTCTTTGGATTTTACTCACAGCAAACATGCAGCGAGTATTCCCTACTCTGCAGGATGCCAAAAATAGTTGAAAGTCACTATTCAGCATTAGCTTTTCAAACAGGAGCTGCTTCCAAGAGCTGCAGATGGGCCTCGGGGCTCGGCACTATCCCTTGCACCCAAGCAGTACAGATCTGCAGCATTTTGTTTCTGTAAATATTAGTAAAAGCTAACTTGATTTTGCAAAGCTTGTAGAAAGCAAAACCAAACAGAAATGAAGCTTGGCCAAAAGTAAATTAATTTAAAATCCACGTGTTTTGGATGTGCATTTCTTTGGTACAGTAGCCAGGCTGGTCCGAGCCCCCCTCCCAGGCTCCACAGAATACAAGCAGGTCTCTGCACAAACACCCTGCAGCTCCAGCATGTGCTGAGGGTTTGGGTTGTCCCTCCCTGTGCTAGGGAGCCAGAGCTGGTACAATGCACCAGGAGGAGAAGAAAAAGGAGAGAGGGAAGAGCTCAGTAGTGTTCCCCAAGCCTGCGTCCGAGACCCATCCTGCCAGGTACACAGACCCCACTATGCTCTCCCAGCAGCCAGAGACACTGCTGTGGAATTTGTACTTTCAGTATTTGGGCTGATTTACAATACCATTGCATAGAGGTATTTCAACTCTTTTTTAAAGATTCATCTAGATATCAGCAAAGTCACTGTAAGATTTTCTATCTAACATCTACAAGAAAGCAAAGCACTTCTGATCCCAGCTCATTTTTTTCATCCTTTCCATGAAGCGCGTGAGTTTGGAGGGGAAGCCCTACCTCAACATGCAGAACAGGCAGAGCCTGAACGCATCTATTTGTTGAGCATGAGTTGGGATAAGACTTGAAACTTGCATTGTAACCAGAGGAGGAGAAAGGGGCAAAGCAAGCTTCCTCCCAGAGCCATTCTGCAGCTTTGGCCGATAGCGTAATAAAGTCGTTTTGCCAGCAGTTTTGTAAATGAGCGCAGCAAAAGCGGTGTCCAGTTACAGACGCTCTTGGCAGATGCTGCAAACAGCAAATGTGCATTGGGATGCTGTTATTCAGACATTCTTAATGTTCTTGAGCTTCATTAATTGTCATCACATTTATTTCCCCCCACCATGTTAAAACACTTTCAACAGTGCTGCCCTGCAACCAAGCCCTGAGCGCTTTCCTGCACTTCCCAGTCCCCAGCCTTTTCCTTCCAGTTGAAAAATCTTGCGCTGGGTTGTCTGAACTGGAGTCACAAATGCAATAATTTTAATGACTGAATTTAAAATAAACACCACTACGTGCAACACAATTCTGCTGCTATCAGAACTCGGAGGTATTTACAAGGGCTCATGCCAAGCAGAAAACAGAATTTGGTACTGTAAAATTCCTACGTGCTGTCTGGAATAAAATAAACTTGGTCAAAACCCATGCAGTCTGACCTTGCAAACCCTTGCTCATGTGAGCGGTCTCAGTGAAATCCTACGAAATCCTTGGGATTATGGGCATGGAAATGTATTTCTCAAAGAAGTAAAAGCAATTTTCCAAAAACAAAAACAAAAACCACAAAAAAAAAAAACCAACAAAACAAAAACATAGCAAGACACCATTTAAATACAGGGAAAAGGAGCAAGGAAAAAAATAAAACCAAAAAAACCCCAAGCATTAGGAGAACAGAAAACCTTGTTCAAAAGATTTTATTCTGAACACTCCAAAGCCGTTCTCCACACGTCCTTTCAGTGCAGAAACAGGCTCAAGCAGAAAGAAAACAGAACACGGCCTTGATAAAAAGCGATTTTTAATTTTATCAAATCAATCTGTACAAAAGTTAGCATTGCTTAGTCAGAAGCTAGTGAAGAGAGCAGATAAGTAACAGCCAAAGTCTTCCAAACTTTATACAGAAAAATAGATTGCATAAAAATGAGTTTTCTGTATTTCCCCCGCCCCCACATCCCCCCAAAAGGAAATATGCAAAAAATATTTTTTAGAAAAAGAGTAGGAAACATAGAAAAGGTAAAAAGATGATACCCTCTGAAATGTGGTTTTTAGATTTACAAAGTTTTTAAAGGCACGAGTTACCATAAAATAGATGGTTATTATATGCTCAGCATACAATGGAAGAAGTAGAAATATATCAATGAAATATTAGTCTAAAACTAAGTACCTAAACATTTTTTTTTTTAGTGGAGAAGATTTTAGTTTCACAGCTTGATGGGTGATATCTGGTCCCTAGAAAGCCAAAATTAAAGCAGAAGGTGATCATTTCTCATTAAATTACATCTTCCTATAAAGTAGTCCTGGTTCAGAAAGTGGACAAAGACTCCGCAATGCCTTAAATCCAATTTTAACAGCCCAAAGCAGGGAGTCACAAAAAAAAATCACCTGCTCCTTTTTGCAACTGTTTTAGCCCCTCAATTTAATTAGTAACTTTTCCCCCCTCCTTGTTATTTTATATTCCTGTTTGAGTTCCCTGCTGGTGACCAGGTCTGCACTGGACCGATGCGCTCAGTCTCTCTCAACCACGACCGCTGCAGTGGCTCCAAACAGAAAAATCCCAAACCAACCAAAATCTCTAGCCTCATAACACCATTTTATTGTATTGTCTCCACTATTTTGATGTTCCCTCCCCACCCCATCATTAAAATCTTTTAAAATTCTACTTTTTGTTGCACAAAATTACTTCATTAATTAAAAGACAAAATAATACAGAACATAAATACTTATTTAACAGATTAAAAAAAAAAAAACACAAAACAACAAAACACTTTAAGCTTCCAAAACCAAAACAAAATGTTAATTACAGCCAAACCTTGCTTAGAAGAACTCTTGACTAAAGAAAAACAAACACTTCAGACATTTAATAAGTTGGTCCCACCAGACTCATTTGTTCCCAGGAGACTGTTCCACGGAATAGTCAGGTTTTCGGGTTTCATCCGTGTTGGTCCGAGTGAGTTCTTTCCCTCAAGGTTGGTCCGTTCCTCACATTGCAATAGACCCTTAAAGTCTCAAACAGCTTTTTTCTTCCCCCCCCCTCCTCTTCCCACCCCCCTGCTCCACTTTTGCACTTGTCAACTTCCACGACGAGTTAAGTTCAGTTCAGTCCTCACAGAGGAGTCGAATGGTTTTGTCCTTCATTTAGTCAAAAGGAATCATCGGTCTTTTTCTTTTTTTTTTTAATTTCTTATTTTTTTTAAATTGTATTAAAAAAAAATAGAGCTCTGTCCTTTCGGAGGGTTTTGAAGCAAGGGGACATCCATTCGCAATGAGCACAGTTCCCAGTGGCTCAGGAGGCACTTCGGAATCTATCACGGCACTCCATGCTCTTCATCTTCATTCCTTCATTAGTGCATACATTGGGGAAGCCCTCGGAGGTGCTCCGCGCATCCTTTAAGGCCTCGTCAGGGTCGTATAGACCGGTTGCTCCCAGTTAGCAGTGGGGCTGTGAGCCGGCGGGATGGACAAGCCGTTGAGGATTGGCGTCGCATAGGGACGGCGGGAGGAGTGGAAATAGGGATACTGGTAAATGCTGGAGGGGTAGCCGGGGTAGGGGTTGTAGTAGTTGGAGCTCTGGAGGTCCGTGTAGTCACACTGGGAGCTGGAGAAGGAAGCAGCGGCCGTGGCAGTAGAGGCGGTGGTGGCACAAGCCTGGGCGCTGTAGGAGCCATAGTCGGAGTGCGCAGGGGAGCCGTGGGACTGGTCGCTGTAGTGGCTGGGGCTCAGCTGCTCCGTTTTGATGTGTGGCCTTTGCTGGCCCGAGTCAGCAGACGATGGTGATGCCGAGGCCGGGCTTTTGTGAGTCCAGACCTGGTTGGTCCCGCCAGTGCCTGCGGCCGAGTGGGAGTAGGATGCACCATAGGAGCCGGCAGCAGCATTGGGACCGTGGTCAGCCGGCATGGCAGCGTGGCCATTGAGCGGCAGGTACTGGTCAAACTCGTGCACGTCAAAGGTTTCCATGTTGTTGATGACCTCGCTGCTCAGCTCCGAGATGTCCACGTTGCTGAAGTCGATGTTCTGGCGACCACTCTCCACGAGGCGGCGGCCCTCATGCTTCAGCTCCTGCTTGCTGCCATGGTGGAGGTCAGTTTTGGGGGTGGTGGGTGGGGTGGGTGGCCCATGGGTCTGGCCTGGGGACAAAAGGACAGCAAGGCTTTAACAACAGCACACACAAAGCAACATACTCCTTCAAGGAGGATTTAAAAAAACGTGCATTTCTCCCCCTTCCTATTGCAAGAGCGGAAGGGGGATTTAAATCTATAGCCCCATGTTGGAGGTGGCTGATGTCCCCTTGTGACCACGCAGGGGACCATGTCCTCAGCTGGGAGCAGGAAGGAGAAGCCAGGGAGCACGCAATGCCCATCAGGGTCACTCTGGGACACTGCAAGACACCCCTGGCTGGAAAAACTCCCCCTCTCCTGGGGAGCAAAGCCAGGGAGTGGATTCAGAGGGACTTGCTCTGCCTCTTCCCAAAGGCAGCCTGAAGCCTGCCAGCTTTCCCAGAGGCAGAAAAGCCATCCCAGCAGAGCGGGCCGGAGCTGGGATCCCCAGCCAGGCCGAGCAAGAGCGCAGACACGTCTGAAGCTGCAGGACGTTCGCAATCCTCCTGGAATCTGTCAACACGCACCCTGTGCCAATTTGCAGCACCACTGAGAAGCGGGGAGCTTTGGGGGGAAGCTGCATCTCCAGGACACACTCCCACAGGCACCCTTCGCTTGGCCAACAGATTATTAACCCTTATTCACTTGCAATCAATTCTCTCTGCTCCTGGGCCAGCTGTGAAATGGGAATCCCTGCACTTAGAGGGTTCCCTAAGGCAGAATCAGCTCTGTAAGCATTTACTAAAGAAAACGATGGCTGCACTCACAACCTGATGCAAACCCACAGCTCTCGGGGCAACAACTGCTGCTTTTGGATGGCCCCAATCCTGCTGACATTCATCCACGGGGCAGATGAGCCTGTGCCCACCAGCGGGTTCGCATCCCAAACCAAAACACCCAGGACCCACGGATGGTTTTGCTTTTACCTGTGTGATCACCGTGGTGGTGGGAATCGGCCATTCCTCCCAGCCCGCTGTCCGCCTTGTAGATCTGTGTGCCCGCATGGTGGCTGAGCTCGGCTCCCGAATCGGAGTCGCTCTGCCCGGCTTTTACGCTTTTCCTCCTCCGTGGCTGGTATTTATAATCCGGGTGATCTTTTTTGTGCTGGACCCTGAGCCGCTCAGCTTCTTCCACAAAGGGACGCTTCTCATTTTCACTTAACAAACTGGTTTGAGATGGATTTATTTTTTTTAAAATTAAGAGAGAAGAAAAAAAAAAATCCAAAATTAATGTCTTTTCCTTAGACATTTTCAGCCTATTTTCAGGCTCACATCCCTGCTCCCCGTACAGTGTTTTGAGCAACAATAAAACTAATTATAAAATGAATTTGCAGTAGCAAAAAAGAGCTAAACTAGGTTGCAAAAATGCATTAAAATATCAACTATAGAGGAATGAAAGACAGTGACCACTACGGATACTGATAACCAGGCAAAACAAAACTCCTCTGCCCCATTTTAAACATCTTTGCCCAATATTATTCCTAAGTTTGTCCTACAAATGCTACCCCGTCACTGTGACAAACAATGCTGCCCATTTCTAGCTTTGTTTGGTGCTTACAAAGAAACCACGAAGGCAACAGTGAGGGGATTATTTCTTTCAAAATTCCCCCCCCCCCGACCCGGACCTCTCTTTGCAGACTCTTGGAGAGTCTCAGACTGCAGCAGGAGCATCGCTGGCCCAAGCGGGCAGGAACGATGCAAGCTTGGTATGGCCAGACACGACAGAACACACCGCACAGTAAAATGTGGTTCGTCACAGAGCCATGGAAAGCAGAGCTGCCCAGCAAAAAAAGTTTGCAGCACTGAGCATGTAAGCACACAGATAAGAAGGAAAACTGGAAAGAAGATTAAAATAACTGTGAAAAAATCAGCTTGTTCAGTTTGTTAAGCAGAAAGCAAGGAAGGCAGGGGGGGGGAAAAAACTCTTCTAAAAAGCCTTTGTAGAAAGTAATTTTTAAAAAATCTCAGTCTCCTGGGGACAGGGACACAGGAAACCCTGGCCAGGAGTGGAGAGGGTCTGCACGTCTCAGTGATGGAGCAGGGAAAATCCATGCATGAGCCAGCGCTGGGGCAGGACCCTCTGCCAGTGCCCAGCTGAACCTGCTGCGGTTGTGGGTGCCTGGGCATCGCCACAGGGGGCTGATTCAGAGCAGGGACCAGCGGGTGCTTTGTGGGGTGCTGACATGCTCCAAAAGGCATTCCTGCTTTAAATGCTCCAAGAATTCCCCGTAGGCCAAAAAAAAAATAATCAAGAAATAAGAACAAAAAAAAAATTTAAAAACCGAAACAAAACAAAACAAATGAACAACAACAACAACAAAAGATCTTAAAAAGTAGAGGGAAGGGGAATCCGGCTGCGCATTCCACAGCAAAGATTCCGTCCCCTCTCAGGACAGTCCACGGGCATCCCAGCGGTCCAGAAGAGCGCCGAGCGGGATGCATGGAGCAAGGATGCAGGGGAGATGCGCAGCGCGAAGCGAAGACGAACGGCACGGAGTGAGGATACAGGAGGATGCGGGAGGGATACGCGGCGTGGAGCGTGGATGAGGGAGGAATGTGCCGCACGGAGCGAGGATGTGGAGGGAATGAGCGGCGCAGAAAGGGGCTGCAAGAGGGATGCACGGCACGGAGCGAGGATGAGGGAGGGATACGAGGGGGATGCACGGCACGGAGAGAGGATGAGGGAGGGATACAGGGGGGATGCACGGCGCGGAGCGAGGATGCGCGGGCGACACGCGTCCCGGGACTCACCGCCAGAGCTTGCCCAGGGTCTTGCTGAGCTCGGCGTTGTGCAGATGCGGGTACTGGTCGGCCAGCTTCCTGCGGGCGGCCTGCGCCCACACCATGAAGGCGTTCATGGGCCGCTTGACGTGCGGCTTAGCCTTGAGCGAGCCGTTGCCGCGCACGGGCATGGGCACCAGGCTCCAGTCGTAGCCCTTGAGCACCTGCGAGACGGCGTCGCGGATGCAGGCGGGGAAGCGCTCGTCCACCTCGGCCGCGTCCACCTTGGCTCCCAGGGCAGCGGAGGAGCCGGGCGGGCGCGGGGCGGACGCGGGGGCGCAGCCCAGCCCCTCGGAGCCCGCGGGGGACAGCGGCGAGTCCGAGTCCGAGTCCACGTGGGACATGGAGCTGGTGGTGCCCGCCGGGCTGCACGGAGCCTCCAGCGCTTTGTCGTGCTCCTCGGTCATGTTGAGCATTGGAGGGGATGGAGGGGGAGGGATGGGGGAAAGGGGGGTGAGGGGCAAAGCCGCCCCGAGGGCGAGGATGTGCCCGGAGATAGAGCGAGAAGTGATAAAAGTCAAGAAAATTATAAAAGTCGCAGAATAAAAATAATAATAAAGAATCGAGGAAAAGATTTTTAAAAAATCGAGAGAATGGATTTTTTAAAAATCGAAGAAAAATATTTATAAAATCGTAGGGAAAAAAACGAGAAAAGAGATTTAAAACAATCGAGGAAAAGATTTTTTAAAAAATCGAGGAAAAGATTTAAAAAAAAAAATCGAGAAAAAAAATTTAAAAAAAATCAAAAAAAAGGATAAAAATATAAAAGACACAAATGTCTAAAAATCAGTCGAAAAAGAAGGAGAAATCAGCCACAACCAGTCCCGCTACCGTCCCGGCGCCCGCTCCGCGTCCAGTGCGAAGCTCGGCCCCTCGCAACGGGGCGCTTTAAGGGGAGGGGAGGAGGCCCCGCCTCCAGTGCCGCTTTCCATTGGTGAATATGGGTTTCTCATTTGCATAAGAGGCGGGGCCACACTCTCCGCCCGTCTGCGCTCCTGCCGGCCCGCGACCGGACCCTCCGCTGCCCCGGGAGCGGCTGGAGGCGCCCCGGCCGCGGTAACCGGCGTTCTCGGAGCATCTCTGCGCTCTCTCCCTGCGTAACCGGCCCACTTCAGCATCTCCAGGCTCTCGCCCCGCTTTTGCCGCTGCAAACTGTCCGGTAGCTTCGCGCTACCGGCGGGAAAGCCCTCCCCGCCGCGCGTGGGGATGTGTTTTCTACGCCCGGTGTGCCTTAGGACCCCCTTTTGGGGGGCACCGGGGAGCGAGTGTGGGATTATCCAGGGTTGCGGGGTGCTGAGCCCTTTTTCCTAGTCCCGCAGGAAAGGGCAGCCGCGGGGAGGAGGTGCGGAGCTGGGACCTGCGCCGGGATGGGGCGGCAGCAGCAGCTGCTTCCCGGGATTCCGGTTTGGCGGGGATGTACTGGGGGTTTGTGCCCTGGGGACTCTCTTTCTGCGGGGGCTTTGGGGGGGGCGGTGCGTGGCAGAAGTGCGGGTGGTAAGCGGGACCTGAGCTGCCTGTATGGTGGTGCATATCGCATGCCGGTAGAGCCCTCCGGTAGCCGGGCGCCGGTATCCCCGGGCTCCCGAGAGCATCCTTTCTCCCCTGCATCCCCGAGTGCATCCTTTCTCCTCAAAGGGCAAATAGCGCAGTAAAGCAGCGGATTTGTGGAAAGAACCGAAACGAGCACCTTTGCATTCACCTCTTATTCCCGGTTCCAGGCGAGCGGCACCGGGAAGCTCCCCGGGAGGTCAGAGCCGGAGCTGCCCTGCACGGAGTGGCTTTGCACCGTCCAGAGGAGGATGCAACACCTCGGGGTGAGCTGTAGGATTTTTTTAGGGGGGTAATTTGCCCGCAAAGTCTCCCCCGTCAGCTCCCTGTACGCCTCGGGCCGCTCCGCAAATCCCCCCTTCGGAAAACCTCTCCGTGCTCCATCCGGAACGCTGCCCCGCTCGCAGCGAGCCCTGGGTTTGCAGCATTTATTTGGAGCATTTGATTCTAATTATCCGTGGAATCCAGCTTTCTAATTGCGACTGGCAAAAAAAAGCAACTCCCCAAATTCCAGTTTGATCCGCTGCTTCCCCCCACCCCCGCGGCCCCCTGGAAAAAAGAGGGTCAAGTACAAGATTTACAGGAAAAAAAAGAAGCGAAATTGTGTGAGTTCTTCAAGCATTCAAAAAGTAACAAGAATGTGGTGTTTTTCAGAGTATTTTGTTTAATTATTGAGATGTATAATTACCTTGAAATAAAGCGTACATGTTTAATTAAATGCAACACTGTTTTAAAAAGTGCCTGGATGTCCGTATGCCCTCTGTGTGAAAACGAATACATTCCATTAAAGTCCAAAGTGGGATTTTACTTTATTTAAAAATTCTCTCATTTCCGTGTTAGTAATTTCTCAAGACTTCAGTTTGCAGAGTCACCAACTGAATTATCTTCAGGCAAAGGATTTTTTTTTTTAATATGATTTTATGAAGTGTCATTTTAGAAAATATTGAGTTCAAGGCTTACAGCACATGTGTAGAACTTGCAAGTGAGGATTAATTGAATTTCTCTTTCAGGGCCCAATCCAAAGCTTAATGAAATTGTGGAAGAGTTTGTGTTTCCCCGGGCTTCAGACCTGTCTCTTAGCAATGCAGCTGGACACTTGGCAGAACTTTTTTTTCCCTCATCTAACAAATAATTAATGTCCATTTCTATAGTGCCTGTCTCTTTGGATTCTCATAGCTCTTTAAAAAGTTTAGCTTACTGATATTCTGTGAGTCAAGTAAATTGTATATCATCCATTTCAGCAGCGGCTGAGTCAAAGGAATAATCCCTATTTTTAGTTATCCTTTCAAAGACAGCCTCTCCTGCGGAGTACCTTCAGCAGAAGATTCAAACCTCATTGCGTGGCTGAGGCTGGGGAGGGATTCGTGGAACACTCAGAGCTTTGGGGCAAGACAACAAAGGTAGGAATGAAAACAAGAGCCCCTATTTTGGGGTTCCTGCCTTGAACTACAAGTCAAATTCCTGCCAAAGAAGCCCTGAAGAACCGCGTGAGTTAGAGACACTGGTTTTCTTCCCCCTTGCATGCCGCTGCCTTTCACCGCTTCCCAACTGCACCCAAGGCAGGGAATTGCATTTCCCAGCCCACACACTTGAATTCCTCTTTGTCCAACGCAGGTAGAAGGAGGAGGAGGAGAACTTTCAGCAGTTGTTTCCTTTTACTCCAGAGATAGACATGGGGAAGAGGTAGCACTTGGATCCAGAGCACGGTACATGTCCTGCTTCATGTCTGGTTTTGTGATATTGCACAAACCATTTCATGTCTCAAAAGCATCAGTTCTCAGCCAAGCTGGCAGAGGGAGCAGTGCTTCCTTGCTTTGCAGATCAACCTAAGCTGGGCAGTGCTGCCAAAAGCAGAGATGACATAGGGAAAGGAGGGAGCTGGAGCACCTGGGAAACTCCAGTACCTCTGGTTTCCTCAGAAGTTTGCTCATCCATGAAATGCAATGACAGTATGTCCGGACAACAAGAGAATTCAAGTGGTGGCATCTTTGATCTTATGTGGTCTCATGTTCAAATTCTACATGACAAAGCACCAGTGATGTTTGCACAGGGATGGGCAAATGATGGAGCTGCACAGCAGGTCTTGCAGTGACCCTACATGATGGGTCATCTAGACCTGGCCTAACCTCCTCTGTCCTGCTCCAGCCTGCTGCAGGGCGGGCCCCAACATTGGGATTTTCAGAAAAAGGGTGCAGATTTGAGAGAGAAGAACCGAGATTCCCATGTCTCTATGGAGCCTTAAAGAGTGCACCCAAGCAGAGAGGATTTGGTGGAACAGAGCTGGTTGTTCCTGACAGAAAGTGGGCACAGCAGAGCTCCACCAGCTGCCTGTCATTATGGGCAATATGTCTTTGTTTTCTTTAATGTCTGACATGGTCTCCAATAAAGTTCCCAGCCAGCCCATACCAGCATTGCTGAGTATCAGGCACTAAATACAAACTCTGCATGCTTGGCTCCATCACATTGTAACTTGTCACATGGGAACCCTCAGAATCCCTGTGGGATGGAGGTGGCTTGACCTCCCATCCCAGTTCCTCTCTGTCATACCTATCTGTTATTCAGGAATGAGTGTGCGCATGCATTGGCTTCAGAGCAGTGAGAGCTCCAATAATGTCAGGGAGGAGAAATTTAATCTTCAGCAGAAGACAGCGAAGGCTTTTTCAGAGCATGAGAGCATGTGGGAAGCACTGCACATGATGGGATATACTCTGCAATGTGCACATGGACCACACTCCTTCCCTGGATGGGAGGTGGCCCAGCCCAAAGGTGGGCTCTGTCGCTTAATCTGATCAAGTGCTAAAGTTATCATTTTTCAAAAACTGGCTGCCTTTGAACTGTGAGCAGATTTTACATGGGAAATTCAAAGAGCAAATAGAAAGAGCCTTACAGGGGAAGAAAAAACAACCCCATATCAGATAAGAGTAACCTATGCGTCATGTTAAAATAAGCCTCTGACATCTGCAGGATTAATGCTCTGCCCAGAGGATACAGCCCTTCAGCAACAGCTCGGAGATTGTTTCACAGCAATGTTCAGCCCTTTTTGGGAAAGCTTCTTATACCTGAAAAGAAAAAAAAGGCTTGTGGCTTTTGTTCAACTGATTTCAATTAAAACAGCAGCAGCAGAGCCGGAAAGCTTTGCTCTTGAGATGAACTGCAGTGATGGATCCAGCCCTATACTGTGTGCTTCTGAAGGCTCCAGCACACAACCAGTGCCTGTTCGTGCAATTCTTAGACTAAATTCACACAGCTTAGTTGCTTGCAGTTCAGTTTAGGTCCAAAGTTTGTCTTCTATTCAGATGAAATGAGACTTTCTGCTTTGAACAATTCAGCAGTAAAAGGGGACAGAACCTTTTTGCAAATTTGAATTAATACCTTGGGTACTTAGTCCTTGGCATCTCCACAGCACCCACCACTGTGCTTAGCTGTGCTCTTGAAATTCTTGTTGCCACCTGCACAGCAGGGGTGAAAAATTGCTGTCATGAAAGTTACTGTGTTCCAGTCACTGCGTGCTCGTACCACAGCAAGAACAAGTTTTTATTGCACAGCCTCTTCCAAAGCCTGTCATTAGAGGTGTTTCCATCAACTGTGAAGAGTCGTTCCCATCACTGTGAGTGGACACAAACTTGCAGCCCTTGCATAACTGTTGCAGTCTGCTGAGAACAGGGAGAAAGATAGAGGCTTCAATATTAGTTTAATATTAGTATACTATATTTTTACAATGTTAATGGGGTGCTTAGCTCCAGCATCCCTCCTTTTTCTGGACAGAAATGGTTTGGCAGCTGCAGAACAAACAACGGAGGTACGGGTCCCCCAGCAGCTCTTTCCCAACCCATGAACATTTACCTGGCATTGATACAAGAAACTCTGCACACCTGCACTGGACAGCACTCCACTGACCTCTCTCCTGCTTGAAATGCAAGCAGAGAAGAATTCATACAGTTCCTAAGCCCTTTTCTAGGTTTCATGGTAGCAGCAGATATCAGTAAAAAAGGACACTGGCTTTCAGAAAGCTATAACTTGAGCATGAGTCAAAGGCAGTGAGGGCTTCATGAAAAACTGCATGTTACATTGAGCCTGGTGTGGAATTTCTGCTAAAATAAAAGAAAATAAAATAGCCCTTGCTAGCAAGTGCTTTTAGGATTATTAATTTTTTAATATCTTAGTGGAAAAAGTTAACCAGTGGCTTGTTCTGAGTTATCTTGCTGCTTTCCCAGCCTGAAATTGCACACTGAGGTGCTGGCAGGATTTGGAGGTGAAAGCAATTACAAACCTGAAAGGGACAACCTACTCTTTCGATCTCTGAAAACATGTGTGCATAAAGACCAAAACCAGTGGAAAGGGAGAGATGTGTCAACGTGTTATTTATGTTCGATATTTTAATGTCTCAGCAACAAAACAAAATTTGCTTCCACAGCACCAACTCACCTGTATGCACTGCAAGTTAAAGGCCAGGTCAAACACCGGCAAAAGATCTGTTCTTTCCTCCTCTGGCAAATTTTCAAAATAATGGAGAACCACAATTCTATTAATTATGATTACTGTGATTATGAGTTGTTTGTCCAATGGTACCACTTAGGAATCCCTCCTCTGAATAAGCACCCTCTCATTATAGATGCTGTACAAATACAGGAGGGGAAAAAAAGGTAATTCTTCCTCTGAAAATCCTTTGCAACCTTAATCTCGCTAACCCTGGAGTTAAAGATCAGATTTCCACAGGGAAGGATCAGGGTTTTTAATGGAAAAAATATATTACCGCTGGAAAAATCTTAACTAGTAGAAGGAAGCTCCCAAATTCTTTGTGAGATCCCCATCTCTTGTTAGCAAATGCAGCTGAATGCTCAGTGGGATTGTGTATAATTGCATTATACATAACTGAATGTATGTTTTCTTTAGAGGAGCCCCCAAATGTTAATGCTGCTTTTACAAAATAGTTATTTCTGCGCACATTCACTTTCTCTGTTTTATTTAAACCCAATTCCTGGCAGCCAGAGGGGTGAAAGACCAGACCTGAATGAACACAGAGTAATTTAGGGTGCCAGGGACAGCAGGGTTGAGGTGCTGGTGGGGACAGCTGCTGGGTGCTGTGACAGTAAATGCTTGTTTCACTGTCACTTTTGCAGCTGTTTGGAACACAGCAAAATAGGGTCAGGCGGGGGGACGTGGCAGCGCGCGTTTTGTTGAATGAAGATCAGCATCAATGATGCTTCAGCGCCTGCCGGCCAGCCTGACATTTACGAATCACTTTCCCTTTGAAACTTTAAGGCTTAGAGCCTCACTGTAAATATCTTGTTTGTGCTAACTTGCTTGGTTTTCACATTGTATTCTTTTCTGATACCTTGCTTTAAAAACAGGAAGACACAAGAGAAAACCATGACATGAAAGTAAAAGCTGGCAGTAAATAGATAAGTGAGCAGAAAACCTGACACAGATGATGGTCCACATAAAGCTGCACGCCAGCAGGAATGGCAGAACAGGGAGGAGGTCACTTGATGTTCTCATCTACCATTTTATCACACTTTTCCTTTATAGCTTGATTCAACTTCCAGTAAAGCAAATTCTTCCATTGCCTCTTAAGAGAATTGGATCTGTCCTTTAGAGGAACAGCACTTTTCTGCCGTTTGATAAGCTTAAAACATTGCAGCTGGTGCTGTTGCAAGGTGCTGTTGCAGTTGAGTGCATGTTGGCTGAGTGCAGTGTTCGTTTCTCCTACTGCCCTAACCGGCGCATCTGGCAGATCTCATAGCACTCTTCAGCAATGAAAAACGACCCACCTCCATGCTCCCTTCCCACTTCCAATTATTCCTCTTTTTTTATTTGCTAAATCTTGAACCTAAACCCTCCACTTTTCCTCAGTAATTTCCTCAATAATCCAGTTTGTTCTACAGACATTTCTATTTCATGTGGAACTTGCTGTAAAAGTTTCATAAAGACCCCAAAAAGGAAACCATTTGCTTAGATCCATTTAAATTTATCTAGCTGAGCCTCGTGGCTAATCCAAAGGGAGAGCCAAACAGCAGTATCCCAGAGGCCTGTGACAAACAGCTTATTTTTCTTTCCCTACACAATGCACCATTATGTGGGGTTTTTTTCTAAGGAGAACAATGCAAGCTGCAGCGATGGGAAACTGGCAAAACAAGAGCGGCATTTAGACAGGACCGCTGTACAGCCTGAAAAGCATTGAACAATGTTACACCTGATAAGAGATACTTTCTCAGACCAAACACTTTAGCATGGTGGGTTTGAGGGCAGACCTTATTGTGGTCTACAGCTTCCTCACAGGAGGAGGAGGAGCAGGCAGTGATCTCTTCTCTCTGGTGACCAATGATAGGACCTGAGGGAATGGCAGGAAGATGTTCCAGGAAAGGGTTACATTGGGTGTTAGGAAAAGGTTCTTTACTCAGGGAGTGGTGGAGCACTGGAACACGGAACCCAGGGAAGCAGTCATGGCACCAAGCTTGAAAATATTCCATAAAGTATTTGGACAACATCCTCAGACATGTGGAGTGAATGTCAGGGTTGTCCTATGCAGGGACAGGAGTTGGATTTGATGATCCTTGTGGGTGCCTTCTAACTCAGGATGTTCTATGAATCATAGAATCTCAGAATGGTTTAGGTTGAAGGGACAATAAAGGTCATCTAGTCCCCTGCAGTGAGGAGGGATATCTTCCACTGCATCAGGTTGCTTAGAGCCCCATCCAACCTGGCCCTGAACACCTCTAGGGATAGTGCATCCACGACCTCTCCGAGCAACCTGTGCCGGTATTTCTCTGCCCTCTGTGTAAAAAATATATTCCTAATATCCACTGTAAACCTGTGCTCTTTTAGATTAAAACCACTACCTCTTGTCCTATTTCTACAGGCCCTGCTAAAAAGTTTTTCCCACAATAAGGTCTCCTTGCAGCCTTCTCTTCTGCAAGCGGTGATTGTAACGGAGCATGGCCGAACCTATCCATGGCTGCTGAGGCTGCTTTATTCCAGCGGTTTTGCTAAAAAACTATGAACTCAACACAGAGCCAAGACTGTGGAACACATGAAGTAGAATCCAGTGTCCAGTTCTGGGATCCCCAGCATAAATAGGACATGGAACTGTTGGAATGCATCCATAGGAGGCCACAAAAATGATCTGGGCATTGGAGCCCCTCTGCTATGAGGACAGGCTGAGGGAGTTGGGGTTGTCCAGCCTGGAGAAGAGAAGGCTCTGGGGAGATCTTAGAGCAGCTCCCAGTACTGAAAGGGGCTGCAGGAAAGCTGGGGAGGGGCTCTTGGTCAGAGAGTGCAGGAATAGGACGAGGGGGGACGGTTTTCAACTGAAAGAAGGGAGAATGAGATGAGATCTTGGGAAGAAACGTTTTGCTGTGAGTGGGGAAACACTGGCCCATGGTGCCCAGAGCAGTGGTGGCTGCCCCATCCCTGGAGGTGTTCCAGGCCAGGTTGGATGGGGCTTTGAGTCCCCTGATCCAGAAGGATGTGTCCCTCCCCATGGGCAGGGGGTTGGAACTGGATGCACTCTCAGCTCCCTCCCCACCCCCAGCACTGCCGGGCTCTATGATGCCCCGCAGCCCCGCCCCGCGCATGCCCCGCCGCTCCCGACATGGCGGCGCCCAGCGCGGGGCTGAGGCAGAGGCGGGCGGCGGGCGGGGGTCCCGGGGCTGAGCTGCGGGCTCCGCCGGGGCCGGGGAGCGGCGGGGCCGGGCTGTCCCCGCCGCAGGGCACCTTCTGGCTGACCCGCATCGTGCTGCTGCGAGCCATAGCCCTGCTCTACTGTGAGTGTCCCGGGCGGGGGGACCGGGCTGCGCAGAACCCTCGTGTCCACATCCCTTGGCTGTTCCCGAGGTTATTTTTTACCCGAGCCCTGGTGTCGCGGTACTTGAGGGTCCCCTCTCTGCTGTTTACCCAAGCCCTGGTGCTGGGGTACTTTTGCCTTTGCAAGCTTGAGGGAGCCCTACCTGCCTTTTACACGGGCCCTGGTGTCGGGGTGCTTTTGTGTTTCAGCCTTGAAGGAGCCTTGCTTGCCTTTTACCCCAGCCCTGGTGCTGGGGTGCTTTCATGTTTGCAGACTTTTGGGAGCACTGCCTGCCTTTTACCCCAGCCCTGGGGTCAGGGTGCTTTCGTGTTTGCGTACACAGAGCTTGAGGGGACAAGGTTTCCTCTTAACATGGGAAAAAACTTCTTTTCTATGAGGCTTAGGGAGCACTGGAACAGGCTGCCCCGGGAGCTTCTGGCATCTCCTTCTCTGGAGATACCCAACCCCACCTGGACGCGCTCCTGTGCCCCAGCTTTAGCAGGAGGATTGGACTGGATAAGCTCCAGAAGTTCCTTCCAACCCTGAGGTTTTTGGGATTCTGTGACTGAGATATGAGATGGGAAGAGCCTCTAGTTTTCAGCTCTTTCTTTGCTGGTGGCTGCCCCATCCCTGGAGGTGTTCAAGGCCAGGTTGGATGGGGCTTTGAGCACCCTGATCCAGTGGGAGGTGTCCCTGCTCATGGCAGGGGGGTTGGAACTGGATGTGCTTTAAAATCCCTTCCAGCCCAAAGCATTCTATGATTCCATGGTGGAGTAGGGCCCTGAGGCTGACAGCTGGGATGGTGTTGGATGGCATTGGTGGAGCTGGAAGGAGTGTTTGCCCACACCACAAGGCTGGTACCTGTCAACAGAGCTGCAGGTCATTTTTCTTCAATGTAGATGTTGTGAGCTAACTGTGCAAGAGAGAAACTCATTGTCTTACAAAAGAAGCAGGTCTTTAGCATCTTATGTAGGATCAGAGAAATGCAACATCCTTAGATGCCAGTAGTACCCATCAGGAACTGGAGCTGGCATCACCTCCCTCAGGTTGTGCCAGGGGAGGTTTAGATTGAGTATTAGAAAAAATTCTTTACCAAAAGAGTGGTGGAAGAGGCTTCCCAGGGCAGTGGTGGAGTCACCCTGGAAGTGTTCTAAAAGCATGTGGAGGTGGCACTTCCAGACTTGGTTTAGTGTTGGGCTGGCAGTTGGCCTGGATGATCTTAGAGGTCTTTTCTAACCTTAATGATTCTATGAACAGTGAAATTAGTTTTCAGTCTTGGCTGTGCTTGTCTGGCTCTCGCTTTGGCAAGGAGTGTGGAGAGCCGTGCTCAGAGCTGTGCTTGGAGCCCACTATCGCTCCACTTAAAAAATATTCACAGTGAAACCTAAACTGACATGTAACACACTATGTTACAAATTCTAAACTTGCCCCAGATTTGTCCACAAAATCGTTAGGATTTGTAGGCCGCCAGCCTGCTTGGATTATTTTGCATCAAACCCATGCAGAAGTTGTAGTTTTGTATGGTTTTGACATGTGCTCTGTTTCTAGTTTGGTTTCAGCTCACGGTGAAATGTGGGGTTATGACTCTTTCAGTCAAAATGAAAGTGATTCCGATATTCCCCTGTGTGTAAATCCAGACTGCTGAGTTTCCCATGGCTCGGTTTGCAGTTTTCTTTATGAAAAATTGATTAGCGTTCTCCACTGAGCATTCGGTGGCAACCGCTGCTTTCTGATCATGGATTCAGGGTTATAAATATGCCACACGTGGGACACAGTGCTGTCCTGCAGAGTGGTGGCATGTTCGATGGGAAGGGGGGAAAGAAGGAAGCAGGTGGTAGCTGGAGGGGTAGGAGTTGGCAAGGGGATGATGGGACCCAGGAGAGTGAAGAGAGAGTCAAATGAGTGAGACCTTCTGGTGAGTGGAAGACCTCGTATAGGACTCCAAGAGCAGTAAGAAGTGAGGAGCAGGTATCCGATTCAAGGGCAAGGTAAGTCACAGTGTGGAAATGATTGAAATCTTCAGGGAGAAACGGAAAGGGAGTGGTTGTAAGCTGGAAGATGAAGCTGAGATTGCAGGCTGGTGAGTGCATGTGGGATGAGAATAGGTAGAGGGAGAAGAACTGGATTTGGTGATTTTTCCAAAGAGGAGAGGGGAGTGTGAACACCTGGGAGTGGCAGAAGGGGGGAGGAGACCCCAAAATGCTTCCACAGCCCACAGTGAGGAAACCTTTTTGAGAGAGGTAGGCTCAGAGGAAGGGGTTTGAGTCCCTGAGCTCAGAGGAGCCAGACAGGAAGATGACTCTGTCCTTTGTAATGGAAGAGGTGCAAGATGGGAAAGGTTTACCTCCTCATTATGCAGCTTCTGGCTTGATTGCCATCAGGTAACAGTGATTTTTTTCTTTATTGCCATCAGGTGAGAGTGGTTTCTGCTGTTTGTTTTCATCCAATAACAGCCAAACAACCCAAACCCACACACCTGGGCCAGATTTGAGATTGGTTTAATTCCTGCTGGGGCTCTCACTTGCAGTGTTGTTTAGGCTCTAGTTCTGATCTCATTCTAGGGGAGGTGCTGCTGAGCCTACAACTGAAGTGCTCGTGGGGTGGAAACTAATTGTTGTGTCTGAGATGGGGAGGTTGTGACCAGACAGATTCCTCTGTTGAAGGCTGCAAAACCATGACACGGCTGACGAGGTGGGATGCTCTCGAGGGAAGGTGTGTTGCCTTTTGATGTCTTCTGAGAGCCTGGGTTTAGCAACAGCAGAAAACAATTTAAAGCCTCTGTGCCAAGCACCTCTTGCAAGCTCTTTTCTGAAGATGGAACCATTTACTTTGACAGATGATTTTTTTTCCCAGACGCGGCGATTCCACACATGCCGAGTCTCAGACTTGCTGAGGAAACAGTTGATGCCGTTGTGACAGTTTGACATTCCTTAGTTGTGGGATGTTTTTTCCCCTTCTTTTACTTCACCCTTTTAAATGTAACCCTTTCATTCCTGCTCTGTTAGGCAATAAATCCTTCGGGGGGACCTTGTGCTGAAGCATCAGGGAAAGTGGTCTGATGACTGCAGCTCCTGTCTGTCAGTACAGCTGTATGAGCTGAAAGCTTGTTCCCCCTCCTAGGAAGAAGGGGAGGGATGGGAGAGTGAAGAACTTGGATAGGATGGAGAGAACCA
Organism: Neomorphus geoffroyi; assembly: GCA_033558235.1. NCBI lineage: Eukaryota > Metazoa > Chordata > Aves > Cuculiformes > Neomorphidae > Neomorphus > Neomorphus geoffroyi. Next base: position 2,046,633 of record JAUMJM010000038.1, read on the forward strand.
TGATTTGGTGTGTACAGTGATGTTGAGGTGAGGAGCAGAATCACTAAGCACGATGGGGGCCCTGTCACCCTCCACCCCACCTCTTGAGAGGCTGTTTTATTGCCTGATGCAAGCTGGGTAGATGCTTTCTCTTTGGATCTTGTGTGGAAGGAGGACAGGCAGAGCAAGGTTAGCGTAGAGGTGTCATAGGTGCCTTCCCTTTTCCCCCACTCCCTTTTGGTTATAACAGCCCTCCTCTCCTTGTTTTTAAAGGGGATTTCCAGCAGCAGCCAGAGCCTGGGAAGTCCCTGGCAAAGCCAGTGATGTCTGAGAGGCAAGTTAGGGATAGGAAGATGGGAAAGGATCTGATCGTTTGTGGAGGTCAGTGGCCAAAACCACCTGCTGCTTGCAGAAATGGGAAGGAAAGGGGAGATGGATCTGAGCAGAAAGTGCTAGGTGAGATTTGCTCTTTGTAGGAGGGCTGTGCCCCTGAGGTCCTCCCAGCTGAGCACAAAGGCAAAGGAAAACACCTGCCTGTGCAAATTCTGCTTTTAACAGTAGCCAGCACTGTGCACTTGTAAATTAGGTGACACTTAACTTCTTATAACTGACAGCCCTCGGAGATGTTTTCAGATCTGGGACCTCTTTCTACACTTTGCCAAGTGTGGGCAGATGAAACTGTAAAACCCTTCAGAGGAGGAGGTTGTGAGGTCACGCAGTCCAGCCCTGAGCACTGAGGAAGAGAGCAATTCTGTAGGTCTTAACCTCGTGCTCTGCTGCCCAGACCCTTCTGGATCTCTGCAGAGGCGTCTTTGTATAGTACTGGTGTGCCAGTTGAAGAGACTTGTCCGTCGCTGGCTAATTGCCATCTCTAATACAGTAACTCATGGGACAGGGAGGCCTGGAGAAACGCTGTCTTGAGATCTGAAGGTTTTCCGTCCTGGTCTTGCCCTGCGTTTTTGTTCTTTGTGGCAGGGATTGACATTCTACAAGTACAGAAAGTCTTTGAGATTTTGTTAGAAGTGCTGTTACAGGTAAATAGCTGGTCCCAAAGCTCTTGAGAACAAATGTGCGTTATTTTCTCCCTTCACCCTCCTTCTAAATCATGGTTAAGTGCCCTTTTCAGATGATTGCTATCATCAGATTCCAGCTGCAGAAGTTTAAGTAATTAGGTACCACCCTTCCCAATTTCAGCCAGACTCTGTAGAGTGCTTTGAAATAAACTGGATTTAAATGATGGCTTTTATCTTCCTTCTCCTTATGTGTTGTGTAATTGTAGTCTTTTCTCTACCCAGAGCTATGGGAGGTTCATACTACTTCTTCCTAATGCTGAAATCTAAAGCCTTCTCAGGGGGTTTGGCTTCCTGCAGGCTCGGGGCTCTCCCCAGCGTCCCTCTTCTCTCCTTTTGCCATCTCCTCTACTTTCCCCCTTCTCTTCCCTCTGTTACGTTAAAAGGCTCCCAGTAGCTTTCAGCTTGCCTAGTCAGGATGAGAGTAAATCTTTGGATGCTTTCTCTCACCTGGAAGGTTTTATTTCAGCACAGTGCTTGTTGGCGAGTCTGCATGACGAAGGCAGTATCTGAGCACTGTGTCCTCTGAGGAAGTGACATCCCTGTTTAATGTTTCGTGGGGGAACTGTGTAAGAGAGGCAGAAGCGCTTTTGGTCCTGAACAAAGCACTTTCACTGTGGGAAGATAAAGTCATAGCAAGCAGCGACAATTTAAAGGAGATGGTAAACATGTAAGGGAAATGATGACAAGAATTGAGAAGGAGAGACTCTGTCTCTCGGTCTGTTTGCCCAGACCTGGTCTGAACCAGCAGAATCTTCTCAGGGCATCCTCCAGCTGCAGGCTGGGCACCCCGGATCCTATCAGGAAGCTTTTTAATAGTGGAACAGCCCAGCCTATTCTATTTGCTTTCGCTTTATTTCAAACAAGGAGCAGCGGAGAGATAAGTGCTTAAAAAGCCTCTGAAGCAACCACCACAGAGTCCTGAGCTTTGTTGCGAGTAGTGTTAGGAACAGGCTATGTTGTTGTATGTTTATTTGTGGCTGTAGGGTTGCACGATGGAAAGGGGGTGCTTGGTTTCACTTTGCCTCTTTGCTCAGTGCTATGGTGTTGTTGCTTCTGTGTTGCAAAACTTTGCAGGGGAATTAAATGATTCAAGTAAGTTTTTGATCAATGCTCTGATGATAATGAAAAGACCATGCATGTTCTCCCTCTTCTTATTTTCAGTAGCACAACCTCCACTTGTCAGCATCCAGAAAAGTGCGTTTTTTGAGTGCTTTGTTGGGTCAAAGGTGCACTTGATATATGGCTCCAGGCAGTTTTTGTGTGTGTGTGCCAAACGTAGCTTGGTTTTCATGCAGAGCTCTTGGTTCATTTCTTGTGGTTTGGGCTTTAAGTTAAGATTTCTTTTAATGGGAGGAGAGAGAAAGCCATATGACCGTAAAGTTTTGGATTTCATATCTTCAAATCTTTACAGAGCATGAAGAATGGGATACTCTCATTCTACTATGACAGGGTGAGCCTGGACCAGGGGAAGGGAACTGAGGTGGCAAGGCAGTCTGGATAGACTGAATCGTTGCAGCTGGGCGCCTCTTGCGTTGCACGCTTGGGTTGTGTTTATTGGTAGCATGTGGGTTTGAACGCAAACCGCGTTCCATTTGCGGGGAGAAAGGAGGCTGTGAGGGGAAGGAGAAGGGGTGGAGGGGGAGTTAATGGAAAGGTACAGTAAAGCACCTTCTGAGGTGAGAATAAGTAGAGAAGGTCTATTAGCAGTTGGTGACAATTTACATATATTACTTCTGTAAAGATCAGCTGGCAGCAGGTAGAGGAGCGTGCTCCCATGTGAGCTGTCAAAGACTTTGTCTGCCTCTTGAGTGGGAGGGAGCACAGGAGTCGCTGACGCTGGGTTTTTGCAGTCTGCAAAGCAGAGACTAGGTTGAAGAAGAGTGGCAAAGTGCTTCAAGTGAAACAGAGGAGACTGGTATGCGCTGAAGATTCCCGGATCCAGGAGGTGCTGGTAGAAACAGCGAGCAGCTGCAGGGGTGATGGGCAAGGGGATGGGATTTTATGCTAAATTTGGACACTTCCCAGTTATGCTCTGGTTTTGTGGGTTGCTACCAGAAAGAGGGAATCACTCTGTGGGGATTGGCCTGCCAAAGGGGCTGTAAGGAGGGGGTGAGTCTGGATCAGGCCCTGCGTCAACTATGGACTCCTTGGTGCAGTAGGTGCCTGGGCTGGTGGAGGCAAGCTGCCTGGTGTGTAGAAATGCAAGTGTTTGTGCTGTTCTTGAAGGAAAAATAAACCCTGAGCTGACAGGAGATGTTGATGAATGCATTGCCCAAAGTTTACACATCTGGGAGTCAGGCTTGCTGAGAAGGCTTCTCATATGTGGGATGTAGAATTATGCAGCTCTGTTGGTGGCTGAGATGCTGCCTGCTTGCCTGGCTGCAGTGGGGCTCAGTGGCTGCCAGTTCAGGCTCCATTTTGCCATTCCACACCCTTTTGGGTAAGACCTTTCTCTCTTTGCTGCTAGAGATCAGGCTAGAGATCAGACCATCCTTGGGCTGGCATGAGCTTTGCAGACACCCTCAAGCAGAGCTTTACAGAGCATCTGGAGAGGCTGGGACAGATGCAGTGCTGTTGTTCAAGTGGACTCCATCCACACCTTGGACCCCATGATGTGGTTGAACCCAGCGTGCTGCATAGGTGGGACCCCCTGCATTGGCTGATTGGCAAATTCTGCCTCCTATAATAGAACTGCTCTGCCAGCCTCTCACCAGCAAGAAGCAATTAACCTTGGCCATGCCCCAGCAGTGCAGTGAACATGCCAGCCAGTGCCCAAGGTGGAAACAAACTCGTTTGACCATGTTTACCCAGAGGGAGTGGGAAGACAGAGTGGAAAATCCCCAAATACAAGGCCAAAAGGAGAGAGCTTTCAAAATAGGGGTTAAGGAAGAGAAAGAAAAGCCCAGGCTTTGGGGGGAAAAGGTGCTTTTTTTCTTTTCCCTCAACTAAGCCAAGGTCAAAGGGAAGGTTCCTGGAGAAGGAAGCGGGTCTGTGTTACAGTCAGCGTAAGGATACGGTTTCTTGAGAGGTGTTCAGGGAGAAGAAACAATGACAGGCTGATAAATAACTTTTTTTTCCCCCCCTTGCGTCTGTGCATCTCCTGTGTTGCTGAAATCCTTTGCAGGATCTGTCTTCAGTTTCAACTATTGCACGTGTCTGGTAACACGGGAACTACAGCTTTCAGGGCAAAGCCAATTGAAGACTTCACTGGTGCCTTAGGAGAGCAGGTCTGGAAGATTTGGTGGTTGAGTTTGAAAAGTGGGTGCTGCCTAAGAGATGTGCCCTTCAAAGATGCTCCAACAGATGCTGGAGATGAAGCACAGCGTGATGTGAGCCAGCAGCTCAGCCTGGGGAGTGTCCAGGAGAGGGAGCTGGATCCGGGTCAGAGCAGCGTGTCTGGGAAGTGCTGCGTGTGTGTGAGCAATAAACGGCACTTGCCGGACATGGACCCCGACGGCTTGGGAGGGCAATGGATCCAAATGTATGTGGAATGGTCAAGATTTGTTTTAGGTTCAATGAGCTCCTTGAAGATGAGAGTTGGTGCCGGTGGGATTTAGTTGTGAAACAGTAAGGTGTGAAATATCAGCAGTGCAGCATCTTGTGAGAAATCGGCGTTCAGGGAGAAAATGCTTTGGATCCCAAGTTGGGTGCTCTTTAGATGCCAACCTATAACGCAGTCTTTGCTGCTTTCAGACTTAAAAAGGCAATGCAGCATTTTGTACATACAATGTGTACTTTTCTGCAATTGCCATAGTTTGTTTTTCCTAATTTATCCTTTCCTTGTTTATCTTGCATACTGCACAGGGGTTTAATTTAGATTTTTTTAGCTAAAAACCTGTGTAGCAGTTATGGGCTGAGGCAGCAATTTTGGTACCATTTAGAGGTGAATTTGATTAGCACTTTTGGAAAACTGTGCAGCAAAGTGCAGTGCTAATCAAGGGGACTCGAGCTATGGAGTTTTAAGGCAGAGTTGGTCTTCGTATTTTTTTGACCCAGAAATAAAGATATTAAGCTGTCTGAGGCTCAGAGGCATTTTATCTCTGCCGGTATTGCATGTCAGGCTTTCTGGTTACACAGTTGTGCCAAATAGTGTTGGTAGAAAAATATGAATACTATGGAAAATATGGATATATTAAAAGAAGTGTGACTGGCAGGTCAAGGGAGGTAATCCTCTCTCTCTACTCCGCTCTGGTGAGACCCCACCTGGAGTGCTGTATCCAGTTCTGAGATCCCCAACACAAGAAGGATATGGAACTGTTGGAGCAGGTCCAGAGGAGGCTGCAAAGATGATCCGAGGGCTGAAGCATGTCCCGTATGAGGACAGGCTGAGAGAGTTTGGGTTGTTCAGCCTGGAAAAGAGAAGGCTCCAGGGAGACCTTGAAGCAGACTCCTGGTACTGAAAGGGACTGCAGGAAAGCTGGGGGGGACTTTTTACAAGGGCCTGTAGTATTGGGGTGAAGGGAATGGCTTTAAATTGGAAGAGGGGAAGATTTAGATTAGACATTTAAGAATAAATTCTTCACAATGTGGGTCGTGAGGCCCTGGCCCAGGTTGCCCAGAGAAGCTGTGGCTGCCCCATCCCTGGAGGTGTTCAAGGCCAGGTTGGATGGGGGTTTGAGCCCCCTGATCCAGTGGGAGGTGTCCCTGCCCGTGGCAGAGGGGTTGGAACTGGATGGGCTTTAAGGTCCCTTCCAACCCAAACCATTCCATGATTCTATGAATACTCTAAAATCCAAACCATTTAATTTGTGGTCCAACACTGCTTCTTTAGTGTTGTGATTGTTTTTTTTTTTTCTTGTCCCTCCTTGTCCTTAATTGAGTTAAATATTCTGTGTCTTTTATTAGTCTGTAAAATCCTTTGCTGTGTGTAAAAGACAGGAAGAGACACAACCAGTTAACATACCCCCCCAATCCCCCAAACCTTACTGTTTTAGTACTGTGATTCAGGATTTGTTTGAATCCACAGGAACCCTCACAGAGACCTCAGAGATGCGTTGGGTTAGTGGTTGTAGTGGGTTTTCAAATAAGAACTAAGACCACAGAGTGTGCAAAGAGTGGAGAATGTGTTAAGTGCTTTAACTGGAATTCACTGGAGACCTTTGTGTCTGAGGGGAATGGGACATTTACTTTTGTTCCCTGGGGCTGTGGGACTTTGGGTTGTTAATTGAACGTCAAAGAAATGGGACTCCAGGCCTGAACTTGGGATATAGTTTCACATAGGCTTTCCACCAGCATTCCCAGTGAGAGGCACTGGCCAGATGAGCACCATAATTCTTGTTTGCAGAATGACGGTATTCTGATAAGGAAAGGAATTGATCATTAACCAAGGCAGATTGAGGAGAAACAAATTGGCCTGTTGGAAGAGCTCTGCTGTTGCTGCGTGTGACGTGGCTGGTGTTTGGGTGATGGTTGAAAGACGGGCACGTTGGCTGTTGAGAGCAAAATGTATGAAGCATTATCTGGAAATGTTGGCCTTCCTTTTTTTTTTGAGAAACAGAGATTACTACAGTTACAAACTGCAAATTGGTAACTGGAAGAGATTCCTAAAATATGAGATAATCCCTAGGAGCTGACCGACTTTCTCTGTAGGACATCAAATTCTAGGTCTATGATCTGTAATTAAATTGCTTATGTGCTGTTAAAAAAAGCATCTGGCTGTTCTAAGATTGTCCAGTGTGAGAGCACAGATGCTGTAAATGAGAGCGCTTAGTGACAAGCAAAAAGTAGCAACTTGGAGGACAGGAAATATTAAGACTTTGTATTTCCAACCTACCACAATGTGAGAGAATCCAGAGGGTCAACCCATAGAAAACTACTGACTTTTGCAATAGTGATGGATAACCATTAACCTTTCATTCCAGTACTGAAAGGGTAGAGCCTTTCAGTACTGGAATGCTGAAAGGGAAAAGGGAAAGCTGGGGAGGGGCTCTTGATCAGGGAGTGCAGGGATAGGATGAGGGGAAATGGTTTTCAGCTGAAAGAGGGGAGACTGAGATGAGATCTCAGGCAGAAATGTTTTCCTGTGAGGGTGGGGAGGCCCTGGCACAGGTTGCCCAGTGAAGTCATGGCTGCCCCTTCCCTGGAGGTGTTCAAGGCCAGGCTGGATGGGGTTGTGAGCACCCTGATCCAGTGGGAGGTGTCCCTGCCCGTGGGAGGTGTCCCTGCCCATGGCAGCGGGATTGGACTGTATAATCTTTGAGGTCTCTTCCAACCCAAACCGTTCCATGATTCTGTGATTACATTGCCAGAAGAATTAAGGTGTTCTTTAGATGCCTCGAAATGCTGTGTGAGTTTAAGCTGTCTCGTTAACAATATTTTGAAATAATAAATGTTTTCAATACAAGGAAGAAATTCAAGACTTTACTGAACGCTGTCTGTGCATCTATCAAAACGCAGGTATTTCATTCTCTTACATGAAAGTGTAACCTTGTGGGCACAATCTGCTGTGGGTTATTTGCCTTGGGAGCAGCAGACATTGTAAATCACCATCAACAACAGACCCCGTGCTGGAGCTGTGGTCTATTTATACTGCAAAGCATTTTGTCAAACTGGAATAGGAGTTTGGAAGCACAGCGGTGCCTTTGGTGCTGCAGAGCTGAAAGGAGCTGTGGGTGCTCCTCTGGCTGCTTCAGCCCTGCTCCCCAGTGTCTGTGCGGGAGCTGAGGACTTCTCCTGTTCAAGTGCTTTGTGTAGAAAGGAAACTCTTGTCTTAAAGGCTTGCATTCGTACTCTGCGGTGCATTTAAGCTGTTCTCATCTGCGTTAGGAGATGAATTGGATATGTGACTGACTGAGGGTCACGCAGAGTCAGCACAGGCTGAGCCTCTTCCGACACTGGGCCAGGTCACTCAGTGGCAGAGAGCTTTTTCCAGAAGTGCATTGCCGAGTTTGCCTGAAGTAAGTGGCATGTCCCTTACAGCTGGGATGGGAGAGAATTAGCTCAAAGCAGACTCTGCCATTTTCTGGTGTAAAGGCAGAGACAGTATTAGTAGGATTCCTCTGCCTTCTGTATCGTGGTTAATAGAAATGACTGTGTTTTAGTGGAGATGAGGTTGTGTGAATAAATTCCTTCTCCAGGCATGAATATATTTCTGCAACTCAAAATATGTACTTCAGCCTGGATGATTTCTAACACTGGGTTTTTTTCCCCTTCTTGTTTTCCTCTAGTTGTTGCTTTCCTTGTGGCATATCATCAAAACAAGCAACTGATAGGAGAGAAGGGGCTGCTTCCTTGTAACCTGTACCTGCAGAATATCAAGAAGTATTTCAAAGGGAAGATAAACCTGGATGCTCTGAGCTATGCACCAACAATCATCTGGTTTATGGACTGGTCAGACGTGGACAGCACCTTGGACTGCCTCTCCTTGTTTGGCCTGGCAACTTCAGCTTTTGTGTTGATAACTGGATGCGCAAACATGGTCCTCATGGCTGTCCTGTGGGTTCTTTACCTCTCACTGGTCAACGTTGGACAGATCTGGTAGGTGAACAATCTCTGCTTTGTGTTTCTCTGTAATCTCTTGCTGGTTTTACTACACATTGACTTTCTTGTTACCATTTGAGGTTGGAAATTGGGTAAGGAGCGATGTTGGAATGTGAGATAAAGAAAGCATTTGGCAGAGATGAGTTAAGGACATATCCCTGATCTCTGTTTTACCTGGGATATCTGCCCTGATTTCTGCTGTCTTCTGTGAGAGGCTGCATAATACACTGTGATATGCATTGTCCCTGCTATGGAGTGCTTTCCCACATGGCTGTTGCAAGGGAATCTGCCTAATAATTACCTTTGAAATGGTTTCTCAGTTTTCAGTTCTATCCAGAAGAGATCTGGAACGCTCCAGATAAGGACATAAAGCCTGTGGGGAAAAAAGTAAAGGAGAAATAGTGACTGTCTACATATTGCCTTGCTACAGGGAAAGGTTGTGGTCCACAAAGAAGGGCTTTAGATGGGCCTCACACTTGTTAAGGCTCCAAATACATTGGTTAAATGAGGATGGGCTCTTAGAACCCCAAGTTTCATTTGTTCACCTCTTCAAGTACCTCTCTGCTTGTAGCAGAGGTGGTGTGGTAACTCTGGGGGGGTAAAGGGCTCTACTGTGAAAAGTGCCCAAGCTGTGGACCTGATACCACAGTGTCACTGGGATGTTCTTCCCAAGCCTTCTGGCTCTACAACACATGGCAGGACACCTTCCTATAGATGAACTCAGTGAATTTAATTTTAAGGATTTGCATGTGCTTGGGCAGCCCTGTGCCTCGTCCTGTCACATTCATTCCTCTCCTACTCCAGATGGTATGTAAGTGGGTGAAGGATAACAGCTTCAGTTTTCTGAAAAGCTCTGTTCTCTGAGCTCTTAACTCAGCGTGAACTTAAGGCTGTGAAAGAAAGCCACAAAATTTGAAAAATAACTTGGTGGATAGTTTTCCGTTGCCCGTTCCCAAGTTATTCCAAAATGGCTTGTCTATTTTTTTAGATGTTTTATGTTACAGGGCAAGATTTCAAGCGTGGTCCTACTTTCATTTCCAGAGATACAGGACCCTGTAGCAACAAGTGTTGTGTTCCTTGACTTCTTTCTCTCTGCGTTTCTGTTTGTTAGGGGAAAGAAACCGTAACGACTTCCCCCTCAAGGTGCAAAGGTTTTGTAGCTGAAAGCTAGACCTGCAGTGACTTATGAGGCTGAGGGCTTGATCTTCTTGATGGTGGTGGAGTCACCATGCTAGGTGCTCAAAAAGCATGTAGATGTGGCACTTGGGGACATGGTTTAGCAGGCACGGTGGGGATGGGCTGACAGTTGGACTGAATGAGCTTAGAGGTATTTTCCAGCCCCAGTGAATGTACTCTATGACCTGGCTCCTACTGAAGTAGGTGGGCTAAATAAGATATTGGCATGGCAGGCCTTTTTTGTTAGTGCCCACAAGGCACTCTGGAGTGGTCCATGCCCTGATGCTTTGGCAGTAGTGGTGCTGTAATGTCGTTAGAGATGTTGTTTAATAAAAAGATAGCTGGAACATGTTCTCCGTGTCTCATTTGGCAGGCCTGTTCGGTGCTGGTCCTCTGCTCCCAGTTGTTGCTCCTGGGGCAGGCAGACAGATGGCAGAGGTGTGGTGTCTTCTCTGCTGGCTCTGAAGAGGTGCAGTCCTGCAGAACTCTGGAGGTTTTGCCCAAAGAAATCCAGTTGAGCCTGTTGAATGTGTGGCTGGTTTGTCATCTTTTGAGTCTTTAAAGGGAGAAACAAAGGGCAGGGGAGCCTTTTTCCAGTGCTGCACCAAACCACCACCTATGTCCAGCAGACCGTGTCCCAGTGAGTCTTCTTGATGGGCAGAGAAGTTCATGGCCAAGCGTTGGTCTCTGCAGCTCCAAAGACAATGAGCTGGCCAGCAGGAATGCAAGTGGAGCCCAGAGTTTGCCTTTTGTGGGTGCTGTGGTCGAAAGGAATTGACTCTTGGTATTTAAGATAAGGCTGTATTTTTTTTCCTCCTCTTGCTACTTCAGATTTGGAGTTTCAAAGTTTCTCTGGCACAGGCAGGTGACTCCTGGTGAACAGCAATAACCCACCAAGGGAATGGGTCAGGTCCTTCTGGAAAGGGGCAAGAGAGAAAGAGGGGTAGGATAGGAGACATTGCCTCATCTTCATCTCTTAATTGTGGCATTGAATATATTAAACAGGAAATTGGGTGGTTCTTGTAAAGGGGTGAAGGAAAAGAATCAAAGCAACCCAGCAGTACGGTTCATTCAGGTGTGGTTACATTTTTCATTAGATCCTCTGAAATGGGTCACTGGGTGGTCAAATCTGTATTATGATTGTGCATACAGTGTGACATCCAGCTCCCAGAGAAGGGGATGCTGGGTTCTTACCCTGCAAGTAGATTTGGGGTAAGAGCAAAGGGAGGATTAACTAATTTCTCATTGTCCTGCAGGGAACTGCGTTGGCACAAGGGATGAGCTGAGGCTACCTGAAGTCTCATGAGTTCTGCTGTTGCTGGTGGGTGGTTGGATGGTAGCATTGGCCTGGAAACGAAGTCTGGTTTTAAAAATCTCTCTTTGCACTGGTTTGTAGGTGGGGTTAGGTGGTCTGTTAACGTTGTCTTACTCTCAAATCTGGGCACGTTGAGAGGCTTTGATATGTTCTGATTGTTCTCCTCAGTTGAAGACCACAGTGACTTCTTATAAAGGGGGAAAGGACAAGGTTGTTGGGCATTCCTGATCAGATTTACTATGTAGCTCAGCAAAGAAGTGTCTGAAATGAGGAAGGAATTCCTCCTGTGGCCACGTTGTTTGGTAGTTATTGTTCCTCTGCAGCTGGCAGACTCCTGCAAGCTGGCACTGCTGGACTGGATACAGACCTATGGGCCCCCTCAATCTGGCAAAATCCTTTGCAGTAGTTGCCTGGGAAGCCAGTTCATGGAAGACATGGGGTGATAAAGACAAATAGTGTTCTCTTCTTCAGGCCAGTGAGGAACAATTTATTCCTTTTATCGCCTTTTCTGTTTCTATTTTAAATGTTTCTATTTGTTTTGGGCTGGAGTCTCCAGATACCAAGCACTGCTGAAGGACGGAGTCTTTCAACTGCTGTCCAGCTGGCATGGACTCAGAGTCAAAGGAAGCTTCAGAAGAGCAAACCATCTCCTTTGAAGGGCAAGGCGTGTTGCCTGCCTACTCCGGTACCGGCGATCTCCACCTGTGAGCTGGGGAATCTGCTGTGTGCCTGGGGAGAACTGAGCCTGTGGCAACCGCAGGACAAGGAACCAGCTAAAGGTCTCTGAGGTTGTTACGACCCTCAGAAAGCTGCTCCTGGAACAGGTGGATCTGAGCTGTTTGTGATGGATTTTGCGGGATAAAGATTGCTTTGGAGATTTAAAACCCTGCGAACTAGGGCCTGGGATCTTGTTCTGGCTCCGAAGTCTGGCTTTGCCAGATTAATGTTGGCTCTGCCAAAGCACAAGTGAATGGTCTGAAATAAGATGTACTCTGGTTCTCAAAATCAGGCTTTCAGAGAACAGGGTGTTAATTTTGGTAGCTGTGAAATGTGGGGCTGAGTTTGCCTTTGTTGCATTTGAAAATGGAAGCTTTTGTGCTTCTGAGAGCTCTGTTCCCAAACCAGCTATCATGTTTGGGGTCTGTTCAGACTGAACACTCTGGGTGTTCTCTGCATCTTGGGGCAGGTGTGTAATGGTGTCACACTTGCGTCATTGTGCTATGTCTTAAAATACTGGAATTTTTTCCTCTCTGTGATTCTGAACTTTTCCTTTTGAATTGGGAGACTGTCAAGAATCAAAAAAATCTGCCAGTGCAAAAGAATATTTAGTGTCTGACCCATAGCCTGGGTGAAGTACTTCATCATTGTGTTGATTTTAGCCTTGATTTTCCTTGTCATGTCTGCGGACTGTCTAATTTCAGTAAAATAATAGTCAAAAGTGGTCCCAGTTTGAGTATAGTAAAATGGAATGGTTTGGGTCAGAAGGGACCTCAAAGTCCATCCAGTTCCAACCCCCCTGCCATGGGTAGAGACACCTCCCACGGGATCAGGTTGCTCAAAGCCCCATCCAGCCTTGCCTTGAAACCTCCAGGGATGGGGCAGCCACAGCTTCTCTGGGCAACCTATGCCAGGGTCTCACCACCCTCAGCTATTTAATGAAGCTTTTTGATGAAGCTAAAGATGGTTAAAAAGATTTTCTGGGAAGTCCTTATACTTCAGCATCCCTTTTGCAGTCTGCAAGTCCTGCTTGTGTAGCTTCAGTCACTGGAAGAACAGTGCAGCTCCCCAAACGCAATACAAAAGGCTTTGCCCTTCTCCCTGCTTTTTCATTCCTGAATATTCATAGAATCAGAAGGTTGGAAGAGACCTCTGAGATCGAGTCCAACTGTGCCTGTCTCCCTACTAAACCATATCTCTAAGGAACTCATCTACCCGTTTTTTAAACACCTCGAGGGATGGCGACTCCACCACCTCCCTGGGCAGCTGTGCCAATCCCTGACCACTCTCAGTAAAGAAATTCTTCCTAATGTCCCGTCTAAACCTCCCGCGGCACAACTTGTGGCCATTTCCTCTCGTCCTATTGCTGTCACTTGTGAGAAGAGCCCAGCACCCACCCCGTCACAACCTCCTTTCAGGCAGTTGTAGACAGTGATGAGGTCTCCCCTCAGCCTCCTCCAAGCTAAACAACCCCAGTTCCCTCAATCTCTCCTCACAGGGCTTGTTCTCCAGCCCCTCCCCAGCCTCGTTGCCCTTCTCTGCATGAAACAAAATGGATTGTCATACATTTAAACAAGAGTGGGGAAAGCTGCCTCTTTGTGTAAAAGTAAAAATACTCGTTGCAGGTGACTTCCCAAAACCTCCTTTTGTGGTTTTATTCCCTCTGGTTTCCCCTGGGATGTGTGTCTGAAGAGATTGGCTATCGGCAGTAGAGGACCTTTGGCAGGACAAGCTCTCTGGGAGGGTGGTTCCAGCAGAAGTTAAATCATTTTTGTACCAGAATAACTAATGCACTTCTAAAGTGAAATTGTAATTCTGGAATAAAACCACTTTTATCCTGCAGTAAGGTGTCTCCAGAGAACTATTATATTTTCTTATATAAACAAACTTTTAAACTGCTCTGCCACTGATCTGTTTCTTCTTCTGTTGTTTCCCTGCTGAACCCTGGCATTTTCAAATGTCATTTGAAAACCCTTCCTTTCCCTTGGTTATTGTGCTGTTTCTTTTTTACAGAGCATATTGTCTGCTATTAGAGAGCATTCAGTGTTGTGGTTTGTAAGACACTCAATACAAATGTTAGAATTGTGGCTTTTTAAATCCTATTGCCTTTTTTCTTTTCATGACTGAGATTCTGGTAGAGTTACAAGAGCTCAAGGGAATAGGTTAAACAAGCCAATAAATAAAATGTTATAGCATGAGGTGGCTACAACGTTCTTTTCAGTGCGTTCTTCCCTTGTGGAAAACATTGGTGGAGCTACTGCTAACAGGTATTTAGGGTAAAATAAGACTAAGCAGCACACTTTTTTGTTCTGCAAGGAATATGAGACTGTAGAGTGCTTTGCTGCTGTACGACCCAGAGGTTGCTGGTGAGTGCTCTTCAGGCTGTGCTTGCCTGCCCTTTGAAGCCCATGGGCTGCAACACCTTTCAGCACCTTTTTGGAGCACAGAGGAGAGGACATGCCACTGTCTTTCTGCCCCCAGATCGTAGAACAGTTTGGATTGGAAGGGACCTTAAAGCTTATCCAGTTCCAACCCCTCTGCCATGGACAGGGACACTTCCCACTGGACCAGGGTGCTCAAAGCCCCATCCAGCCTGGCCTTGAACACCTCCAGGGATGGGGCAGTCACAGCTTCTCAGGGCAACCTGTGCCAGGGCCTCCCTGCCGTCGTCTTGAAGAATTTCTTCCTCATGTCTAATCTAAATCTTTTCCCTTCCAATATAAATCCATTCCTCTTTGTTCTGTCACCACACGCCCTTGTAAATGCCTGGTGTTATTTTGTATTTAGCATATTGAACATTGTATTAATAGCTTTTAACTTTAAGGACATGTTGGAGGGACTGGTATGCTGTAGGTCTACAATGCACGTAGTGTAATTAAATTACCATGCTTAGAAGTTCATTTACAGTAGAGAAAGACTTGTATGTCATGGAGGCTTTGTGGTTTACATGTCTGATTAAAATCAACTTGACCTATTCAAGTCTTTAATCACAGTCTTCTGTGTACGAGCGGATGGGCTCGTGAATGGGTCAGGTTGAACTCCATTAAATGCTGGGGACTGACGAGATGCTCAGGGCTGTGTTTTCACTCTCCAGGAGGGCATTAAGAGCCATTAGATGGACTTTTCTCCCATTGTATTTCCTCTTCTATTTGGTGGCTTTGGTTGTTCGATCTAAAGCACTGGTGTATTTGTCTGGTGTCATCCCATCCAGTAAAGGTTAGAAACAGATCTCTTCCAAGTTTCTCATTGCAGCTTGTATAACAATCAGCATGTGAGTTGTGGGCTGGACTTGGCAAAATGTCGTTCCCATTTCTAAGTGTACTGGTTTGTGACCCTCTTACGATAGCACTTATGGAGTTGCTTATTTTATGGCTATAAGGGTCATGGTCTGACCTGCAAAATACAGATGGGGGAATGGCCATGTGAGCTTCCAGCCAACCAGAGCCAGATCAGGGCTGAGTGACCGTATCCACACAGGTGCCTTCGAGCTGAAGCACATTGTATTCAGTAGCATGGGTAACACAGTAAGGCTATTTTGACCCCCATGAGAGAGCAACACTGAAAGATCAGGAGCTGTGCAAGTCAGGAATAGGAACTTGGTATCCTGGGTTTCATCAGTGGACTTGGTTCACTTGGGAAGCTCTCTGAGACCTCACCATGGAGACAGGAATGGATGTGTTGGGCTGTTCTTAACTGTGTAGCCTCTCAAGGTCTTCCCATCAGTCTGTATCGTGCTTTATCTACCTGTCTGGAAGTAAAACAAGCTTGTGTCAAGGGACTGTAAGACCTAATTGACATCAGCTTTATGGATATTGACGTTTGAAGTGCAAGCAAAAAATTAATGTTGTGCTTGAATCCAGTGCATAATTTTGTGTATTAAAAAGAAAAAGGTATCTAGGATTTTAAATAAATCACATTAATAAATATCACCTTGGTGCATCTGCTCAATTTGAGTCATTTGAAGTTTGCCAGGGGGCTTTGCAAACAACCTGCCTGCAAAGAACCCTTTTTACAACCTGGCTTTATTATTCTAGCTCTCCAAAATAACCTAATGACAACAACAACAACAAGAAAACTTTGAATATCTCATTGCTTTATCTGGCATTGGCAATAAACCTCAGGAATTTCTTTGTTATTGTGGATCGCAGCCTTGCATCCCTTTTACTCCGAACTCTCCCCTCTCTTTTCCCCAGAAAGAAAAGATTATCTCTAGAAACGTAAACCAAAAGTTGAAGGATCTCAGGGGGTCATCCTTCCTGTCGAGGAAGCTGCTTTTTGGCACTTCCTACTCACACAAAAGAGAGGGAGCATATCAGTTTCAAAGAATGCCGTGAGCAATTGATATGACATATTAATGAAAACAAAGATTAATACCATGTGACACTGTTGCCTTGCAGTACAACTGGGAACTAATGAAGCTAATGAGAACCATATTCTTGTTTGAGAGATTAAAATTTAATCATGGCTGATGTCAGAAATGAATCATTTAGTGTGTTTTCCCCCCAGTGTGTGTCAGGTTTCCCCTCCTGGCCCTAGGCTGGCTGTTGGGTTAGGAGTGGTCCCTGAGAGTGGCCGGCTTCTTGCCATCTCCTCATCTGGCATTCAAGGGTGGGAGGAGCAGGATACCATGGCTGGAGTCCTGCCTTCATCCCTGGGACCTGTGTGCTCTGTGGGGTGAGGGAACTCCTCTTGGTTGAGGCAACTGAATTAAATGCAGGTGGCAATGGGTTGTATGCCCCCAGGAAATCTGGGGGGGGTGGCTCTTGATCAGGGAGCATGGATAGGATGAAGGGGGACGGTTTTCAGCTGAAAGAGGAGAGATTGAGTTGAGAGATTAGGAAGAAATGTTTGTCTGTGAGGGTGGGGAGGCCCTGGCACAGGTTGCCCAGAGCAGTGGTGGCTGCCCCATCCCTGGAGGTGTTCAAGGCCAGGTTGGATGGGGTTTTGAGCACCCTGATCCAGTGGGAGGTGTCCTGGCTCACGGCAGCGGAGTTGAAACTGTATGGGCTTTAATGTTCCTTCCAGCCCAAACCATTCCATGATTCTATGAATTTAGGCTGCTTTTTTTAAAAAGGGAGAAGAAGGCGCAAAGAACGCTGCAGTCATAGGTTTCAGTCAAGTAGGTTTCAGTGTGCTGCTGCCCACATCTACTTCAAAACCATTAGTGCATTAGTCTGTGAGAGTAGAGTGGACTAGAAAGCAGATGGAGATGAAGCCAGGCACAGCCATGACTTGAATTTGAGAAGATCTGCGTGAGCGCTCTTGGTAGAAGTGGAACTGCCAAGGGCCTTAAGGGTTGTCCAGCAATGCTTTGGTGGGGTCTCAGGCTGCACCAGCTCTGACCACTGCCTGTTTCCATGAATATATTCCTGGAGGAGGAGAACCAGCCTATGGCAATTCTAACTTGGCGTTGAAACATTGTATGCAAAACAAGGGAAGCGGCTTTGGTGAAATGGTGTGCTGGGGCTTTGAGCAGCTACAGCACTGAGATTGCAGTGTCACTGCTGAGGCTATCGATTTTGTAGGGAGTAGTGCTGTGAAGATTAGTGTCATTTGAATAATGTGAACACTTGTAGGAACTTAAATAGGTTTAAAAAGAGGGAAACTAAAGAGGAATTTAACTGTTTTACATTGATTGGTTGCGTGTATTGTTTTGACATTGTAATTACTGGCTTTACTTCACTTAATAATAGCACCTGGGGAGAATTTTTTTTTTATTTAAATCTGCTGTAAGATAGCCAGAGATCTATAAAAATTAATTCACTGTATGTAGAAGCGATTATGCCTTTGCCTGCAGTATACAATGATGTTGTGCTGAGGTGTACGTGGGAGCTGCAGCGTAATGTCTGTACTGTAGGGTGCTCACATCAGCATCCCATTGCCAGCTCCTTCTGCCCAACGCATGCTCCGTCTGTTAAACCCGCACTGTGAAATTGCTCTCCAAGTCCTGGTTCAGAACCTTTGATCATGAGGACAGGCTGAGAGTTGGGGTTGTTCAGCTTGGAGAAGAGAAGGCTCTGGGGAGACCTTAGAGCAGCCTTTCAGTACTGAAAGGGGCTGCAGGAAAGCTGGGGAGGGGCTCTTGATCAGGGAGTGCAGGGACAGGATGAGGGGGGATGGTTTTCAGCTGAAAGAGGGGAGATTGAGATGAGATCTTGGGAAGAAATGTTTTTCTGTGAGGGTGGGGAGGCCCTGACACAGGTTGTCATAGGAAGTGGCGGCTGCCCCATCCTGGAGGTGTTCAAGGCCAAGTTGGATGGGGCTTTGAGCCCCCTGACCCAGTAGGAGGTGTCCCTGCCCATGGCAGGGGGTGTCACTGAATGGACTTTGAGGTCCCTTCCAACCCAACCTGTTCTATGATTCTATCATCCCAATAATTACTTCTGTCTAAATGTCAGGAATGTTACCTGTATCCAGTGTTAAGAAAACATGGAAAAGCAGTGGGAGGGGTGTGTATGCTGCTTTGCTTTGCAGAGAGATGAACAAAATGACTTAACATTGTGGATCCTAATTCTTTGATAGCACAGGAAATGTCAGCTGAATGCACTTAGCAATATTCCTTCACCCCTTTCCTGCTTCCTCTCCCCCTAACTTAATTTTGTGAGAAGACCGTGTTAAAGCATTAGTGGCGATTGGAATGGGTTATGGGGTAAAGCCGTTGAGCAGGAGCTGTGTGTGCTCTATGGGCCATTAATAACTCCCCGCTGCTTCCTTTGCACAAACTGTCTCTCTATTCCAACCACTTCTGCAAATCATGGCCAATGAGAGAATGAGAGCAAAGAAATTATCAGAAGATTATGTGGTTCATGGCAGGGCTGCACAGGGTCTGATGCACCACAGGGCTTTGCCAGAGACGGAGACAAGTATTTTTTAATTGCTTATTATCTGGCACATCTAAATGCCAGCTGTATTCAGTATGTAGGCTTGGGTATTGATTCCACAGCTGAAAGATTTAGGAAAAGAATGAATAATGGTTTTTCGTGAGGTTTTTTGGCTGTAACTTGCCAAACAGCTTCATGCGCCTGGTCTGGTCCAGCACACGTTCGTGTTGTTTAACTCATCTAACTTCTCAAGCAGCTGTGGGTGGAAAGAATGTTAATGCAGGGATGGGTACAGCCGAAAGCAGTCAGGGGTTAGGGCAGGGTCCAAGCATGGTGGAAGCTGTGTTTACGAACTTCCCAAAGGGTCTTAATCCGGGAATTTATTCCTGAGAACAGTGTTCGCTACCAGCGGTGCTGGCTCGTCCCTGGGGTTACTCCACAACCAGAGCTCTTTGCAGGGCTGAGCTGTGTTGCTGGAGCGATGTTCCAGGATCTGGCTGGATAAACAGCAGCTCTGTCCTGGACAGTGGGAGCCCAGCGACTTGAAACCAATCAAGCTGTCTATGGGGAAGCGTCTGGTGTAGGAATGAAGTGGAAGCTTGCATTAGAAATGACTCGAGTCTTTATGAACTTAGTGTAGAAGTGGCCACGCTTCCACTGAAACCTGGAGCCTTGCTGCAGGCTTCATTTAATGGGGACCTGCACTCAGTCTGTGGAATGGTTGGTGGTGGGGGCTGACCTTTGGAAAGAGATTAACTAATGCAATTAAATCATTCTTTATTTTAATCAAGAAATAGAATTGCTGAAGTACAGTCTTTCTGGGATTTTACCTACAAGCATGCTGGCAGCAGAATACAGAACCTTCCTGCTGCTGGTCCTGCAGAAGTAGAATCACAGCATTAATTTTGTGCTGCATCCCCGTGCATGCACGTGCACCAAATGCCACGGTTGGATGGACCTCTTGTCTAGGGCTTGAAAGTGTTCAAACCAATGCTGATCCCATTATTTTCCATTTCCTCTTGCCATGCACATGCTGTTTGAGTTTGTTTGTGCCTAGGAAAGTGCAGCGATTTCGGAAGTGCAGCCTGGTGGCCTCCCGTGGGGCAAAGCAGGGCAGAGGAGGTGCGGTACTGCTGTAGTTGCTGTCCTGCTGCATGCTCCCACTCTCACCTTTCCTGCCTTGGTCTCACTGTCTGTATTCAGGAGCAGCTCTGAGTAGGGTTCCGGAGGCTGCCGTTTCAGCATCTGGTTTTGGCACTGGAAGGATTTAACCGAAGCAAACTTCACTTGAGTTTGGCAAATCCTGCAGTCGTGTAAGCCAGGGCTTGTAATAAGTTTTAGCTTTGGAAATGAGCACGGACAGAGCAGCTGGTGGGTGCTGAGGCTTAGTTGAGTGACTCACATTTGGTCTCTTAACCATCCCTGGTTCCCTGTCTTGCAAGGGGAGAATAAAGTGACACTTTAATGGCTTCCCACCTGGGAGCTCTGCTTGCTTGGCTGCGAGGAAAGCCGTGCGGCGATGCCCAACTGTGTTGTGGCTGCGTGGGATGGGTGTGATCACCCATCATGTCTCCAGGAGAGTGGTCATTCCCTCCTCATTCTCCAGCTCTGCTCAGGTACTTTTCCCAGTTCTGAGGAGTTAACCTCATCCTTGAAGACTCTTTTTGTTATCCCAGCTCCTTCTATTTAAATGTGAATGTTGTAATTACTGAGTGTGGAATCCCAGTTTTTAGAGATCTGTGACCACAATAAAGTGAATCCAGAAACCAGACGAGTGGTTTCATTTAATGCCATTGTAGCTTATTTCCTCCCCCCGCAACCGCTGTGCAATGCTAAAGGCTTGGCAGCAACTGAAACCAGCTGTCAAAAATGTTTCTTACCCCCACACTTTTAAATTAATGATGTTCTGAAATTAATGGTGCACCAGACTAATTCTGTCATCTCATTTCAATGGACTCTGTTTCTTGCAATTGGCATTTGCCCACTGGTGTTCTTGTTTTGAGGTGATGGGCTAAGGAAGAGAATTCCCACATGCCAGGAGCTGTACATACAGAATCACAGACTGATTTAGGTTGGAGAAGACCTTCAAGATCGTTGAATCCAATCATTAACAAAATACATCTATACATTGAGAAGATGGGGGGTTTTGTCCTTAAGTATTTACAGCTTTAATTTATTGGTATATTGTGGTTCACCAGACAAGCTTTTAGGCATGTAAATCAGTAACTTTTAGGAGTGTCATGTGCAAGACTGTAGTGGATGAGGTTTTTCACATCGTGGAGCTGGGGAGGTGTCAGCCAGCATCTCATGTCTGCTTGTCCCATTCCACTGGAAGTGGCTGTGGCCCCGTGCTCGGCGGAGAGGAGGCACAAGCCTCAGCAGAGAGGAAGGAACTCGGCTGTTGTGGGGAAAAGCTGAGGGAGCTGAGTTTGATTAGTCAAAAGAAAGGAAAACTGGGAAAGGAGACAAAGATCTGTGAAAGTAGCAGAGACGGTGGGAATTCACTGTGCTCTGTGTTGTCTCGGCGTGGACAGGACAAGAAGCTGTTGGTTTGTAGGGTGGAAAGGAGGCTATGGGTTAGGCATAAGAAAAGTCTTCTACATGTACGTGTGGAGGATCCCTGGGCTGGATACCTGGAGACGGTGGTGGAGTCTTCTTTGCTGTTTAAGCTTCTGTCGGAGGTGATTCTCAAGTGGATTTTCCACATTTTCTATACTTCTATGGCTTAGCCCTTTTTTTTTCTCCCCCAATGCAACACCTGGGTTGGTGGCAGGCAGCTCGGCCAGTTGCATGTCCATTCAATTGCCCACTGTGTTCTGAGACTGCTGCTGTCTCCTGAGACATCATTCCCTGCTTCCTTCTCTCCCTGACTGGGTACCAGAGGGAACACCCGGGTAGTTAATGTCACATTTCCACCCAACACAAGGAAGGGAATCCTCAGAGTGTAGATTTTACCTGGTTTCAGTTGTGGAGAGGTGCTGCTGTGGAAACCTCTTAGAGCAGATTTTGGAGTCGTATCCTGATGGAGAATAGAAAATGTGTCCATGCTCCCCAAATACCTTTCCCCCCATCCTAAGTTATACAGCCCAGAGAAAAAGAGAGATTCATAATGAAAGGAAAGTTGACATCTGGGTTCACTTTCTGTAGAGGATGTTCTCCATGGAGAACAGTGAGAGAAGCTGTTAACGCCAGCTGCAGTTTAGGGATGCAGCAGGGAATTATCCTGGCTGTAGAAATCAGTTTAGTTAGAAGGATCTTGTGGTGCTGGGCACTGCAGGGGTGTGAATGATGAGGGGACTGGCTTTTTTCTTTTTTTTCATTCTAAATCCAGATGTATTTCCTTAGTAAGCATCGATAGATGCGAAGATAAGAGTTTCTGTCTATGTTCTAATACTATTTCTTAGTAGACTCTATTTAGGATTTTGTCATGTTTTATAGACTTCTAAGAAAAGTCCCTATCCTAGAGAGCTCATGCATTAAATAATCTGTGTAGCTGTGGGGTAGGTGAGTGAAGAAAGAATGTAAATTTGTTGGGCAAGTTTGGCTGATCTGCTTTTCCTCCTCCTTGAGCAAAGAGCATCATCCTGCATACATTGCACTCGAAAAAAAAGGTGTTGTACAGAAAAGGTGAAGGGTCTGGAGCACAGGGGTTATGAGGAGCTGCTGAGGGAACTGGGATTGTTTCGTCTGGAGTAAAGGAGACTGAGGGAAGACCTCATTGCTCTCTGCAGTTCCCTGAGGATTTAGGGAGGTTCGTGCTGGTCTCTTCTCCCAAGTAACAAGGAATAGGATGAGAGGAAATGGCCTCAAATTGCACCAGGAGAGATTTAGATTGGATATTGGGAAAAATTTCTTTACTGACAGAGTGGTGAAATGCTGGCAGAGGCTGCCCACGGCAGTGGTGGAGTCTCCATCCCTGGAGGTGGTCAAAAACATGTAGCCATGGCATTTCGGGACATGGTTTAGTAGGTATAGGGCTGTTGGGCTTGATAAGTGGACTGGATGAGCTCAGGGGTATTTTCAAACCTTAATGATTTTATGAAAAGGTGATGGTTTTTGCTGGGATAGTTTGTGAGCTCCCTGTTCATCTGCGTAGCAATGCCTGCACGTGGTTTGGGGTCACAGGAAGCTCTTTTATAACTTTGTCTTCAGACGCATTTTGGCTCCGTGCTGCCTTCCACAGTGACAGCAGGAAGTGTTTTCATCAGAAGTGATGTATTTTAATATAGTTTACACTATGTTTTGCTAGCAATTTTTGCTTTCCAGGAGTATACTTGAGCTAGAATTAATCAGCGTGACAATGTGGTGAAAACAATTTAAGCCAAGTATTTGATGATGTTTGCAGTTCCCAGCTGATCCTTACAGTCTGTGACATGAACTTTGCCTCTGATGACAAGTCATGGCTAATTACATTGTTTCTCCAACCAGAGAACAGAGATGACATCACATTTTAATTTGATTCAGAAAAACCAAATGAAATATACTTTGAATTTGAAATATTTCTGGGTTTGACAATGTGCAGATGAAAAGTTTCACTGCTGAAATTTGGCCCCAAAACCCCAAACCCGCAAAATCAAATCCGTATTTTTACTTGTCATTATCTGTTGGGAATGTTTCAGATGCCAGGGCAGTGGGAAGAAATATACATTTTTTTTTTTCCAGATAAACTCTTCTGTTTACTCCATATAAACAAGGAAGAGGACTTTGAAAAGGGAAGCTAGTAATTAGGTTCCAAACTATAACCTGAAGTCTGGGGGACTGGGTAGCTGCCTGTTTGTACCTATAAGAAAAGAATAATCCCTGCAAGAAGCCCTGCTGCTTTTATGTATTTGGAGTGGGCCATTTGGTTTGGTTTCCTTGGCATTCGTATTGCAGGCTTCTTCAGAGAAATAAATTTACAAGTGTTTGCCTGTCATCACATGACAAGTTCTGGAGCCGAGATTGATGTAATCAGCACCAGGCACACGTCAGAAAACTTAATGTGGTTCAGAAGAATACAATATTTTATTAATTCCTCGTTTTGTGTGTGTCTGTGTGTGTGTGTGTTGTAAATGAGCCTCAGGGGGTTCTTAACTTCTGCCAAGGAATAAGAATTGATTCCTACAAGTTTATGTTTAACTACACCACAACGGTGGTGGGGAATAGCAACGCGAGTTGCCCTTAATGACAGATATCTTCATAAAGAGCCACTTGCATTAAAAAAGTTAAAACTTGTCCATTTTCAAGTTCTTACTCTCTCTACATCAGTAGCCTTTTATGAAATAGTTAAATATGCAGAAAAATATAAATATTGGGGGATTGAAGAACTATTCAAACTGCATGTGTACAAGTATAAAACTTGCACATCTCTTCAGGACTTTTTCATAGAATCATGAACGCATGGAATGGTTTGGGTTGAAAGGGACCTTGTTTCAACCCCCCTGCCATGCGCAGGGACACCTTCCACTGGATTGGGGTGCTCCAAGCCCCATCCAGCCTGGCCTTGAACACCTCCAGGGATGGAGCAGCCGTGACTTCCCTGGGCAACCTGGGCCAGGGCCTCACTGCCCTCACCATGAAGAATTTCTTACTAATATCTAATCTAAATCTTCCCCCTTCCAATTTAAAGATTTCTGAAAAATCTTAAAAAGCCTGGAGTGTTTTTGTTTTGGGGTTCTAGGGTGTTTTTTTTTTACTGTAGGTACAAATAATAAAGCCCTGATGTGGGACTGAAGCCATAACGGGAGTAAACACAAAGTGTCTGTTGGAGAGCAGCATCTTAAAACTTGTTAACCTTTGGAGTTTACTTTTAATTGGAACTGGTAATCTTACAGAAAATCCCTGTGTTGTAGCTAAGGCTAAAGGTAACTTCAATGAGAAGGCCAGTTGAAAAAGCACGTTAAACGATGCACCAGATTGTATCAAACGTTCACATGGAAATGACGCAGTAAGCATGCATCGCTGTTCTGAGACCGTCAGGGTCACTGAGCATCTAGTCCAGCACTTAACAAGGAGGTGGCATAGACTTTCCTCTGTTCAAAGAGAAAACCCTAATTGTAACAACTTGCTTTTCAGCGAGGGCTTCATCAGAGCAGAAGTTTGCATTAAGCTTTGTGGTTTTAACAGCTTCACTGGTTGCCTTCCACCTGGGAAGTGATTAGTGGGCATTGGAAAGCAGAAATAAGTGATCTTGCAGTGGAACCTGGTTAAGCTGCAGTGTTGACTAGATTGCTCACTTGGAGAGGTTTCTCCAGCCAGAGGGAAGGTGAGGAGCAGCCCAGTATCTGTTGTAATCTGGGACTATGCTGGGTGTGCTACTTTAGTAGCTTCATTGAAAGAAGGATGGCCAGTGGCTTGGAGTGCTAAATAACAGCTTAATTTGCCCAGAAATGAGGCAATTTGCTCTCCTTGCATTTCCAGGTAGCAGCAATTTCCCACTTAGTACCTTTGAGTTGCGTGCTCCATGGTTCAGTCATGTTTCCATACTCCTTGACAGATGTGTGTTGAAACTCAAAATGCATGAAGTCTGAAATGAAGCTAATGTGAGACATAGATTCCTACGACTGATCAACTGAGATTTTAATGGTTTTGCTTTTTCTTCATTTTGTTTTGCAGGTATTCCTTTGGTAAGTGAGTAAAAATGAGAAAAGATCTGCAGTTATAGTTTATTGGTGCATTTGTGGGTATGTAGCTTTTACGTTACTCTAGCTTGCTTTCTCTGTCAAATGTTTAAATTATGATTGTCTCTGTTCTCTGCCTTTCACTGAATTCATTCTGCCCCTGTGCCCTCAAGGAAAGGAAAACTGCTGTAAATTCTGTAAATTGAGATTGAAGGAGACTTGGTGGGAGGGTTGTGGGAGTACCAGCAGCATCGTTTGGAGGGTGACGTTAAAGACAAACGGTTAAAATAAGCCCAAGGTGGCCAAGCGAAGCGAAGTCTGAAGGACATCCCCTGGGAGGGACCATATTCCTCCTCAGTTCCAATTCCTTTTCCACAGGTGATATGTATGAATGTCAAGAACCTCTTACTCTTATCTGCTGTCTGCTGGTGTGTGGTGCAGATTTACTCCCGTGGCAGTCTGTAAGGTTGATTTTTGCTTTGCACAGGTTGGGTTTTTTCAGCATTTAGTCTGGAGTCTAAACAGAAAGTTCAATATCCCAGTAGAAATCTTTTTTCTCTCTGTGGAAGTATTATGAAAATTGCCAGTGTACTTTGATTTTCTGGGAAGTGTCTCCATGGCATGCAGTTTCTAGCAGCCTATTTGGCAGTGTCTTCTCATCCTTTCAGCCTGGTGCTCATGCTGTTGGATGGGTGGGTGAAGGAGGATGCTTCGTCATTTGTGTGGGTGAGAAGGTGATTCGTATTCCTGAGTTGTCACAATTCAAGATTTGGTTATTCTCAGATAGGGCACAGGAATAACACAGGAAGGACATAGATCTGTTGGACCGAGTCCAGAGGAGGCCGTAAAGATGATCCAAGGGCTGGAGCTTCTCCCATATGAGGACAGGCTGAGAGAGTTGGGGTTGTTCAGCCTGGAGAAGAGAAGGCTCCGGGGAGACCTTAGAGCAGCTCCCAGTACTGAAAGGGGCTGCAGGAAAGCTGGGGAGGGGCTCTTGATCAGGGAGTGCAGGGATAGGACAAAGGGGAACAGTTTGAAGCTGAAAGAGGGGAGATTGAGATGAGATCTTAGGAAGAAATGTTTTCCTGTGAGGGTGGGGAGGCCCTGGCACAGGTTGCCCAGAGCAGTGGTGGCTGCCCCATCCCTGGAGGTGTTCAAGGCCAGGTTGGATGGGGCTTTGAGCCTCCTGATCCAGTGGGAAGTGTCCCTGCCTGTGGCAGCGGAATTGGAACTGTATGGGCTTTAAGGTTCCTTCCAGCCCAAACCATTGTATGATTCTATGAACAGTTAAGGTCCATTTGTGTCTGTGTCTTATGGAGGTTTGCAAAAGCAATAACTGCACGTCTCCTCCTTCTCCTTCAGGGAGTTGCATCTGTCTGCTTGTTTAGCTCAGTTGTGAACTAAGTCTTTTACTGGGATCATTGAGATAGGACTTCACCAAGTAGAGAAGCCAGAGAAGTGTGGAGAATTGGTTCTGCTCCTGTATGGTTTAAATAATACTGCACTGGATGTGATATTTTGACCAGCTGGACCTCGCAATATGAATCCAGGCTTCTGTTGGGTTAGCAAGGACGCCCATCTTAGTTTACTAACTCAAGTTAATAATCTTCTGTATGTGTTTTCCACTCTCACTGATGACTGTAGAAAAAACTGCTTTTCACAAGTGGTGTTTTATCTTCCTTTGTCCTTCCTTTATGTCCCAACTGGATAGCCACCCTATGAGGATCACTGAAGTTCTTTGTACGCAGTAGGGTCTCTCCCTTCCTTGTTTTTGGCTTAAGGGCTACTTCTGAATAAGATGAATGAGATGTAAATCTTGAGTTACTTTTGTTAGAATACAGGAAAACCACAATATTTTTGTTATAATATAGCTGAAACAACAACATTGTCATCCATTGCTGAAGAAGTACATTAAATATTGCTGAGCTCTGGAAGCCTTGTTCTTCGGTAGCATCTACTTCAAAGCAAGATCTTAACAATTCCTGGAGAGATCTTTGTAAGTGCTGGCTGTTTCCTGTTCCCCTCCAGGAAATGTGCTTTTTTTGATACATCTTAGGATGGATTTTGGTAGCCTCTATTAAAACTGCAGGCTGTCCCTATGAATTTTAAAGAACTCAAGAGTCTGGAAATAACAACAAGCTGTTAGGCCAAATGGGATCAACTGGTGTTGCCACAGGTTTCGCTCTTTGCTCTTAGTCCTGTCAGGTAACGGTTATTAAAACCACTCCTCACTTCAGGGAATGAACTGTGAAACAGACGGGCAAGAGCTCTCCCAGCGCAGAGCATCGTTGGACTATTTATCTTTGAAAGGTGAAGAGGTGCTCGGGAATGCAAATCCTGGAGCAGCGTCATCCTGGCCTCTGAAATTAGTGGAGCTGTTATAACTTCTCTGGTTTATTTATTGTTGTTTGATATAGATTTGGCTCTAGCTGTAGCATGGCACGTTCCAACGGGTTTACCCCGGGTGTCTCCCCATGGATAGGCACAGCTCAGGTGTGCCAGGCTCCATGCCAGCAGATGGGAGTGCCTGGCATGATGGCCCCGTGTTCTCCCTAGGTTAGGCTGTGCTGTGCTCCGGTGACTGACCATGGGCTGTATGTGGTGGGACTGCTCATTGGCCGGAGTATGCGGGAGTGCTGTGGTTCTTCCATGCTGAGCTGAGGCTGCTGGGAGCCTCGGGGATGGATGGATGGAGGTGTTGCCTGTCCTCAGTGGAGCACACCTGCAGGGCTAGCGGCCAGGCTGCTTCTGGAGAAGTTGCTTTCCTGGCAACCTCATCCTCAGCCTAAATCTCATCCTTTGGGGTTTTTTGGGGGGTTTTTTTGCTGTACCTCCATGCCCCTCTTTGTCAAAGCCCATTTCTAGGTGTGTGGATGACCTGTGTGTGCCACTGTGATCCAGCTGGCCTCACTCAGCAACCTTGGACCTGGCTCAGCTCTGAAAATGGCAGGTCTCCCTCTCTCTGAAGGATGCACTTGTGGTGCTGGGACTAGAAAGAACCAGCAAGGTCAACTTGTTATTTTATGCTTCTTTAAAAATAAGGACATATTTTCTCTTGACTTAGAATGAGACCAAAGCTGCTTCAACAGATTTGCAGTGTTGACGGCTTTGCTCTTTCTGTCCTTTTCTAAGCAAGGACGTGCTCTCCTAAAGCAGTAGTTCCTGATGATGCTTCTGTCTGAGATGCCTCCAAGGATATTTTTTATTCCTAGTAGAAGCCTGATTTAATAGAGTCGTTTATTATTTCAGTTCTAACAGAAGGTTAGAAAAAAACTATGCATTTTGCAGCCTTTCTTGTCCTCTTTCTTCTGTTCTGCCTTATTCTTGTATTAAGTAGCCCCAGATATTCAGTTTGATGGCCCAAGTCTGTCCTGAGATATTGGCCAAATGAGATACCAGTGGGGTACCAGCAGAGAAGCTGCAAAGATTCTGTGAGTTGTAATATATGGCCACGTCTCTCCATAGAGTAAAAATCCAGGTGTGGTGCAGGAAAATGACATAACTGTCCAGGGAGAGTCTGACTCCACATCATCCACGCCGCAGCTGCTGGATACCTTTTGGAGCAGCAGTCTGGATTCCCAGCAAGGAGCACGCAGAAAAGACAGAAACGCGCCTGTTTACCTTTTGGCTATCGATGGGACCATTAAACAGAAAGGATTGAGAAGCAGCTGATCTTATTGGACTGTTGATGCACAAAAGTGTCCTATTTGGAGCCAAAGCAAATGTTTCCTTGGGGATTGTTCCAGAGAGCCTCACTTCTGCACTCTTTGGAGGCCAACTGTATGGCTAGAATTAGAAGCATATTTTAAAAGTGAGAGCTTTTATTTTTTTCCTCTTACAGTAAACTTCCTTGTTAATTTTGATGTGGAGAGAAGAGAATCACTGAAGGTTGAATTAAACTTGTTTTTTCCATTATCTGTAAACATGGAATAAGCAAATAATTTAGTTCATACCCATGCCTGCTCCCAAATTTTATATGGCATCTGTTATCTCAGAATTTAAGATGAAGTGTGTTTTGATTAGGAGTAGAATAAAAAGTTGAGAGCTGAGTGTACGTAATTCTCCATTACTTGTTAAATCCTCGCTCTTTACTTCAATGAAAATTGTTCCAAAGAGGATTTTCTTTTAAAAGGTCTTCAGGGATCTTGAATTTTAGATGTGCATTGACATAAAATTAAATGTTAGAGTGCACAGCTGGGGTTCTGGCTTTTGCTGTACGAGATTGAGATGTTTCTCCTTTGTGAGTGCACATTTCTGAGGAAGGGGCAGTTTTCATGCTGGTAGCACTGTACCGGTGAGCAGTGCTGTGGTCATGGAGGAAAATGAGTGTGAGTTGAGATGGCTGAGATTGAACTCCACTAGTGCAGGTCAAAAGATGAATTAGAAGTGTTCTACAGCTGGGTTGAGTCTGGGCTGAACTGTTGGCTCCTGCAGACCCGTCAGATTTGTCCGCATGGTGGGTGTTTGCACAAGAGAAGAGTGGCAGAGGTTTGCATTTCGCGTGTCATCCTAGCACCTAGCGACACTTGTGACTCTGGCAGCTCGCTGGGCAGACGGCGTGTGGGAGAGACCCTGGCAGCAGGACGCGGAGGATGGGTTGGCCATGTTATTCCTGAGGGACTTCGTCCTGTTCCCAGCAGGAGACTGTGGAGCTGCAGCAAGAGCGTTCCAGGAAGCCCCTGGGAATTGCTGCGGGGTTGAACACCCAGATGGCCATAGGCTGCTATTTATTCATCCTCCCCCCATGCCGAGATGGGAGGGACAGGGCTGCTTACCAACTGTTCCTGTTCCTGGCTAATATTGTGATCTGCTGTTCCTATTTCTCGTGTAAGAGTGGGAAACTTTTCTCTCTGTCTTATTAAATCTATTTTTCAAGCTGTCACTTAACCAGGTCTAGTGACAGAGTCGGATGTTTATGTGGCCCTGGACACTTGAACTCTGGTGTTTTCAATCACAACAGCACCTTTTGCCAGCCGTTGTGAATTAAATACTCCTCCTGACCTTTTACCCTCGCCGCTCTTAAATTCATGCTTTAAAAACAGCTTAATGAGGGGTTTACTGGCCCAATTGGAAGTTTTTATTAAAACCTATTAGTGTGCTAGAGTAGCCTGCCTGAAGGAAACGATTAGCCCAAAGCAACTAAACTCGGAGCTGGCCCCTCGCCACACCAGGTTTGCACTAAACTGTTTCCAGACCCACGTTAACCCTAACACTGCAGTTTGCGTGGTATTCATATCCTCTGCTTTAATTTATAGCTTGTCTGATTCTCTCCACAGCCTTTCTCCATGTTCGCGAAAGCATTTTGGTTTAATGTAATTAGAATTGCGTTAAAGGGCAACATGCCTTCCTTCAGGTCTGACTCATTTGAGAACCTCAATTAAGTGGACCCGTTGCCCCAAAGTCTGCTGATGCTGCACCGGGAAGGAGCTGCCCAACACATGGGGTGTGGAGCTCGCTTGGACAAAGCCAGGATGCTCCCAAGGCCCTGGTTAAGCTTCCCATGAGGAGCATCCCAGCATCAACTTGGTGATGCAGCTGTGTTGGTGGAGCACCCTGAGTTGAGAAATGATGATTTAGACTAGACATTAGGGAGAAATTCTTCACGATGAGGATAATGAGAGGCTGACACAGGTTGCCCAGAGAAGGGGTGGCTGCCCCATCCCTAGAGGTGTTCAGAGCCAGGTTAGGTGGGGCTTTGAGCAGGCTGATCCAGTGGACGGTGTTTGTGCCCATGGCAGGAGGGTTGGAACTGGGTGATTTTTAAGGTCCCTTCCAACCCAAAACGTCCTGTGATTTTAAGTGACAAAAGTTTAGATTCTCAGATGCATTTTGAGCATCATGAAGTGGTTTTCCATGAAGCACAAACCAAAAAGCAACCAGTCTCTCTCCACTATGTGTTTCCTGAGTGTCACCTCCTGCCTTTATTTTTACCGGCATATGGATGTACCAACCTTGGAAGGTGCCTTTTTGAAAAGAATGTTTAAGGAAAAATCTGCCATTAAAGTTATTACTGTAAAGTAGTGCCTTTGATTGCGGCAATTATGCAAATGATTTTAAGGGATAAAATACTTCTTAACAAGGACTGATGTAAATGATGATGTTGGAATGAGTGCAGAACTTCTTCAAACAAGATCATTCCAGGCAAGGAATTTTCTTTCAGCCCTTTGCCACGTTGCCTGGATGCCGACCTGTGTAACCGATGACCGGCCTGCGGATGTGATTTTATTTTCTCTTAATACAGGAATGTAAGTGGGTGGAATGGGAACGCTGGTCTTGCAGAAACTGGGAAACCCTTTCCCTAAGCAAATTGTTTCTCCACAGCTCTTGTGACTGACTTTTGTCCTAGCCTTAATATAAAAGAAACAAACAAAAATGCCTTTTGCAGGCAGAGATTTTCCTTCAAAAAAGGCGAGTTGGGCTGGGTGAGCTCTCCTTGATTAAGGCTTTTGACATAATGTATTGCGAAAGTTAAATGAGATAAAATTTACTCAAATATTAGTTTTAAAGCAGAGACGTTGGATCCTTGTCTCCCGTAGCTTGGAAAAACGTTGACCACAATTAGAAGGCAGCATATATTGTTGGTGCGGCCAAGAGACTTCTTCCCTGTTTCAGACTGTGGTGCTTAAACCAAGTTTTGAGCTCTTGGTGGAGCAGAAATGCGGTGCTGCCTGGTGAATGACATTAGTTGTAAGAAAATTTACTGTTGAAATTTTTCTCAAAAAATGTCAGTGGACAGTCAGTGCCTTGACTTTGGACTAGGTCAAGGATGTTCTCCCCATATGGTGGATTTATTCCCACTGGCCCCATTGCAGCTGGCGTATAACAGCAGAAAAGCCAGAAGCCTTTATAAGGGAAAGCTGAGGAGGGGCTCTTTATCAGGGAGTGCAGGAGCAGGATGAGGTGGAACAGTTTTCAGATGGGAAGGGAGATTCAGATTAGATATTAGGAAGAAGTTGTTTACTGTGAGGGTGGTGAGGCCCTGGCACAGGTTACATGACGTTGTGGCTGCCCCATCTGGAGGTGTTCAAGGCCAGGTTGGCTGAGGCTTTGAGCACCCTGCCCATGGCGCAGGGGTTGGAAATGGATGGCCTTTGAGGCCCCTTCCAACATAAACTGTTCTGTGGTTCTATGATATTTTTCGCATGCACTAACAAACTAAAGCAGGCGGGTTTTGTTACAAGAAGTGCAACTGATGTCTAAATTTCTTTCGCTAAATCTCTCTAAATTAAAGTGTGTCATCATTAAAAAGTGACAACACAAAAAGAGCTGCAACAGTTCCAAAAAGGCTGACTTCATTTTCCTGACCCAGAAGTCTCTTCAAACTGGTGCCTCCCCACAAATAATCTCCATTTCAAGGAAATGACATTTTAGCACAAAGGACTTTAAGAAGAAACCCATTCATATGGTCACTGACTTTTGCATCAATTTCTGCAAAGACAGTGAAGAGCGACAGCTTGTTCCCTGCTCCAGGGAGATCAAGGAGTCCGGCACTCGGAGGAAGATCAAACTTGACCTCTGGCTCTCACCCCATTACCCACCGCCAGCGATTCTACCAACCTTTATATGTAGAGTGAACACAGAAAATGCAATAAACTTCAAAATAAAGACTTGTGAAGAAACGCACAGGCTTCAAAAAGGGACTCTGCCAGCATAAATACATTGACCTCTTTAGCCTCAGTAGCACTGAACAATCAAATACTCTTAAAAAGATGACTTAAAAGAAGGGAAGAAACCCCATACCGCTCCTCCTTCTCCCAGCAAGAAAAAGGAGACAATAAGACTAGATGAGAGCGCGCTGGGCTGTGTGTACTGAACCCAGGTCTTTGTTTTACTGGTTAAGTCAATGGATTAATTCCGGTTTTTAATGTGTAGCCAAAAATAGTTAGTACTAGATATAAGCAGGAGGCAATACTAAAGCGCTCTTCCTCCTTTCAAAATGCCACTTCCCTTGCAACGCTGTTACTGCTTCCTCCACCTCTGTGTCGGACTCTGCACAGCAGAGGCTCTCAGGCCATGGTGCAGTTCTGCTGCTGATTCTCCAGAAAACGAGCTTTTTAAATCACATGAGTGATTAAAAAAGACAAAAGATCCAGACCATTTAGCCTGACCCCAGCTGCAGTGCATTTCTGCTCATCAAACAGTGCTGATGGAAAGCATCCAAAATCTGTGGACTCCCACTCAAAGTTCCACACTCCAGACCAAATACTGAATAAAGTATGGATGAAGGTATCCTGATAGAGTTGGATTCCTTAAGAAGAGCCACAGCCTCACCAACCTTCCTCAGAGCTCCACAGAGCTTCCTTTTGCTGCCCAGGGACGTCAACTCCCAAGACCTCAATGCTTTAATTTGTAATTCTACTACATACCTTGGGAACACCCAACAAGGCCCATCATCCCTAAGAAGAATAGTGCTGCAAAACTTTATATTCAGAGCTGTAATCATCCTCTATATATTACTGCCATAAAACCTTTATGTGATATATATCAGGTCAGGAAAAGGGCATTTGAATGGTTAACCAGACATAGATAAATCAGATGCATGTTGGAAATGACAGTATGGTTAATGAAAAATAAAGACGCCAGCAGTTTTTTGCGTGTCTTTCAGTTTATTATTATTATCCAGGGGTTATTCTGCACATCAAGGTTTATTTAACTTCAGACAAATAGAAAAATAAAAATAAAACTTCTTCTCCCATGCCAGACTTGAACTTTTGATCGAAGCATGCCTTGAAGACAGCTCTGCCCATCTCTCATCCTCCTTCCATCAAAAGCCTGGCGGTATCACAATGAATTTAAATTGCGCCTTGCTGAGAAGTGTCAGCCTGTTGAAGCCAGTGCTGTTGTGGAGCTAAGCCATTGTTTTCACTGGATTCTCCCCAACTTGTCCTTCTCACTAAAAATCAGAAAAAGCTTTGCTATCTATCTCCCACGTCTGAGGTGCGTTAAGCTTTTATCATGGAATCCTGGAATGGTTTGGGTTGGAAGGGACCTTAAAGCCCATCCAGTTCCACCCCCTGCCATGGGCAGGGACACCTCCCACTGCATCAGGTTGCTCAAAGCCTCATCCAGCCTGGCCTTCAACACCTCCAATCGAGTTGCGTTGCCTTTCTCCTAGCACAAAGATGCCCAGATTTAAAATAAATACCCACATCTACAGATTTTCTCTTTTTAGAATCTTGTTAAAAGCATAAAAAACCAAGCAGACATCACCACCACTGCAGTGAGCACATTAAATCCTTCCCTTTTAAAGAAGGAAAAGCTCCCAAAAGGAGAGCATGCATTTCAGGAGAAAATGTGGTGGTTATGAAGCTTTGAATACAATCCCCTTGCTATTTCCACACAGATTTGCAAAAACAGAAGCTATGATTATAATTGCAAATTCCTACACCTGCTCCAGCCAAACGGGGCATCGCGGCTCGATCTGTGTGAGAGCATCTGAGTGCTTGCCAGAGATGCGGCTCTCGCGTGCAAGCCCAGCGCTGACCGAACAACAGGGCTGCCTGTCACCACTGCTGGCAAAGTCAGAGCCTCCTGCATCCCAAGACCCGTACACGGCATCTGTTCTACCAGACCTTCAAGATCGCTTTGTTTTTTGCTCTTATATCTTTAATTCCTGCAGATTTCTCCCCACAATGCAGGTTTTCAGGCAGACTAGATCATCGCCTCTGAAAACACACAGTCGTTTTCCATTTCCATCATACCTTACATGCTGAGGTTTCAAAAAGATTCAGCAATCCAGCTACCTCACAGAGCACAAGCAGCGCTCACATCTGGCGTGAGCACCTTGATGTGCTGGTCCATGTCCATGACTGCTCCCTCTAGTGACTTTAATAGAATCATAGAATGGTTTGGATTAGAAGGGACCTCAAAGCCCATCCAGTTCCAACCTCACTGCTATGGGCAGGGACACCTCCCACTGGATCAGGGTGCTTAAAGCCCCATCCAACCTGGTCTTGAACACCTCCAGGGATGAGGCAGCCACCACTTCTCTTGGGAAGCCTGTTCCAGGGCATCAGCACCCTCACAGGAAAACATTTCTTCCTGAGATCTCATCTCAATCCCCCCTCCTTCAGCTGAAAACTGTTCCCCTCATCCTGTCCCTGCATTCCCTGATCAAGAGCCCCTCCCCAGCTTTCCTGTAGCCTTTTCAGTACTGAAAGGCTGCTCTGAGGTCTCCCACTTCCAAGTTGAATTAGGATCAAATTTGTAGATAATTAGTAACCAGAAATACTGTGTTTCCTTGCCTCTG
This sequence comes from Neomorphus geoffroyi, assembly GCA_033558235.1. Classification (NCBI taxonomy): domain Eukaryota; kingdom Metazoa; phylum Chordata; class Aves; order Cuculiformes; family Neomorphidae; genus Neomorphus; species Neomorphus geoffroyi. The sequence continues at coordinate 2,082,041 of JAUMJM010000038.1, forward strand.
TCCGGGTCTGAGTGGGAGCAATGGGGCTGTTATGTGTGAAGAAAATTATTTATGACTTAGCATCATTTAAACCCTATATCTCTATAAACTTAATGGGATCTGACTACATTGTTAAGCATCATCAGAACTTCAGATTTTGGTTAAAATCATTCCAAGAGCGAATGTGCAAAATTTGAAACAAAAGAGAGGATATGCAAAGAAAAATGTATGGTTGAACTGCGTTGAGTGGTATCTTAGAGATGACCACCTCCGGAGCTCCGGCCTTGGAGATGCCACTTCCCTTACTCTCCCCAACACAGTGTTTGACTATAAGGAATTCACTGGGGCAACCAGGAGTTGAAATATCTTGTGTATTTATAATTGTGGCGTCTTTGCGCACAAGTCAAAGCTGGTGCCTCTGCTCACTGCTGAGCCCCATGTGCCACAGCACCGTGCCAAGGGGGGTGCCCTCATTTCTTACATACCACACTGGCACTGATTATTTTGGTTTTACGTCACCAGGTTTGGGTTGAGGAGAATGCTCCCCGGACCGCCTCCTCATTGCATCCACCGTGTTCCCTTAAACTCTTAAAAATTTGATTCATATATTTATTTTTAGTCTAGAGAAATAATTTTCTCATGGGTTTCTTTTCCGTTTCTAAACTGGGCGAAACCGCAGTGTTAAGCCATCCTCTTCTCAGTCGTATATAGGAAACAAGCATGAGCCAAGGTACATATTTTATGTTAGTCAAAAGAGATAAGTGTCAGGATTTCAAAGTAAATTCCACCCTGCAATTTCCAGTGCTGAAATCTCGGCTGTACCTTGGCTCTCATGCCTGGATTCTGAATAGTTGGTGGTTTTATTGTGACTCTTGTATTTTCATGGTTTTTTGTATGGGGGTGGGTGCCTACGTGCGTGAATCATGGAATCATGGAATGGTTTGATTTGGAAGGGACCTCAAAGTCCATCCAGTTCCACGCCCACTGCCATGGGCAGGGTCACCTTGCACGAGACCAGGCTGCTGCAAGCCCCATCCAATCTGGCCTTGAACACCTCCAGGGATGGGGCAGCCACAGCTTCCCTGGGCAACCTGTGCCAGGGCCTCCCCACCCTCATTGTAAAGAATTTCTTCCTAATCTAAATCTTCCCCTTTCCAATTTAAAGCCATTCCCCCTCATCCTATCACCACATGCTCTTATAAAAAGTCCCTCCCCAACTTTCCTGTAGCCCCTTCAGGTACTGGAAGGTTGCTCTAAGGTCTCCCCGCAGTCTTCTCCAGGCTGAACAACCCCAACTCTCTCAGCCTGTCCTTGTACGGGAGGTCCTCCAGCCCTGAGATTATCTTTGTGGCATCCTCTGGACCTGCTCCAACAGTTCCATATCTTTCTTGTGTTGGGGATTCCAGAACTGGAATAAAAGAGGAAGGTGTCTGATGCTGTGCTTTTATCATCTTTGAAAGAACCAAAATGGCTTTCTGTTCTCCTGAGTAGAAGGCTTCATGCCTGAAGCAGGGGAGTATCTGTCGTTGAGGGGGGCAGGCTGTGTTACCGGTCCAGAGGAGATGAGCCTGGGGCTGTGGTGCCACTTCTCTGCATCTTCTGTGTCCTGTTTCTCTTGACATCAGAATTAAGGCTTTCCCCAAGGTGCTTCCAGACCTTTATGTAAAGCTGCTACGTAAGAGCAAGAGATTGCTACTCAGTTAGGGCACAGTGCCTAAAATAACAGTGGTTTAGTAGTGGGATTTTGGTTTCTATCCTGTGCTTTCAGCCTATTAGGTGATTAAACCACCATTAAAACTGGACTCAACACCTCTGGGTTTTAGTTGAGCAGGTAGCCAAGGTGTGGAGGTTTATGAGATTACTGCTTGGTTTGCAGTTTGTTATGAACATTTATCAGGGAGGAGATGTGGGGTGACTTTCTGCTTTGTTGCATGTTTGGTTGAGCCATCCTGGGTTGTGTCCAACTCAGCAACTAATTTTGAGCTCAGCTGTAAGACCTGCAGGATGGAGCCCTTTGCTCCTGCAAGTGGGAAGGATGAGGAATCCCAAGTGGCCGACTGTGGTTTTAGCCGTGGATGCTGAGCCTCTCCTCGAGGATTGCTCAACCTCGCTGGAGCTGGCTCAGGGCTGGCTGGCTCACTGCGTGGGCAGGCTGGGCTCCGACCTGCCTGCTGAAGCGCGTGCTGGGACAACTTCCAGGGATGGGTGGGAAACAACAAAGTCAGGAGTAGGTCCTGCAGCTCCAGCCTGGGCTGCTCTCACTGCCCAACTCCCTGCCTTCTGCAGACACGGACTATTTTGCTCCTCAAAGAAGGGGTTGGGGCTGCTGCAGGATGAGTGGATATCTGCCTGGGAGCTGAGTGGTGGCACTGGGGGGAAAAGTTAGGCAGAAATAGGGTGGCACTTTTGTGTGTGGAAGGGATGGAAGGAGGCAGTAAAGATGAGCCCAGTGTGCTGGACTGCAGGCTGCGGCGCTCGGTGGGATCAGTGATGCTCAGCCTCCCACCCCAGCACCTGGGCTCAGGTGGGACAGAGAACAGCTGTCACCCACAATCCGTAATAACTCTGTTGAGGAAAGGATTCGTCCCAGGATTAGGTGACCAATGCCACTATCAGAGCGCCTTCATGCTGAGGTGAATTAGGTAAAGTTGTGGCTGCCCCCTCCATGGAGGTGTTCAAGGTTGGATGGGGCCTTGAGCAGTCTGGTCTAATGGGAGGTGTCCCTGCCCATGGCAGGGGGGTTGGAACTGGATGATCTCTAAGGTCCCTTCCAACCTAAACCATTTTATGATTCTATGAATTATCAAAAGCTGTTCAAAAGAAGAGGAGAGGAGGAATCAACAGGGTATGCAATAAATAAGCAATGAGCAATCTGGGCGCAGGGCAGGGAGGAGACGTCAGGAAGACTCCTCTGGGGGAAAGGAGCAGTGGGGAAAGGTGAAGGATGAGGGGTAGAAACCGATGGGGAAATCATTCTTGTCCCTTGTTTGGGATTGCTGAGGTAATGCTTTTATTTTTGACCGCAGCGCTGGAGCGTGTGGTCGAGCTCAGTTCCCCTGTGTGATGTCTCTGCTCACACTTGCAGCTGCAGGAGGACGCTGAGAGCACTGAGCTGCGGGACAGCCGCTTGTCATCGCCTGTTGTCACTGGGGCAAATGCTGTCGGGATTCTTTTTTTGGTTTTAAATGCAGTTTGGTAAACACAAGGGCCAAATTCTGGGTGTAAATCTGGAATAGTGTCAGTGCAGTTGGATCTGCCCAGCTGTACTGGAAAGCTCGCCTGGAGGAAATTGTGGCACAGAGCCGGCATGTCGAGCTGCTCCGCTCCGCTTGGAGACACTGGACCATTCCCCGAGGGATGGGGAAGGGCTGCAAGGGGCAAGGCATGCCAGGGAGTTGTAGGAGAGGAGGACACAGAACTGTAGCCCTTCCCATTTATTCTGTCCTTTGCTACTTTTTGTCCTCGCTGTTTGACTGGTGAATATATTGCATTCTCATTTATATGGTTTACTTCTCAATATGATCTTTTCTGGCTTATTCAGCTTTTAAACCAGCCGTGCCTGACAGCGAACAGCCAGGAGAGGAGGAGGAAAATGCTGTAAAATCAAGATTTGATGCTTTAGGTTAAAGACTTTAAATTGGAACTTCAGAAAATCCAGCTCTAGGAATTTGTTGTTTACATGGAAACGTCTGAGGCTTCACCAGGAGGTTCCCCTGTGCCCACCTGGGAATTGATCATGCGATGCTGGTGCTGAGCAGCCGCAAATACCAGCGACTGAGCCGGGGCCAGAGCGGCCACAGGGCCCTGAGGTCTCCCAGCTCTGCCTGGGTGGGCACTGGCACCGAGCAGCATCGCTCTGCATTGATTTCCACACCCGTGTGTATCTCTGGGGACGGCACAGAGATCTTTGTCCTAAAAGGCTTCAGGATTTACAGCTGTGGTGGTTGTTGAGCCCTTGGGAAGGCAGTTGGAGGGATTTCAGCGTTACAACCTTCTTGCCTGTGGCCTCGTTGCTGGGTGAGGTTCAATCCGAAGTGTCCTTGGGGCTTTCAAACTTACCCAGATACTGGAGTGAAATGGAGCGTGGGGCAAAGATAAATCCACCTCCTCGTGGGTTTCTCCTGGGCTGCTGGGTCTGCGCTCGGTGCTGCAGCTTCTCCAGAGTTTTGGTACAGCACAGCTCATCGTGTAAAGCCACTGCTCACATTTGGCAGTGTTTGCAGCCTTGTAGTGTAGCTGAGGTGGTGATTCTATTTAGTTATTTTTTTTATAAATTAATTAGCTTGGTACATCTCTTTCAACCTACAAGAATATGGAGAGCTTTGAGATCTGAGAGTGCAGGGAAAATGGTTTATAGATAGTTAAACAGGGGAATTTGGCCAAGACTTTCTGGCACATGGCTTGGACAGTTATAATAATTTATTATAATATTTTCCCATCTGTTTGTTATTATTAAATATGAAGCACTGATGTTGCACAACCTTACCTTTTGGATTTATGTCCAGAAGGAATAGGTGTATGTTTTTATTGAATACCTTTTAACTCTACCGTACCAATACAAACAGCATTTTGAGCTTCTCCTTTGTGAATTTGAAGTAAAATTAAAAACCTCCTGACACGTGCTGCTTTTTAAGGGTCAGCACTTTCTTTTTGGAAAATTAGCCCGCACATGGATAACTTTCTCAGGTGTTTTATTTCACTTCTAAATCATAGAATCATGGAACGGTTTGGTTTGGAAGGGACCTTAAAGCCCATCCAGTTCCACTCCCCTGCCATGGGCAGGGACACCTCCCACTGGATCAGGGGGCTCCAAGCCCCATCCAGCCTGGGAACACCCCCAGGGATGGGGCAGCCACCACTGCTCTGGGCAACCTGTGGCAGAACCTCACCACCCTCACAGGAAAAATAAAAAATTACCATACATGGTCACGTTTAAAAATTGAGTTTAAATAACAGAGCACATAATTAAAAAATAATAAATTTAAATAATTAGAGTAATTATTTTCCAAATAATGCTGGAGCTTTAGAATTTTGATTCCTTTACTGTGTTTCAAATTATTTTTAAATAGGTCATTTTTTCTCCCTTCCACCCTGGGCTTTGTTGGTGGGAGCGTCCCATGGGCTCAGGTGGATGATAAATCCCGGGAGTAAGCAGTGCTAGTGTTCGTGCTCCCTTCACAGGTGTTTCCAGTTACTGGATTTCAGCTTTACTGACAGGTTTCCCATTAGTGGTTGCAAGTTTGCATCAAAGAATTGATGGCTGTTTCTGTTGATAAATTGAATTTGTTCTTGGAGCGACTGTTTTAGAGGTGCTTCCATTCATTTGGAATTTCAGCATTAGTGCAGTTGCAGGGTGTTTTCTCCTGCTTCGCGCTGTTGATGACCATTCAGCTCCCCATGCCGTGCCAGCTATTTCGCATATCTGGACAAGCAGGAACCTCGTGAGGTTCAACAAGGCCTGGTGAAGGTTCTGTATCTGGGTCAGGGCAATCCACGATTTCGATAGAGAATGGGGGATGGTGTGATTGAGAGCAGCCCTGCGGAGAAGGACTTGGTTCATGGGAAGCTCAACATGAGCCAGCAATGTGCGCTCGCAGACAAGAAGGCCAATCAGTATGGAACTGTTGGAGCAGGTCCAGAGGAGGCCACAAAGATGATCCGAGGGCTGGAGCACCTCTGCTACGAGGACAGGCTGAGAAAGCTTGGGCAGACCTCATAGTGACCTTCCAGTACTGAAAGGGGCTGCAGGAAAGCTGGGAAGGGGCTTTTTACAAGTGCCTGTAGTGATAGGATGAGGGGGAATGGCCTTAAATTGGAAGGGGGAAGATTTAGATTGGACATCAGGAAGAAATTCTTCACAGTGAGGGTGGTGTGGCCCTAACACAGGTTGCCCAGAGAAGTGGTGGCTGCCCCATCCCTGGAGATGTGCAAGGCCAGGTTGGATGGGGGTTTGAGCCCCCTGATCCAGTGGGAGGTGTCCCAGCCCATGGCAGGAGGTTGGAACTGGATGGGCTTTAAGGTCCCTTCCAACCCAAACCGTTCTGTGATTCCCAGGTTGGCTTTACATTGCTGAACGCTTAACGCAATATGCGCTTCCTGGCTGGATCACCCTTTGTTCTGGGGCACAGGCATTTTCAGCCTGAATTAATAACACTGTCTAGTGAGGACAGGAAAGCCAGTAATTAATTCATATGGTTCATTTTATGCACTGAAGTAATTTGGATTTCTTACAGCCGGGAGAGCTGAGTCTTGTGGTATTGGGACATATGTGAATAGCTGTTTAATATCGGTTGTCACTGTCCTGTGTGAGTTTTTTTAATGTGGTTGATTTCAGTGGTTTATACAAAAATATAAAAAGCTGTTTCTTCAAATTAGACGCAAAAATTCTAATTATATGCTATAGAATACCCTTGCAAGTGAATTTGCTGTCACACACATGGGAAACCCACCACCCAGGTTGCCGGTGGCTGGCGACGATGGGCAAAGGAAAATCTTGCTGTAGGCTCTGTTATGTTATCATGAAACTGCTGGGTCCTTCCAACTGGCATCATCTCAGCAGAACTTGGGAATGGCAACGTTGTGGGAAAATGCTTCTTCTCTCCTCTTTGTTCATGAAGAAGGAGTCACAGGATTTGCTGCTGGGCTGGAGAAGGGGAATCATAAAATCATGAAATGCTTTGAGTCAGAAGAGACCTTGAAGCCCATCCAGTTCCAACCCCCTGCCATGGGCAGGGACACCTCCCATGGGATCAGGTTGCTCAAATCCTCATCCAGCCTGGCCTTGGACACCTCCATGGAGGAGGTAATCACACCTTCTCTGGGCAACCTGTGCCAGTGCTTCAACACCCTCAATCTGAAGAATTTCTTCCTAAGATCTCATCTCAATCTCCCCTCTTCCAGCTTAAAACCATTCCTCCTGATCCCATCCCTGCACTCCCTGATCAAGAGCCCCTCCCCCAGCTTTCCTGTAGCTCCTTTCAGTACTGGAAGGCTGCTCTAAGGTCTCCCTGGAGCCTTCTCTTCTCCAGTCTGAACAATCCCTTTTCTCTCAGCCTCTTTCTCTGGAGCTGCTGTAGGTTGATGCTTGCTGAGGTGTCCAACCATGATTCAGGATTTGTCAGAGCAGCAAAACCAGTATTTTGTTGGGCTGACCTGAATCAGGGCTGTGACCAGAGGCTGCGTGAGCATCAGGACATCTTTGCTGATGAACTGCCTGTGCAAACCCTTTGCTCAGTGCTGTTGGTTCTTCCCACCCTGCTGCCTGTGCCAGCCTGCAGGGATGGCCAAGCCAGGTCACCCAGGCTGCTTCTTACCACAGAGTGTGGGTGAGCAGCCCTCATGCTGCTGCATCCTGAGAAATCTGTGGTTCCAAATGGGGCAAAATGCCTGCTTTGAAGGTCTCCCAGAATCAATGTGTAATTGGTTTTGATTTTGTAGCAGTAGCCATAAGTAATAAATGGTTATTAAGAATTCTGGGAAGGAGGGAAAAGGATAATGATTTAGAAACGCATTCCTGCAGAGACCATCCTTGCCAGCTAAACTGTTGGACAATGTAAAATGAAACTCTTGAGTGTGTTGGTGGTGTTTATTGTTTGGTTGGTGTTGTTGTTGTGGTTTTAATTTTCTTTGTGCTTTCCTGGCTAGAGGAGAGGAAAGATGGGACTGGATTTAGGACTGTCTTTATAGCTGTGTTTGTTACTGACTATGGAATGAATAAAAATAGAGTTGTGAAGCTTAAAATATTGGCTGTTGCTGCATAGCATTGCTGTATCAGGAGCTTCAGGTTCCTCCATCACTCTCTCTGGCCTTGCAGACCCAGACCCTGCATCTGATGAGGTTGCAATACCCTGGGACAGAACTAATTAGTGTACTTAATTCCTTGTCAAGGGAAATTGGTTTGATGGATGGGGCAGAAAACAAGAAATGAAGAACCCTGCAGTTCTAAACCTGTGGATGCCGCGGGATTGCGTTCGGAGGAGGTCTGTGCCGCTTTGGTGCCTGGTGTGGTGGTACCTGAACTGCAGTGCAAAGCCATCCAGCTCAGAGGGCATGGGAGAGGTGGTAAACTGAGGCACTGGCATGGCCTGAAGGAGATTGTGGAAGACTGGAGGCTTCCCGCAGAGCCTGCTGCACATGCTTTGTCTTGTGTAGTCATCTCTTTAGAGGCAGTTATGTAGCTACTTTGCCTCAGGTAAATATAGATTTCAGCTTGCACGAGTTTTAGGTGAATTTTATAATTTTGGGAACATGTATCTGTTTTAATTTCCTTTCCAAGATTTTCTTGATCACTCCCTTGATACTTCTCCCATCAAATTATTCTCTTGACAGTTGAGCTTGACAGCTCAGGTCTCTCAACTATCTTTCCTCCTATCCCATATGGATTTGGGCTTGGAAACTACGTTGGAGGGGACAGACGAGGACAGGATGGCCAGGCCTGATTTTAGACATGTAGTTTTCTGGGCTTGGTGTGGGGCCTCTCCCTCCCCATGGGGCAGCAGCACTTGATGGGTTGGGTGATCCTCAGCCTCCCACCCTAGGACCTCAGCTCGGGAGGGACAGAGCACAGGGCTGTCACTCAGGCTCCCTGATGGCTCTGTTGGAGAAAGAATTTGTGCCAGGATTAGGTGAGCAGTGCCACCATCAGAGCACATCCATGCTAGGGAGAACTTGATTTTCAGCTGAAAGAGGGAAGATTTAGATGAGATTTTAGGAAGAAATGTTTTCCTTGAAGGTGGGGAGGCACTGGCACAGGTTGCCCAGAGCAGTGGTGGCTGCCCCATCGCTGGAGGTGTTCAAGGCCAGGTTGGATGGGGCTTTGAGCAAACTGATCCCGTGGGAGGTGTCCCTGCCCATGGAAGGGGTTGGAACTGGGTGAACTTTGATGTCCCTTCCAACCCAAACCATTCTATAATTCAAGGGATGCACAGCTCCCAGGAGCCTCTGTACCCACACTGGCCAGCCCAGGAAGGCACGAGCCCTTTGCTGTGTCTCCACAACTATCGTGGACCCCAAACCATGCAGTTCAGCTGGATCTCTGCTCCAGACTCACAGCCCATCCGCTCTTATTGAGGCTTCCATCATAAACAGTAAAACCAACTAACCCACAGCTGTCAAAATAAATAACCCTGCTTTGTGTTGCTTTATCTTTTTGTTTTCTTACCATTCTGAATCTTGCTTATTCCTAAAAATGGAAGCCATGTAATTCTCACAGCTGCTGGTTTCGATTAATGATGGTGCCTGTCCCTGGCTCTCTCACCAGCGCCGGAGATTTTCACGCTGAACAAGTCATATCTTTACATGTGGTGAGGAGACATAGCGAATGGAATGTTAATAAGAGCAGCACTTAATGAACGACATATCTGGCTGTTTCTCAGCATCAACCTGATTTATATTTACCTTTTTTATCAGCAAAAGTCTATATTTATATTTTAGATGTGTATATAACTGGGTGTTTACTCATGTTATTTTGTAAGCCAAGCTGCTGTTTGACATGGGTGGAAGCTGCCCTGGGTAAGTGCTGTGCATCTACAGTTCATCGATGGAGTCAAATATTAGGATGGGCTGAGAAAACAGCTTAAAGAGATTACTTGAGATCTTTAGACTCTTATTTCTCTCTCTTCTCAGTGTATCCTGGTGAAGGCTGAGCAGTAGTTTGATCGTGGTGGGGAATTTCTGCGGTAGAGGGAAGAGAAAAGGCAAAATTAGAGCAATGTTCGGGGTTGCCTTATGGCCAAAGAAAGTAGATATAATGTTATGGATTTGACAGGCTACTTAATAACTGTCACTGTTTTGGGGGATGGGGTGGGGAGATCGTCATCTCAAATCTTGACATCAGGCCTTCAGTGTTTTAATTTGCTTTTCTCTGTTTAAGCTGGAAGCAGCAGGTTTGGGGTTGAGGCAGCTGAGTGTGGCTCTGCGTCCCGTGCTGGCTGCGTCCTTCCCTCTCTCTTGCTGAAATCCATTAACAGAATGGTTTTGAAGGTGTCCAGAGGGCACTTCTGGCTTTTTTCTCAATATGAGTAATGATGGGAAGAACACCAGCGTCCGCAGTGAATGAGTTTGTTTCTTCTGCTCTGGTCAATTGTCCTTTGTACGCGCAGCAGATTCGCCAGCATGGGTTGGGCATGTTGAAAGTTTACTGTTGCCTGCAGACAGATTGATCATCCCAACAGTCACTTACAGAGCCCTTTGCTCTTGCTGAAAATAATTATGTTGATTTCTTTTATTGTATATAATTTTCAGTGTGTTCTGAGTTAGTTTAGTTGTTCAAGCACTGCATTAAATGATTGCTGATCTGGTCCATCTCTTTGTATCAACAGGGAGATTTCAGGACTCAGAATACTTGGCACATATTTCAGGTCTCTGACCATTGGCATTTCTGCCTGTTTGTGTGTTTGCTCATCTCTTTGTACTACGCAGAGAGAGAACAACTTTCTAATGCAGTTGGCTTTTTGGCATTCATCCCATAATTGCCAAAAAGCTGCTGCTTCCTCCTACATATCCATCAGATCCTTTTAAAATCAAATGGGTTTTGAAAGCAGCTTTTTTGATTTCCTGAGGTTCACGTTCAGTCTTCCTTCTTCCTGCTCCCTCTTCCTTCCTTTGTTCTTGGAGGTTAAAGCTGTGGGTGTTGAGGGCTGATTAGTCATCTTGGCCACTTCTGAGCTCATCATGTTGAAAAATGCCTGGATTAAACCATTCCTGAATTACAGCAGATTTACATCGCTGAAGCTTCTTTAGAGTTATTTGAGTTACTTCAGAGTGGTGTAGCTGAATGGAGAGTCTTGTTTACTCCGGCCGGGGTGGAGGGGAAGTTCTGAAGGATACAGCAATATTAATTTTCTTATCTAACTGTAATCCCTCAGCATAAGCTTCACTCCAGAGAAGCAGAAAATTCATATTAGAGGTACTGCAGTGGTTTTCTCATAATATCTTGTGTAAACATTATCTTGCTTTTTTTCGTTTGTTCATCTCTGGGTTAAAGTAGTTTCTGAAGTTTGCCGCTGCTGAAGGAAATGGACTCAGTGATCCTGTTCCTCCTGATGGTTGTTGGCTTGAGCTTTGTTGCCGTTCCCTTGGGTGAGCATGGTTGGCGGGATCCAGGCTGTGCAAACACCAGCTTTCCCCAGGCTCCCATTCCACACCTGGTTTGCTGGGCTGATGATGCCTCCTGAGCGTTTGGAGGGCACGTTCCGTAGACATCTGGTGATGGGGTTTGTGTAACTGCATGTGGATGAGCGTTTGTCATGCTGGGTGGTGGAACCATGACCGTGGCTGGTGTCTCTGGCCCATGCACCATCAAAAACCAATGTGCTGTGCACACTAGCTAACATGCAAAGCTGTGCTCCCCATGCTCTCCTTCTCTGAGACTCATTTTTACCACCGTGCTGTCCTCTCTGGCACCAGGACAGCCTTTCATGTTCAATTTAAAACTGGCCACGGTTTCCTCACATCGCACTGTTGGGGTAACGCCTTTATTATTGCCCCTGTTGGGAGTGATGCTGCAGTCACTGGGGCATTGGATGGGTTTATCTGCTTTGACGTTCATGAACGATGCAGCCTTTTTTCCCCTACTTGCTGTACTCGTAAGAGCACCACTTTCACGAAAAAATTAAGGGAAGCAAAGAAAATATTAAATGAGAGAACCACTTCAAATTGATGGGAAAGCTTGATGAAGGAATCCTCTCTTGGTGAGTATTTATCACCATCTCCAAATGTGGATGCTAAAACATGTTCTTGCATGAGGCTAAAATGTGATCTCCCAAGGGCCATGTGAATCTTGCATGATACAGCAGGAAAAAATTGTCTAATATGCTTTTTATTTCGAGACTCGCTTTCTGTCTGCTAACAGAACAGCTTGCCAGGTGCCTTCATGGTGTTGGTTTTAATTTGTTCTTGCTTGAAGTGTACAAGTGGGGAATGATAGTTTCGAAATGGTGAAGAAAGCGGGCTGGTTGAGCTGTTAGGCTCAACGTTGCCATGCTAACCATGTTAACAGCTGCTAATGGTTTCTTAAGCTGCCAAAGCTGCCCGAAGATAGATTTAACACCCAACAGACACCTGTTTTTAGCAATTCAGCTCCACAGGCACATGGCACAGTACTGCAGGGGTCCTGGCCGTAAAGAACGGATAAAATGTGTTCAACAGGTCGCTTGAGAGGATGGGAATTGCTGGCTTTCTACTTCATTTGCTTTTTTGGTGGAGAGTAAGGAGGAAAAGCAGAGTAAGAAGGAATCTAACCTAGAAGAGATGAGCACTGAAGGGAGTTTTTTGGTATTGCAAACTCGGTTACATCTTCCAAAGCCCTTGGTGTCTTTCCATCAGTCAGAGGACTCTCGTGTTTACAGTGTCCTCCCAAGGTTAAGAGTGCTTTGCAGGTGGGAATAAGGTGCCACTTCTCCCAGTTGCTTTGGAGGCTGCTGTTCATCTCTGAGAGAGTTTGACCTGTAGCAATCCCAAGTTGCAAGATGACCTTCCCAGGAGTTGTAGCCCCAAGGCGGTGTCTGAGTCCCCACTTGCTGATCCCAGCACTGCCTAAAGTTTCCTGAATGAATGTTTGTTCTTGTTTCCACCAATTTTCTTCCTGTGTGGTTCATGTGCTGTGACCCTGAGGACTGGAGCAGCCACCACAGCTGAGCTGAGGCCATCCCCAGAACAGCAGAGAGGGCTCACAGTTGGGAGAACCTGCTGATAGAGGCGAGCGGTGCCTGGTATGCAACAGTGATGGCCTTCTGGTATACTGGTCATGTTTGGGTAGACTTGAACTTCTGACCCAATCAGTCCCATATCGTCTTGATCAGTCCTGGGGGGAAAACAATTTATTTCCCTGTGAAAGAGGGCTGGGAGCTGAGGTTCATCTCTCTAAGAATTTTGGATTCACTGCTTCAGCCTCCTGAAGCTTTGCTTGACCATTCAATTGCGATAAAGGGGCTCTGAGAGGTTTCAGTTGCTGAATCCTTCTTAGCTTCATGGAGGGAAGGTGCTGTGAGCACTGATGTGGGGTTCCTGTGCAGCCCTCCCTGCAGAGAACAGCGCTGCATCCGCAGAGCTCTGTACGGACCAGCTCCAGGCTGAACAAATGGGATGGCGTTTTTTGGAAATGGATTTTGGGCTTTTCCAGTCACACAGCAGGAAAGTGTGTAATAACTACTGATTACTGAACAAACCCTGGCTGTTCTGGGTTGGTAGGTGAGGATTCAGTCTTTGGTTATGTTCTGGTTTTGCTTGAGAGATGATGTTGTTCATGTCTGCACGGGACATCCCCAACATTCACACCGTGTGTCTGAGGGCGTTGACAAAATGCTTCTGGAATATTGTCAGGCTGTGACTGCTTCCCTGGGGAGCTCTTCCAGTGCTCCACTACCCTCTGGGTGAAGAACCTCTTGCTCATGTCCAATCTACCCTCCCTACCCTACCTATCTGGCACATCTTCCAGCCATTCCCTCAGGTCCTATCATTGACCTTGTGGCTGTTGGCCATGTGAAGGGTTTGAGGCATGGCTTGAGATGCTGACAAGCTCAGCGAGCAAGCAGGAGCTTCTGTGCTTACACATCTCCAAAGCCAATGCTCCCCTTACTGATGAGCACAGTGCTTGCAAGTTCCCCTTGCATTGGTGGCCATGCTTGAGAGATGCTGGTGCCCCTGAGTTCATGTGAACGCAGGTGAGATTATTTTCGTTACTTTAAGACAGAGTAATTAAATACAGTATGTACAGATCCCTCAAAATGACAGCCGCCCACAGAGCTAAAAACAGGAAATCCATTACCTTCATTATTTAAAAAATAAAATAAAAGTCCTCCCAACTGATTCCTCTGTCACTTAAAGTTCTGCCTGGAAGGAGGGCTAATTTAACGCTGCATTAACTCACTGTTATCACCCTCCTGTTACCTAAGTAGTTCCTAATGACTACCCTGGAGAGCACTTGGAAGCTTTTAAAAGTTTTTATGCTAAATTTTTTTTCTGTGTAGTTTATACTTTAAGAACAAAAGTTTTTGATAACATTTTTCCAAATCTTCCAACAACACAAGAACTCTTTGGTTAACTGCAGAAAGTTGTCACCAATCTCTTATCTCTTTGGCAGACGAGAGATGTGAAACATTTTATAAAGATGATGTTTGGGGAAAATGGACAATCCCAACATTTACACCATGTGGCTGAGGGCATTGGCCAAATGCTTATGGAATATTGCCAAGCTTGGCACCATGATTGCTTCCCCCAGGAGCTGTTCTAGTGCTCCACCACCCTCTGAGTGAAGAACCTTTTCCCAATGTCCAACCTAACCTTCCCCTGGCAAATGTTCCTGCCATCACCTTGGATTTTATCATTGGTCTCCAGAGAGGAGAGCTCAGCACCTGCTCCTCCTCCTCACCTTCTGAGGAAGCTGTAGAGCATGATGAGGTCTCCCCTCAGTCTCCTCTTCTCTAGGCTGAACAGACCAAGTGACTTCAGCTGCTCCTCATACGACTTCCCCTCTAAACCCTTCACCAACTTCGAGGCCCTTTGTAATTATTGGAGGAAGTATTGATAGTTCAGTTCTGAGCATTTCTGATTTCGATCAGCTTTTTCTGCACGCGGGAGGTGAGTGCAGATGGCGGGGTGAAGGAGAAGCCCCTGATGGGGAAGGTGATAGTGATGAGTGGTGGGGGTAGAGCACCCTGGCAGACTAATATCTCATTACTCAGATGTTGCTTGCTGCTGCACACGGCTCCATTTGCATCAGTGGTAGCTGCAATGGGCATTTCCAGGCTGAAGTCCTTGTTCAGGATATCCTGTAGTCATCAGCGTAAGCCGTGCTATTTTCAACAGGTGTTTTAATGCTGTAACTGAAATTATCTGATACTAAATCTCAGGGAGGTGGGGGGGAGAGGCTCAGGAGCAGTTAATCTGATTCCAGGGTGATTCGGTGCCTATTGAGTATCTCTGCAGTGGCTGCCGGACACTGTGACACCCAATATCACACGGAGACAGCTGCATGTCCGCTTCCAGCTCCTGGGGCGCACGCGCTGCAGAGAGCGCGGCAAAATGCCTGTGCGGCATAGGAGCATTTGTCTGTGCTGTGCGGACGTGCTCTCTATAAATCTGATGTAGGCACGTACATACAAAGAGAGATCGTTTGCCACTTCACCTTATCCTGTATTTTAAGAAGAAAAGGGGAGTACTGAAAGGGGCTACAGGAAAGCTGAGGAGGGGCTCTTGATCAGGGAGTGCAGGGATAGGACAAGGGAGAACAGTTTTCTGCTGAAAGAGGGGAGATTGAGGTGAGATCTTAGGAAGAAATGTTTTCCTGTGAGGAGGGGGAGACCCTGGCACAGGTTGCCCAGAGCAGTGGTGGCTGCCCCATCCCTGGAGGTGTTCAAGGCCAGGTTGGATGGGGCTTTGAGCCCCCGATCCAGTGGGAGGTGTCCCTGCCCATGGCAGGGACATTTGGACTGAATGGGCTTTGAGGTCCCTTCCAACCCAAACCATTCCACAATTCTACGATTGATTAATAAAAATAATTTACCCGATCTCTTTGTCTCATCACTGGGCATGGGGTTGGATTTTGACCAGATGTTTTTGTTTTTAGAAAATCAGATACATTGAAAATAAGAAACTCCATTCTCTTTGGACCCAACCATTTTGCGTTTAGTTCTGAAGGCTTTCTGTCCTGTGCCTTGTTGCTTTCTCTCCCGCTGTCCATATGAACAGAAAACTGGAGTGGGATGCGAGAAGGCTGAAGGGGCTGGGTGGGAAGGGGTTGTGCTGGGTTTCCTCTGTAGCAGCAGACACGCATGATAACTTGGCTATTTTTTTCATTGGGTATTTGATGGTAAATAATAGAGATGAAAACTGGAAACCTTAATGATATAATGCTATATAATCTACATTCCATTAGAAATAATACTGTCTATAGGGAGCCATAATGGGGCTACTTTGGCCTTTTCTGGACACCATTCAGAAATACCAAATTGATGTGGGTTTTTTTACATGTTAAGCACCAGTAATGCTTTCTACAGTGCATCAGATGTTCCTGCTGAAGGACTCGGGAAGATTGCGCGGTCCTGGCTTTCACAGTTCCTCTTTAAAGCAGCAAATGGGTTTTGACTCTGGAGATCACTTGGTTTTGAACTGAATTTCCTCATGGAATATTTAAGCTGTTGGAGGTTTTATATCATTTTGAAGAAGAAAAACATTTGAAAACCCTAAAAGGAAAATGGGAAAGGTTTTTTCTTGGCTTTGTTTTTGCTTCCTCCCTGTATTTCCTGCCCCCCCTTCCCTCCCCCTCCTCCCTGCTTCTCCTCCTCCTTTGCCCCAGCGGAGACCTCTAGAAAATGCCAAACTCTGGATTTTGCTACATCAAGTTGGGAGCATGTAACAAACATTCCAAACGCGTGTGGGGCAAGTGCAGCCACCATTGGCAGTTTAGTTTATTTCAATTTTTTTTTCTTTCCCTCCCCCTGAAAAAAAAAACCCCGTGGCTCCCTCTCCGGCTGCGCGGGAGATAACAATGGGGCGCTTTGTGCTGTGCTGCAGCTGCTGAAATTTGACTAGATCCAACTGAAGAAAACAGGAGCAGGTGGGTCAACAACGCGACCCTTTCGTTCCCAGCAGTATCAGTGTGCGCTGGGACCAGAGGGACTGGGGCGGAGGTGAGCCCCGAGGTTTAGCCTGGGCCGTGAGCATGAATTGGTTGGCGCTTTGAGGATGGGAGCTGCCTTTCTGAGATAGCCCCAAAGCCTTTAAATGTCATGGCGTTTGCTGCTGGGTATAAAATGGGCTTCACTCCAAAAATGTTGGGATTGGGTAATGTCGCTGTAGGTGACAAACTGTCATCGCTACGGCAAGAGATCTTTGCTCCGTTACCCCTGCTGTGATGCCCATATTGCTGCTAGTTTCTCGGTGTGCGCGCTGCTCCATGGCTGCCTCGCGGATGCCCCTGAAGCCCACGATGCCCTGCCCTCCCCTTCTACAGCCCCAAGCAGGGTATTGTTGACTCCTTGTCTGGGTCTGACCAGGTCACGGTGAGAACTTCCTTCATGTCCATGTTTTTGCCGTGCCAGAGTTGTCCTAAAAAGTGTTGAGGGTGGAAATTTCTGCATCTTGGAGGAGCATTCATGGTTCCCAGCATGCTTGGTGGAGGTGGAGGATGCTTTTTTGCCTGGCACTGGCAACAGCAAGTAGATGCCCATTGGAGAGCAAAAGGAGGACAAGGATAGGGAGCAAAATACTGGTATTACTTAGCTGCATGGGTCAGGCGAGTATCAGTTGTCTTCAAAGTCGTCCCTGCCAAGGTGTGATGACTTGGTTGGGTTGATTCCTTGGAGGTGTCACAGTGTGTTTGGGCTTTGGGGGCCTTGGAAGCAGTGCTAAAAGATGGCAATACTCAATTTTTAGAAGTGTCCAGCAGACACATGTTTACAGCTTCAAAACCTGTCTAAGATTGCAAGGGATTGTGAGTCTGAGGCATTAAAGGGGTAGATGGGAACAACTGTTTGTAGTTGGCAGTAGAAACGCAAGGTTTCTGTTGATGGATCTCATAATCTTACTTTCTAATATCAACTTACAATAAAGCAAATGTAAGGTGGAGCAGAGCTCCCCGCTTTTATTTCTGTGCTGTGGATACTGTTGTGTTGAGCATCATGTTCATGTCCTTGAAAGTCTTTGTGATTTAGCCGTAATTTTTAGCAGAAGACATCAGGGAGTGCAGGGATAGGATGAAGGGGAAAGATTTTAAGCTGGAAGAGGGGAGATTTAGATGAGATCTTGGGAAGAAATGTTTCCTGTGAGGGTGGGGAGACCCTGGCACAGGTTGCCCAGAGAAGTGGTGGCTGCCCCATTCCTGGAGGTGTTCAAGGCCAGGTTGGATGGGGCTTTGAGCCCCAAGCCAGTGGGAGGTGTCCCCAATTCTGTGAGTCTATGGCACACGTAGCATCCCCGATAGTCCTACCATCACCAGTGCTGGTGTTGCTCAGGGAGTAACGTCAAGCAGCACTTTGCATGAGGTGAAGCCTGTAAGAGGAGTCACAGGTTACAGTCAGGAGGAACCTCTGCTAAATGGGGAAGGGGCGAGCAGTGACAGCTTTGGCAGTGGGTCATGAGTGGGGCTGCTGCAGGGAAGGGTCCAGGGTGAGGAGCTGCTTGGGGTGGAAGATGGATGGCAGCTGGAGAGGAGCTTCCACTGCCGAGGGCAGGGTAAGTGGCTGTTTGGGTGATGTGTGCTAGTGTGGAAAATTGATCTGCATGACCACATTACCAGCTGTGGAGTCTCAGTCCATCAGGAAGAGGACTGTTAATAAATCAAACGCTCTCCGTGCAGATCTGCATCTTAGACTGGGTTTTTAGCCGGAGCTTGCTGTGATCTGATACGAAGGTCAGAGTCAGAGCACGGCACAGCACAGCGCTTCATCTGCACTAGAAAATTTGCCATTGCCCTCGGCGGGTGCGGAGCAGCCAGAGCTGGACGGGATTTAGCTGCAAGCTGAGGAGGTTTAGACGGAGACTTCTGAAACGACGCTGTGACCGTAGTTTGTCCTTGGCTGCACTTGCAGTTAAACCCCGTTTGGTGCCGACTTAGCTGCGCCCGCTGCCAGCCCCCGTTGTCAGCAGTGGGTAATTTAAGAGCTTTCTCCCAACAGCTGGCAGCACTGTTTACTCCGATCCTCCCGCCGAGGCGCTGAGCTGTCCCCCTCGCTGGCACCGTTCACCTCGGATTATGCTGTTGGACTCGCAGCCGGGTGTTGGTGGTGCCAGGATTCAAACTTGTCGCTTTGGAACAAGGAGCACAGGTGCAGGCTGAACTCATGATCTCTGGAGGCCAGCACATACCGGGAAGGCTTCGGCTTCACTCCGGACACACGCGCGCTCCTGCACACGTTCCTGCACACTGGATGTGTGCTCGTATAACCCATTTAATGCACAGGAAGCACGTCATGCGGGATTGCACCATCCTTTCGTGCTCCTTCCTTTCATGCACACAAAACATCTCCATAAGAGGCTTCTTTAAAAATAGTATTAAAAAATTGCCCCCGAGTCCTGCTTGGTGAGAGAAGATGCTGCTCCGCAAAGGGAGATACCTTAGGTAGGGGTGGAAAGGCCATTTGGAGACTGAATGAGGCTATGAACAACCTATTCCACTGGGAGGTGTCCCTGCCTGTGGCAGGAGGGTTGGAGGTGATCTTTAAGGTCCCTTCAAACCAAACCGTTCTATGATTCTCTGAGATGCAGAGGCATCTGCCTTCCTGCTCAGCCATCCAGCGCGCATCCTATAAGTCTGGGGGGAACACAGCAATTACCATATGAAAACACTGATAACAATGGGATTCTTGTGCAGGCAGAACTGAAGGAGATGTACTACGAGTTTGGTGCCAGTTAGACCCATAACTGCTGTTTGTGGCTGGTTTTAGTGACAATTAACCTTTCACATTTTGTGTTAGCCATTGCTTTCCTGGTGCAGCTGCTTTGATAACAATATACCTCGCTTCTCCTCGCAGAAGTGCTAATTTTGGCAGTTGGGGTGTCTGTTCTAGAGACCACAGGATGTATAGAGGGAGAAATTTTTTAAACACTCGTTCAAGTATACTAATATTTTTGCAAAGAAAACACCAACACGTATTTTGATTTAAAAGACCTTGTGCGTATTAAGAAAGAGATTGTGTGATTGCTACTTCAAACATATTAAAGCAAATTCAACATGGTCTTGCTTGTGTGACAAAGCCATAGAATTGTAGAATTATGGAATGGTTTGACTTGGAAGGGACATTAAAGCCCATCGAGTTCCAAACCTCTGCCACGGGTGGGGAGACCTTCTACTAAATCAGGTTGCTCAGTGTCCCACCAGTATATCGTTACTTAAAGATTTAGTGGAGGTTGGGCTTCACCTGTCCAAACAGAACGGCCGTGTTTTTGCCCCTCTTTCTGAACAGTCATTTCAATATTTGTACTTTTTGCTGGGCTGGAAAATGCAAAATGCAGATTTGCATGAAGTAGATTGCAGTCTGTCTTCTCCAAAGCACCCAGTATTGCAGGTAACAGGTTTACTGAGTGATTACATGGCTGCGCTCTGCCCTCAGCTCTCTTGGTATCCAGTCTAGAGTCGCTGCGCCAACTCCAGCAACATGGCTTGATGGACTTCTTTCTTTGGGTTTGGACTTCTTTCATTGTAATTTTTCTTTATGATTAAAGATTTGAAGCTGCTGGCTGTATGTTAATGTTGATGATGAATAAGATTTAATGTGATTGTAATCATCCTCTTTTGAAGATAAAGACCACCCTGGTTTTAGGCACAAATCCAGTGAAGTCAGTGGGATGTTGGGAACAGCTCGGTCAGTCCTTGCTCTGCAGGAATCAGTAGTGACACTGATCAGTTCGGTGACTCGGTCACCTTCCCAATTCCCAGGGCACTTAAATTGCATTTTCCATTGCTTTATAGAAGTTCGTATTTTTTCCTCTCACTTCACGCTGGATAAAATAATCACATAAACAACGAAAATCTTGGTCTGTGCTCCCAGAGAACAACACAACCCAATGCACCAAACATATGTGCACAGCATTCATGTTATAGTTTAAAGCATCTGAATCTCCAGTGTATGTGATGGATGTCTTAGGACAGAGTTGGTACCCCAGTTAGACTTAAAAAACCATTACAGGTTGGTTTTTATTCTTGGGTGTTTAAAATTTGTGGACAGATAACTTAGAGGATTGTACAATAATTATTTTCTTTTTCATTTCTCACATGTTGGCACTGCAGGATGGGAATCACAGCTTCTGGAAACAGGGTTCCTGGGGATATTCCTCTGCCCACTCTGGACCCTTTCCCGCCTGCCTGAGCACTCTCCCCCTTCCAGCATCGTTATCTGGGGATTTCGGTGGCTGATATTCAGGATCATGCTTGGAGCGGTGAGTGGGACTTCATATTTTTGCCTTTTTGAGGTGATGGTAAAAGGAGCATCTCGTCCAGGAGCATCTCGTCCAGGCAGGAAAGCTGAATTGGAGTCGTCTGGGTTAGAAATTTTTCAGGTTACAAGGAAGGAGCGTGTAGCAGGAAATGCTTCGTGCTCTGCTGCACAGAGTCTGTCGCCTGGTTATTGGTGTTTACTTTAAGGAGGACAAACAGAGGAGTAGGAATATCTATGTAGATATATTGGTGCTACTCTTGTGATTGGCTCCTGAAAAGGAATAAAAACAAAGTTTGAGACTTGGACATTGTGGCTTTTTGATAAGATGGTTGGGAATCCAGTGAGTAATTCCCAGGAACCAGGAGCTTTACTTTGAGTTACTTTTCCTTCGTGTGTCCTTTATTGAAATGTCATTCTTGGCTCCGTGTGTTCAAGGAGAACAATTGCTGTGTTACTGTCCCAGCCTCAGTGGAAATTCCCAAGTAGCTTGTGAAAGAGTCCATCAGAAACTGCCGCATCTCTGTTAAAATAAAGGTGTGGCGGGGGCATTGTCCTCTCATCCGGATCCACATTTTGGGCTTTTCAAAATATCCCAAAACTCTAAGCCAAGGATCATCATCGTGGAAGGAGATTGCGGACATGTTGGGCATTCCCATGTCCATTGGTTCTAAAATACTTCTCTCGCCACAGCTCTTAAAGTGCTTGAATCTGTGATTGAGCTCAATAAGTTCTTAATTATCCTCCTGGTCTTATAAAATAAATAGAGGACATTTTTTTTGTGTGTTAACCCTTGCGTTACCTGTTTTCAGGACAACTCTGTTAGTTGGGAATGTTATCACAGTAGATAGTCTTGGAAACGCGTACTGTACAATTGGTGCATCAAAGGAGGGTGGGGAGGCCCTGGCACAGGTTGCCCAGAGAAGTGGTGGCTGCCCCATCCCTGGAGGTGTTCAAGGCCAGGTTGGATGGGGCTTGGAGCCCCCTGATCCAGTGGGAGGTGTCCCTGCTTCTGCAAGGGGATTGGACTGGATGACCTCTAAAGGTCCCTGCCAACCCAAACCCTTCCATGATTCTGTTCTAAGTCTAAAGCAGTGCTTAAAGCTTCACATCTCAACCACTACCAAGACACATTTTTTACAGTAGTTTTGAAGTATTTTAAGCAAGCGTTTAGGGAACTACAGTTGAAAGCTGCTAACCTGCCAGAAATATCCATCGCGTTTTATTACACATTACATTTCCTATCCTCTCTTTTAAGCACACAACGATAAGGATTTCAGTACCTGGCCTGTGTGGTTCCTGCATTACATTTTTTGAGGGCAGCAAAGGTCTAAGGTGTTACAGATTTGTAAGCACAGTGAGGTAGCACTGGCTGCCCTTTACTGACAATCACGGGGAGCCATGGGGGGCTTGTGCTCACCAAACATCTTTGTTACTTGTTATCTCTGTGCTGCTTCTCATTTTTTATCTGGAGAGCAATAACTCTCTCATTATTTTATGGAGCGCCCTCTGCAGAAGAGATGCCGCCCTTTGCGTCCCTTGTCTCTCTGAGTTACTGATGTGTCTGTAACAGGCATGGGAGAGGAAAACATGGAAAGGTCATTAAATGGGGATCTATACAAGCAAGTGGAAATCGGTGATTGATGGTATCTTTAATGTTTCAGGGCCCAAACACGTGTACGTTTCCTTCTTGGCTGAGGTAATGATGCTTGCAGGCACTGGGAAGAGAATTTAATGTGTGAAACCAAAGTATCCTCTGGAGCAAAGGTGCACCTGCTCCCAGGCCATCTTTGGTTTCTTCCGTAATCTGGGCAGGAGCTGGAACATGTGCACAAATGTGGGCTGAAGGTGGTTTTTCCCAGGGGTGGGATTGGCAGTCGTTATATCTTACACAGAAGGAAAGTCTGACTCGCCTGCCTGGTTCTACAGGGACTCTTTGGGCTGGTTGGGGTAACACTTTCCTTGTAAAATGCCATCCTGTGAGCAAACAGCGTTCCCTGGAGTCTGCCTGGTTCTCGTCACCTGATGGATGTTAGGTGAGCAGTGCCATGTGTGGGTTGGAAACACAGTTTAGATGGACAAGCTTGTCTCTCTTTTGCAAGGGGGAGGCTCCCACTGGAGACCTCAGGTCCTTATCCCACAGCAATCCTGTTTCTGCAGTTGATTCCTGTATCGTGAACAGTGCATGGGGATGGA
This sequence comes from Neomorphus geoffroyi, assembly GCA_033558235.1. Taxonomy (NCBI): domain Eukaryota; kingdom Metazoa; phylum Chordata; class Aves; order Cuculiformes; family Neomorphidae; genus Neomorphus; species Neomorphus geoffroyi. Next base: position 2,105,086 of record JAUMJM010000038.1, read on the forward strand.
TTGCACTTGTCACATCCTTTTTTTCTCTGTTCATTGTGTCATATTTGGGAACTTTTTCCATGTGGAGCTCTGACAACCAGAGACTTTGCATTGAAGCACTAGGAATTCCAATCGAAATATGACAATGCCCATTGCAGGTCCCCTTGTTTCAGCCTGTGGAGGAAGAGAAGACCAAGCCTAGGAAACTGCTGGATACAAAATAAACCTGACTGTAAAGAAGGGAGGCTGGACTTGGTTGGTTTTCATGATCTTAGAGGTCTTTTCCAACCTTTATGATTCTATGATTCTGTGACTTAGTTATTTCCTAACTCAAATTGCCATGACTGTTGCTGTTGGTCTCCCCAGAGCACGTTAACCAATATCTCAGAAGCTTCCCCTATCCTATTGCCTCACACACTTCATATCATCCCAGTTAAGGAGCACTGGACCAGTGACGCCTTTGTACTTTCTACCACAGGAGCTGCAGAAACCCATGGAGCTGGTAGAAGGTGTCTGAGCAGCACATGAAGCTCATGATGCACTGTGCCCACTTCCCTGCTTTGCTGCTGCCGTTGCTTTTGTGACTCCCTGTTAAGCTCCCTCCTCATTTGGAGGTAATATTGCTTCTGACACTCGGCAGTACACCCACCATGGTCCAATTTCCTCCTCTTTCATTCTTAACCAGGTACTTTCTGCTGAAGCATCCAGCTCCAGACTGGTGTAAGGGAGCATCGCTGTTCCCTGGCTAATCCTCCCAAAAGATGTCCAGAACTTGCTTTATTATGCTGGGAGATCATAGAATCATGGAATGGGTTGAGTGGGAAGGGACCTCAAAACCCATCCAGTTCCAGCCCCCTGCCATGGGCAGGGACACCTCCCACTGGATCAGGGGGCTCAAAGCCCCATCCAACCTGGCCTTGAACACCTCCAGGGATGGGGAAGCCACCACTTCTCTGGGCAACCTGTGCCTCCCCACCCTCACAGCAAAACATTTTTTCCTGAAATCTCGTCTCAATCTCCCCTCTTTCAGCTTCAAACTGTTCCCCTTTGCCCTATCCCTGCACTCCAGATACAAAGATACAACATTTGAGAAGTATAATAATCACTGCTGCACACTTGTAGGAGGCAAGGAACGCGGGCAGGCTCTGCTGCTGGGGTTTGATTGGCAGCAAGTGCAGGGCTGATCTCAAATATTGCTGACTTTTTAAAAGGCGTAATTATGTGATTCAATCTATATGTTTGATGTTCTTAATAATCCATTAGTGCAAGATGTAAAGACGGATGCTTCTTAGGAACATGCAGAGGCAACAGAAGAGAAGTCCCTTTGTGTGAGTGAGCAGCTTGTTAGGAAATAAGTAATGCAAACAAGACGTTTACGGGGCTGATTTGCCTCAGCAGTGCTTGGTGACTCAATGTCTTTGTCGTTTTGCTTGCGACTCTCTGCTGTCACTCTGATTTCTTGAAGCTTAAAAGCTGAAAAGCCTTGGTTTGTGTTTCCATGAGGATCAATAGATGGGTAAGCAGAGGTGGTTGCTCAGTCCGTCAGACGTTTAACAGGGGTGTTAACCAAGTCTGCACTGTTGGTGGTAATTAATGTCTTGACATCTGGAGCTACCTGGGGAGCCATCGAAGGCACGATGCTGCACTCTCAGGCCTTGGCCCTGTCTCAAGTGTACATCTTTTCAGCAGACCAAGTTTGTTTCCCATCTTCTCCGTTCCCTATAGAGTCTTTGTTGGACTCGGTGCATTTGATGGTTTGGGGATGATGGGGCTGTCCGTGTGCTGCTGGCCCGGCTCCATGGACTGGGGCAGACTCTTCTCCAGGTCCCTCACCACAGTACTGAGGGCATCTCGCCTCATGGCCAAGCTAAACTGTGGATTTTTATGGAATCATAGAATAGAATCACAGAATCATTGAGGTTGGAAAAGACTTCTAAGATCATCCAGTCTAATCGTCAGCCCAGCCCCACCGTGCCTGCTAAACCATGTCCTGTAGTGCCACATCTACATGTTTTTTGAAAACTTCAAGGGATGGAGACTCCACCACTGCCCTGGGCAGCCTCTGCCAGGGCTTCATTACTCATTTTAGTAAAAAAATTGTTCCTAATATCCAGTCTAAACCTCCCCTGATGCCACTTGAGGCTATTTTCTCTTGTCCCATCTCTTGTTACTTTGAGAGAAGAGACCGCCTCACCACAATCTGCTTATAATCACCTGATCCCTTGTGATGGGACTTGTTTGAGGAGTAGCTGTGCTTGCCCAGGGAAACAGCATCTGCCCTGCATCTTGTGGGTTTTCAAAGCCAAGTTCTGGTGGTGCTGTCTGGGCCATATTCTGCCCGTGCTGCTTTAATTACCAGGGCTGTGAACCTTTGCAGCGCTATCACACCATTCAGCAAACATCAGTCCCATTCTTCTTTTGCAAAAGGTTTGAAAATTGGTGACAGCTTTGGTGAGTTCGTATATTCTGTATAATCACCTGCTGCAGGTGAAAACTCTGTGCTGGGGGAACCCAAATACCCATCCTGTTTTCTGGGCCTGCCTGGGGTACAGCTGTGAGCTGTGAATTCCTGACACCGCGGTGCTGAAGCTTCATAGCAGCTCTTTGGATCCCAAAGGTTGTTAGCTATTGCGTTTGTAAACTATAAAATATAATTTCTGTTTCTTCATCAGTTGGGTCTACAAAACATTGTGTGTGCACTCGCTCAGAAATGTGAGAATCTGATTTTCGTCAGCACCTGTGTGCGTAGCTATGGTAACGCTGATAAAACTTAGTAACTGAAAAAACACGTGTAAAGGGATAAGAGTGTGGGAATGTGATTTAACGAGGTTTTGGGAAGAACTATAGGTAAGGCTCATCCTGTTGGGACCCCTTGGTGGGTGAGTGGTGGCTGTGCTATGTGTTGGGGCATCTCCCCACTTCTCTGCCACAGGGATTTCTTGCATTTCATGAGGTCAAACACCCATCCTGCTTGCGGTGTAATACTATGCTGTGCTGCAGAGAAGCTCAGGCTGCATCAAGCTGCATCTTGACTTGCAAAGGCTGATGCTTTTGATTGTAGATATGACTTTGCTGATGTCCTCACTGGTTATTACCAAGGGTTGCCTCTGCTTGTTACACACAGCTCCTGCAGTCTGACACCAGAGGGGTTTTTTTACAAGAGGCAGTTAAATGTGGGCCCCTTCTCTCCTACGAGCACATCTTTCTGTCAATAGACAGGGTGGGTACGTTCAGGTCTAACTCTTGGTGTAGTGTTCCCTCTCCCAGGTGAAGCTGGTGAAGTGTGGTGGTAATGATGGAACAGGGCAAAGAGTTACCAGATCAAAACCAAAGCAAGCAATGAGTCTTCTATAAAAAGTGCCCTGATGCTAGGGACAGAAAATATGACTTAGGGACTGGGGTGAGGAAACAGATCCCAAACTGCGCCATGGGAGAAACTGGGATGAGCATGGGCAGAGCAGGAGCAAAGACATGGCAGCCCCGTGCACAGGAAAGGATGCTGTGCTGCTCCAGGTGAGGTGCTGGGGCCCCTTCCCGTGTGGGCAGGTTTTTCGAGCTTGTTGCTGCCCAAATCATGTGTGGCCGGGTTCAGGCCTGCCCAGCTCCGTGCCGAGATCTGTCCTCGCCCTGTTACATCTTTGGCTTGAACAGCAGGCAGCTTCGAGTGGAGGAGATGCGAGTGGTTTCTATGGGGGTGTGTTACAGTGTGTGCACGTGTGCTGTCTCACCTGCTCTGTGTTATTTGAGGTGTGGAGATATCCAACGTATGCGTGAAGTTTAAGGACTGTATATTGGCCGTGCGCAGCCCAGATTGCTGCTGCAGGTGACGTTAGCGGAGCAAGTCAGGTGAGGGAGCCCTGCTTGGAGGTGCGAGCTGCTGCTGTTTTACTGCAGCTCTGTGCGGCTGCAGCTGCACAGCCGGCACTCGAAGCACCATGGAAATGTCGTTATCTGTTTACGGCTGGCGTTCCTCCTGTAAAACACAAGGCGCATGAAATGCTTTTAGCTCAGTTTGGACTTGAGGCCAATGAGAAGCAAGAACCGATGCAAGTGTTTGCTGCTTGCAGGTGGCACACGCCTACGACGTAATTTGGGTGTTTGAGGTCCCTCTGGAAGTGCCCAGCCGTGATGATTTGCTTCAGTTTGTGTGGCTTTTCATCATCTCCATTTAAAGCTGTCTCCTATGCCTCTTCCCTCTCCACCTTTCTCTTTGTGGAACAGAGATGTGGCACCTGGCAGTTCTCTGTATCACACACACCCAGGAGCTGATGGTGCTGAGCTGAGAACACGGATCCCATCCCAACGTGCATACTGAGCGGGGAAGGTGTCAACAGGAATATCTGTCAGAAATGGTGATCAAGGAGGTTAAATCATAGAATCATAGAATGGTTTGGTTTGGAAGGGACCTTAAAGATCATCCAGTTCCACTGGGTCAGGTTGCTAATTTTTTCCTAAAATCTCATCTCAGTCTCCCCTCTTTCAGCTGAAAACCGTTCCCCCTCGTTCTTTCCCTGCAGGCCCTGATCAAGAGCCCCTTCTCAGCTTTCCTGGAGCCCCTCTCAGTACTGGAAGGCTGCTGTTTTCCAATATATCTCATAAAGGACACAATATTTAATTCTCAACACCAGCAAAGTCTCGAGCTTTTGGAAAATTCAATACATTTTCTGTGGTCCTTTTCTGCCTCAAGGCTCACATTACGACTATGGAAATTGTTTGCATGCTTTTAAATATTTATGTAATTTACAATCCCAAATCTTCATCTGCAGTGTGCTCTGGTGCAGGGCCAGCCACACACCATGCTGGTGCAGGGGCTGGATTTGGACCAGTCCTATGCCGACTCTGCACATGAATCCCCATCTCCCACCTACAGACTCTACTGGAGGGATGAAGCAGCAAGGGTAGTCTGAATCGCACATGTCTTATTCCTTTATATTGGAAATACCACAAGGAGAAGACGTGACACAGGCATTTTGGAAACGTTTTTCTACCACGCTGGCAGTAACTCACTAAAGGCTTTAAGACGAGCTGGACCTGATGTTCATACAAACCTCTCATTACACGAACATCTGATAGTTGACATCTCTCTTGCTTCTTCCATGCAAAGAAAGAGAAATAATGAGCTGCATCGCCTCTTCCTGAGCAAGAGAATGACCAGCTTGTGCTCATTAGATGGTACTGCTGTTTAAATTGCTTTGTTGTGGCTGCCCCATCCCTGGAGGTGTTCAAGGCCAGGTTGGATGGGGCTTTAAGCAGTCTGATCCAGTGGAAGTGCCCTTGCCCACGAAAGGGGGTTGGAACTGGGTGATCTTTCCAGTTCTTTCCAACTCAAACCATTCTATGATTCTGTACCTTGTACATCACTTCAGACTCCACAGTCAGCCTTGCTCAGGTTCCAGCCTGTGCCAAGAGGCTGGGACTTCCACATCAGCGGGAAAATGTTAGTCCTGGTCCAACGTCAGCAGTTTATAGGACAGGGCTCCAGATTCTCTCCAAGGTCCACCGTCAGGTGAACAAGCCCTGTCTGCCTGCTACCCTCCCTCCCAGGCAGGGCCGGGCTGAGGAATGTAAGATTCCACCTGCGGAAGAGATGGATATCCAGATTCTGTTGCAATGGTCACCAGTTGGTCCAGTGCAAAAGCTAAACTGGAGTCACCACAAAACGCAACCACAAAGCACGGACTGGAAAACACTTTTCTGAAAGACAAGTCACCGATGTTGATTTTTGTGTTGTTCTGTTTGTTGCTGTTTTTCCCTTCCGCTACCAGAAAGACCCTTTGAGAAGCCACCACGACTGCACCAGCATCTGATTGACTTTGAAGGCAACAAGGAGTGGGTGAAAGGGATTTGGAAAAGTACTTGGCATTAGGGGCTCCCTGCCTTTTCCAGCCACAGAAGGAACAACAAGCCTTCCTGCCAAGGGCTATTACCAGACAAATGGAGAGAGATCAGAGGCACAAAGGAGGTTGCTAAGGAGTCAAGTGTGGGATCCCTGCAGAGAGGAGGAGGCTGCAGCTGGGACGGCAAAGGTCAGAACATTGCAGACATCATTTTCCAAAAATTCCCATGAAGCCTCGGCGCGGGAGCCGGGAGCCTGGCCTCGCCGTGCTCGCCGATGAATAATGAGAAAGCCATAAAAGAAAGCTCCCTTTCTTCCCTCCTACCCACGCTAATGTAATAAAACAAATTAGAATAATTATTCTCCATTTCAGAGCTGTAATGCCCAGGATCAGGGCACGCTTGTCACTGGAATGACAACTACATCCGTTTGATTCTTCTTTTCTATTTACAGAGATCGCCTAAATTCCAACTTTTATTGCATTACATCTAATGCAATTTTACTACAGGCATCCAGATTCTGTTTGCTTCAAAGTCTTCATTATTTTTGCCAGAAAGTTCATCTCCCTTATTAGCTAATCACGTCCCCACCCTTCCCAGTAACCTTTAAAATGCCACCCACGTTATGACACTTCTAACAGCATCCAAGCAAAAACAAAACATGAGAAATGAGTTTTAACAGGAACCACCGGTTCTGAAAATAATTCACTGCAGTTAGTTAAAATACTTTTTTTTCTAATTGTGGAAAAAAAACAATTTAAAAAGTGGTTAAATACCTAATGATACACAAGTAATCTGGAAATAATTGATCCCTTCTCTGTGCAAACACTTCTCTGTGTGAAAGATGGGTAATATCTACTGGGAAACAATGATGAGAATTTAGTGGAAGAATTTATCACTAATTATTACAATCTTTTTGCAGTATTTCTTTCCCAAGATTTCTACTTTAAATGATCTTTTTATTTTTTTATTCCTGAAAAGGGGAAACATATCTTTTGTGTAGACCTGAAACACCAGGAGTTAAATTATTTTCTTAAGTCTCTGCCTGCCAAAAACTGCTCCAGGACTTCTCTGGGCTGCAGCGGCATCTTCCGAGGATGAACAGCTTGGAAAGGCAGAGCTGGGACTTGGAGGGGGTCAGTCTGTAGTTACATTCAGAGAGGGAAATCCGGAAAGCAGGAAAAAAATAAAGAGGAATTTGGTTTACAGAAAGTAAAGCGAGGGGAGGGAGCGCCAAGGCACAAATCACAACTGAAAATATGCCCTTGGGTTTCCCTGAATTCCTTATCAGGACCTGTCACATCAGGTACCCTGCGTAAGGAGGAGCAGGACAGCAAATCCTGGGAAGGGCTTTCCAAGACCGGAAGATAAGAATCATAGAATCACAGAATCATTACGGTTGGGAAAGACCTCTCAGCTCATCCAGTCCAACTGTCAGCCCAGCACCACTGTGTCCTGAAGTGCCATGGCCATATGGTTTTTGAACCCCTCCAGGGGATCTAATTCTTGGGACAAGCATGAGGCTTTGGGTGTGCGCGGTCCTGGCGGGAGTGGAGCCCGCAGGGCAGGGACCCATCTGGACACAGACCCTGCCGAGTCCTCTCAGCCCCAGCACCTGCATTGGCCAGTGACAGAGTGGCAGCTTTAAATCTGAATTTCCTTGCTTTGGGCACTTTTAAATTAAAGTGGTAATGTGCTTTAAATCCTGTTTCCCTGCTTTTTCACTACACTCTTCAATCCTTTCCTCCAGAAACTAATCAAGATGTCTCAGACTCGCTTACATTCTCTACTCCAGCCACCTTCCCTGGTAACTTATTCCATATGTCTGTGATCCTTTGCAAGACACAGCTTCACCTTGATTCCCTATTTACTTCCAATTTCCCAGCGGGCTGTTACACCCCCAGTGCTGGGACCTCCAAACTGTTCCATCTCCAGTAGTGTTAATTATTGGGTAGAACATCACATCATCAAGCTGGCAAACCTTATGTCCCCAGTCCTTGGGCTAACACACATATCTTGTCAGTGCCACCAGCGCGTTGCTAACGGGGCACTGCAAACTCATCGTGTTGTGAAGGAAAATACTTATTGGAAGCCATTGAGAAGCGACCACCTGTCCATTAACAGTTCAAACAAGCCATGCTGCGTGTCTGCAGCCTCTCTTGTATATTTGTGTCTATGCTGCCATGAAATAGGGATGGAGCAGGCTTGCAGGAACAAGAGAGTGACAATCTTGAGTTCAGAGGAGACCACGAAGATGATCCAAGGACTGGAGCGCCTCCCATATGAGGATAGACTGAGAGAATTTGGCTTGTTCAGCCTGGAGAAGAAAAGGCTCAAGGGAGATCTTAGAGCTGCCTGCACATGGTTGGAACTAGATGAACTTTGAGGTCCTTTCCTACCCAAACCATTCTTTGATTCTATGAAAAAAATAAAAGTCCTGAAATGATGTTGTGCATCCAGGAGAGGTTTTACACATCCAGAGGGGCATTGTGCTGCTCCTGTGTGTTGCTGCTATAGCTGTTGAACCCATCAAGCATCCTTCACCTGGTGAACACAGAACTTGGGCACAATATTTGTTATTGAAGGTGAATAAAATCCATGAGTTTTCAAGATTTCTCCTTTCAAATGCAGAAGGAGGTTGGTGCAGGCAGCAGCCATCAGGCTGGGCAAGCTGGCACATGACAGCAGGAAAGCTCCAAGTGCTTTAGTATTTCTGTTGTGGTCTGAAGGCATCGTGTTCGGTCCCACGGACGAGAGTGCTCCTGGTGCTGGGATCCAGCACGGCTGAGGAGCAGCATAGCTGCCTGAGCCCACGCAGCCCTGTCCAATAGTCCTGAAACAATGCTATTATTTTAAATTTTAATTGTGTAAAGTTCCTCTCTCTTCCATCAACTTGGGGTCTAAATTACAGCTGGTTTCTCTTTAAAATATATTTATATATTTGGCTTTTGAAAGATGCTGAAACCACATTTTCTACGGTCCGTGAAGGCACCGTTTGGGATTGTCTCTGTGAGCATTTCATATTCATATTATAAGAAAAATCAAAATCGACAATTTAGGATTGCCCTTCATTGAGGTTTTTTATCGTTTTCACTCAACTTTTGTATTGTGAAGACACAGAAAAAAGGTCTTTAAAATTGACTTTAAATTTATAACACTGGTGCCCCATGCTCCACCCTGCTCTCTGGAGCCGCTGTCAATAGGGGTTTTGCAGACATAGCTTGAGTCACCAGGCTTTTTCTCGGCTTCCCGTGGTATTGGCCTGTCTGTACCATTTTTTTTTTCAGAATTAATTTTGGGCTGAAAAAGTCTCAAAGAGGGCTTTGTTCCTCCTTGACACTCACTCCAGGGAAAAAAAAAAAGAAAAAAAAAAAAAGAAAAAAAAAGGAAAAGACAAAAACCCGTGGAAAATCTGACATCTGCATTGTAGAGAAAAATCAATAGATAGGGAGGAATATAATTATCCCCCACTCCTGAAAGAATTTTTAAGATATTTTCTGTAACAGTGACTCATATCGGCTTAGCGCTTGAATGACATTTTAATTATTTAGGCTTTTTTTTGGTTTGAATCACCAAAGTACAGCAGCCTGGAAGGGGTACGGTTGGGCAGAGCGATCTGTGGGAGATGAAAAGGAAGGATTTGGCATGTCAGAGTTCAGCCACTTCCCTCTCTTCGAGGCGTCAGAGCAGGACCTGCAGGGCTTGAGGTTGTGCAGGGCAGGATTCTGCAGCACTCCACAGGGATGGTGATCGTGGAATTATAGAATCACTTGGTTGGAAAAGACCTTTGAGATCATTGGGTCCAACCATACCTGTCCACTGCTAAACCATCCTTGAGCACCTCATCTACCCGTCTTTTAAACACCCCCAGGGATGGTGACTCAGCCACCTCCCTGGGCAGCCTCTGCCAGGGCCTGAGAACCCTTTCAGCGAAGACATTTTTCACAATATCTAATCTGAACCTCCCCTGGCACAACTCGAGGCCGTTTCCTCTCATCTCATCACCTGTCACTTGGGAGAAGAGACCAACACCCACCTTGCTACAGCCTCCTCTCAGGCAGTTGTAGACAGTGATGAGGTCTCCCCTCAGCCTCCTCTTCTCTAGGCTAAAGAACCTCAGGTCCCTCGGCTGCTTCTCATAAGACTTGTTCTCTGGACCCTTTCCCAGCTCCGTGGCCTTTCTCTGGACATGCTCCAGCCCCTCAATGTGTTTCTTGTAGTAAGGGGCCCAAAACTGAACCCAGGATTTGAGATGCAGCCTCAGTAATGCTGAGTACAGGGGCACAACCGCTTCCCTGGGACTGACTGCTGGTCACACCATTTCTGTTCCAAGCCAGGATGCCACTGGCCTTCTTGGCTACTTGGACCACTGTTCCTCATATTTCAGCCAGCTGTCAACCACCACCTCCATGTGCTTCTCTGCCAGGCAGAGATGGAGCACATCGGGTCCCCGAATCATGTTTTCTGGCATTGAGTAAATAACAGAACAGTTTATCGTCTTCAGAAGCATAAAATCCTCCCGAAGCTGTCTGTGGTGGTGCATCCCGAACTGATGCTTGTGCCTGGGTTTGGTCTTTTGGGGAAGGGGCTCAAGGACAAAAGTGAGGTTGGTGGGGGAGAGGGAGCAAGGGCAACGTGATGTGTTTCTTTGTAGGCAGGTTGAATTAGAAGGGGAACAGCTAATTAGAAAGGCAATTGAAAGGAGACTGAACACAGGAATGGGAGAAAAAGTGGTCTGAAGTAAACCTGGAGAGCAAAGGTCAGTGTCCATTTGTGTGGGGCAGAGATGGGGTGAGAACTTAGTGGGAGGTCTGAGGGAGCTAGAGGCTGGACCTACATGGACCTTCCCCGGAGGATGCTCCCCCTCATCTCCGTTAGGGTGGCTGAGCTGGATCCAGATGGGACAACAGCCTTGGGTTGTGCAGTGGGCAGCCAGGCGGAGAGGGGAGAAACTGGGGATCGGTTTCTGTGGTGCTCATTATCTGTGGTCGCTGTGATGTGGACACGGTGGAAGGAATCCGCTCCACCTCTCCTGGGATGGACATGGACCAGCGTGGTTCCCACGCTCTGAGCCTTCTGCAAATTGAGAAGGTCTGGGACCAGGTCCTGGGGATGTGGGGGAGTTGGGGTGATGTCCCCTTATGGAGCCTCTGCCTGTGGTAGGAGGGACCAGGCAGTCCGCACAGCTTGGTGTTTTGCCTAAAACCAATGGAAGAAGCTAGGGATGACAAAGTTAAGAAGGAGCAGCATCCAAACATGCTCCTCTCACCATAAAAATGTGGTAGAAAAGCAATGACCCATTCTCCTAACATGCTTATCCTCTCTGGGATTGAGAAGGCAATCTCCACGACACAGTGCATGTTCAGATCTCGGCACCTAAAACCAAACAGGAAGGTGTCTTTTGAGGATGCAGCCCTCTTCAGCTCTGCCTTCCAGTCCTGTGTTGCGTTCTCTGTGCCACCGTGTGCCATGGCCTTGAGTTTGGGATTTGTGACATAATTTAATCAAACTCATGAAATGCAGAAATGGAAAGCTGATGGTAAACTTCTCTATGGCTTAATTTCCCCTGCAGTCCCTTTTGTCGGATACTCTTTCAGTGAGGGGGCACATGAGGTTACTCAGCCAAGCGAGACCAGAATTAATTCAGTGGGAGCAATGGGGTGATTTTGATTTCCACCCCTGAAGTCCCCTGGCCGCCAGCTGGCAAATAGTACAAATGTATTCAAGAATCTGCTGCATTCAAAATATTATTTATTAGTCGTTAATAGCTGGTTTTCAGCAGGCTTACCAAGGTTTATAAATGGGACTGGTTCGGTGCCTTGCTGGCTGGGTCAAGTTAAGTGACAGGACAAGAGGAAACAGCCTCAAATTGTGCCAGGGGAAGTTTAGATGGGATATTAGGAAAAAATTTTTTACTGAAAGAGTGGTGAAGCCCTGGCAGAGGCTGCCCAGGGCAGTGGGGGAGTCACCGTCCCTAGAGGGGTTCAAAGAACCTGTGGCCGTTGGCACTATGGGAAATGGTTCAGTCAGCACGGTGGGGTTGGGCTGATGGTTGGACTGGATGAGCTTAGAGGTCTTTTCCAACCTTAAAGGTTCTATGATGTAAGTCCTGCAGCAGGCAGGAGGATGAATTTTTGCAGCATGGGTTTGGCTGTGAATTTGCTGGATAATCTGCTTTGCTTGTTGATCTGCTTGAGCCGCTACGTGGTCATCTTTGCTTTAGAAGAGCTGGAAGCTAGTAAGGCTGGTGATGATGCTGGAGACAAAAGATGATCTTGTTCCACATGATGGTTGGATAGAGCTCAGACCAACCTGATCGAGTTTAAGATGTCCCTGCTCCTGCAGGGAGGTTGGACTGGGTGACTTGTAAAGGTCCCTTCCAACCCAACCCATTCTATGATTCTTTGATATCTTATCTATTGCAGACAAATAAAATAAAAAGACAGTGACTAAAGCCATCCATGACACCTGCGGCATATCCAGAGCGTGCATCAGCTGAGGCTGGGAAATGCCATTTATAGCTGACCGTGAAAGCGTGGATACAGGACAGGGCTGCTGGATGGGAAGTGCGCAGGGGCTGAGCGAGGGCGGCAGAGTGGTTCTGGTGATTAAACCCAGGCATTTCATTGAACACCATTAAAATGTATATTAATAAAAAAAAGTCCTTATTGTAATTTTGCTTCCCCTGTGGAAAATGCTGGTGAATTTAACACACCTTAATAGTGAGATCTGGGGAGCCCCGAGGCTGGGGGTGTTGAGGTACAGGCAGGTGCTGCATCTCCTCCCCAGTGCTCGTCGGCCGTGCCCTAAAGGGAGCAAACTTAGCAGAGGAGAAGGTATTGAGCCCATATTTCATTCTGGATGCTAATTCAATCCAGGGTGAATGTTTTATGGTTCTCATGCGGACAGCGGCGCGAGGAGGTTGCTGGGTGTGCGGAATGGCCCGGAGCCTCAGTCAGCTGTAAATTCATATGACAGAGTTCTCAACTTTCCCCTTCCCCAGGCCAGGCTTCCTTATTAGCAGGGGGGGCTCGGGTGCACGGTCTGGCTGCCACCAGCTCAGCCGTAAGGATCGACCCCCTGTGTCTTTGTAGCCCCCAACCATTCAGTATGAATTTAATAATTCTAGCTAGAGTTGGATTCAAAGCAAGGCCACGGGGGTGAAAGGGCAATTGTCGGTTCACTGAGCCACCTGCTTCCTTCCCGTTAGCTGATATTTAATTTGTGTTGCGGAATACCTTTCCCTTCTGATACACAAGGCTTTGAAAGTCCCTGTGCCCACCCCCATGTGCAAACACAGCCAGCGTTTCTGGGGTGCTTGATTTTTTTAATGGGGTTGTAGATGTGTGAGCGTGCATTTCCCTTTATCACCGGGAAAAGAAAATCAACTTGAAAATTAATTTCCCTATCCCTCCCCAACCCACCCGCACACTTTTCAGTTTGAGCTAACAATTACAGTGGATCATAAAAAGTGCAAAAGTAAAAAATGTGTTCAAAACTCCCTATCCTCCTGTCCACTGGTCGCCATCCTTACGTCAAAGTAAATGCAGAATTCAAGATCATAGAATGGTTTGAGTTGGAAGAGACCTTAAAGCCCATCCAGTTCCAACCCTCTACCATGAGCAGGGACACTTCCCACTAGACCAGGTGATTTTAGCTATTGCTGTGCTGGCTCAGAACTAGAGAGAAACCTCCTGAATCCGTCAACTTAAAAAAAGGAAAAAAAACCCTTTTCAAGTAATTTTGGAATTTAGAAAACGAGAAACAAGAGCTGAGCTTCTGATAGCACATCTTTGCTGTGTTTCCCAAATGATTGTATCACCATGTGACAATATTAGGAGTGTTATGCCAAGCTGGAATAATATAAAAGCACGTAATAACTGAGAGCAATGGCTTCCTTTCAGTACTGAAAGGGGCTGCAGGAGCGCTGAGGAGGGGCTCTTGATCTGGGAGTGCGGGGATAGGACCAGATTTCTTCTGAAATCGGTCCCACCTAAGGCTGATTTGTGGAGCACGGTTTCAGTCATGTCCTCAACATTCAGTGCTGTGCTGTGTTAGAGCCTAAAGACCGGCTGGTTCCTTCCTCTTCTTTCCTCCTCCTCCAGCAATGTGACCAGTGCTGGGGGTGTGAGCCCTGCCTGCCACGTGCTACAGGAACAGCACTATGAGAAATGTGATTTGGGGGTTATGAGCCCTGCTCTCCAAAGTGCTGCTAAATGATTTCTTTTCTTTCCTTGTTTTCCATTTAACGTATCCATGTCGTTCACCTCTTAAACTCTGCCCCCAGAATGCTCCTTGTGAGGTGTTTGTAGCTGGTGTCCAAAGGAGAGGAGGGTCTGCTGGAGGGTCTGCTGGAGTCTCAAGGGGTTGTCCCATGCGTGTGCCTGCTGGCTCCTTTTCCTTCTGGTCCCTTGCACGTCCTCTCTGCATCCAAAGAGAGGACAAGTTGGGGTCCACTAGAGATGCACCAGCTCCTGCTGCTCTGAAAGCAGGGGATGGGATTTTCCTCCTGTGCTTTGATGTGTGCTGTGGCAGCCTAATCCACTGCAGCTGTGGAGTCCAGGACAGTTCAATATCCACAGAGCAACCCTGAAAATGAAATGGGAATTGTTAACAGACTGAGAGAAATCCAGTAAATGTCCATCTCCAGCAGATGTGGGGATCCCCATTTCCTCCCTTCCTCCTTCTGTTCTCCTGTGCTCACTGTGAATCAGATACCGCTTCTCAAAGTAGGTTTGCATTTTCAAGAGCTGGAGCTGACTTCCAAAATGTCAGCAGAAGCCAAATAATTAGGGGAGAGTGTGTAAAGCCAGAGTCCACCTGGGCATGGAGCAGTACTGCGTGTCAGAGCTTTTTGGGGGTGTCCATACCCAGGGATACACAGCTCTTCACAGCAGGATTCCCAGTGAGCCACCTTGGCTATTCTCCTCTCAGGGTCCTCCTCGGCAGAGATGAAGCTATGGAGCACATAGATTTTCATGCACTTGTTTCTTGGTCCAGCTTCATTTGAAAATGAGAAAGCTCACATGCTGGTGTGAGAGCGGACTTTTAGACAGCAGCAGAGAAGACAACTTGAAACGTCCCTGTTGAGCAGAGTGGGAGTTTTCTGTGCTGAAAACAGATTTGATATTAAGAGCTTTAAGTGACTTCCCTGTTTGAAAGCTTTATAGTAAACAAACTGTGATTAATGCCCGTAGTGACTCACTGCAAGCAAGATTTTGGGTTTCAGTATGGTGCTGTTCTCTCATATACTTGTTTTAATTATCCCTGCTGAATAATAGAGCTTGATAACAGCTTGGCCAAGGTAGGAGGGAAGGTCATCAAGATAGCTGTCCTGTTTTAATATTCTGGCATTCTTGCACTGAGTCTCTCGTAGTGTCTGTCCTGCTGCTGACAGGGCTGCCGGCTGTGGCACATCCTGTGCGATGCTATCAACGTATCCTGTAATTTTAGAAAAGGTTTGAGGGGCAGGGTGAGCTGTGGATGATTCGGGAGGGGCAAATGAAGCTGTGGGTGTTGACAGTGAGTCTGTCTTGTCCCTGCTTCCCTTGCTTCAGCCTCGTGGAGTGATGGAGGAGAGTGATGGGATCTGCTGGATGACTAAAACTGCAGAGCAGCCACTGGTACCCACTGCTCTGCCTTCCCATCCCACCAGACTTTTATGATATCGCTTTGCATCCATCATGCTTTTATCTGTGCCTTTATGGGCCAGGTCTTCTTGGGGTGTTTTGGTGCTGGTGGTGTTGCTGGTGCCGAGTGTCCCATTCATGGTGATGCTGAGATGCAGACCTCCCAGGCCAGGGTATTTCTGGGTCACATCTCCTGGTGTGGACCCATCTCAGCTGTGCGTGGAGCCACCCCAGCTGATCCCATTGTGACCTGTGTCAGACAACAGCATGCGTGAGGTTTGGAGGTGCCTCTTTCCTCCGGAGGCTTCTGGGAGAGCCAGCGCTCAGGCTTCAGTTTAGCTCTCAAGGAGTTTTACAGGTCCAAAGGCCACCAGGGATGTGCAGGGCACCAGCGTCCCACAGGCTGCCCACCCTTCAGGAGCAGAGCCTGCACCGTGCTGCTTTGGCATAATTCCTCATTCCCATGTTGTGCAGAGCTGTATCAGACGCTGCCTTGCCTTGTTCCAGTCCTTACCTTGTTCCAATCCTTACCTTTGCCTTGTTCCAATCTTCCTTATCAATCACTTCTGTTAAATAATGATCACTCTTCATGGTATCTCCTTCCTTTTCCTTGCTGGCATCAATGTGCTCTGTTGCATCTCTCGCTCTTTCCTTGTTGAGGTGATGCTTTTCCCGTAGCCAACAGTCGATGCTGAGTGCTCGTGGGGCCGGTGCAGTCTCTCTGGTGGTTTCTTCATTGACCACAGGATGGTTTGTGCACAAACGGCCCTGCCGGGGGCACTTCCATCCTGCTTCATGAGATGTGTCATGAGGAGTTTAGACTTTTACTGCCTTAATTCTACCAGGTTCTCCAGGTTTATTCGTGGCTGAAAATGACAGGATGTGATCTGGATTCACAGATTTGGGAAACGTGTGATAGTTTGGGTTTGCTGTCCCCTTTGGTTAACATTGGCTTGAAAAATATTTTGGTTTTTTATGATTAGGAGAAAAAAAGGGAAAAATAATTTGGAACAGCATTTGAGTGAAATTTGCTGAAACTCAGCAATGTGCCTGATAAGCAGGTATGATTTAAGATGGTAAACAGCCTAATTAAAGGCTGCTGGGGTCACTTTTGTTCAGAAAGACTTTAGATATCTAAACATCATCTGGCATAAGGCTTAGCCCAAGAAACGAGCTGATTTCCTCATAATTCACCTGCCAGCTAAGCTTGGAACTACTTTTGTGGATCCTTGCTTAACAAAGTCTACTTTGGCTTAAGCCCAGGGTTCAACCAACTTCTTTTATTGTCTCTGACAGCAGTGATTAACAGGTGCTTGGGGAAAAACATAAAACAAAATGATCTTCAGGGGCAACTCCTTGCAGCTCCTGGCCTTCAGGTGGTTTAGGGACTTTCCAGGGAGGAGGTTGTGTTCAGCAGTTAGCCCAGCCTCTCCCCTGGGAACTCTTCTAAGGCCTTTTGAACACATTTTTACTTTTGGCTCCCAGAAAGTAAATGATTTGCTGTGTGGAAAGGTCCATCTTTTGTTCCTTTCTAAACCAGCTACTCCATCCTTCTGTCAGGTTGCCCTTACGTCTCACATCAGGAGAGATGGTCCATAATCGTTCCTAGCTGATCCCTTCTGTAGCCCTTAGGGGTTACTGGGCTCCGCTCTCTCCTTTCTAGGCTCTACAGCCCTGGGCTCTGAGTCCTTGTCCAGCCCATATGCAGCCTTGGGAACTGGGTATTTCTGAATATGAGGTCTGGACAGATTAGGGGGGTCCTTAAGCTCCTGGAATTCATAAAATCATAGAATGGTTTGGGTTGGAAGGGACCTCAAAGCCCATCCAGTTCCACCCTACGCACACACCCCCCTTGAGCAGGAACACCTCACACTGGATCAGGGTGTTCAAAGCTACATCCAACCTGGCCTTGAACACCTCCAGGGATGGGGCAGCCATAACATCTTTGGGCATTTTGCTTGAGCTCAAAACCTGCTAAACTTTGTTTAATGCTGCAAATGCAGAGTTCAAGCAATTTGGGTGAAACCGGTAGGCCAGGATGTGCCATAGTGCTGGAATCTCCTCCTTCTCCATCTCAGATTTTAGCATTGAAAGGTCACTGGTCTCTTCTTGAGAAGCTCCCCTGCTCCAGTTGTAAAGAAGCTTCAGGATGCTCCTGGTGGAGCCAGCAATGGATCTTTACAGAAACTCCTTCTATTTTTCTACTAAGGAAGGAAGGAACATTATAATTAGGGGCAATGTCAGAGGTAGGCAAATACCCCCTAATTGTATGCAGATGATAGAGCTGGTTCAACCTTTTGACTAGTGAAGCTTTCCTCAATTTGGGATATTGTGATCCTAATCAGGGACCTTTCCCCATACATCAAAGAAGTCAGGCTGAACCCGCATACCTTCGGGGTGGCACGGCTTGATTGCAAGGCTTCCTGCAAGCAGGCTCATCCCTGGCCAGGTGTCTTTCCTGCTGTGGACGACTGATTCCTTTCTACTCTTCATCAGTGAGGCAAGGAAATTTAATCCCAATATTACTGCCAGCCCTGGAATGGACCCACTGATTTGGAAATTTCACCCTCGTTTTGCCCTGAAATAGCAACGCACAGCAACCTCTGATACCTGCTTATTTCACTGCCAACCTCTAACCTAAGGTGGAGCAGACCTGTCATTAGCGCATTCATCTGTGTTTGGATCTGTCAGCTTCCTTCCCCTTCTCCTCTTTTGTTTTTCTAATTACTTAGATTGCATCTTTGTATCCAGCACAGGGCTGTGCTGTCCCCATCCCACTTTGTGTCACTGATATTTTCTATAGGAAGCAGAGGCGACTTTGAAGGAGAGCGAGAATTGGGTCTGGATTTTAAAACTGTGAATGCAGCTCTATTTAGGTCTGCAGGTAATTTTTTAGTCTGTTATACAGAAATATCCGAGCAGCAGAGCCTGGTTTTCAGGCTTTTTCTACGGCTTCTCTTTGCTCCTTATCCTCACACCCAGTGATGCTAGGAGCCCTGGACTGCTCAGAGCTGCTCTGCAAAGCAGTAGGAAAGGCATCTCCCAGCATCTGTTCCCTCAGGGACAGCGACTGAGCCTGGGGTACAGATGTGTTTTGGGTCATTCCAACCTCTGCACTTCCCTGCTGTTACAGGCTCTCCATGTAGTTTAACCAGAATATTCGACATCTTGAGGTAATATCTGATGTACAAGACAAAGTAAAATATAGTATTTGTGATGGTATTTTTTTGTCTTTTTTTTGTTTCCCCAGGGGCTGATTAAGATTCGAGGCGATCGCTGCTGGAGAGAGTTAACCTGCATGTATTACCACTACGAGGTGAGCGATCTGCATGTTAAAATTGATTTCTCTTGTCTGCTTTGCTGTGGTAGAAAAATGATCTCTAACCGTTCTCTGCTGCCAGGCAGTTCTCTATGTTTTCTTTCTTTGTCATTGTCTTCTGTCCCTGGTGACATGGTCAATGTCCATCCGCCAGCTTGATGCTGCGATCTTTCCTAGCCACTGTCCTGAAAGACCAATTTCTTTCCTTCCCTCCCTTCCCCTGATTCAGGAGCAAACCTGAGCCTCACTGAGAACTCCCTCTGTACAAACGTTGCAGGAGGGGAGCGGAAAGGACTTTTCTGTAGCATTGTGCTGAGTGCTTTCTGCGCACGCTTCTGAAACGTGGACATTTGTAGACAGAAATAGAGCATCCCGTTGCTCTCAGATGCTGAGCACTAATCGTTGGCAGTTTGGAATTACACGGTTTTATCTTTTTGACAGCTGTTTCAGTGATTATGTTGTGTTCTGATTATAAACTGTGGTTTATGTTCTGGCTCAGAGTATTGTCTCCTCTCTGATTACAGAGAGAGAGAGCTCAGCTTCCCTTCTCTTTCTACCTATATTTTCACATTTGTGTTTTGTATAAACAGTGTTAAGAAAGAAAGAAATTGCTGTGTACAGCGACACTGCTGGGCAAGTACAAAACCATAGAATCATAGAGCGGTTTGGGTTGGAAGGAACCTCAAAGACCATATGGCAGGGTCACCTTCCACGGGATCAGTTTGCTCAAAGCCCCATCCAACCTGGCCTTGAACACCTCCAGGGATGGGGCAGCCACCACTGCTCTGGGCAACCTGTGCCAGGGCCTCCCCACCCTCACAGGAAAACATTTCTTCCTAAGATCTCATCTCAATCTCCCCTCTTTCAGCTGAAAACCATCCCCCCTTGTTCTATCCCTGCACTCCCTGATCAAGAGCCCCTCCCCAGCTTTCCTGTAGCTCCTTTCAGTACTGAAGGGCTGCTCTAAGGTCTTCAGTAGCCCTGGTTTAATGAAGGAGGCAGTACTGAAGCACTGTTCCTTCTCTGGATTAACATCTCAGCCACTGGAAAGTGTTGTAACACTTCTTATCTGTAATCTCTGCCCATCTATCAAGTAGTGAGGTGCTGCGTCTGTTAGCACAAGTCTCAGCCTCGTGCTGTGCTCATCCCATGGTGGTGGGACCTGGGTGTCAGAATGCACCACCAATCATCCAGTTATTTCCAGCCAGCCGACCCGAGCTGTCTGGCCCTGGAGATGTTTCTCTGGGGTGACCTTCTCAGTGGACCTCTATCACGTCTGGAACCCATTTTTCCCTCCCAGTTAAAGCTGGCAGAGCCTGACTTTTCTGACCTGCAGAATGTGTTGCGAGGTGTTGCCTACGAATTACTTTTCGCGGAGCAGGCACGCTGAGCCGTGGGAACAGGGATGCTCGTGCGGGACCTTTGTCTTTCTACCCTTGTGTGAAGACATTTGCGTGCAAGTGCCAGGATTAGGATTCCTCTAACCTACAACAGGAAAAACATTGAACAGTTTACCAGGTCCTGGAACCTTCATCTTTTGCTCCCATGACCAAATTAAGTGGTCCCATGTTTGAAATGGAATTGTGCTGGACCCAGAAAGCTGGACCTTTCCAAAGCCTTTCCAAGTTTAATGCTCTGCTATTTTATCCTCATTTACTTTTAACGGGGTTTCACCCACCGGATGTGAGGGTGAGCTTTAACGAAGGCTGCTCCATTAGCACTCGTTGGACTGCAGGTGTCCTGCTCCATTTGGAGTAAAACTTTGGATGCAAAGACCCTTCAGTGCTATTCTTAATCCTGAACACAAAGGGGACTGAGGTAAATCGTCCTGCATTTCTACCTAGCGGTTTGAGGGCTCTGCTCCGTGTGCTCCCAGGCACCTGGCAGAGAAAAGCCAGCTCAAAGCAAGCTCCCCCAGAATCCCCCGGTGACCCCAGCCCACAACAGTCAGCCTGCGTAATCCCAAATATTTAAAATCAAAACCAGAATCAGTTCTGTAGCCCAGAAGGCTAATTAAGACCATTCCTGTCGTATCCATCCCGCAGGATCCCCAGCCTGTGCAAGTAATTGGGAACAGGGGCAGGGGGCAGATCACATTATCAATATTAATTTTTTTAATCTGCACAAAAGGAGCTGCAATAAAAGGAAAATGAAAGAGGCCAAACTTTGTCTACTATCAGTAACAAAGGACTGCAGTTCACCTGCTGATTCCAGCCAGCCAGAGGGAGGGAGAAAAGGGTGAAGATACCTCTGCGAGGGAGGGAGGGAGCTGGGAATCTGCTCGTAATTAGGATGATAAAACTGGGTATTGGACCAACACATAAGTGGACCTGGGCCAAATGTAGTCTGCTGTGATGTACGCTGGCCACCCCAGCTCTCCCGTTCCAGTCCTGAGCTGCAGTCCAAGATCTACATGGGCTTCTCTGCCAAAAGAGTTAATGAAAACACATGGCCTCCATCTCGCGCGTGGTGAGCGCGCCCCACACTATTTATTTGTAGTAGAACCAGCAGCCATGCTCATGGAAAATAACATTTCCACTTTTGTCGGGAATCGTGTATAAAATAGTAAAATGTTGTTATGGCTTGGGTAATTAAACGCAGCATAGTTTTCCTCCCTCTTTCCTTTCTAGTGTGCAAGGACTTAATCCCAGCCTTTATAGAGATATGTTCCTCCACTGAAGACTCTCTGTTTAGAGGGCTTACGGTCTGTGACGCTGTGTAATTTGGAGAGGGAAATGGCAGAATGCATGGTTTACATAGGAAAGGTATTTTCCTACCAGCCTAACGCTCCTCTGATCCCTGAGGAATAGATGGACTCCAGTCAGTGTGGAAGAGAAAGGCAGGCTCTGATGGAGATGAGCAGACTTTGCTGCACCACCATTCCCAGCCTGGCCCCTGCAAACTACCTGGAGGCTTGGATGAGGGGTGGGGGTAGAAACTTGGTGGATTAATCATGGCTCTGGGTGCCAGCAGTTCCAAACTCTAATCCCAGCTTGGCAAGGCAACCACAAACAGGGAGTTTAACTGCCTTCTGCATCAGTTTCTTTGCTGATGTGGCCAGAGGCTCCAAGGAGGGTTGCGCGTCTTTGCATCCTGGTGTGCACACAGGTAATCCCAACACTCCTGATGCCTGTTGTGCTCCCGAGCTTCACATGCAGCCACGTCCACATCAGACTGGGAACGTGGACATGCATGGTGGTGACTGGTAGGTGAAGCCCCAGGGTCTGATGTGCCACGGGCTTTATCTATTTGTTGGGTTTCCCATTGTTTCACTGCTGACTGTGGTTAAATGGCTTTTTTCCTGACAAGAATTCCCAGTAAAAGGGAATTTTTTGCTCAGTGGAACCTGCTAGTGGTGCAGCAAAAACAGAAGGAAGCTGCTTCTGGGGTTTTAGGTCTGTTTGTCATCAGGATTATTAAGCATTTATCTGCTGTGTACACAATGGTTTACAAATATGCGTGCGGCAGTTTGCAGGCTGGAGCTGGATTTCTGCTTCCACTGGAGCGCATGGCACAGATCCCATGGCACTGGGAGGCATCATACCTCTGGGGCAAGGCAGAGCACCCTCGGTTCCCTGCTTGTGTGAGCAGGGAGATCGTAGAATCGCTTGGTGCCTGACAGCCCTCTCAGTGAAGAAATTTTTCCCAGTGTCTAATCTGAACCTCTCCTGGCGCAACTTGAGGCCGTTTCCTCTTGTCCTATCACTTCTTACTTAGGACAAGAAACCAACGCCCCCCTCGCCACAGTCTCCTCTCTGGGAGTTGTAGACAGTGATAAGGTCTCCCCTCAGCCTCCTCTTCTCCAGGCTAACCAACCCCAGCTGTTCCTCATAAGACTTGTTCTCCAGACCCTTCGCCAGTTCCGTTCCCCTTCTCTGGACACACTCCCACCCATAGCCAGACTCCCGTGTGCACCAAGGGAAGAGTCTGCTGTGTGAGGTTTTGTGCCACTTGAGGCCGTTTCTGGGGCTTGCCCAGCTTGCAGGACATTGCCCGGCCTGGGCTGGAGCAGCTTTCTAACCCCGGTTAGCAGGTACCAGGTCTGTGAGCCAGGCATGGGATCAAGGAGCACCAGCTTGCTCCCCATGGGCCTCCTACTGCTCCTTCCCGTGCCAAGCTTTATCTGGCCCGAGCTTTGCTAATTCTGGGTGTGCTGCTTAGCTGGCACAAGCACAATGTCTTAACGTGCTCCAAAGGCAGAAAATCTTCTTGTGCAAGAGCCGTATTTTAAAATCTCCCCACCAAACCCACAGCTCTTCGACCCTCACGCCTACGCTGCCGAGCACCTTGTAACCATATGTCTTGGCACAGGGTAGGGTTGAGTGGCCCAGCCAGGAGGCAAGCGTTTCTGACCCACGACAAGTCCAAATGGAGCCCATGGTTTTGGGTGTTGGTGGTGGTCTTGGCAGAGCATTTTAGCAGATAGTCTTAGGAGTTTAGAAATGGAAAAGTCCTACACGGTCACATCTATCGTGTCTCCCTGTGTTCCACTGCTGCAGTGCTCCCTCTGGGTTGTGATACAGCGATACATTTTTCTAATGGCTGCCAAAGTATTGTTGCTTTTTAATTACAGACAGTGATCTTATAAAACTCAGCCACCAACTGGTAGGAACAGCTGCTGAAGCAGCTGTTCAGGCAGGCGAGCACAGGGAGGAGAGCCCTGCTTTGCACCGAAACTGTGCTGGAGCTGTTCCACACTTCCAGGGGGTCCCTGGCATCCCAGTGGCCTGTCCTCAGCCAGGCCGGTGCTGGGGGAAGCTCAACAGAGGTGGCAGTCATGGAATGCACCAGGCAAGGAACCCACGGCCCTTAGACCTCACTTGGAGCTCTGTGTTCAGTTCTGGAGTCCCCACCACAGGAAGAACATGGAGCTGTTGGAGCAAGTCCAGAGGAGGCCACAGAGATGATCTGAGGGCTGGAGCAGCTCCCATGTGAGGACAGGCTGAGAGAGTTGGGCTTGTCCAGCCTGGAGAAGAGAAGGGAACAGGGCAACCTTAGAGCAGCCTCCCAGTCCTGAAAGGGGCTCCAGGAAAGCTGGGGAGGGGCTCTTGATCAGGGAGTGCAGGGATAGGACGAGTGTGAATGATTTTCAGCTGAAAGAGGGGAGATTGAGATGAGATCTTAGGAAGAAATGATCCCCTGATCCAGTGGGAGGTGTCCCTGTCTATGGCATGGGTTTGGAACTGGATGGGCTTCAAGGACCCTACCAACGCAAACCATTCCATGGTTCTATGATTCCACTCACAACTGGAATAACTCGTATTTTATATTTTAATTTTAAGATTTTTTTTAAGTGATGGTTTGAAGGGAATGCCTTTTATCTGAGACCTTCTCAATACTTTGCATCCTTTGCTGGCAGAACGTCAGGCTAGGAGGGCAAACTACTGAGATAAAGATGAGGCAGAGGCATAAAGAGAAAGGAAAACAAAAACCCACTCCCAAACCAACAAAATCTGTGTCAGCGTTGGAAGTAAGACCCAGGATTTGCTTCCCCGCTGTGGGGTTACTGTAGGTGCTTGGGATCGTTTGGTGCTCACAAAGGTGGAAAGTCTGAAAGACTTTGCTAAACCAACCCCTGCTTATAACTGGGTCGCATTTTCACAGAATCACACAGAATCGTTTAGGTTGGAAAAGACCTTTAAGATCGTCGAGTTCAACTGTACATGTGCCACAGCCAAGCCACCACTAAACTACGTCCCTAATTATGACATCTACATGGATTTTAAATCCCTCCAGGAATGGGTCTCCCCCACCTTCCTGGGAAGCCTCCGCCAGTGCTTGACAACCCTTTTGGTCGAGTAATATTTCCTAATATCCAATTTAAGCCTCCCCTAGTGCAACTCGAGGCCATTTCCACTCATCCTATCACTTGTTACTTGGGAGAAGAGACCAACAGTTGCCTCACCAAACTCACTCCCCTTTCCAGGAGCTGCAGGGAGCAATGAGCAATCTCCGCTCAGCCTCCTCTTCTCCAGGCTAAACAGCCTCAGGTCCCTCAGCTGTTCCTTATAAGAGTTGGGCTCCAGACCCTTCCCCAACTCCATTCCTCTTCTCTGGACGTGCTCCAGCCTGTCAGTGTCCTTCTTGTAGTGAGGGGCCCAAGACTGAACCCAGGATTAGTTCTGAATTTGAGAAAAGCTTTGTTCTTTACATAAGACGCTGCACAGCCACAAAGGTCACTTCTTTGAATTTGTACAAATTGTCGCTAATTATTCTGTAAGTGTTTTCCTTAACTAGAGGCTGTCAATCAGTGCTCCAGCTCCTGGGCACAGCAGCTCTTTAGTTCCTGGAGAAGCTCTCTGGAGCTCAATGTCTTTTGTACCTAATTAGGGGCTTGCTGACTGATAGCTGTGCTGATAAGGGTGAGAAGGAAGCTCTAACTGCTGTTTAACTGCCTCTTGATTTCTTTTCTCCATTTTCTTCACTGTATTAGACCTTGTTAGACCTTTCATCTAGCTTTTCCCAATCTGTGATGAAACAAAAAGTAAATAGTATCTACCCATTCATTCTGATCAATCAGAAAATGATCTGCTTCCATGATCCCTGGTGTCTCGAGGTGGGCTTCATTCCAACAGTTTGAATTGCTGGAAGCAAAATTGCTCCTAACAGGGAAGCAGGGACTCAGATCTCGTGCTCAAAGTGTATGTTTTAACGTTATGAATTACTGTGAGGAAAACAATGCTGAATTAAACAGAAAACAAGAATCGGTAGACATGCTGTGAGTTTCTGGGATTGCTCACAGCCTGTTGTTACTTGAAACAGTGAAATTTCTACCCTGGAAGATGTGTCTCTGTGAAAATAGAGGTGAAGTGGGTTGTGGTCCGTTTCTGCCCCCCCTGGACAGTTTGCCACGTAGAAGCCTAAGCCGCTGTTTATGAGTCCTCTGTAAGGAAGAAACAAGGTTCTGCCTGTGGTGGATTTTTATATAAATGTGGTTTCTTTTCATCTCTTGTTGTAAAAACAAGCTGCTGTTTGAGTTAAGGTGACTGATACCAAAAGGAAGAGTGCGCTTGTGTTCGTGTGCTTTTTTTTTTCCTATGCATTTGGTCATAAGTTTTGAAGAACGACCTTTTCAGAGGCATAATTGAAAAAACAGTTGTCCTCAGTCACGCGTATGGAGGAGCTGCTTAGTGTGGATTTGAAGCTGAGGATTAGGTGCTTTCTTCTGGTTTTTGGCGATTTGTGTGATGTCAGTGCTAGGACTGGAAGACAGGCCAATTCCTGACCTTGCCTGTGATCAGTTCAGTAACAGGATCCGTCATAAGGTAAGAGCATGAAGCAATAATATTGGCAGATAAATGTCAACACGACATCAAAAGCTTATTACGCTGCATCTGGATTTTGTATCAGACTGCTGCAAGAAGGTCTCTATCTGAGAGGGGTTTTCAGATGAGTCCCAGGTGCTCTGTACTGGATGCACGATATCCTTGAATGCAGTTTGCTAGAAGTGTTGGTTATTCTCAACATTGGACTGGACTCTGCTGTCCTGATAACAGTTAAATGTGCGCATCACTTCAAAAGAGAGGGAGCAAATGCTTTTAAAGGTGGAATTTGTACTCAGCTTGGGAAGATGGACATTGCTTGGCTTGTGCAGTTGGGTTTACTGGCAGCAGCACAAGGAGAGATTCAGTGGCTGTGTCACTTCCAGCTGAGCTTTTCTCGGAAGGAGGCCGGGTTTTCCAGAGCTTGGGCGCTGGCAGTGGATTCTGTTGCAGAAAATGCTTCTGAAAATGAGGGCTGAGCTCTGGAAAGCTGCAAAACAGTAGATTTTCAGAAGAATTAGCGTCCTTGTGGAGCTGCAATTTCAGAAGACATTATGATTAATTCTGACATTTATGTCCAGTCCTGCTGCTTTTTAAAAAATGAAAAGGGATGCAGGTCTTCTGCAGTGAGAGGATGCTCCAGAAGAATGAGGATGATTAATAACGTTGGACCTTAAGCAGAAGAAAAGCAGATTTCTCCTATTTGCAGGGACGTGGTAGGTGATATTTTATTCCAAGCAGAGCAGGCAGGGCAGCTGCTTCCCAGAGTCCTGCACTCATGCGAGTGTAGCTTTACTGTCAGCCAGTGTTTGGTCTAGGAGTCTGGTTTGTATTACCCTGACCAGCAAACATGACAGACTGATGGTAGGTGGATTCCCATCACCTCAAAGTCAGCAGCAGTTCACCTATCGTCTTCGTCGGGACCAGGATCCCAGCAGTGAGTTTAGGAGAAGAGGGAGGAATGTCTGCTCAAAGAACAATCAAATTAAAAGGTGGAGCTGCAAATCAGCATCATAAAGCAGACCCAGCATCTTTGGCCTGAGCTCAGGAAACCACATACTACTGAGGTGAACTGGATGTAAGCAAGTGCTGAGAGAGAAACTTTCAGAAGAGCCTTAAAAGGGAACTGATGGCAGGAATTGGATGGATGGGATAAGCCTGCAGTAAGTGATCCCTCCCAGACGCCAGCTACCATGGGCGGCAGAGCACTGCGTTTGCTGCGGGGTTTTATTTATCTCTTCGGTGCATTTCCAGCACTGCTTTTCTCTGTGCATTTCTTCACCAAAAATAACAGGATGGAAACAATGAAAAATAAAGCGAGCAGCCTCGGTGACTCGCTTTGGTGGAAGCCAAGCTGGTTAGCGGCACCTGCCACTTGGGTCACCCACTGCTTCCCACCCCATTGCCCCAGCTTTCCTCTGATTTCCAGCAATATTAAAACAAAATCAGATAAACTGGTGAAAGTTGAGTGGAAATGTCCCCCAGGGAACTTTGTGTTGTGAGCCTTTTGAGGTTTTTGAAGCGTAGGAAGACATTATCCCTCCCCACTGCCGGGATCAGCAGCAGAGCTGTCAGTCACACGCTCTAAATGCATTGGGAATATGCCAATACCGTTTTCAGCAGAAATACAATTCCTCTTCCTGGATTCTTTTCTGTTTTTCTTAAGGATTTGTTTTAAGCCCGGTGAAAGCTTCCTGTACAACTATTGGATTTCATCTCTTCATTACACTCTCACTGTTTCAAACTCGTTTACAGACCACCCAGGACCCTCATCACTTGCCTTAAATATTCTATTTTCTCTTCTTCCTCCCTCCACCCACTTGGTCTTTTCAATCCTAATCAGATTAATCCTTACAAACAACTTTGCAGCCACTTCATCAGCTCTCCAAGCTCTGACCCTCCATGTGGTTTTTATCCTGCTGGCCAGCTTCTCCAGTAGGCACGTGAACCATGGAGCCCACCGCTTCCCTCTGCTTAGCAGTGGCTGTGGGGAATAATCTACCACTCATGAAACGTTCAGGACCCAGGAGGTTTGTCAGCTTTGAAGGTAACAGAGGCAATGCTCCGATAATTATTTAAATTGTGGATTTATGAGCTAGTTAATGGCGTGTTTTAAGAAATCTGCGAAGAGGAGAAAGATGACAAATTTTAGTGCTATCTGGAATACAGAAACGAGAGGAGAAAATAGTAGAAGGAAATTTAAGAGCTCTCCAGTCTTTCCAAGTAAGATGGCTGTTATCTCTCTTGCTTTCTGGATGAGAACTACTCCGTTGGCCTCCCCAGTGTGGTGTCAGCAACTCCTCTATTCCTACCATGTCATTTGGTCCTCCAGGCTCCACATCCCTGTCCTGGCCTGGGAGCCTCTGCCATGATGAGGCAGCCTTGACACCCAGCCTGGGGCGGGTCAGACCTTCCAGGAGCCCTCACCCAGGGGAAGCCACCCCTGCATATACTCCAAATGATCAAAACTAGTCCCATAGCAATAACTATACTATTTTTTTATCATCCCTCATAGCATGCATGGACATTAAATCGTGTCTTTTCTGGTCTCCTGCATAGCAGCATGCCAGTCATGGTCTAGGGAGAGGCGGTCTTCTCATCCATTCCCACCTTCCCCAGTATTTGTAGGGGGTTAACCATCATTCCAGTTCCCTCACTTCAGAGATCTTCGGGATGATGCAAACTTTTGGTGCCTGCCAAAATTTAGTGCTCTTCTTTTTCTGTAATGTTTGCTCTCAAGGGTCCAGAAGTTCAAGTGAAAGTGAAACGTGAACACTGTGATTTCACGTAGTATCAGCAGCAAAATGGTGCATACAGAGCTCCAACGTACAATTAAACTATACAAAACCCAGCCTACATCCTTGCCATCTGCTTTTCCAGGGAAGGCAAAATAACTACATGCTTTTAATTGTAGATGGAGTTTAAACAAATAGGGTTTTGGTTTACAAGCTGGTGCTTTCTTCTTTGGAAATTCAAATTACATTTCCATCAGGTTCTGAAAACATGCTACTGTTTCATCTCTTTATTTGACTATTAAATGTGTGAAATTGTTTAATGAATTTTCGCATAATAGAGAAGTCTGTCCTAATTTAATAAGTCAGATATTTAATCTGTTGCCTACAAAATAGCAGAACCACAAAGAGGTTCTGCTGAAGCAGCTACTTCCCCAGTGGTGGGTGTGTTTGACAGTGTCTCCTCTGGTCTGTTTCTTAAGGCAATAACCATCCAAAGCTACTCCAACTGTCAGGTTAACGCTGTATTAATTGTTTCACTTACCAGAAGTTTTAAGTTCAGCTCAAAGCTTTATTTCCACAGAAGTGTCGGTCTGTCCAGGAGAAGGACCAGCCATTGTCAGAGTTTCATAACACGTAGAGCCCTTGCATTTTCTGGTAAAAGTTTGAATCATAGAATCATAGAATCATGGAATAATTTGGGTTGGAAGGGACCTCAGAGATCGTGCAATTTCAACCCCTCTGCCATGGGCAGGGACACCTCCCACTGGATCAGGTTGCTCAAAACCCCATCCAATGTGGTCTTGAACACCTCCAGGGATGGGGCACCTACGATTTGCATATCTTTTATTTACAGTTAATTTATGCTGATTGGCCCCATGCAATTCCCATACAGGTTTCCCTCCTTACTGTAGATCAGGAAGAATTCCACTTATTTCTCCAGTGTAGTTTTTTTCTATCTTGCAACTCTTACAGTACTCCCAGCAAGCCTCCAGAACTCTGTATAAAGAAGAATACAGTATTAGGACGGTGCACGAATGAGTTAACAGTAAGTCTCTGCTGTGGTGTTTTGCTCCAAAGTCGTGTGCGCCAAACTGACCTTTAATCTTGGAATATAAATCACTTTCCAGTCCTATTATTTGTAAAATCCTACAGGCTTGCAAATGCACAAAAGAATCCTTTGTCTCTTATTAATTTAATTTATAGGTTAAAGTTTCAAATCAGTGGCAAGCGAAAGCTGATTTACTATTCACTGCAGGAATTACTGTTCTGGAAAGCGCGGCATTTGCTAGACTGCCTAGAAATTGTGATGTGTAATTAGGAGCTTCTGTAATTATATATAATGTAATATAATTTGCTTATCTTTTTTGGTATGTATTCTACATAAAAGCTAGGAGGGTAACTCAGTGTGGATTAGCTCTTTCATCCCTAAAAAGTCGACAGATCGGTAAAACCACTGGGTTTTGCCTTAGTCTATTAATATAGTGGCAGGATCAATGCTTTCAAGCTTTTGAAGTTGCTGCCTCTTTCGTGTATGGGATCATCCCAGCATCTCTTGCACGATACTGCAATAAAAAATAGCTGCTTCTGTGATAAAATGTAGATAAAAGCTGTAAGGAGCTTTTTACCACCAGTTTAAAACACGACAGCCGTTCCTATTTTATTAATTTGATTTAAGCTATGAAATGCCTGTGTGGAGTCAGATGAAGGATGCTGGTTTCTCTTCCCAGAGTTAAGGGCTTCCTCATCTGCAGTTCAGACCCATTTTTTCTATTTTGTGGGATTTCTAGTTAAGCAATTGTATCACCAAGTTTTGCTGATCTGTCTCAAAATAACTCATAACAAAGAACTAAAATTTTTATTGAACCGTGATGTCGTACCCTGTTTCAGGGTGAAAGCTTTGACTCCTCCAGGTGCTCACTAGAAGCTCTCACATCTTGAGCAATTTACGCAGAAAAGTAGAGATTGGGAATTGTTACCCTTGCAAGCATTATGGAAATGTTTGTATTAAAAGTGGCATTTATCTTGCTCCTATTCATGAATTCACTTATCTGTATTTTCCAAGGATCGTATTCTTCCCCTTCCCTCTCAGCCTGCCTGGCTCAATGGCTAAGAGGGGTTTTATTGCTTTAGCATTAATCAAGACATTTGACAGAATTGAACTGGATCCTCTCCAATTAGAGTGAGACAATATTGAGTTTCGCACTGTCATGTTGGATCCATTTGAATGTAACACAAGCTCATCGGTCTCTGCAATCAATACATCAGTTTAATAACCCCAGCCGGAGGTGAATGAGTGCCCGCCTTGCCCCTTAGCCATGGACGGTGGCTGAAGTCAGCAAAGCTCTGTCTGGGCTGCGTGCTAGGGTTTTCCCGTCAGCTGCCATGCGCACTGAACAAAAGCTCTGGAGGACAAACAAGGAGAAATTTTTTTTCATCTTCTTGGAGCCACATTCTATGAACTCACCTTCCTGAAGCAACCTGCGCACATCTGGAGTCCTACTCCCAGTTCCGCTCTTCCCCCAGGCTCAGCTTTCCAAGCTCTTGACTACCTTGGTGAGTTGGGGCGAACACATGCATTTCCCTGGAGAAGTATAGATGTAAGGAAGACATTTCTTACTGGTTTTACAATTTTTTACGATGAAAATGATGAGGCACTGGCACAGGTTGCTCAGGCTGTGGATGCTCCATCCCTGGAAACGTTCAGGTTCAGATTGGACGGCACTCTGAGCAACCTGATGGAGTTGAGTATGTCCCTGCTCATTGCCAAAGAGTTGGACTGGATGACCTTTAAAGGTCCCTTCCAACCCAAACCGTTCTATGAGTCTATGATTCTATTACTCTTTTTTTAACTCTTGAGTTTTAGGCTCACGTGGAGAAGAGCATGAGGCGACGTTAATCTGCAACTGCTAGAGCTAAGCAAGTTCTGCTCTGCAAACAATACTATTAAAAAGCATTTATTGAAATATAAAACATGAGTTGGCTTTAATACCCACAAGTCTAACTGCATCACTTGCCGCAAAGAACATGTAGGTTTTTTGGTTGCTCAAGGGCCTTGCAACAGCCTTCATTCCTGTCATCTGTCTAAGGAGTGGAAATTGTATCCCACACAGGAGGTGGCCCACGCTCTGTGTGGAATGAGCTAGGATTGGCAAGTCCTTAAGGCAAGAGTTGCAATTAACAGTTTGCAAGCAGCCCACAATGGAAATCTGCTCAAATGTGTTACCCTTAGCCCCGAGGCAAATAAGTACAATATTTTAATTCAAAGAGTTAATTGCAATTTTAGCAGCCTTTCAATGCCAGGTTTGGCAGATGATGTGAAATGCTGTCCTGCTGTATGCGAAGCCAGAGGACTAGGAACACCAGCACAGATGTTGAAACCCAACGTGAGCAAAAACAGGCTGGGAATGTTTCTTGACTCGTTATGTTGTTCATTAATGATTTTTTAGTCTTCCTGCTACACTTTTACATTGCTGCAAATCACCCCAAAGAGTATTTCCAGCATCTACAGGAAGAGCCCCATGGGCATGGTCAGATCCTGAGATTTCTAACCATTAGCTGCTGGCTAGGAGTGCCGTCTCCCTTTGCTTGGCTTCACCAGTAAACAGAGCTGATGGACATTTCACAGCCTGTTCCTCCTTTTGAACATTGAACCTGAACTATCTGAGTGCACAAAGGATTGACAGGAGAGAGCAGGAGCCAAAGAAAACTGCAGTCACCTGTTTTCTCTGCCAAAAGAAGTGAAAGGATAATGTAGAAGGGAGTTATCAAAGGGTGGTTTTCCCGAAGCCGGTCAAACCTGACTTTCCTAATTGAACTTTGGTTTTATTATAGAGAGAGCAGGTTGCTTTGGTAACTTACTGAGATTCAAGTTCACATGAGGGTGCCTCTCTGAATTCCTGCACCCCTGGTCTCATGCTGACCTTGCAGTTGGCTGCTGTTGTTAGGGAAACTCCTTCCTGCACTTGTTGAGCCAACCTTGATTCTAACAGAGGATGCTTGGGAAGGTCCTACAGAGACTTTTAGAGGGAGTCTGAGGGTTCTAGGAGAAAAACAACACCTGAAAGCCTCCAGAGGGAGGCAGCTGGCCCCTCTCTGTGTCAGGGTGCCCTGGCTCACTCCTGGGGCTCCTAAATGGTAGAGTTATGGAATGGTTTGAGTTGGAAGGGACCTTAAAACTCATCCATTTCCAACCTCCTGCCATGGGCAGGGACACCTCCCGCTGGATCAGGTGCTAAAA
Source organism: Neomorphus geoffroyi (assembly GCA_033558235.1). Taxonomy (NCBI): domain Eukaryota; kingdom Metazoa; phylum Chordata; class Aves; order Cuculiformes; family Neomorphidae; genus Neomorphus; species Neomorphus geoffroyi. The sequence continues at coordinate 2,138,082 of JAUMJM010000038.1, forward strand.
GACTCATCCAGGCTGGCCTTGAACACCTCCAGGGATGGGGCAGCCATGATTTCCCTGGACAACCTGTGCCAGGGCCTTCCCACCCTCATTGTGAAGAATTTCTTCCTAATGTCTAGTCTAAATCTTCCGCTTTCCAATTTAAAGCCATTCCCCCTCGTCCTGTCACTACAGGCCTTTGTAAAAAGCCCCTCCCCAGCTTTCCTGTAGCCCCTTCAGGTAGTGGAAGGCCACTGTGTTTCATCATTAGCATTCTTCTGCATATGTTTGTGTGCGGTTTTCATTGAGTTGCTCCTGCCATGCGTATTCTGAACTACGTGCAGGACCCAGCAGTGCTTTTTGTAACTCCCTTTTGCAGTTACCTGGGCCAAATGTGCAGCAGCCCCACATGGGATGGCCTGTTCTACCAGCAGACAAGCATTAGCTGATCACCGTGGGTTGTAAAGGCCAGCAATAGTGAACAAACGCGGCCACTGGGCTGCTTCGATATCAGGGATTTGCTTTCTATTGTTTTATTGCCACTCTAAGTCACAGTCTCACAGTGTCACAAGGCTGGAAAAGACCTTTGAGATCATCGAGTCCAACCTATGACCCAACACTTACTCATCGTCTAAACCCTGGCACTAAGTGCCTCATCCGATCTTTAAACACCTCCAGGGACGGTGACTCCACCACCTCCCCAGGCAGTGCATTCTAATGACCAGTCACCCTTTCAGTGAAGAATTTTTTCCTAATATCGAGCCTAAAAGTCTCGGCAGTATGATTAACATCAAGCCCGTCAGTTTCCTCATTACTGCAATGAATTGGTCAAGGTGTCGGGTGAGGTAGAAGGGAGTTCCCAGGGATGAGGGAGTGCAAGGCTGCACAGGTGTCAAAGCCCTGTATCTTGCTTTTTGCAATTAAATACAAAACTCTCTCAACTAGAAAATGCTTCTGAGATCTGTAGTCGGTAGTATTTCTTGTTTGTTGGTATAATAAAGTGAAAAGCTGCTGTCAACAGGACTGTAAAAGACCTGTACTGGGCTTTTTCGTTGCTATTTTTACTTCTGAAGTTAAAGATCAAGCAGCTTGAGTGCTTTTGAGGATTTTAGCCATGGCTTTGTCCTATTTAGTGTCTTTGTGTCTGTGTCCCATATGTATTATTTGGTTACTCTTCTTCCTAGCTAGGATAACTGAGGAGTAATCCAGTATGGAGGGTCAAGAGGCAGGAGTGGGACCCTGCAAGGCTTGAAGGACGCAAGGGAGAAGCTGGAGCACAGAACCAGGGTATTTCCTTTACTCCTGTTTTGTCTGACAAGGATGAGTCCAGGTTTCATTTTATGTGATTTGCCTCCAGCAAATCTCAGAGGAGCTCGTACCAGGCTTGAGACCTTTCAGCCTGTCTCCCTCAGAGAGTACTTTCTTTAGGCAATAATACAGGCTTTTAGCAGGGCTGCCTCTATGTCAAGCGTGGTATGGGTTTAATTTGCTAGTTAAGATGTTACTGGCTTCTAGATTTCTAATGTTTCCTCTTCTACGAAATCTTATATGTCACCTATACAGGAGCCGTTTGGGCTGGGGGTTTTGAGGAGAGCACTCAGGAATTTCTTACTGTTTCTCTGGCACTGTAGTTCAATTTACACTGTACACTAAAGAAATAGTTCCCTTTAGGTTAGGATAGGTTACACGCTCTCCTCCGTGGAGGAACAAAGGACTGTCTGTTACAGCAAGCCTGACTGTAAGTTGGGAGTTGATGCTGCAGACAGTGAGGATGCGAGATGCGATTCTGTGGGTTTATTTCACATTTAAGGGGGTGATGAGCAATAAGAACATTACAGTAAATAGGACACAAAAAACCCCTTAGATAGTGGCAGTGTAGAAATACATGAGCTGATTAAAGCGCAGGGTGTTGACTGCATTGTTTTCTGTCGGGACCCTGTAGAACCCTTTGTGGTTCGAGAGGGGGGGCTGGACCCTGTGATCCTCGCCTGCTGAGAGGGGCAGCGGGTCAGGAGGGTCGGGGCTGCCCTTAGGCTGTATCTGTGCCTGCCGACAGCTCTGCCCTCCTCCAGAGGCTGACAGGGCTCCTCTAGCTCTGTGGATTCTGTTGATGCTGAGCTCAGTTTGCATCTTTGTACCAGATTTGGGCTTTTGTAGTGCTGCTGAAGTGCTGGTCTAATACAGTGGAAAAGGGGATGGCCAAAACTGCATGAAATCGCCTCATTTTTTTGTTAGCATCAGTCATTTCACTGGATCTTCATGGGGGACATGAGGTTTTGCCTTCCTCTGAGTTGTCCTGTGTTGTTTCTGGCGTACTGCACCTCTTGCTGCTTTTTCTGTTGCATCTGCTCCCTGTTCTTGAGGGGGCTTTGCCTGGACTCAGAGACCCAGATCTAGGGAGTCATTCTGGAAGTTTATCCACATGGTGACCAAAGACCAGCAATCACCCAGGGCATGGTAGCCTGTGTTGTTGCTAGGGAAGGCAGGGAGAGAAAGGCTCTGTCTGTCTGAAGCCAGATGGGTGCACAGAGCTCGAAAATAATTGCCAGCTTGGGATTTAAGTAGAGCATTGGACTTGACATTTTTCTTCTTAGAGGGAACTTCCACCGGCCTTTCTTTGGCCATGGCTCCAAGAGCTGTCCATGTATCCAGTTGCCATTTCCTAAGCTGCTGTTTTTGAAGATGGTCCTTGCTTTGCTGGCTGGTAGATGTGAGCCTAGGTAATGCCAGACCTTCTGTTCTGCAGATCGTAAAAGATTAGGAAAGAGGAAGTGCCAGCAAAACCAGGAGATGGGTTTAGTTGTAGAACCAAGACATCATACATGTCTGATGTGTGCTGAGTGCATCCCAGAAAGGTGACAGCAGGGTACCATGGGAATGTGCACTTTTTAACCAAAACACACTCTCATAAAAGCATCTTGGGAATAATTCCTTGCAGCATGCATCTGTTCATCCTGGACTTGATTCTCCAGCGTGCTGGCCATCGTTGTACTCAGGGGGACTCAGTCAGGTGTCAGTGGCTAGTGATGAACTCACCATTTAACATAGTGTTTTAATTGTTTCATGGTTTCTGAGAGAGCCCAGCTCTTGGATCACTGTTTTTCTTCATTGCGGTCCATTAAAAACTGGCTTCAGGATTCAGATCTACCTGTTGAAAGAATTTATTATAGAAGATATTGAGAGCTTTGTCTTGTTTCATTTGCAGATTTCATGAGATAAATTGTATCCATGTTATGGGACTGTGAATGTACGTCCATGACACCAGCTGGTTTTGATAAACTATAAAACGGCCCGTCTCGAGAAAATGAAACACAAGTTTTACGAAATAATTATGCATTGGCCTTTTTCTTCCCTTCCCTCGATGTTTGAATTTAATTTTATTGCTTGAGATTTAGCAGAAATTTAATACTTTATCTTCTTCTGAAGAGTGAACTGTCTCTCCGAGGCCCAGCATTCCTTTGGCTGTACGGTGCGTTCCAAGCACAGCTTATGTTTTGCCAAATTTCAGTCACCCTGTACCCAGGCTGCCCGAGTTTAGTGGATGGTGGAAACTTTTGAAGTTGGCTCAAGAATGTGCTTTACATTCAGTTGCATTGCAGGAAAGATTCCTCCTTTTTAATTTTTCATTTAAAGCAGCCTTTGGTCCAAAAGCCAGACTCAACCAAGATGTCATGAGTCACTGATCTTTCCAAATGCTGGGTTAGCCCTGCAGAGGTATCTATTTATTCAAGACTTATCTTTATTGTAAGAAAGTAATTTAGAGTCACCAATGCGGTGCTTCATCTTGTGGTTATTAGATGAGCATCTGATCTGCTCTGCAGTGGGGATGCGGTCCTCCAACTTTACTAATGATAGGAATTTCATTAGTGTCTGTGGGGCTCTAGTGCAATAAATACTTCCATGTGTGAGAGTTCGAGATAGGAGTTCTATGGACATTTGTGCATAAAGGCATCTACCAGCTCAGGATCATTTAGAATCATAGAATTATTAAGGTTGGAAAGGGCCTCTGAGATCATCAAGTCTAACTGTCAGCCCAAATTTAGTGTATGATTTAAACCAAATATGATTGGTGTTTCTGGAGAAGGAAAACCTGGCACACAGGTGGAAGCAGAGTGTTCAGAGGTGTTGTGGGCATGAGTGAAGACTAGGAAACCCTGAGGTACCATGGTATTGATATCGTGGGAAATTTGGTGAGCCAAGAATATCAAAATGGGATGTGCTGGAAGAGGAGGAAGCGCAGAGGCAGATCTGTAGGAAACCAGGCTTCAGAGCTTCATCTCGTGGTGGCAGAGGTCTCGTGGCTTTTGACACTGTTTGCCGTGTGCAGAAGATCTACATCCCAGGAGAGAAAACTGGGAAGGAAGCTACTACTGTTGAAGCATTCAGCAGATGCACCCAAGAGCTGTCTTGGATCAGACTGCTTCTTATGTTGTAGGGCCGCTGGCTTAGGCTGTCTCTAGGAGTGCCATCTAGTGCTTTTCTATAGTACTGGAGCATCCCAAAACCTTCCTTTTGGAGGAGGTAAGGTTGTTCTGTTGTCCTAACCCAGAGTTCTGTGAAAAGCTAGGTACATTTGTTCTGAGTTTCTTTGAAGGCTTCCTGTTTGTCTTCTGCTTGGCGTGGGTTACTGAATTGAGTGCAAGGTGTGAGGTGGAAATTTCCTCAATCAGGTTTACATGCATACTGCAAAATCAGCTTGTGTTCCTGTTCTTGATGCTTGGGAGTGGGGTATCTCTGCAGGGACTCAAGCACAGTTGGGTGGAGGCAAACAGTGCCCTCTTCCCTTGGCTTTTGGATCACAGCACAGAGCTGGGAGGAGATGATGGATTCTCCTTCCTTGGGGGAGCCCAGTGTAGCTCCCAAACTGCAAAAGTTAATTTGTTAGAGACAGACTCCGATGTGACAACTGCCATGAAAGTGCTCTGTATTAGCGAAGATGGTTGATTGCGATCTTTATGATCTACTTCTCCATGGAGTTACCCCCCCTTGATATTAATGCGGTGGGGTAAAACGCTTAGCTTAGCTTTAAATACTTATTTCCAGTCTGCTCACTCAAAGAATGTCCTTTGTTCCTTTCAACTGAGATGGTGCCGTTTCTGGGGAAGGATGGTGCCCCGGGCTATCTCGTAGGAGGGTTGAGGTGGGTGGAAGAATGATCACATTATTCCCCCTATATGTGTGGTTAACTGCACATGCAGAGGGGCTGCTTTTATGGGCGTGGGTGTCTGCGAGGACGGCAAGGTTTCTTCTGATTTGCAGGGGGAGGAGGGGGAGCCATTTGGGTTTGCCCCAAAGGACTTCACCCCAAAGGTTATCAAGATTTAGTAGCATTTGCCTTTGTGAGCTTGGCTTTTGCGCGAAGGTCCCCAACTCCCCATCGACACATTTGCAGGCAACTCTGAATCTCGTCACTTTTTGTGAGCTTGTGCCAAGGCTCTATTACTTTAATGTGACTGTTAGCGTGTAAATCTGTCCGTATTGTGGCGTAGAAACAACAGCGTTTTCCCTTTGCTGCTTTAAAAAAATACACAGCATTGTTTATTCCTCTGGATTTTGTCCGGTAACACTGAGCATCTCCTGACCAAATGAGACAACTGAGAAAGCAAGTTCCCTTTTACAATGAAATAGGAGATGGTCTGCTGTTTGATACCTAAGTAATTCTATTTCTCATGCTTTTCTAGAGGATGTTCTGGATCATCTCTGCTATGAGGGCAGGCTGAGATAGTTGACGTTGTTCAGCCTGGAGAAGACTCTGGGGAGACCTTGTAGAGGCCTTCCAGTACCTGAAAGGGGCTACAGGAAAGCTGGGGAGGGACTGTTTCAAGGGCCTGTAGCGATAGGACAAAGGGGAATGGCTTTAAATTGGAAGGGGTAAGATGTAGATTGGCCATTAGGAAGAAATTCTTCACGCTGAGGGTGGGGAGGCCCTGGCACAGGTTGTCCAGGAAAGTGGTGGCTGCCCCATCCCTGGAGGTGTTCAAGGCCAGGCTGGATGGAGCTTGGAGCCTCTGATCCAGTGGGAGGTGTCCCTGCCCGTGGGTGCCATCCAACCCAAACCACTCTATGATTCTGTGATTCTATGATTCTTGGGTACTGAGCTGATACAATGATTTGGGATTAGGGATGAGCGGTGGATACAGGGACTCTCAAAGGCAGGGGCAAGGCTTTCTGCCCAGGATGCTCTCTGACAGGTCCTCAAGGCATGCAGCACTGGCAGGAAAGCCATTGTAAAGCCATTAAAGGTGTCACGGTTCTTATCTGCTTTTTGTTTATTAAAAAAAAAAAAAGGCTACAAATAAAGCAGTGTCACAAGATCCTACTTGTAATTGAGGGTCCTAAATTAATTAGCCATGGTGAATGTTCTGCATGGCTTTCTCTCTTCTCTGAAGAAGGCCCCCTTTGTGCATCACGGCCCAAGGCAGCGTGGGCAGGATCCCCACATGAAATACCTGAGGGCATCATGGGGCCTTTTCCTCCCGCTCTTATTTTCACACTTCTTTTCCCCTTTCCTTGTCTGTCCTTTCAGATTCTTTGGAAGAGAGGATTTCCTAACATCTCTGTTGAGCGTGACTTCCTCTTCGGCTCCTTCACATTTCCCTTAATGCCTCTAAAATCCACAGTAGCTGCCCTGTTACCCTGTTGTTTGATTTTTAACATCAGAGTTGTTGTGGATTCCCAGACATCCATGGGCTGGTGGGTGCAGCTGATCCTTTTCCAGCTCCAGTGCTGCATCTCTCCCACCTCACTGGGGGTTTGCCTGCTGTGGCTGTCACATCTTACAGGATGTGTTGCTTGTGCCCCTCTGTTGGAACTTACTGGTTTTGCTTTAGATTTGCTCTTTGTAGCCACTTCCATCCCTATTTTGTGGTGATCGGCACTGGTTTGCTCTTTGTTGGCTGAGCTATGGCTTTCAAGAGTGCTGGCGGCAACAAGTCTTTATTTCTGTAGTGTTGTATTTTATATAATTATATTTTATATAATTTGTATTACAATTTGTATTTTAAAATTATAATTTAACATCATTAACCAGCAATGGATTCAAAGCTCTTCTAGATTTTGGTGTTTAATTTGTGCTTCCTGATCATACAGGACCGGGCTCTGCTCTCAGTGCATGCGTGAGCTTTTCCCCACCAACACCACCTCCTTTTACGTAGGGAGCTGCTGTTGAATGAGGAATGTGCCCATCAGCCCCAAAATTAATCAGGATGGGAAGTGTGTCAGGAAAACTAAGCCACCAGCTGTTCTACCAGGCTGTCACTGATCATCCAAACCCAAGAATTAGACTAATAAAATAAAGCAAAGAATCGTAGAATGATTTGTGTTGGAAGGGACATTAAAGTCCATTCAGTTCCAACCCCTCCTGCCATGGGCAGGGACACCTCCCACTGGGTCAGGGTGCTCAAAGTCCCATCCAGCCTGGCCTTCAACACCTCCAGGGATGGGGCAGCCACCACTGCTCTGGGCAACCTGGGCCAGGGCCTCCCCACCCTCACAGGAAAAATATTTTCCCAAGATCTCATCTCAATCTCCCCTCTTTCAGCTGAAAACCATTCCCCTTCATCCTGTCCCTGCACTCCCTGATCAAGAGCCCCTCCCCAGCTTTCCTGCAGCCCCTTTCAGTACTGGGAGGCTGCTCTAGGGTCTGCCCAGAGCCTTCTCTTCTCCAGGCTGGACAAGCCCAAATACAGGGACATTGTCCTGCAGGCACAGCCACACTGGCCCAGGTTTTCTCCATTGCCCGTAAAGAGAGGTGTTGAGCCAAGCTTCTTGAAGAGCGTTCCCAGTAGCTGAACACCCTCTTTCTGATGGAGATGTGCTCTCAGAAACACATTCTGCTGCTCCAGCCACTGCTGTGTTGATGTAGCTAACCTGAAAGAGGGCAAATCCAGTGAAAACCCATTCTCCCACAGCCAACGCAACCAGTGCAATCTGGGAACCTGCCTATAATCTGTTCCAGTTGTAAACTTACAATCAGTCCTCACCCTGCTCCCCTTTTAATACTTCGGGGGCTGTTTAAGCTAAATCTGCTCAGCGTGAGCATAATCTTATTTTACTGCTCAGTGCAATGTTGTTGCAAGCAGGCCAGGCTAATTAAACTCCCCGGCCGCTTGTGTACTGACGCTTTTGATAGAGTAACGGGAGTAATTCATGTTGAAATCCAACAGCCAGCCGCGCCGGGGCTGACATTGGAAACATATTTCATAGAGCAGTAACGAGCCTAAATTTCAGGTACGCGTCCTCTTGCCCCGCCCTCCACAACATGACAGCGACACGCTGTTTACTCAAGGAAATTAAAGCCAGCAATGTGCATGCTGAGGGTTTTTTTTTTTATTTGTTTTTGTGTGTTTTAAGAAAAGAACCCCAACCGAAGCAACAAAAAACTCCTCACAACACCCTCTCTGACTGCTAGAGTTTGCGCATGATTGATTTTAGTGGGTGGATTAAAAGAGCAAATCTTTTCTACCACGTTCCAAATCATACATCGGAAATCATAGGGGAGACGTTTCTGCCCTGGGAGGGGACCGTACATTGTCCCGGTTTTAATTGTGAGGCCTGGATGTGTGCAAATGGTTTCTTAACGTAATTGGATGAGGGTCACTGCCTGCCCTGAGATATATGGCCACGCTAATCAGAGAATAATTTCGACCAAGGTTGAAGTTGCCAGTACAAGTTGTAAAAGTTAATTTTATAGGAGCTTGTACAAAATATCAGCGAGCACTTTTGTAGTCACGGTTTATTTGCTTTGTCTAGTGACATTTTTATTATGTTTTATTATTATTATTTGTGTTTCCAATGCAATTTTGAGCAGAGGGGAAGGGAGAGGAGGGAGCACTGACCTGATTAGGAGCTGGAGTTGCACGTGCAGCTGGATTGACTGGAGGGGAGAGGTTCATAAACTGACATGAACTACCCAGTCACAACCAGAATGAGATCAACTCGCAGGATGATTCATATATTTTTACTTTTATCCTGGCATAGAATCATGGAAGCATGGAATGGTTTGGGTCAGAAGGGACCTTAAAGGTCATCCACTTCCAACCCCCTGCCATGGGCAGGGATACCTCCCACTGGATCAGGGTGCTCGAAGCCCCATCCAACCTGGCCTTGAACACCTCCAGGGATGGGGGCAACCACGGCTTCCCTGAGCAACCTGTGCCAGGGCCTCCCCACCTTACAGTAATGCATTTCTTCCTAAGGTCTCATCTCGGTCTCCCCTGTTTCAGCTTAAAATCTTTCCCCCTCATCCTATCCCTGCACTCCCTGATCAAGAGCCCCTTCCCAGCTTTCCTGTAGCCCTTTTAAGTACTGGAAGTCTGCTCTAAGGTCTCCCCAGAGCCTTCTCTTCTCCAGGCTGAACAAGCCCAACTCTATAGGCTTTCCTTTGATTTCCAGTAAGTAGCAAATCCCATTCAGAGCGTATTAAATAAGTGGGCGTATATATGCTGTAGCCTCTATGGATGAATTGCTTTCAGATCATTGTCCTGGGCCAAGCTCTGCCATCCCGGTGGGCGTGGGAATGGGACATGGCTCATATGCTGGGAATGCACGTGATTTGGGATGTCCACAGGACAGCAAATGCAGAGAGCAGGCTGGTGGTTTGGAACTTCATCAAACCCACCTGAGAAGATAATTTTTGCGTTACAGTTATGCGAGTCCTTCCTTAATCTGCCCATAATAATGTTAAATTGTGGGGTTCTCATTAGTATTAATACATATAGTTGAAACCCAGTGTCATCGGGTATGAATTGCTTCCACTGTTTCAGGTGAAATATGCTTCATTCTTGGACTGTTGCCACACTTGCCTTTTTTCCTTCTTTTTTTGAGTGTAGTCTGTCATTGAGTGGTGCAGAGCCATGCCTCTGATCTGAAAGAATTCGTTAGGGACCAAATTGCATTAATTAGGCATGCAATAGCCCACAGTTAAAGAACTGTAAGTCTTATCCCATTTTGCAAAGATGCAGCGGGAGAACAAGAAGTTAAGCATTGGTGGGAGATACTCTGGAGCTCAGCAAAGAGAAGATCCATGGGGCTGCTGGCAGCCCTTCGCAGGACCCCTTGGACCATGTCCTCAGAGCCTTCCTGCTGAACACGAGCAGGCGCCCTGCCAGGAGTAGGCTCTGCTGGGTACCACACCAAAACACACGGTATAAAATGTTATAGCCCTCATAAATGAGTAATTGCTTTGGAAAGAGCCCTGTAAAAAGAGCGAACGATGTCAGTGCCATGAAGTTCCCCATTACGCTGGAGCAAACACCTCGAGAGCCCAGGTGAAGTCGCTGGCCAACACTGACACAGCGCCGTGGGTTTACAGTCCAGCTCTTGTCTGCGCTCTCTGTTTGGAAATCTGGGCTCTGGCCCGGAATACGGCTCCTTGCCTTTCAGCAGTGTGACTGCAATGGCCTTTCTCAAAATAATTTTCTGTGGTCCTGGAGAATCCCCTGAGCTTTGCAGTTTAAATAAAAGCCAGACCTCAAATGAAAGCTTTGTAACATTCAAACAACCCCTGTTGATGGTTTCTTCAGCATGGCACGACCCTTTTTCCGAAAGCAAACAAGATAGTCATGCTTTACAATGAAAGATCTTGGGCTGCTAAATGACCTGGAATGCTTTTTGATGCCTGTCTGGTTACCTTTATGTTTTCTCCTTCCAAAACAAAAAGTATGGTATCTGAAGGTACTGTTGTTAATTTTGGGCTTATGCTTGTGCTATCCCTAGCGGAGATGTTAATGAGGCTTGGTGACACTATCCCATGAAATTTTCCTTGGAGGATGTTGAGCAAGGGGTTTGGAATACAGGTTAGGAGAGAATCTTTTTCGGTAGTCTGTCCTGGCATCAAGGGGGTTGAAATGGTGCTTCAGCTGCCCTGTGTTCTTTCTGATGTTGCCAACACACCAGGTTGCTTCATAGCCACAGTGCTCCTGAGGTCGGTTCCAGTAACCTGAGGCCTTCCTGTAGCAGGGAATTGACTTGGAACCCTATTCTTCCTTACATGCAAGAGGTGCATCATCCCTGGAGGTGTTCAAAAAGCATGTAGACATGGCACTATGGGACATGGTTTAGTAGGCACGGTGGAATTGGGCCAACAGTTGGACGGGATGAGCTTGGAGGTCTTTTCCAGCCCCTATGGTTCTATGATTCTAGGTGAGATAGACAGCCAGAGAACAGGGGTGGAAGATATACCAGGCAGCTCCAGCTTGGGCTTTCTGAAGGTCTGTTCCTCAGAAATGATCTTGTATGGTTTATTTACTGTCTTTTAAATGAAGTGTTGAGGGTCACTGCTCTACATGCAGTGTTCTGGGTGACCTGCTGCTGTGGCAACATGAACTCCTGCCAGCACAGAGGTCCCTTGGAGCAGAGATGAATCGAGATGAGTGCAAACAGGTAGCTGTAAATCAAAGAATTCTGTACCTGTTGGTGTGGTGGAGACTTTTCCTTTCCAGCAAATCGAAGGCGAACAGAGTGAGTGGACAGCCCAGCAGCTCATTGCCAGGCTGCCTCAGGCTCCCAGCCTGCCAGCAGCCTGGTCAGTGGTTGTGTTTGTTCATGGTCACAAGAGTTTTCCACAGTCACTCCACATTAGGTGAAAATACGACTTTTTGAAGAGGGGATTGTGTAATTGGAATTGGTTTTCAGAGCCTGTTGCGAGCACCATTCTTATTCACCTTCCTGTTATTCGTCTTAGCCTGTCATCTGAGCTGCACAATCTCTATTGTTCTCTGCTGGGCTGAGCCTGGTAGCAGAAAAACAACTTCGGAGGCACCTCGGGGGACTTCATCACTTGTAATAAACTGCTGGAGGAAGCAGCAAGTATTTTTGCATTGGCATTCGACACAAAACGGGCATTTTGCCATTTGAGAGAGTGGCTGTTCTGCTTTGCTTTTCTTTGAGCTCACTGATGTGCTCTGATGTTAAGCTGCTCAGCTGCACCCATTCAGCCCTGTGCCAGGTGATATTTTTATTAGTAGGATCGATAAAACTGAATATAAACAGCATCTGAGAAGCATTTGCTCTCAGAAACACCACGGCGTTCCTGTGCCCGTGGTGGAATGGGAGTTTGGATTTGTACGTCTTATCAGAAGCAATAGGGACCCTCACCATTAAAATGTATGCACCTCATGTTTTGAAGGTCTATTGAGTGTCTGCAGGACAAGTAAAATCATAGAATCACAGAATTATTTGGTTGGAAGGGACCTTAAAGCCCATACAGTTCCAACTGCTATGGCCCTAACATTTTGGAGGTGTTCAAGGCCGGGTTGGGTGGGGCTTTGAGCACCCCGATCCAGTGGGAGGTGTCCCTGCCCATGGCAGGGGGGTTGCAATTGAGTGAACGTTGAGGTCCCTTCGAACCCAAACTGTTCTGTTCTCTATAGATTCGTCCTCATAGTTTATGAATTGAAGCAAGTTGTATCTTTTTAACATATGTGACTACATTGGGAAATGTGGTTGTTTTAATTCTCTTCATATATTGATGTGCTCCGGTGTTGCTGCTGTACCTATCAATGCTGCAGAAAGGGATGGTTTCTACAGTGATTTACCTGCTCCTCTTTCCACCCTTTCCCCGTTGCTTCAATCTGCTGCTTTCTGGAAGTTTTCCTTGATGCTTGGTTCTGTTTCTGCCTAATGGTGACATTGTTTAATGCATGGTTCCTGGTTTGCAGAGTGACCCTTTCTAATGCGTTCTGTAGAGCAAGACTCGTTAACACGCTGATTAGGGAATTCTTGAATGCCTTCCCAGCAGTTTTCTTAATTATTGCAGACGTTAAATTCCAAGAGCCGAGCTGCAAACAATATTAGTGTGGAGATGACAGATGGACACTCTAATTTTGATGCCTGCACGGCTCAGTTTTTGGTGCTGAAGTTTCATTAACTGAAGTAGAAGAAGCAGCAATGGGGACGGAAGAGCTCTCAGGTACAGACTCAAGCTGTGACGGTGGGGTGAAGCTGGAACTGATGGGGCTGGATGGCTTCTGGCACCCCTGCACTGCGGGATCTGCAGGCAGTGAAATGTACGTTGTCCAGACCTTTGCTTTCCCCTCTCTTGAGCCTACAGTCATCTGGTTTTCAGTTTTGAAGGACTATTAATTAGGAGGTTGTTCCTGGCTTGTGGACATTGTGGGGTGAGCGGTGGCCGGCTGGTCCCCTTCCAAGGGTTCCTCCTGGCTCTGGGACCAAACACCAAGCTCTGGAGAGCAGAGCCTGGTTGGGTGGGATGGCAGCACCTGGGCTGCAGCCGGGTTCGGAGAGGGCCCCGCTTCCCAGGGCAGCCAGCCCACCCTGTGGAGAACACAATTAAGAGCTCTGAGATCCCGCTTTAATTAAATTCAAAAGTAGCCATAAATTCCACTCATTTTTAATTAACATGCAGGATCAGGAAGGCTCTCACTTTAATAAGGAGCCCAGCGTATTTTGTCTCCTGTACCTTTTTGATGGCTGAATCTACTGACGGGTGAGAAATGACTTCATTCGTCTCTGCTGTTTCATCTGACATTGAGCAGTTTCACAGCTCCAGTTCCCAAATTTGGGAAAATGTGTTTAATTTTCACCACACATCCATGTGATTTGTGATGGGATCCATACAGGGCTTGCTGATAGTCGAGAGAGTGCCTGTCTCAGACCCTATTTCGATTTTATGGTGTTACTGCGTAGGTCCTAGAGCTCCAGCCCAGGGCACTTGCATGGAGGACACACTTTCATTTTATTATTGGTTTTATTTTAACTAGGAGCTGCCTTTGGTTCTTGACATGAAGCAGGTTAAAAAAACAGAATTCCATATCTTAATGAACAAAACTAGGATGCACAGACTCCATCTCCTCTGCTATTTAAAGAGTTTGGGAACACAGAATGGGACATGGCTCTGTGGTGTGGGGTCTTGTGGTGCCCAGTTTATTTTTTTCACTAAAGTGGAACGCAAAAACATTTCTTTTAAGTCCTCAGCGCAGAAGTGAGGCCAGTTTGCTTGCTGTCTAACATCCCCTTATCAGGGATGATACGGTTCTTGGGGGTCAATGTGAGATATTGATTATTCTCAGCACCAGTCTTTGCAGCATTCCTTAAAAAAAGAAGAAGAAAGTGGTTTTAATTATTACAAGTAGGAAAAATATTTGCCTTATTAAAAACATCTGCATCCAGCTGCGATTGCTCTTATCAAGTGCAACGTTAATTGCTTTTGACTAAAGCAGCAGCGTGTTTATTCAAATATGCCTTTTATTTCGATGATACTGCTAATTAAGCCCTCTATTTTATTTAGACAATTATGTCTAAACAATTGTGGAGTTACAGTAGCTCTAATTGAACTCTTTATTTTCTTACCTGCTTGCAGATTACACGTGGCTTAAAAGAGAGAAAGAGGAGGGGCTGGCTTCATGTCTCAGAGGATTTTAAACCCCGGAATTGAATAGGAATTGGTCAACTTCTAGTTCCTGTTTCTATCTGTAAAGTTTACAGGGGGGTTAGATGGGCTTGCTCTACTTTTGGTATTTTTTTTTAGTGGATTCTGCTTTCCTGGACCCTTCATTGAGGTTCTGGGAAGGCTACTTCTTCCTCCCATGAAGCCAGATGTGCTCCTGGTGTCCTCATAGGAGCTGAGACCCCGTGTGGGTCTGCGGAAGGGACAGGAACATCCATTGCAGTGATCCATAGATAAACCATCAGCTACTTCGATCACACCCTCACCCCTGTGTTTTTTTATTCCTACTGAGCACATGCATTTGCTCCAGTTTCTCCCAGCAGTTTCTCTCCTTCCATCAGTATAAACTGGCAGCGGTGCCGGTGGATTTGCAGGAGCTGTGGGAGAACTGCTCTCTGCAGCCCTTCACTTGCAGTTTCATTTCTGCTGTTATGGATGCTGGAAGGAAAATAGGATCCTTTCTCCTCTGGTCACCAGGCACCCATTTCCCCATCGCCTCCTTGTCTCTGCGCCTGGCACCCAGAGCTCAGTTGCTGCTTTCTGACGCTTTAACCCTTGCACCCTCATCTTGCCGTATTGGCTTGCTCTGCCACACAATTTTCCTGGCATTTTTAAACTAGATCTATGTAAAGCTAAGAAAAAAATCTTCCAACTAGCAAAATGTGTATTTAGAATCATAGAATTATGGAATAGTTTGGGTTGGGAATAGACCTTAAAGGCTATCCGGTTCCCACCCCCTGTCATGGGTGGGGGTATCTTCCAGTGGATCAGGTTGCTCAAAGCCCCAGGCTCTCAAAGGATCCATCTTGGCTACCTTATCATGCCCAGACCACGCTTGTGCCAATGCTCTTCATTGCTGCTTTGCCTTGGAACATCACTGTAAGAGGAGAGCATGGAGCAAGAGGCGAAATTTTCCAACTACTGTATCAGTTTAGTAACGGGGATTGAGAGTTGTTTTCACTACATTTCCTAAACATATTCCAGGTGTGAAATCCGTAACTTGCCTTTCCTCCTTTCTCCCTCTCTTTCCTTCCCCTCCTTGGGCTCTGCGGTATGAATTTCCTTCTTGGCCGCAGCTAAAAGCTGCAGCAAACCCTCCACCGAGCCCAGCTTGGTGGCAGGAGCAGCCCCTAGGTGGTCCTACGGCTTTGCCGGTGAGGATTTCAGGTCAGCAATGGGAGGATGTTATTTCTTAAGATTTCTAGTACAGAGAATCATAGACTTATAGAATGGTTTGGATTGGAAGGAACCTCAGAGCCCATCCAGTTCCATCCCCTGCCATGGGCAGGGACACCTCCCACTGGATCAGGGGGCTCAAAGCCCCATCCAAGCTGGCCTTGAACACCTCCAGGGATGGGGCAGCCATGAATTCTGTGGGCAACCCGTGCCAGGGCCTCACCGCGCTCATCGTGAAGAATTTCTTACTAATATCTAATCTAAATCTAGAAGAGCTGCAGAGCCCTAGCTTGGGGTTCGGTGGGATGTGGTCACGACCAGTGCTGGTCAGGTAGGGAGCAAAGGATTGGCAG
This sequence comes from Neomorphus geoffroyi, assembly GCA_033558235.1. Taxonomy (NCBI): domain Eukaryota; kingdom Metazoa; phylum Chordata; class Aves; order Cuculiformes; family Neomorphidae; genus Neomorphus; species Neomorphus geoffroyi. The sequence continues at coordinate 2,153,994 of JAUMJM010000038.1, forward strand.
AGTAAATGACGAGCAGGTGGACAAGTGGAGACAGACAGACAGGCAAAATTAAAGATATACCTATCAGTCTGGTGGGCAGCTTTCTCTGTGTGTCGTAGCAATACCAATGGGGTATTTTAGCACAAGATAAAGGACAACACGTATGATGGAGGCACCGGGACCTCGATGTGTGTGAGGCTGGGACAGGAGTGTGTGCCCTGGGCTCAGTGCTGCTTTTGGGGAGCAGGCAGAGGAGCGTGTGCCTCCCTGGCCATGATGCATCCCCTTACACTCATTATCCCACATTGTGGGAGAGAAATTCTTCATTTTCATCACTGTAGTGTTTCCATTTATTTGTCAGGCACACAGCCGAAGGACAAGGATATGTGGTTATTCTCCTGCTTAAAAACCTGGATTTTTGCATCATCAGGGGCGAGCATGATTACTTCTGAACCGTTCAGCCTGCTTTAACTGCCTGAAACAAATGAGCATGGTCCAAAAGTCCTGGGATATTAATCTCTGTTAGGGTTGCTGGCCGCTGCCTCCCTTACAAGTAAGCAGAATACCTGCTGAGTGCTGTGTGTTCCTCTCTTTCAAGCTTCTCATTGTTCTTTAAGGTGATGGCCTTCTCCAGCCACGTGTGTTCAGGGCCAGCCTCAGCAGTGTGCACACGTCCGTGCTGCAGCTGTTTGTCCTGCCAGGAGATCCCTCTCCCTGCTGGGACCGTGGGTGCTTTTTGGAGGACAGAGTCCGTCACTCCATGAGGATGGACACTCAGATCCTGGGTACCTGTCTCTGCCCACCGCTCCCTCCAAACCTCCTGCTCCTCTGCTGAGCTCCAATGCACACACACAAATAAATACACATAATATTTTGTCAACAGCACTGGGTGGGGGGATGTTTTGAGCCTTGCAGACTTTGTTTGTAAGGAAAAACAGCTGAAGACCTCCCTTGCCTTTTCTGCCTTGTTTATACCTGTGAGGCTAGTTATTAAAAATATATGTGCCACTTGGGTTGAGGTCTGGTTTAAGCACCAAGGGGTGTATTTTAGAGCTTCTGTGGTCTGTAACCTAAGAAATATGGGGTGCTTTGGCCCTTTCCCTCATTGCCTTCCTGTCTGTCATCCCCTAGCACATCCTCTGTGGTCAACGAGGGGTTCAGAGGTGCCGAGGGGCTGGTGGTGGGCACTGAGGGGACCAAGGACCCCCTAAGCCGAAGGAATCTGCGCATCCCAGGGACTATCACGGTCATTGGAGGTGCAGTTCCCCTGGGGCTGCAGACAGCTGTCCCTCTTGTCCTCACCTTCCTTGCCTGGAAACCAAGCAAATAAAGTTATTACCAGCTTTTGCTAACTAGTAACATAGGTTAATCCCGATTTAGTGGTGTCCAGTTTGAACAGGACGGTGATGTTAGTGTCTGTCTGGGATGGGGCAGAGGGGTGAGCTTGGCCACACCGAACAAAGGGAAATGAAGAAAATAACTCCTTCTTCTGCTGTTTCTGCCCTGTCTGTGCCATCCCGTTCTGGAAAACCTGTGGGGAACTGGAGAGCCCCAAAGCATTTGCTGGTGGTCCCATACTACCTCTCCCCCTGCTCACTGGGGCGCTGAGGCCCCAGGCACTGGCAGGTGTCTGTCCCGGGGTGACTGCCCTGATCAAAGAGTATTTAGTGTCCTGGGGACAAGGAAAGGCTGTGTTATGTCAGGTGCGACCGGAGACCAACAGATTTTGTCCCTGTGTCCTGATTCCCATTTTCCGGAGCTGTTAGGAAAGTATCACGTGCAGAGGAGTTCCCTGTGCCGACCCGGAGCAGGTAAAGCGCAGACTTATCCCTCTCCCTCTGAAGTGAGCTGGGTTTGTTATTGCTCTCCCCAAAACTCAGCAACAAAGCCGAGTTTCCTTGTTTGTGTTTGCTGGGGATGTCAGGGGGGGATGATGGATTTGGCTGGAAAGGTAAATAATCTGCCAGGCTGAAGTGTAGCCCAAGCAACCCTGAGAATGTGCAGTCGCTATCGTGAAGGCCTTTCATTTGTTACATTTGATTTGACAGGTTTTGGTGATGGCTCAGTATTTTCACTCTGCTGTGGGCACACACTGTTTATTTCTGTTAGAAGTTACTTAAACATCCCAAATTTGTTCTTCTTAAACAGTTGCTTCAGTTTGTAGAGGCTTTAAGGCAGTAGATGCTTGCAGTGCAAATAAATAAATAATCCGTTTCCAGGATTTCCAATTTAGGTCTGTTTATTTTCTTTTAATACACACATTCACACACAGAGCTGGAACTACAGGGCACAGTGATGCATCGGGTTAATTCTGTCCTTGTTTGTTTAAAAGTGATGCACTGCGATGTCGCGGCGCAGGGAGATGGGACACGCTGGAGAGATGTAGCGAGTGCTGTTTGAAATGTGCTCAATGAACTCGTTCTGCTGCTGGAGGGGAGGCGGGCACTGCTCTGGCTGCTGGAGAAATGGGGAGTGTAGACAGCTCTTGGGTAAGACAGGGGTTGACAGTCGAAGCCTGAGTTACAGCGAGTTTGTGAGATCCCTTCTCCCCAGGCTGACCCTTGCCACTCAGGTTCTCCAGATTGTCCCTTGTCTTCTCCAACCAGTACAACTCTGCCTTGCTTGAAGGTCTTCAGGAACATTTCAGAGGTCTGGAAACGTGCAACATCGTCTCCCTTTCCCCAGCCGTACGGCGCTGGCAGGAGGCCCAGGTGGGCGCAGTGGTACTGTCAGGAGGTGCTTTTGGAGCCACGGTGTGTTTGATTTGGGGAATTAACTGCAGTTGGCTCTGCTGTGCGAAGCACGTGGTGGCTGTGGGGTCTGGTGTGCTTCTGCTGACCTGCTGGGCAACCCTGGCCTGGTCCCTGTAGGTGTGCCTGGAGCACCAAGGTCCTTCCCAAGCCTGGTCCCTTCCAGGGCTCCTGCCATCTGGCATGTCCGAGGAGCAGCAATAGTCAGGAGGTCTCCAGACCCTGGCGCTCAGCCTGCAGAAGTGGATGAGATTCTTTTGAGGACTTTTGGATGTGTCCCTGTAAGCAGTCACTGGGGCTGGAGCTATAGGGAGCTGCCACCTTAATTAGGGCTAATTAAGAGTGTGAACTCTTTGAGGCAGGACCCTGTCTTTGTTTCAGCCTTATAATAAAATAAATATTCAACGCAGCAGAGCAATAGCCGTGTGATACAGCTTTTGCTCAAGAAATGAAACCTATTGTTGAATTGCAGCATTGCCAAGCTGCAAAGGAGTGGGGGGAACCCCTGTTAACGCAAGGGCTTTGAAACACTTACAGCTGTGATCACATTCAGCCCATGAAAGGATTATTTTCAGAAACTTTGTTGGCACAACCACAAGGTCAGTCTTTATTGTCTGCCAAAGTCATGTTATTCTGGGGCAAAACGTGTTGAATTTGCTCAGTGTTCGGTGCTGGCTTTCCGTGAAAGCAGTGGAGAAGGGGGATGAGGCGTGACCCTGGGACCCTTAGGCAGCATGGGATGCTTTGGGAGCTGGATGTGGAGACTGCTCTGGGGGTTCCATGGAGCAGAGCTGGCATTCAGGTGTTGGTGAGGGCATCACGGAACATGCAGAAGTTGATTGTCCTGGTTTCGGTTACAGGGCAATCAGTCACTTGTAGTTAGTTGGCGCTAATTTATGATGGAGGTTTCCTTCCAGCAGCATCTTACCAAGGGCCCCATGGTTTAGTAGCACAGGTGCTTTAGGACTCGATAATCTCTAAAGTCTTTTTCAACCAAACGATTCTATGATTCTGTGGGGAGTGATGCAACTGAAGTCGTGAAACGTTCCCAGAGCGGCTCCTGGTGTCGATTTTGCTCGGTTGGACCTGACGCATGAATCCATCCGTGGGACGGTGTCTGCCAGGTGTGCGTAGGCAGGGGCTGTGGGCAGGGCTGGGTCAGCCTTTGCGGGGTGGCTGCTACCAGGGCATGGCTCCTAAAGTCCAAAAGAGGGCTGGAGGATGGAACTCCCCGCTTTTAGCTTGATTTCAGGGCTCCCAACAAACCAAGCTAATATCTACGCAGTGCCCGGAGCCATTTGGAAGCAGATTAAAAGTTTTCATCAGCTCTTCTTAATAGAGCCAGATAAACCAGGCTAATGGTCATGTGTTGAGTTATTGAAGGGAAGTCCAGGTAATATGCAATCACCTTTAACCTTCGGCTTCCTAAGACCTCCTGCTTTGCGATTGTTTGTCTGTGGTGTAAACCATAGTCCAGTTCATAAATTATTATGTAGTTCCACTACCCTTAATGCAGGACAGGTTTCACGGTGTTTCATTTTGTAGTGTAAGCTAATTCTGGCTGTGCACACAATAAAGCTCCAATGTTGCCAGAATTAACCCTTTCCCTGACAGCTCAGAGTTTACCCGTAGATGGATTAGCGCTGCTTGTGTGCTGGGGTGTATATTTTGATCTGGGCCCGTGATCCATGTCTAATTCTCCCTCTTTGCAAGTTCCCAGTGAATCTGAAAAAAATGCCCTGAGTCAAACATAACAGGTTTTATTTAAAAAAAAACAAAAAATACTACATTTTTAGAATTCAAAGTTAACACTCCTGGGATGATTTCTGTCTATAAATTATAGTTAACATTTTTACACCAGGGATACTTAATGGGTGCTAGAGGAGAGCCAAGGAAAGGCTCTTTATCAAGGAGTTCAGGGATAGGATGAGTGGGAATAGTTTTAAGATGAAAAAAGGGAGATTGAAATGAGATCTTATGAAGAAATGTTCTCCTGTGAGGGTGGGGAGGCCTGGGCACCAGAGCAGTGGTGGCTGCCCCATCCCTGGAGGTGTTCAAGGCCAGGCTGGATGGGGCTCGGAGCCCCCTGATCCAGTGGGAGGTGTCCCTGCCCATGGCAGGGGGGTGGAACTGGATGAGCTTTAAAGTCCTTTCCAACCAAAACCATTCTGTGTTTCTGTGATTCTGTGTTACGTACAGAATTTCAGAGTGGATCACAGTGCAGTTTCTTGGGGTGCCGGGGCACATGGGGGCGTTATTCACTCCCCCCATGGTGGGAGAAGGGCTCCCATGGGAGCAGGGAGCAGAAGCAGCCTTGTATGGAAGAGAGTTTTCACCGGTGTACAGCAGCCTTGCCTTTTTCTTCCATAATAAGATGATATTTCCTCCATAATAAGCTAATAGATTCATATTGCTTTAATAATAATAATACATTAATATAACAACCCATTAATCTAATGTACTTAGAATTTAGTTGTAAGTGATGATTTTTTTTTTCTTCTTATGAACATCTATGGAAATTCCATTTGTATTCATACTCTTCCTTTTAAGTGGAGTTAATTCTAAATTTCCTTTCATATTTCCTCCTCCTATCAGCAATTATTTTCCATTTCAGTAGCAGATATCCTACCCTGTGGTGAGGGTGGATAATGGGCAGCAGAACTGAAGGATAAGAAAAGGTCAAAACCCTTTTGCAATGATGAACAGATTCCTGTTGCTTACAGAGACTCTGAGTCTCTGTAGCAGGAGGCTGGAAACATAGGATTTTGGGGCCGTTTATGGCCAGATCGCTTGGCAGGTTTTTATATTCAGACCATAACTTTTAATTTTTTTATGAAGAACCAATGAGAGATGAAACTCAGATATTGCTGTTGGACAAAGCAAACCTTATGGAGAATCTGCCATTTTCTGCGAGCCGTTGCCCTCGCCTCGCTCTGCAGCAGCCCTGTACACCGGCATTCTCAGCTTTTCTTGGTTTTGGAAGAAGTTATTGCTTCATTAGCTCTGCAGGACCTGGATTGCATCCCTGAGGTGGGAGATCCGTACCAGAGGAACTGAACTGCCATTGAGGTTTGTCTCATCTCTGATCTTGATCCAGCTGGCTTTGGAAACCCTCTGCTTTCTTGGTCCTTAGGTCCTTCTCCTAGAGCTAGATCTGATCCCCTGTCCACCTGTCCACCACATCGGCTCACCTGTGAATCCCATTTGGACCCCCTAGCCCAGTACCCAGGACCACGTTATCTCCTGCTTCCCTTAGCCTGGGCCAGACCACTTCCTGTGCTTGCCGTTGCTCTTGGCCTGCTCTCACCTAGCTCACGGTGTCCCTATGTGCTGTCCCACTCACGCATGCACTACAGACCTTGCTGGGACCAAGCAGGAGTCTCTTACAACCTCTTCATCCCCCTGCAGCCTGACTTAAAATATAGCAGTGCTTCTTGGGAGACCCAACCTATGTGCCTGCTCTTCTTACTGGGCCAAAGCTCCTCCAGTTGGATTCCCTGCCCTTTCATTTCCTTCTCCTCTTCTTCTAGGTTGAGTGTCCATCACTCTTCTTCCCTGATCCAGCCAGAGTGGCAGGCCTCCTCAAGGAGGCCCTGGCCCAGGTTGCCCAGAGCAGTGGTGGCTGCCCCATCCCTGGGGGTGTTCAAGGCCAGGTTGGATGGGGCTTCAAGCGACCGGATCTGATTGAAAATGTCCCTGCCCACTGCAGAGGGGTTGGACTGGATGCCTGTAGAGGTCCCTTCCAACCCAAACCGTTCTATGATCCTATGACATAGTCTGTATCGATGTGGTTGCAGATGAGGGGGAGATGGTACATGCAGGCCTTCAGCCAGGGCTGGTACAAAGCCCCTCCTACCTCCATCGCCGCTGCCATCGCCTTGTAGCCGCCTGGATTTTTTTTTTCCAAGGAGTCCATTTTCCTCCCAGCAGCAGCAGCAGCAGCAGCAGCAGCAGCAGCAGCCGTCGATGTTAGTTTTTCCATATCCACCGGGAACCACACTGCCATTCCAGGGCGGGAGGAGGGGATGGATCCAGTTCCTTCCAACAACATGCCGTGCCGCTCGCAGCAGGCACGGCACTGGGGCGAGCAGAACACATTGACCCATTGAGGAGAGTGGCGGCTGCCATAGGCACATACCTGTGCAAGGCTCCCAGTCGCCTGCTGCAAGCTGACACCTATTGGCACTGGCTGCACAAAGAGGTCCCTAAGAATTTAAGAATCCTCTTTAAATGTAACCAGAATAAGAAGAAAAGCATAATTTTCACGTTCTTTGTGACCAATCAGGCGAGTCCGAAAAAGTAGTCCTTGAGGTGCTGATTTACCCCAATTCGTCCCCTTTCCAGGGCTTGTTTATCTGTATTTATTAATCCATCTGAGTCTTAAGATAATTCGGAAAGTCAGTTGCTCTTTGCTTTTCCCCTTCTTCTATGTGAGGAGGATAGTGAATTTTTAATGAGAATCTTTCAAGCTCTTTACTGGCTGTGGAAACCAAAGAGCTGAAAACAAACTCCTACAATTTGAATTTTATAACCTGGCTGCCCTTGAGTCCCCTTTGCAGTGATTTAACTTCCAGTCTCCTGAACCTCTGCAGATCTCTTTGGTAGTTGGTATCAGTTTCTTACATTGCTGAAGACCTGCTTTCTCCCAGTAATGAAGAAGGATGATGATGATATCTGCCGTGCGAGTGCTGTGCCAGTGGCTCTTCTTGGGGAGGAATCATAGAATCATGGAATCATAGAATGGTTTGGGTTGGAAGGGACCTTAAAGCCTATGGCAAGGGGGTTGGAACCGGATGGGTTTTAAGGTCCTTTCCACCTCAAACCGTTCTATGATTCTATGTTTCCATGAAAAAGATGTGAGCAAGTGTGGGCACAACTGCAGGATGCTTTTGGTTTAATGGACGAGGGAAGGGCTGTGCATGTGGTGTACTTGGACTTCAGTAAAGCCTTTGACGCCATTTCTCACAGTATTCTGCTGGAGAAACTGGCTGCCATCGGCATGGACAGGCACACACTCTGCCGGGTTAAAAACTGGCTGGATGGCCGGGCCCAAAGGGTGGTGGTAAGTGGAATTAAATCCAGTTGGAAACTGGTCATGAGCGGTGATCCCCAGGGTTCAGTGCTGGGTCCAATCCTGTTTAACATCTTTATCAATGGTCTCGACGAAGGCATTGAGTGCACCCTTAGCAAGTTTGCAGATGACACCAAGCTGGGTGCAAGTGTGGATCTGCTTGAAGGAAGGGGAGGCTCTGCAGAGGGATCTGGACAGGCTGGATCGATGGGCTGAGACCAACGGGATGAGGTTCAACAAGGCCAAGGGCAGAGTCCTCCATTTGGGACACAACAAGCCCGTGCAGCGTTACAGGCTTGGGGAGGAGTGGCTGGGGAGCTGCCTGGCAGAGAAGGACCTGGGGGTGTTGGTTGACAGCGGCTGAACATGAGCCAGCAGTGGCCCAGGTGGCCAAGAGGGCCAACGGCATCTTGGCCTGTGTCAGACACAGCGTGGCCAGCAGGAGCAGGGAGGTGATTGTGCCCCTGTGCTCAGCGCTGGGGAGGCCGCACCTCGAGTGCTGGGTTTGGTTTTGGGCCCCTCACTGCAAAAAGCACATTGAAGGGCTGGAGCGCATCCAGAGAAGGGCAACGAAGCTGGGGAGGGGCTGGAGAATGAGCCCTATGAGTGGCTGAGGGAGCTGGGGTTGTTTAGCTTGGAGAAGAGGAGGCTGAGGGGAGACCTCATCACTGTCTACAACTGCCTGAAAGGAGGTTGTAACGGGGTGGGTGCTGGGCTCTTCTCACAAGTGACAGCGATAGGACAAGACGAAATGGCCACAAGTTGTGCCATGGGAGGTTTAGTCAGGACATTAGGAAGAATTTCTTTACTGAGAGAGTGGTCAGGGATTGGAACAGGCTGCCCAGGGAGGTGGTGGAGTCACCATCCCTGGAGGTGTTTAAAAAACGGGTGGATGTGTTTCTTAGGGACATGGTTTAGTGGGGAGACAGGCACGGTCGGAATCGATCTTGGAGGTCTCTTCCAACCTAGTGATTCTATGATTCTATGATTCTATGGTCAATGAGGTTTAGACTCTGTGGAGATGCTTGATCAGGTTTTAAATACATATTTGTCTATGTGAATTTCAGCTTTGCACACATAGCTGCAGGGATTCTGCCTTGCAACTGCTTGTGTGTGTTGCAGTGGATCAGAGTTGAGCTGGCTTGGTGGTCCCTCAGCTGAGCAGCAGGAGGGTGCGTTCACACAGTATCTATCGCTGTGCTGGGACGGAGCATCAGAAATGAGTTTCATGTGCACTACATATTGAGAACTTATGCTCTGGGATAAGACTATCGAGTCTTTTTTTATTATTTTTTAACTGGAAAATTCTGGTTTATTTCTTTATTCACATGGGGTTGCCTTCAAATAATTAAGTTCTTGAGGATCAACCACAGTAATGTTTATACGGAGAAAATGATTTTGGGTAGTTTTCATACATATGCTGGCAGTGAGGCGAGGAAGTGGAAAAACCAGTTCAGTGTAGGGATTTGCAGGGGGATGAGGCAGAGGAGCTGAGGTGACGTCTGCTCGGCTACATTGACAGCCTGGGCACATCTGCTAAAAGACGATGACATATTGTAAAGCATCATCATCATTGGACTGAAGTGGTCCCAGTTTATAAGTCTGATTAAAATGATCCCTGTAGCATTGTCTTCAGCTGGAGAGATGCTGCGGACTCTCTGGTCCAGCTGACCTGGTGCTTTGTGGAGTTGACCACTCTTCCCACGTTGGCTAGTTTGTTCCCAATCTCTGTAAATGAGAAGTTATTACTAGCAGGTACCAACTTAGATGGAGCAATGGTTAGCTGTCCTTAACTAGTTTTACCCCTAAACACAAGAGGAGACTGCTGGCTATGGAGAACTGTAAATGTTCTAGTGGCAAGTGCTGTTAGAGAATTTTACTTCCCGACTTACTTACTATTTGTAAATTGTATTTTAATTAATGCATCAGCTTGGCAACATGTTGATCACTAATACATAGGTTTGAGCAGCCCTCTTCTTTTTTGGGTTGATGCATACTTTCATAGAATCATGGAATTGTTTGATTGGAAAAGACCTTTCAGGTCATGAAGTCCAACCATACCTGTCCATTACTAAACCATCCCTGAGCACTTCATCTACCTGTCTTTTAAACACCTCCAGGGATGAGGACTCAACCACTGCCCTGGGCAGCCTCTGCCAGTGCTTGATAACCCTTTTGTTGAAGTAATTTTTCCTGATTTCTAATCTGAACTTCCCCTGGTGCAGCTTGAGGCCATTTCCTCTCATCCCATCACTTTTTCTTGGGAGAAGAGAACAGCGCTCACCTTGCTACAACCTCCTTTCAGGCAGTTGTAGACAGTGATGAGGTCTCCCCTCAGCCTCCTCTTCTCCAGACTTAACAACCCCAATTCCCTCAGCTGACTCTCCTAGGTTGTTCTCCAGCCCCTTCACCAGCTTTGTTGCCCTTCTGTGGATGCGCTCCAGCACTTTCAATGGACCGAGCTGTTTGTTTGGGCGAGAAGCTTATTTTCATATTTTGTGGAAGGCACAGTCTCCAAGGTGTTTTATGTGGCAAGCTAAAGATGTAACTTAATAACAACAAATAATTGAGGGGTTATTCGGGGAAAGTTGTGCTGAAATGCTGAAGAATGGAATGGAAAATCCACATTACCAATGCATGGCACACTGCTTTCTGTTGCCCCGCAAAAGGATGAGCCTGTGGCTTTGTCTCATTCAACTGCTGCCTTTATGGTAGGGTGTGATCCTGAGGCCTTTGCTGTTTCCTGCTGGAGTTCTGTAGCACACAGAGCAATTGGCTGCAGGACAAGGGGAGGCCACAGAGATGATCTGAGGACTGGAGCAACTCCTATACAAGGACAGGCTGAGAGAGCTGGGGTTGTCCAGCCTGGAGAAGAGAAGGCTCCAGGTACACCTTAGAGCAGTCTCCCAGTACTGAAAGTGGCTACAGGAAAGCTGGGGAGGGGCTCTGGATCAGGGAGTGCAGGGATGGAAATGGTTTTCAGCTGAAAGAGGGGAGATTGAGATGAGATCTTAAGAAGAAATGTTTTCCTGTGAGGGTGGGGAGGCCCTGGCACAGGTTGCCCAGAGCAGTGGTGGCTGCCCCATCCCAGGAGGTGTTCAAGGCCAGGTTGGATGGGGCTTTGAGCACCTGGATCCAGTGGGAGGTGTCCCTGCCCTTGGCAGAGGGGTGGAACTGGGTAGGCTTTGAGGTCCCTTCCAACCCAGCCCATTCTGTGGTTCTATCATTCCCTCCTGGCAGCTGGCTAGAGCTCAGGGCCCTGCCCTCCGTCTACTGAGATACCACTTGCCTCGCATTTCAGCTCCCAGTGCTGCCTGGTAATGACGTTACACCTCGCAGAGGAGAGGGATTGTAAAGGAAATGTAAAATGATTTGTAGCAGAAGTGGCATGAAATGTCATTACAGCAGAGGTGGTGTAGGAAGGGGAACCAGAGATGGGGAGACCCCTCTTGTGTCCTGGCTGATGGCGTTGATTTAACAGCCTTGATTTAATACAGCGGTTTAGCCACGTCACTTCTTTTGGAACTCCTCTCCTCCCTGAAGTTATGCCCTGTCTTTATTAGGCTTTCTGCTCTGATCTCTCACTTCCCCTGTATTTCCACCACATTCAGCATAACTGGAGCCCAGACACGGACAAACTGCTATCCCAACAAAAATACTGGGGGGGGGGGGTGTGCAAACACAGTTGGGATGAGCAAACGGGACAGCTCTGAGGTCACTCTCACCTTCTTGTTTGCTCTTTCTTGGCAATGGGATGCTCAGGGCTGGGCTTCAACGGTCGGAATAACCCATAAATTATTGGCAATAGTTGTGGCACATTGCACAGGTTCGTGTGACGGAGCTGTATGGCTTCGCTCTGCATCGCAAATCTGAATTATTTAAATACTTGGGAAGCAGAGACGTTTGTGGGGGTGGCCTCATCCTACCATTACTCTTCTACTCTCCCAGTTTCTTGTGGACAGTTGTCTTTGCTTTATTTTGACCTTGATTTAAGTACAGCTAGAAAGGCAGCGTGGACTGTATTTAATAACTAGTCCTTCAACACAGAGAGGTGCAGAAAGTAATTTGTCCTCTTGCCAAGCAGCAGGAAGAATGAGCATTTTGTTCTTGGCTTCACGGTGATTTTACCTGGGTGTATTATGGAAAGAGAGAAAGACTTGTGCTACTGTTGCCCTGCGCACTGTGTTGATTTATTGAAATTGGAGCCCATGAGTGTGAGTCGCAAGGTACGCTCTGACATGGAATTTCTAGGAGAAATATACAATTTGCCTGGTTATTATTTTTTCCCTCCTCTGTTCGCTTGGGCATGTTTCCAGCTTTTGCACTAAGGAACAAGACTTCAAATTAGACTTGAATTTAACACAGTGCAGCTTTGCCTTTGTGTTGCCAGTGTTTTATTGTAAAGCATGAGCTTGTGTTCTGGTTTCATCTCCATCACCTTGCTCACCTGCTTTGAAATGGATGGATTCTTCAGTTTCTTCTCTTTTTCCTTTCTTTCTGTTTCTTTAGAGGAATGAATTAAGAAGAAGCTGCAGGTGGTTGTCCTGCAGAGCTGAAACTATGAATTCACTGTGACTTTAGTGTCATCATCCCCCTTCCCTGGCCATCTGCATGGACTCTGGTTGCCTTTGCATATCCAGGCAACCCATTGTCTTGGCAGGGGAGTTCAAAACCACTCCTGGATGCCAGATTTGCCTGGCTCTGCCCAACATGTGTGGCTGAGGAGATGATTCTGTGATTCTTATTCAGGCAGTTCTTAGGCTGTTTTAGAAATATAGTGTAGTGGTGTTATAGTGAGTGCTCTCTCTGTCATTTTATTTGCAAGATTAGTGGCAAATGAAATAAATTTGTTGGGCTGTAACAGAACTTTATCTCTTGTTTAAGTAAAAGCACATGTTGAAGGGGTTTGTTGGGTGAGGTAGCGTAGCTGGTCTTTTTTGCAGGGCTTTATTTTGATTTATGTGCTCATATTTATGTATAATTCTGTACCTGCTTCCAGGAGCTGATAAAGACATTGCAAATGTATCGGGATGTAAATGTAGGGATTAGAAATGGCCAGTTCATAACAAGTAATGAGGTCTGAGGAAGGTGCCCAGTCCAGGTTCAGCTAAAGCAGCAAAGAAGTTACTGCCCTTTACGGGGTGAACGCACGTGCTTCCTGGAAGGCAAAACTCCTCCTTGGATGTAAAGTCACTGTAGTCACATATATAATGCATGGGAGAGTTTCTGCTATACGTGGTGAATTATGTTCTCACCTCTTAGTCTTTCTATTAAGATCATCACTTAAAATCTATCACTGTGCTGCAGAGTAAGGATGCGGGGCAGCTGCACGGGAGCCCACCCGGGTTGCAGCCAGATGTGCACTGGCCCTGGGGAGGGCTGGAAGGGTCGAACCCTCTCATATCTCTGTACGACCTAATAAAGCTCAGGGTGCATTGGCTATGGAAAAAATGACGCAGATGAGAAAACCATAGAGAAGGAATTGTTTGGAGACATGGTGCTGTGTTATCCGTGTCTAAGATCCGTAAAAGAGTTAATTCCCTGATAGCAACTCCAATTAATTTATTTTGTCTTAAGCTGTGTTAAAATATATGAAGAAATCCTTCTCTTAATATTGCCAGCATTCATATTTTTAGAGTATGAAAATTAGGATGAGTATTTTGTACTGATTCATAGAATCATAAAACGATTTGGGTTGGAAGGGACCTTAAAGCTCATCCAGTTCTAACCCCCTGCCAGGGGCAGGGACACCTCCCACTGGATCAGGGAGCTCAAAGCCCCATCCAACCTGGCCTTGAACACCTCCAGGGATGGGGCAGCCACCACTGCTCTGGGCAACCTGTGCCAGGGCCTCACCATCCTCACAGCAAAATGTCTCTTCCGGAGATCTCATCTCAATCTCCCCTCTTATAGCTTAAAACCGTTCCCCCTCATCCCATCCCTGCACTCCCTGATAAAGAGCAGGCATATTTTGTATTTTCCAGACATATTTTATATCTCCTTATTAGACCTCTAGGCTGCTTCTCCTCTGATTTTAAAGTATTTACTGGGCAGGTTTTAACTCCCAGAGAAAAGCTCTGATCTCAGCTATAACTCTGCAAACCCAGTGGGGTTACATTGCGAACAAGCCTTGAATCAGTTCCCGTTAACAAATTCTCAACAAATGAACTTGGGATTTGAGCATTGCAGCGCATAGATTTTCTCTGTACTTTACCATTAGCGGCTTCCCTTTAATTATTATTCCGCATAGTTATTATGACGATCTGTGATCGTCAAGTTAAAGCATTTCCACAGACTGATATTTCTGCATGGAAAACCTATCTGCCTTTTGACACATGTAGTAGTTCAGCGAAACGCTTCAACACATACTTGCTTGGAGACCAAGAGCAGTTGTTTGCCAACGGATGGGGCCTGGCACGATAGTGATGGCCTGGTGAAAGGCGGCGGTCCTTGCGTTACCACCCAGTAAGAGGCCATTTTGGGGAGCCCACGTAGGGCAGAAAGCTGGAGCTGCTGGTATGTGGAGACCATGGCAAGTCGGCGCAGGTCCCCTGTAGTCCTCCTGCTTTGCTCTCTTCCAGTTTGATCAATGGCAGAAAGCCGCCTTCCCTCTCTGCTGAAAATCAGCTCCCAGTAATGATGTCCAGCTGTACTGACAAAATGTGATTGCTCATCAGTTTGGTTGATGAGTTAATCTGGGGCTGATTAGCATCTTGGAGGCTGTCCAGACGATCAAAAGTGATGTATAATTTTGCTGCGGGCCGCAGTTTATTTAGCATTTTAGCATCCTTCTGGCTCTTGCACGGCAGCAGGGACTTGCGTTGTGATGCATCTTCACTCCCCACAAGGTTTTGGGGAGGAGGGGTGTGCTGGAGCCAGGCTCATGGAGAAGAGGGCAGGAGCTGGAATGGCTTGGCTTTGTGTCACCGGGTCGTAGCTGCAGGGGTTGTGGCCAGGCAGAAATGCAAAGCATCCTGCACTTACCCAGGGATATCCCTCCCAGCAGAAGCTTGCTGTGCCCTTTGGGTACGACAAATCCTTAACAACCATAAAAATCTTCTCCTTCCCCCAAAAAGCTGCTTCCTTAAGGAACTGAATAAATTTTCTGTTTCTTCTTGCAGCTTTTGGATCATAACCCCAACAAGGCTTCGCTGCCTGTGGGGATTTGGGGAGCAGAGGGAGAACAAGGCCTGGGAGGATGGACATGGGGAGAGCTTCAGCAGTTGCTGGCTGAGACAGCACCGTGGAGGTGGTCTGGCTCTTGCTCAGCAAGGGTTAAAGCTGGAGTGGGGCCTGCTGGAAGAGTTCAGTTGTTTCACATTAGGCCGGGGCGGCCCTGGCTGCCTTCCGTGCTCTGGGAGCCGGGGGCCGAGTCCCCAGTGTTAAATCTGCGTAACCGATGCCGTACAACTGGCACCAGCTTTGACCACAAGTGGCCGTTAAAA
Source organism: Neomorphus geoffroyi (assembly GCA_033558235.1). Classification (NCBI taxonomy): domain Eukaryota; kingdom Metazoa; phylum Chordata; class Aves; order Cuculiformes; family Neomorphidae; genus Neomorphus; species Neomorphus geoffroyi. Next base: position 2,169,239 of record JAUMJM010000038.1, read on the forward strand.
TAAACATCCCCGGGCTTAACTGACAGGCAGGCTCAAGGAGAAACAGGCCTGCATGACGGGGAATATTAAATACCCAGCGAGAACCTAACTTCATCAGACAAACACACACAACCCTCTCCCCGCCGCCCCGGCATCGCCTCAGCCCCGCGGCGTCAATGGGCGCAGTGTTCGGGGCGGGCGCGTGCCTCTCCCAGGGGTGAAGGGATGGTGCCAGTGGTAGGGGAATATGCGAGAAATCCAGCCCCGAAAGCCGCCCCAGGTAAAAACAGCGATGCAAGCCCCGTGACGGGCACCGAACATGGTGCAGAGCCAGAGGAAGAGGCTGCCATCCCTTGTTGCTCGGGCTTGGAGCTCCTGCTCCAGGATATTATTTGGTGTTAGGAAAGGAGGTAAAAGGCTTTATTAAAAATGAGAAGTTTGGCATAGGTCAGCAGTCTTATTTATAACGATGAGTACAATGCAATCTCCAACTCAGGACAAGTGTGAGGGCTTTATTATGTCCACGGGGATAGCAATGCGACACATTTATTGGGCGGAATTTATTTATTTACTTGCAGAATTTATTTATTTTTCTTAGAAAAGCATAGAAGGCAACAATTACAAAACAAGCATAGCGATTACACAAGTGCAATGCTTTGTGCATCTCGAAGCAAAAGGATCTGAACACCCAGATGCACATTGGATCTATACATGCAGATGCACATTGGTTGTATTTGAACATCCAGATGTACGTTGGGTTTCAACATCCAGATGTACTTTGGATCTGAACATCCAGATGTACATTGGAGTGCAGGGATAGGATGAGGAGAACAGTGGAGGCTCTTTGTACAAACATCCAAACAGGATGGATGGGAGCTGCCTATCTCCAGCTTGTTCCTCTCTTTCCAACCTAACGAAAGCACCTGATTGGTGATTGCCCCACTGTACACTGGGGCTGGATCTTCAGCCCTGGTCCCTATGGCGATACCCAGACTGATTTCTATCTGAAAACTCTTGGGAGTGATGTTTCGTAGTTTCATTTTAGTATGGAAGTTACAATTTACGTTATTCTTCTCGTTTTTCTGCCTTGGCTCAGAGTCTTCTCAGTAAAGCGGAGGTGACTTGCAGAACTAACCAGCACCAGGATACTTTCCACGGGGTACACAAAAACCCTTCCATCCTTGGGTGTTTCATTTCCAACTACAGCCACTCAAACCAGGTATCTGGTTGAAACGCCCACAATTGAGGCAGATGATATTGAGCGTACTTGATCTTTTGGACAGTTGGAGAGTTAAATGAGGCGGCCCATGACGTCAAGTTCCCCCTCCTGCCTCCAGTGCTGGGTTTGGCATGGAGTGCGGTGGCGTTCCAGTTGTGAGAATTCAAATGACCATCCAGGTAGTCAGTTCCTAATGGCACAATTTCCCCTTTGTGAACATGTTTTATGAAAGATCCTACTGTTTGTCTCAAGTTCTTAAAAAAAAAATACTCTAACCCAACTGTAAATGTCCAGGCCATGAAACTGCCTAATGCAAACACAGGCACGAGCCGGGGACTTTGCTGGCGTTCACCACCCGCAGATTTTGCCCATGTGTTCCTTGGCCTGGTGCTCAACGTTGCATTTGTGAGCGCACACCAAAGAAAAAAAGCCTTCTAAAGGAGATACGATCCTGGTTTTAGCACCGGAGTTTTAGAAAGGAAAAAAAGTGAAGTAATGAGGGCCTTTGGGAGAGCAGCCATGGTACGTTTAGAGCTGTGAATGGTAGGTTAAAGCCTGGGTCCACCTGAGCAGGCATAGTGTTTGGAAAGTGTTTGGAAAGATGTTCTTCCACTTTCTCTCTGTCTACAGCAGTGGATTTGTCCTTGTCTCTCAAGAGAGAGAAGGGACGGCTCTGAATCGTGAAGGACTTTGGGATGAAATGTTGACACCCTTCCCTTCAAAACAGAAGGAATTAGGAACTGCATGAGCTTTATTAGGAAAAATTTCTTTACTGACAGAGTGGTGAAGGCTGCCCAGGGCAGTGGTGGAGTCTCCCACCCTGGAGGTATTCAGAAAATATATAGGTGTAGTGCTTCAGGACATGGTTGAGTTGGCACGGTGGTGGTGTGTTGATGATCAGACTGGATGATCTTAGAGGTCTTTTCCAACCTTAATGATTCTATGATTCTATGAATCTTTAGTGTCGGAAATGTTAAGCATTGTCATCTGAGTCCTCTTGGTAGTGGAGCTTTGAATATTGTAGTGATCATAAATGCTTGACTGGCTCTGTGTTCTCTCCTTTTGACTGCTCATTCCTGTGATGTGGCAGCAGAGCTGTTGCCTCGTATCTGATTTACCAGTCACTCATAAGGGGGTGCCTGGTGGGAGATGGCAAATCTATCAGCGTGCTCATGTACCGAAGCGATACCTCTGGCCTGCAGGAGAAAAGACCAAATGAACCCCAAAGTAACGTGTATTAAAAGAAAATGTAAAATGGCAGAGGCCACATGAACTAAGCAGAGGTATTTTCTAGCTGTCTAGTCTAACGTTTGGTATCATTTTTCTCTAGGATTACAGGGGCTTTCACCTCATAAATTTGTGCCTGTTTGAGGTCGTTAATCTTTCTTTACATGTTGCCTTGCAATTTTAGAGCTTTGCCACCATCTGGGATCACATTTTAAATGGAGTTTCCACTCAGTACATTCCTTTTCATGAAATTATTTATATATCGAGAAATATATAATAAATATATCAGGACTGGGTTGTTTTTAAACATTTTCAGTGCTTTTGCAAGGGCTTACCTTGTGTGGAAAAACTTGTCTTCTCTAATAGAGAGCCATAACAGTGACCAATTAAAGGATCACATTTGCAATATGCTTTTAAATGGCAATTTAAAATATTGGTGAGTGACTTGCCTTGTGGCCCACTAGGGAAGGTGAGCTTCATGGGCATATGAGACGCACCAGGAAAGCACCACCTGATGGCAACTCAATATCAAACCATGGGAATCACTGGAGATGGATTGCTGCAGCTCCCTGGTCTCAGCCGCGTTGCTTTTGGGGTGGGACTTTCTGGATAAGGATCGCACAGAATCACAGAATAGTTTTGTTTGGAAGAGACCTTTAAGATCATTGAATCCAACCATCTATCCAGCCCTGATAAGTCCACCACTAGACCATGTCCCCAAGTATGACATCTATTCGTCTTTTAAATACCTCCGGGGATAGTGCCTCAGCCACCTCCCTGGGCAGCCTCTTGCAACATTTGACAACCCTTTCAGTAAAGAAATTCCTCCTAATATCCAACCTAAATCTCTCCTGGCGCATCTTGAAGCCTTTTGCTCTTGTCCTGTCACTGGCTACCAGGGAGAAGAGACAAACCCCGCCTCATTACAACCTCCTTTAGTTGTAGAGAGCAATAAGGTCTCCCCTCAGTCTCCTTTTCTCCAGACTAAACAACCCCAGCTCCCTCAGCCTTTCCTGATAAGATTTGTGCTTCACCAGGTTAGTTGCCCTTCTCTGGACACATTCCTGAATCTGAATTCCTTCTTGTAATGAGTGGCCCAAAACTGTATTGTTCTTATTTTCTATACAGACAGACCATCCAGCCTGGTCCGCTCCCTAAACCAAACACGTCCCATCTCTGGTACCCTTAATAAACAAACCTTCTCCCCAAAGGCAGTAGTGCCTCGCAGTTGGTTGCACCAGTTTCTTCTGGCCCCACCAGAGCCAAAATGTCTGTTCCATGGCCTGCTAATAATTTTAAAGGGATTTTGAACAAATAAATAGTCTAAACAGTTCAGCAGTTCCTTGTGTAATTTTAGCTCTGGAGCCCTCCAAGTATGTACAGGATAAATAGGTGAATCTGTAATACCTCCACAATTAACTCTATGTACAGTGAGCGGCTCAGAGGGATGCTATGGAGGAACAGTGTCAATAAACAGGTACGCCATGGGCCCTGGAAATGTGGTCTTTATTATTATAGAGGGATAGCTCTGACCTGGAGGTAGGGTGCAGTCTGGAAAAGCAAACAGTGCTGCTATAGATCCTTCTGCCCCACCCAGCTCGCTGGAATTCAAAAATCCCATCGTCTTGGTGTAGCCGTGGTAAAGTACCTCCTCGCTGGTGTAAATCTGGGCTGACTCATCATAAACAAAGCTGAACGGCACGGTTGTGGCAGGAAGTTCTCACCTATGTTGGTGACTTTGCAAGTGCAACTTTGTCAACAAGAGGAAAAAGAATACTTAGGGATAAGTGTGGCCTACAGGTCAAGAGAGGGGATTCTCCTCCTCTACTCCGCTCTTGTAAGACCCCACCTGGAGTCCTGTGTCCAGCTCTGGAATCCTCAACATCAGAAGCTTATGGAACTCTTGGAATGGGTCCAGAGGAGGCTACGAAGATGATCAGAGGGCTGGAGCACCTCTGCTATGAGGACAGGCTTAGAGAGTTGGGGTCGTTCAGCCTGGAGAAGAGAAGCTCCAGGGACACCGTAAAGCAGCCTTTCAGTACCTGGACGGAGCCTATGGGAAAGCTAGGGAGGGACTTTCTACAAGGACAAGTAGTGATAGGATGAGGGGGGATGGCTTTAAATTAGAAAGGAGGAGATTTAGATTAAACGTTAGGAAGAAATTCTTCACAGTGAGGGTGGGGAGGCCCTGGCACAGGTTGCCCAGGGAAGCTGTGGCTGCCCCATCCCTGGAGGTGTTCAAGGCCAGGCTGGATGGGGCTTTGAGCAACCTGATCCAGTGGGAGATGTCCCTGCCCGTGGTAGGGGGGCAGAAATTGGATGGTCTTTAAGCTCCCTTCCAACCCAAACAATTCCATGATTCTATGATTCTGTATTTTATAAGGCTGAGGCATGAAATTGCACAGCAGAATTTTCTCCAAGACCCTTTCCCCTCTGGCGTTTGTAGCCACATGTGCAGCCATCATTCCCCAGGAAACCTAACGCCCAGACGTGAATTATTTCTCTGATTTTTCATGCTTTTAACTTTTCATTGCTGAGGCTTCACTCAGCCGGGAGGAGGAACGACCTGTTTCAGCTTTGAAGAACCTTAGACAGAGGGACAGCCAGGGAAAGGAGTTAAAAATGAAACAGCAGATTTATATATATAAAAAGAAAAAATATATGTTCTACAGCTGAAGTTTATTTAGGTCCTTTGGGAGAGTGGCGCGGCACTACGTCTCTACTAAATTGCCAACATTTTATGGTTGTGCTGGCACCAAGTCAAACACACATCTCCTTGGCTTGGGTTGCTGTCTTAAAGCAGGCAGATTCCAGTATGTTTTTCTATGAACTGAATATTACCATTGACTGTACAAGGGAAGCTCTGCCCAGCAAGAACGTGTAGGTAACTTCTTTTTAATAGATCTATCGAGACTTAATTATTTTGATGTTGCGTTACTGAAGAGCCGACCCCTTGTGACCCACTTGGACATTCGATCTCTGTGTGTTTTGAGACAGGCACAACTTATTAATTTTTACTCATGATTTTATTGTGATTGGAATCATATTAATAATTGGAAATTTTCAAAGGGCCTATTTTTAACTGGTTAGCTGTTGGGCATGCAAGTGTGTTGGGAGCGTGCACGTGGAGTCCTGTGCATGAACGTATGTATAAAGTATACACGGCACAAGGCACCACTGGGATTTACACAAGAGGCTGAGCAGTTTGCTGCTCAATTTGCTTTCAAAACCCTTGCATAAATGTGTATCTTCGTGCAAAATTGCTATATTGCTCATCAGTCAAGGTTGCTGCATGTGTAGAGTGTCTGCCACAAAGCCTCACCAGCGAGGAAACGGCAGCTCTCCATCATAGAATCATAGAATCATAGAGTCATAGAATCGTTTGGGTTGGAAGGGACCATGAAGGTCATCCAGTCCAACACCCCTGTAGTGAGCAGGGACACCTCCCACTGGATCAGGTTGCTCAGAGCCCCATCCAACCTGACCTTGAATGTTTCCACGGATGAGGCGTCCACCAACTCTCTGGATAACCTGTTCCAGTGTTCTGACTAGCCTCAGAGTGAAAAATTTCATCTAATACCTAGTCTAAATCTCTCATCTTTTAGTTTAAAACCATCACCCCTTGTCCTATTGCTACAGCGCCTGCCAAAAAATTTTTCTCCATCTTTCTTATCAGCCCCCTTTAAGTATTGAAACACCATAATAAGGTCTTTGAGTCTTCTCTTCTCCAGGCCAAACAACTCCAACTCTGTCAGCCTCTCTTCATCTCCCCGTGTTGTGAAGAAGGGTGTTTTGCAGGAGTCGTTGGTTGCTGTGCAGCACAAGACAGGGATTTCAGTCAAGACACACATCTTCCCACACTTCCCACAGCTGTGAGTGACCCAGTTTATCTCGGTTTTGCTTACTCTTCTGCCCAGAGCTGGGAAGGCATTTCTGCTCAGGCTTGAGTACGTAGAGCTTTGATCTGCAGATGCGTAAGGAGGAAGGGTCAAGATCTGAAGTAGAATAGACCGACAGGGAAACAGCCTGTTGGATCGCGTTGATCAAATTATGCTCTGCAATAGAGAATCCGTTTTATTTGTTGGCCCAAAGTACAAGAGAACTGAGAGCTTTTCTTTGAAGCTGAGAAGATGAGTTCATGTCTCAGTGCCTTGGGAAGCTGGAGAACTGTGCTTTACAGTTCATTGGTACCTTACACAAGCACTCAGGAAAGCTTTCAATGGTACCTCTCAGCCTGGTTTTTCTATTTGTGCCATAGGCTTCCTTGTCTTTGACTGTTGAAGCCTCCAGTGCCCACACATTGTTACTAAAGTGTCTGTTGTGCCAATTTAATCCTATTTCTTTTGACCGACTAGTGGCTTCCTCTCATCGTTCATTCATATTTGCTGTTGTTCCATTTCATTCTGGTTTTCATGAGTTTTGTGACATTGGAGGTTGGAACACAAATGAGGAGGAGCCCAGAGATACAGTGAGTTTTACCCATTGCAAGGCTGGGGTTTTACCTTCCTTCACTCCACAATAAACTGTGGCACAGCTTCGGGAGCCTCTGTTGTATCTAAACACCTGAACAGCTCAAACTCACAAAACTAGTAGCAAGTTATGAATGAATCCATTTCAGAAAGGTGAACAAACAGTCTATTATTCTGCCTGTTTGTATAAGGTAAGCTCAGATTATCAGTTGATTCTGATAAACAAAAGTATACTTGGCATTAACATTAAAACAACACTAAGTACGGCCTTTCAAAACGTCACCCTGGGTGCCTATCACAGAAATCTGGCTTGGTGAGAAACAAAGCAAGCTGTAAGTCATGGATTCATAAAATGGTTTGGGTTGGAAGGGACCTCAAAGCCCATCCAGTTCCAACCCTCCTGCCATGGGCAGGGCCACCTCCCACTGGATCAGGGGGCTCAAAGCCCCATCCAACCTGGCCTTGAACACCCCCAGGGATGGGGCAGCCACCACTGCTCTGGGCAACCTGGGCCAGGGCCTCCCCAGCATCACAGGAAAACATTTCTTCCTAAGATCTCATCTCAATCTCCCCTTTTCAGCTTAAAACTGTTCCCCCTCATCCTGTCCCTGCATTCCCTGCTCAAGAGCCCCTCCCCAGCTTTCCTGTAGCCCCTTTCAGTACTGGGAGGCTGCATCCCAGCCCTATCTGAGCGACGGGTTGTTCGAGGACAATGTGTGACTTGTTTTCATGTCCACGTGAAGCAGAGCCTGGAGAGTTCCCTAGGCTGAGCTGAGGTATCTAACGCTGGGATTAAATACTCGGTCGGAGTTTATGTAATACCATAGCAATAAGGAGGCTGGGAGGAGAGCCCGTGTGCAGTTACAGTCCCAGAGAAGAGCATTTACTCTGGTGTATAATAGCGTTCTGTTGGGTTTTAGTAGCGTATAGTTTAGTAAATTAGGAGTCTTCAGGTACTTAGCGCTTTAATGGTTCTCACTAAGAACATAATTAAACCATAGACCCCTTAGGGAGAAAAAACAGTTTATTGTGCATATTTTTAGACTCTGTTACCAGCCCTCATAAAACCAGGTAGATACAAGCCAGAGACCGTGCCATAGCTGGCGACCCAGAATTCATGCAGCAGCCCCCGCCGTGCGTCGCCCCGCAGTCACACATTACAAATCTGCCCCGTGAATTATGGAATTCATTTTCTCCAATCTGATTTCAAAACGTGTTTGCGGCCCAAGTTTTTTTTCCGCCGGCTGCTGGAGGTGTGAGGGAGGCAGAAGGTTTATGATGTTGCACCTTGTGCTGACACATAAAGCTTGGGTTTGCTAATCATTTCTTTATTTAAAAACATTTTATGTTTCACAGAGGTATCCAGGAAGGGAGCTGGTTGGAAACCAGGGCTCTGCTCTGCTCCTTGTGCCTTTTGCCTGCCTTGGGCTTGTTTATTTTGTTGCATCTGACTTGGAGCTGCATTTTTCTGTGTCTGTGTGTGTCAGGAGTTCACAGTTCTCAGTGGAGGGGAACTCCTGGCTGCTTCCTAAGATGCTTCTCCTTGCAAAGCAGCCACAAAGCAAAGCGTGAAGCTGAACACCCCCAGCAAAACAAGCTGAGTGAAGTGATCTTGGAATGCTTTTCCCTCCTCTCTGTTTCCAACACCGCTGCCTGCAACACCACAGCGATGTTTCTGTAGGATATGATTACACTGGGGAAGCACTGGGCATGCCTGTGTTGGGCAAGCGTCCTCTCTAACCCAACAATGCTCCCCGGGGAGTGGCACCCACCAGACAGGGTGCCGGGTGCCCCTAGCACCCATGGACAGTGGTCGACTAGGGTGCAAAAAGAAACCCAAAAGCTTCCCAGCACAGAAGGTGCCAGCGTTCAGACCACCGTAATTCACACGTTGCTCTGACTCTTTGCTCTTGCCTCGACACCCCTTCCTGAGCAAACAGGGCTCCTCACGAATCCTGCCCTGCACTGCACCCGTGCTCCCAACATCTGGAAGGCATTGGGAGGAACACACACACACACAGAGCGCTCTCCTCCCCCAGCAGCCCTTTGACGTGTTTCAGATACAGGCCAATCCCTTCTCCATCACTGTGTTTTGGTTTACATCCTCGAGGTTTGCACGCCGGAGAAGAGGCTGTGGCAGTGGGGAGGAAGGACCTCTTACGGATGGTGTCCCCAGAGGCTCCATCGCCAGCACGGCTCTTATCAAACACATTTCTTTCCTTCTGTCAAAGCAGACACTGAGCACTTGTGTGTTATTTGTGTTAAGCTGCTGGCTTAAGCTTTGTCTTGCTTGTCATTTGAGTTATCTTGCCTGTCCAACAGCCTTGCTCCCACTGACTCCGTGACAGTGTGAGCGCTAAGGTGAAGGATGGTGATGCTATAGCACCTAGGAGTGAATTAGCAACCCAGCCCAGATTTCTGTGCTTCGGTTCTCCTTTTTCCCTATTTCTGCCTCAGGATAAGGTTTAGTCTGTGGCTAAAAAGTTGTGGCTGCAAAAGAGAAACCAGCCTGGGCTGTTCCCACATGGGCCCATACACGTGAACCCAAAGTAAGAACTTTCTTCAGCTTCTTGTCCTGCTGCTGTGGGACCAGAGACATGGATTTTATCTGTCTGCTCTTAGCAAAGCAGACTTTGGAGATGATACCAATTCCCAGCCCAATGCAGCAAAGGGGATTTGCTGACTGTGGTCAGCCTTGATAGGTGAGGGCATCAGCATGAGTCTGTGTTGGAGAGGAAGGGGATGGGGGAACTGAAAGACCCATTTGATAGCTGAGGATGGTCTTTGCTTTAAAACTGAATGGTGCGAGCCCAGCCCTGTGAAGCCACACTGGAAGGGGCTGCCCAGGGAGGTGGTTGAGTCACCATGCCTGAAGGTGTTTAAAAGATGGGTGGATGAGGTGCTCAGGGATGGTTTAATGCTGGACAGGTATGGTTGGACTTAATAATCTCAAATGTCTTTTCCAACCAAACGATTCTATGATAAAGCAATCAGCCCTTTTGGAGAGATAAAAGCATCTCAGCGGTTTGGGATCAAGGTAAATAAGTCTCTTTGTGAGCCTCCCTGCAGTTCTGGGAATGCTCAAGCGCAGTCCAACAAGCAGGTTAACTCATAACAGGTCCTGTGCAGAGGGGAAGGACCCTTGGTGACACCTGGGGCTGCTGCTACCAGGGAGCGGGGAGCTCTGACCTCTCAGCCCCATGCAGGACAGGACTTGGCAGAGCTCCCTGACCCCGACACTGCTCTATCCGGCGCCGGTGTCCGAGGAAGGAAGGATGCGGTCTCCTGTCCTAAGGGGTTACAGCCGCCTCAAACCCGTATAAAGCAACAACTTTATTAATCCCAGCTTTGCTAATAAGGAATTACAATAGTTGTGGGATTTGGCAGTGGAAGCGCGCTCAGCTGCCATGCAAAGAACAGTATTTTCCCTGGTTTGTTTGTATTTTTGATTTAACTACAAATAATTTAAAGATGTGTCGTGTCTCCTTCAATTAAAATTTGCATCTTCAGCCTCTCTCTTTTTTTTGTCTCAGTTTTAAGACGATACCGATGAATCTGAGCTTGTCAGATAGGCTTTTTGCTTTCTTTTTGCTAAAATTGCAGCATTTCTAAGGGCTAATTAACAAATGAGGATTCAGGTTTGTTTTTTCTGTAAAATTTGCAGCTTTTTGTATTGAGTGGAAGATCTCCCACTGTCTAAAAGTTTCAGGCTGATAGAAGAATAATATTGTCACAAAGCCAGTATGTAAATACCTTAAACCAATCTGGCATGTTTAGAGGAATTACACTTTCCTCTCCCAAATTACGATTTTGGAAAGCAACTCTCCCACCGCATTTATTTCAAATTTAAACATTTTGAAAGAATATCTTCTAGGTTTTGAAATCTGGTTTCCATTCCTGGCTCTGTTTGACCTCCTGTGTGACCCCGAGAAAAGCTTTTTCTCCATTTCTGTATCTGCTTAGTTGCCCTGATGATCTTCAGCGCTGATGCAGAGCAGTTTTACATGCACTATGTGTAACATTTCAGTATTAAATAATCGTTTTAAGTTAGGATGAGTGGGGTTTGGTTATGATGAAAAAAGAGAAAATTAAAACTCTTCTAAAAGATGTATCAGTTTAAAAATTCCTTGGGTTTGCATGAAAAAATGGAACAAAGTCCTTTTCTCTAAAAATAAATGAGTGCACAGAGGCAAAGGATAGTTCTTCTGTGAGCAAACCCGGGGAAAGAAATAAGGAAAAAGGCCAAAAGCTCTGTTGTTCTCCCTAATGATGAGCCTTGAAGCAAGATTTATTCTATTTTCGTTCCATCTTTCAGACGCAGCCGGTGCCCAACCCCATTGCCTACTTCATGCATCGCTCGCCGTGGTGGTTCCATCAGTTTGAGACCCTGGTCAATCACTTCATCGAGCTGGTGGTGCCGTTCTTTCTCTTCCTGGGACGGCGGATGTGCATTGTACATGGCCTCTTGCAGATCCTCTTCCAGGTAAGATGCTCCCAGGTTTGCTTCCCAAGGGTCATGTATTCACCCAGGATGGGGCAAGGGGATTCGAAAGGTGCAAAACTTCTCCTGCTGCCTGTGGCTGGGGGCCATGGGGTGGGCTGGGACCTCGATGGTCAAGATGCAGACACACATTTGTAACACCGGCTCCGTAACCTGCAGCAAGGACGTGGACACGTGTGCCAGGAACGCTACTGTCATGGTAGTGATGTGGTTTGCTGGAGCCCATCTTCTCTGAGCAGGAGCAGCATCCAGTTGACTCAATCAACAGGCCAAGAGTTCAAGCTGAAGTGAATCAAGATGATTCACAGCCAGAAACTGTTGACTCTTGGGTGGTTCGCGCCGGTGTAGCTGCTGTCGATGTGTTGCTGGAAGTTTGGTCCCTTGCCACTGGGTTGATTTCTGTTTGTAGGGATGGCAGAGATATGTCAGCCCAGGACTGGTGCAAAGGGTCCTGATCCCGTGACTGTGGAAGGCTGAATGCTTGCAGTTTCTACCAAAGTTACTTTTTATAGATATCTTTCTCCCTTCAAAGGGATTTTTTGATATTTAACATTCAAGGACTGGTTTTTATCTCTAAAAATATTCGAGCTGGTTTTTACTGAGACTGGGTTCGTAGTGAATAGAATTTCTTAAGTTTTTATTGTATGAAATAAATAAGTCTGTACAAAAGCCAGAGGACAGAAGCTCCTGCAGATATACGTTCCTAGACCACATCTGATTTCTCTCATCTCTGCCTCAGGATAATTCAAAGAGCTGAAAGAAAGAAGGTGGATGTGAGATCTCAGGAAGGAATGTTTTACTGTGAGGGTGGGGAGGTCCTGGCCCAGGTTGCCCAGAGCAGTGGTGGCTGCCCCATCCCTGGAGGTGTTCAAGGCCAGGTTGGATGGGGCTTGGAGCCCTCTGATCCAGTGGGAGGTGTCCCTGCATATGGCACGGGCTTGGAACTGGATAGGCTTTGAGGTCCCTTCCAACCCAAACCATTCTGATTCTATGTCAGTGGGTTGAGATGGTGATGCTTTGTCTTCACATCTCTGCCAGAAGGAGAGATCAAAACTCCTGACCAAATGCTCTACTCTCTTCCCCTCCTCGCCTCTGGGTTTGTCCATCCTTGCCGTGCTCCCGCTCTGGGGACGGAGCACACGGGAGATGCTCTCTGGTTGGCACTGCCCTCCAGGACCCTCCCGGCTCCTCTGAGACCCCTAACAAGCAGCGCAGCTGTTTGTGTGCTGGGGCACTTCAGAAGGAGCCAGGGGTATCTGCAAAAGCCAAGTACATACAATAAAGGCTCATAATGACATATTGTAAATGCATGCATCTAACCACCCTTTAATTGGTGCTTTATTGATAGTTTGCAATTACTGACTTGTTTCTATCATGAGGGGAGTCTGCAAAGGAAAAAAGAGTCCCAGTGTAAAATGCAGCTCTGGTGCATTTATAGCATTTCAACAAAAAACTGTTTATTTAATATTTACTGCCCTTTTCTTCATTCAGAATGACTTTTATTGACAATACTTCTGCTCTGCAAAGGAAGCAATAAAGTTTAATGTTGATATACCACTTAATTCTGCTTTTCAAGATTTGAATTGACATTACATGCAAGTTTTATTGGACATTTTATAATTGTTATTGGAGTCATGGTGGCTAGGTTGAGTAAGTGTATTTTTCCAGATTCCAACTGGCCTGGAGAATATTGCTTTGTCAGGAACCCAAAAAAAGTTGTGCTATAAAGAAAAGTCTTCATTTTTCCAAGCGTGAACTTACTCTTCTTGCCTTGTTCATGTTTGTATGGAAAAAGGCTTTGTGAGTTTGGAAATGTCAGAGAGGAGGAGCTCGGGAGCCTGCTGGGAGCGTCGATCTGTCCCCCACCAGATTCCCATGGGATTGTGCTGGTCGTGCAGTAGGCAGAGCGTGCTCGTCCCGGTATGCTGGACCATCCTGGGCCATCTACTGTGTGGGAGATCAGGGTGATGACAACTGAAACACACACTCTGCAGGGGTGTCCGTGCCATCCCCTTCCTGTGCTCACCCACCCGTGTCCTCAAAAGACCCGAAGCAGGGAGCACGGGGAGTGGGGACTCCCCATGCCTTTGGTGCTTCGTTGATGTTGCTGTGATCTCAGCTCTGATATGAGTTCCTGTAACTTCAGCTTCCAGAAATCTCTCCGCCTTTGGCTGCTTTTTGATCTCGAAAATATCAAAAAGTCGTACTTACTGCACGTCTCTCGATATAAATAGTCTTTGCTTAAAAAAAATAATCAAGGAGTGGGTTGAACGCTGGCCAGTTCCCATTAGAGAAATCATTCTTCATTGTCGCCAACCATGAGATTGGGGAGGGCTTTGTGATTTACAGCTGTGGGTGTAGATTTTGCAGGACATCTGCCCTCAGATTTTCAATCAGATTGCAGCGCCCAGAGCACATTCTCAAGGATCAAAGGTGAGTGGAGAGAAAACAGCATCCAAGTTTTTCCAGCCAGGCCTCATCAGCTGCTTTTCCATCAGAAAGGCTGTGGAAGAGCTGCCCAGCCACCAGCACAGCTGCTTGTGGTCCCAAGCAGGGGCTCGGGACTGGGGACTGTCGCCACAGCATGGCACAAGGGGCCCATCAGGCTACCCATCTCATGCATGCCAGGGGTGGCAAGAGTGGGTCCTCCACTCCGGTGACTCCCTGCTCCCAGCAGAGAGGTTTGAATGGGCTACACTGACCTTGTCTTTAATTGCTGCATGAAACCCCAATCACCTGAGGAAGGTGTTTGCACTGCAGAGATGGCTGTGGAGGGGAAGCTCTGGGACGCTGCAGCGCCAAGGCTGAGGAGCCAGCAGGCCAGTTTGTGCTCAGCTGGACTAGACAGCTTGACTGTCCGTCTTGCTTTGTGTCATCACATGTGCCAAAAGCAAAGACTCCTAAACTCCCATCTGCACAGGCAGAAGCCTTTTTCTTCCTCTAGTGTCTGCTGGGATTCAGATCCCTTGGGTTTCTTTGACCTAAAGTGGTGCCTCAACAGTCCCACCTGCAAAGGAGCCTGCTTGAAGGATCTCAACCAGCATGACAGCATTACAGGTTGTGGTGGCAAAGCCTCCCTGTCTGTGCTGAGAGCATCTTTTTGTATTTAGAAGGAAATCTTAGATGGACAGCCAATTATAGAGGATCTCCAAAGTAAATATGCAGCATTGTTACAAAAAACATTCTTTCTAGCATTTACGGTACATAGAAATCCAAATCCAAACCAGAAATTAAACTAAATGGACGTTTAACTTTTCAGCATTGTTAGGGATTTATTGTAAGCAGGTGCCAGGGTTGACGTGCCGAGCAACACTGCTGCAGATTGTCTCTGCCAGGAGTAAATCTGGAGGAGAGGCTTGTAACTCAGCTCCTTCCCTGCTCAGCGCAGCGCTGCAGCCCTGTAAAAACAGGCTGGTGAGAAATGGCCAGACTGGGCTGCAGAAACCTCCAAAGGAGCCTGAGGTGGAGTTTGCTTTTTGCCCACACATAACCGAGAGTCCTTAGAGTTCTTGAAAGTTTGCTAAATATTGAAGGGGGTTGCTACCATTTTTGTCATCCTTCTTGGGGAGTAGAGCCATAGAATCATGGAATGGTTTGGGCTGGAAGGGACCTCAAAGCCTATCCGGTTTCTACCCCCTGCCATGGGCAGAGACACCTCCCAGTGGATCAGGGGCCTCAAAGCCCCATCCTACCTGGCCTTGAACACCTCCGGGGATGGGGCAGCCACAACCCCTCTGGACAACCTGTGCCAGGGCCTCCACACCCTCAAAGGAGAACATTTCTTCCAAAGATCTCATCTGAATCTCCTGTCTTTCAGCTGAAACCAGTAGCATTGTAGCAGCTGTCTAGACGCATGACCATGTTGGCCAAAATGCTCATGTCTATAGCAGGACACGCACATCCCATCATTAGGTTTAAACCTCCAGTGCCGGGGTTGGGGTTTTGGACAGCCTCTTTGATTCATAAGGATGGGGTTGTTTTCACTGCGTGTCTCTTGATGGTGGCTATTGAATGCGATGTTCACTTAATGGGATGGCAATCCAGCTGCAGGTGGTCGTAGCAGCCAATGCTTTACAAATCAATGTAATGAATGATTCTTTAATTCGGAGTCTGATGGTACCAGTTGGCTGATTTTGTAGTAGTGTTGGGGTCTGAGCCTCAAAAACATACACGTAGGTCTGAAGCAACTCAGTGTTAGGAAATCCAGTAAAAAATATGACTGTTACTGTCTGGAGGGGGAAGAAGAGGTCTTGGAGGGTCTTGGAGACCACAGGTGAGGTCTGGATCCTGTTATTCTTGGTTCTTTGGAAACATCAAGCCAGAACCTGCCTGTGCCCTAAGGAGCTTGTGGTTTTAAGCAGGAGGGAGGGTGGAAGTGCTGAGTGGGGAAGGCCTTTCCCTTACCTAAAGGTCTGTGGTGTAAGACCTATTCCCACTATACCACCTATGAGAACATTGCATCATCTCCCTTCTCTCCCCACTGCCACTTCCGTGGTCACCTTTGCGCACCCATACATCCATCCCTGTGCTTAACCACCCACGTCCAGAGAAAGCCATGTACCCACGTCCGTGAGTGAAACTGGAGAGGGTGCAAACCCACGGCCGTGCTGCTCTGCGGGTGTTTCACTCTTCTCAAGAGCTGGCTCCTAAAACCCTGAAGCTGCATGTTTTTCACGATGTCTAATGCACAGCTTACACCAGCAAACGTATTTCTTGGCTCCTTAAGCCAGGCAGTAAAATTACACTGCTTGGCAAAGGAGTTGATGAGGGGAAGCGAGAGGAAAACCTAAAAGCCAGGAAAAAGCCACCTTGCCCCTTGGAGCTGGCAGGTAGCGCTGGATTAGAGAGCACAGCAAGGAGGCCACAGGGCCCGGGCAGGAGGGTTTGAGGTTTCTTAGGGCCAAGGGGTGGTTTTGGCCGTGCCAAATGGGTTGGAGCTTCAGTATCACAAAGGTAAAATCCAGAAATAAGTAAATAGTAAATGGAAAGTATAAAGCTTGCGCTGCTGGAAAGGCACCTTTAAGATTATTGAGCCCACCCTTTGATCCAGCCCTGCTTAGTCTGCCACAAGACCATATCCCCAAGTACAACATCTATTCGTCTTCTAAACACTTCCAGGGATGGTGACTCAACCACCTCCCTGGGCAGCCTCTTCCAATGCTTGACAACCCTTTCTGTAAAGAAACTCCTCCTAATATCCAACCTAAATCTCCCCTGGTGAATCTTGAGGCCGTTTCCCCTTGTCCTGTAACTGACTACCAGGGAGAAGAGACAAACCTGCTTTCCTTTGCTTCCATGACACTCTTCTGGGTCATAGCCATGTAGGCACAGTTTGGGGTTTTTAGGGTGCAGGAAGAGTTTCAAGCCTTCAAATCCCTTTGGATTTGTATAAATCTGGGCACCCTGGCTCCTTTCCATGGCCCCTGGAAATTTCCAGCACGTCCTCCTGTGTGGAGCATCCTCTAAGCAGCCTCACGGCTGGGGAGCTCCAAGAAGGAGGATATTCATGCCAGGATGAGCTCAGCCCTCAGCATCATGTCGGGACAGAAGGTCCCCAAAGGAGCCAGAGCAGCAAAGCCTTGGGGTTGCCATTTCCTCCCTGCCACTCGTCCTCTCTCCGAAACAGCCTAACAATATTCCAGAAGCATTTGGACAACGCACTCAGACACATGGTATGAATGTTGAGGTTGTCCTGTGCAGGGACAGGAGCTTGCCCAGGTACCCCTGGGTGACATCTCGCTATCGTATCGTATCGTATCATATCGTATCGTATCGTATCGTATCACCATCTGCAGTCTCTCTTATGGTCTTAACTCCAGGCTACTCACAGTGATAATCTCTATGGGAACTGTGCAGAATGGATGCTTGAGTTTTCTGGCTCCTATAGCAAACTGGGCAGTGGTTTTATTCTCAGGCACCGCAGGTTCATAAGGTAAGGACACTACTCTTCATCAGCAAAACCAAACAACTACTTAGGCAGTACAGATGTCCTATAGTCGCATAATTAAAGCACAAACGAAGGGCCTGATTCTTCTGCCACAACCCTGGGACGTGTGTTACCCTGATAATCCTGGAGACGTATCTGATTTACAACAGCCTAAGAAAAAGAACAAAACCAAGCTCGTATCTGACAAGTGAAAACAAACACTGGATTCAGACACTTTCTGCAGGGAAGGGGGGAGCAGTTTAATTTTTGTTCCTTCTCCCTGGGCTGCTGCTGTGACCTCTGCTACCTTCTAAGTCAGCAACACAATGTGTTGGAGCTGTGGCACTGCTGCAGCATGATTTAATTTGTGTGTGTGTGGCTGGAAGGGCAGCTCATCCCTCTCATGACTTGTGGCATGATTGGAGTGGTGGAAGCAGGGGACTTGGTCCTTCCCTCCCAACAGAGAGGTGGGAGACCCCCCCGCTTTGCCTCCCATGAAGAGGAGGGGGGAAAAGAATCAACCAGAGGAAAATGTCCGTTTCCATCAACATTTTTAGGAGGTTGAGGTTTATCCAAGTCAAGAGAAAAAAGGGTAGAAAATGTGTATTTATTCAACTGTTTTCTGCTTAAAAAATAAAGAAGAGGAAAATGACTTAGGACTACAAAGATGATTCGAGGGCTGGAGCACCTCTGCTGTGAGGACAGGCTGAGAGAGTTGGGGTTGTTCAGCCTGGAGAAAAGAAGGCTCCAGGGAGACCTTAGAGCAGCCTCCCAGTACTGAAAGGGGCTGCAGGAAAGCTGGAGAGGGGCTATTTACAAGGGCATGGAGTGACAGGACGAGGGGGAATGGCTTTAAATTGGAAGGGGGAAGATTTAGATTAGACATTGGGAAGAAATTCTTCATGCTGAGGGTGGGGAGGCCCTGGCGCAGGTTGCCCAGAGAAGCTGGGGCTGCCTCATCCCTGGAGGTGTTCAAGGCCAGGTTGGATGGAGCTTTGAGCCCCTGATCCAGTGGGAGGTGTCCCTGCCCGTGGCAGAGGGGTTGGATCTGGATGAGCTTTAAGGTCCCTTACGACCCAAGCCATTCTGTGATTCTGTGATATGATATGATATCACTCCTCCTGGTGGAATCCCTACACCATCCTCAGATTTCACTTGCAGGTCCCCCTGCAGGGTCGGGTGCAGAGAGCGTGGTACCCCCAGCCCAGCATCCCTGCGAGGGTGTGTGTGAGTGAGCATTCGCTGCTGGGACTGGGCAGCAGTGCAGCCTTTTCCCTGTGCAAACAAAGGGGAAAATCAGCCTTTGTGAAAGTCCAAATTTTGTTGATTTTGTTGTGGTTTAGAAAAAAACCAACAAAACGGAGAATGTCCCAGGAAAATTAACAGCAGAACACGAGTTTGCTGCTCAGGGAGGATTGGTCCAATGGAAAATGGTTTCTCAGCTCAGTTGTTTAAAAAGCTGCTTTGGACTCAAATCTGAGATGGAGGATGTAGGGAGGGCATTTTAAAAGGTTGTTTGGGAACCTTGAAGCACTGGACTGGGATTATGGAGATTAATCATCAGTGCCCTTGAGCCAGCCCTGCACACCCATCCTGGTCCTGCGGTCCCCCTGCCCCTGGCTCATCCTCCAGCCCTGGTGCGGCTCCAGCTTGGCTGTTCTCAACGACAAAACAAAAGGAATGTGAAATCAAAGGAGTTCCAGGGCAGATTTTGTTACATTTAGCCACCTTAAACTAAATATCCAGTTTCCCCCCCAGAAAATCTAACTTAAGCAGGCAGAACCCAAACTTTTAATCACTTCTATATTTGATTTCACATCCAGCTTGAAAATATCTGTTGCCAGGCGAGGCTGCTGTGCCAGGCACGGGAATATCAGTACATACTACCCCAAATCAGTAAGTAACACTGCTCATATAATGGTGTCTGGTATTAGTTAGCAACAAGTTAAGTTCTTGCATTCTGCAGTAGTCGGAGTGAGTTAGAAACACTTACTGTTAGCCATAGGAGTGCATTTAATTAGCTCCCGATTCAGGGGGCTTGGGGGTTTGTTCTCTTCTCTCTTTTTTTTTTTGAATCATTAAATAAAGTGTCACCCCAAGCCAGTGCTGTAAACTCTATTTTGATTGTGGCTGCAATAACCCCTTTGGGCGTCATTCAAATTGTACTAAACAGTTTCTGGAGAGTGCTGGTTTCTCTCAAAATAAACCCGAGTCCGGCTTTGACAAGCTCTAATGAAAAACAAATTGTTATATTACTTAGAAAAATAATTTGAAGGAAGTCTGAATTAGTTGTAAAGGTGGAAAAGGTTCAGCTACTTGAAAATAGAAATTTGGAAGGTATTTATTTTAACCATTAAGCCAGCGGCCTTGAAATACAGCCTTGTTTGTTACAGAATGCGCCTAACGAGAGACATGAATCATGCTGTTAATCAGTATGGGAACTTGATTAATTGGAAAGGGGACCGTCAGTGACTCCAACAGGCGGAGCCGCCTGGCAGCAGTCTGCACCGGAGCCCTGGAGCTGGTGTGATTTACCATCAGTCATCCTGCTGGCACGCAGAGAGAAACTTTGGAGAGATCCCACAGCCTTGGGTTTGCGGATTGTTGGGGTTTTTTTAAAAATTGAAAAGAAAAATGTGGTTATTTGGGACACTGTTGCTCTTTGATTTTTGGTACCTCTGCATTTAGTTGTCCAACTTGAAGCACGCTGGGTTTCAATAGAGGAGGGTTTGGTCTCTTGGAAGCATCTTGTTGAGATGCCCTGAGCTGGGACACCCATCATCTCACCTTTGCTACTGATAGTGGGTTTGCTTATTAAACCTGAGAGCGAGATTTTTACACCCAGCTATGAAATCAGATTTGCCTGGGAGGCCCCCAGGATGCAGAGCGCTGCCATGGCTGTAAAAATGCAGCAGGAAGGTCTGTATTAATTTTCACTGTTGACTGGGGCTCTTGGGTTTGGGGCCAGGAAGAGTTTGGCCATCCAAGAGCACTGGTGTAGTTTCAGAGCAACGTGTATTTGTTCATGGCAAAGGATACGGTGGCAGGGAGGGGAGAGAGCATGCAGCCGTGCCAGAGGGATGAGTTCCAGCTGAGTTTCAGGTTTGTAGTGGAAGGTGCCACGTGTGTTGGGCTGTCCCAGCTGCAATGGCGCAGTTCGGTGCTGTCGGGATCATCTCTGTGCCACGGTAACCACCATGGCCAAGCCAGGGATACCCAGGGGACCATTAGGTCCCACATCCTTGGGTGTATTGCTAAACACTGACGTTCAGAGATCAGAAGGTAGATCCCCAGACTGCAAGATGAAAATGTGACCAATTCTGGCTGCCCTTGGCTTTTCTTCCCTATTACAGCCTTCTAGCGTACTCTCAGGTCTCATTTTCTCTGTAGGCTTTACACTGCTCTCCTCTTCGCGCTACATGAACACCTTCCAGAGCCATATTGAATGACATGGCCGACATCCACCACATGCGTCCCTTCCTTTGCCAGGGGAAGAGGTTGTGGAGCACTTTGGCTTCTTGAGCTCTGGGGCAGGGTTGGAGTTTTTTTCCTCCTGTTTTAATTTTGCATTTAATTTTCAAGTTTTCTCTGCAATCCAGAACCTTTGTGCCTGCAGTCCTCTTGCAAAATTTCCAGGTGCTTGGGCTCAAAGAGAAAAATCAATTACAGCGATGTTGTCAGTGAAACGATATGAGTTGGCGAGGCTGTAATAGCTTCAAAACATCTGCACTTTCCAGATGTGATTTGCTCAGTGCTTTGGGTCCAAACAAGGACAAGACATAAAGTATGGTTGCACATGTGATTGCATGTATGTGTAAGTGTCCGTATAAAACATTAATAAGAGCCAGACCAGCTATAAACCAGAGATGTTACTGAAGTCCATGACATGATCTTGAACATGAACTGCTGCCATATTTCCAGTGGTGATTATTTGTTTATGTTTAGGTGTAGCTACTAAAGTGAACTAAAACCATTATGATCCATTAACGTTGCCCAAGCCAACGGGCTCGCCCAGTAATACGTGTCCAATCTCTGCTTAAGCTGCCGATTTATCCAGTTTCAGTGTAATGGTTTGAAGTGATGGTGAAGTTCTTCCAAGTTTAATCACATTTTCTGTACATTGGATACATTGCATCTTCCCAGCCCTTGCCTCTCACCAGCTCTTTGTTTTTCAGCAGGGTGACAGTGGTGGGGTTGAGGGAGGGGGTATTTGGATTTTGGTTTCTCTCCCCCCACTATCTAGATTTTGGGACTCTTAAATAATGTTTTATATCCAATTTCAAAAAAAAAAAAAAAAAAAAAAAGAAGAGATCAGAACAGCCTAACTGGAAACAGATGGCAGATTATGAACTCGTTTTAAAGGGAATTTTTAATACATGTATAATGAAGAGACTCATTTAATAGCATCAGATATAGATGTGTGAAGACAGAACGTGCCCATTTGAGAAGTGGAAAGGGCTGGGAGTGGGCTGTTGCCTTTTGTGCGATGTTCTCAGGGATGAGAGAAGGATTTTGCTGCAGTTAATGACTACAGTAAGCTTGCCTGGCTGAAGTGGGGGCTTCCTACCATTACTACTCTTTAGACTTTCCTCTGGTTTCACTGACTGATGGAGCAGTTTAAATTAAGCTCTTACCTTGGGTTTCTGGCTTCAGATTAGCAAAGCCAGGGAGCCCTGTGGCTCAGAGCTCCTCTGAACACACTGTCCCCTCCAGGCATTGAAGATCTGACTCTGTTGACTCTGCCTTTAGCCAGGTCCAAATTTCCCTGCAGAGGCGTAGCAGCAGCCAGAGTCTTCCTTGACTGCTGCACCCACAGGAAAGGGTGTGCTAGGGCAGAAAGACATCGCTGTAGTGCACACTTCCGCTGCGCTGGGACCTGATGGACAAACACCTGCACTGCAGGTACCAACTCGTGAGCCAGATCTTCATTTGGTGCAATCAAGGTATCTCAAAGTTCATTGGGTCATACCTGTGTGCTCAGATAGTACGTGCCGGGCGATCGGCTCCATTTTTTTAAATTAGTTTGCATATTTAATTTAGTGATTTTCTGCCAAGTTAAGTGAGTGCATCTTTTATGCACATGGCTAGATGGATTTAAACACACCGTGTGTCAGCTGGAAGTACATCCATAAAACTACTCACGGATCAGGGGTGCAACTTTCACCAGTATCCCTTACACAAAGATTGGGTAGCTTTAATTAAAGCCATTTAAATGAATCCCATGTAATTTCAGAGTGCAGACAAAGCCGTGGGGCTTGGTGTCCAGACTGCTTGGGGACAAAGGTGAAGATGGATTTTGTAGTGTCCTGCTTTGATGAAAATAACTCATTTGCTTGTTCTGAGCCAAGTTGCTGGGTTTAATGTTTCTCTGTAATGATGCTGCCTCCAGAGAGGTTTTATTTTGATTTGAAAGTGTTGGGATGAGGATGCAGCCCTGAGATACTTTAGCCCACACGCAGTTTACACAGCTGTGTTATTTGATTCCCCAGGCACCCCCAAAGACATTATCTTTTTAGTGATGCAACAGCTAGAAATTGCAGGAAACCTGTGTCACTCATTACTTTCATCTTCCTATTAAAACTGAGGTTTCTTGGAGCCGGTGACTCAGAGAAATCGCCACTGCAAGATACTCTTGGAGCAGCTGTGGTTTGTTTGCCGCACTGGCCGAGATGAGCGATGTTGCACTTGGATGCAGGCAGCAGTGCCTGGCTCTTCCCAGGGCGTGCACCCACCCACGCGTAGGATGGAGACGCTGCACGATGGTTGGCAATGATCCTTGCCTGGAGAATTGTTTGCAAACCCCAAGTCTCACCTTTCCTTGGGGTAATGTTCTTAGGATCATGGATTCGTTAAGGTTGAAAAGGACCTCTTAAGATCATCCAGTCCAACCGTCAGCCCACAATGTGTTGGCATTTTGCAGAGGGTAATGGATTTTTCTTGTTGCCATAAACTGAGTCTGGTGGCTGAACTGAGCTGAGCCTAAAGCACTAAAATACCTTGTTCAAGGGCAATGTTTGCAACATGAGGTCTCACCTCTCTTGCTTTGGTCTGAGGGGCTCTTGCATTTTAGTTTTGCGTCTGCAAGGAGCACGCTGATGGTTCATCTGTCCACGGAAGGTGATCAACTGCTCCTTTCAGCCCTCTTTGAAGGTGGGTTAAGCTAAACAGGAACAACATAGGCTGGGACTGGGCTTGGTGTCCACATGTGGAGCTATTCAGGAGGAGAGAGGGTACTTTAAATCTACACCCTCCTTAATGAGAAAAACTTGCAAGCGCCGTGAAACCTCAGATCAGTGCCAGTTTTGTAAAGGCTGAGAAAGCAAGTGCCTAAAACAGTGTTCCCTACTCATCGCATCGGCACTTTTCGTGACTCGCGCTGATGAGAGGAGAGATGAAAGGCAAAATCCCAGCGGCTTTCTGGTAGCCATGTAGCTGATTCATTCAGCTAATAGAGATCCAAGGAGCTGAACCCTCTAAAAGCTCAAAAAAAATGGTTCCCTTCTATAAAACCTATCGTTACTGAACTCCTACTGGCATTAGAGGAAACATCGATGTAGGCAGAGCACGGGCCTCTCCCAGTTGCGCCAATCATACATACAAGGTGATGCAGTGGGAGCATGGAGAAACTCTACCAGAATCAAAGAATCATGGAATGGTTTGGGTTGGAAGGGACATTAAAGCCTGCCCACTTCCAACACCCCTGCCATGGGGAGGGACACCTTCCACTGGATCAGGGTGCTCAAGAGATGGGGAACCTCCAGGGATGGGGCAGCCACGACTTGTCTGGAAGCAGAAAAGCTCACAACATAAGTAGTAAATCCTCAGAGCGGTCTGGGAATGTACAGTACCAGCTAAATGCCAGGCTTGAGAGGGCACTTGGATTGATTTTTTACACCTTGAGAGTGAGCGAGCAAGAAGAGAGGAAGAAAGTGTCAGGTATTTCAGAGAAGCCCTTCTCCTTGCGGTGGCAGGTTGCTGCCTGGCTGCCCCTCTTGCCTCTGGAGTGCCCCTGTGTCGTCTTGGCTGGTTTCTGTGGCATTTGGGTAACGCTCTGTGTTGTGCTTGTGCCAACAGCCCAGACTGGAGCTCTTCTGGCCAGTTCAGCACCATCAGCTCAAGGTGGGCTTGAAGTCACCTTCACAGATGCATGTGCTTCGTAAACCTTTCTCCCCCAGGATGTAGCAGAACCTTCTTTTTCCCCTTTGAAGGTGTGACAGCCTTAGGTGGGTTCTGAGGGGAGTGCCTGAGCCTGTGGCAGTGGCAAGCCGTAGCCTTTCTAACCAGTGAAAACATGAGAACAAACAGATGCAGTGAGGAACCCAAACCTCCCACACCAAATGGTCTTTGTAAAATGCTCCCCCCCGGTGTTTCATAGCGATGTGTTTCCTGTTCGTCTGTTCCCCTTCCAGGTCATGAGCCACAGGAATGGAAGTGACCCCTCGGCCATATACTTAGGTATTTACCTCTGCATCCTCCTGGGGTGCAGAACAAGTTCTTAGCTGCTGTTCGCCAGTGCTTGAAGTGTTTGGTAGTGCCTGGCAGGTACAGACCACTCTAATGACTGTACTGTTGGTTCCCTTGTAACGCTCATCTTTTTCCTGGTCAGAAGAGACTGATGAATTTATTTTCATCCTTACTTTAACTGATTCCTCTGCAGGAGCCATTTTTACCCAAGGCCTTTTGCTGCTGCTTGCCTTGCTAGGAGAGTCTGGACTGTCCTCTGTCAGGAGTCCCAAGGCTGGGTAGGTTTCAGGGTGAGAGTTTCCTCCATATCTCCTTCAGCTGCATCCTCCATCCTTGGGGAGATGGTGGATTTTGGAAGCTGTTAAATTACGAAAGCTCAGGTCATTCTTCCTGAGCAAAGTAAGAAGATAAGGAAAGAGATTTGCTGAGCTCTGCATTCCTATAGCATGGAACAGGTTGGGAGAAAAGGGAGGACAATCGTTTCTCATTCACCAGTCAACCATCACATCATGGTCTACTCCATAGAGCACCTGCCAACTCCTGCTGCTGGCTGCTGTGGAGAGAGGCAGAAAGGCAGGGGCAGTGAAAAACCCAGAGCACAGTCAACATAGATTTAACAAAATTCATCTGGAGAAACAAATCATTCTGTATTGTTTGTTTGGATCAACATTGGGAATTAGTATGGCAGGAGCGGAGAATGGGAAAGCGACAGGGATTGTTTTTATTGCATCAATAATGTCATTTATTCCGTAGCCAACCCTTGAAAACCGGTTCTAATCCCCACGCAAATCTCTCTGTAGCAATAGCGGCAAATCTGCCAGTTCCCTAATCAAACACTGATCATTACCCGAGCCAGAAGCCTCAGAGGGAGCGAAGCCAAGGTAAAAGGGTCAGGATTGGGGGGAGGGGGTACTCTGAAACCCAGCGCATCCAAACCAGCTCCATTTCCGTGAGTCAGTGGGCAGATGGGATGAGGCCAGAGACACTATGGGGCCAATATTTTCTTTCCTCACGGCAGTGTTCAGGGATGCTAAAAACGTCCAGAGATCTTTTTCCTGGGGCTACACAGAAGAAATGTGACTGCAGATAAGAAATAGAGCTTCAAAATATTGCCATTCATCCTCTGTTCCCTCCCTCTTCCCCTTCTCCACTCAGTGAAGAAGTGGCCATCGTCTGGAAAGTCCCCATTCAGTCTGTTGCCTGCTCCTGGGCCTGGTTGCCATCAGTAAAAAGAGTTGCTGGTGCCTGCAGTCTGTGGTGGAGGGTTTTCCTCTGGCCCCCATTATTGATTTCTGGAGCACAGCGGAAGGGTAGGGAGATGTTTTCATGGAAATCTGTGCCTCAACCGTCTTGGCAGCCAAACCTGAAACGGCTTGAGTCTTTTGCCCCCAGCTTCATGTTTATGGTCAATCTGCAGCTCCACCTGTGATCACCACATGCATCCTCTGTAAGACTGCAGTAAATTAAAGCACAACAGGGAATTTTAAGAAATACATCCTCTTCCTTCTTGGAGTCAGGTTACATCGACCTCAAAACATCTGGACTCAGTGTCTCAGGGCTCCCAGAGGTTCTGCCGTATTAAAGGTTCATCTGCCTTTGTTGAATTCCCGGCCTTTTCCCTTCCTCCTTGCCTCCTCTGGATTCAACGTTGCTTTCAGCGTGGCTGGCCCTCGATGTAATTGGTATTTTATGCGCAGTATGTAAAAAACACCATGGAATTTTAGTTATCTCTTGCCGCGGGTGAACACAGATCTGTAACCCATTGCCATTTACTGTGCTTGTGGGAGAAGTCTAAAATAAAATATACTTCTATTTTTCCAAAAGCCTGAATTCCTTCTAAGCTACTGGTTACCAGCATCCTGGAAGATTAACTGTAATGTTCATGTTTTTTAACAAAAAGGTCAGAAAAATGCATTTTTGGTATGATGCCCGTTTGCTTTGAAATTCCTTTGCCTGGTCTCCAGGTTGCTCTGATGAACAGGCTTTAATCACTGCATCCTGCTAAGTGAAATGCGGAGTGCAGGGTCCTGCTGCCGCCAGCCACTGGGTTTTGTTGAAAGTCTGGAGAGCAAAAGCCATCAGGAGCTGCAGTTGCCCATCCGATGGTAGTCCTTGTTCAGAAGATGATGTTAAACGGCAGCATCTTGTGGAAGTCACCCCATCCTCACGCCTGGGACCAGGCTCACCCCCACGACCCTTTGGCTGTTGTGCAAAGATCAACGCCCAGAAGGAAAATGCAGCTCCAGCTTTTCTGCTTTCCGCCTTTTAGGCCTAAGTTTTAAAGACTTACATATGTGTTTCACCTGATGTGCTCGGAGTATTCCCATCGAAGTTAACTAAGTGGATAAGATTAAAGCCAAAGGAGTCCTCACCCACCGTGCTGGGAAGTCTTGTTGAAGTGGGTCACTAGAGGGAAAGGAGGAGGAGTCAGTACCAAACCTGCTGCTTTCATTTTATGCTTCTATTTACTTAAAGGATATTTTCTGTAAGCCAGCCTGGGGGGAGAACATTAAAAAAAAGCCCCTGGCTGTGGTGTAACCACCACAATCCATTGTTGTCATAACTACTAAACAAGAAACCTAATTTATAAAATGAGGAAAAACACATGAATGTGAAATAAAAGAGAAAAAAAGAGAGAGGCGATCTTAAAATATTAACTATGATGTAGAGAAAAATATAAACAGACGCAGTTAGGAAATTCCATAAGGAATATGACTTGTTTAATAGTAATCATAAAGGAAAAGATTAGGAGAGCTCCAAAGAGTGCCAAGTGAAATACTCCGCACACACGCAGTACTGCGATAAGAGTCCTTGTTGTGGTTTTCCTTGGCTGCTTGGGCAGGCAGTGCTCTTGGCCGTGCTCTGGCGGAGATGCCCTGGTCAGGGGGATGTGCGTGGTGGTTCTGCTGCTTCTCTCTTTGTGGTGCTTCTCCTCCCTTGCAGTTACTGGCACAGCATGTAACTGCATGCAAACCTCCACCCTGTCCACAACAGACATAACAATCTCTACTTTTAGTTAAAATATCAGTAAATTGAGGAAAATGATTGTGTTTGGGGATGCGGAGAGATTTCTGTGAATAGACCAGGTCAGGAATGAATGAGATGTTCCTTAAGCTGTAGCTTAATTGCCTTCCGAAGCTGAGGTCACTGTGGAGTGCTGGGCACATCCCTGGAGATGTTTCTCGGGTGGCCTCAGCTTCCTGCTTCTGTCTGTAGGCACTGTGCCATGCTGCTTCTCTTCTTGCCTCTGTCCTGCCATCTGTCCTATCCTGAGTCTGGAAAGCATGTAGAGATTCTGAAAGTGAAACATTAGAGAAGTCCTAGATGTTCATGATTTGATCATGAACAGTCATGAGCTCCAGGCTAACAACCATTCCTTGTCCTGGGCGAGGTCAAAACAGAGAACCCAGAGGGTATTTGAGACCAGGCTCACCCAAAGACACCTCCAAGCAGGTACCAAAGAGCTTCTTTGGAGCTCATTGGATCTATGCAAGTGCCTTTTGTTGTTTTGGGCTGGCATTGCTCTTCTGTTTTCTGGTGACAGTGCCTTGCTGTGGCCCAGGACCCGTGACCACCAGCACCATCACAGCCGTGGTGCCACCACAAGACGCCAGCACAGAGCTGCTCTGACCACAATTGCCACTGAGTGAGTACTGGGAAATACCTATGTGGTATCTCGGGTGGAAAATCCTAGGCAGAGCTGTAATTTGCTGCTTCGTTGAACTTCCCTCAGTCATGTCTGAGCTGCTCATGTATCTGTCACACAGAGATTTCAAGGCCGAAATTGTGCGTTGGGAGATTGATGCCTTGTGGCACAATCTGTGCTCTATCGTGTAATTTTGCAGCAGTGGAGCTGGCTGCTCGCAGGCTGCGTTGGACCCAGCTCTCTGTTTGGCACTCGCTTGTAAACATGCTGGTTTACAGAAACCTTAAGGGTTCCTTCTCACTGTCATAAGAAATTAAGCTACAAAGCCATGCTAAAACTACACAAAACAATGTCAGGCTGAAGTCCATAGCATGAAGGTCCAGGATAGAATCATAGAATCGTTAAGGTTGGAAAAGACCCCTCAGCTCATCCAGCCCAACCCTCAGCCCAACCCCACTAAACCGTGTCTCGAATTGCCATGTCTACACACTTCATTTGACCACCTCCAGGGATGGAGACTCCACCACTGCCCTGGGCAGCCTCTGCCAGGGCTTCACCACTCTGTCAGTAAAGAATTTTTTCCCAACATCCAGTCTAAACCTCTCCTGTTGCAACTTGAATTCATTTCCTCTCATCCTGTCGCTTGTTACTGGGCAGAAGAAACCAAGAGCCACCTAGCTACAACCCCCTTTCAGGTAGTTGTAGAGAGCGATAAGGTCTCCCTCAGCTGCCTCTCTTAAGAATTGTTCTCCAGACCCTTCTCCAGCTCCTTCCCCTTCTCCAGACACGCTCCAGCCCCTCCATGTCTTTCTTGTGTTGAGGGACCCAAAACTGAACACAGGATTCAAGGTGGTCCTCACCAATGCCAAATATAATGGATGGAGATGCCCACCCAAGCCAGCACCTTCCAGGGGTGTAAACCAGGTTGTCTCCATGCCAGACCCTTCCAGCACATGCAAGCAGTGCTGCTGCCCCGTTCCCTGCTCACAAAGTGCCTTTCCTCCTGCTCGTGTCCCGTGCTGCTCTGGGTGTTCCCCTGCCGCCCCATTGCCAAAGCAGTAATTGCGATGTTGATGTTGCAGAAAAAGTGGACCATCCCAGCTCCCTGCATTTTCTCCCAGCTCCACACTGGCGTCAGCAGCCTGGGAGCATTCGCATCCCTGCTCCTTCTGCTCTCTCTCATTCCAAAGGCCCCTGCAGCAGCACCAGCCAGTGCCAGGCAAGTTCTGGGCTCTTCCTTGTTCCCCCTCTTCTGTCTTAATGTCACGCTAGCTGTCACCTGCCTCAGAAGGGCTCGTTATTCCACTTTGCTGGATGAGACTGTTTGAATCAGGGAACCAGGCGATACTGAGTTTCTGCTCTCTCCGTCTGTTGACAAATCTAATTTGCCAGTGAATAATGAGTAACCTTTGAAAATCAGCCCCGTGGCTGGTGTTGATGCACTTGGGTTTTGTTGAATGAGTCACACGCTCGCTTTGGAGTGTAAGTACTTACTCACAGACAGGCAGCTGTATTTCATCCTCTGCAAGAGATTAATTTGAGCTGGAAAACCTCAAGCCCTGTGCAGCTTTTTTCCAAGAGTGCATCTCTTCTTGATAACAGTGCAGCTGCCATGAGGTTCTGGTCAATGCAAGGGCTCATTGCGACGTTCCTCGGCCAGCAGCAAGTTTGTCTGATGACAGCTCTTCCTGGAATATTCTGATATACATATCTTTTCATTGCTCTTCCAAGGTTCATCTCATATGTAAGCGATCAGCGCAGCAGCCTGAGCAGGGATCTCCTTGCAGCTGTGACCTTGAAAGTGGGTGGCATTTTCTGCTTCCTCTCCAGTGTCCTCTGGGATCTACATTTCATGTGATCCCACCTGCCATGGGCCAGATTTGGGCTGGGAAAAGTAGTACAATATTACCATGAAACACTCGCTGCACTAACCTCTTTATAGTTGAGCTCTTCAAAGCTCCCAGTAGGAGACAGGCTTCTTCGTCAGCTTTTGAAACCATAATGTGCCATGTGTGCAGGCAAATGCCTACAGGTTAAACTGCACAGAATTTATTCCTTTGCCTGTATCCCTTCAGAGTTATCTTTTCTGTTTTCCTCTGCAAACCTAAATGCAGGATTTTAGCTTCTGTTAACAGTTTGTATTAGTACCTAGTGCTAAATGGACACAATCAGTTCTTGTATGGGAGGTTTAATTCAGTTTTCTGCAAGCAAATAAATGTGCACATGGATAAATTAAAGCCCCCCAGTGAGACTGGAGCAACGCTGAGCATCCTGGTCCTCCTGGCTTATGCACGTCCTTCCCTGGCTCCATCCCGCCAGCTGTCCTCAGGCTGCAGTCCCGCGTAGAGTCATGGAACCATAGAGTCTGATTGGAAAAGACCTTTGAGATTATCAAGTCCAACCGTACCTGTCCACTACTAATCCATATCTCTGAGCACCTCATCTACCCATCTTTTAAACACCTCCAGAGATGGTGACTCTACCACCTCCCTAGGCAGCAGAAATTTTTCCTGATGTGTAATCTGAACCCACCCTGGTGCAACTTGAGACCATTTCTTCTCATCCTATTGTCTGTTACCTGGGAGAAGAGAACAGCGCCCACCTTGCTACAGTCTCCTTTCAGGGAGCTGTAGACAGTGATGAGGTCTCTCCTCAGCCTCCTCTTCTCCAGGCTAAACAGCCCCAGGTCCATCAGCCACTTCTCATAACGCTCGTTCTCCAACCAGCTTCATTGCCCTTAAGGGGAGAGGGAACTGCGGAGGGAACTGCTCAGGGAGGGGAGTGAGAGAGCTGAAAGTTCTCTGGTTTTGATCATTTCATAATTTACACCTTGTTCCCATTGTAACCTAAATTACAAGCCAGGTGCCCCAACTCTGAACAAAAACTGCTGCAGATGGCAACAGAAAAATGCTGTGTCAACAAACTGGCTACATCATATGACCTTCCAGTACTGAAAGGGGCTGCAGGAAAGCTGGGGAGGGGCTCTTTATCAGGCAGTGCAGGGATAGGACAAGGGGGAATGATTTTAAGTTGAAAGAGGGGAGATTGAGGTGAGATCTTAGGAAGAAATGTTACCCTGTGAGGGTGGGGAGGCTCTGGCACAGGTTGCCCAGAGAAGTTGTGGCTGCACCATCCCTGGAGGTGTTCAAGGCCAGGCTGGATGCATCTTTAAGTAACCTGGTCCAGTGGGAGGTGTCCCTGCCCATGACACGGAGCTCGAATTGGATGATCTTTAAGGTCTGATCCAAACCATTCTATGATATATTTGTCACAACTTTCAGCCCATTCTCTCAGCGGAGGGAACAGCTTGGGGTCAGCACAGCAGGGAGTAGCCAGAGCCTTGCTGCCTGCTGCAAAGGCTCCTCACCGGCAGGGATGCTGAAGCACGGTGACTGTTCTGTACTTCCTTCAGGTTTCTCCTCTTTTTATTTATTAAACATAACATACCTACTAAAATTTTTACATTCAGTACTTCATTTTTTATCCTGGAAGCTTTTGCGGGCTTTCTTTATTAAAATCAAATGGTAACCAGACCCAGATAAGGCACTGGATTATTTTTTCTCAGTGCGTTTGACGCCACAACTGTTTTCTATTTCTCCTGAGCTTGCAGAAGCCCACGGCCGACAGCTCAGCTCCGCGCCCATACGTGTGTGAACTCCAAACGTGCTGCGAGAGGTTGGCTTGGTGGAAAAATCCAGGTCATCTTGGATTTTGAAACACACCCAGCCTTGGCTTTCAGTGCCACCGAGTAGCCAACCCAAGTTAAATATTGTACTGCAGATGTTGCTAAGAGCTTAGAGTTACTGCAATTACGTACTTTAATGAGGCAGAGAAAGTAGCTGCAGAAAGACATAAATCTTAGAAGCCACCAATGTTTTCCACCATGGTGTCAAGCTGATCAGATGTGACATCCCCTTTACATCCCCTTGCGTTTTCTTTCTGCCTGTGGATGTGGTTGCGTCCTTTCCTTTTAGCTTTAAAAGGAAAAGATCAGTTTGAATCCATGTTGGGATTGAAATGCCAGTGAATTTGGGGAGCCGAGTCCCAGTCCAGCTTTTGCACTTGGCTGCTGTGTCTCCACAATTGGTAGAACCAAAACCTTGGGTTTGAGTTGTTATGAAAGGGATCCGTAGCACAGATCCCATTACCCTGTGCTAGGGATTTGAGGTACTCAGCCACCCCGTCTAAATTTATTCCAAAGAACATTGTTTTCCCTCTTCTCTGTCTTTAATACCCATTTAATCGGAATTTTACCAACAGACACTAGGCCAAAAGTTTGCTATCAGAATAGATATTTTTCTGATGTGTTCTCCTTCTCTAATAGATATGCTCTTCTTTTGGCAATTGTTAGATACATCTAAATATTCCTGGCTTGTATCTGCCATGGTGTGGCCAGCAGGAGTAGGGAAGTGATCGTGCCCCTGTATTCAGTGCTGGTGAGGTCACACCTTGAATCTTGTCAGTTTTGGGCCCCTCAGTACAAGAAAGACATTGAGGGGCTGGAGGGCATCCAGAGAAGGGCAACGAAGCTGAGGAAGGGTCTAGAGAACAAGTCTTATGAGGAGCTGCTGAGGGACCTGGGATTGTTTAGTCTGGAAGAGGAGGCTGAGAGGAGACCTCACTGCTCTCTGCAACTGCGTGAAAGGAGGTTGTAGTGAGGTGGGTGTTGGTCTGTTCTCCCAAGTAACAGGCAATAAATGAGAGGAAGTGTCCTCAAGTAGTGCTGGGGGTGGGGGGTAGATTGGATATCAGGGAAAATTTCTTTAATGAAATGGTGAAGCCCTGGCAGAGGCTGCCCAGGGCACAGGTGGAGTCACCATCCCTGGAGGGGTTGAAAAACCGTGTAGACGTGGCACTTTGGGACAGGGTTTATCAGGCACAGTGGTGTTGGGCTGAGGTTGGACTGGATGAGCTTAGAGGTCTTTTCCAACATTAATGATTCTATGATTATAGAAAAAGCGAATTTCAAAGCAATCTGCGATGACTGTTTGTGGAAAGGGAATTGAACTATTTTCACGAGAAGGATTTTAGCATTTCTTCAATCAAGGAATATAAACAGTTCCGTGTGACTACAGACTGATCCAGGATTTGATTCCCAGAGTTTGATTCCCATCATTTCTTGCAGAGGGAATTTTGAACTCACACATGTCTCAATGAAGAATATCCTAATTAGTAGAGAAAGGGATGTTCTGGAAAAGGGACTTTCACTTTCTAGTCTTAATGCTGTTCTACTGTATTATTGATGACTCAGTACTCATCGAGCACTTATTGCAGTGGAGCTTTGTACTTTGCCAAGTAATTGGTGAACCGAGGTATTGATTTATGCCTATTGACCTATTCCAGATTGCAATTAAAATGGGATAGACTTCAAACAAGGATTATTTCTACTATGGTGAAAAATGCTTTTGCTGAGTACTTCTTTTCCTGTGTGTTAATGTTAGGAGATAATACTCGCTCCGAAGCAGAAATGGCAAATGAAACAGCTGTGGTCTGACCAAGGCACGAGTCAAACTGCCAGTTTGTCCTTGCAATGTCTCAGTCCTGTTGAAACTGATGGGAAAAATCCCAGGTTGAATGAGGTTTTGGGCAAGCTGATACAGTGGGAGATGTCCCTGCCCATGGCAGAGGGTTGGAACTGAATGGGCTTTAAGGTCTCTTCCAACCCAGACTGTTCTATGATTCTATGATAAAGGCAGTATTTCCTCTGTTGGGGGCTTCCCAACATCATTGCATCATTTTAATTCATCCACATGATGTTCCCTCCTTGTTTCCTGTCCGCTAGAAGGTGAACCATGTGCTCCATGGCTCAACAAAGGCATCTTCAATGTGACTCACAGGCTGTGGACAGGATGTCCAGCGGGTTCCTACCTTGCCTTATCAATAGGCACCACCCTGGGTGGTTTCACAGGGCTGACCCACCAGCCAGAGCTCCATTGCCACAACCACCTCCTGGCAGCTGTGTGGTTTCCCATAGGGACAGCTTCTGTTGTGGGTGTGCGATGCCCTGGCTGCTCCTGACGCACTGCAGCCCACAGCACCACAGGTATTTGTCTACATTGGCTTCCAGGAACGCGCCCAGCCAACAGCGCGAGCAGCCTGTGTAACTGTGTAGTCTTTTGACAGTTTTATAACCTTAAATTTGCACCTTATGGAAAACTATGACACTTAATGATTAATGGCCACGTTGGAATTTTTCTTATGATGTCTTAATATCCGAGTATGGAGCAGAACTCAGCAAAGAGGAAAAATAAAAACCTGCAGCAAAATGCTCCCAGAACAGCTTTACTGGGCAAGCATTACCCAGTCCAGCCAGTGCCATCTACAAGATGTGGCTATATTTGGGATAATGTTTTTAAAGCTGCAATGCTATTTTCTCAGTGTCCAGCTCAAATTTCAAACCCCCTTGAAAGGAAGCATGGAACAGTTTTTCACGGGCCCGTTCTTCAGTCACTTTCCAGTAGAAAGTTGGTTTTCAATACCACAAACTGGGAGCTGGTTGTAACCAAAATACGCAAGAACTTGTCGTTAAACACCACTGCTGTTGCAGTCGGAGGCCTTATTGCTGTGCTAGCTGGAAAAAACACCCCAGTTTAGCATTTTTCAGAGTCAGGTAACTGCGTTTGGCTTATTTGCCATTGATCTGCCTTCTGTTGTGTGTGACTGTCTCTACTGGCTTTGTAGCTGCTCCGCGTTGAGGTGCAAACTGCCCAGCATCTCCTCGCAGCCACAGGGGCTGGGTGCTGGGGGCATCCTGTGGTTTGGGACTGTGCACGGGGAGGGAGCGGATGCTCAAGGAGTCCGTAGCCTGACCTTGTTGCTGTTGCTACAAGGAGAAAATACCAGGCATAAGTTCCACTTGCATGTCAACTCTGTAAACTCAGATGTGATGCTGTCCCACAGACGAGATGGTCTTCAAGCATCCTGAGTGGGAACAGGGTTCCTGGAGAAGATGCTTAGAGCTGGGTCTAATATTTTGATGCATCCACAAATTCCAATTGGAAAAAATCCTTTCCAACCTGCTGCCTCGTGGAGGAGGCAGATGGAGGGCAGAGCCCGATGTCCCTCTGGAGCACGTGGCATGGGGCTCTTTCCAACATCACCCATCTGGAGATATCACTGAAGCAGAGCACTTCTGCTGGACTTCAACTCTACACTTGCTGTAAAAGCTTTTTTAATGAGCGAGATGGAGCTGGTTAGTGAAATGCTTGGACCATTAATAGATGTAGAAAATTTTTAATGTGCTGTTTGACTTTATTGGTGAAATGAGCTAATCGGAACGAGTACTGCTCTCGCGCCGAGTGAAGAAACCCAGGCGTGCTCTGGGGGAACAATGCACTGGTTTTCTACAGCGCTCTTGTCCTTTGGATGAATCCAAAAGCACTTTGCAAACAGCACGTTTGGAGCTCTGTGCCGGCAGTGGGACGTCACCACTCCTCGGCTGTGTGCCGGCAGGAGTGGCTGCAGAGTCCCGTGGGGACACCTGGAAGGGCTGCGGTGATCTGGTTATAACAACCTGACTTGACTTTTGGGTTGAGATCTTCTGCATCCTGCTTTGTAGGAAATTCCATGGTCTATTTTATGACCATAAGTGATGAGGAACTTGGGGTTTTTGTCCTGTTTCAAAGTCCACCCAAGGCTCCATAATTACTTGCTAATATGGTTTTCTTGGGGCTGAACTGGGATCAGATCCTGATCTCATGCTGGAGTAGTTCACCCCAGTAGCTTTACTTCATTCTGCTCTACCTTCTTACGGTGACAGTAGCTTTGATGGCAACCTACCAATGGTTACATTCTGAGTTGGTGCCTCATGGGTACTATCTGCCTGCAGGGCTGGTTTGGTATTAGCAGCTGGAATTGTTTCTGAGTTAACCCCGTAAAAGCTCAAAAGCTGAGAGTCTGTAGAGGGGGTCTCCCTCACTCGTTACCCTTTTTTTATGTGCTGACATGTTCTTCATGGAGCAACTCTCTGTCCCAGACTTAGAGGGCTTGGTCTTACCTGGACTTGCCTTCTTCCCCTTGAACAGCGTCCTCATGTAGGAGGCCTGCCATTAAAATCAAATTTTTGGAGCAAATTGGAGTAAAATCAGGAAGAAATTGGCCAAAATTTGTCCTCTAATGTAGGATGCTGTGGAAAAGCTCATTGAGGTTTGCTGGTCCATGAAAATGCTCTTTGGTATTTAGTAAAAAAAATAAGGTGTTGAAAGGTTTTTTGCTATTAAGTGTCTTCCTGGCAGCTTCCCCTTTGGGAAGTAACTTTACCATTAGGGATGGAAAGATGTTGATAATTCAGAGCAGAGTAGCTAAAAATTCCTTCCTTCTGTAAAATTATTCTTTCATTTTATATTGGTCCAACGCTTACATAAACACGCCTGCGGCAGTTATTTAGCCTGTAATGTATTAATGCGGAACACTGTAGCCTCCAGCAAAAGAGTCAACGGATCACGCAACACCAAGAGGTATTTTACATAACAAAGCTGCAGAGCAGACTAAATGTGTCCAAGTCAGTAATTCAGGGACATCTCTTAGCTCCACAGGAGCAGGACAGGAGGAGTCCGGTTGCATTTCAGACCCAAAGCGAGCAACCGAGCCTTCAATTCACACACAATGTTTGGGTAATCGAGTTAAACGTATAAGATTTCCTAGAATAGCAATACTACTTACTGCAGCGTCTTGGGCTGCATGATAAATAAAGGAAGGGAGGTTTAACCCTTTTGGCACCGGACTTGCCTCTCATCCCAGCATCATAGAGTCTTAGAATCCTTAAGGTTAGAAAAGACCTCTAAGCTCATCCAGTCCAACCATCAGCTCCTCACCACCATACCTGCTAAACCATGTCCCAAAGTGCCACGTCTACATGTTTGTTGAACCCCTCCAGGGCTGGTGACACCACCACTGCCCTGGGCAGCCTCTTCCAATGCTTCATCACTCTTTCAGTAAAGACATTTTTCCTAATACCCGATCTAGTCCTCCCCTGACATAACTTGAGGTCATTTTCTGTCATCCTAATACTTATTACTTGGAAGAACAGAACAGCACCCACCTCACTACAACCTCCTTCTCGGTAGCTGTAGAGAGCAATGAGGTCTCCTCTCAGCCTCCTTTTCTCTAGGCTAAACAATACCATTTACCTCAGCCACTTCTCATAAGGCTTGTTCTCCACCCCCAGTCCTGGGTACTACAGAGATCCATACCCTCCTGACCGCTCCTAAATGGAGCTCACATGGAGTGTTGAAACGCGAGGCTTTTTTTTGTATCTATGTATATTTATATGTAGATATCAAACCCCGTAATCACTCCTCTTTCACCCTCTTGCTTCTTTTAAAATATTTTCCATTGAAAATCTGCAAGATGTGCTTAGAACTGCTCCGCAGTCGAATCCCATAATCGGTGGGAACTACAGTAGGTGGTTCATAGAGCTGCAAAGTAAAACTGAGTAGGGAGTGAGACATTTATATTGCTGCACATTTAGATGAAGAACAAACGTCGGGTGTATAACGGGCATGGAAAGGGGTTGGTGCCCTGTTGCTTTAGCGCAGTTCTGTTTGTAACCTTAGACCAGGTACTTAGACCAGGGATTGCAAAAGCCTTGCAGCGCAATTCGTGATGTGTCAAAATCTGACTCAGTTCAAGAAGAGAAGTTTTAATGCAGATTGTAGCACAACTGCCTTTCTGCATCTGTAGTTATTTTGGTCCTCGGTATTTGTGAGTACTGTGACCAGCAGGGCGATGGAGGGGATTCTGCCTCTCTACTCTGCTCTTGTGGGACCCCACCTGGAGCCCTGCACTCAGTTCTGGAGTCCTGAGCACAGGAATGAGCTGTTGGAGCAGGGCCAGAGGAGGCCATAAGGATGATCCGAGGGCTGGAGCCCCTCTGCTATGAGGACAGGCTGAGAGTTGGGGTTGTTCAGCCTGGAGAAGAGAAGGCTCCGGGGAGATCTTAGAGCAGCTCCCAGTACTGAAAGGGGTTGCAGGAAAGCTGGGGAGGGGCTCTGGATCAAGGAGTGCAGGGATAGAACAAGGGGAAACAGTTTTCAGCTGAAAGAGGGGAGATTGAGATGAGATCTCAGGAAAAAATGTTTTGCTGTGAGGGTGGGGAGGCCCTGGCACAGGTTGCCCAGAGCAGTGGTGGCTGCCCCATCCCTGGAGGTGTTCAAGGCCAGGTTGGAAGGGGCTTTGAGCCCCCGATCCAGTGGGAGGTGTCCCCGCCCATGGCAGGGACATTTGGACTGAATGGGCTTGGAGGTCCTTTCCAACGCAAAGCATTACATAGTTCTGTGATTCTATTTCCGTTATACATTTATAAGTTCATGGGTGTGTCCATCTATATAATTATTTATAATTATTATAAACACTGAACTCTGCTTTTAAGTGATAAATATGGGTCATTTTTAACAGAGTATTTCAAGCTCCTGATCACAGTTGCTCAGGAAAACAAAACCCTGTCTATAGCATGCAAATTATAAAACTCTTGGTGTTGTAGCTAATTCCCCTCGCTTTAAAGGATTGTTTGCCCATCTGCAGGCTAACAGAGGTGCCCGGCATGTGTGAGGGACTGTGTGATGGACATTTCAAGGTTTATTATTTTCTTATTTCTGTATTAAATGTGGTAATAACATGTGGGTTCTCTCCTGTTAGCTTGTGGGAAGGAAATATTCAGCCTGTGCCTATGGAATCATGTTTTGGATACCGAATTTGGGCTATTTCCTGACTTTGTGATATTCCCAGCAAGCTGGGTAGGTGCTTTCACCCCTTCTGGAAACTTAGGACTGAAGTCTCTGAGGAGCATCCAGTTGTCCCGAGATCAGGTGTCCCCACAGCAGGTATGGGGTGGAGAAAGGCAGTTGGCTTTCTCCCATGGGCTGCGTTTTGTAATGTGAATTAAGAGATCACCTAATTCACTGTGCGTCCAAACATAAACTGAAGTCAAGCTACATTCTTCTTCCTCATCTTTCAGGCACAACTGACTTTGCTCCTTTTTCTCCTGGTAATTCCAATAGCTTTCTCAATTTCTGTGGGGTTCACAGAACCATTTTATCTGCTGTCTAAAACAGAGCGAGTGGACATAGTTAATTATTCTGTACTTTTCTGCACTAAATAGCTCTGCAAAGCAATGCAAATATTGAATCAAGAATTTAACAGGAGAATTAATTAATAATAGGGGAAAATTAAATGTTCTTGCTGTTGTCATTTAATGGGAATTTTTTGCCCATGCCTACAATAACTGTTGGGAGAAACTACATATATAAGTATTTTTCAAACTGAAACCAGATGGGGGAACGATCGCCTGTTTTTCTTTGTGGGAGGCTATGTTTTCATGGTGTGCAAGTAACTGGAGGCA
The DNA here is from genome assembly GCA_033558235.1 of Neomorphus geoffroyi. Taxonomy (NCBI): domain Eukaryota; kingdom Metazoa; phylum Chordata; class Aves; order Cuculiformes; family Neomorphidae; genus Neomorphus; species Neomorphus geoffroyi. The sequence continues at coordinate 2,209,008 of JAUMJM010000038.1, forward strand.
CATTAAAATCAAATTTGGCGTTTGAGGCTTGTCCTTCCTATCTCTTACAGGAAGGACCAACCTTAGATGTTAGGGGTTTCAGCTTCTCCGGTGAGTAGGAGTTTCTTTGGCAGCAGGGCCGCAGGTTTCAGAAGAGTGGAGTTAACCGCTTAACCAGAACCAAAGCAGTGTATGCCCGTTCAGAGGTATTTTCTTTTTAAAGAGCACTGAGAGAATGTGGGTGATGAAGTGTCCCCAATGCAGCTAGTAGTGCTTGTAATTTCAGTTCCAGTGGCACCAGCGTGCCACCATCCACCTGTCATCCAATCTGGCTACTGGATGCCAAGAGGAAACCAGAAGTAGAGCAAGGAGGAGGAGCAAGGAGTGGTGCTGGAGGACTTGGCAAGCAGATTGAGATGGATGAGGGCAGATCTCCCTTTCCTTTGGTGTCACCTCTACCTCTAGCATTTGTCTCCCCCTGCCCAAAGGCATGGCCTAGGTGGGTCATTTCCAGACTCCCCCTTCTCTCTGGTTCCCACGGAGAGCTGAGCAGCCCATGGTGCCTTTGCTCAACCATGGGAGATAAATCTGGTGTGGGCATTTCTCTCAACTGGGACCTTTACCATTAGTCCCAAGTGGCTGTGGAGTGGCACTGTCGTTGCTTGTGAGATTGAAAGGGATGGGGACCAGATGGTTCTGCCAGTTCCAAATGCCACCACATTCCCTGGTAGCTCTGAAGAGCACAGCATGTGTGTTCTTAGCTGCTGACATGGGCTCCTCCTTACATCTTCTCCTTCATAAGGATCCATGAAATCCAGCATAAAAGATTGGTTTCCTCTTTCCTTGGTGATGTACGAAGCACTGAGGAGCATTCTTAAGTTCTAGAGATCCAGCAGCAGGTCTGTCAGGAGGAGGGGGTCTTTGCTGTCCCCATCAGTGTGCCTCTAGGAATCTGCAATGAGAAGATCCACGTGGGACCCAGATACTACAGTTTTGACAGCGCACGGATGAGTTGGGCTCTTTTCTCCAGCTTTCACTAGCACAGAGTGAGTAAGAGATTGGTTTTGTGTGCAAGGAAGGAGGTTTTCTTTTGTTTTTTTCTAAATTGATAAATTCATGGTGTTTTATCTTGAAATAATTAATGCCTTTTTTGTACCAGTCATCACTAAAAAGTCACATCTTGCGTGGCTGTTGGTATAATTAATACCAGTAAAAAAGCAGGATGACCTCACCTCCAAGCGGGGGAGAGCTGCAGAGTACTTAGCTAAGTTAGATCTTTTCAAATCATCTGAGCCTGAGGAAATCTGTCCTAGGGCAGTTAAAGAGCTGGTGGTTGAAATTCTGTCAGCGTTAGTGATTGGCTTTGAGAATTCCTAGGTGAAGCAATGAAAGAATGGAGAAGAGGTAATAAAGGACCTGTCCGCTGAAGAGAGAAAAAAATTAAGAGCCAGAATGTTACAGCGCTGTTACTGGAAAAATAAGATGAACCAGGTGATTTCTAAATGATGCAGGGATAAGAGGAGGGGAATAATTTGGAGCCCCTCAGTATAAGAAAGATATTCAGCTACTGAAGCGTGTCCAGAGGAGGGCAACAAAGCTGTGGAACAGAGTTGAGGGAACTGGGATTGTTCAGCCTAGAGAAGAGGAGGCTGAAGGGAGATGGGTCTTGATCTCTTCTCCCAAGTGATAAATGATAGAACGAGAGGAAATGGCCTCAAGTTGCACCAGAGGAAATTTAGACTGGATATTAGGAAAAAATTCTTGACTGACAGAGTGGTGAAGCACTGGCAGAGGCTGCCCAGAGTGCTGGTGGAGTCTCCATCCCTGGAGGGGTTAAAAAACCATGTACACATGGCACATCGGGACATGGTTTAGTGGGCACGGTTGGGTTGTGATGAAGACTGGACTTGGTCTTAGAGGTCTTTTCCAGTCTTAACAATTCTATGATTCTGTGATTCCAAATAATTGTCAAGGCTGGGTATTAGGAATAGTTTAAAGATAGGGAAGCAGTGGAGCAGGCAGCGCAGGAAGGCCAGGGACCCTGCTCCATCCCTCAACAAGGCTTTTGGGAAGAGTTTAGACAAACACTACAGAACAGGTAGAGACGATTCTGCCTTGGTGCAGCAGGAGAGACTGGACAGCTTCTTGAGGTCTCTCCAAACCCTCTGCTCCTCTCTTTTTCTCTTTAAGTAATTTATAGTTCTTCGGAGCACCCCAATTTTGGCTCTTCCGTACCAATGGCTTAATAGCAGAAAGCTCCAGTGCTGTGTGGTGACGGTGTCCCTGCGCAAGGATGGAGCCTCCAAGCTCCAGCCAGCCCTCAACCGTGTTTAAGAGTTTGCAGCCTGCTGTTGTTGTTCCTTCTGGACAAATATACAGTCTGCTACCCAGAATATGAGCTTCTCCTCCCTACTGTATGTTTGTAACAATCTGCGCTTTAAAAAAATAAAAACCAGCCAAACAAAGAAGTCTTAACCTGTAAAAAAGTTATGGGTGTAGGTACCCATTTTCTGACAGAGGGGTTTGGTAACAGTGCAGGGGACAGAAATGTAAGGAATAATTGTTTTTGGGCCTAGAACCAGGAAAACTACTTTTCCAAATTAATCCAGTGAGAGCCATGAATCCACAGTATTTCATATCACACTTCATAAAACTCCAGTCATAATCCATAAACCTGACATTATTAGATTAAAAACCTCAGTTCCTCCTATAAGGAGCTCGCTCATTAGACATGCTGTAGTTTTATAACCTTAAAGTTCCTACCCAATTACCATGATTAATACTGTGCTTTAATAAAAGAATTTTTAAAATCACCACAGGGGTTGATACCATCTGTTTGTTATAATTGGGCATTTAAATATTGTCCAGCAGGAGAAGGACAGTCAGTAAACAAAAACCAAGACCAAGGGAGGGAGAGCACAGCACATCCACGGCCGGAGGGTGGAAATATGAAGATACAGTTGGGTTGTGACGATGATGAGAGGACAGAAGGGCCAAGCCTGGGCTGGGCTGAGAATGGATTGAGGGTAGCCCTGAAGAGAAGAACTTGAGAGAAGCTCAACATCAGCTGACAATGTGTGCTCATAGCCCCTAAAGTCAACCGTGTCCTAGGCTACATCCAAAGCAGTGGGATCAGCAGGGTGAGGGAGGAGATTCTACCCCTTTGCTCCGCTCTGGTGAGACCTCACCTGGAGTCCTGTGTCCAGTTCTGGAGTCCTCAGCACAGGAAGGACCTGGGGCTGTTGGAGTCTAGAGGAGGTCAGAGAGATGATCCAAAGGCTGGAGAAGTACAAGGACAGGCTGAGAGAGCTGGGGTTGTTCAGCCTGGAGAAGAAAAGGCTTGGGGTAGGCCTTAGAGCAGCCTTCCAGGACTGAAAGGGCTCCAGGAAAGCTGGGGAGGGATTCTTGGTCAGGTAGTGCAGGGACAGGATGAGGGGGAACAGTTTTAAGCTGAGAGAAGGGAGAGTTAGATAAGAACTTAGGCAGAAATGTTTTGCTGTGAGGATGGGGACGCCCTGGCCCAGGTTGCCCAGAGCAGTGGTGGCTGCCCCATCCCTGGAGGTGTTGGAGGCCAGATTGGATGGGGCTTTGAGCCCCCTGATCCAGTGGGAGGTGTCCCTGCATGTGGCAGGGGGTTGGGACTGAATGGGCTTTGAAGTCCCTTCCAACCCAAACCGTTCTATGATTCTATGGTGCAAAAGCTGAAATTACTGAGTTGTGTGCAACCAGGTCTCCTTCTTCATGGAGCTGATAGGGAATGAGCAGTGATGCTGTCCGTGCTCTGCCGGGTCAGCAGCACCAGCTCCTGGAGGCGTTTAGTCCTTGCCCCCAGACATTGGTGCAGAGGAGGTCCAACACCCACAGACCTGCTTTGCGCATTGGTGAAATAAGTCCTTGGGAAGTTTGGTACCTTACCCCAAATCATCAGCATTCAATTTCCGGGCCAGAGGTGAGCACATTGTAAACGGAGATCGCTGCCCTCAGAAACTCATGTTAAATTGAACTTCCCGCCAGGAACCAGTGCGGCTTTGCTTTGCCAGGGTAGAGAGAGCAGGACATGGAGAAAAGGAAGGATTTAGGTAAATGTGTGCTGCCTGCCAAGGCAAATACTGTTCTGAATCGCAAAGGATCCCGTAATGCCTGGGGATGCTGTGTTCACAGGGTCAGTGCTGCAGAAGACATCGGCTGCTCAGAGAACAAAGCTTCACCCTCGATGCTGCCTGGACACTTCGACCCAATAACATTCATCCTGTGCCACAACGGCCGCGACACTGCCTGCTCGAACAGCTATGAGTGAAAAATTGTCTGCTTTGCTGTTAATTGACTTTGAAGCGAGAGTTCCTTGAAGGCTGATTGTTGCAAAGCCGAAGGGTTCCGGGTGCTCAGCACCCTTGGGCAGGGTCCCACATTAACCCTCATTGGAAGCCAGTGCCTGGGAAGCAGTTGCTGCGTCCGGCGAGAACACAGAGAATCGTGCGGAGTAACTCCAGTTAAAAAGGTGTCAGGTTCATGATTCCACCCACAGAGCAGAAAATGCCAAAAACTTGTATTATTTTTGAATCCCCTGGTTTTTAAGGGCTGGTGGAAATAAGATCTCTTGCTCCTGACTTCCAAACAGTAAAGCGAGGTGAATCACTACTGAAAACCCCTCCCGTGGACCACCCAGTCGCTCCATACGAAGCTGTAAAATGGACCTCGGCAGGAGTGTCGAAGTGCAGAACTATTTTCTTAATATTACTGCGATTGCACGAGGCAAATCGAATCAGAAAAGGATCAGAGTTTCCTAACAAAGTAGCTAAGTGAGAAGTGTGTTAATGAATACAGGCTGATTAATAAATACGCATTGAACTACATCACATTGGGGTTAGAGGGGGAGCACCAAACCTCGAGTACAACGTGTTGTGTTCTGGAACCTAACATGTGTATGTAATTCAGATTTAAATACTTTTTTCCTCTCATAATTCTGGATAATTATCCAGCTCAGGAGAAATAAGTAATTGTTTTCTTAATGAAATAATAGTTAGGATTTTTGTTCCTTACTGTAATTGGTCAGATCTCTCGGTTTTTTAGATTGTGGCTCTTCCTGCTGGGATTTTGAAAATTGTAACTTGCAAATCACCATATTTTAAAAGTGGTACAAATCAGATAAAATACAAAATGGCACATTTTCAACCTTTATTTGTTATTGCTTTTAATGAGGATACATATATTTTTGTAACAGAACACTGACTGAAAGCCCTCAGACTGAAACTGTGCACGTCATTGATGTTTGCATTGTTAAATGGTATTTTGGGAGACCACCTCAACTTTTTCAGGGGGAGAGCAAGTACCACAGTGAACCTGTTCCAGGGAAGGAACAGACATGCTGGATGGGGGCACCTTGGGATAAACCATAGGGAAACCCCAGGGACCGGTATTTCAAGGGGGACTTGTAATTAAGCCATTGGGTTTGTAATTGGGAGGTTTGGGTCCTATTTCAGGGTCTGCTGCAAGACTCCTTGTGTGATTCTGGGTGAGTTTCTTTAAGGTGATATCCCAAGAGAGTGTTGCTGAAAAATAAGAACTAGGTGCCAAAGTTCTTCCACTCTCTGCCTTTAACACAGCTGTAAAACATCCTAATTTTGAGCTAACTTGGTCTGGTATGTTTAGATTTAGGTTTTTTTCAGGACAGAAACTGTCCTTCTAGCATCTGTTTTGGCAAGTCCAAGCTAAATGGGTCCACGTTGACATTGGAGCGTCCTCGTGTTACCTGAGTATAACAAAATCCTAAGTTAAGTATAACAAACCCCCAGGTGATGCCCAAAACCCCTTGAGGACAAATTAAGTGTGCTACTTGTAATGGTCTCATTTCCTTGGCTCCACCTGTAGGGTTGGCACTGCCATGGAGACCTTGCTCTTCTCCAAACCCCAGCAGAGGTCAGAGACCTCTGAGTGAGATCAAGTGATGCCTCTCTAAAAGCCAAGGGCAGCATAAAGGAATATGTAAAAAATATATTGCAGTGTTCTTAGACATTCCAGAGTTTAGCCAGCGACCTGCTTCATTGCGTGGTCTGTCTTGTGCCGTCATAAAGTTTACCGTGATAGTGGCTGCATGATACTTTACAGTGGGCTGATACCTGCCAGTACGTGTCGGAGCTTTCATCATCCTGGCCAGAGGAGGAGAACGTGCAAGGTTCGGTGGGATTTCCTCTTGGCTTGGGATGTAGCTTGTTGGTGTTCACTGTGGAGATTTTGTGTATGTTGGAGAAGGCAGATCCAAAGCGTGCTTTGCTGTGGGAGTGGGAAGTTTGTGATGGTCTCCAGCTCCCAAAGAGTCTTATGTTTGACTTGAGTCAGCTCTTAAGGCAGCTGGGTTTCCTCCAGAGACCCGCTGTCTTTGGGTGCAATGTGGGCTGAAGGAGAAATGAGGAACTTCAGCTGTGCCTCTTGGCTCTGTGTTTGGTCCTTCAGCTTCTACATCTCCTCAGGGTTTCTGAAAACTTCATCACTTGTTCACTGAAAGGAAGAGACCAGTGTGGGGCCAGGGAGGGGCTGAGGTTAATTGGCAGACGTGTGGTCCACACTCAAGCTCCTCTGCCTGTGGTGGGCTGCTGGCAGCAGCGTGGTGTTTGGTCTTGCACTGTCTTGAAAGTCTTTCCTTGGCCACATGCGCTAAAAACTGTGAGTAAACAGTTCACAAGAGGATAAAGTTCAGCTGTGTGAATGGAGGAGTGTTCTTTAAATAAAATAATAGTGGTGCTGATCAAGGTTACAGCTTTCATTCCAGCTGGAAAGTGAGGGAAGTACTCATTAGCTGGTCTGAAGGCTGAAAAATAAATGACTTTGTTACATCAGGGCATTATTTTTCAACATGTAATACATTAAGTCAGCTTCAAAACCTTCATTTTTTTATGGATAAGATGGTGAGACTACTTTCTTTTCTTCCCTTTTTTCCTCCTCTTCTGTGTTAACGTGTCCGAGGACCAGCTAGTTAATTAGGGCAAAGTGATTTGACTAATGGGACAAGAATCCACATCAGCCTCAAATAGTCCTGAACAGGCATCAGCTGCTTTTCTCTTCTTGTCTCTGTGTGTATGGATTTCCGTATATTGTTTTATGCCAACACGCTTAATGGTTCGTAACAAATTCCATTGTGACTGCTAGGATGGCTGGGCAGCCCCAGGAAAACCCAGATGTGTCCTCACAGCCACTGCCCTGTGGTTGGCTTCATTTGACGCATCATCCTGCTGGCACTAGAGCAAGTTCACAATGTCCATCCTGCATCTGGTGCAGGTCTTGGTGTCAGCAAGGTTGAGCTGGCAGCGATCCCTTCTTGGATGAAGTGTGGAGCGATTCAATGCTACAGATGCTTTAGGTTATAAACCACGTTGTGTATGACAGCAAAGCAATGGAGGGACTTCATACAAGGGCTTGTAGTGATAGAATGAGGAGGAATGGCTTTAAGTTTTAAGGTAGAAGATTTAGATAAGACATGAGGAAGAAATTCTTTGCAATGAGGGTGGGGAGGCCCTGGCACAGATTGCCCAGAGAAGTGGTGGCTGCCCCATCCCTGGAGGTGTTGAAGGCCAGGTTGGATGGGGCTTTGAGCCCCCTGATCCAGTGGGAGATGTCCCTGCCCATGGCAGGGGGTTGGAAGTGAATGATCTTTAAGGTCCCTTCCAACCCAAACCATTCCATTATTCTGTGATTTTTGAGTCCATCGTTTCTCAGCATCCTTGATGGTGTCAGTGCAGCCCAGACTCCTGCTTTCCAGAGGTTATTGGGCAGATGAGTTTAAGTAGAGCTGTGCAACACACAGAATGCACCATGGGTTAGGGGCAGAGATGTCTGTGTGATGCTGGGAATGGTGTATTTGGAAATAGTTCATGTGTGGGGACACTTGTGTGCACAGCTTGGCAAGCTCTAACATGACACCTCGGCAGCAAAGATAAATGTGGCGTTAAAACCCAGCAGGAGGGGCAGGTCTGGTTGAGCATGAGAAATGTTAGCATCGCTGTACAAGTTCCTGGCGAGACCCATCTGATATCCTCCGTACGGTCCTTGTCAGCACCCAGAAAGATTGATTGAACCTTGCGTGGGCTGAGGGCACGGCTGCTGGGATAAGTAGGCAGGGAGGTCCTCTGGGAGAGGAGGCCGGAACAGTTAGCCGTGCTTTAAAGTGGAAAAGAGGAGAAGGGATGTAACTGTACAAATAAAACAGGGTCTATGAGCTGGTAAAATACTGACATGGGAAAAAATGAGTGAGTATAGGCTGGAGTTTAATAAATTTAGGCTAGAATAATAGAAATTAAAGCTTGTGAGAAGCAGAAATTACTCTGCATGTTCGAGTTGATATGATGCGCTGATGAGAGGCTCTGTACGCACCTTGAGTTTACCTGCATCATCCCCGTGGCTGGTGAGTGAACATGGTGAGACTGTGACATCTTACAACTATAAAATGAGGCCATGGGCTGTGAGGATTTGGTTCACGACCAAGGCTGAACAAGCAGTGCCCAGAGACGGCTGCCTGATGCTCATTAGGAGTTGCTGGAGAACAGTAAGAAGGTTCCTCATGGTTTTCAAGTCATTGTGAGAGTAAGACAAAAAGTAACGTGTGCCTACCAAAAGCCTTTCCCAACGTGTACAGATATTTATGGACACTCCAAAGGCTCACAGATCTTTCCACTTTCTGTGCTTTACACACACAAGACATTCTCCTAAATGGCAAATAGACGCTAAAATCAAAGAAAAACCCTTTTGAAAAATGCACACTTCTATATTTAATGCTGCTTTTTAATTAGAAGTTCCAATATTTCCTCCTGAAGGGTTTCAGGAACGTTGCTGTCACATATACATAGGCATAAGCAGGAAGCAGACGATTCCCCTGAGGCCAAACCGCTGCGCCATCACCATGAGCACTATGGAAATCAAGTCACACTATACCTTGGCTGATCTTCCTCCTGCTGAAAGCAAGGGCAGAGCTCACATTGCAAGCCAGTGGGGTACATTTGGGCTGTAGCCTGGGCAATGTTTGCCATTGCTATTGCAGTCATGGAAAATCAGGAAAGTATGTGCTAGGGCGCTGAAATCCATCCGGCATTTCCTTCACCACACTTTTCTGGTGTTGAAGCAGATGTGACACCCTCTGCTGCCTTCTCTCCTCTTTAGGTGCTTCTGATCATAAGTGGGAACCTGAGTTTCCTCAACTGGCTGACCATCGTGCCCAGCATCGCCTGCTTCGACGATGTCAGCCTGGGCTTCCTCTTCAGCTCCAGGCCAGGAGGGGCGAAGGAGCGGGTGGCACGGATGCAGCTCAGAGAGGCAGCCAGGGAGCAGCTTCCGCTGGGTGAGTTATTACAGGAGAGAGGAAAAAGTGGCGCAGAGGAAATCTGGAACGGGACTCTTGATCACGGAGTGCAGGGAAAGGACAAGGGGCAACGGTTTTCAGCTGAAAGAGGGGAGGCTGAGATGAGATCTTAGGAAGAAATGTTTTGCTGTGAGAGTGGGGAGGCCCTGGCACAGATTGCCTAGAGAAGCCGTGGCTGCCCCATCCCTGGAGGTGTTCAAAGCGAGGTTGGATGGGGCTTTGAGCAACCTGATCCAGTGGGAGGTGTCCCTGCCCACAGCAGGGGGGTGGAACTGGCTGGGCTTTAACGTTCCTTCCAACCCAAACCATTCCATGATTCTATCAATATGGAAAAGCAAATCCAAGGGGATTTGTAACTGAACGAAAGGAATCAATGTGGCTGATGTTTCCTTGTGAGGGGAGTTCCCAAGCAGCCGTTTTCAAGAAGATCGCCTGCACAAGCAACACAAGGCTGCAGGACAGATGTAGAGTTCTGTTTGCAGCATTTTAATAAACCGCATATAAGCAACAAATTGCCTATAATATCAACAACAATAACAGATGCTCATTTTTAAATATACTGAACATCTGTCAGAAAAATGAAAAATGTCAACAAGCAGCAGCATCTGTCTCTACTGCTTTCTCATCACCAGGGAAGACAGCTTAGCAACCAGAAGCGTTAGTTCCAGCAAGGCTAATGTGGTTTTGTTAAACTTTGTGTGTGTCCCATCTTACCCATTCTGCTGTAAGAAATCTTTAAGAGCTTTCCCTTCTGGTAGCTTTGCTTTAGAGGCTGTGAGAGCCTGGAGCTTTCCTACCAACTCTATTTTTGCATCAAGTCCCAAACCACACTCAAGTTGCACCTTTCTTTCTGGAGGAGAAGCCAAAGGGCGCCTCTTTGCTTTGACACTTGAGCAGTCACCATGAGGAGGAGGCAGATCCTTTTTTTGAGGAACTTGCTCCTTTTCCATGATGTTCTCCAGAAAACCTTACTAAGCCAGGGTGCCCAAGCATGAGACCCATCTGTCAGCTAAAAGGTTGGACCAGATGATCCCTGAGGTCACATCCAACCTGGCATTCTGTGATTTTGTGATCCATACTTACATCACTCTGGAGTGTAAATGTGTCTCCATTCTGGGCTTTTAAAAAGGTGCAACCTGTGAGTGAAGAGTAGAGCATCTGTAACATTCTGTATGAATTCGGATCTCTGCATATTTTTCCTGCTGACAAAGCAGAAGCTGTTGAGCTGGTGACGATGGGCTGTGTGGCAAGAGGCTTAGAGGAGCCCTCACCCCTGGGTCACCAGAGCAGAAGACAGGAGGGTACCCAGTCATGCCCTGCTCGTGACCTGATTTTACAAGGCTCTGGCCACATCCTTGGAGGCTGTGTATGTAATTCCCACAGGGACTTTGAATTCCCATTGCTGGTGCTCTGCTCCTGCCTGCTTGATCCAGATCTCCTTGGCTCATGTCCCACACTCCTTCCCCAGCTCTTGCTCCATCCTTGCTTGTATTGAGGGTTTTTTTCCTGTGTTCAACCCTTTTCCCTCTGACTGAGTAGCTGTGACCCCAAGGGCATGGTCATCATCACCATCTGCTGAAGGATGAGCATTTCCACGCATGGCCATAATGTGTGACCTGAGGAGCTACTGATGTTGTCGATGTGGTGGGGAAGCTTTTGTGTCTGTACCTGCTCTTTAATTACAGGCTGGAAAGTTTAGCCCATCTAAAAGACAAAAGAAGTGCCCAATGGACTCACACTGCTCAGGAGGCATCTCAGTGAGCTCCTTCCCAAATGAAATGGTTCTCCAGCAACGTTCTCAGACTAAACAGTTATTATTAATAGCTTCTGAGAGAGGTTCAAATAAACATCCCTCTCCTGCAGAGATAAGGGGAAAGCTACATGCAATCGCTTTGAATCTGAGCCTTTGGCTGTTAATGTTAAATAAATTCAAAAGGGCCGTAGGGTTAGAACCCCTCAGAGGTCACGTCTGCTCATTTGGCTGATTGCAGGTGGTGTCTCCTTAGACTGAAATCCAGCACAGCTCCTGCAAAGCAAACACCAAAGCGCTGCTGCAGCAACACATCTCATGCATAAATGATCAGCAACAGAGACTGTGCAAAAGGAAAATGAGGTTTGAGTGGAGTTAGTGAGCGAGAGGAAGGAAGATGCAAGCAATAAGTTCTGGTGGTGAGATCCTGGGGCAGCGAGGATGAGGCAGCCCCGGGAGGGATGGAGCCACAGGGAGCTGGAGACTCTCCACGTCTGGCTTACAAACCAGGAGGGCAATTTTGAGCAAGGTGCAAGTGCCAGCTGAGGTTTTTCTCCTGTATTAAAGCAATGATTAATTTTACATTTTAGACATTTTTCTTTTTAGCCCTTTCTCAGACTATTTAGAGAACGGCAGATCTCCGGAGTGATAGCATCTGGCCCTTGGCAGGGTCAGGGAGATTATGGCAGAGCATTTCTCAGCCCCAGTCCAGGAGCCAAGAGCAGCTGTGAGCACCCAGGCAGGATTCTGGCCACTGCGGGTGCTCGGGCAGTGGAGCGGGGCAAGTAGAGCCCATCACTGGCAGTGGAATCACCACCTTCTGGTCTGCTTTTGTGTCCCAAACAGGCTGCTACATCCGCAAAGTGGTGAACATCGCCTTTGGCCTCCTGATTGTCTATCTCAGCATCCCGGTTGTCCTAAACCTGATCAGCTCCAGACAAGTCATGAACACCTCGTTCAACTCTCTCAGAATAGTGAACACCTATGGAGCGTTTGGGAGGTACGTACATTTTAATGGCACATCATACAGAATCAGAGTCACTGAGGTCGGAAAAGACCTCTAAAGCTCATCCAGTCCAACTGTCAGCCCAACCCCACCATGCCTACTAAACCATGTCCAAAAGTGCCATGTCTACATACTTTTTGAACCCCTCGAGGGATGGAGACTCCACCACTGCCCTGGGCAGCCTCATCCAATGCTTCACCACTCTTTTGGTAAAGCAAATTTTCCCAGTATCCAGTGTGAACCTTCCCTGGTGCAACTTGAGGCCATTTCCTTTTGTCCTATCACTTGTTACCTGGGAGAAGAGACCAACACCCACCTCGCCACAACCTCCTTTCAGGGAGCTGTAGAGCGCAGTGAGGTCTCCTCTCAGCCTCCTCTTCTCCAGCCTAAACAACCCCAGTTCCCTCAGCTCTGGTCCTCTTTCCAGTAGGGTCTGAAAGTCAGTCTGTGTGCCTTAAACCTAAAGAGCAGTGCTGAAAATCCTTCCAGTAGCATTAAACTTGGAATATCCGTTTATGAGACAGAAGGAGAAAAGGAGAAGGTTTCTTTTCCAGTGAATTATATAGTTTATTTTCTTTGAGCCACTTTTAGTGAGCTGATATTGATGTAGCAAATATAATAGCAGGATGAAAATATCCATAAAAGAGTTCATCCAGTGGATAGTCTTCACCATCACCAGCCGGCTGTATTTATGATGAACTTCTCTTCCCCTGCGCGCATTTGCTCTCCCTCATGTAAATATTCACATAAGCTATTGGGTAGCAGGGTTTAGGCCAACAAAAGGAAGTGCTTTTTCCAATGAGTGACTTGGGGAATTCATTGCTACAGGAAACTGCAGAGACAAAAGTAGAAATGGCCTCAAAAAAGAACAAGACAGATTGAGAGGACGGGCCCAGCAGCAGTCTGGCTGCTGCCTTCAGCTCAGGAAATTCTGCTTTCGGCTGCAAGGTCAGACTGGACAGGGGAAGCATGGAATTACAGAATTGTGGAATGGTTTGAGTTGGGAGAGACCTTAAAGATCATCCAGTTCCAACTCCCTGCCACGGGCAGGGACACCTCCCACTGGATCAGGGTGCTCAAAGCCCCATCCAGCCTGGCCTTGAACACCTCCAGGGGTGGGGCAGCCACCACTGCTCTGGGCAATCTGTGCCAGGGCCTCATCATCCTCACAGGAAAACATTTCTTCCTGAAATCTCATCTAACTCTCCTTTCTTTCATCTTAAAACACATCTCCATCTGCATTTGCAACTGGGCTGTTGGGTAAGCATCTAAGTGAGTTTCTGGGGACAGGTCACCAGGCTTCTTTGTCCCTCCCAGACTCTTCCAACTGAGAAAATGCTGAAAAGCAGGGTTGCATGGCAACAGATTCATCAGAACAGTTTGTGCCAGGGGAAACTAAAGGGCCAGTCTTCTCTGCATGGACTTCTGGCTTTGCCACCACCTTACCATGGTGGCCATGGCGTGTTCTCCAGAGGTCTGGGCTGAGGGGTGCATGGGAGGGTTTATTTAAATAGGTTTTATAAAAGGCAAAGCAGGTTGGCTGTTGAGAGGGGAGGAGCAGGTCTCACTGTGAGCACTGGAGATGCAGGGAACACCTGGAGCACATCAAAGTTTTCAAACAGCAGAAATTTCTGTGGAAAGAAAAAAGCTAGGAAAGAAAACACAATTAAAAATATCAGCACTAGTTGTGGAAAATGCTGAAGTTTCTCCTTTTTTGAGAGACAGGGAGAAATAACCCCTGAACCTCTTTGAAGGCTGGAGTGGTGAAGCTACGGGAGATTGTTTTCTTTGGGTTGTTGTTCTTTTTTCTTCTTCAGTCTATGGTTTCTGTTTCAACAGTTACCAGAACGTAAAGAGCATGTGATGAAATGTTGCTGTAATATGTTTGTAATTCCAGCCTATGTAAACCAATAAAAAGAGGATTGCAGCTTATAATGAATATACGATTATGTGAAACTTGACATATTTTGAATCACACAGTAGGAACATACTTTTATTACTAATTTGGTGTCCTTGATTTACAGTGTGTTTCTAACCATTGGGCAGCTGGCCACGGCTCGTAACTCAGCCCAGCGTATAATACAGAACTTGGCTGGAGAATCCAGAAATCTATTAAATGTAGGTAACAATTATAAGCTGAGATGCACAGCATTCCTTGGGCTGTGAGCATCTATCACTGGAAGCCATCAGAGGAGAAGGTGGAGGCTGTGTGTTCCCAAGCTTTCGGTTTCTTGGGTTGGAGGAGGAAGGACCAATGTAGTAAAAAATTAAAAGGGTGTTGGAACCTGGAGCGCTTTGATAGGCAGGGTTACACAGTTCTGTGTTCGCTACAGAAAGCAGCTCTCCAGTGTAGGCGGGTGTCACTGACAGGTCATTGAGAACTTGATGGTGAGGGTTTCACATGGGCTTTTCATGGCCTGGAGAGTTTGCCGTCCCCGCTGCTCTGCCACCTTGCTGCGCAGAGGGAGCCCAGCCAAGCAGCAGAGGCTGCCATAAAGCTGGGGTGCTTTTTAACCCAGTTTCTGGACATTGACTGGGTATGGAGGGCTTTTTTGTTTTAATTTTCTGCTTTTCTTGGCTTGGTTTACACTGGCTCACGTATTCTCTCCTCCTCCTCTTGCTGAGTAATAGCTCCATGAGCCCTGTCTTCCAGCCAGGATGGTGAAATGTAGGGGCACGTAGAGACAGCTGTTAATGGTGCCCCAAGAGCACCTCCTAAGGGTGCTCCATATGGGGCCAACCACCTCGCCAGAGCTCAAGCAGCTGCAGCCAGGTAACCCAGGCTCATGGCAAGTGTGTCCTGCCCTTTGCTGTGGCCAAGGCTTGAGCTCAGCACCCCATGGACAACAGTGCTGCAGGGAGAGCTGAGCTCACAAAGGGGATGCTGGAGCGGTCCCGGCTGGAGGCTGCTCTGCTGATCCTGCAGCTGGAGGTCTCAGGGCCAGACCTTCTACATGTGGAGGAAGGATTTCTGTGCACAATCACCAGTGAAAATTCCCCTGCAGATATCGTCTGTGGCCATGCTGTTGGAGCAACCACACATGCCAGCTACAAGTCTGTATTTTTGCACATCATGCATGCTAAAAATCTGGTGGATGTAGCTGTATTTTGTGACTATCCTCATCTCCGCTTTCTCGTGCCATCAGGAGCTTGTAGTCAGAGAGCTCGTATTATGGGAGTCATGAGAGCAATAGAAACAAAAGGTTTTCTTCAGCAACATGGGATAAAGAGAGAAGTTGGTGCAGGTTGAAGATGTTCATGTGGGAGCTGGGAGATCTTGTTATATTCTCTCAATGTCTTGGACAAGTGTTAGGCTCTGATCTAGAAAGACGGGAACACCAGTTTCAATACAAATCATCTTTTTGGGCCATAATTCCTCCTTGGACTGACACAATTGCAGCATGGAAAGATGTGAAACTTGGAGTTTTCCATCTGCTTTGCTGCTGGAGAGAGAAAAATCTGCTGGATAGACAGGTTCTTCATAGCTTGACCCGTCAGGATCCAGTTGTATCACGGGGCCATTGAGTCTTGTTGCTACCTTGACTCCCATGAACTAAAATTTTACATGACTTGAGACAAATAACATTATCGTGTTGTGTCCCACAGCATTACCAAGGAGAGAACAGAAGTCATCCTTCAGGGAACGTCCAGCCTGGATCCCAATGACCCCGCTGCTGTCTGGGAGGAGTATGACTTCAAATGCAAGCCTGGGGACCTGAAGAGGAGGCCATGCTTTATAAGCCCCTACCACTACCGCCTGGACTGGCTTATGTGGTTCGCTGCCTTCCAGGTACGTGCCTTTGGGTGTCCTGAGAAGGGGACATCCCTGGACCAGGAAAAACAATTTGTATGAATTTACTACGTGTTGGAGGGGGATATTTGAAGCCCCAGCTTAGATAGTTATATTTTTAAAGAAAAAAAAAAAGAAAAAAGGTTGTATTTCTAAAGGATGTCTGCTGAGAGGAATGAAACCTTGGAAGATTTATGTGAAGCTTTTTAATTGTTTCTCAGCAACAATAAGAGTTAAAGTCTTTGAGAAAGCCCTTGGATGGCACCTGCCTTGCAAAACAGCAGGATGGCGTAGAGACTGCCTCACAGGGTGCTGGGGCTTGCCAGGTCTGGCAGCATCCCCGCTGCCCACTCTGCTGGCCAGCTCGAACCTGCATCCCTCTTGAGGACATCACTGGGGACACCATGGAATCATAGAATGGTTTGGGTTGGAAGGAACCAACCCCCCTGCCATGGGCAGGGACACCTCCCACTGGATCAGGGGGCTCAAAGCCCCATCCAACCTGGCCTTGAACACCTCCAGGGATGGGGCAGCCACCACTGCTCTGGGCAACCTGTGCCAGGGCCTCCCCACCCCCACAGGAAAACATTTCTTCCCTCCCACCAGTACATGTTGCCGGCCGACAGGTGGACATAGGGTTCCTCAAAATATATTCCCTATGTGGTATCAAGAAACAAATGGCAGCCATAAATTAAAAAAAAGAAGAGAGGGGAAAACTTGTAAAATGTTTTTTGTGTTTCTTTTAGCCACTTCTGCAAAATCTCATTTGTGTGAGCATGGTAACTTGGACCAGGTTTTAACAAACTGAGGCTTCCAGTAGTGGTGTGAGGCAAACCCATCTCGGTCTATCATGGGCTTTTCTCTTTGTTCCCATATCCCTCTCCCAGCATATCCTCTCCCCTCGCTCCTTTCCCCCTGCCCTAAACGTCTCTGTTTGCTTTCTTTGTGGTATTTTCATTTAGGCGCCTTTTGGATTCCTCAGCGATGACATAACCATTGCTCTTTGGCTATGGTTTGATATTTACCCCACTAGTTTTTGTGTGCTGGAATTTCATTTAATCTGCATTAGGGATTAGGGATGCTTAGCCCTCAGCAAGCCAACAGCAAAGGTTAAAACTCAAGCCCGCAGGGGTGCCCAGCATTGCACAAAGGTGCCGGAGGTTGAATGGGAGCTGTTGGTTTAGATCTGTCTGTGTTTTGGGAAGTCTCTGGCAGTGGAGAAGAAGAAATCCAGCTCATCCAACCAGAGTTTGTGTCTGCAGAGGGGAGAAACGTTTCTGAGATGAGGAAAAGGCTTTAAAATATAAAGGGATCTCAGGTTTAAAAACAAATGAGGACAGGGAATAAATACTGAGGCATTGCAGGTGAGCACGGGCTGTGCCGGTGCTGGGAGACGCTGTCCCAGCCCAGCACTGTCTCTGCACAGAGCCGGCCTGGGTGATGAGGGACGGGGTTGTATGGGAGCAGCCTGGGGAGGAGGAGGAAGAGGGACCAGCATGGCCTTCCTCGTGTCTTTGTTAATAGTGTTTAATTCACTGCAAGGTTCCCCCAGGTTTCTGTTAGCCAGGGTGCAGGGGGGCTGCTGGTGTGCGTGCCAAGGCATGCGGCCCTGCCAGCTAATTAGCAGCAATTAGCATTACAGGTCTCCTTGCAGTGGCATCAACCTCCAAGAGCATCCCTCACCTCCCCACTGCAGTGGCACTGGAGATGGGTCTGTGGCCCCCTCCCAGCATCCCAGTGAGTGCACCCCACCACCAGTGCAGCACTCCCTCCTCCCCTTCTGCCACTGGGGGCCTCCCGGTGCCCACAGGTCTCCACAATCCAGATCCTGCTTAGGACAGATAAGAACAAAAGGTGGAGAAAGGAGAAAAAAACCCTCTGAAAAGCAGGGATGAGTCACGTTGTAAATAACGGGAAGGCAAGGAGCCTGGGCACAGCAGAAAACATTTTCCAGTCTGGATGTTCAGGCATTTAAATACCTGCTTAAGCATGGAATTAAATCCCATTTGGAGTGGCTGAATGCTCGTTTGAAGACAGTGAGCTGTGTGGTGAGTGCCAGCTGTCACCCCTGGGAACACTGGCCGTCCTGTCCCAGCTGGGAGAAGTCCCCATCCATCAGCTGCTGTTTAGACTTGAGTCACACAGAGCTGTGGGAAGGGTGAGAAACCAGAAGGCAAAACCCCAGAAGAAGATTGTGAAGCCATGCAAGTTTTGCAAACCCCATACAGTAGTTTACAGAGTCCATAAAACCATGTTACTTCAGCCTCTGGATTAGAGTTAATTTGTTTTCAGAAGTTCTGGATTCTTTCTCCGCCGCTGGTCGCCGTCTGTCCCAGCGCTTCCCAAGCCGGCGGCCGCAGGGCTGGGTTTGCAGCTCGTTGGCAGTGGCCAGGTAAGGAGCTCACACATCCAGCTCTGACAGGCTGCAGAAAAGCCAGGGAGTTGGGAGGAAGGTATTTACCATCCCTTTGTGCTGCTCCTGACAGGTTCCTCTTTGCACCTCATCACCGCTTGACATACGACGCCTTCCTCTGCTCTGGGTTTCCTGCAAAACTTTCCACCTTGGCTGTGGCTGCAGGGTTCACTTTGAAGAGCCAGAGCACGGGAGAGCCAGGCCCTTGGCATCACTGGTGTGGGCTGGCATGGCAGGGGAGCCGCCGGCACAGCCCCGGCGCGGGGACAGGAGGAGCCAAGGTGCTGCTCCACCTCTGAATTGCAATTTATTAGTTGACTGCCTCTTAATTACCCTTCTAGTAGTGCCGTAATTATATGTAATGTAACATGGCATTATTTTCCAGGAAACAATTTTCGTGATGTTAATTTTATTATCTAAATATAATATGCCTTTTCACTTGTTTTCTAAATCCCCTCTTTGTTTTGTATGTCTCGACATCCCGAGGGTGCTGTAGCTCTGAATTGAAGCCCTTCATTTAGTTCTGGCAGGGACATAACTCCTCCAGAACCATGTCTGCGTTGCTTCTTTCCGTCTGCAGAGGGGAAAAACTCCCCTGAGCTGGCAGCAGCGTGGCAGAATCCGTGCAAGCCTTTTCAGGTGGTTCTCAGCGGCCACCGCGGGCTCCCCGCGCTCCATCGCCCAGCTGGTGGAATGGGCACCTGGGTGCAAAGTGGACTGGGGCGCTCGCAACAAAAATAATGTGTCTGTTGGTCAGGAGCGTGTCCAGAGGAGGGCAACGAGGTTGATGAAGGGTCTGGAGGACAAGTTTCATGAGGATCAGCTGAGGGATCTGGGATTGTTTAGTCTGGAGAAGAAGAAGCTGAGGGGAGACCTCATGACTCTCTACAACTGCCTGAAAGGAGGTTGTAGTGAGGTGGGTGCCGGTCTCTTCTGCCAGGTAACAAGTGATAGGATGAGAAGAAATGGCCTCAAGTTGTGCCAGAGGAGGTTTAGACTGGATATTGGGAAAAATTCCTTCACTGACAGAGTGATGAAGCATTGACAGAGGCTGCCCAGGGCAGTGGTGAAGTCTCCATCCCTGGAGCAAAAAACATGTAGAGATGGCACTTTGGGACATGGTTTAGTCAGCACGGTGGGCTTGGTCTGACCCTGGGAGTGAATGATCTTAGAGGTCTTTTCCAACCTCAGTGGTTCTGTGATTCATGTGCTTGTTGCGGTGGTCGGTCGCTCTGGATCACCTGCCTCCATCAAAGCAATTTCAACCAAGATCTGAACCAGCTTAAGGCACATTTTTAAGGAGAGCTACTGGCATGATGTGCTTGTTGCATTTTCAGGTGCCACCAAGCTGCAAGCACAACAGAGGACAAGGTAAACACCCAGCAATGTCACTGGTTTTGGTCTGAGCAGACAGGAGAGGCATTTGTGGGGCTGCACGCAGGCAGCACCCATCACCCATACCCCAAGATATGCACATTTAGGAAAGGGCAATTATGATACCACGAGAGACGAGTAGGCATTCAACACACTTGGTGTCACCCTCCTGCTACACCGGGCCAAGCACCCAGCTCAGGAAAGATGCAGCCAACTGGCAAGGGTGCAGAAGAGGGACCCACAGGAAGAGCAGCAATGCGGAATCCTTGTCACATGGCAGCAGAACGAACTGCACTGGCATCTGGATGTCAAAACAGGTTTGAAATAGGTGAATCATAGAATAGTTTGGGCTGGAAGGGACCTTAAAGCCCATCCAGTTCCACCCGCTGCCATGGGCAGGGCCACCTCCCACTGGATCAGGGGGCTCAAAGCCCCATCCAACCTGGCCTTGAACACCTCCAGGGATGGGGCAGCCACGATTTCTCTGGGTAACCTGTGTCACTCGCAGGAAAACATTTTTTCCTAAGATCTCATCTACTGCAAAGGGGAAAGCAGCAATCTGCTTTCCGTGTCCCCATGGAGAAGGGAGGAAATAATGGATGAAATTGCAGAATATGATTTAATCTCAGGAAAATTCCGGTTAAGCACTAGGAACAACTTTCACCCCTTTAAACCTGATTGAATTAATGCAAAGACATCCTGTTTTTACAGGACCTGGAGACAAATTGTTAAAGCTTTGTCCTCCAGCTACTGATGGCAGCGCTCCTGTAATTATTTGGCTTCTCGATTGTGGTGGGCATTTGTAGAAGGAGTCCAGGCATCGCAACACAGAACAGAGCTGTGCTGTGTTGCTGGTACAGAGAATGTTACAGGCAGACTTTTGGCAGGCTGTGGGTGGATTCAGCATCGTTAAGAAACAGCAAACAGAAAACAAAGTACTGCTCGTAGTTTTGGGGCTTCGAGTCGCTCACTTTTCCTGGTAGCAGGATGTCTTGGACTTTGCAAAAGCCAGTTGCTTATCATCCCAAAGATTTGTTCTTCACCAGTGGCAGCAGTGGAAAGCCTTCAGCATTCTGACTAAAGAGAAATCAAAGGGAAGGCTCTACCCTCCTTACTATGGCATGAAGGTTATTTATTCTGCTCCGGGACTGCATTTAGCCAGAATGCTCTTGGTGCTTACCAAATAATAACAAAGCTAATGCCATCTTCATATTGTTTTTTACAGCCCAGTATCTGGGTGCATTGCACCCTGAAGCAGCTCCAGAAGTCTCTGAATGCTGGGACTGACACAGAAGCCCCTCAGGCTGGTGGCCCATGTGGCTTTGTCCTACAGGACTGTCAGCAAAGTCAGCACAGAGCAGTGTTTGCAATGCTCTGAGAAGAAATGTCTGTTTCCAGGTACGATGTGCAAGTTTATAGATACACTTGAGCTGCCTTCCTGAGAGAAGAAAGAAGCACCAGCAACAGGACTGATGCTCCGAGGATCTCCCCTGAACAGTACCGGGGAGTTGTGATGGAGCATTCACGTTATCGCACACAAGCTGGGAGAGCTGCGGAGAAGAAGCCCTATTTATAGAGAAGGCAAATTAATATTTTTGCAAAACATTTTATTCAAGCCTCTGTTATCTCGGTCTCCCAGCCAGAAGGTGCTCACAGGAAAAAGCTGCATGGCAGCAGAATGGAGGAGGAGGTGTGTGAAACATAATAAAACCTAAACCTCATGAGCAGCACACTAAGCACAGCCTTTTACATTTCCTTTCTTCCCCCTTCTAAAAATACAGGCCTCAATTCACTTCCATTTTCCATTGCAGCATTCACACATTTTGGTCCATGTTCAGCATGGAAGAACTTTATTTTCCTTTTTTAACTGTGATCAGTTGTGTCCCCATGAATCTGAATAATTGCAAACCCTCACGCTGCATTTACACAAACCACAGGCTGGATGAGGGGCGGACTCACCTCTAGTAGCAATATTGTGATGGAAGCACCCAGAAACCCAAATAAGCCTGATAACCTATCACACCACGAGCTGTATAAATACAGAGTGAGACCTTGTCTCTGCAGGGAGTGATTGTCTACAGTGGCCATTGTGTGTCCCTCTCTATTATGGAACAAAGTGACTTTTCTTTCCAGCTACAGAGGTGATACGGGAGCTGTGCCAGGTGTGCGATTTCCCCGTAGGGGCAAGATCTAAGAGCTGGTTCCCAAAGTCTTGCTCTGCTCTCTCACGCAGCCTTTTATTCCTCAGCCTGGACCTGTATCTCTCTGTGCTGCATCCACCTCCTCCAGGGACCGGCTGCTTTCCCAGGCATTTTCTAATAGGATGGGCCAAGGGATGGCTTTTAGTTGAGGCTTGAGAAACTGCCCCCGCTGAAACACTATCCTTTGAGCCAGACCTGCAGAGAAACAGCTTGGCTTGTTGGGCAACTACTGGAAAGAAGGGGATGTGGTTATTGGAGATAAAGAGAAATGATACGACCTGACGTAGCCTTTGACCTTCCTTGGTTAAGTCGCTTGGGGAGCAGGATGGAAGCAAACCTTGCTGAGATGGAATATTATAAAAAAGCAAAGGACTGCATTAGTTCTGCCCTCTTTTCTGTGGGAGATGGATTATTTCTCCAGCTGACAGCTCAAGTTCCCTGAACAGCAGCAGTTGAAGGCGCTCAGCTACAGAAGTGCAAACAGCCATGTAAACAACAATGTGAATATTGGGTGAAAACATGCAGGATGGTGGAGTTCCCACTTTACATCACCAAAGAGGGGAGGCTGTGATGTGAAAAATGCCCCTTATGACATAGCATGGGAAACTTAAACCTCCCTATCGCTCTGTCATCCACCCTTGCACACCGATGCCGATATGAAACCGTGCAGGGCTCCCAACCATGTGAAATAATAACGCTGGGCTCCCCTGCCAAGTTTCCAGCTGTTTCCACATGTGCATCTCATACTTACCTCCTCCCGTGCGCCTGTGCCAGGACCGAGATTCAATAAAATGGCACACTAATCCGCAGTCCTTTTTCATTAAATGACCAATTAAAGCTAGAGGAAAAGGGTTCTTATTATTATTGTTTCAGTTGGGAACGTGTTCCCTGTAGCGCCGGGTGGGTTTTAGTTGTATTTTTTGCAATGATTTTATTCTCTTCTACTTTGTTATCTCTGCAGAGTTTCATAGCTACTGCATCTGGTTGCCTGACTTAGAAGTGATTTGAGTTTCAATTCTGTAAGATTATTAAATACTTCTGTGTGCAAGTTAATGTATTCAAGGTAAGAATGCCATGTTTATGGTAAATGAAGAGGTCAGAGACTATAAACCGTTGAAGAGAAGTCTCAGGGCAGTGTTGCTCCCAGGAGGTGGTGGTACCCCAGGGCGCACAAGGATGTTCAGCTCCTCATGCTGGATCATGTGCAGGTAGGGAGATGGAGCAAGACCCCATCCTGATGCAGCATATGAAGCGAGGCTGGCACAGAAAGGCAAGGTGGAAGCAGCTACCTGCGCACCACACACGGCTGAAGCCCGTCAAGAAACAAAAGCTCATGGGGTCTTAACGCCTTGTCCCAGGTCCTCCTTCTTGGCTTGCTGTATTCTATGGTAAAGCTGATTTTCAGAGGTCTTGAGTGCTGGTAGCAGTGCTGTAAGGAGAGTTAAAGATGGTCTGGAGAGCTGTGCCTGCGCCAGCAACTAGCAGCAGCAGGCTGTGTGGGGCACTGGTTCCCCAGTAATCTCAGCACAGGTACGACCCAGGCCCTGCGTGGCATCAGGGGAGCTGACGACCTTGATGGCAACAATAGCCTGGGGACCAATGTTGTGGGTCACCCAGCTGTCTTTGTTCTTGGTGGAGATCTAAAACCTAACGATGAACCCAATACGTGCATGCCCACCTTAAAGCGATGTGTGTATCTGTCCTGGTTTTCTATCTGGAGGGCTCGAGCTCTGACTCTCCTTTTTTGCGCACTCAGAGCTGGTAAAAGCAGAGCTCAACACCAGGTGAATCCCTCCCATCCTGAGCATTGCAGCTCTGCACAGGGTGTTTGGATCTGAGTCTCCCTGGATCCACAGAGAGAGGAACTGTCACCTTCCCACCCTGCGACGTGATGCTTCCCTGGATGCAGCCCAGATCTCCTGGACTCTTTTTCCCCTCCCCTTGCCACCGTATCACTTTACAGAGTAATGAGTTAAACAGTGCGGTTGTTAGTGCAGCTTGGCTGCTGCGTGCTCGAGCATCACGGCGTGCAGTGTCTAAGCTCTCATGCTGGGGGGACCGTGGGGGGCTGCACTGGGTGGAAATTTCTCGCTGCAGATTTTGCTGGGGCCAGACATGCTGTAAATTTTACAAGAAAAACGCTTTACAAACCAGAAGTCCAACTCTCGTGCGCATGGAGCTGCTAATTAACAATTTGGAGACCATGTGAGCCAGGGAGCTGATTCCACCCTTACAGAGCCTCCTGGTTTTGAATCAGGCTTTGAACTTGGGGTCCTCCATAAAGCTCTGGCTTTGGGAGTCTGGTGATGTCTGTTTCTGTTCTTCTCTAGTTTCTCCCTAACTTGTGCGCAGAACTCTCACACCTCCCAGGCTCTCCTAAAAATAGCACATAAAATCATATAGAGCAATTCAAAAAGGCATCTCCAGGGTTGTACAGGATGCTGAAGGTCCAACTCTGCAATTGCTGTTGCACCCCTCGGATTCCTTCTCACCGCTAAGGACGCCCTGGGCTGCAGGTCCCAGTGTGGCATCCACCTTTCCAAAGCCCAGCTTGAGCCGAGCATCTCAGGCATCACCGAGCTGTTGAGGGGCACGGAATTGCTTGGTGAGGCTGTGAGTCCTGGTGTGAGTTGTCTTATGAAATACCACACAGTTGAGCCCTTGGTGCCAGCTTTTCCTGCAGCCTTGGCAGGGTTATTGCAAATCTTGCAAGGTTTGTGTTTAAGGTCTCTCGCATGTTGCCCAACTTGAGGGCTGACTGCAGCTCCGCTCCCAGACCACTGCGTTGGAGCCACGATGGCCTCCATCCCATGGGGGCTGAGGTTGACTCATCCCTCCTTTAGAGGTACCATCACCTCCTTTGCATCAGGAAGGGGAGCGGGAAGAGGAGAGATGGGATACAGGGGACGTCACAGGGTGCTGGTGGAGAGAGGGGTGTGCCAGAGGTTAAACAGGACTTTGGGGTGGGCACAGGGCTGACAGTGGGAAACATCCCTGGTTCCACCACCCACCTGCATCCGTGCTGCCAGGGCAGCAGATGGAGTGAGCCACGTGGTGAGGCAGGACAGAAGCAGGCAGATGGGGAGAATAGTCTTTCTTAAAAAGTTGTTGGCTTAAATAACTGTGGTTTTCCTCTAAATTGTGATGAGCACGGGTCAGAAACACTGTGAGGCAGAGCTGCCGCTCCATGGGCAGTGTTTGGTGGTTTCCATCTCCTTTCTCTCCTCTGTTTCCCTTAGCAACGGAAATAACAAACTTTACCATTAGAAAAGATTTGCAGAGTGACTGTGCCTTGATGTTCTGTGTTAGTCACAGTCCTGCAGGTACAGCTGCCGGGTTTCGCTTTCCCACAGTGTCCCCTACTGCTTGCATTCAAAAATCCATTTAAGTACAGATTAAAAAAGGAGGAAAACAAAATCTTCGTGGAAGTATAAGATACAAAAAGTCACCAGAAGGAGAAACGCTTTTTATGGACCCTCAGCAAGAATCCCTGCAAAGAGCATGAGATGCAGGGATTCCTGGAGGCAGGTAAATGCAGTCAGGTTCTGCCACTGCAGCTTGGACTGCGGCTCCCGAGAGCTGCTCTGCACCCTTTCACTGGCTGCGTGGTTATGGGATGTAGAGGACAGATCAGATGAAAGGAAATAAAGAGGAGAGAGGAATCATAGAATCATGGAATGGTTTGGGTTGGAAGGGACCTTAAAGCCCATCCAGTCCCACCCCCTGCCATGGGCAGGGACACCTCCCACTGGATCAGGTTGCTCAAAGCCCCATCCAACCTGGCCTTGAACACCTCCAGGGATGGGGCAGCCACCACTGCTCTGGGCAACCTGTGCCAGGGCCTCCCCACCCTCCCAGCAAAACATTTTTTCCTCAGTTACTTTCTTCTGTTTTTTCTTGGATAACTCAACAGGGAAAATCAACCTGGTTTAAAATGATGGATTTTCATTTCAAACAGTGCTGTCACTGTCCCTCCATGGAGCTTGCTGCTAAAAGATGTTACAGAAATCAGGTATTTGGGATGCAGAATTGGCAAGAACACTCCAGCTTCGTCAGAGGTGTGTGAAGTTAAAAAGAGATGTGTGATCCAGGGTGTAGGAGGAGCCGTGGCTGATGGCTGTTGGGGAGACCAAGGGGTAGTGGGTACCCCTTGCCCATAGCTGTGTGTGTGCTGTGCATTTTCCTGACCAGCGACACACTGTGATTTTGTGGTAGCACCAGTTGTAGGCTTGTCTCTGGCACTGGGACGATGCAGGGCTGGCAGGATTGTCCCTGCAGGCATCACGCCTTGAGCAGAGGTCACTGTCTGGGCTGGATAAAGGTGGAGCTGCATCCCTGACCATCATTTGTCTCTAATCATCGGCTGAGCTGTGGCCCCTGGCCCTGGGCACGCTCTTCACCCCCTCAGCTGTGATGTGGATTCCTTTGGGGATGCTTGAGATGGAGGATGCTACTTTGCAGTTGGGGCAGGCAGGATTGCACGTAGCAATCCCAGCTCAGCTAACAAACAACTCATTAAACCTTTGTGACTTGCTCACCGTCAGTTGTGTCTGTACCCTAGAGAATGATTTTCAGACGAGACAAGCTCAGTGAAACTCTCCCTGGTACCCACAGATTCTGGAGGGTCTCTGTCTGGACCTTGAGGTTTTGGATCCCATGGGATCTGTTCCCTACAATACCAGGAAATTCATCATTTGCTACCTGAATCATTGTAATCTCTCTTAAGAGACCTCGCAGAAGTCTTTAATGCTAATAATGCTACACGACAAGCCCAGCGGTCCCTAACGTTTGTATTTCTTATTCCTTCCCCCAGACCTATGAGCAGAATGAATGGATAATTCACTTGGCTGGGAAACTGCTGGCCCAGGAAGAGGAGACCTTGTCCTTGATGGCCACGAACCCATTTGCAGGCAGAGCACCCCCACGGTGAGCTTTGAGTTTTGCCAAGGAAGGTGGAAGTACCCAGGCTCTGTGTTTTTCCTATCCTGGATGCGGTTTCTCTTGATGGATTGGGTTTTGTATGGAATTGCACCCAATAAATAGGGTGGGTTTAATATGAGGACATCATGAAGAGCTCATGCTCTCAGCACCTTAACGCCTTCCTGATGGGGACGCAAAGACCCTTTTGGCTGAGTCCGTTCGCAGGCAGCTCTGTGAAGGGCTCGGTGTTGCTTCTCTTGGACAGAAATCGTCACTGCTGAAGTGGTTTCCGGCCCATCAGCTTTAGATGTTTTGCTTTGTGAACTCAGGTCAAAACTGGCCTACAGAGGTGTTTCAAAGACAGAGCAGTCCTGCAGAAGTGGTGACTGGGTTTTTGTGTTGTCCTGGGAGTGTTTGCATTTTCAATGAGGAGACAAAGCAAACATCAGCAAGTGAAAGGCTCAGATGAAAATCCCAAGGTTTTCTACAAAAGGAATTTTTCACAAAAGTGTCTGTTTTGTTCATGAAGTTATTTTTAGCTGAGAAAATATTGTAAGGGAATTTTGGATCAACTCAAGTAATATTATGCTCTTGCTAGTATTTTCCATTTGAGGCACAAAGATGCACAGCAAACAAAGATGAAGGTTCATAGCATCATGTGAGATGCCCTTCCTCTTGAACCCTGCCGATGTTTGTTAGCATTAGCGCAATGTGTCCCCCAAACCTTCTGAGACAAGACTCCTTTTCCAGCTCAGATATTGATAACTGAGGGAGACAACTGAGGGGAGACCTCATCATGCTCTACAGCTTCCTCACAAGGGGAGGAGGAGGAGCAGGTGCTGAGCTCTTCTCTCTGGTGACCAATGACAGGACCCAAGGGGATGGCAGGAAGATGTGCCAGGGAGGGTTGGGTTGGGAATTAGGAAAAGGTTCTTCACCCAGAGGGTGGTGGAGCACTGGAACACCGACCTTGGGAAGCAGTCCTGGTGCCAAGCCAGAAGAATTTGGTCAATGCCCTCAAACACACGGTGTGAATGTTGGGATTGTCCTGTGCAGGGACAGGAGTTGGACTCGATGATCCTTGTGAGTCCCTTCCAACTCAGAAGATTTTGATTCCACCTTGTACCAAAGAGCTTCCTCTGAGGTGGTTTATGCATCCCAGGATGGTATAAACATATAAACCCCCAAATGGTTTATTCTCTGAGCTGAACGTGTGTCTGTAAATAGTCTGTACAAACCAGAGCAGAAGCACAGCTTGTAATACTACTACTAAGCAAGTTTTCCACCATCATATTTTATTTCATTTTTTTTCTAATAACTGCATTTCTGGGGTTCCCAAGGCATCCAGCCCTGTCTCACAGGCACCTTACCAGCGCATCATTACAGGCTGGTGGGACACAATGCCTCCAAGTACAAGAGCCAAGTTCACTGTAAGAACAGTTTTTTGGGGGATTTTGCACATATTCTCATTTAAGAACCCCTTTTCCCATTGTTGCAGTATTGCAGAGTGAAGCAGCAGGCGTTCCTGGCACATGGGGCAGGATCCTGCCCATAGCCCAGAGATTCACAGCTGCACCAGAGTTGGTTTATGGTTCAGGGCAGGTTATGGTGGTGTGGCAGTTTGTTGGGTTACCCCAGCAGTCTGTTACACACAAATAATGACACCCTGGCACCGGTCTAGGAGGGCTCCAGGAAACCTCTATTAATTATTGCTACAAAAGGCACGCTGGGCTAGAGCAGCCCTTGCCACAGACAGATACAGCTTTAATCATGTTTACAGAGGGGGTTTAGCTCTGATTAGCTGTGGAAGGGCTGACTCTCCATGTGAGGAGCAGCACAGTGGTGCTCTTAGGATCAGCTGGTCTCGCGCGATGGTGTTGAGGAGCATGTGAAACCTCTTTGCTCTGGGCTGTGTTCCCGTTTTGGCCGTGTTTTCTCTTGGGTTTTCTGGGTCTTCATTTGATTACATGTGCATTTATTTGCTGTATGTAGGATCTGCTTGTGACAGTGAGCTGGACCTCCCTGCTGCTCCGTGCCACCTCCTTGTCAGGGGCTGCTCGGCCCCAGGGAGGGGGCACCTTTCTGACGGCCAGGGAAGGGGCACGGTGCAGCCCCAGTGCCCGCACAACTGCTCATGTGGTGAAGGCACTGGGTACCTCATTAGGGTGCTAACGAACACCAGAGCTCACAGTGGGGACCCAGCTGAAGCTGTATCCTTCACGAACTTGTCCGGGAGATGATGTTGGGGTATCCTTTGCAAGGCTAAGCTGGAGGAGTGACCAGAGTACCCTCACTGTGTCGGCTGCATCTCAGATAGGTTTATCAACTGAGTCTCTCCAAACTTTTCTGGTGTCCCCAAGGCTCAGTGCCATAAATTCACCGAGCAGCGTTTGTTGCAGGGTGTTCCTTCCTTTGCATTGCTTGGTTTTAATTAAAACAAACAGAAGAAAGAAAGTCAGCCCTGAGCGCTGGCTGACCCCAGGGGCTCTACCAGAGCCTGGGACCTTTAGACACCGAGTCACCAGCTTGAATTAGGTGTCCCCTGGTGCCAGCAGCCAGGAGCCATGACCATCTGGTGGCTGCTGGCAATAAACGGCTCTGGCGGTTCACGGAGCGACAGAAGCATTTGATAATCCCAGAGCTGTTTATTACCACGTGTCCCCCAGTGCCGTAAACGTTGCTCCTGGTGCTGAGGCTGAAAACAAGACATTGTAATAGATTAAAAATCAAGAAGATATATATCTTACCTTGCAAGACTTTGCCATAGATGAGCTGTGCCTCTTCTGTGCTTTCTGACATCAGTGGTGCTAAAGTAAATTAAAATACAGTACTTGAACACAGGAACTCATTTCAAAATGAAAATAATTAAGTGGGCTGTGGCTGGGATAACTCTGCGTCGCTCCAGATGGTGAAGAGTGGGTTTTATTGTGTTCTGTAACAGGTGAGGAAGTGAAATGTTCAGGAATTTACAACAAACCCAAAAGCGAATCTTTATCTCTGTTAGTTTTTATAGGATAACGATTGCAGAGCGACCAGAGGGATACAGGCAGCTCCAAGAAGGCATTAGGCAGCAGAGCGGATGCTGTGCCGAACACACGGAGCTGCAGATCTTGTCGAACAGGGTCTTGATTCATGCATTACCTTGGTTTAACCAAAGCACAGTCTCTGTTTTCACTCTTTAGCAGCTACATTATAGTAGGAAAAGATCAGGATCCAGCGCTGGTTTTATGTGTCAGCTGCCTTTGCTCTGGCATTAGTTCTGCTGTAGAAGTTTTTCATGGGTCTAAGGGTATTTTTGGGTGGCAAAAAATAAAAATCACAATTTGCAAATGCTCATTTTGGCTCAGATCAAAATCCAACTCCCCAGTTCCCTCTGGATCCCCGGGTATGGGTCAAGTTTTGTGTTTTGGTGAGCCAAATCCAAACACCTTGGACTTTGGTACCATCCAGATTTTGACCCAGGTGGGATGGGAACGACTGGGGTCACGGGCAAGTGTGGGGTCGGGGTTGGATCCTGCACTGGGCTCTCACGGCAGTCACTAATTCCTGTTTCTGTGTACAATTCTTTGCTTGTTGTTTGTTTGCTGGTAGCACTTCGCCCACATAAAGAAACTGAAGGAACTGTTTGCCTTTTTTTTAAGTTTTTGTTCCCTATCCCAATTCTGCTGGGTTTACACTCGTGGTGCTCAGGTGTTTGGGTTTGGAGGTTCTTCCCTTTTATATTTGAAAGCTGGGGAGGGGCTTTTTATCAGG
The DNA here is from genome assembly GCA_033558235.1 of Neomorphus geoffroyi. Lineage (NCBI taxonomy): Eukaryota > Metazoa > Chordata > Aves > Cuculiformes > Neomorphidae > Neomorphus > Neomorphus geoffroyi. The sequence goes on from JAUMJM010000038.1 coordinate 2,239,540, forward strand.
AAGTGCAGGGAGAGGATGAGGGGGAACAGTTTGAAGCTGGAAGAGTGGAGATTGAGATGAGATCTTAGGAAGAAATGTTTTCCTGTGGGGGTGGGGAGGCCCTGGCCCAGGTTGCCCAGAGCAGTGGTGGCTGCCCCATCCCTGGAGGTGTTCAAGGCCAGGTTGGATGGGGCTTCGAGAACCCTGATCCAGTGGGAGGTGTCCCTGCCCATGGCAGGGGAGTTGGAACTGGATGGGCTTTAAGGTCCCTTCCAACGGAAACCATTCCATGCTTCTATGAAATTTCAAGACCATCATTTCTTTATTTAGTTCTAAGTATCCTGGCACATTCATATGGGAGAACCATGGCCAGAAACCGAGTGATTGATCTGCCCCCTCCAATCTGGGTGTCAGAGCAGGCATTCACAAGATGCCTATGTTTTTAATCTGAACGCCGTAGCAATCTTTAGCTGAGTGCTGGATCCGGGCATCCCCGGCTCTAACAGCCACTTACAGCCAGCGATCACCTTTTTGTTATAATTTCATTTTAGCTGTGAATAAAATCCTTAAATTTGAACCTCAGTGGTAAAGAAAAGATAATTCAGGGAGGCTGTAGCGGTGGTAGTTTCCATGGGGCGTCCCTGCACCCTTGCCCGTGAACCAGAGCCCAAATGCAGCTGCCGCAAACCTTCACTGCCACCTTCCAGCTGAGGACCTTGCCCACCACGCTCGGCTCCCTGCAGGAGCTGGGTGGAAAAAAAAGCTGATTTTCCTACCATATTCCCCCCTCCCCTCCACTCTAAAGGGAATTTTAAGCCTTAATTATTTTCATTCCCTGCTAGACTAAATAATTAGGGGAAGGGACTGTTTTCCATAAGAACATTACGCTCCATACTCCACGGACTTGATTCTGTTAATGGAAACTCTACACCTTAAATAGCCAAGGGACTTTCAAAATGAGTTAATGCCTTCGAAATGAAATTTCTGAGACCAAAGTTTGTAGGTTCCTTTACAACTCTAGAAATTATAGTATTTTTTCAAGTGTGATAAACTTAAAATGAGAACCAGGTGACTGATTAAAAATGAGGGTATTGTTGAGCACCCAGCCTAGCTGAGTGTGAAGCTTTACTTCAAGCACAGTGATGTTTGTGGAATGTCGATTTACAAAATATGATTGCGCGGTGGATAGTTCATAAAACACCAGCCGTCATAAATCTGAACGGTAGGGCTTTGGCTGAGAAATTAATAAGTGTTTAGCACACCGTCATGGAAACAGACTGCAACAATAAAAGAAAACAAAAATCAGATTTTGCCTACAGAAGGAGGGAAAAAATAAATCAGATTTAGTTTTAACCAAAGTGTTCGGTGGCTCTGATATTAAATCATGTTCACTTCAGGACTTTTATTCAAATTATAGTAGCACTTCATTGAAAAAGCTCCTGAAGACTAGCGGTGGTGTTAGTTATGGAGGCACCACTTCCTATATGATGCTACCTGGCTGCAGCGACGCAGGAAGAATAGAGCGTTTGGTTTTCTTGTTCGGAGTTGATTGCCCCTTTATTTCCCATTTGTGTTCCAGCTACTGGGCTTTCTGCCTCGGGACACGTTGGATGGGATTTTCATAGAAACATAGAATCATGGAATCTTAGAATGGTTTGGGTTAGAAGGGACCTTAAAGCTCATCCAGTTCCACACCCTGCCACGGGCAGGGACACCTCCCACCAAACCAGGCTGCTCAAGACCCCATCCAAGCTGGCCTTGAACACCTCCAGGGATGGGGCAGCCACCACTGCCAAAGCTGAAAACCTTTCTCTGTGCACTATAGTTTGGAAGGTGGAAGGCATCCCTGTCCATAGTTTTAAGCTGAAAGAGGGGAGAATTTAGATGAGATCTCAGGAAGAAATGTTTTGCTGTGAGGGTGGGGAGGCCCTGGCACAGGTTGCCCAGAGCAGTGGTGGCTTCCCCATCCCTGGAGGTGTTCAAGGCCAGGTTGTATGCGGCTTGGGGCACCCTGATCCAGTGGGCAGTGTCCCTGCCCATGGCAGGGGGTTGGGGCTTTAAGGTCCCTTCTAACCCTGACCGTTCTATGAAAGAGAAGTCTGCGGCATTGAAAAGCAACCCATAAAAGTGCCCTTATTCTCCAAATTTGGCCAAGGATGAATTTATGATCCCTCCTGCTAACAGGGCTAGAATAAGCAAGAAAGCCGATGATGAAGGCTCTGTTACTGTAATGAATTTGTACTTTCCACTGCCACTTGCTCCCTGATTTACAGTGGAGTGGGGAACCTCGAGATAAAAAAAACCCTTCGCCAAATCGAAAAGACGCCCCGTGTTTTGGTTTCTTTCTTCCCTCTCCCACCCCGTCTTGCACTGTCAGGCCATTAATTCTAACAGAAACCACCGGCTCTGGTTCTTTCCCTCGAACCCCTCAGCTGTTGCAGGGAGACAGCTGCACCCTCTGGAACTAATTACAGCTGTCTGGGAGATTTAGCCCTCCATCCCAACAACTCCAGTATTGCTGCTAATTTTTAACACGTACAGTTGGAAGATGTCATAATAGGCTGATATATGATCGAACCTTAAAAGTGCTACAGCGCAGCTGCTACCGGGCATCTGGCGGGGTGAATATATTGATTTAAGAAATCATGCCTGTTATTTTTAGCCTTTCTGCCCTCCCTGAGGCTGTAGCTTTGCCCCATCCAGGTGGTGATGGAGAGCAGGGTGGCAGGCAGGTCCTGGCATCCCATGTAGAGTGGTAGGTCCTTTGGGTGTCTTGGTGGTCCTCCTTCTTCCAGCCGTGCGCACTGGGGTCGGCACCGTTGCTCTGCCATGTGGCTGTTCCGTTTCTCCTCTCGGGCACTGCCACTGGGCTCAGGAGAAGCTGCCAAAGGGGCCCTTCTGTTCCTTGTCCTCCATCAGTGCTGTTGTTATGACAGAAAAGGCTTTCCTTTCTCCTGGAGCAGAAATGTCTGGCTTGCTTTATCTGTCCATATCTTGTTCCTTGCTTCTCAAGAGATTGCTTTGGCCACATGTGTCTGGTAGGCGACCTTATCCTGGGCTCAGCTGGTCCAGCCTGATCCTTGTCCTGAGCCATTTCCCCACCTGGCTGCAGTACCCGGTGCCCAGTGCTTCCTGCAGAGCCAGGAGAAGCTGCCAGGCTTACATTCGCTCAGGGAATTCTGAGAAACTGCTCACAGCCAGGATCACCCTACCTGACCTTACTGTCTGTCTTCTCTGAAACAGGAGTCTTGCTCATCCTTCTCCCAGTGTGAGGGGCCACCTGTGGCACCAGTCTCCTTTTGGTATGGGCGATGCCAGGTAGCCTCCTCGTGACCGTCTTGAAGATGTTCCGAGTTCTCCAGAGCAGCAAGCAAGGTTCATGCATGCCTGCAGTTTCCTGCATCAGGGGGAGCTCAGAGACCTGTGGATCCCTTCCAGCAGCCAGAAGGTTTTTATGAGAACCCCAAGGTTGCACAAAACGCAAGCAGTTGCTGATGATGTGACGAGTAGCAGTTTCTTGGTCTGTAGGCGATCATGCATGCGCGTGTCTTGCCTGAGTTTCAAGCCGTTCAGGGCTCCAAGTTGCCTGTAAACTCTGTGAGCCCTGAAATGATGGACTCCGGGGTGTTGGTGCTTCAGCCCTGTTAGTGCAGGAGTGCATTTGCTCCCCGAATCCCAAGAGGAGGGAGCTGGTCCAGCAAGGCTGCACTGGAGGAGTTTTCAAATCCTGTAACTTCAGGATTGAGGTACCCAGGTAGATTATAAATACTGGGGTAGCTTGTAAACTCTATGAGCCCTGAAATGACGGGCTCCAGTGAGTATTAAACTCTGCAGCTTTTTTATTTTTGAGCCTTGCAAGGCAAGATTCCCATGAGTTCCAGGTTTTCTGTGTTTTCTCATAAGCGCCTAACCCTGCGAAGGATGGAGGGGATGGATAGCAAAGGGTCTGGATGCGCAGGGGTACTCTGATGCTCAGAGATAATCCCACTGCAGTTTCTCTGTCCTGCAGCACATGTTGGCTGCCACAGCTGTAGAAGGGCTCTTTAATACCTCTGCTGATCAGAATCATTGAATTGTTTCCGTTGGAAGGGACCTTAAAGCCCATCCAGTTCCAACCCCCTGCCATGGGCAGGGACACCTCCCACCGGATCAGGGTGCTCGAAGCCCCATCCAACCTGGCCTTGGACACCTCCAGGGATGGGGCAGCCACCACTGCTCTGGGCAACCTGGGCCAGGACCTCCCCACCCTCACAGGAAACTTTCAAGTCTTGAATCCCAGAGAAGCACTGGTGGTACAGGACAGCTAAGAGCCCTGGGCTGTGGTCTGTCAGAGCTTCCTAGCTCATCGCTGAGTGTTTCAGCTCCTGGAAATGCTCAGCTATATGGAGTTTGCAAACTTCACAGCCCACAGAGCTGTGCAGGTTCCTCCTGTGTGGATCGTGTCATCCTGACATGGTCTGTATATCCAAACACACCAGCTCATGGCTTAGATGGAGCAAAATAGGGGAGACAGCGTGACAATGGCTGGGACAAGAGAGTGGCTGAATTTAGAGGTTGGGGGACTCTTCAGATTGATTTCAGGCTCTGAGCAGAAGAGCCTGAAACACAGTCAGATAGAAAAGGCAAACTTTACGCCACAAAAATGTATCTTCAATTGCATATGGTTGCTTTAATGCTCACACGGTTCTAGTTTTACATGCGGAGCCCTTTGATAGCAGACATTTTAATAGACAGAGAACATATGGGAAGAATCATTCCAAATCAGATGATAGATATTATTTAATCTGGGCAGGCAAGCCCATTCAAAAAGGACAAGGAAATTTTCATTCCAGAGGGGTTACAGGACAGTCCTTGAGGTTGGGAAGAAGGCACTTCGGTATCTAAGCAGAGAACTGGCATCTCCTGAGGTCTCCTACATCTGCCCCAGGAGCTCAGAGAAGTCAACTGCTCTCTGTGCTCAGCATCCTCATCAAGAAAATGGGAACTCGGCCAGATGAGGTTTGCAGAGAGCTCCTCCAGCATGGGGCACCCCGTTACACCGTATTGTGGGTGTACGTGGTGACGGGTCCAGCTGGGTAGATGCTCTGCAGGGTTTAGTGAAGAGAAATCCCCAAAAGCCCCAGTGTGGCAGGCGGAAGAAGACTTCAAGCTGGAGAGGTACTGACATAAAATCAGTCATCGAAGCATTTTTTGGAGGTGGATACGTGTTTGGAATTCAAGAAAGCAATCAAGCAGCACAGCTTAAAAATCTCAAACCATCCCGGACAGGAGCCTGCAGGCTACCTGGACCCACGGGAACGTGGTTGTTCAGTAATGCTCTAATTATTAACAGGAAATTTTGTGCTCCTGTGAAGTAAACACTGTGGGAGTAACACTTCAGCCCCCGTTTGACTTTTGCCAGCCTCCGAAAAGAGGGGGGAGAGCGGGTGTAGAAATGGCCCTGGTTGTAATGAAGCCGGCAGCTGCAGGGCAGCATTTACGGTGATGAGATGCAGGTTTGCTCCCTGAGCCCCCAGCCAGGGCTCCGGCAGTGGCCTCTCCTTTTCTCATTTACCTTCCCATATCTGGGGGCTGGTGCCGTGCCCCCCTGCAGAGCCTGTCAGCGGGCAGCGAGGCAGGTGCTGGGACTGCCTGGGACACCTCCATCCCCACGCTTCCCTCAGCCCCCAGCCCTTACCTGTTGTTTAAATTAGAGTTGTCCCAGTGCGTCCTCGAATGCTTTAGTCTGGGCTACCTCAAATCCCCCCTTTGTCCTCAGTGGAGGAGGAAACGTGGATATATTTGTCCTGTTTCTCATTCCAGCCAGAAGACAATCAGAAAATATGATCCTGCTGCTGCTGCTTGCTGCAAGCGATCGGCATGATGAGCATCTCTGTGTTAATATGTTTTGTTAGGAGAATCATTTATATGTGGTTCATCTGGGGGTACCCAGCACAATTTAAACTGAGATGTGATTGTGGCAGACCTTTTAATTGGGGGCACTTTTATCCATCACCTGCTTCCCATTGGAGTGCTGGTGTTCCAAAGGTGAGCGCTAATGGCAAATACACAGGAGTCATCCCTAATTATTTTAGCAGTCGGAAGGAACTTTACGGCTGCCCGAGGTGCAGCCCCAGCAGCGAGCAGCTGCGGCAGCGCGGTGCCCTGCTCAGTAGCAGGGTTTGTATTTTAGTAGTGAAGCAAAGCAGGTTTAAATGAGCATTGACATGACTTTGACATTTTTATATTGTGGGTTATTTTATGAACTTAGCCAGCGAATGCGGCGATGCACTCTGCAACCAGGGACCACAACGCCGGAGGACCGGGGTGTTACTCCTTCTCTTGTCAGCATGCCCTACATCAAGCGGGACCAAACCTCCCGAACCGAGCGGCATGGTTAGCCTCCGAATGTGTTTCACGAGACTGATGAATGCTTCTTTCTGCACTGTTTTAAAATCTCCTTCTCTGTCAACTCCCAGGGCAGCCAGAAAACAGATGCGCTCGCAGCCCTGCTAATAAGCTGCGGAGCAGAAGGAGCAGCCGCCGGCTGGGGCAGGGGGATGCTGGGGGAGCTGGAGTGGGAGTTGGGCTCTGTACCTAAAGGTGTCCCAGGCAGAAATACCCCACAGTTGCTCTCAGAAAAGAAAATTAAATAGTTTTCCTGCTTTTATTATTATTCTTTCAGAGTTGGTTGTTGAGAGGTGTATGGGGCGTGCCAAGAGGGTGTTTTAAAGCTCTTCTGCCCTGTGCATCATTCTGAAATTGCATCAAGAGGAGCCTGGGCGCTCCCAGGTGCCTCAGGCTGGCAGGGATGGCTGTGGGCATCCCAGGGATGGATGGAGCAGCAGGATGTGGGAGCCAGCCAGATTGAACATCCTCAAGCTGCTTTCTCCATGCAGCTACAGAAAGGCTCAAAACTCCCCTCTGAGGGCACTGTGGATGGTGTCCGAGACCCTTCTGTCTCCACCCGCAGTGGTGCAGCCCCTCCTGAGCAGGTTGTGCTTTGTTTCTCTGCAGGTGGATCCGAGGCGAACACTTCAAGTACAAATTCAGCCAACCTGGGGGAAAGCACGCCGGTGAGGGCAAGTGGTGGATTCGGAAGAGGATCGGCCCTTACTTCCCCCCCGTCAACCTCCGGGGCCTGAAGAAGTTTTACAAAGACAGGAATTGGCCGTACCCAGTGCGGGACTGATGGAGGAGGATGAGCGAAGTCAAGCGGGACCAGCTGGGAAAGAGAGGGAGCAGTCAGCTCCCCTAGAAACTACATCTCTTCCCCCTCTCTCTGTACTTTTTATTGCTGTCCTTGTTTATACGCACTTTACAGAAGGTTCCCGGCCAACCTGTCCACCTGCTGTTGTGGTCTGTTTTTTCTCATCTTTCTGGTTCTTTCTGTTTCTCTCTTTCACCACAGCTGTGCCTGATGATTGGCCTCTCCATTTGGAAACAGTCAGCTCCAGAATTTGGGCAAAAGGTGAACAAATACTGTGATTAGTTTTGGATGGGTGCTGGTGTTGCTTTCAGGGCGGTCTCCTGTCTCAACCCGTGCCCTCTGGGGCTCTCAGGTTCCCTGGGGTCCAGCATTGGCTGTAGCAGCCAGGTCCCGCTCTGCCACCAGCTCATGCAGAGGTGATGCTGGCTCAGCACAGGGCACTGCTTCTCCATCCCATCCTCATGTGCCCTGCCAGCCTCACACCAGCCCCTAGCTGACCCACCAAGCCATCAAAGCTACTTTTTTCCCAACATAGCGGTCCCCACGTTGCCCTCGCCATCACCCTGGGAGAGTCCTTGTTGCCACCTTCTCACCGCAGGGTAATGACTGGGCTGAGCTGTGTCTCCTGCCCACCGGGCACGGTCCAGCTGTCCCACTGTTCATCCCTGGACAGCATGGCAAGCTGGTGCTGGGCAGTGCCCCAGGGTGGGAAAAGCACCCTGGGAGTCACCCTGAATTTACCATCCCTCCTGTTTGCTTTGGAGTCTTCACTTATCTCAGTCTGTGTTTAAAATCACCCCAAATTGTCCCAACGTGTGGGTTTTGCTTGATGAGTCCAAATCACAGCGATGGGAGGGAAATGTGACCAAGCAGAACGTGGACGGCGTCTGAAACAGCCAGCAACTGCCTGGGGTAGTTTATAATAATCGATTGCTTGTTAGCACATTCTGCTGCACACGCTTCTTGCAGGGGAAAAAAAAAAAGATCAAAGCAACCTGTGTGAAGCACAAAAAGCCCCGTTGTATCGGGCTCGCCTGCAAAAAGCCACAGGTTTGCTGAGAAACCCGAAATAGCTCCTTGCTGGAGCTGCCGTGTGGGCTCTGTGACTCAGCCCCGAGGACAAGCACAGCCCTGTGTGGCCACCCCATCCCATGTCCCATCGCTGCTGATGCTCACGGGGCGGCAGCGGCCAGGTTGGAAAGGCGACTGGAGTCAACAAGTCTGCCGCCAGCCTCACCACGGTTAAACAGGTCTTGTTTTAACGGGCCCTGGCCTGGCAGCGCAGACGTGTGGGGCTGCGCCTTCCTGTTTGCTTAACCTGGGAATTTTATAACTGGGGCTTTTTTGTCAGTGGCCCCAGGGGGCTGAAAGCCGCCTGTTTGGGGAGCTGACGGAGTTTGGTGCCAGAGGTGTCTGACCACCCCGTGTTCAGGAGGAGCCGAGCATCCCACGGGGTCCAGCTCCAACGCACCCAAGCAAGTGGGAGAGGGGAGGGAGAAGCACAGGGAGGAGTTTGCCTGGCTTTTCCCCTTGGATTTTTTTTGCAGTGGCATTCCCTTGCCTCCCTGCAGAGGAATTCCGGTGGCCTGAAAGCTTAGAATGCCTGGAGAAGAGAATGCTCCAGGGAGACCTTATAGTGGCCTTTTAGTGCCTGAAGGGAGCTACGGGAAAGCTGGGGACGGGCTTTGTACAAGGGCCTGGAGTGACAGGATGAAGGGGAATGGCTTTAAATTGGAAAGGGGGAAGATTTAGTTTGGACATCAGGAAGAAATTCCTCGGGATGAGGGTGGGGAGGCCCTGGCACAGGTTGCCCAGAGGAGTCGTGGCTGCCCCATCCCTGGAGGTGCTCAAGGCCAGGTTGGATGTGAGGTGTCCCTGCCCGTGGCAGTGGGGTTGGAACTGGATGGGCTTTAAGGGCCGTTCCAACCCAAACCATTCCATGGTTCTATGAATAAGGCTTTCAACCTCCCAGAGTAAATTCAACCCAAGGTGAAGGGAAAAGCATTACTGTGTGCCAGGCTGTGAACGGCTCGGTGCTCGGGGCAGAGTCACCCTCCTCATGGGCTCTAACCTGGCGGGGACCGATGGGCACGCTGGCAGGCAGAGGCAGTGGCCGTGCCTCGGCTTCTGTCCCCGGGCTCGTCCAGCCGAGCCCATCCCCTGCCAAAAGGAGCTGAATGTGGTTTGGAAAGAAAAACGGCTCCAAGCAGGGAAAAGCAAACCCAGCAGGTAACTGGTGCTGGCACGAGGCAGTATGGGCTGTGAATATGGGCACTGAAATGCTATTGTACACGTCTCCCCTCTCTTTGACTGCATGTACCTAACGGGCACCACTGAGAGTGTATTTCTGGAAGAGGATTAAAGCAAACAGCTCCTGCAGAACTAGGGGGAGCTTCACTTCTTTTTTTAGTTTTTCTACAAGTGTTAAAAAGGGCAAACAGCAGTGGCTCTGGCAGGGCAGCCCGGCCCTGGGGGCACAGATCTTGCCAAGGACATGCCAGCTTCCACGGGGCCAGGGTGACCGGTGATAAATACGGTGAGTCCTGTTTTTTGCAGCACCTATTTGCATTTGAGGGCGTGCCTGGTGTCGTGTCTGAGTGTCTGGTTATCATCGCTGGGCTGTGAGGGCACAGCCCACCGTGCCCTTCAGTGTATTTGGAGGTGCCTTTGCACAGGGCTCCCTCCTGCTTTGTGGTTGCTTTTCCTGCCCAGCTGCTCCAGCTCTGGTGGATCCAGCTCAGGATGTCTGGAGGGAGTGGGAGGATCCTCTGGTGGCCTCCTGCTCAGGAGCTGGGAGGGTCTGAGGTCCTGTGACGCTCATGGTGCAGGCTCTGTGGGGTCCTGGGTGGTGCCCAGCTTTGCCAGGGCTGACCCAGTGGGCAGGGAGTGACGGCTGGCAGTCTGCACCCACAAAAGCTGTGGCAGCGGCGAAGGTGCAGAGCCCGTCACTCAGGGCTGCCGCACTTCTGCAAGACGTTAACTCTCTTGGCTGGGGATCGGCAAAGTCCTGTATGTTACCCAGTCATGTTTGAACCAAGACAAATAGTTTAATTGCAGGGCTTGGAGCAATGTATAGGGCTCCAAATTGTAAATAACATCTATGACTCAATTGTGTTTTCTTAAATTTTTGCTGTAGTTGGAAACCAGTGCTCTTCTGTGAACAATGGAAGAACATTTTGTTCCAATTACCACACGGGAGGACGAGGGTGAACATGGTGATCCCACATCTCACTCCCATTATCCTTCCTGGCTTGGCCGACCCATCAAGGGGTTGGGCTGATGGACACCAGCTTTTATCAGCTACCGTTACTGGAGGAAATGGGGGGTGCAGAGTAGGATGAGGGGGAATGGTTTTCAGCTGAAAGAGGGGAGATTGAGATGAGATCTTGGAAGGAAATGTTTTGCTGTGAGGGTGGGGAGGCCCTGGCCCAGGTTGCCCAGAGCAGTGGTGGCTGCCCCATCCCTGGAGGTGTTCAAGGCCAGGCTGGATGGGGCTTGGAGCCCCCTGATCCAGTGGGAGGTGTCCCTGCCCATGGCAGGGGGTGGAACTGGATGGGCTTTAAGATCCCTTCTGCCCCAGACCATTCTGGGATTCTATGATTTCTTTTATTTATTTATTTTATTCTCTCTTGACTGAAATCAAGCCCTGGAGTTGGCTGCACAGAGCAAGGCTGGACCCTTTCCCGTGACCCTGTCCCACCTTGGGCAGCCCGCAGCAGCCAGGCACTTGGGCAGGATTTTTCTGTCAGGTGAGTTGGCCGAGAGCAGCAAACACGATCTGGGTGCTCTGTAGCTTCATGGGATAACAGAGACTCCCAGGAAAAGGCACTTGTCCCCTTCCCTGCCTTGGGATTTTAACTCTTAAAAGCGACTCTGCCCCTCAGCTGTGCTGCCTGCTCCCCATCCCTGCCCATCCTTTGGCTTTAGTCCAAACAAGCTGGTGTGGGTGGGAAGCCCTGTCCATCTCCATGAGTGTCAGAGCATCAGCACCTTCTGTAATGGCATGAGGGTGATGGTTCCCCCAGCATGGGTGATGGGTGATGGGCATCCCTGGGCATCCCTCGTGGGCTGGTCACCAGCAGCCAATGGTGCTGGCCTCCCCCCTCCCCAATTTAATGAATTTCTTTTGGTTTCCAACCTCTGGGTCAGGGATAATAGAACCCAGACTGGCATTTCCATTCCTGTTTGCTGCGCTTTGTGCTTGTTAAGCTTTTTTTTTTTTTCACTTTTTTTTAAGTCAAAAATCCTCACTCTGCTCCAGAGCCCTGGCTGGAAGAGAATCCACATTCAAAGGCAGTAAGGAAGGTGCAGGCAGGGGATTAAATTGGAACCGTTTCCCTGGGACAAAATTTGAAAACCAAAAAGAAACAATTATTTCAAGGGTCTGAGGAAATCGGAACCACGTTGTTATCTGTTGACTAGAAGGTTTCTTGAAGAGGGGTTTATTTTACCCTGAGCTATGCACTGGAAGTAAAACTTTATGGTGTTCCCAAGTTGGCGCACTGTAAATCCACTTGAAAGATAACTCTGTCTGAGGTTTGCTTCTGCCATGCTCCTCTTCCTGAGATGTCTTTGAAGACAGGATAGGGGCACCCACCAAGCACCTGGCGGAGAGGATTACGGTCCCGACATCATCTCCGCCAGGTCTCGGATGCAGGGGTTGGGTCCATCAGTCAAAACAGCGATTGGCTGAAACCTCCATGACAACTCTTGGCTGTGTTTTCCCAGCTCATCATCTGATCTGGAGACTGATCTAATCCTGTTCTCTCCTACTGTTTCTGCTTGAGGTCCAACAAGGTCCCAGAGCCAGCAGTGCTGAGCAGGGAAGGACACAGCCAAGCTGCTCACCCCACGTCACCCTGGGCAGCGCAGGCTCCCACCATGGCTGAGGGCATCTCAGGGGACATTTGTATCAAAAGAAGCAGCTTTTACTTTCTTTTCCTAAATGGAAGTTATTGCTGTTTGGGGTGTTACGGATGATTCTTCCAAAAGCTACGCTCTTCTGTCAGTGTGAGATGTGGCCATCGGTGGCTCTGATGCAGTGCTGGGTGTTCCATGGCCCTTTGAGCACATCACCCACAAAATCACAGCCAGGGAGGGAAGAGTTGTGTGCATGCAATGAATTGAGACCTTTCCTCCCCGGCTCCTGGGCACGGTCACCGTGGGGAAAAGGTGATGCTGAGGGGAGCGGGACCATGGGCAGACCCTGCAGAGGATGCTTTGGTGTTTGCATGGAGAATGGAGGTGTTGCACAGCCCCTCCAAATGTGTTCTGCACATTCACCAGGGATGGCCAAGGCTTGGGACTCACCATCTTCCTCCCCACTGAAACCCAAGCGTGCCTCTGCATTCAACACTCGCTCAGCGATGGCCCTCAACAGCGAGACCCCAGCCTTCCCGCTTGGAAAGGTGCCCCAGCTCCCTGCTCGCTGGCTCCTCCCAGCCCGAGGGCTGTTTGAGATGGATGTGGGGGCTCCAGGAGGTTTGTGAACACCTTTGGGAGGGGCAGGGCAGGTAACTCGTGTACCCAGAGCTTCCTCCATGGGTGATGTAGGTTCAGAAGGGTCTCTGCTGCCACACTGGGTGGGGGGACGAAAGGCTGCAGGGCCCGCATGCATCCCCCTGGGGAGAGGAATTGCAGGCTGGAGGATGCTTGTGTTTAACCTGGGTGGAAGGTCAGTCTCCTGCCCCTGCACGCGGTGGGGACGTGCTGAATGGGGTCTATGCTGGACCTGCCACAGAGCCCATTGCACCCTGTGTCCTGCCCTGCTGGTGGCTGGGTTTCCGTTCACAGATGACCACACACAACAGGTTCAATTTTTGGCACATCCCAACACATCCTGTGAGTTCCTGGGGATGATCCCTCAGAGCAAGTTATCCCCTTTAGCTTCACTGTAGGCATTTCCTTGCTTGGATTTCTTTTTTCCTGGTGTCATATCAGGTTTTTTCACTCCTGCAGCCTCCAACCCGATGCTGGGTCCCTGAGGCACCCAGTTGGCCACACACCCAAAGCTGGGGCTCCCCAAGGTGTGTGCAGGGGGTGACCACCCCAGCAGGTACCGGCACTCTGATTCCAGACAGCAGGAGGTCCAGGCTGCAGGATTAGACTGATTTTTTGATTCCTTTTTGCCAAGATTACAGCGTTTTGAAAGCATGAGACCCCCTAGCAAGCACAGCTGGGTTTGTATTTCCCTACGTTGGCCACCGACTGTGGCAGGGTTGAAGCCCACAGCCTTGGCCGGGCTCATCTGGGCTGCTCTTACCCTGAAAAAAGGAAGCCTCCCTGGGCTCTTATTTTAAATATCACATATAAATGTCTGTTCCTGTTGTAGCTGCTGGAGAACATAAAGTGAATATATATATGGGCAGATGGATTTTGGCTCATGTCTCAAACAGATCAATCCATGCTTCCATAATTCAGCAAGACCCAGCATGCTGTGGCTTTCGGAGCAAGCTGTAAGGAACGATGCCCGTGTCAAGCAGAAGGCGGTGTGAGAGGCTGGATTAGAGCATCCAGGGTCCCCAGAGGGATTGACTTCTTCAGTGGCTTTATTACCCTGCCCACTGTGTAAGGCTTCAGCTCTAACGTCATTGAATATAAAACTGCAAGGGCTTGGAAGGTGGTTCAGATCATCTACCTGTCCCCAAGCCCTCCAGGAGAGCTGTCTTCTGGCACTAAGATGGAAATCTCTTTCTTGTGTTAATTTGCACCATGTTTACTCTCCCACAGGAATTTACAACTCAGCTGGAAAATCTTTAATGATTAATTTACATTTGGAAGTCCCGTTTTCCATTGGGGTTTATGTCTGCTGCAGAACAGAGAGGTTCCCAGCTCCATCATCATCACATTGGTCAGTGGGAGGACATCTGCCCCTCACCAGATCCCCTTGCCCTGCCAGCGTTCCTTTGACAAAGCCCTCTAGGGCTGGGGGAAAATGTCATTCCTTCCATTTGATTTAAGATCCACCCAGCTTGCATTGTGAAACATTTCTCTGGATAGAAGTGTGGATTTGCTTCATGTTTTGGGAACGTGGCCCCTGCAGTGGGGTCAGTGGCAAGGAGCTGCAGGAGAATGTGAGCTTGGTGCTGGAGCGCATCTGGAGAAGGGCAACAAAGATGGTGAAGGGTCTGGAGAACAAGTCTTACGAGAGGCAGCTGAGGAACCTGGGGCTGTTTAGGCTGGAGCGGAGGAGGCTGAGGGGAGACCTCACCGCTCTCTGCAGCTCCTGGAAAGGAGGTTGTGGTGAGGTGGGTGCTGGTCTCTTCTCCAAGTGACAAGGGACAGGATGAGAGGAAATAGGCTCAAGTTGTGCCAGGGGAGGGTTAGATTGGATACTGGGAAAGAATTCTTCACGGACAGAGTGGTGAAGCCCTGACAGAGGCTGCCCAGGGCAGTGGTGGAGTCACTGTCCCTGGAGGGGTTCAAAAAACATGCAGCTGTGGCGCTTCAGGACGTGGTTTAGCAGGCACGGTGGGGTTGGACTGATGGTTGAACTGGATGAGCTGAGAGGTCTTTTCCAACCTTAATGAGTCCATGATTCTGTGATTCTGGTATCCATGCCAGGCCCTTGTTCAGGGCTCACAATCCAGTCCTGCTATTACCCACACTAGCAGCTACCCTGCAGCAACCCAGAGATTTCCTGATTCCTGCATCATTTATAAATTGTTATTATTTGGTTTAAAGCAGCCAACCTCCAGTATGGGAGTTCCCATAGAAAATCCATGTATCCATATACCTTCCCTGCTCCCAGCTGCTTTTAGAAGCTGGCTTTACTTTAACACATATTAAAGGAAAGAGCTTTTTTCCTTCTCAGTAGATTAAGTTTGGCTAAACAATTCAGTGTGAACTGCTGGGCATGAGGCAGAAACCTGTAGGCAAAATTACCCAGCTGCTATAAGTTTAGACCAGCATGGGATGAATTTCAGCATCGTATATTAGTTTTCATTTAATCTGATTATTCTGGGCTGGAGTTCCTGGAGGGTCTTCAGGTTATAGTCAGTCAAAAGAGTCTTTAAAAGCTTCCATTTGCACTAAACTTTTCCCATTAGAAGTCTATTTTCATTATGGATCAATTTTTATTTTAATGAAAAAATGTTTCTCCCAACCCCCTGCTTTTTTTTTGTTTGCCAGCTGAGGTTAAATCTGAAGCCACAATGGGGTCTTGCCACTCAAAATACCATTTTCCAGTTGGGCTGAGGCTGTTGGCTTGGTTGAAGGAGCTTGGGCAGACAATGGGGGTGCAGATAATGCAGAAATGCACCTCCTCTGCTCACAGCAATGCTCCCTGCTCCTCATCCTCAAACCCTTCCCTCGCTGGGAAAACACTTTAAGTGGATTAAATACTAGGGGGTTTCCAGCTCAAGAGTCTCGGAGACAAATGCAGGACTAATGGATCTTGAAAGACCATTGCTGAATGGCGTGAGTCACGCTGTCAATTCACAGTCCCGGTCCCATTTCTACCTTACAACACCTCTCGGTTCCCATTTGGGGAGCAGCGCAGGCTGGCAGGGGGGAGTCCAGTGGGAGCTTTGCGGTGGTGGGGGGTTCCTTGTCGGGTCTCTCTTTGGTGCAGGAGTGGCAGCTTTGTAGCATGAGGTGGCTTCAGGCTTCCTCAGCACCGAGCTGGAGGCATCTCCCTTGGGATCAATCCCACCTCATCCAGTTCCTGCAGGTGGGATGGCAAAGGGCTGAGGTAGGAAAAAAGTCAATACAGAGATGCCTAGAAATAAACCCCAAACCAGAGTTCTTTCTTTATGCAGGATTCTGCATTGGATGTGCCAGCCTGAACCTTCTGGAGTCCATGTGCTGCTCCTGTAAGTGGTCCTGGCACTGACTTGTTGGGGGAACATGACCACGCCAAGCTGGTGCAGGGTCACCCACCTCCTGATGCCTTGTCTCTGCCTCAGGTCCTCGGTTTGATCAGGTTTGCATGCAGGCAGGTGGGGAGGAAAGGAAGGACCTGAGCTGTGGTGCCGAACCATCCGTGTGAGTTGTGCCCAAACCCTGCTTGTAAAATCATGGAATCATTTGGGTCAGAAGGAAACCCAAAGCCCATCCAGTTCCACCCCCCCTGCCATGGGCAGGGACACCTCCCACTGGATCAGAGGGCTCAAAGCCCCATCCAACCTGGCCTTGAACACCTCCAGGGATGGGGCAGCCACCACTTCCCTGGGGAACCTGTGGCAGGGTCTCCCCACCCTCAAATCCACAGCTCCATGTCCTTTCTGTGCTGAGGGCTGCAGAGCTGGACACAGGACTCCAGGTGGGGTCTCACCGGAGTGGAGCAGAGGGGCAGAATCCCATCCCTCTCCCTGCCGCTCCCACTGCTTTGGGTGCAGCCCAGGACATGGAGGGGTTCTGGGCTGCAAGTGCACTTTGCTGGCTCACGTGGAGCTTCCCACCCACCAGCGCCCCAAGTCCTCTTCAGGGCTGCTCCAAATCCAAATCCATTCTCCGCCCAGGCAGTAATTGTGCTTGGGATTGCCCTGACCCAGGAGATGCCAGGCACTGTCTGGATCTTCCCTGATGGCTTCAAAGTCTTCCATCCTGCTCTGCCTCCTTCCCCTGCAAGCCAGTGGTCAGGACAAACCCCTGCCTTCAGTTTTCTGCAGTCAGTGGAATTTTGCCATGCTCTTTACGTCACCAAAATGCTGGGTTTTCCCCCATTTCCCCCAGCTGGGAGCCTGCTTCCTTCGCAGTAGCAGATCCGGATAAAATTGCACATTGCTGAGTTTTTCCCTGGTGCTGAGACAATTATACTAAAATCACACCACCTGCAAGTGGTTAGTTAGAATAATAAATAAGTGATAGATTATCAAATAAAACCTTGGCTTCAGATGAGGTCATCCTAGCACCGTGTTGTGGGGCTCAGGGGGGTTGCAGGCTGCTTTCCTGCCACTGATGGGCTAAAGAGTTCTTGTATCAGTCAATAAAAGACTTGTAGAGATTAAAGAAGCAATTAGGCATTGGCCAAAGGGGCAAAAGCGTAACCCAAACACGCTGATAAAATCCAGTAGGTGATTACAGGAATGGTTCTTATTTCATTTTTTCTTTTGAAAGGAATAATTGCTCGTTATAGAGCATGGAGCGACCTGGGCTGGATGCTTTTCCGGCTTTAGAGAGGAGGAAATTCTAGCAGTTGGCTGACAAATGCGGAGGCACGCCATGGTTTAGGGCTGAAAGGGCGTATTTTGATCCTTGCTTTGAGGAGCATCATATTGTCCGTGCAAAAGAGGCCAGGGTAGCTTGATCGGTAGCCTCAGCCCAGAGCACCCTCACCAGCACCGGTGTTTGGGGTGAAGAGGGATGCTCTCCTAGGAGGTGAGAGAGACAGGGTTGAATATCTTGCGTGGGCATTTTGCAGCACCGGGGCTCTGCTGCTTATTGCACAAATTTCAATTAACCAAGTAAACTCTGATCAACTGAAAAAGCATTTAGAGATGTATATATTAGAGGCTTTTTCCCAATATTTACCGTATTGCCTTCCGTTTTCTGGGAATGCAGCTCACGGTCCAGAATGATTTTTAGGGCGTGCATGTAAAGCACATGCACAAGGTACATCACCACCAGCCTGGCAGCGCTCCCTGGCCCTTCCAGTTTATTGCTCCGTGCCCTCAGCTGGCAGCTCCCCGTGTCCACGTGTGGGTGAGTGAAATGGGGATTGTGTTTTTCTGTTTCATCTGGCTGATGTCCTTGCATCGATTGGTTTGAGGAGTGCCGGAGAGTTTATCCCAGCTTGGCCAGGGAGGTGTTAGCTTCCTGCTCGATGCAGACTGGGGCAGAGATGTGCCATGGCTACGACATCACCTGGCCTCGTGTTTTTCACATGCCCCAATGAAACAGAACAAAAACCAGAAGGCCAAGGGTGAGCTGGCATAAAAATTCCAGCACGAGCTAGTTTTGCCCAGCTGCAGCGCCGGGAGCGGAAGGAACGCTCCTGGCTGGTGTGGGACCGGCCACTGCTGTGGTGAGGAGTTGGGTTTCAAGTGCAGGGGAAAAGAGAGCCCGATCCTCACTCAGGGGCTCTGCGCTGCTAATCCCCTGTTTATTCTCTGTCTAGCCCAGCCGCCCACACTCTTCTAAGTTTTTTCTCATTAACAAGGTCCAGGGTAAAAGGATACCTCTGCGGCAGCTGTCTGCTGCGCCGGCACGTGGTCCCGGTGCAGTCGGTGGGGCTGTCAGCGTCGACACAGTCGCATCCTCCTCCAGCCCAGCCCTCGGCACGATGTGAATTCCATCCTTCCAGAGCAGCTCTGGGTTCGTGGGGTTCGGCCCTTTTGGGGTTATTTCAGCTGAGAACCACGGCGTAGCCCTGCTGCTCATCAGCTCAGACAAAGGTTTCCTGCAGCACAGAGGAGGGATCAGAGTTGTGTCTGCAGGGTGAGCTCTGGCTGCCAGTGTAAGGCAGCATGGCTCCTGCGCTGGATGCATGAACCCTACTGGTATGGCATGAGCAACCCCAATGCTGCCCCACGACTGCTGCATTTAATTGGCAAATTAATGTCCGTCTGCTGAACCAAAGTCGAGAGCCAACTGCTGCCCTGAAGTGATGGAAAGTGTGGTCTGAATGGGAAAGTGGGATCTCCACAATCCAGGTTATAGGACTACTTTTGCTCCCAATAGTGTTGAAAGAGGCAAATCCCTTGTATATAAAGTAACAGCAATTATTAGTAGTAATTTATCATTAATTAATTAATAAATAATAAATAATCATAATGCAAGTGCTGAGATACCAAGGCAGTTAAATGCACTTTGAAGACAAAAGGCTGATCTATAAGACTAGGGAGAATTGTTATCTCCTGGAATAAAATAACTTTTATACAAAGAAGGCTTTGCAAAACTTTAAGCAAATGTAAAAGTGACTGAATTTATCTGCCTTTGGTCTCGGAGATGTTCCTGTCATCCCCACACAGAGGGGAAATGTTGATGGTACCTACAGTGGTTGTAGCACCCACATCCAGCCCTCCCTGCCAGGCAATGCAGCAGGAGCCGAGCTTTGCCCCTTGAGCAGGACCTGGAGGCCAAGAACCAACACAGAAGAAGTTGGAAGTTGAGCCAGAAGACAAAGATGAGAAGCTGTGCTTCTTGTCTCCATGAAGGCCCTTGGCTCCTTTGGGAATAACTGTACCATGCAGACAACACTTGCCGCGAGACCCTTCTGCCGATCCGAGCACTCGCCCAGCCGGAGACTCGCTGAAGCCAGCGCCAGGCGCAGCGAGGCCAGACGTGCTGGTCACAGGGCAAGCTGCAGGTGGCTTGGTTGGCTCCTTGAGACATCCCAGCATCCCTTCCCACTCGCTCCTTCTCGCTAATTAATTGCGTTTTCTGTCCCTTTGTGGCGTGGAGGGATGAGCGGGGAGCACGCAGCTGTGGGCTCGGCGGCAGAGCAGCCATCTGCAGCGCCCGCCCGGGAGAAAAGCCTTGCAGCTGCGCGCGCCTGGTACCGGTGGTACCCAGACGAGGTCATTCATCACCAGGAGCCCAGGCAAGGAAGCTTGGCAGGGAAAAGGAGGACCACAGGACACAAGTCTTAAAAATATTCTGTGACAGCGGGTGTTGTATCCGCAGCCTCGGAGCTTGGTTCCTCTTGCTGTTGTAGAAGGGCAGGATGGGTCCGTTGTGTCTCAAATGGGATGGAGCAGCCCCAATGTGCCTCCATTGAGCTGGTCCTGCCGGTCAGCAGAAGGAACGAGCCATGCCCTGGAGCCAGCTCTGCCTGGAGAGGTGGGAATCAAAGAAGGCAAAAGTGTCCCTTCCTAAGAAACATGGCAAGGGGGAATGGGTGCTAAATCAGCAGTGCAGCTCGTTGAGTCGCATTGGGTGGCGGTGGAGGGTGCCTTTCTTGGTGCTCTCATAGAGGCCCTTCCTTACCATCTCTGCCAGGTCCGTAGACCCATCTATGCTGATGGAAGATGACAGGAGAGAACAAAATGTGTGAGCTGAGCCCTACAGGTACTTATGGGCATCCAGCTCCATGGGCTCTGGGTATGTGAAATGCTGCTGAGGGCCCTGATCCACTTTCCCAGTGGACTGTACTGCAGCAACTGAAGATCCCCAGCATGGGCACCACAGTGGAATAAATGGCCTTGGAGTGAGGACAGAGTGAGATGGGCTGAGGTCCCTGGGCTGGGGAGCTCATATTTGCCACCTCTGACCTGGTTCACCTCCTCAGCCATTGCTTGGTGTAGCAGAGAGAGCCAGCAGGCACCCAACAGTGATGTCCGCGGCAGGCTCTGATGTTGTCTCTGGTCTCTCTTCTTGGCCCACAGTTCACTGGAGAGGAGAGCGGGTAATCAGGAGCTGCACGAGGAACAGGAGCTAATCCCAGCCCCCCACACACAGGTCCCTGGCTATGTGTGACACCACCAGATCCATCAGTGGAGACAACTTTGCCTCTTGCAAGACAGGATGCAGTCACCCTCCCGTCAGAAAGAGGTAAGAGCCAAGGGAGTGCGGCTGCTCGGCACGGCCCCACAGAGGACCGGGGACCGGGGTGGCCACATGGAGCAATGCGACCGAGTCTAACGATGCGTATCCAAACTGGTTTTCTCTCTGTGGGATGCCCCGTCTTTCCTGTTTACTTGTTATTCTGGAAATAGAACAATAAATAATTTATTGCCGATCGGTTGGCACGCATCCGACCTGCCAGTTAAGTTGATTTTAACTGGCCAAGTGTCAGGGCAAAAGGCCAGGAACGCTGTGCTAGGGAACAGTCACCACCACAATTATAAGATTATCACCTTGTTTAGTGGTCAGATACTGTCAAGTGGTAAAAGATTGCTCCGGTTCGTCTCTATAGAGCATCGCTCACAAATTACCTTATTAAGCGGGATCTTGCTCGCGGTCGGCTCCCTGCACCTGTGTCCTCAGATATTCCCATTCATGGTGGAGAGGAGGCCAACACTCGGCCGGGGCTGCTGGGGGCTGCGCAGCTGCGGGAGCATTATTCCCTCTTACCATATTTACATATCAATGAGGCCCTGATTAATATTTAAAGAGCCAGCTGTCCGAGCCACCTAGGAAAGAAAAAAAGCTCTGTGAGGTTTTTATTTATTTTTTTTTAAGGGATAACACTTACTGCCCTTTATCAAGTACGCTTCGTTTTTTATAACCCCCCCCTGCATTCTTGTATTTAAAAAAATAGAAAAGAAAATGCCAGGGAAAAAATATGAAACGCCATTAAGGAGTTATCAGTGAATGAGTTGTGCTGCTCTCAATGCTTCTCAGTCCTTTTGTGCCATCGTTGCAGCTGCATCAAGCAGGTTTTGAGGGGCAGGAGCTCAGCGCCGGCGCCAACGGGCGCCCATGGGAACTGGATCTACGGGCAGCTCCGTGCGAGCACAAGGCTTGGGAAACGGGCAGGCAGGGCACGGGCTGTCTCCCCCTTATGGGATGCATTTCCACGCTCCCGGCTTCCCTGGGTTCCTGTCGTGGAGCCATGGCTGGTGCCAGTGCCCCTGTGGTCACTGGGGAGCAATGGATGCAGCGCGATCCATCGGTTTAACGAAGAAGCAAGACCCGAAGTAATGGCTCGAGCTGGCTCATCAGGGTTCTCAGGCAGTGGCAGAGGCTGCCCAGGGAGGTGGTTGAGTCCCCATCCCTGGAGGTGTTTAAAAGACAGGTAGATGAGGTGTTCAGGGATGGTTTAGTAGCAGACAGGTATGGTTGGACTCAATGATCTCAGAGGGCTTTTCCAACCAAGCGATTCTACGATTCTATGAACAATTGAGATGCCATCATAAAACTAAGAACTGGTATTTAAGAATTGGCTTTAAATTTGGAGGGGAAAGATTTAGATTGGACGTTAGGAAGGAATTCTTCACGATGAGGGTGGTAAGGCACTGACACAGGTTGCCCAGAGAAGATGTGGCTGCCCCATCCATGGAGGGGTTCAAAGCCAGGTTGGATGGGGTCTTGGTCTGGTGGGAGGGCGGTTGAAACTGGATGAGCTTTAAGGTCCCTTCCAACCCTAACCATTCTGTGATTCTGTGATTCTATGATTCTATTTTCCGTGCCTTCGCAGCACTATTAATCGCCAGGTGATTTTGTTTCCGGGCTGTCATTTTAATGGACTATTCTCTTGCTATTTTTTCCCCTTACGCATTTGTCAATAATCCTCCAACAGCAGCAGCTTTGTTATCCCAACTAATTGGAGTCAAGTAGGGCTGTGAGAAAAGATTGTTCAGGATCAAGCCCTGGGAAAAATGCAAAAGGATTTTAATTTTCAATAAAATATGCAGATAAGTAGAAATTAATGGTGAGGAAGGGGGTCTGGAGCCTGTGTGAAGAGTGATGCTGCTCAGACGATGACGGCTTGAGTGACTTAATGAGAACTCGAGCAGGTTGTTGGCGATGCCGGCAGCTCTGGGAGTTGAGGGACCTGCCCTTGCATCTGCACTTTTAGTGTTTTCATGGGTGTTTCTTGGGTGTTTCTTGGGTATGGGAGGTGAGCGAGCTGTTTATCCAACCAGTTGTGCCTCGCTGCAGCTGGTGGGGAGATTTTTCAGGTCACACTTTTTTATTTTCTTATACAAAGAGAGAAATGTGGGCATCCCTTAGCAGCAGGGATGGGATCACTGTGAGATGCTGCAGTTCCCACTGACAAGTACAGACATGACCCTCTCTGCCACTGTCCCAGCCCAAGCCCAGCAGTGACCACCGGCTGCTACGGCTGTGGGTTTTGGCCAGGATGCTCTGAGCAGGCGCAAGTGTTCCTGCCACGCTCCCTGCTCGTCGCTATGTTTTGACCCAGCTGGTGGCAGATGGCATCTTCTGCTGGTGCAGCCTCGGGAGAGGAACCAGACAGTTGGGAGCAGAAATAAAAATCCCTCCAGCTTCACCAGATGCATGGAGGCTTGGCTGGATTTGCCTAAAAGATCTCTCCCAGTCCTGCTGCTGTTGATTGCACTGAGACTGTGGCAGTCGCACTCAAGGATGCTGTTGGCAAACGTGATGGGATAAAGTATTTCCCAGCAAGGAGCTGTGCATCACCTCCCGCACAGCCCTTAGTGTGAGAACCCACCCAGGGCTGGAGCTGGGAAGGCTGCTTCCACCCGTAACCCCAGCCTGCTTCCCCTGCTTCTCCATCCCATCCGGGCTGCACCAGCAGGGGACCCTGTGCTGGAGGGCACCATGTGCTGGCACAGGGTGTCACCCACGTCCCATGTTTCCCAGCAGGTCAGAGCACTTTTTAGGAGGATTTTACACAACTAATGCCTCCCAGCAGCCATGCCCCATCCCTCTGGGATGTGCTCTCCTGCTGGGCACAGAGTGGAGGGAGCCACAATCTGAAAGGGTGATTGGCCATTGGAATGCGCTGCCAGGGGGATGGTGGAGTCACCGTCCCTGGAGGTGTTTAAAGAGAGATTGGATGAGGCACTCAGTGCCAGAGTTTAGATGATGAGTAGGTGTTGGTGTTGGGTCATAGGCTGGACTCGATGATCTCAAAGGTCTTTTCCAGCCTTGTGATACTGTGAGACTGCAATACTGTGATACACAGAAAGCGTCACCCAGCTGCCGTGGAAGCCCAGGCAGCTTCCCGAGGGCAGGATGGAGCTGGGTGAAGCACTGGGGACCTGCTGGCCCCCACGCCAGCCCCTCAAGAACGAGCAGCCCCTCAGGGAGGGAGACAGCTGAGCCATCACCTGTTGGAGCTCAGACGCCACAGCTGTGCCCGGCACCACCCGGCTGCTTTGAACCCACCGGATTAGGCAGGGGAGAGGGCCATGAGCGCACTTGTGCTCTGCATGCCAATGTCTTCCTCCTCCTCCAGTCTCCCTCTTCCCGGGGCTCTGCCAGCCACGCAGACACAGCCTCTCTGACCCCAACCAGCTCCTCGCTGCTGGTTTGAGGACAGCCCCGGGGGTGTCAAGTGGCACCACTCCTGTGGGACATGGACCCCCATGAGCCCCAGGAGCCCCACGAGCTGGTGGCTGCTGCCCCTGCCAAGCCCTGGGTGAGGGGATCTGCTCTTGATTGGACTGGGCTTAGCGGTGGTGGAGGTGGGAGGACCTCCAGGTGAGGGTCAAAGCACCTTCAGCATTTGGGACACCAGGTTCAGATATGCAGAGCTTTATCCTTCTTATCCAAAACAAATAAAATCATAGGAAATCCTGGGGGAAAACCAAAGCATTTTCTCCTTTGAAAGAGGTAGAACCTGCACATGGACACAGCCCAGTGCCCAGCTACATGGCTTTTTCCCATTCCATCTTTTCCCATTACATTCTCTACCTGCCACCTTAGCCCTCCCAGGAGAGGAGCTGGGGTGGTGGGACTTCATTAGTGGGTGGGTGACAGCCCTGGCTCTGCAGATGTCCCCTCTGCAGGGTGGCCAGAGTGGGCTCCTCTTCTGTTGCCTCCAATCTTGTGCAGCCACTGTGTCTCTGGTTGGGGTGTGTTGGGTCCCAGTTTGGGTGTGTGTTGGGTCCCAGTTTGGGTGTGTATTGAGTCCCAGTTTGGGTGTGAGCTGGGTCCCAGTTTGCGTGTGTGCTACCCTGTGCTGCTCTCCCTTTCCTGGTGACAGTGGAGTGTGGCTCATGGTGGGTGCGTGTGATACGTGTGGGTGGCTCTGTCTGCTCACACGCACGTGTTGCACTGATGTCCCCAGCTCGGCAGACGACAGATGGGGACATTGAGTGGCCAGATTCTCCATTCAACCCAAGTACCACCCCGTGGCTTTCCAGCCCTACATTACACACGTGCGTGACACCTCTCCTCACGCCTTTATTTTACTCTTGTTCCACTCAATCCAGAATTCCAACACACAGAGACAGACGCTCCATTCTGTGGTTTTCCAGTGGCAGCCAAGCTGTCCCCATGCCCCTGCCAAGCTCAGGACTAGGACCAAGGCTTGGCCTCGATCCCCAGGAGTGCGTTTCTTGGAGGGCAGGATTTGCTCTCTGTTGTTAAAAGCAGCGAGGGGTTGGTTTGGGTCTGTTAGGTCTTTTATTTAAAAAAAAAAAAAGCCTTTCTAGTACTGTATTTTTTAAATTACCGAGTTTCGCTATCTGTTCCTCATGCTTTTGGTCTACTTAAGAGCAAGAGTGTAACATTAAGGTGATTTATAGCAATCTCTGGAGTGGAAGGGCAGGGACTTGGGTATTTTTTTTCTTTTCCTCAGGTGAAAGAAAACCTCGAATGTTAACTCACGAGACATTACAACGACTGCTCCGTCAATCCTTGATTTACGAGCTCAAATTTATGAGTTAAAAATTATTATTCCACTCGCATATATTTTTTCCCTTGGCTGTTTTAGTGCTTGTGAAAGGTGAGGGGTTTGACAGCTCCTGGAAACAAAAGCCTTTAATATCTCCCCGAGCGAGGCTCTCCCAGGCAAGAAGAGAGATGCCAGGAGGGCTTTTCCTTCCTGCTGCAGGTTTTAGTCACTCCAGGTCAGTCCTAACCAAGCAGAGCAGAAAGTCTGCTTGAGATAAGCCAGGGCTAATTAGCCAAGTCCATTCTTGAAGCCAAGAAGTCCCCTGGGTTTGTCCTCAGTCGCTGGATCAGTGCTGGTCTGGAAGGTGAGGCTTGGGGTGGAAGATGCCCATCACCATCCCAACATTTTCAGACCCATCCCAAATTGGTTTGGCCACCTCCAGACTTGTTGGCAGGGACACAGGGGGACTTGGGCTCTGGCAGGGATGCTCTGGGTTCATTTTTAATTACTTCGATGAAGCACCTTCCCCCTCCTCCATCCCCTGAGTGACACCGTCGTTTTGGGTCTAAACTAAACTGGCAGCAGTCTTTAAAATATAACATGCATGAAATACCAGGGAGCAAAAAATATCCTCTTTAAAGCATATGTCGCGCAGTGGCTTAGAGAGATGGGGGATTAAATCTTAGTGGAGCTTGGGAAATAATGCCAGAGCCCCTGCTGCACTTCATTAAAGTACATTTTTGACGCAGCTTGCCTTATTCAATAACAATTTAGTTGACCAAAACTTGAATCAAAAGGGACAGGCAACTGTGTAGCATTTTGTTGCATTTTCATTTTCAGCATTTTTTCATGTCGATTTGCCATCTGGTGCCCCGGCGGCTGTGAGGCAGCTGCGCTCTGCCAGGGGCAAGGCTGAACCTCTCTCAAAGTGCTGGAGGGTTTGTGTCTGCGTCCCCAAAAAGCTTAGAAGGAGTTGAGTTCAGGCTGGTGCTCCTATGGGGTCAGCTGGGCTGGATGCTGAGGCTCACCACCATGGCCACCTCCCCATCTTCTCTACTTGTCCCACATCCATTCAGCCCCACTCATCAGTCCGAAAAGCTTCCTCTGGCCAGACTTGTGCAGGGTCAGCATCTTGGGTTTCCTGTCCACCTGTCAGGACTCAACCCCAATGCCCACATTCACGTCAAAGCCCAAACAGCTTCACAGCCATTGGGGCGGCTCCGTGGTGCCAAGCATGGGAGTTCACAAGGTGGATGTGCCTTTGCCACCGTGGCAAATCTTGTCTTCTGGTTTTGCTGGCCACAAAAATGAAATGTGTGGTTTAGGAGGTTTGAATGGCAAAGCGGAAAGGAAGAGCTTCACTGCCCTTGGCTGCTTCCTGGGTCCCATTTTGAGGAAAGAAGGTGGTTTTCTGTTGGAAAACATGAGAAGGAGCAAGGATGTCTTGGTTTGCACCTTACCCCCAGGAGGGACTGCAGATGGTGCTGGTGTAAACCTGTCACTAAGGACATTCTGTGGTGCCGGGGGGCAGGAATCCCACAGCCCAGGGGACAGCATTATTGCCACAGGAGGAACTCCAGCAGCTCTGAATCTATTTGTGTTCAGTGTTTCCAAAGCCCTTGAAGGCAGTACTCCCCTGTATGGAAGGTTCATTGGGAGAAAGGAGCCAATTTCAGCCTGGAAGGGCACGGAACAGCCGCTCAGATGCTATCTAATTGTTTTCATATCCTTCCTTCGCCCACTCCTAAAGTTGGGTGGATTTTTCTTCCCACAAACTGGCTCAAAAAAGAAAAAAAAATTGATCCCAGGTTGAGATTTTTTTTTATTTCATGTGTTTAGGGCGTGTTTCTCTTTAGCACAGAGGGAACGGTGCAGCCGTGCAGCCAAGGGCCTCGCTCTGTTTGTTTAATATTCCCTTCTCCAACTCAAGAGGCTTAAAGACCAGGTAGGGTGGCAGGAGGCACCGTGCAGTGGGAGGATGAGGTATGGGGGGAAACCCCGTCTCTTCTCCTTTGCTTGAGTCTGTATGAGGCCAACCTGTCAGGGTGCACATTTTTGGGTGCAGAGCCCTTTCTGTGCCCCTGGTCCATCTGCCCATGGGTAGACCAGGTGCCCCACTCTATGCCATCCACCTCCTTCAAGGTGGCCACCAGGAGTTCCACGGAGAGCAAGCACCAAGGGGTGTTAAACACACAGAGATGCTCTCCAGCTTCAGGTTTCTCTGACTGTGTCTGTTCTCTCCTGGTGCTCCAGTGGTGTCTGTCCATCGCAGATCGGACACTGGCTTAGACGGATGCTTGGGATCCAGTCAAGCCTTTCCATTTTTCTCCATCTCCCGTGCGTCGCATAGACCTCTCTCAACCGTAGTCCTCCTTGTGCCAGGTGAGCTGGGGCATAGGACAGAGTTATGGATCACACAAAGACAGGAGTGATGCTCCTGAGGTCAAGTGAGAGCAGGAGGGGTCCCAGGGGAGCTGAGCAACCGGGTCCAAATACGGATCCACCATGTGCATCTTCTCCAGGAGCAGCCAACCAATGTTCCCACAGTGTGTGTCACGGTTCCATGAATAACCAAGGCGTTCATACAAACAAAACAAAGAAACCCTCCGTCTCTCCGGAGACAAGTCACAAACAGAGAGCCAGGCCAGGCCCACTGATGGATCTGGACACAGTGAATCACTCAACCAGCTGTAGTTTAAGCAATTTGGGTCAAATATTCACCCTGGCGTCACGCCACCAACTTATCTTGTATTTCACTTGTTATACCTCAGCTCAGGGTTTGCTTTGCTGTTAACAGTGAGGTCTTTGGTGTCAAAGGTGGGAACCTGCTTATGCAGAATCACCTTAAGCAATCAGCTCTGGTGGTTTTATTCTTATTTATTATTATCTCAATTTTATTCCTGGATAATTTTCTCTCCAGACACAAACAAAGGACAGTGAGAATAGCACCAGCAAATTGCTTTACTGAGCTATTAATGTTTCCTGTGGTTGCAAAGTGAACTCAGACACTCAACAAGTGTATAAACAGGTCCATAAGACCAGGTGTATCCTAGTGGAGCAGCACCGAGGGGCTGCGAGGACACTGCCCCACCTCCATGTGCAGGCGAGGATCCCAAAGCTGAGGGCTCGGTGCAGCGTTGGCTCAGCGAGGCTGGGCCCAGGGGACCTTCCTCCAGGATTACATCAGTAGCATGAGGATGCTGAGTGTACTGTCTGGGAATCTAGAAGATGAGGGTATTTTTTTTTCTTCAGGATTATGTATATGATAAAATATGTTCTTCTGACTCTCTTTGCCTTTAAAAAGGGATGTGCTACAAAAGTGATGTCACCTGATTTTCCAGTACCTGGAGATGGCAGCTCTGTGTGCTGAGGGGCCATGGGGTTGGGGCTTGCTCCCCTTCTCCTTATGCCTACTTAGTTTGGTACCTGGTGTTGCTGCAGGCAGAGGCCATGTGGCTGCTCTGTGCTGGTCAGGGAGGTGTGTGCGGCACTGCCTTCTGCTTAAGGGGGTCACAACCGCGCCACCGCAGGGATATCTTGGTGGTCCTATGCCTTGGGGACTGTCCCATGGCTACAGCAGAGGATGCGATGGGGATGCTCGGCAGGCTTTACACATGTGGGTACCAATGTGAGGATGCTGGGACCAGTTAGAAGCTTGGCCAGGGTGGCTTTGTCCATGTTGTCTGTATCTCCTTAGTGCTGCTCATGCTGTTTGGGTTATGCTTTAAGCAGCTGTGGGATGCAGTTTTGTATGGCAATAAAACCTGGCACTTCCAAGCATTCCTGATGGGAGATTTTACCCCAAAAGTCAGAAAGGTGGAAGAGGGTGCAGCTGGGAGCCCTCCCTGAGGCTGCAGGAGCAGACACAGCTCAGCCCTACCCCAGCCAAGGACTGGAGGAGTCAGCAGGAACCCCATGGGGATGGGCAAGCACTGGGAGGGGGAAGTCAGAGCAGTACTTTGCTTGTCAGCTCTACGCTAAAATGGAGCTAAAATAGGGGGAAGAGAGTAGACCAGGAGCGAGGGACAAGCTGCTTTGCACAAGAGTTTGCTGGCGGGCTTGGGGGAGGCAAAGAGGATTCAGTTCCTCAACTGGAGGCTAGCTGAAAAGTGGAGGTTTGCCCCTGGGAAGCTGGGAATTAGCCGTGGGGATCTATGGAAGGGGGTAAAATGTTGGGTTTCCTTCGGTCAAGATCACAGGGACATAGTTGAGCATCAGCCAATGCATCTCGCAGGCCAGCGTTCCACAGACAGACTCCACCTCCTGAAACAACCACATTGCATCGGGCTTGGCAGCCCCACTCCATCTGGCAGCCCCCTCCTGAACCATCTCACAACTGAGCTCATATGGAGCCAGAATAACCTCTCGTCCCAGGAGGGAACGAGAGGAGGGCACATTGATTTTGGTATTGGTGTTGTGTCTGTCCTGCAGGTGCAACACCCACAGGAGCACCCAAACGGGTGGGAGAAGGGGGACCAAGCTGAGAACATCGCCCTCGCCTTTGGGTGCAGAGTTTGAGGAGACCCTAGTCATGAGCCTTAATGCTTCAGGATGGAGAAGGGAACTCAGGACAACTCCTTGCCCCATTCCTGACCCAGCCTTGGCACCCACCAGGCCTGCCCAGGGCTTTCAGCTGGTGGGGAGGAATGCTCAGAGGGACTGTTTTTCCCAACCAGCATTGCTGGCCAGCTGAGGCTGGGATACGCCAAGGAGTTAAGCTTCTTTAAAAGCCCCCCAGATTTGCTTCAATTCTACATTTCAGCACGAAACTGAAATTTTAGTACAGGGGAAAAACCCAAATTACAATGTCAGCAGGGATCTTTAGTAAATCATTCAACTCCTCCATCCTCCCCAAGTGCAGAGGAGACTGGAGTTGCTCCAAAACTGCAGTTTTAACCAAAAGAAGCTAAAACAAACAAACAACAAAACACTTGGCCGTGTTTTTCATCATCCCCTTCCCCCTCCTTTTTGATCGTCTCTGTCTTGTACAACCCTGGTATAGGCAGATAACTGAGGCTCTCACCCATCTTTTCAAAGTAGCGTAGAGGAAGAAAGCAGCCTTTGTGAAAGGGTTTCTGAAGTTCTCTGTTCTGGGAAGCTTGGAAATAGCACAAAAACATCCTTTCTCACTATATTGTGTCGCTTCCAGCTCTAAGCTCCACCACGACCCAGATGTTTCGATGCTGATGCTGAAAAGGAAAATGAGAGCCATGGCGAGAAAGCCAGGAGAGGGGGGATGCTGTGTGAAATTTACTTCTAGAAACCTGTGCTGCTTTGGGTACAAAGCCTTTCTTTTCAGAGCAGGGAAGAGAATTAGAGAAGGAGACTCAGACATTGTGAATCCATATCTTAATTCAGTAAGTGTATGATAACTGTTAGTCCAACTGCACATCTCCTCACGGGCAACCGTGTAGTTCAGCTTTAAGACAATATCCATGTTCAGCCTCAAATGTGTTCAGGGTTTGGTACCATCAAGCATTTTTTTCTGCCTTTTGATCTGATTCTCCCTTTTTCACCACATTGCTCCCAAGTTTTCCCAACCTTGGGACGATTATTGGTGTGAGTTCATCGGTCTGCCTTTAAAATTATCTTTATTCAGCAG
This sequence comes from Neomorphus geoffroyi, assembly GCA_033558235.1. Lineage (NCBI taxonomy): Eukaryota > Metazoa > Chordata > Aves > Cuculiformes > Neomorphidae > Neomorphus > Neomorphus geoffroyi. The sequence goes on from JAUMJM010000038.1 coordinate 2,270,464, forward strand.
GAGGAGGGCACTCCTTAAGCGGATGTATGGAACAGCTCTATTCTTACCTAACTGATGGAAAGGGAAAGTTAAGTGTGAACTCTTCTTTATTGTCCATGTCTTCTTGCTAATTATCCCGTCTCAGGAAGAACATCTCCAAATGTCTGGTCCATAGTCACTCACTAATAGTTCTGCCTCAGCAAGAATTTCTCCACACATCCAAGCTGCAAATCCACCCTCAGCATGGGGTTTCACAGTGGATTGAGCGCACCCAGATATTGATGGCAGCACCGCTGGCCTGGCCATAGGGATGTCAGGGAGGGTCCAGGCACCATCTCCCACCCATCCTAAACCCGCTGCTGCTGGAGCACAGATTGTCCTGGCCAAACCCTGGAGCAGGAGGTGGGAGCTGAACTCATCTCTGTGCTGGCAGGCAGAGGAGCGAGACAAACTGCTTCGGCACTGACTTTGCAAGGCCGAGCCCTGGCTCTCACCACGCTCCTGGCTCATCCCAGCACTGGGGCCCCATGGTTGTTGCTGCAGAGGGGAGAGGGGACATTTCCGTCCTGCGCTCTCCAGCTTTCTCCAAGGCATTAGGGCAAAGGCTGGGATTAAAATAAAACAAAGCCTTGAGCCTGCAAAGGTTGTGCTGCTGGAGTGACAAAGCTGGTTCACCGTCTGTGGTGGCAGGCGGCCACAGAGCAGCAAATCATAAGGAGGGGCTGGGTGGGAGGAGGAGCTGGGCTCTGTGCTCACCCACAGACCCTGGAAATGTGTCATGTGAGGGTCCCTGTGTGGGTGATGAGCTGCCCAGAGACCCTGAACCTCCCTGCCCCATGATAATCCTTTGGCTCACAGTCTGTCTCCAGAGCACGAGTGGTGGTTATGGCTTTGGAGGGGTGGGCTGTGGGGCAGTGGTTGCAGGGAAGAATCCTGCTTCTTGCAGGCATGGATGGTTGATGCATCAGAGGCTCAGCTGTCCTGAGCTTCTGTTCATGTTTGCTGCAGGTTCCGTGCTCTTACGCTGTCTCCAAGCACTCTCTTTGTCCCCCAAACACCACCCTGACCTTCAGCACTTTAACAAAGTGGAGGGCGTTCAGACACCCACATGGTTTCTCCCATCTCTCATCAGAGGGGAGGCCCTATCATAGAAAGGAGCTGGTGGCGAGGTGGGTACTGGTCTCCTCTCCCAAGTGACAGGTGATGGGATGAGAGGAAACGGCCTCGAGTTGCACCAGGGCAGATTCAGATAAGACATCAGGAAAAATGTCTTCACAGAAAGGGTTCTCAGGCCCTGGCAGAGGCTGCCTAGGGAAGTGGTGGAGTCCCCATCCCTGGAGGTGTTTAAAAGACGGGTAGATTTGGTGCTCAGGGATGGTGTAGTAGTTGACAGGTAGGGTTGGACCCAATGATCTCAAAGGTCTTTTCCAACCAAGCAATTCTGTGATTCTGTGATCCTCGCTCCCATCCTCCCTTTTCCCCACTCGTTCCTAATTCCATTTACTTCTCCCCAAACAGCTCCCCATAGCTTGACCATTAACAAATGAACTTGGCTGGAGCCTTGGTGACCATTTGCATGCTGAACCTGCTGCCGCCGCTGCCTGCCAGCCAGGCCCTGGGCACCCGCGAGCCGTGCCGGCGCTGCCAGCATCCCGCTTTCGGCGCGCCGCAGAGAGCTGCCAAATCACAGCGGTGCTGGTGCCAACTCTGAGAGAAAGGGATGAGGGAGCCGCACACAAAGAGCGGTTTATAGCCTGGCCGGGCACCTGACATGGGGAGGAGGGAGGGCTGGGACGTGCTTAGCCCTGATAATCCCCAGTTTGACTCTAATTTTTATCTTTTTTTTTTTTAAATAAAAAGCACAGCAACAGCTGGGACTGAGGCTTTCCAGGAGATGAACTCATGAACAACTGTTCAAAATAACTTTATTCGTACTGCTATTAGATCAGTCCACTGGGGAGCAACCAATTATTTTTGATTACTCGAGGCAGATAAGGCTGGAGTAGAGCCGACAACCATGAGCTGCAAGGGATCAAGGGCATCTCATGGCTTGGGCATGTTGGCAGTGTTGCTCCACAGCAAGTCCCAGGCACCCAGCACCCATGGGTGCCCCCAGCACCCATCCAAGCTCCCTCCCTGGTGCCAAGGGGTGATGCCAGGGGAAGCATAGCGTTCTCCATGCGTAGGAGGCAGCAAGCACCGTGTGCTGTGGGCGGGCTGTGAGGTTATGTGCAGGCAGATGTGTGCCATTTCTGCCGAAAAAACAATTAGCAGAGCTAATGAGCCCATCCGAGGTTGGTCTGTGCATCTTGTTCATAAGCACCAGAGCTGGCATGGCGTCAGCACAGGAACAATGAGGGGCTTGGAACCGGACTGGTCTCTTCCCAGTGGCCAAGATGAGAAAGGTGTTGAGGTGCTGGAGCACATTCAGAGAAAGGCAACGAAGCTGGTGAAGGGGCTGGAGATCAAGTCTTCTGAGGAGCAGCTGAGGGAACTGGGGTTGTTTAGCGTGGAGAAAAGGAGGCTGAGGGGAGACCTCATCACTGTCTACAACTGCCTGAAAGGAGGTTGCAGCGAGGAGAGTGCTGGTCTCTTCTCCCAAATGACAAGTGATGGGACGAGAGGAAATGGCCTCAAGTTGTGCCAGGGCAGGTTCAGATAAGACATTAGGAAAAATTTCTTCACCAAAAGGGTTCTCAGGCACTGGACCAGGCTGCTCAGGGAGGTGGTTGAGTCACCATCCCTGAAGGTGTTTAAAAGACGGGTAGATGAGGTGCTCAGGGATGGTTTAGTAGTGGACAGGTATGGTTGGACTTGGTGATCTCAAAGGTCTTTTCTAACCAAGCGATTCTATGATTCTGTGCTCCGCTAGCAGCAACGCAGGTCCCGGGTACCCCTGCCCAGGGGATCATCGCAGGAGTCCAAGTAGGTCAGTACCCGGTTGCTCACCCTGTTCCCATCCCTCAGACCAGACTTAAAGTGCTTTCAGTCAGCTGGGGCCAGTGCTGGACCTTTTTGCTTTCCAGCATGACATCAAGCAAACCTGAGTGTGAGATCTGTTAGCCAGCTGGGAATCGCCCCAGGGAGAGAAAGGTGGAAGCTAAACCACTAAAAACTGGGTTGCAGGGAACAGCCTGCACTGGCCAGGAGACAGACTGCATGATCTAATAGGTCTTTTCCATTTCTCGCTCCTGTGATTCAAGAAGTCTTGTCACTAGGGATATTTTAAAAATAGATTCACTGAAACAGAAGACGGTGGATGCAGGGATCAGTCCTGCCTTGGCTGGGAGGCAGGTTGTTCTAACAGGACTTTTCCATCTCACTGTTCCATGATTAATCGAGACAAGAAAAGAAAAAGAAAAAGGAAATTGATAAACACAATAGTAATTCCATCCAGCATTTGCCTTAGTCGGGTTATTATAATCCTGACATCATGTCTTGAAAAGAAGACTGGAAATAAATCTCCAGTAGACAGCATCTGCTTGCTGCGGATGGAGAGGTGCACCAGGCTGCCATGGCATGAGGAGTTAATGGCTTTGTTAGTTCCCTGTTGGTTCACTGGGTTTCAAACCAGCAACAGAAGCATGTGGCTTTCAAGGAGACCTCGCACCTTCTTCTGCCTGTACTCTTCAGCCTTTCCCGCTAAAATCATCCCCCCTTGAAAAAAGCACTTTCTGAAGGCACTGCAGGGTGGTTGGGAAGTTTGTTTCCTGCCACACATTTAAGCAGGACAAACACCAGGAAGTTCGGGTTTGGCTTCAACTGTAGGGATGTGCAATCCAATGGATGCTCCACCACTGGGTCCCCGTGGGAGCAGGTCCTTGCCTACACTGCGACCCCTCTGGGGAGATCTCAGACTCATATCTGCCCGAGTCATAGCTGTTCCTGATGGTCCGATGCTCTGGAGGTGCAGTTCAGGTGAAAAAGGGTGTCTACATGATGCAAAGCAGGACTTTTTCCTCTCCCTTTGGTTGTTGTGGCCACTATTGTGGATCGGTGTGAAAGACAGAAGCGAGGCCACTCAGAACTGTGTCTGAGCCCCCAGACCTTGCTCCAGCCCTCACCGATGGTGCTGGGAACTCAGAAATTGCTGTTTCAGGAAGGCAAATGAAACATTCTCCCTTTTTTCCCTAAATGGTCTACACTAATGGAAGGTCTCAGTCTGGAATTGATTTGACTCCAGTCACCAGAGCTGCTGCTACTGGGGATTTTGTAAGAGTCCGCAAGGCCTTTAATCTTTTCCTCTACAAATAGGTATGATGTAAAACCCAAATCCTGACCACCTCGTGGTTAGGAGTCTTGTGGCACTTGCAGCCAGAGCCAGGAGTGCGAGCTTTGGGGTTCTGGCCGAGCTCCAGACAGGGAATTTGTGTTCTGTCTCTGCGTTCCCCCACAGCTTCATCCGTGGAAATCGGAGCTGCTCCTGGCTGGTCCCGGCTGGTCCCGCGGCACCAGGCGCTCACTGAAGCAGCCTCCGCACCCTCCCCTGGGGAAAGACGCGTTGCAGGGGCTGGGCTTGTGGTTTTGCTCATTTAGTTTCTGTAACAAGCAATTTTTTTGCCTGTGAGCACACGCTCCAGTGCTTTTCTGTAAGCAGACTCCCCTCAGGGCTGCTGCTCGTCCCTCTGATGCAAACCCCCAAACAAAATCCCACTGGTAAAGCAGAAATCCAGAGGAAGACACACAACTCTTCTACACCCTCCAAAGATCCGTCCCAGAAAGTTCCCCAGTGCAAGGCTGAGTGTCTCTGGGTTGAAAGATATTTTAAAAGGTATTGCAATATTCAGAGAGTAAAGGTTTGAATATCTCTTTGCAGCCTTAGCAGATGGAAAATGGAGTGATAGAATGGTTTAGGTCAGAAGGGACCTTAAAGCCCATCCAGTTCCACCCACCTCCCACTGAATCAAGATGCTCAAAGCCCCATCCAACCTGGCCTTGAACACCTACAGGAATGGAGCAGCCATGGCTTCCCTAGACAACCTAAGCCAAAGCTTCCCCGCCCTCACAGTGAAGAATTGCTTCTTAAGATCTCATCTCAGTTTCCCCTCTTCCAGCTGAAAACCATTCCCCCTTGTCCTATCCCAGCACTCCCTGATCCAGAGCCCCTCCCCAGCTTTCCTGTAGCCCCTTTAAGTACTGGGAGGCTGCTCTAAGGTCTGCCTAGAGCTTTCTCTTCTCCAGGCTGAACAACCCCAACTCTCTCAGCCTGCCCTCATAGCAGAGGGGCTCCAGCCCTCAGATCATCCCCGTGGCCTCCTCTGGACCTACTCCAGCAGCTCCATGTCCTTTCTTTGCTGAGGACTCCAGAACTGAATGCAGGGATTCAGGTGAGGTTTCACAAGAGCAGAGCAGAGTAGAGGGGAAGAATCCCTTCCTTGCCCTGCTGGACCCCCTGCTTTGGATGTAGCCTGCACATGATGTAAAATACTTCTTGGGGATGATAAGGCACTCACAACCATCCCAGTCCTGCACCACCCTGCTCCCTGCGGGGCTCTCACAGTAACCTCAGCCAAACATTATATTCTGCTGAGGGAAAGTCTGTGTGTTCTGCCCTGCTTTCTGTTAAAGCAATCTGGAAGTGGCGCGGGAACACTCCTGATGTGGCATGAGTGCAATGCAAAAAGTAAATCCCTTTGCCAGAGCATCCCTCTGCTCTCCTACCTTGGGCTGATGGAGGTGGGAGGTCTCCAGGAGGGATGTATAATGGATGCAGATGTTTAATAACACCAGAAGACAGGCAGGGTTGTTAGTGTTTGCAGCTATCGGTGCTGTTGAACCATGCACACATTTCTTTTCCTTGGCTCTGGCAGAGAAATGTGCTCCTTGAGGACTTTTCATTAAGCAAAAAATTTATGAGAGAGGATGAAAATTGTGTTTTACTGTCTGAGGTTTCGGTCAGTGCTGTTTCTTCAGACGTTTTAGTAATTCGTCTTGGCAAGGGCTGAGAGAAGTTCTCCAGTGAAACAGAAAATGTAACTTCCACATTTGGAGTCGGCTGTATCAGCCGGTTGTGTCCCCAGCATGGACCAATGCCCGGAGCAACGACCTGATCTCCTGGGGATCCAAAACCAAAGCAAACCACCTCACAATTCACATCCAGTGAAAAAGAATGTGTACATGATATAATGTGTTATTGGGATTTGACACTAATTTTAGTGGTCACCTTGGCTGTGTTGGAGGAAGTTGCCGGTGCTGCCAAGAGTGAATTTACCTGATGATGAATGAGGAATTGGGGCATAAAATAAGTAAATATCAGCAACACCTTTTTTTTTTCCTCCTTTCTTGGCAAGTCAGTGTCATCCAAGGTCACACAGTTGTGCAGTAGAGGACTACTGCCAGAGCTCAGCACTCTAAAATCATCTTTAAGTCAAGAGCAGCATCTTTAAGAGCTGGATTTAAGAAGAAAGGCTAAAGTAGGGTCTCCCAAATATTCTTGCCCATTGGTTAAATTTCATGTCAGCACTGATATTTCCTCATGCTTGGAAAAAGCTTGCCATGAACTTCTGCTAAAATTCCTTGTTTTCCTCCTCAAAACCAGGCTGAACACTTCCGTATTCTTGACCTTCTTCTCCTGGTCGTGGAAAAACTTTGGAAGAGATGGGAGGAAAAGGAAGATTTTTCAACAAAACGCAACAAATCATAACAAGAAGGAAACTCTTTTGTTCCCATCAGCAGTTTTTGGAGAGCAGGACAGGTTTCTGGCCAACTCTCTGCTTAAACTTGAGCCAGGCTGTGCTCGAAGGGAGCAGGAGCTCCCTGTGGAGAAGATCATCCCAGATCGGTCCCAGGCAGGGGTTCGTCTCCACTTCCCTCTGAGGCGCGCTGGCCACCATCAAGGACGAATACTGGACCACAAGCTGGGGGGAAATACAGCAATTCCCATGTTTTTATGATTTCTTTTAATTACTCCAGGTGGGAGTTCAGAAGGAATAAGTGTTTTCAGGCTCATGGCACTGCAGTGATGGGAAGCAGAACACTGGATGCAGATTTCTCCTGCCTGGTCTAATTCCTGAAAGCATTTTATAATGGGGAAAAAAAAGATATGGAGATTATTTTATCTTTTATCCCTAACCCCCACCCCAAAAAAGAAGATACAGAAAGGGCATGTGTAAGGTTACAGGAATAACACAGCCTACAAAGGGAGGTGGATGGGAAGTTTGTGTCACATTAAGCAGGAGAGACAGGGAGCAGCTGAATTTATAGCAACCCTCAGAAAAAAATGATAAATGGGAGCTGTAATTTGTATTGGGAGGGGAGCAGACCATGGGTGAGGGAACAAAATAATTTAAAAAGCATAAATTAGGAATGTGCCTTGGTGGCGGGGAGTAGAAAGCGTTGTGCTCATATATAATTGGAGTTTCTTCTGGAACATGATCCAGATCAGTGCATGGAAATTACCTGCACAGAGATGTTTTATTGAGTCATTTTAGGGAGGACTTTCTCTATCCACAGCTCCATCAACTGATGCCCCAAGAGAGATGGCTGTGCTTTGCTTCCCACCGCTCCCAAACTCCTCCTGCTGCAACCGTCCGTGCTGTGGATTAACCTGTTCAGGTATTTAATACACACAGGATGAAGTTCATTCTGCAGGGCCAGAGCGCAATTTAATCCCCATGCAAGCCTAACAAGAAGCTCCATGTTTCTTCTAATGGCTTTAGGAGAGGTTTTGCTGGGCTGGTTGTGAGCCCATCCTGCTGCACTGGGTGCTGGTCCCCGGGATGCAGGGCCATTAATGTGCCGCCCCTCGGAGCCAGTGGCTTTTACTCAGCAAAGGGAGTACCAGCACGGGAGCCTCCATCACTGGGAGAGCGTAGGAACGTCCAGCAGAGTCCTGGTGCTCTTGGATTTATTCCCTGCACACTGTCTGCAGGAGCTGAGGAGACCCTAACTCACCCCTGAAAAGAGAAAGCAGGATGAATCCTGCTTGGACTATGAGTTTATTGTGGTTCTGGTTCTTGTGTTCAGTCTGGAGCCCAAGGTCCCAGCCAGGTCCCAGATCTCAATGGATGTGTCAGTGCCACATGCACTTCCAGAGCCCTGTGGCCCCAGTGGCTTGCGTAGGGCACCCCTTCTTTGCTTGCTCTGCATTTTGAAACAATGAGTGTCCCAGGAGAATTTGAGGGTTGGAACTGGATGATCCTTAAGGTATCTTCCAGCATAAATCATTCTGTGATTCCATGATTTTATGGCTTGCCATATGAACAGGGAGACTCCAGGTCTGCATGAGTGAATAAAAGGAGTGGGAATGAACTGAGCATCTTTCCATGACACATTTCCACCCACTGCGTGTTCTCAAAGAGCAGCAGACTCGCAGTTCCCCAGATTTTCTAGGTCTTGTCCTGACAGCCAAGTTTGTCTCTAGACTTGCCTAGTTTCTTTGCATTTGAGTCCTACTCATCCCCCTTTTTTGATGGCAGCAATGAGTCCATGAGCCAAATTTCCCTGGTAATTGTCCTTTGGATTAGTTTGGAAAACTGCATAAGCCCTGGGTTAGAGCTGGCTGTGTCTCCCACCCGAGTGCCTACGGCTTCGTGGGGCAGGGACTAAAGAGCTGCGAAATGCAGAGATATAACAGATGGTGACATGTAGTGAAAATAGTGGACACAGGAGCCTAAGATAATAAATCTGAAAAATTAACACGTAGGGGAACGAAAAAAGGAGCAATATGTTTTGGTAATCATTCTGAACTGCTGAACTCTTCTCCTGCAGTTCAAAACTCTCTGCTATTAAGCAGATGTCATTCAAGCGATGATTAACACGTTACCGAATTTCGCCAGTCGTTTCATAAAAGTTTTACATAACATGCAGGTAATTGCTTCCAAATGTCAAGGTAACAATGCAGGCTTCTATGGATGGCATTGTTTCCAGTGGCAGGTGAAAACCCCTCATGTTGCCTTGATATCAGGCAGAGTCCCACAGCGAAGACCCCATGCCCGTCCAGCTGCTTTTCCCGTCACTCCTGAATGCCAGAGACAAAGAAACAGGCTGGGAAGAGTCAGAGCCTTCAGTCTGGTAATGTTTTTTTCTTTTTAAATGTTTGTAGAAGCAGCAAACAGGCTTTGGGTCCCAAAACTGTGGCATGGGGATATGTCTTTGCTGTGATTTTAGTTGGTTTTTTGCTTTTCTTGCTAGAAAAATCCCATGACTGCCGAGCGCAAGGAGGTGATGGGAAGAATGGGGTGAATGGGAAAGGCTGAGCAGCAATGATTGAGTGTTGCTTTTCAGAGCAGCCCTTGCCTTGAACCCAACCCATGCTCAGAATCTGCAATTATCCATCATGAAATCAGGCAAAAAAAGTCATCCCAACCAGTTTATTTGCTGTCCTGATGTACAGCCAGGGGTACTTGCTTTGCAGCAGTGCAGGATCTCACTTGTTATTTCAATGTCGGTGCAGGAGTGAAGTGTGAGAGTGATGGATGCTTGGGGACAGGGGAGCCCGACAGGCTGCAAACTCCGTGCAGACTCGGGGAATTGCTGGCTAACGGCTCTCAAGGCTGCAAATGAGCTTCCAAAATTCTTAGAGCTGGAGAACAGGAAACTTTTAAAACAACTCATCTGTCATGAGACGTATCCTGTATCTGTCAGAGGCCAGCATGTCTCCATTGGGGGAATCTGTGTCCAAAACCTAGGGATGGCTGTAAGAAACGCATGTTGCTGTGATTGTTTTGACATGACATTTCTTTTTAGGCAGCCTTAAGTGCTTTCTGCTGCCACTGTGCCATGTCTGCTAACCAGCATCTCCACTGTGGCTCTTGCTGCTGCTGAAATAGCAGGATGGTCCTGTGGTCTTGTGAACAGAGAGGACATGTCCAAGGCACAGACACTGTTGGGGCAGTGCTCTGTGACAGACCACAGACATCCCAGCCCCCCAGGAACATGGCTGAGTTACTCCATCTCTGTGTACTCCAGTTCCATGGCTGCAGAAGAGGGATTATAACAGCGCTGAGCATTCCCGGACACCTGTGAGCTCAGGTCTGTTGATGGCTGAGGATACAAGGTGGATTCACTGCAGGGTGATCCCTGTGTGGTGGTGATAGCTGATGCTCTGGCCAAGACCCAGGTCCCATGTCAAGACCTTGGGCGCTTTCTGGGTACCTGAAGGGTGGTGCCATTTTGATGCCCTGGAGGACCCTGTCTGGCCTCCAGCTGCTCTTGCAGTGGGCTTGTAGATCCTGGTAGCCCCATGGCTTACCCTGAGAACCCAGAGCATCTCACAGGGCACCAAACATCTATTGCTTCTCTGAAGAGTGGGTTGCACCCAGTGGTGACCGCTGCCTTTGGGTCTCGTTGGTGGCCACCTTAGTGCCTTGGGTTGAGGGGGGCACCATTTGCAGCACCAGCACTGGGGTTACTGAGTTGGCTTTCCTGCACTTGGGAAGTTTAGGCCTATTCCCAGCACTGCTGCTCTTCTCGGCTGCTATGGACAGAATGATGTATGCACACTTTATTAAAACCATATTTTCAGCCTCGGAGCATGAGGGAACCAGTGGGTGGTACTGAAGGCAACATGCCCAGGGACGATGGAGGTGCTTCTCAGACCACCTGGCTTCTCAACAGAGATGAAAAGCAAAAAGTCTGGGTAACAAACTGGCCCAGATCACCAGAGAGGACATGCTGGAGCAGGTCTAGTCTAGCTCAGAAGAAACAAATTAGCTAGGAAACTTCTCCCACCTCCTCCTGTCATTCATCAGCTGCTTCTGCTCTCCATCACTGTCAGACACTGAATTTCTGCACGTGGATGGGCTGTTCAGAGACAAGGGAGCTGGTAAAATAGTCCAGGAAAGCAGATGCAGATCATGGTGAATGGATCCAACTATGCACTTGCTGCAAGGGCACAGTGTATTGGAATTACTGACGTGCCCAACCTGCTGGCAAGCGGCTGGGTGCACTTGGCATCTGCATGCGCTTGGCATCTGCAGGGCTCTTCTCCAATGAGCTCATCACAGTTTCCAGGTAAATATGTGGAACACATTTGCAGGACACCTGCTCCCTTACCCAAACACCTGGAGAACTTCTGCCTTCACCTCTTGGAGTGATCAGCTGTGCTCACTTATCACCTCTGGGACCTGGCCCTGCTTCTCCAGATCCATTCATCCCACCATGCCAGATGGGTCCCTCCTGCCTTTTAAGAAGCCAAGAGCACCGTATGATTTCATGACTGTGACAACGTGGTGTGCACCTGTGGGCAACTGCCCAAATGCTGGCTGGTACCAGCTGCACTGGCACTTGCTTGTGTGTGTGATGAGTCCTGGGGCAAGATCAGAGACACAAAGGCAAACATTCTTGGACATTCATGGGATGGCAGTAGGCAAGGGCATTAGGAGGAAGAAAATGGGATGGTGGTAACAGCACTGGATTTCCAACCCTGGAAATCATTTTGAAAAAATCTGTTTTGTTTTTTTCTTTTTTAAATAGGAGTAATCTTTTTACTATGTCCACTTCAACTTTAGGAAGGGCAGAGATAGGACAAGGGGGAACGGTTTTAAGCTGAAAGAGGGGAGATTGAGATGAGATTTTAGGAAGAAATGTTTTCCTGTGAGGGTAGGGAGGCACTGGCTCAGGTTGCCCAGAAAAGTTGTGGCGGCCTCATCCCTGGAGGTGTTCAAGGCCAGGCTGCATGGGACTTTGAGCAACCTGGTCCAATGGGAGGTGTCCCTGCTTATGGCAGGGGGTTGGAACTGGATGGGCTTTGAGGTCCCTTCCAACCCAAACCATTCCATGATTCTATGATTTATCATGAGTGAAAACACAGCTCTCTTTTTTTATGTTTGTTTTTTGGTTTTATGAAGATATAAACCTGTGTATCTTGGTTCCTGCTTGTCCTTATTGGACTCCTAGAGATATCAGTGTGCTCCAGTGATAACACCTATTTAGTCTCCAGCTCTGGTGCTTTACAGCCCACCAGAACAAATCCCACTTCCCTGCCCTCCAAATTCACTGAGCTAAGAGAAATGAGGACACACCAGATGGGCTGGCATGGCCCAGTGGTGGGAGCCAGGCTGGGGAGGGCAGGACAGAGGCTAGATAAAGCTCACAGAGACAGCTGATTTAATACCTTGAACTTGTTGCGCTTTTCTTATTGCTAACATCTGTGCTAGGGCAAGAGGTGTGTGAGCATCTACCTGTCTGTGGGCTGCAGAGTGGAGATGACCTTTCCACGGGCCGAGCAGCTTAGAGAGAGCAGGGCCGTGCGACTGCTGAAACGGCCTGGCAGGAGGGCTTTAAATTGCTCGATGTCTCTGTACTGAAAAGCAATACCTGCTGAGATTAAACCGTTTGGCCTCCTTCCCCCTGTCTCCAAGGCAAACATAGACAGTTCTATTCATACCCATAAGAAATACATATTTCAGCATTTGATTCTTTTTGTGTGCGCTTTGTTTTATCTAGCGCCATGGAGCTTGGATATCTTTTTTCATCTCATATTGTGCTTTGGATGCAGACTCTTTTATTCAGCCCTCTCGCTGCCTTCATAAAGAATAACAGTGGCGGTTGTTGTTTTTTCCCTTGGAGCATGAGCTGCTGTAAACCAAAGGGAAACTTCTTGCTGCAAGAGGGAGAGGGCAGGCAGGACACTGCTATCTCCATTTCCACAGCAGAGCTGCAGCCCTACGGGCCGTGCCGTTTGGCTTTGTTGAGCCTTCATAGAGAGCAACAAATTGTCTTATAAAAATTCTTTTGTGAATTTTATTAGTCTAAGGAGACAGGGATGACTTGTAAACTTGGGACTAAAATCTCCTACTTTTCAGATGGACATCAAAATCCAAGATAAAGCTGTGGCACTGAAATATAAGGTCTTCAGATTCTGCCTCTGCCCCTCCACAAATTTCATAGAATCATAGAATCATGTAATGGTTTGGGTTGGAAAGGACCTTAAAGCCCACCCAGTTCCAAGCCCCTGCTGAAAAAAACTCCCACTAGACCAGGCTGCTCAAAGCCCCATCCAACCTGGCCTTGAACACTTCCAGGGATGAGGCAGCCACCACTGCTCTGGGCAACCTGTGCCAGGGCCTCCCCACTCTCACTGTGAAGAATTTCTTCCTAATGGCTAATCTAAATCTTCCCCCTTCCAATTTAAAGCCATTCCCCCTCATCGTATCACTCCAGGCCCTTGTAAAAAGTCCCTCCCCAGCTTTATTGCAGGACCCCTTCAGGTACTGGAAGGCCGCTCTAAGGTCTCCCCTGAGCCTTCTCCAGGCTGAACAATCCCAACTCTCTCAGCCTGACAAATGCATGTGAAACCTCCTTTTCCTGGCTGTGGGAGCCCGGTTTGTGGGTTTAGTTAAGGCCCCATCTCATACAGCCTCTCAGCAGCTGTCGTAAAGGAGAAAATCTTACAAGGACACTTCTTCATGTCGAGGAGGGACAAGAGCTTCCAGCCCAAGTGCAAAGACTAGAAGGATGCGGTGCAGCATCTTCTTGTGAAGATAATTTGGCGTGCAGATGGGAGCTGCTGCCCCCAGCCTCGTCCGCTCCTCATCCAGCTTGGAAGTCATTCTGTACGTGTCCCAAAGAGTCGAAGTGCATGAGCCCTGTCCCGAAGTATCATCTGTCTTGCTGTCTGTGCTGCTCACATCTGTGCTTCTCCCTGCTTATGCCATTAGCTCCGGGGCACGGCCTGGGACAAGTGCAGCAGGGATTTCAGCTTCACAGGTCACCAGCTGCTGATAAATCATTTTCCCAAAGATCAATCACTTCCTGTTTGCCATGTGAAATGCCTGGGCTGCCTGCACAGAACAGCTCTGTCAGATGTGGACCCAACCATGGTCATTCTCAAGATTCTCTGAAAAGCAGTAAAAAAATAAGAGCCCCACATTGAAACCAAGAGAGGGGAAAAGCTAGGAGGGGGAAGACTTGGGCACCCCGCATTTCATTCCTCCTGTCCCACTCCAGCCTTGCTTTGTGTCTGGGAGTGACCAACGTCCAGGCCAACGTGTGTTTGGGGTTGTCTAGGATGCAACATAGATATTTCCATAGATCTGAATTATACAGGATCCTCCTAGTTTGGTTATTTCCATCCTAAATATAAAAAAAAATTTGCTATGCAGAAATTTTCTTATGCAGAAACCTTTAGGCACTGGTTCCCAATTATCCAGTTTGGATTGTCTCCCAGACTGGCTGCTGCAAGACACACCATCCCTCCCCTGTTAGGCTTGTTGCTGTGGTGGTTTCCAAAGACCATGAGTGATGCTGGAAGCAAGAACATCTTGTGGCAATATGTTGCCCTTAAAGCTTGAGTTGAGAATCGGGGGGGTTGAAATCTGTATCTGAAATCTGTGGTTCATGTCAAACTCTGACCTAGAAGGGATGCTTTTAACTGGGGTGCCTGAATGAGTCAACTAGAGCAGCTGTCCTGGGACCTACACCACTGCCTGGGGATGGCATTTGGGAGGCAGCACCCAAAAATACCCTTCCCATCTCTAAGATCTGATCCTTCAGATATCAAAATCTCTTATTTTTTTTGTAATATAGTCTCTTCCCTTGTCTTGGACTGCATGTCTGCCCCAAAGTGGGGCCTGCTCTCACTCTTGTTTTCCTAGCTGCAAATGGCCAGGTGAGGGATGACCTGCTAATGAAGCTGCAAACCCAGCCCTCCGGCATCTGGGGCAGAGAAGGAAGGATGGGCAGGGTTGGGATCGGCATCTCTTCAGCCCCAGGCATCTCCTCAGCTGCACAGACCAGCGAAGACAAATGAGCTGGAGGAAGCATTTCCTCTGCTGAAGGCTCACACTCGGGAGGGTTCTGTTCACAGTGTAGGTCAAGAGTTGAAAAATGAAGAAGAAAGGAAAACAGATAGAAAGATCCATCTTCCCTTATAAAATCCCCAGAGCATGGGGCATTTGGAAGTCATTTTTCACTGGGCTGAGAGCTGTTTCTGGCCCTTTAGCAGATATTATTCTCTTCTCAAATCTTATATCTTGGGATACGAGAAAGAACTTCCCCTCCATCCTCATGGGTGTTAGAAGAGGAGCATTATCCTGGGTGTAAGACACATCGCACCTCCCTCTGAGGCTGGGACTCACGGTGGTCTGGGCTTTGGGGCAGGGTGGAACCCAATGCACACTGAAAATCGCTCTGTTCCTCAGCGTGCAAACACTTTAAACATGTTTGGGCTGACATGCAAAAAGAAATGAGTAGCTTGGATTTGCTGGCATTAAAGCCCAAGTTAAGGGGAACAGCTTTTAAGGGGGCAAAGCCATGCAGCAAGAAGAAGGAGAAATTCAACATAGTTAGAGGAAATCTAAATAAAAATCCTTTCTGGAAAGAATTCAAGAAAATTATTTTCCTTCTGTGTTTCTGTCTCTCTTCTCCTGGCTTATAAAAACACCTTGGCTTGGATATTACATCAACCCTGACTTTTATTAAAAACCCTGCTCCGGTTGTGTAGATTTCATGCTGTTACATGAAAGTAAAATTTTATGACCAGAAGCTGAAATTAGGAAGGGAAACTTTGTTGTTGTTGTTGTCATGGGTTGGATTTTTTGTTGGTAGTCAGGAGGGTTTGTTTATTTTTGCTTTTTCTAAAGCCCAGCCAACTCCCCCAGGTCTCAGCACTGCAGGCTTTTTGGGGGATACTTGTTCCAAACAGGTGCTAACGCGGGGGAAGCTGAGCCCTGAGCAGAGCAAGGGGGTGGGTGATGTCGTCCCTCTGCTACTGTGGTTGCCTTCAAGGAATTTGGTGGCTGTTTCAGGAGAGGATTATACCAGTGGGAGAGCAAATACGTTTCATTGCATGGGACACAGGAACGGTCTTGTGATGGGAGCAAAGCAACAGTGCAGAAGAGCAAGCTATTCCCTCCTCTTAGCCTCCCCTTTAAATCCAGGTCAGATGGATGATAGTTTGGTTTGACCCCATATTCAACACCAACTGCTTGTTCGCTGGGTAGAGCCAGCAGACCTTTCTTTTTTTGCCTTCTCTCCCTTTGAATGTAGCACTGCTGTTTTCCATCAGTTCTTCCCTCCCCTGCTAAAAAAACTATGGAAGGGTGAAAAATTATTCTAAAAGGTCACTTGGCCCTTCCTATAGTGATCCTAAGGAGTTATTACATCTGAAGGTGTTGAGAGTTGCATGAGGTTAGATGAAAGTCATAGCTATGAATTGGCTTCTTGTGGAACCTTGGCAAGGTAGGTTTGCGACTTCAGGATCCACCCCCGCAGCCCCTGTTGCTCCCTACGCTTGGGACAGATTCAGATACCTCTGGGTTGGTGGGAACAGCAATGTGGGGCAAATCCCACCCAGCCCAGCTGTGACTCGAGGCTGGGGACCTCTCCCTGCACAGCTTCTGCTGCAGTGCCATGGGGATGGGGCAGCCAGAGGACATCTTAGGGGACTTCAGGGCATGAACCTCCTCTCCCCACAGGTGTATGTGCACTGGAGCACAGTGGGAACAGAGCTGGGCTCCTGCCGCGTCCCCGCTCCAGGGACGCTCACCACAGTCTGGATGGGGGATATAGGTCAAGCCCCACGGCCCCTCCGTTTCCTTCCAGCCCAAATGTCTGTGCAACCTACTCCTGCCCTTGGAAGATTTACGGAGCAGCAGTAAGTATTTCACCAGCTCTTTATTAATAATGCAGCAATAAAAAAGGTGCAGCCTTTCTTTCCAAGGACTCACAGAGCCTTTAATAATCCAAGGAGGGATTTGGTTCCCCCAATAGATAGTTGACTGGTGGGCATGCTTTACAGCCCCTTTGTTAGAGCGAAGCTGTTCCCCCATCATCAAAGTGCGAACTGAGGCTCTGTGATGGGCTACTCCATAAATCTCTCCTCTCTAATCCTTTCCTTTCTACTATTTGCAACCTGGGGGAGGAGGGGGTGGACTGGAATAGGCTGGCCAACACTTTAACCCGTTGTGCTTTGGGGGATCTTCTCCTTCAGAGCAGAAGAAGACAGTGCGTGGAAGGAGGGCTGTTTCACAGCAGCCTTTTAGAAGCAGGTAGTTCCATCCAGCAATTCAACCCCAAATGACAGCTTAAAGAGCTCCTTTGGAAGTTAAGTAAGTCCACCACTGTATATAAGAAATAAATCTGGCTGCATTACAATCACTTCAGACTACTTAAGCAATAAATGCAGAACTCTGCTCTTATTCATCCATTACATGGGTAATGTTGCTTCACTTCCCACTTGGTTTCCAGGGCTAGGACGCCAGAGGAGGATCCAGTCCAGCATTTGGAGCCAAATCAACACTGCGGAGATGACAGGTCTGTGGTAGGGAGCTGGGGGGATCCAGTGCTTCGGTTTGGGGCCACCTTGACTCCGAGGCCAAAAGTAAACACTTGTGGGCTCTGTGGAGGTGAAGAAACCATCTGAGTCAAAAGCCAAATTCTCCTTTTGCTCTGTGGCTGGTGATGTGCCAGGCTCTTGAGAGAGATGTTGCATCCTGGCTACCTGAAGGCTGATCTCAGATGCAGAGGTGATGGGGCAACTAGGTCAAGAACAAGAGTGGTTTGGGTCTTCAGGTGTTTGTGCAAACACCTTCACCAAGGTCAGGTTTTGACAGACAGGACTGATGCTGTCCTCTTGTGACACCAAACCATTTCTCGGTCATAAGTGGATTTCTATCCACCCAGTGCCACTGGAGATCAGAAACAGGTATGAAGTCCATCAGTGGTCACCTGAGGTTCACACAGAGGAGCCTGGAGCAGACCTTGTATGGCATTCAATCAGCTAAGCCATAGTTTCCGACCCATCCTGGTCCTATTACCTCAAAGCTGCACACTCTGGGATACCTCCATGCCAAAGAGAGGCAGGAGGAAGCCCAGGGCAGGATCCGGCCAGCGAGGGGTTCCCTCTTTCGCTGCTCCATCTGCACACATCTCTATTTTTCAGGCATCAGAGTGGATAAAGAAATGAACTCTGTGTCCATTTTAACATAAAAGATCCCAGGCTTTTTAAGTCCAGCTTTATAAACAGTGATGAAAGGTCCTGCAACGGGCAGAGGTCTGCTTTTGAAATTGAACAAATTGTCGTTTTATGGTTCCCGTGTGGGGTGGTGGTGCTGTAAATCTCTGAGCATTTAACGCATCTGTTCTTTTCCAACCACACTACCAGCGTCTCAAGGAGGAGAGAGAGAAATATCTGACATTTCCTGACATCGGCTGCTCTCGCAGCCCCCCAGGAGTTCCTCAGGAAAGTTTTTAAAGTAATATTTATGGATGATCCTGGTGAATCAGGCCCTAAAAGGTATGGAGAAAGGGCTGTTGTTCATTAACATTTGGAAACTGCACCGAGGATTTCCCTGCGGAGGGGCAGAAGAAATGGAGTGAAAGTGAAATAGCTTTCGAGTTAATCCAGATCTTTTTTAACATTATTGTTGTTCATAAATTCGGAACCTTATTTTGAGTGAAGAAAAAAAAATAGAAGTACATTTTTAGGATTGTTTTCCTCAAAAATGATTTTCTTTCCAAAATGAGTTTTCCTTAGCAAATATATTTGTTCTTACAGATATATGGAGACATCGTTGAGTTTTGGTCTTTATTCATACACATCTCCAAATTGAAATAGAGATATAAGTGCTTTGGCAAATAAACTAGGAATAACTCCAGTTTGCTGGGTTTTCCTGAAGTTAATCCTTATTGCCATAAAACACTTAGTTTCAATTTCATAGAATCATAGAATAATAGAATGGTTTGGGTTGGAAGGGACCTTAAAGCCCATCCAGTTCCAACCCCTTACCATGAGCAGGGACACCTCCCATTAGACCAGGCTGCTCAAAGCTCCATCCAGCCTGCCCTTGAACACCTCCAGGGATGAGGAAGCTACGGCTTTCCTGGGCAACCTGTGCCAGGGCCTCCCCACCCTCATTATGAAGAATTTCTTCCTAATATCTAATTTAAATCTTCCCCCTTCCAATTTAAAGCCATTCCCCTTCATCCTATGCCTATGTGCCCTTGGATAAAGTCCCTCCCTGGCTTTCTTGTAGGCCCCCTTTCAGTACTGGAAGGTTGCTATGAGGTCTCCCCAAAGCCTTCTCTTCTCCAGGCTGAAAAACTCCAACTCTCAATTTGATAAGGATGTTCTAAAAGCTTTGCACTCACAATGGCTTTCTCATGCTGTTCTCTGAGTTAAACTGACCCATCTCTATAAATAACAGATCTTTCACCAAGACTTGTAAAATCCCTTAGCAGTTTCTCAGTATTAATTGAGTTTTATGAATAGAAAAACTGAGCTCAGGTGGAGGGATGGGTTGGTAGAGTGCGAATGGAATAGCATCCCGGGGTTTCGACTTTCAGTGCCTTTTCCAAAGGGCAGCACCAGTGCCCTTGTGAAACAGTTAAAAGCCTCCTATAGACTTCCCTGATAACACAAACTCCCAAGAGGTGAGCCAGCGTTTGTCCTTGTCGCGTTTATGTAAAGTACCTTTGGAACAGATTTATTCAAATGAATGCATGGAGAAGATAAGGCCACCAGGTCCTTTGAGCTGGCTGTTCCTTTCAGTGTAACGCCTTGAGGCTTATCTGAGCGTGCCTGAGATTAGAATTAGCCAGAGAAAGAGAAAATTATCAGCGTATATTGGCAAAACAACATAGAGATCCCTCTGTAATCCCCAGGGTTTGAATTTCTTGGGACTTTTGCTGTGACTCTGCATGTCCTTCTCCCAGAAGGAGCCACTAGAATCCTGCAGCTCCCAATATCTCCCCATGTAAGGACAGCATCTCCTTGGCATCTTCTAGCCATGATGTTGTGTCAGCAGGCAGAGGACCCAAGCCAATGATGGATGGAGCCTATGGGGTACACAGGGCCTTCGGGTCCAGCACTGCTGGGTCAACTGGGTCAACAAGACCCCCAGGTTATTGATAATGGTGAACCTGCACAATGCTGGGCTGCCATCCAGATGATCCAGGTGTTAGGATCAGTGGACAGAGTCTGCCTATAAAATTGTCAGCTTTGCATCTCTTTCCATAAGCATGGAATGGTTTCAGAGTAACTGAACCTCTGCATGAGGTGGTTTTGATGTGCAAATCCATGTGGACGCAGCAGCGTGTAAGCCCACGTAGACTCTGGTAATGATTTCCAGGGAGCAGCAGCTAGTCCACTCCTCTTTTTAAGAGGTGATGTGCCTAATAGGTGCAAAACACCAGAAACAATCAGATAGTAAAAAATGCTTCCCACTTATCATAAGACATCACACCTTCACAGTGCACAACAGAGCTGTGGTGTCTCTGGTTTCAGCAGCCAGAAGGACCCATGAGCAAAATCCTCCAGCAAGGAACTGCTCTTGACTCAGCTCCTCTGCTTGACTCTGTGTATACTTGGCACAAGGCAAGAGGTGAAGAGCTGAGCCCAGGCAGAGCAAACCTTTCCTCCGAGTGCCTGCGATATCAGGGGCCCAGAGAGGCAGCAGGCAAGAAGGCGATGATTTTCTGCCTAACGCGCTAAGCTACAGCTGTTCTACCCCATCCTCTTGGGAGTGAGACAGGGAGGGGGGCACAAAGCCACAATGACTTCACCAGCAGTGCAAGGGTAGGATGATGTCCAGCTGATCCTTGTGAAACACCCTGCCAAGAGTGCTGGTCCACAGGCACGCTTCCCAGCTCCGAGCATCCCCTGCCATCGCATGGTCCTTGCTTGAGTCACTTATAACCCAATACTGGATTGGTACCACAGGCATCGAAAAAGGGGTGGTTTTTTGCTTTTCAGCAACTTTGTGAATCCAAGACACTGAGAATTATCTATCATTCATGGCATTTAAAATGTCAACACCTCCATCCCAAATGCAAATGGAGTTAAAGGTCCTGTGCTTCCCCTTGCTCTCCTCCATCCCAGAGCAGGGCTGTGGAGACTGGACTTTTAGGAAGCAGCCAAAGCAATGCTGCCTCTTCCTCTGCTCAGCTAAACTGTATTTGTAATTTAGGACTGTGGCCTTGCAATCCTGTACCCAGTGTGTGAGTTGGGACCCTGGGCAAGGGCAGGACCCGGGGACATGTCTGTCGGGAAGCTTGGTTTAGCTGTCCCTCAGATTTGTCACCGCAGCTCAGGAACTACTAGGGGAGAGCCATGTCTGTCCCCAGTCTGTCCAGCCCAGAGGTATCTGGCCCCCCATTAGGTGCTTTAGCTCTTTGCTTAGGACTCCTGTGCCCTCCCAACATCTTTGCTAAAAAGAAACCTCCACCTCTCCCCCTCGCTTCCTTTTTGCTGAGACTCTGCTTGGAACTTGCATAAATCTATCCCAAAAATAACACTGGCCACTCTCCCAGCTGTGGGCGTCATGACTTCTGCGCAGGGAAGGGGAGGCTGTGATATGATTCGTTTCGTGGCAGATTTCGGTCAGCTCCAGCACCCCTCCAGCCTTGCTGGTACCAAATTTACAAGGTTCCTCTTTCCAGCTTTTCACTCTTCTCCTGGGCTTACCTCTGCCTCGCAGAGGCCTCGTCTCAGGAAAGCCGTGGTGTTTTCTTGGCGCAACTGCCTGCGAAACGTGGCACAGACAAACCAATAAAAGTAGCCAATAAACTCAGCGAGTTTTCTTTCTTTTGCTGTGAGTGGCCAAGGCAGCGCCACTTCCTTTGGGATGACATTAAAATGCAGCAGAGAGGATGAGACTCAGATCCTTTTCTGTTTATTTTCCAGCCAGGTAGGATTTTTCCACTGTTGAGGAATTATTTTTAAAAGGAAAATAGTTATAGAGACAACGGCCACGAGTGTGAGGGGCTCAGCCTGGGGTCCTTACTCCATTAACCAGTCCTTAGGTCACTGACGAATCAAAACTGAAGTGAAAAGCAAGGGCCTGATGCCCAGCTGGTGCTAATTAGTCAAACCCTTATGATTTTAATGAGCTTGACATCCACAGATCACCTGTGCTCATAGTGTCCTTGAATACTCCTGGAAGGAGGTAGTATAAGGAGACAAGGGCAAATTGTTCCTCTTGGAGCTCCTCAGGGGTTTTTTTATTAGGGATTGTAGGGACAGGACAAGGGGGAATGGGTTTAGGCTGAAAGATAATTTTCAGATATATTGGAAGAAACTTTTCATGCTGAGAGTGGTGAGGCCCTGGCAAAGGTTGCCCGGAGAGGTGGTTCCTATCTCTGCACACATTCAAGGTCAGGTAGGACAGGGCTTTGAGCAAGCTGATGGAGTTGAAGATGTCCCTGCTCACTGCAGGGGGTTTGGAATAGATGACCTATAAAGGTTCCTTTCAACCCAAACCATTGTATGATTCTATGAAATCCTTCTACCTTCTCTGTGCGGAGAGGAAGGATGTTAAGGGATCTGTGCCCTGGCTGATTCATGTGGATTGGAGGACCTTTGAGACAAGGAACTGGCTTGGCTTTCCGGCAGTGTGGCTTACCTTACTTGTATAGGAAGATAAATCAAGAGGAAAAGGTACTGAAATAGTGGGAATGACCCATCATCCCATCAAAACAACCTGTGCTATAGGGAAACAGCAACATGAGAAGCTCTGGGAGGTTGGGAAGGAAGCCCTGACCCTGGTCCCAGGCTCCAGCCAGCCTGGAATGCCATATACAGCTGGCTTGCAAGAGCCCCAGGAGTGACCTGTTTGTGCAGTGGTGGTGGGGCCAGCCATAGCCTTTTGGGATGGAGGAATCCCTGCTGCTGGCTGCAGCCCTGCTGGGAACAGGGGACATCCTTTGAGCTCAGCTGCAGGAAGTCACGTAACCCCCAGGGCTGAGGCCCTGTGTGGGACCCTAACTCCACCTCAAGACACTGGGACCCCCATTGACAATGATGACTTGCCTTCCTTCAGCAGAAAAACTACTTTTTTCTCTCCCCAGGTACGGTTATGAATTTTCTGTATTCATAGTGGGAAGGAGGGACCTTTCCCTCTCTTTAGGAGCCCAGAAAGCTCCTCTCTTGTCCAGCCTTTTGTCTTGGTACAGTCCTGGCCTTTCTTCACTGTATTAATTTAAGATGCTGTGAAGTGGGAAGGCTGGGGGTGGGAGATGCTGTCCAAAGCTTGTTCAGAGCCTTTGCTGGATAAATCCCCGTGGAATTTAATTTAAAGGAGCTGACACCAGTATGAATCATGCCAACATTACCAGCTCTTGAACACTTCCTACCAATGGCCTGCAGGGCTCTTGCTGTCTTTAAAAGTGAAGACTAAAAGCATCTCAAACTGTGTAAGACCTCTGTCCTAAAAGAATACTTTTTTTTTCCTCCTTTTCACTGTAGGAAGAAACAACATCTGATATAAACCTCTGCTAGCCAGAGGCAGCAGGAACAGATACCACTTATCACAGTTTGGCTGTTGGAGGTGGCAGCCAGTTCCCAGCAGAAAGCACCTCAGCCCAGGCCCCATCCTCACAGCAGATACTGAACGCTGTTTCATTTGTCTGCAGGCTGGAGAGATGAGATGTATTTAGAGAGGATGGAGAGCTAGGGAGAAAAGAAAGGACAGAGGGAAGTCTTGGGTCAGGGCAATCTGCGGTTTCAGTACAGAATGGAGGACAATGTGATTGAGAGCAGCCCTGTGGAGAAGGACTTAGGGTGCTGATTGATGAGAAGCTTGACATGAGCTCGCAATGTGCGCTCACAGCCCAGAAGGCCAACAGTGTCAAGGTCTGCAGCAAAAACATGGCCAGCAGGGTGAGGGAGGGGATTCTGCCCCTCTGCTCTGTTCTTGTAAGACCCCACCTGGAGTATTGTGTCCAGTTCTGAAATCCCCAACATAAGAAGGATATAGAAGTGTTGGAACAGGTCCAGAGGAGGCTATAAAGATGATCAGAGGGCTGGAGCACCTCTGCTATGAGAACAGGCTGAGGGAGTTGGGGTTGTTCAGCCTGGAGAAGAGAAGACTCTGGGGAGACCTTAGAGCAGCTCCCAGTACTGAAAGGGGCTGCAGGGAAGCTGGGGAGGGGCTTCTTATAAGTGCCTGGAGTGACAGGATGAGAGGGAATGGCTTTAAATTGGAAGGGGGAAGATTTAGATTGGAAGAAATTCTTCATGCTGAGGGTGGGGAGGCCCTGGCACAGACAGGTTGCCCAGGGAAGCTGTGGCTGCCCCATCCCTGGAGGTGTTCAAGGCCAGGTTAGATGGAGCTTTGAGCAGCCTGGTCTGGTGGGAGATGTCCCTGCCCATGGCAGGGGGGTAGGAACTGGATGATCTGTAATGTCTCTTCCAACCAAAACCATTCTATGATTCTAAGATGACTGCGATGGGAAGGAGGAAGGAAATGAAAGGAAGACTCCCATGAAAGGGAAGGAGACAACACTATTTACAAATACAAACCTTGGCTTAAGCCAGTCTCCTCAATGCTGCTGGGACACAAAGCCAGGCTGCTTTAGTAAAGCAAATCTGTTGGGTAGTGCGTCTCTTCCTGGGCTTTAACTGAAGAGTGACATCTCCGAAGACGCAGGAACGTGGTCAGGAGTAAGCATGAAACATGTAAGATTGCAGAATTCAAAAGGATAAACATTATTTGATACCTTATTTATAGGGCACCACAGGGGAAAGGTAAAGGTTTCAGAAAAGAAAGAAGCACTTTAATTTTATCTGGAGGTTTTCCAACAATAAAATCTAATCCATCATTCTCTCTGTGTGACTGCTCTTAATGAAAATTTAGAGGCTGTGACTGAAATTTAGAATTCACAGGGGATACTATTAGGAAGATGTCTAGCAGTTATGCAAAACCTGTTATATCATAGCCCCTGCCAAAGGCCAGGGAAGACTGGAGTGTGAAACGGACAGTTTTTAATTTGGCGTACTGAGGCTCTGCAGTGCCGAGCCTTCCTCTCCTAGGTGGTGGTGGTGGGACTCCATGGGACTTGTGGTGGCCGCTCATCCAGTGTGCTCCCACCAGGGATCAGCTCACCAGGCAGTGGCAGCTCATCTGGTGGGCTCTGCAGGGCTCTGGCAATGCCAGCGGATTTCAAAAGAGGTGGGATTTGGCCCACTGACAGTTGTTCTTTTTTGCCCAAAGCACCCTGTTCTCCCTACGTTAGTCCCTCAGGGGTGACCAGAGCCATAGATCTCTAATGCAGTCTCTGTTTCTTGCACGGATTTATTGATCACAGTTAAGAGCTTTCCCAACAAAACTATTTTCTGCACAGTGTTTTCTTCCAAGACTGAGTGAGACCCTGCAGCGAGGGAAGTGCTGTTGGACACCATCATGAGAAGGACATCCTGGCTACCTGACAGGCTTGGTGAAAGCACAGCACCCGTGCAGCTCTGCTGTACGCTGACCTCAGCCATGCACCTTGCTCCTGGACCAAACCAGGACTGCACCACCGGGCCAACGAAAAGGTAGTGTCAGTGCTTGGTGTGGTAATAGGAGTATTTTCCTGTTCGTCACGTGGATGGAGACAATTCAAATCCCCTGCATGTGGGCCTTGCAGCCATGGTGATTGCTGGGTAGTGAACACATGTGCTGTGTGGGAAGCACTAGGACAATCAGCCCATACTGGTGCTGTGCAGAGCCAAATACTGCCTTTCAGCTAAGGGTGACTTGGAGGGAAAGGCTGACCATCTCTAATCACTACCAATCCTCTGCACTTTATTTTTAATCAAAGCAGATCACTAGACTGTTTCCAATACTTTTTAATGGCCAAAAGGGGCTTCGATCCTAAAGACAATAATGTTAAATTATTTAAAGGCCTGGATGTACATCATGAATCAGTTTAATACCAAAGTCACTGCCAATTATTCAACTGATTCAAAATAAGACTCCATCACAAAATGTTAAATCACAGGATAAATCTGTCCTGGAAAGGGCTTTAGCAATCAAAATTCTCTCAAAGCAGAAAAAGCTCTTCTAAAAGCACAGGGGAAAAAAAGGTTACAGCTTAAGCCAGACATTATATAGTAATGCCAGATGTTAAACAGTTGACTTAAATTATTGGCAACTATCAAATGCAAGATACTAATACTACTGGTTGCAGAGCTATGCCACCAAGTTTGTAATCTGTGGAATGGGCTTAAATATTCCTTTAATTTTCTGCCTATGGATAACAGGCAATTTGGATTAGCTTCCGCAGAATAATAACCTCCTAATTCTCAGCAGATGAGTATAAGCCTTCTGCAACATCAAAAAACCAAGACCACGCTTAATATGTAACCTTTAATGGCATATGTTTTTTAAATTATACGACTCCATTGGATCTGTGTAATTAAGCATGAGAATTGCCTGAAACCACTCTGCCGGCTTCGTAGACAGCAGAAGGCACTTAGTGCCCTGCTCTCAAATGCAGAACAAGAAAAGTGTTCACAGATTTGCACACCAATCTTCTCCACCCCAAAACCTGACTTTTAAAAATGTTGCCATCCATCCCTGTGCCTGGAGAACGCTGATGCCCTGAGATCACTTGGGATGGGGCCTCAGCCCGTGCCCATCTTCCCATTTGGGTCTTCAATGTCTCACCATGGCTCTGCCTTTTCACTCCTCCTTCATGCTCTCCTCCCATCAACCTCACCCAACACGTGACTGTTTGTCCAGCAGGATCTGAGAGCTAGAGCTGACACCTATTTATTTGTGCAGCTCCCAGACTGGCACGTGTGATCCTTCATAACTCCAGCCAGGCATCCTACAATGACCCTCCTGTGTGGTGTCAGTGACTGCTTGCCATCCATGGCTGAAGAAAGCAGGACCTGGGCACCTCTGGGCTTAGTTTCAACCCCTAAGTAGCTTGGGCACACGTTTTTTCCCCGCTGCCCTTACAGCAGAACCACGCGGCCATGCCTTGCAGGATAAGATTTGTTCTCTCTCCGTGCTGGGCTTGTGATATGTTAGAAATAAATGGAGCAGAGTCACAGCTTGGCCTGTTCTCCAGCTGACTGCCCATCAGCACATTTTGTGCAAATGATAAAATACTCCAGCCTAGCTACCAACCTACACGGCCCATGAGCTCCCCAAAGGCACAAGGACAACCCCCAACCTGATCCGCTTGCTGCAAACTCCATAAAATGTCCTGCAAGCCAGGGTTCCTGCTGAAGTAAAAAACCTCAGCGGTTCAGATGAGCCAAAGCCCACATTTGCTTTTGGTTTTAATATTTTTTCCCCTCCTGCCTTCATACAGAGCTGCAAGCATTTGAGATTGTGGACAGCAGGGCTGGATTTGTTCCTGCCTCTGCGCAGGGGAGAATGTCCTTGCTAAAAAGCTGGAAGATGGGTGAAACAGCGGTGAGGAAAGGGTCAAAACACATCCCCCACCCTGACTGTGAGCAAAAGAAAAATGTTGGCAGAGCAAACCCTGCCACAGGAATAAAAGGTTGTCCTGACTGTTCATATTACTCCACATGGGGTGAGTAAAACTGTCGGTCGGACTGAAGCGTCTGATATACAAAGGGGAATAGAAACTCATTAAAGGTCTAAAAGGAAACCCTATTAAAATACCAAATATAAAATGGAGGAGACTTGATCATCCTGGTGCTAGAGAAGTGTCAGGGCTTGAATGAACCTGGCTTTTTTTTTTCCTGAAGGCAGAGGAAATGTGTTTTGTGGAAAGCCAGGTGGGATGAGGGGCAGGTAGAGTGTCAAAGAGCACTGATAATATTTCAGGGTCTCGCTAGGAGCCTGAAATGTGGAGGGGATTTATTCGGCTTTCGGCGGGGAGGAGAGTGCTAGCAGATTTTTGAAGGCATTCCAATGCGGTTCAAATTCATCTGTTTCTTAAATCGAGAGCTCTTGGCTGCCGCTGTGCCGAGGTAGGGAGCATCTCCACTTCTCCTCTCTCCCACCCGGGACACAGACTGGCTTGCAGCCGAAGACGAATTAGTACGGGTGAGTCCTCATGATTCTCTTGCCCTGGCTTGGCTCTTGTCCCCCTGAAAAGCCAACAAATCAGACCATTTTTACAGGGCCTGAAATAACCTGAGAATGGTCTTTCTCACGGCATCTCATTTCTACTTTATTTGTAGGGGAAGGAAAGAAATTATGAGGGGAATGAGCTAAACGAACCATTTTCTTTCAAGCATTATAAAGCCACATAGTCCTGTGAGCGCCTGGTTTCCAATCGATTCATGCATCATGGTTAATGGACTTCTAAACCCAATTGTACTGGGGCTGCGGCAGACTTTCACTCCTTCTTAGACACCAGAGAAGCCATGTGGGATTAAAGACATGATGAACACCTCACACAGAGTGATTCTGGCCTGATCCGCCATCCCAGAGTCCCCTTCTTGGGCATCCTCTCCTGTGTGGACTCTTTGGTGTCTCATAGGTATGCATGGTACCAAGGCTTTTCCATGGCTTGGGAATTTCTGTCCTGTCTCTTCCTGGATTTGTAGTTTTCTGATTGTGGTTGAAGTCAGAGAAGGCAGAAATGGAGGGCTTCTCTCTCACACACACACATATATCTCTTAACACAACACTTCTAAAAACTTGTTATGTTTGGGACTTCTGCCTGCTGACCATTTGGTTGAAAGTGGCACCAGAATTTAGTAATTACCAGGGGCTGGGGGTGGAGGACACACACATGAACTCATTCATAGGCTGTTACCACATAAATCTCGTTTTCTCACAAAACCAGGGTTCAGGTTTGAGTTTCTTATTTAGATGGAAGTAAAGAGCTGCTAAGGTTGGCTGTGTGCTATGGCATTCAAAGACTAAAGCAGGGGAGAACTTGCCTTCATGTCACCATGGAAAGTGTGTCCATTAACAGAGGCAATGAATCTGCAGAGACACCAAAGACAGCTAGAAAACAGCACAACTGTCTTCCCAGAAGCTTGGTTAAAAGCATCTCTCTTACAGTTCCAGCACTGAGCATCATTTTCTGGGGCAAACAAGCACAAGAACTGTGACATGAGTCAACTCCAAATGCCTGTGAAGACCTGTGGCACCTTGCTTGGGCTCAGCAGATTGAAGGATTAGTGCTTGTCCATATGGAATTGTAGGTTTCAATCCTCAGAGCCTTTTCCAGTCAATTGATCTATCCCAAGCCTTTCATTGGATACAAATGGGCCTTTGACTTTCAACAGAATGAAGCAACAATAAATAGAAAGGGGATCTGACAGGTTTTTTTAATGGATACTTTAATGGTCTTTGCTCTATGGTTCTGCTGTTCCAGTTAGAGAGAAATTCTATCTCTACATCAGGTGCTGGTGGATAGAAACCTATTCCTCCATCCCTTAGCTGTTCGTTCCCAGGGATAAGAAAGCTCCTGTATGTTCAGTTAATGCCCCAACCTTTTCCAGGCTGCTTCTGGTCAGGCCTTCTGGAAGCTTCCTCGCCTCTCCCCTGTAAAATAAACCAAAAGCATGGCAGGGTGTCTGTGGAGAAGCGATGGGCATAGTCGGCAGTGACTCTACTGTTGCATGATGTTGCATATTCCCTCTTTAATGTCTCGCCTTCCAGCCTGCAGGTAATTATTTTCTATATTTCCCTCCTTTATTTTGAGGTTACCAGATATCCCCAAATTTACTCTCATCTTCTTGATTCCCAAATCTCTACTCCTGTTCCAGGCAGCTGACAAACATGGACTCCACGCTGCACCAAGCCCCAGCACACAGCAGTAGAGAATTCCCACTTCCTTCACACAGAAAGGGGCAGCGGCAGGCACACAGCAGAGCAGTCTGTGCTGTGAGGCGATGGGAAAGCTGTTGCACTTGAGCTGAAACATGAGCAGAAGAACCTGTTTGCATTTGCAAGTATATTTTGAGACATTTCTAGCACATTTTGGACCAGATCTTGCTGGCCATTGAAATGGACTGAATGCCAACCTAATCCCTGGTCCCCTCACTGCGACTGTGGGAGTTCACTGGAAACTCCTTCTCTTTATATTTATTTCAAATAGCTCATGGTTCCAGACAGGGCGTGACATTTGACTTACGGGCTTGCAAAAGCAAAATCCAAATGCAAAAGACACTGACCTACAAGACGAAGACCTTGAAGCAGGAGTCTGTGACATCAGTCCCAGACCTTGAGCTTTGCTAGGTCTGGGCACAAAACCCACCATGGCACAGCAGGCTGAGCTTAGGCGATGTGAAATTTAACCAACATATTTTACACCCACACCACTAAAAATAGGATGCCAACGCCAACTCTTCATCTGGAAAGAGAGGAAACACCAGCGTTGCTGGGTTTTGGATGAGCCACAGGGCTGAAGTCCTGACCATATTTAGCCATAAGATCATATCATAGGGCTGCATGAAAGTGGAGTTTTAGAAGAATTATTCTGGCCAAGGGCCAGTTCTGTCGTTATTATTTCTCCCTGCTATCTCAATACTTCATTTCATCACCTAAATTGCTGTGCTGAGTTACTCTAGGCTGTTAAAATGCTGTCATGCTACACAAGCAACTCCATGAAGGAAATGATGTCTCTACTGAAAGTGCTCCACACAGCTGAAATCAGGCCACCTATTTAGGTGTCAGGTTTAGGTTTTTCATTGTAAGTGCAGAAACTTGAAACACTTTGCCTGAATGTGTTGAAAGCCACGAAGACATTAAAGATTATTCATGGAATAAATATTCATTTGTAGGAAGACCTTTTTTAAAAAAAAACATGAGTATTTCAGGCAGCCTCTTGCAATCTGTGCAGCCGCTTACAGAAAAAGGTAATCCTATTCTGAGAGCTGTTTCCAGAGTTCCTAATATTAACAAGACAAGGAATGCACCTCATTTTTATGCTTTAATGGCAGTTTCTGCTTAAGTTGAAATACTTCACAGATTTTCTTTAACTATTAACTAATTGCTAGTATTGAAAATTCTCTGAAAATTTGTCTTCAGATACTTCTTTATCCATTGCTGTAATACTTTGCTGATAATTTTTATCCCCCAAAACTGTTACATTTGTTGCTCTGAACACAAGGAAAACCTCCTTATTTTATTCACAACTCCCCTGTCTGCTTTTTCACATAGAAAAAGTGATTACTTTGCCAACAGTGCATTAATATATTGCAGCTTTACATCTCCAGCTTTCCATGTTTCAGACTTTCCATTTTTGAGGTACTTTCTGCCCAGCCCGACCTGCCTAAGCCTGTGTGGAGCTCTGGTACCATCTAGTGTTACTGGGGAAATCCTGGACTGCTGGATGTGGCCTTTTCCTCGTGGATCTCCTGATGGGTTTGCAGGAGTGAGAGCCTGTCATGACAGAAGACGTGATTAGGGAAGACCACATCCAGTGCAACCTTTTTCTCCACCAGTGGCTGCTCTCCCAGGTGGTGGCCGTGGTCGCTTGGGCCTAACTGGAAGGGAAGCAACTCTCGTAACTGTAGAGAGGGATCTGGGGTCACATAGCACGGGTTGCCCAGGAAAGTGGTGGCTGCCCCATCCCTGGAGGTGTTCAAGGCCAGGTTGGATGGGGCTTGGAGCCCCCTGATCCAGTGGGAGGTGTCCCTGCCCATGGCAGGGGAGTGGAACTGGATGGGCTTTGAGGTCCCTTCCACCCTAAACCATTCTAGGATTCTATGATTCTGTATTAAACAACACTGGTCCCAGAACAGACCCCTGAGAGATGTGTGCAGGCTGCCACCTGCAAAGCTTGGGCCACCAAGCCAGCCCTCAAAAGGCCACAGAAGACACAATGGGGTTTCACTGCCTCCCTCTCCCCTACCACAAGGCTTTACACATCAAGAGGACCTGCAGGATTCTGGAAATGCCAATTCCCCTGATATTGAAAATGCCAGCAAATAAACTCTCTCATAAGACATGTTTTGGAGTTTTAGAAAGCGGCATCCTTTAATTCAGCACAGGACGCGTGAGGGAATGATTTCCATCCATCATGCGTAACAAGACAAGAGCTGGTACAGAATCTATTTTCCACTTACATGCACATGTATAAATTTTCCCAGAAATCTTATGCATATTCTGTTACTTCCCAGGGACTAATTTTAATGTTATTATGAACTTCACAACAGCCAAATCTTTTCTAATTGGAGGTTTGGAGCCAGCTCTGTCTGACCTTGCATTTTAGATGGGGCAAGACTGCAAACAGAGGCGATTATAGAAGACACATCTGTTCAGCACACGCCATATTTAGCACAAGACGTTATCATTTCTCAAAGAACAGTGTGTGGAAAAATACTGTTTAAAAAAATACATGCCATAAAGAAAACATGCTATCAGAGGGACATTCTCCCTAACTTTCAAAAAATACAGTTACTTAGATGAAACTTAACTCTAGTTTAGTTTAAATCGAAATGTTTCACTTTTTGTAATAGGAACTAGTTCTTGTATCACACCCTCACTGCACACCCTGCGGAGGGTGAAGGGTTTAAACCCTGTGGGAACCGGCAGCCGAGGGAGGTGGCTCCGCACCTGCCCTCACTAAACATGGCGGCGCCGCCGCCGTGGCTCTGCCGCCCGGTGGTCAGGGAGGATAGCGACGATGGCGTCACCGCGCGAGTTCTTCCGCGGCCGCCGCCTCGGAAGCGATTCCCTCCTTGAAAAATCTGGCGGGTTTAAGGGGCTCGGCGGGAGCGTGAAAGTCTCATCAGGTCTGGGGGTTGTGCGGTAACGGGGAGACGGGTCAGGAGGTGGGAGGGGGCTGGGGGGACGAGGGGAAGCAGCGGGGTGTGGGGGGCGGCTGGGGAGGGGGTCAGGGCCCACTGAGAGGCGATGGTGGGGGAGGGGTGTCAGGGCCTACTGGGAGGCGGTGTTGGGGGAGGGGAGGTCACTGGGACGCGGTTGGGCCAACGGGGAGAGGCAGTAATTTGTGGGGCTCGGAGCGAGGGAGGGGAGAATCCAGTTGGTTGGGGCACATTTGGGGCCAACGGGGAGAGGGGAGAGGAGGGCATTCCTGGGGCTTGGAGTGAGGAGACGGAGGATCCAGGTGGCTGGTGGGTTGGGGGGATGATGTGGGAGAGGAGTGGGAGACTGTTGCAGGAGGGCCGAGGTGGGGGCTATGAGGGAGGTGGGACTGCTTTTTTTTTGAGGTTGGGGAGCATGAGGAGAGGGAACAGGGGGCCTATGCTGGGCATCTCTGGTGCCTGGGGACAGCAAGGGACAGTAATAGGATGAGGGGGAATAGTTTTAAGCTGAAAGAGGGGAGACTGAGATGAGGTCTTAGGGAGAAATTCTTCACAATGAGGGTGGAGAAGCACTGGCACAGGTTGCCCAGAGAAGTCATGGCTGCCCCATCCCTGGAGGTGTTCAAGGCCAGGTTGGATGGGGCTTTGAGCACCCTGATCCAGTGGAAGGTGTCCCTCTGCATGGCAGGGAAGTTGGAACTGGATGATCTTTAAGGTTCCTTTGAACCCAAACCGTTCTATGATAATAGTTGTTTTGAGATCGGCCTTTCAATGGTGGTTCCACAAACAGTGGATCTCTTTTTTTTTTTTTTTTCCTTTCCTCTCACCTCACTGTTTTTATGTTTCTCCTAGCTATGCATGGAAACTGCAACGTTTTTTGAGCTGCATACTGAAGTGTTGAACGGTTCTGCTCCTGGTGTACCTGAAGAGTTTGGGTCTTGAAGTCTTTTTCTTCCGTTCCTGAGGAAAGTAACTTTAAAGTGGGAACTATCCTTGTGTCCTGTTTGCTGCCAAATAGTTCCTTTCCTTCAGAGTTCAATGTCCATGGGGCCATCAAAAATAGAAGAGGAAAAGCAGAGCATCATCCTGATTAGCGATGATGAAGCTGAGAGCACACTTGGGAATTCGGTTCTCTTGGTAGACCCATTGGGTAAGTCCTGTGCTCTTTTTGTTGAAGAAGTTTTGTAAAGAACTTTTGAATCAAAACTGCGGTAAAATGATACATGTTATGTTTGAAATGTATCTTTCTGCTGCTAGGAAAGCAGAGTACTTAAAAAAAAACGAACAAACCCCAAAATGGGGGAACTGCCATTATTTCATAACTTCTTGGGATTTCTTTGATGGTGCTAATTACCTTAAAGGATACTGCTGTGTAGCTTCAAAATGTTACAGACCTAGATGAGACTGAGCCTTTTTAGTGTCATCTGGATCCTTTTTGATTAAATTACCTCTGTTTTGACAGTGTATGGAAATTATTTGTCCGAGGTTAGTGTCCCATTCTTATTGGCACCATATGAAATCATAGGAAAATTTGTGCCTTGAAGTGTATTTCAAAAATAAATGTCAATAACTGGTTGAGTTTGTAATGAAGTTATAGTTACCTTTATAGTGATTTACACTGCATATTCTTTTCTCCATAGAGAAATCTACCCAGGGAGAGGGGAAAACTGAAGAAGTTGTGGACGAGGAATGTGAGCTAATGGTTACTTTCTGTAAACAACCAAAAGTGATGCCTCATGCAAGATATGACTGTACAACACACCCGTTTGAGTACGTTCAGTGGTGTGGAGGTTAATATGGGGGTTTCATTTTCCACATTTAGTCCACCTTGTCAAGTAACTGTGTAAGCTTTTTAACAGCTGAAAGCAGAAGTAGAGTTGACTAAGCGTGTAACTTGTTTCATAAATAACCTTCTGGTTTTCCACTTTGTAGGCGAATGGAATGTGATACGTGCTCACCCCTTGGAAAAAATGCTGATATTTGTAATCAGTGCTACTGCTACATTTGTGATAAGCTGGCTTCCGAGGTAAGAGAAGTTGTAATCAAGAACTGCTCAGCTTTTGAGTCAACTAAATTACCAAGCAGTCTTCTGAAAATAAATCACTCTTAAGCTAAAAGAATAAATTATATATGAAACTTGATTATTTTAACAGTTCCTCTCCTAAATATTGATACCTGTCTGCTTCACAATGCTTCTAAAAATGTGGTCACTGTCTAGAATTTGTTTCTGGTAGTTCAGCCAGTTGTTGGAGTAGATGTTCACTTGGTATAAGCAAAGGTACCTCCTGTTTTGCTTTAGGAACAGTGTATTTTGTGGATCACACTACTAAATCAGATTCATGGAGAGTTTGTAAGGAATTTGGGAATGACAATATATTACTATGTGCTTTTTTGTTGTTGTCGGCCATGATATTGAGTTGTTGCCATATTGCCCTCTTGCCTTGACTGTCAAAATACTTTTCTGTGGCTATGCCTGAGTGTGTAGAGGTTGGAATGAATCATAATCCTTCACTCAGAGCTTTTGATTTGCTTAACTAGTGATGAAAAACAAAAGGAAAAGAAAAAAACCCAAAACCTCTCTGTATGTCATGTTTTATAAAATAGTGCCAGAATTGGACAACCCTTTCCCTCTGTCACTGCAATGCACACAACAAAAGCAAATTCTGGAAGGAGCAGCGTGACTTTGCCTTAGCTGGTGTTCTTGTAATGTTCAATTTGGAGCTTACGGACATAGACGCAGACCTTCGGCACGGTGGTAAGTGTTATGATCTCATTCTGTCCTGGGAGACCTGCAGCTTACCATAGCTACTTGGTCTGTGCCTTGATGAACAGCTTGTCTGGCCCACAACTGTCCTTGTGAAGGCTTGATAGCTTACTGTTGCCACTCTTATTTTGGGCCATACTCAGACCAGACACAGGTCTGCAGGTCCTGTTTGTCTGCTTTCCTCCCCCTGGAAGAAGCAAAGCTTTCCTGGCCAGTAAGACTAAGTGCAAGTAACTTGCTAAATATTTCATACGGGGTACTTATGACTGTCTATTTCTCTTAGCTTTGAAGGAAAATAGAAACTGCACTAACAGTTTCATATCTATCTGTTCTCTTAGGAAGCCTTCTAATAAAGTTTATCCAGGAACTTTCTGTGGAATATAGTAAATATCTGGTTGGAGAAAGAATGCCTCCCACAAAACATGAATGCTTCTGCATCCCAAAAATGCCTCCAGGGCAATGCAATGTCTGCAGATCACGCAACACAGAGATTGTATACAAGTAAGTGACAACAGAACTCAGCTACTTGCTGTATGTACTGGTCAGTGCATGTTTGCCTTGCTTTAGTCAAGTGAAATTCAGAATCATGGCACCTGGTATAGCACAAACATAGTTGAGAGAACTTACTTGGCCAGTGAGCTATTAAATTGCACTTGGATGTAGTTTTAAACACCCCCTTAAATACATCTTTTGTGCTATACTAAGACATTTTCATAAAATCATAGAATGGTTTGAGTTGGAAGGGATTGTAAAGCACATTCAGTTCCAATTCCCTGCCGTGGGCAAGGACACCTTCCACTGGATAAGGTTACTCAAAGCTGGAATACCTCCAGGGATGGGGCAGCCACAGCTTCTCTGGAAATCCTGTGCCAGGGCCTCACCACCCTCACAGAACAACATTTCTTCCTCATATCTGAATCTCCCCTCTTTCAGCTTAAAACCATTCTCCCTCATCCTATCTCTGCACTCCCTGATCCAGAGTCCCTTCGCAGCCTACCTGTAGTCCTTTTCAGTACTGGGAGACTGCTCTAAGGTCTCCTCAGAGCCTTCTCTTCTCCAGGCTGAAAACCCCAACTCTCTCAGCTGGCCTTTATAGAATTCGTCCTTTTTATAACCTGGGAAAGCATGAAAGCAAAGCCTGTATTTTTACTAATTTGGTTTTTAGGGTGGGGTTCAGCTTTTACTCAATCGTATGTGCTTTTAAAGTACTTCAAGTAACAGTTCAGCACATACCCTCTCGCTGTCTTACAGATGCTTTTCAAGGAAAAGCAACTCAGTGTTCTTTCAACTGTAGAATGGTTACAATTGCCATTTGTTTACAAAGTGCGTCATTGCAGATGCTTTATCTTATGGCCTGCTTCACTTTCTCAGGTATTCTGGAGTGTATGCGCTGGTAACAAGATTTTTAAATGAGGCAGAAAAAGAGAGTCCTAAAGCTGCTGCTGTCATGTTTCTGGGAGCAGCTAAAGAGATAGCACTTCATAAAGACCCAGCTTTGTAAGTATCCAGTTCCACATCTAGTGTGTAGTCTCCAGTTGCTTCTCCAGAGGAGGAGACTAAG
This sequence comes from Neomorphus geoffroyi, assembly GCA_033558235.1. Taxonomy (NCBI): domain Eukaryota; kingdom Metazoa; phylum Chordata; class Aves; order Cuculiformes; family Neomorphidae; genus Neomorphus; species Neomorphus geoffroyi. Next base: position 2,307,121 of record JAUMJM010000038.1, read on the forward strand.
TGAGAGAGTTCTTGTTTTCCATTTATTACGTGTGAGTGCAGTGTGAAGATCATGGTCCTGGCTGCAGCACAATGAGAGAGAAAGCAGTACACCAGAGGGAGGATTGAGACATGAAGGGGAGAGATGATCTTCTCCAAGGACAGGAAGGAATTTGAAATGGGAACTGGGAGGAGGAGGGTGACAGTTGGCGGATGATGGTAGGTGGGGCTAATTCCTTGGGAGAAGAAGATTTGGGGCAGGGGAGCTTTTCTGGGGAGAATGCACAAGCTGCATTGTGTGAAGAAACATCTGCTCCTGACCTGGAAGAAAGGGAGGAGGTAACGTTCCTTGGGCAATAAGTTTTAGATGCATCCCATAAGTCTGGAGACTGACCTTCAGCTGAGAGAGCAATAAGCAAATAAAACCAGACTTTAAATACTTCAGTCTTTACTACTTGGGCTGATTATCTTGTTTATATCATAGGTGTTTCATCTTTGGTTGCCTTTTAGCTTGAACAAGGTCCCAGAGCTTTGCTTTGCAAAACCTAAGTATTTTCGGGCTTAAATTCAAAGCTTTTTATAAAGGAGAAGTAAATGTGGACTGGGTTGTTTTGACAGGCCAGAAACAGCAGCTCCTCTGCAATTCTTTCTGAGGAACTGTCAGGGTTTGAAAGGAACAGGCTGGATGTGTTATTTGGGTAGGTCTCTCTTTTGTACACTTGTTACGAGTCCTGCAGATTCACTGTAGTTATGTGGGATGCGATTTGTCCCTGTCATGGGATGATGATATACAGCCTGGTAAAAGCAAAGATGTGCCCATGATGGTCTAATGCGCCTGGTTAGAAGGTTTGCTGCCGCTTTATTCTGTGTGGGGTGTGAGGGGAAGGTATGTCTCACTACTGCTGTCAGAGAGTGTTAATTCTAAAATGTACCTTAGACTTTAAACACTTGTTTTGTCTGTTTGGAATAATTTTTATTAGCTTGATAGTTCCCAATGCTTTTTAAGGAAAAAAGTGTTTTCTTAAGCACTTTAATATAGAGAAGGGGAAAAGGCAGGAACAACAGCCAGACATTAATTAGTGCTTTTTTCTTCTCCTCTTAGAAGCTGGCAGAACCTGGGTCATACTGCTTCATTGAAGATCGCTGTCCCTTGTCTGTTGCAAAGGTAAAGCTCGTCTTATGATGTTGAGATGGCAATGGAATTGTTGCTGGCTGCAAACTTTCTGCTGGTTTTTAAAGTGCATTTGAAATTACTTTTATGCAAAGGCATGAAGAAAAGAAGTGAATGCTTTAGCTCTTAATAGCCAAATGTAAACTTGCTCAGGTGTATGTTCTTATGGTGCCTTGACTTGAGCAGAGTGAGAACAACTGCTGCTGCCTGCGAGTAGGCCACAGATGACAGGTAGAAGACAGGTAGTGACAGGTAGAAGAACATAAACAACAGCCTGCACTGGTCAGCCTGATGAGCACGGACATCAGCATGCTCTCAGTACAGCTGTACACTACAAATCAAGATTTTTAGAAGCTCTGTTTAGTATTAGTCCTTTTTTTGTGAAGGACAAGGGTGATACCTTTATTGAGAGCCACATATGCACTCAGACCACTTTTTGTTGCCTCAGAGGAGAATAACTCAATGGGAAGCTCAAAGTCAAGAAGATGGATTACTTTTTGACTGTAGTTTAGGAGTGTGCTGTAAGGCCAGACCAGAAGGTGGTGTCAGGTAGCTGCTTGTGGTTATTAAGCCAAAGAGTAAATAGTGTCTATTAGAGATCAAAACAGCAGCCTTGTGCTCCACTGGGATGGAGTAGTCAGGGATGTAACATAGTGAGGTTCCCCTGAGGCTGATGAATGAGGACATCTTAGCTCACTTGGCTTAATTCATTTCTCATTTTAGCTTTTGTATTTCACCTTTAACCCGAAATTCACTTGCAACAGAAGGTTAATGAATTAAGAATTAACTTCTTCCAGGAGCACTATAAAACAATTATGTATTCTCACCTCTTATTTGAAACTAATGACAGATATAACCTATATCCTACGTCAGTTTTCAGTTTAAGTTACTATTCTTGAATTTTTTCATTTCTTACTTTAAAAGAACAGGAACAGGATTTTTTTTGCTCCCTCCTCCAATTTAAAAAGAGTAAACTCTCTTTGTGTCAGTGTGTTTTCTCCAGGTTTAAGACAAATCTATTTCAAAACCTGAGACCACAGAACCTTGCTTTCACTGGTGTCAAATAATAACAAAAGAGCAATACCATTATTGACTACAAATCTTAAATCACAAATTTAAATACCAATCCAAACTATCTGACACTTAACTTGTATAGAATAGTTTCCCATAAAATTAAAGAATACAATTTACAAGTCATTCATCCAATTTTAAGATATTTTGATTTTTCTTTTGTTTCCTTTCTAAAATGCAGGATCACGACCTACCTTCAGAGGATGCTGGTGTTGTGTGACTTCCCAAAAAACTTGTATGAAAAGTTCATTAATTTTTTTCAGTCCATCTCTCTTCCATGTCACTGTTTTGGCTTCTCAAACAGGTATGTGCTTTGGGTTTTGTTTACAGAATACATTTTTTATCCAGTTGCCTGATTTGAAAACAGCTACATAGAATGGTTCTTTCACTGATAGTGTAAGCATTTTATAGGAAGACTGCAGTATTTGCTGCTTTGTATTTGTCCTGTCCTTATCAGAAAAGTTGGTGTTTGATGCTATGGCTGAGTTGTTGTCCATATAGCTTTATTTTTTTTCCTCCTTTCTCTGTCTCCCCACCTTGTTCCCTTCACAATAGTGAGCTTAAATGTCAAATTGTTGGTAAATCTTCATGTTCCTTAAAGGAAACAAATAAAAGTGTACCAGCAAAACACACTTTAAAATAGCTTTATTTCTTCATTTACAGCTTGAATGTTGTGCCATGGGACCATGGATTACTGACCACTGTTTTAAAGGGCCAGAACATCACTGGTCAAAGAACACAGAAAGGAAGAAAAGTATTTCTGTGGGAAACGCTCCCTGTGATAGAGGCTCGAGTGGAGAGATTGGTAGACAAACAGAAGTAAGATCGGTGTGATCTTGTTTTGGAGACTTCTGCACTTTGCATGGTGTTTCCTGCAGTGTAGTGTGTAATGGGCAAGCATATAAAACAAAAGACACATCTGACCCTGTTCATGTCCAGTGCTTGTCAACAAGGCCAGTAGCTTTTTGGAAAAAGCAGAATCAAGCCCATTGAATATTTCATAACTGGAAATCAATGTTGAAGTGGATAATTTCTTTGTTTCCTTAACCTCAGTAGGTTTTAGATGTTGATTTTAGAACAAATTCTGCTCATCAAAAGCTGACTAGGTAGAAAACAGCAAAAAAAGTGCGTTCTGGTCTCTGGCACTTCAGAAGTCTGCATTCAAAAGAATGCAGTCAATTAAAGGATTAAACTGACAGGCAACCTCCTGTTTTCTTTTACCAGAGTACAGACATGATCTGTGGAGAGCTTCTTGGAACTTATTTCCAACTGTCTCTCTCTGCCAGCTGTGTTTCTGTCCTATCATGCAATGCCTCTTGTAGGGGAAAATCTAGTGTTTTACTTTGTTAATTGTAGTAAATGTTTGACCTGTTTATAGCTTTTGCACTTCTGTCCTCTTCTTACACACATTCTTCTTTTCCTCCCCAGCTTTAAAGAAGTTGTTCGCTACCTGAAAGCAGTGAAATGCAATGATACTAAAGGGTAAACGACTTCTTTCTTTTTTCAATTGCTTCTTCAGCTTAAGATTGTGTCCCAGTCTGTGCCTCTTCAATGCATAATAAGTGAAAAGATGGGGAGAACTCTTTATCAGGGAGTGCAGGGATAGGATGAGGGGGAACAGTTTTAAGCTGAAAGAGGGGAAATTTAGATGAGCTCTTGGGAAGAAATGTTTTCCTGTGAGGCTAGGGAGGCACTAGCACGGGTTGCCTAGAGAAGTCGTGGGTGCCTCGTCCCTGGAGGTGTTCAAGGCCAGGTTGGATGGGGCTTTGAGCCCCCTAATCCAGTAGGAGGTGTCCCTGCCATGGTAGGGGTTGGAACTGGGATGGACTTTCCAACCCCTTGTTCTATGAAAAGCAGTAACATTTTGTCAGCTGTTTCCTAGGTGAAGGTAATACTGCAGTGCAATGAACCTCTGCCTTATTGGATGTAACTTTCTTAATGGTCGAGCATAATCAGATCTATACATACATATTGTGAAACTTGCATGTTAGTGAAAATTAAATATCCATTTCTTCTTTCTTTACAGATTAAGAGACCTTCGAGATAAAATCCCATTCTATTTGTGTAAAACGGGAGACTTCCTTGATGCTGTGCGTTCACTGTTGTTTCCAATCAACAGCCTCGCTTGCTGTACTGCCTGCCGGATAACGCCTTTTCAGTTTGAGGTCTACCTGAAGATCTTCAGAACAGGCAGTGTCCCCACTGGAAATGATGTCCTAAATACTGGCTCCTGGATAACAGTTGGCAAGTGTGATTTCTTGCTTACATTTGTTTGGAACCCTGCTTAATTATAGCTTTTAATTTTTCTTTAAATTTAGCAACATTCTGAAGGACTCCAAACCCTATTGTTCGAACTAAGCTAGGCGGGAAGAATCCCTTTATATTTGAGTGTGAATTTGTTTAGCACACTTCACACAAAATACTGGTCTTGTCAGCTGTGAGGATGTTTTCCTAAAAGCAACCTGTTAAAACACAAAGCCCTCTGACATCATGGCATCACCAATGGCACTGTCAAACAGCGTTATGGTATAGAATCATAGTGTTCTTGGTTGGAAGGGACCCACAGGGATCATTGAATCCAATTTCTCTCCCTGCATGGGACATCCCTAATATTGACACCATGTGTCTGAGGGCATTGGCCAAATGCTTCTCAAATATTGTCAGGCTTGGTGCTGTGACTGCTTTCCTGCGGAGCTGTTCCAGTGCTTCACCACAGAACAGCTGTAGACTCTTGTTTGTCTCTTGTTAGGTTTCTGTAGAGATATAACTGTAAGTTAACATCCTGTCTGTGTTCCTACTCTATACGCATTCAGGGCGTATAAGATATGTTTTGTGTTTTTCTTATCTTCTTGCAGGGCCTCCTTTGAAAGACGGTGTTCTAATTAAGGAGGCGCTCAAGCTCCTTTACAGCAGCGTGTCACTGTACAGGAATGTGAGTCAGTATTAAATCTATGTTTCTGTCCATTACTTGTTTTTCCAGTCATCTCTCTAACACAAGGGTTTACTGTCAGAACCCTTTTCTCTGCAGAGATTACACCTCTGTGAATTTATTTGACTTTGTAAAACAAATGTTCTGCTGTGTTTCAGCCTAAATGTTGGAGTTCCCTCATAATGATCTTGGGTAGCAGCAATTTGCTGGAAAAGAGTGGGCACCTACATCCACTGTCCCTGAAAGAGCCGCCCCTTGACTTCCAAAAGGTAACTGAAATAACACCATGATATGAGAGACTGTGTTGTCTTGGCTTTATTCAAAACTTTTTTGTTGTTGTTCGTTGTGTTTGTTCTTCTGAGTGCTAAGGATAACTTTACAGTGCCTCAACAAATAACGCCTGTGGTTTGTGGCAAATGTAACACTTTTTTTTCAAATGTTGATTGAGGGGTGTCAAATGCAACAGCCAACAGATCTAACTGCTTACGGCGCAATGCCTAATGATGATTCTGTATCTCATAATGTTGAGATGGATCAGATAACAAACATGATAGGAAAGCAGTTGAAAAACATGTTCAAACAGTCCTAAAGAGTTAGTACTGGAGTATTTTCTTCAGATGAACACGTAAGTGTCGGTTGAGGGCAGCAGGTTAAAATGAACATGTATATGGTATGGTTTGATTAGTGCTGCAGAGCCTTTACTATGATTTTGGACAGTCAACTTCCTTGGTAAAAATACTGAACAAATTAATCACGTTAAAGTACAATCTTGTGCACTGCTTGGTGTTTGTAGAATATTTAGGCATCCTCCTTTACTTGTGACTCATTACTTCTGTCACAGGGGGTGCTCACCGCCAGTGGAGGCCTTTTGGAAGAGCTGAAGGCAAAAATCAATGTTTCTTTACCAACTGCGATTTTCTCTTCTCATGTAAGTGTGCACATGGCAATAAGGACATTTACCATTTGTTTTATTCGCTTGAAGATACAGTGGGACTAAGAGGGAAATTTTTGGGGGGGAGGTTATCGGCATAAGACTGTTCTTAGCACAATGTAAAGTCTAGAGCGTATATCTGAAGGTAAGAAAACTACCAGGATCTGTTCTGTTTTGACACCTTGTTCAACCTAGGACAAGTCTTACTTCATCACTGTCCAAATATAAGCATTTGTAAAGTGGGAGGGTTGGTGGTGATCGATTCCGTCTTCTCACAAGGTAATCTTGTGGTGTTTGGTTCAAACTGGAGGCTCTCCTTTGGGACATGACAATGTGTCTGTCTCAAAACTTGGAATAGCGCAGAGTTTCTAGACTTGTTTTGAGTGATAGTTTCAAGCGTAGTGGAACGTGTTTAAAGATGACTTGAGATGTATTCTGTATTAAATCCAGTCAATACATCCAAGGAGCTACCTTTATACTTTTTTACTTCTCTTGAGGAAATTACGTTTAGCTTACTCTCCAAATACGTAACTTCTGGGCCAGATTTTTTTTTTTTTCCATTAATTCTACTTCTGTTTCTGTGATGATGTGAGACTTGGTATTTCTGTGGGGTCTTCAAGAACACCAAGTGAAACGTACTGTATAAATAGAAGTACCATTGCTATCCTCCTTACTTTTGATCTTGAATACGGTTCTTGTGGATGTCCTGTCTGACATCCTGCTCATCTGACTGGAATGGTAGTAGCTTAGTGCTGACTTGACTGGATATGATATACAACTAGTGGGAAATTTGGCTTTTGAATATATGTCTCTTCTTGTTGCTATCTTTTCTTGTAGTTGCACCATGAGGCCAGTCTTATTATCGCAGTGCAAGCAGTACAACAGATGCTTTTTTGTGATCTTCCATACTTGACTTCTTTCTTAGAGATAGCCCTGGCTTTTGGGGTGAGTCTTAAATACTGACTTCTGTCCTAAGAGTTTAAAGCAAATGATGATATTAAAAATACATGTAACACGAACTTGGAGACTTTAGACACATTTAACTTGGTTTAATCGCCCTTACGCTTTGCTGCCCCTTGTTCTGTTTTTTAAGAAGTGTTTGACAATCAGGTTAAATCACCAGTCTTATTTTGTCTCTTCCTAGAATAATTTCTGGGCTCTGAGGCTGTTATTGGACAATCTTTCCTATGAAGAACATGTTCTCCTTGGCATTGTCAACCTGATTTTGAGAGATCTAAACAGTCAGAAAGTCATGATGCTAAAACTGTGAGTAAACACTTGCTCCCTGAAGCCTGTCTGTTTGTTTATGGAAACAGTAGGAGCAGTACTGCAGTGGTAACGTTTAGTAGAGATACAGTCCTGGGCTCTTGGCAACCAGCCAGCCTAGTGCTTTGGATAGGTCAAGAATGCAAATAAGGCACTAGGATCAATAGGAAGGTTGTCTTTTGTCGAACAGCTGTGTTCTGTTTCCTGTTTTTCTGTTGTTTAGGTGGCAAAACCTTGGTCCCCAATATGTGGGTGAGTTTGTTTGCCTGTTCCTGACTTGCAGACACAAGAAGATGCAATCCATTGGCCTCTTCAGTCTGAACATCATTATGGAGAACCTCCATATGTAAGTGTGAATCTTCGTTATAGCCAAATAGAAAATCATTATGTGTTGCAACACTAACGGCGGTTTTCTCTTAAATAACAATCTTATCTCACAATTCATTCTTGTTTTTTATTCTTCCCTGTTAATAGCAGTGGTAAAGACACTGAACACAATGGTTTGGGTAGATTTGAAATTACTTTGTTACCTGTTGCAACCGCATTTCCTTCTCAATTCCCTGTGCCCAATGTTATGAAAACATGTTATCTGCTCTTGACAACCCTGAACAGTCATCAAGATAAAATGTGGTACATCCTGATTCTGTTACTTAGTTATTGTCATCAACAGCAACCAAAAAAACTGATTAGGACTTAGAGCAAAGCAGTTACTCGACTCTAAGGAGGCATAATACTGCAGAAAAGTATACTTGGAGAAAATATTTGAAAGTAGCTCAATAAATATCGTTTATCTGTTGTACGAAAGTATAATGGCTGTACAGATATCAACGTTTCTTTTAAACCTCTAAGATATACTTCACGTGATGGTGAGGGAGTAGATCCTCACCAAAAACTGAAGATTTGGGAACATGTGCACTGTAATGGAAACTGTGGACAGCATTAGGTTTGTGCCTGTCATTCTTATCCTGTTTTACAAAGAAGCGAGACCACTTGCTCTGCAGCAGCACAGACCTTTGGTGTGTGGGGGGGAAAATCAGTGCTCTGAGAAAGTATGAGTTATTTACTTTGATTACAAATGGTAATAAAACACAGATATGTTGCTTTCAAAACCACCAGCTGTTTATAATCCCTGCTGTCCTGTGTTATGTAGTGTTATAGGCTTTAGAGCAATAGACTTTAATGTATTGACATAATAGTCTTGAAATTAATTGACTCTGTGGTTGTATACTGGAAGGCAGAATAATTGCATTCTCCGGCACTTTTAATTCACACATAGGTGGTGGCAGCCGAGTGATGTTGAGAATTCACTTCTTAGTAGCTGTCTTGTCAGTGGAAATTGTGGGCATGTAAATTGACCGTCTTTGTGAATGGTTTCTCTGTTTCTTCTCTTCAGTCTGCTGTGCGACTGATAAAATACCTCATTTCACTCCTTGTGCACGAGCTACGCTGTGTTTAACAAACGTGCAATTCCATTGTCTTTTTTGGTTTGTGAGGCTTTACAGTACACTCTAGCAGTCATCAGAGAGAAGCTGATGAAATCCTGTTTCTTATGGCCTGTCTTTGTCTTAATTATTTTACTGTACATCTGTTGCTGAAGTCATCTCCTCTTGGAAGTTGATGTGAATTGTTGGATTAGGCTTCTTGTAAAGCTTTCATCAATGCGAAACTGAGTGGCTGAAACTGGGGCAGGTGTATCCCTGCGAGGAAACGGTTGAGAGTCTGTATCTTGTTTTTCAGGTGTCCATGGGCAAAGCATCTTTGCAACTTCTTTCACAGTGCAGTGAGTATCTCTGTATTTGAGATTCTAGCGTATCAATGACATTGCTTATCAATTAGATATTTAAGTATAACGTATGATTATTAGATATAGCCTGTGTCAATGTCATTTATTATAACACGATTATAAACATTACTCAAGTGTATTAACTAATGGTTGTATTTTTTTTCTGCCCAGGGATTAAGGCATCTGCCCCTTGGCACTACAGCTCACCATGAAGTCTCAAAGTTCATAAACCTGTTTGAAAAACTGTAATTTGGCAAATTCTTCAAGAATATTTTCCGGTTTGTTTTAATCTGAGAAATCTCTTCACGGAGTCCGTTGTGCCTTGCTTTGGTTGTCATCTCCAAAAACATTCAGCTAAAAACTGACTTCAGACAAATCCAAAAAGGAAATCCTGGCTTAAGATGGTGAACAGTAGCTGTATTTCAGCAGACGTGTTTTGGAAATTTCCTGTCTTGCAGACCCGCAGCTTACAACAGTTGTTTAAAGAGGCAGTGGGTTTAAGCTTTTCAAAACGCCAATCTATGAAGAGATGCTGATCAGAGGGAGGTGAAGGAGAGAAACACAGATGAAATAGAAAGGACTTCTTTTTTACTTCTGTTGTGTTGCACAGATGCACTGTGGGTGAGTTGTCTGCAGCAGAACAACTGAGCGAGCAGTTGATACCAGGACAGCTGCCCCTCCACAGGTAAACAGCACCCGTTAAACTGCTGCTTGCACACCCTCTGTTCTTTCGTGTGCATTTAGAAAAGTAAATCACTCTTGAGCCTCAAGGACATTAACTGAAATCTGCCTACTTGCTTCTGGAAACCAGATTCAGGGAGACCCAATGCAGTAAATAGCTTGGTTTGTAAATTAAAAAAAAAATGAGTTTTACAGACGTGGAGTTTTGCTTGTTCTCTACTATAGATGACTTAGAGTGGTGCTGGTGGCTCTCTGGGTTTCTCAAGTTTTTATTATAGTGGTAAGTTTAAGAGTTTACTTTTGGACTGTGGAGATAGGCTGGAAATATTTTTCTGTTTCTGGTTTATACTCCTTCTTTGCCCCACTGTGGCACCTGCCTGTGTTGGTTTGGTCACTGGGATGAAATCTGAATTTGATGATCTGTATTTTGCACATTTAAGGCTTTTGGTGGATTTTGCATTTTTGTTACCCTAAATAAGCTACTCTGGTGTTCAATTTTCTACAGAAGTGTACGTGTATCAAAATCAATGGTGTTAAGTAAAACTAAAAGTTTGTTATGTTTCAGTTCTGTTCGGGTTTGATTTGTGTGCTTTTAGTTATTTTTTTTCTTAAACCAATCAGTTGCTGTTTGTTTCTCTCATGGTGTCCAGGTTCAGTCAGGACAAGCAGAAGTGGGTGAGGTCCCCTGATGCCTGGGAATCTGGTTCTGCTGGTGTCAGCAGGGCAGGCCAGGCCAGGTGCTGTCTGATTCCGGCCTGCGCTCCTAAGGATGCGCTGTGGTGTTTCATCCTGGTTTCTGACAGAGGTGTTTCTTGCGTGTTCCTAATGATAGGATCTTTCTCACCTCATCTCCCTGCGTAGTAGAAGGTCCCTGATCCTGTTGTGGCCAAGGGCAAGAAAAAAGGGGGGAAGGAAGCTACCAACACTCATCTTTTGGTGCTATATCTGTGCTCTCTGCTTTACGCTGGTGTGAGTGCTTTCTTTTCCCAGCTGGCAGCCTGGTCTGCAATGCTCTCTGGGTGCCCTCCTGGCCTGCCCTGAAGGCCTCTGTTTTGAACTCTCCAAACTAATCCTTTTTATTAGTCCCTGGGCACGCAGACAGTAGGGTGTGACATCATGTTTTGTCACTTACTGTGGGTGTAGAAAGACAAGAGCAAACTCAAGTGAGCCCTGACATCAGACCGTACACTGCTTAAGTGCGGATTTCAGTGTTGCCCTGTTCCGTGCCCGGGAACAGGAGGGAGAAGGAGCAGGTGAGGGTGTGTGCTTTGTTCCCCCTTTGACCCTAGATTTACCATCACAAGGAAAGACCAGGAAGGAACTGCTTATTTACTGGAAGTAAATAGCGTATCTATTCATTATTTATCTACTTCTGAATTTTAATGAATTACAACAGCCTTATAGTGAGGATTATAGTATCGACAATGATATAATCTTTTATGTATGAGAGACGCTTCCTCTGCAGATCTGCACTTGTATTTGGGCAGGGGTTGGGCAGACAGGTACAGTCATTGCAATCAACCATGTTAGAAAACAACTTCCCAGTACCCTGAGACTATGACATGATAACCCCAAAGGTGAATTGAAGGTTGAGCTCGTCTGCTTTGCTCCAGGTATAATTGAGATAAGCAGAGCTCATTAAAAATTGAAATGCATAATTTGGAGAGGAAAATGGGCACCTGGAGCGCACTTATCCAAATATTGTATTTTAGCTTGCAGAACTCTACTGTTTTAGCGAGTGTGTGTTACTGCCAAACAGTAAACAGAACAATTGCATGAAATGTCTGTATTGAAGATACAGTTTCATCTGAAAACAGTGAAATTGTCTGGAATGGGAATTCCATCATCTAGTGTAGGAGCACAATGTGCCGCCATGGCTGTGGTCAGCGGTTAGCAGGCCTGCTCTGTGTGTGTGCATTGCCCTTGATTAGGGATATGGACGATGGCTACATTGCTCATAAACCAGGTATTTGCAGGGCCAAGGGGGAAGTTCTCAGTGTAATATCTAGAAAGAAACAAACCAGCAAACCCCTGCGTTGTGCTGCCAGTAACCCCATGTGGCTTTTCCAGCTCTGTGCAAGGGGGAATGGTGATGCACATCTCAACAGCGTGAGCTTGGACAATGAGGCTGAGGATTTCCTGGTTCTGAATAGACAACTAAGTGGGCAGCTTTACCATTTCAACCACATGGGTGAAGCTGGGTTGGTGCAACAAAATTGTCAGGGGGTGAGTTTGCAGCTACAGCACCAGTGGGGCTGGGAGTGATGCACAGGGCACTCCAAACACTCTGCCTCTACCAGCATTTCCCTTCCCAACTTCATCTCTGCCGTGTGGGCTGGGAGAGTACTCACACCAGTGCTACCAAGGACACTAATTAACCTGCTAAATGAATTTATCCCTTTGGAATGCTGACCAGAGAACTGAGTTATCTAAAATGCTATCCCAGAAAGAGCCATAATTAGCATCTGGCACTGAGGGCAGAACCCATGCTTCTCGGGGCTAGTTTTGGAGGGCAATGGAGGCTGTTGACTCAGTGCCCATGCAGTCTTTACCCCGCAGGCATCATCTCTGGGGGGGGGGTGCTGGTGTAGCACTGTGCTTTATTTGTTACATACAGCATCCTCTGGCCGTGTCCTCTCCCCCTGTTCAGGGACCTGATCTCATGCTGCACTCAAATAACATGGGAGCAGCAGTAAGAACAGAACACAAGTCCTTGCACAGCCATCCTTGGAACACACAGGTGTCGTACTCCTCCAAACCAAAAATACCCAGTTTTAATAACTGGACAACATGGGGAAGAAAAACCTCAGCTCATTGCTGGCTGCCAGATTAACAGATGGCTTTAGTCATTAATATTACAGAACTTCAGGGGTTCATAATTCTTTAATCTACAAAGCTGGTGGGGGTAGCTAATGCAGGCCCTGCAATCTGCCATGCTGGGGCTGCCATGTGACCACCCCTGAGGGCTGGGAGATGTTGCCTTGGTCTTGGCTGAGCCAGGGCTCCTGCTGACATCACAGCATCCTGCTGCTGGGCAGATGCTGTCTGTGGTGGGCAGGAACTTGAGAAGCATCCTCTGGTGGTGCCTAAATTCGCTGGGTGCTGCCCTGCACCCGTGCAGCTCTGACAACTCCCCTCAGCCCCCACTGCTGTCGGATTGCAGCAAAGCCATGGAAATCCAATAACCCATCTCCAGTGTCATTTTATCGTTAAGGCCAAGCCTTTCCCATAATTGTTTGGAGGCAGCGCTGGGAGATTACAATTGATGTCAACAGCCAGATAATCTGCGGTTCAGCGTTTGGTATCGCTGACCTCGTTAATGGGCACCGATACCACTTGGAGCACAGGAAGGGTGCCCTGAGCTACGGGTGCCCTGAGCTCCAGCTGCCCCAAAGGGATCCTTGCATCCTGTGGCTGTTTGCAATGAAGAAAAGCTCAGCTCTGTTGTCACAATAGAAAAATACCTGTGTATTGTTTCTTTGGGGTGAAAATCCTTGTGCCGTGGTTGCAGCAGGCTCGGAGTCTGGCTCCAAACAATCGATCCCTGGCCAAGCCCCAGCCTCCAGCATCCTCTCGAAGCAGGGTGGCTCCAGGAGGCTCTTACCACAATCGATCGTGGCTGAGGGCTGGGAGGGGAGCCCAGCTCGGCCCTGGCCTTGCACACTCGTCGCCGTTTGGCTCTCACCACCTTCACCGTACAGAGGCTGGTGAGGCTGCTTTGCCCAAGTTAGTATTGCAGGGCATCAGCCTCCTGCTCGGTAGAGAGAGCTCTGGGGGTTTAATGCTTGTATAAAGGCCTCTGCCTACTGGAAGAGACATCCTTTATCTATATCTATGTATTTATTTATATATATGTATGCACATTTATGTATTATATTTATGCATGTTATATAATATATAGTATATAATATGAATCATAAATACATGCATATGAGTATGTATCTTCAGTCTCCATTCATATGATATATGTGTGCATATGTGTATACATATATACACACAGACACATATACGTGTTTTTAAATCCGTGTATATTAGGCATCAGTACATGTTTGTTTAATTGGACAAATTCAGCCCAAAGGACAAACAGCCACCTGTATGGACACAGACCCCAGGCCACCACAGAAAGGTGTGAAGGAGGGTTTTTAGGGACAGGCTTTAGGCAATTTTCCTTTTTGGAAACCTTGCTTTTTTTAAGCTGCTCTCACCATAATTAATTACCTGTGATTTATTTTAATTCATTTTCATGAAGGGTTAATTGGGGATTTTTTTCATTTTGTAGGTTGCTTTTACATCAGTTCCTCTGCCTTTAACCATCCAACAGCTGTCAGTGGGCGTTTGTCCCCCCATCCATCGGTTGCACAGTTGTAATTTTTAATATTATTGCTTTTGCCTCTATGCTGATCCTGCCCCTCACCTCCTATGTTTGATCTCCAGCTGCTCACTTTTTACGTTTATCTTTTTTCCCCCAACCTCACCCCAGGAGCATCCCTGGCTCCCTCTGTTCCCGCCTCCGCCAGCACCAGGCAAGCGGGAAGAAAGAGCAGCTGGGGAAAACCATGATGGGGCTGGGTTTGGCAGGGATGGGGGCAGCAGCAGGGCCTTTCTGGGGTACCATTATGTCCCACCACACATTAACCCCCCTCCTTGGAGCCCTTTTGTTCCTTAGGGCTGTGGGGGGGGCTGAGGTAACCCCATTTCGGCAGCTCGGCCGCTGGGTACCAGGACGCTGTCTCCATCCCAAGCGCTCACGTTCAACGGAGACAAATCCCCCGGGAGCAGCGGGGGGAGGATGCTCCCATTATCCGACTCCTGCCGAGTCGGAGGCAGCTGGACCGGCCGTGCATTAATAGATTACACAGAGGATTTGAGCTCACCGGCAGCGAGGGGAGCGCTCACAGGAGGCAGCAAGGCCAGGGCAGCTTGGTGGACGCAGCTCCCTGCTAACACCGTTTCCAGCCAAGGTAGGTGGAAGGCTTGGCCACTGTGGTCGGATGCTACTGGGATGGCTGAAGCAGGGATGCTGGTCCTTGCTTGCCTCCAGGAGAGCGGTCAGCGGGGACTTGGAGCCCAGAGGAGGATCGTGGGTGTGGGGATGCTGGGCTCTGGGTGCTCTCTGTTCTCCCACACCTGGCTGTCTTTCCAGGGATGCTCTGCGGAGAAGCCAAGCTGGGGCTGCCCGTGCAGCGCCGGAGTGTGGCTGGATTTGAGCCATGCTGCTGTGTGGCTGCATTTCATGCCCCAGCGTGCAGTACCCCCAGCCCTCGTCTGCCCTTGCGCTGGGGGCTGCAGCTCGGCCTGGTGTTGTGGGATGGGGCGTGTGGTCGGCACCAGGGTTCAGCCACCATGCGTTGCAAAGTAGTGCTGCCCTGCGCCACGGTCTGGAGTCACAGGCAAGGGAAGGTCACTGTGTGCCACCAATTCTCGGGGTGGTATGGGAAGCTAGATGATTGCAGGAGGTCTCATGCAACTACAGGTGCAGCTTGTGCCTCGGTTTCCCCATCATGCATGTCGTCCCCCCCCCCCCCCCCCATGACCTGGCTCCCAAGGCCACTGCTGTGGAGGGGAGGATGCTAGGCAGGTACCCAAAATCCCTCCTGGATTTGCTCAGGAGGACAGACAAGTCCCCTTTCCCAAGTAGCCCCTGGTTACTGTTTGTTGGTCCCCACCCAAGCCATTCCACCATCCAAATTGCAGTCAAATCTGTCCAAGCCCCCGTGTTTGCATGTGCCCATGGGCGTAGCTACAAGAGGGCAGTGCCAGGCACCCAATCCACACCAGCCTGCCCGCACACCCCACAGGTGAGTGCAGCCTTTGCCTTGTGAAACCATCCCAAAAGCTCCTGGAGCCACCGGCTGCTGCACCATGGGGCTGGAAACCACCCCTGGCGTGTGGTGGGGTGCTGTCTCCATCCTGGGGACCCGCACTTTAGGGATGCCAAGCTGGGGGGGGAGGGAACTAGGGCAGGCACCCATGGTCTTGCTTGCAGCCCCACAGAGCTCTCAGCTGCTGCCATGGATGAGTGGGACCTCCCGCAGTGGAAGAAGGAGGTGGAAAGCCTGAAGTACCAGCTGGCCTACAAGCGAGAGATGTCCTCCAAGACAATACCCGAGTGAGTAGTCCCCACTCCCTGTCCCAGCCCAGCAATGGGACATGGCTTTGCACAGCCAGGAGCAGAGTCCGGCTCTTCTCCAGCACCAACGTCCCCTTCCAAATCACCTGGGGGAATCAAAAAAATAAGGTGGCTTTGGAAGTTTTCAGTCCCCTTACAGTTCAAGCCCTGCAAGCCCCAGGAGCAGCAGTCACACCAACCCCAGCGCTGGTGCCCCCAGAGCCCCCGTGCTCCTCTCTGCAAATCCTCCCACCCTTTGCCAGCTCCTTTCCAGCTGCTCAAGCTCTGCTGATGGCATCTATGGGACTCCACCAGGTGCTCACTCGCTCGCTGGCCTCATGGGAGCAGAAAAAAGAGCAACTTCAGCAAACAGATTTTAAAACCTCATTCAAAGATGCTGGGGATAAAAGGTGTTTACTAAATTTGTCCTGTGCTTAGTTCTCCCATTCTAAAATCAGCTGTGAGCACCCGTACAGCTCGTGACCGCTAGCAGAGTCAGGGATACCCAGCATCGCTGCACCCCAGAGCAGGATTTGCCCTGGGCACTGCAGCGCGCCCCCCCCCCCCCCCCCCCCCCACCTTTTTTTTCTGCAGCACAGTCCCTGCCCTGCATCCTCGCAGAGGGTGACACACTTGCGAAGTCACATTGCAACGCAAACCCAGGCAGGGTCCATGCCCACCCCTCCACTCCCCTCTCTGCAGGTTTGTGAAGTGGATCGAGGACGGCATTCCAGAAGACCCCTTCCTCAACCCGGAGCTGATGAAAAACAACCCCTGGGTGGAGAAAGGCAAATGCAGCATCCTCTGAGCAGCTGGACCCTGCAGCCCCTGCTGAATGTACTCTTTTTTATTAGCCAGCTTCCTAATATGACTACCTGAACAAAAACCCTGTCCTCATCTCGTCTTATTATTTTTAGTAGTATTAGTGTTGCTTTTTTATGTGGGGGGACAGGAAAACAGAGGGGGTGGGTCGGCAGTGTGAGGGGACAAAAGCAGCAATGGTTCTGCCAGATTCGGCTGCATTCTAGACCTCCACTCACCTCTGCCATCACCCTGGCAGGTGTTGGAACCTGTAAAGGAAGAAAACTTTTATAAAAAAAAAAATCTAAAAATTCTTTTGTAGGATATAATTTTGCAGCAAAACAGGCAAAAATATGACAACTGAGGGTTTACAAATGAAATAAACAGAACAATACTTCACGATTATTTGTTGTAGACGCATTTTATTTTTTTTTAAACAAAACGAGTGGATACAAAAATAAAAAAAACAAACCCAGATCATGCACACAGCCCAACCATGGGTTAGAAAAATCCCTTATCCCTTCGGTTCCATCTCTGTCATTCCATGGGCTCCATCTCTGCCTGGCTAGAGCAGGTCCTTGATGTAGATATTCCTCCTGACAGCATTGGAAACTCCTTCGTTAAAGCGGAACCAGACATCGCTCTTCCCCACAGCCTTTCCCATCTGGCTCTCGATTGACTCTTCCTTAGGGGCCTGAGGGGCTATAAGGGGGAAAAGCAGTGTCAGAAACTGGCAGAAGCTCTTAATCTTGAAGGTAGGACCTGTGCCCAGGCTGCACAGGGTGGGCAGGGGCTGTAGAGCAGCTGCTGGGCACAGGGTGGGGTTTGCACAGGCAGAGCTGATGCTCCCACATCTCGGATCCTGCAAACACTTGAGGTACCCGTGACAGCGCGCCCCAGCGCAGAGTGTTTGCTGGCCCTTTGGATGCTGCCAGCATCCACCAACCTGCCCTGCCTGCCACGTCGGGGTCACTTTGCTCAATAGCCCCTCGCCACTGACGTCCCTGGGGGCACAGAGCTCCTGTTTGGGCACTTGAATGGGGTTCAGGCACTGCGCATGCAGCCACACCCCAGCAGCATCTGTGGCCACCCTGCCTCTCTGCCACCCATGGCCGCTCCATCCCTCTACCACCCACTAGGTTCCATGGCCACCTATGGCCACCTTGTCCCTCTGCCACCTGTCTGGTTCCGTGGCCACACACGGCCACCCAGTCCCTCTGCCACCTACCTAGAGCTGGGGCCACATGCAGCCACCCTGTCCCTGCCACCCATTTATTTCCATGGCTGCCCATTGCCACTCCATCCATCTGCCACCTACCTGGGACCATGACCGTCTGCTGCCGCTGAAGTGGCCGCCCGAAGAAGTCAGTCTCAGGCTGTGAAAAGTAAGGAGCAGAAGGTGAGCGCAGCTCTGTCAGCACCACATTCACAGCTCACTTTCGGAGATAGCCAAGTTTCTGGCTGCAAGGCCAGACCCTGGTTCCAGCACTCAGCTCTGCCCAGTTTTAACAACACCTAAACCAGCTCAGAGGAGCCCCCACCAGGGCTCTTGCCCCATCACCCCACCTCCCGGCTGCACCAGCCCCTTCCCCTTCCAAGCACCCAGCGCAGGAGGAATTTGAGAGCAGTAACTGGATGCAAATCCTGCAGAAAGGCCTTTGGTAAAATGCAAACTGCATTCAAAATCAGGTGGGAAAGATAAACTTGAAGGCTCATTGTGCTAAAGCACAGTTTTATAGAGGGCCAAGGTCTCAGAGCTGAGCCCCTGGAAAGAGGGGTGGCAGGGGACGGCCCTCTTGCTCCCCCTGGAAGCTGTAGGGATGCTTGGGGTGGAACCAGCCTGGCTCACCCACTGATGTCCTCACAGCTGTGTGGGTACCTCCCTGCCCGGTGAGCAGCTCTGCTCTCACCCCCGCAGCTTCGCCCATTCCCATCTCTTTCCTTCCCCTCCTCGAAAGCTTTGCAGAACATGGCTGTAACCATCCCTCAGATCTAACTCATCCCCGCGCTACCACCCCAGCGATGCAATTTCGGGACACGCGCTGCCAAACTATTCTATTAAAAGAAACTGTACTAAAAATAACTAAATAGCAGTGGAGCCAGCAGGTCTCTAGCAGGCGAGGTACGTGCTGGGAGGAAACGAGGTAAGAATCACAGTCCCCTCACCTTGTCCTCCACCACCGCCCTCTGGACGATGTGCTCCAGGCGCTGCTGGTGGTTGGGGGGCACCTCCGGCCCCGCATCTGCTCGCTCCTCTGCTTCACCAAGGTTGTTCCCCAGCTCCTGCAGGGAGGAAAGTTGGATGAGTTCCTTAGGGACATGGTTTAGTGGGGAGACAGGTATGGTTGGACTCGATGACCTCGGAGGTCTCTTCCAACCTTAGGATTCTATGATTCTATGGAGGAGAGCCCTGAGCGAGGGTCCTCATGGGGTGGCCAAGCTCAAGGTTTGGGCACCACCCTGAAGTGACACAGAGCCTGAGAACATGGCAGTGCTTTGTCACCCAACCTGCACTCCCCCTCTATTTGCTGCCAAGTTATATATCCAATATACTTAATAGCCAAATGACTTGAAAGGTGGTTTTTCATCATTTTCTGTCACTGCAGCACACAGGATCAGTCCCAGCACCACTCTGGATGTTTGAAGTCCCTTTCCCTGGGACTTCATGCTTGGCACCGTGTAAACAAGGAGCCTTCAGAGATGTTTTTGCAGCATCTGTTTGCCCCATGCATCCCCTGAGAAAGCCCTTCTGCTGCAAGAAGGGGCTCTCAGGGATCAGTTATCCCTATGGCACCAGGGCAGGTTTCAGCTGCACCCGAGCTGTTTCTCAGCCTCCTCAGCATTTCCTGTTTACACCTTCTCCTGCCTCCTGCTCCACAGAGGTGGGCAGAGTAACTCTGCTTCTCTCAGAGGCTTTGGGACCTTCAGGAGAATCAAAGTGAAGCAGCGAGGGAAAGTTCAGGTCAGGAAAGGGCAGGTCAGCTCCCCCACAGACACACTGAAATCACAGCCAGATGAACTAAAATTCCCATCTGCTCCCAGCCCTCATTAGAGGGTTAAAGGGTTTCAAGCTTTAACTCCCAGTAAGCATTTCTTTCCAGAACTCCTGCAAGAAGATGAGCCCTTCGGGTACATCACCCCAGCGTGGATGTGCTGCCTGCAGGCAGATGTGCAGGCAGACGTGCAGGCAGACGGCTGCACCTCGGCGCGTTAATCCTGGATTTCCATTGCAGAGCAAAAGCCACTGGCTGCTTTGGAACGACCAGGTCCTCACATCAGCCCTGAGGACTTTATCCCCATCGACAGACCCACCACTGTCCTGAAACCACAGGACAACGTGAGCCCTCCCTACCTTGCCCAGGTTTCGTGCCTGTAGCAAAACCTCCGTCCTCCTCATCTTCTCCAGCTCGATCTCCCTGGCAATGAGCTGCTTGGCCTGGTAGGTCAGCTGCCTGCGAGCCGGCAGGTCCGGGAACCGGCAGACATCCTCCACGTTCCTGCACCGTGGAGGGAGGGAAGCAGAGAAAATAAATCAATACTGAAGACAGATCAATACCGAAAATAAAAAAGCATTATGCAAACTGCAGCACGGGGAGCCCCGTCCCAGCCTGCCAGTGTGATCCCGGCCACAGTGCCTCAGTTTCCCTTCTGCCCTCTCCGAGTCTGCA
This sequence comes from Neomorphus geoffroyi, assembly GCA_033558235.1. Classification (NCBI taxonomy): domain Eukaryota; kingdom Metazoa; phylum Chordata; class Aves; order Cuculiformes; family Neomorphidae; genus Neomorphus; species Neomorphus geoffroyi. Next base: position 2,327,509 of record JAUMJM010000038.1, read on the forward strand.
CATGGAAGATGCCCAGCAAGCAGTGCCGGCTGTGCGGAGCCGGGTTGCTGCAGGGCATCTCAGCTCAATGCGAGCACAGGAGGGATTATGTGCTTTTTAATCTTGGTTTTAAGGGAAGAAGAGAAGATTGCAGGCGAGTCTGTGCCAAACAGATTGCCCTGAAAAAGCCACAGTTGCATCACAGCCTGGCCATGAGCAGCACAAGGACCCTTCATATGAACCTCGTGGTGCCCACAGGGAGCTGTTTAATTGAGATACAACAGTAATTGTGGCTGATAGAACAGTTTTATTCTTACTGGGTGGGTGCACCTGATCTGGAGCTGGGCCTCTTTCAACATAGCAAGAGCCCAGGTGCAGGAACCAGGGCCGGTTTCCCTGCCAGCTGTAAATATTCCACATTTTATTCACACTCAATATTATTCCCCTTAAAATAAAGGGGAAAAAGTCATCTGTCAGATGGCTTTGCAGTCATTTAAGCTGAAAGAGGGGAGATTGAGATGAGATCTGAGGAAGAAATGTTTTCCTGTGAGGGTGGGGAGGCCCTGGCACAGGTTGCCCAGAGCAGTGGTGGCTGCCCCATCCCTGGGGGTGTTCAAGGCCAGGTTGGATGGGGCTTTGAGCCCCCTGACCCAGTAGGAGGTGTCCCTGCCCATCGCAAGGGGGTGGAACTGGATGGGCTTTAAGGTGCCTTCCAACCCAACCCATTCTGTGATTTAGAAATTAGCTGTCAAACCCATGATTTAAACGTTTTAAAGAGAAAACTCAGGTTTTGTTGTTGACAACAACTAAGTTTGCCAGACATGCTGGGACGTGACGCCCAGGTGACACCCCAGTGATCCCTGTCATTGCCGTGCACAGTCTGGAAACTGGTTCAGACTGACAAAGCAAAGTGAAGCGAAGCAACACACCCATTTGTGCCATGTGTCTCCCGAGGTCCCACAGTTTCCCCACAGCCGCGTTTTGGTGGCCCAGCCTGGTATGGGGAGGGCAAGAGAGGCCGGCTCAGTGCAGCCCCTGCAGCTCCCATCGGCCTTTCCGTGGGGAAAAAAAAATAAATAAAGCTCTTCACTGTAATTAGATACAGCTGCTTGATTTAACAGAGGCTAATTTTTGTAATTAACTTTGCACCAGGAAGACATTAGCGTTGCTCCTAGCTGGGGCTGGGGCTCTATTACTTCACCAAAGCCTCGGGAGCATTTACGGCTCTGTGTATACTTGGAGCACAGCAAGACTCAAGTCCAGCAATGGCCGGCTGTTCCTATACATTAATATAATTAATGATGGCTCCAGCGAGCTCCTGTGTGCAGCGTGCCCAGGCAGACTTCGCTCTGCCTGGCTGCCGCGAGCTCCTGGCAGCTTTGGTCCCTCCTCCACCAGATCCAGTGAGAGCCAACAGCAGCTGCTTCCCTTTCTTTCAGAGAATCATGGAATGGTTTGGGTTGGAAGGGACCTCAAACCCATCCAGTTCCAGCCCCCTGCCATGGGCAGGGACACCTCCCACTGGATCAGGGGGCTCAAAGCCCCATCCAAGCTGGCCTGGAACACCTCCAGGGATGGCGCAGCAACCTGTGCCAGGGCCTCATCACCCTCACAGCAAAACATTTCTTCCCAAGATCTCATCTCAATCTCCCCTCTTTCAGCTTAAAAACATTCCCCTCATCCTGTCCCTGCACTCCCTGGTCAAGAGCCCGTCCCCAGCTGTCCTGCAGCCCCTTTTGGTACTGGGAGGCTCCTCTATGGTCTTCCCACAGCCTTCTCTTCTCCAGGCTGAACAACCCCAACTCTCTCAGCCTGTTTACTTTAATCCCATTAAAGCAAAACCAGCCCAGCTCCGGCCTCAGCTGAGGGGGTGATGGGGGCAGCCGGACCACACTGTGGGTGCAGCAAAGCTGCGGCAGCCCCAACCACCCACAGCTGCAAAAACATGAGGCAAAAAGAACAAAATCCCCGCAGAGCTGCCACCACAGAAAGCCCGGTCCCTGCAGCCACCCCAGCACTGGGCAGCTCGTGCCAACCCAGCTGCCATCACCAGAGAAATCCCGGAGTTCTGGCGGCAAGAAATTAACTCAACGCTGCAATACCTTTGGCCTCAAACTCCTCCTTGAACTCTCTGATGTTATTTTCAACCCCTACGCCTTCTGCGCACCCTCAGGACTTACGGGTCAAGCTTGTAGACGTACTGGCCCTCGGGCAGGCGCTCCTGGTGGTAGGTGAGGTTGTAGGCCAGCATGGTGCTGATGAGGTCTGCCAGCTGCTGCTTCTCCTTCAGGCTGTAGAGCTGGGTGTTCACCTGGGGAGAAGCAGAGAGCATCACTAATCCAGAATAAATTCTGAACGTAAAAAATCATAGAATCATGGAATCTTAGAGTGCTTTGGGTTGGAAGGGACCTTAAAGCCCATCCAGTTCCACCCCCTGCCATGGGCAGGGACACCTCCCACTGGATCAGGGTGCTCAAAGCCCCATCCAACCTGGCCTTGAACACCTCCAGGGATGGAGCTGCCTTCTCTGGGCAGCCTGAAGCAGGGGTCTGTCTCTATATGGGAAAGGACAGTCAATACCCGCGAGGTTAAAACCAAGTTTAGTTTCTTATTCAAGGACACACATGCTTCGCAGAGCAGGGACAGTCCCCTCCGATGGCCTGAAGTGTAAATACACCCACATATGCAGGTGAATGTGTTGCTGGAAGGAGACCAAAACAGCCCCCAAACCCCTGCTCAGCCAAGCCCACCACACAAGTGCAGGGGTCCAGGAGGTGCAGGACATCCCCCGAGTCAGGTATCTCAGTACTGCGTCCCCAGCTTCCCTCCAACCTCAGCATCAGCTGCAGTGTCAAACTGACCTCACATTTGGAACACCAGTCCAGGATAGCTCAGCCCATGCCTGGGCGATGCAGTGCAGGGAATGTGTCCCAGCCCTCATGGAGGGTTTGCAGAGGGGACACATCACCGAGGCAGGACTCCTGCCACCGCAGTGAGAAGGGGCTGGTGGGCACTCACCGGTCGGAGCTTCGGGGCAATGATGTCCAGAAGCAGGCAGAGCACCTCCAAGATGAAAGACTGCTGCCCCATGCGGCTGCGGGCGCTGGGTGTTATTCCAGATACCATGGACATGACGAGGTTCTGCATGTGGTTCAGCTTGGTCAGGGCCTGGGCGGAGAGGGCAGGGATGTCTCAACCACAGCAGCAACCCCAGATGTCCCTGCAGGTGACAGAGCTGGAGCCACGCTGCTGCTAGGCCGTCCCTGATACTTGCCTCGTTCTGACTGCTGGGATAAGCGAGACGGGGAATGTTGGTGGCTGCAAACAGCAGGTGGAAAGCCACGGGCAGGAAGGGCAGGTATCGCATGAGCTGGAAGCTCTGTCCATGCAGGACAGCCTGGCTCAGCAGGTCGGAGAAGCCCAGCCACTCCAGGGCCAAGCACACCGAGCTGAAACTGGAGTCGCGCAGCTTCATGTTCAGGAAATTCTCGTAAAGACCCTGGAAGCAGACGCAGAATTAGAAACGGCTCAAGACTGGATGGACAGTCCCATCTGAGCATCCCATTGAGCTCAGCTGCGGCACAACATCCCAGCACTGCAGTCAAAATCAGCCCAGTGCTACTGCAGGGAGGGATTTCCCACAGCACACATCAGCCACAACACTCCTGACTGGGAGCTGCCCTTGCTCCAGCTGGCACGGCAAAGGAATGGGCTCAGCTCTTCTCCCCCAGCCCGGCTGCTCTACCTGGGCCAGTTTCTCCTGCTCCCCCGACGAGATGGTGAGGTGCAGGATGTGGTGGAAACGATGGGAGGATGCATTTAAGCCAGTCGTTCCCCCAAGGTGCGACAGGTCCTCATCACCCACCAGGAGCTGGGCTGGCAAAGTGGGGTCCATTCCTATCCTGTGCCTGGGGGGAGCACAAAGGGAAGAGCTCAGGGTGCTCAAGTACTAAACAGACCAACAAGGAATATCTGGACCCTTGCAAACTGGACTGAATGCAACACTGATGCCAAATTATTGAGCACTAAAGAGAGCAGCCAAAGAGCATCGGAACGCACAAATCTGCTGAAATAAAGCTGTGGTTGATGCAGGGCAGAGCAGCTCTCCAGGACCTTTCAGGTTTCTCTACCACTGTTCTTGCATTCAGGTCAGGGGGTACCACAAAGCAGCACATGCCAAGCAGCCAGCAGACCTACTTAATGCCCCCCAAACACACCTCTTTTACCTTTGGATCTTTGGGAGCTGGAAAATCTCTTGCCAGATGGAGAAGAGCCCCTTGTTTTGGTCCTTCAAACCGATCTTCATTGTCTGCACCATGTGCACGCTCAGCTCCTTCTGGCCTCGGCGGTGCAGGAACTGCAACATAAGTGAGGAGCTGGGAGAGGACGGGAACTGTGGGGAGGGAGGGGATGCCCACAGCAGCCAGCTGGTGCTGGGCAAAGCCACACACAGAGGCACCTCACATTTCCTCCACCTGATGTCAAGATTGAGGGCAGCCCTGCAGAGAAGGACTTGGGGTGCTGACTGATGAGAAGCTCAACATGAGCCGGCCATGTGTGCTCACAGCCCAGAAGGCCAAACTGTGTCCAGGGGTGCATCCAAAGAAATGTGGTCAGCAGGGCCAGGGAGGGGATTGTGCCACTCCACTCCACCCTCGTGACACCCTATCTGGAGTATTGTTTCCAGTTCTAGAATCCCCAACATAACAAGGATATGGAACTGTTGGAATGAATCCAGAGGAGGCCACAGAGATGATCTGAGGGCTGGAGCCCCTCTGCTATGAGGACAGGCTGAGAGAGTTGGGTGTGTTCAGCCTGGAGAAGAGAAGGCTCCGGGGAGACCTTAGAGCAGCCTCCCAGTACTGAAAGGGGCTGCAGGAAAGCTGGGGAGGGGATTTTTACAGGGAGGTGTAGTGATAAGATGAGGCGGGATGGCTTTAAACTGGGAGGGGGGAGATTTAGATTAGGTATTAGGAAGAAATTCTTCATTATGAGGGTGGAGAGACACTGGCACAGGTTGCCCAAAGAAGTCATGGCTGTCCCCATCCCTGGAGGTGTTCAAGGCCAGGCTGGATGGGGCTTTGAGCAGCCCGGTCTGGTGGGAGGTGTTGAGGGGTTGGAACTGGATGGGCTTTAAGGTCCTTTCCAAAGCAAACCACTTTTTGATTTGTAGGAGAATTGAGGTTAAAAATAACACAGGGGATGGGGTGGCATTTTAGGGATCTGCCTGGAACAGACTTTTTCCCTCCATTCCCATCTAAGCCCAGATCGAGTCAAGACACACATACCTGCAGGGTGTTTATGCAGGAGCGGATGTCGTTCTCTGTCTTCTCACACAGTGCCAGCAGCGCGCCCGTGTCTGCCCGCATGCCCTGTCGCAGGGTGATCTGCACGAGAAGGGGGTCAGCAGGGAGGGGTCGCCAGCTGAGATGGGCAGAGGGGCCCTCAGTTACCTCGCACCTCGCAGAGTCGCTGGGCGAGTCGGGATGGTGCCGTCCGAGGGAAGCTTAGCAGGAACGATTGCTGCCGCAGTGGCCGGAGGGCAGGGACGTACCTGGCAAAGGGAAGCAGTGGGGTTTCTGAGCAACCCTAGCAGAGAAAACATCCAGTATCACAGAATCATAGAATTGCTTGGCTGGAAAAGACCTCTGAGATCGTGAAGTCCAACCATACTGGTCCACTACTAAACCACATTCCTAGACACTTCATCTACCCATCTTTTAAACACCTCCAGGGATGGGGATTCAACCACCTCCCTGGGCAGCCTCTGCCAGTGCTCGAGAACCCTTTTGGTGAAGAAATTTTTCCTAACGTCTGATCTGAACCTCCCCTGGCGCAACTTGAGGCCATTTCCTCTCATCCTGTCACCTGTCACTTTAGGAGGAGAGACTAAAATCTACCTTGCCACAACCTCCGTTCAGATAGGTGTGTACAGTTCGTCTCCCCTCCGCCTCCTCTTCTCCAGGTTAAACAACCCCAGTTCCCTCAACTGCTCCTCATAAGACTTGTTCTCCAGCCCCTTCACCAGCTTTGTTGCCCTAATTAATGCTCTGCTCAGATATGGGTTACTTAGCAGCTGCCCGTACACCACTGCACGCTTGGCCACGCAGAAGCTCAACTGTCCGCTCATTCCTAGCCACAAGTCACCCCAGCAGATGCAAACCTACTTCTAAGCTGGCAGGTTTGACAACAGATAACTCAGCACAGGAAGCCTTCGGCAGGAGGCAACAGTAGCCACTTCCTCGCCTGGGACAGGGGTCTCGGTCCTCCATCACTCCCCAGAAACCATGGGTGATACTAACTGGTCGTTGCAGATGCAGATGATGGGCCTGAGCAGCAGTCCGCCCTCGCGCCGCCTCCTCCGGCCCATGCCGGCCACTGCCTCGCCCTCCGCATCCTTACGGTTGATGATGTTTAGCAGCATGTTGATGGATGCCTTGGGGAAAAAGAAAACCCAGGACAGAAGGGATGAACTCTTGCTCTCCAGAGGCAAGGAATCACTTCTAAGAAGGAGAAGATGCAAAAAGGACAATAATTAAGCGGTTAACGCAAAAGGTGGCCAGATGCGGGCCAGGCTCACCGCGGGCGCACCGTCTATCTCATCGATGATGAGGCAGTTGGGCTTCTCGTTGGCGCCCAGCACAGACTTCATCTGCGTGGCAGTTTCAATGCGGGTTTTGAAAACCTCGGGGCTGCGGTCGTCACTGCAAGACAAGCCAACAGGATCACCTCCGGCATGGCACCACCACCACCTCCAGCAGCTTCTGGGACAGAGCAGGGCAGGGCTGCGCAGCCAGCACAGACTCACCTGGCGTTCATCTCGACAGCATTGTACCCCGCGTGCTTCGCGATGACGTGGGCCAGCGTGGTCTTTCCCAAGCCGGGCGGGCCACAGAGCAGGGCTACCTGCAGCAGAGAGGTAACGTCAGCCCAGCAGTCAGCGAGGCAAGGCTTCCTCCAGCTCCAACCAAGCCTGCCACGCATGGGGATGAGGCTCTGTAGGCTGCAAACTGGTCTTGGGAGCTGCCGCACTGAGGAAGTGGGACTGTCACTGGAGGAAGGACAATGTAAGAGACCCTCAGAGATGCCAGAGTCATTCTGGCAGCATCTCATGCTTATGTTTAAGTTTGCAGGGCAGCAGATAGAAAAGGCTGAATAAAATCCCTTCGAGAACCACACTCCCAATAAACAATGCTGTTAGTATTTGGTTTTCTTTCCCTTTTTTATACCCTCTCACTGGACAGGCTGAGGCTGGTTAGCAGGCTTCTGCTCCCTTGAGCATCACTGCTCTTCTCTGGATGCAGAAACTCTTTCTCAAAGGCAGGTCATATCTGCTCCCAACAAATTAAAGACCAACCTCTGCTAAAAAGGGTGCATCTTTCCTAAAGTGGCCACTCCTCACCTTGAAGGCAGGATGAAGGGCATAGGAGAGGACACCCACTGCAGTCACATCCCGCTCACCTTATGTTTGGGTCTCTTATGCTGGTCCAGCTCAGCCTCTAGAATCTCCTCTGTGAGCTGGACCTTTGTTTTCCACTTATTCTGCTGCTCCTTGGGCTGGCTGAATGGAGGACGACTCTCAGCCCTGGCCTTGGTCTTCTTCACAACCTTCTCCTTCCCAAACACCACCGTGTCCCAGAGCTTGAGCCACTTCAGAAGGCAGCGGTTCGTGTACTGCATGTCAAGCAAGAAAGCAAACCCTAGTAAATTGCAGAAGGATCTGGCCAAGGACAAAAGAAGATCTCTCCTTTGTGGCTTAAAAACCCACGTGTCGTGCAGAGAAAGGAACCAGACCCAGGGAGGCAACACAGAGTGTGTGGTACATCACCCTCTGCCACAGGACAGGTGGCTCAGGTTTCCACCTGGCACCTCTGTGGGACAGCCTGGGAACACCGCTTCCCTTCCCAATGCAGCCACCATCCTGTTTGGTAAATAAGGACAAGTCACATCAGCCCCTTCCTTGCTGTCCCTCATCTGTCTCGGCTCAAACCAGCACTTTCTCAGCCTCTTCTATAATTTCCAACTCCCTACAAAATTTCTAATACTCCAGAAAAATCAAAATAGCCAACAATTCCTGGCTCAGGTTCACCCAATCTCTTCTGTCTTATGAAACCTCCCTGCCTCGAGCTCTCTGCAGCGTGGCAGCCCCTCAGCCAGTGCTTTGCAAAGCACCATGAAACCATGATCCCACAGCATCGAGGAAAGTTATAAAAGCAGCACGCCCACCCGAACCCCAAGTCCTCGCATGTCCTAGCACCTCACATCATCACTGAGCAGCTCCATGTAGCGCCGGGGAGTAAACTTGTCCACCCAGAGGCAATGCAGCCCAGACTCATCGTCGTTTGCCAGCTCCTCTTCTCTGCTGGGCTCCGGGCTCTCGGCGCTGGTCTCGCTCTCAAGGCAACTGCAAGGAAGAATTAATTTGTCTCAAATCACCCAGGGAGTCAGAGCAGGGCTGGAATTACACCCAGACTTCCTCAGCTGGGGATGCTGAGGGCAAAGAGGCTCCTCTGCTCGCAGGTCCCCCAAACCTGCACCCAATCAGAGCATCCTGGAGCTGCATCCGACATCACAGCAGGGACAGGAGTGGGGTTTCATCCCAACATCTCACCTGTTTATTATATCCGTCAGCTGCTGCGATGCCTCCAGAACCTGCCTTCGACGCTGGAGCACAAAGAGGGTGAGAGGGGGACAGAGATGCCCTGCTAGACAACAGCCAGGAGGAGCAGGGATTTTCGAGCCCATGCTCTGGCTACCCACAGGTGGCAGGAGAAGACAGAAAGGTCGGTATAAGATGTGATACCTCTTCATTCACTTGTTCCTTCAGGTAGGAGAAGGGCATCCCCAGCAAGTGGAGTGGTCTGCGTGCATTCCAGCCAAGGGAATCAGGGAGCTGCAAGGACCAGAGGACACATGCCAATGTTCATAGTGCTGCTCAGCACCAACGCTTCATCAAAGATCCCCTCCTGAACTGGATGGAGGTCACAAAGAAGCAAGCCCAGCCTTCAGATCTCTCCTTACCTCCACCCCTGTCCTGGAGGGATCATCCCTCACCACCACGAAGACCCTGGTGCCCTCAGTGGATGTCACATTGATGTAGTCCTCTAGGATGGGTGGTCGCTTGAGGACCCGCTTCTTATCTGAGGGCGGTGTGGTCTGCAGCGGGGTCATGCCACTCATCTCCAGGTGGTCCGAGCTAGAGAACACAAGGTTTCTTTAGCAGGGATGAGGGAACCCCACCAAAAGTTGCTAAAAGTAGGGTTTAGCAGAGCCTGTAGCAACAGGAGAAGGGGGAATAGGACAATGGTTTTAAACTAAAACAGAAGTTTAGACTGGATGTTAGGAAGACATTTTTCACACTGAGGGTGATGAGGTTCTGCCACAGGTTGTCCAGAGAAATGGTGGCTGCCCCATCCCTGGAGGTGTTCCAGGCCAGGTTGGATGGGGCTCTGAGCCCCCTGATCCAGTGGGAGGTGTCCCTGCCCGTGGCAGGGGGGTGGAACTGGATGGGCTTTGAGGTCCCTTCCAACCCAAACCATTCTATGCTTCTAAAAGTTGGCCAACCTGGTAGTGTGTGGAGCAGGAGGTGCCTCTGGGACAGCATCCTGGAGGTCATCACGAGTGAACCCATCAAAGTTGAGCTTCTTAACAGCTTCCAGGCGCTGGCGCTTGGGTTTCGGGGCTACGAGAGACAGCAGGGCAGGAGGAAGAGGAGAAGCACGGTGACTGAGGGGTGCACCCCAGCAGCACTCTGCCCCACTCAGGGTAGGGAGAGGTCCCCGGGGACACAGTGGGGCTGTCTGGGTCAAACCTACTGCGGGCTGCGGGCGGGGAGCCGGGCGGGACGTGGCTCCGGTCCCGCTTCCCGGGCTTGGTGTCCACATGGGGGTCCCCGGGGGGGTCAGGCTCCTTGGGGGGATGCGCCTTGCTCCGGAACTGGGAGACCTTGAGCCCAGAGGGTGGAGACGGGTCATCTGCAAGAAGTCACCGGTGAATCTACGGTAGGGCGGGCACATGCGGCGCCACAACCTCCCAGCCCGCTCCGTCCTTCCGCCACCGCCACCCCCACACCCACCGGACGCGGCGCCGCAGCAGCGCCCACCTTCCAGCTCGGCCAGCACCTCCAGCTCGGCCGCAAAGCGCTGGTAGAACTCATCCTCCGTGTCCTCCTCGGGGCCCTCCATGGGCTCCGCACCAGCTACCACCCCACGCTTCCGGTCCGCGCGAGGCCGCCGGAGCCGCCGCCAATTCTACGGGACGCGGCGGCGCTGATTGGGCACGGCGCGCCGGGCGGACGCGGCGGCGCGGCTTTGATTGGTCAGAGCGCGCCGGGAGGACGCGGCGGCGGCGGCGCTGATTGGTCGGGGCGCGCCAGGCGGGCGCGGCGACGTCGCTGATTGGACGCAGCTCGCGGCGCTGGCACCCCCGCTGGGTGCGATGTAGCCGCTCGCCGGCCCCCGGCCCGGGGACGGCGCTGTGGGCACCGGGGGGTTCGCGGGGGGCCGGGCGGGGGTGGCCCCTTCCCCTGCGGGTCCCTTGCGGGCCGAGAGCTACGCAGGACCCGCAGAGCGTGGCACGACGGAGACTGCAACCCCGCGGCCGCACCGGCTCGGCCCCTGCAGCGGCACCGCCGTGGGACCACGCAGCGTGACAGCGGTAAGGCTGGGGATGGGGCCACCCCCGGCGGTGTGACATCGGGGATCCATGCGGTGTGACATCGGGGATCCATGCGGTGTGACATGCCTGCTCCTCCGGGGTCTCTGCAGAGTGGCATCCGTGTCCCTTTGGGAACCATGCAGTGTGACATCCATGTCCCTCTGGGATCCGTGTGGTGTGACATCCGTGTCCCTTTGGGACCCGTGTGGTGTGATATTGCTGTCCCTCTGGGACCCACGGGGTGTGGCACTGGTACCGCTGCAGGACCCGCGTGTCTCTGGCCCTGCTGGGGGTGCCCCATCTCTGAGCCCAGCTCCCCGTCTGCTCTCCTGGGGTCCTTTTGCCCCCCAGGGTGCTGGGCCCACCCACAGGTCACGGCTGGAGGCTCCTGTCACCCGCTTACCCTGATTCCCCCTCGCAGGGCGCTGGCCATGGAGCCGGGCACCATCGACAACCTGTCCATCCTGTACCAGAGCTCCGACTTCATTGTGGTCAACAAGCACTGGGACATCCGCATTGACAGCAAGATGTGGTACGAGACGCTGACGCTGCAGAGCCAGCTCAAGTACCGCTTCCCCGAGCTGGCCGACCCCGACACCTACTACGGCTTCAGGTGAGCGGGCAGGGACCAAACTGGGCTCTGTACCAGCCTCGGCTGGGGACGCTACCCAAGTAAACAGGGGTTCTCCTCCACCTCCCATCTCCTCCCCAGGTTCTGCCACCAGCTTGACTTCTCCACCAGCGGGGCCCTGTGTGTTGCACTCAACAAAGCGGCGGCGGGAAGTGCCTACAAGTGTTTTAAGGACCGGCTGGTGACCAAAGCCTATCTCGCCCTGGTAAGCCCATCCCACCAGGTCCTGCTGCTGGACACACCTCCTGAGTTTGCAAACCTGCAGTTTGGCCTCCACTCCTTATCATCCCAGCTTCGGTGAGGAATGAGTGGTTGGTTTGCAAACCAGCTTTCTGCCTTGCAGGTCAGGGGCCACGTCAGCCAGAGCCGGATGACGATCCGCTACGCCATCGGGAAGAACAGCACGGAGGGCATGACCCACATGATGTGCATCGACGGAACGGAGGGTGAGCATCTCCCACACCCTGCCTGTGCTGTCTCGACCACCCTGGCCGTGCTGAGAGGAGCTGACCCCCCTCTGGATCTCCTTACAGGCTGTGAAAATCCCAAGCCTTGCCAGTCGGAGCTGATTGTGCTCGAACACGGGTCGTACAGCGGAGACCCTGTAACCAAAGTGTTGCTGCAGCCGCTGACAGGTGGGAGCTGTGGGCTGCAGCAGTGCAGGGGCTGCAGCCCTGGGAGCTCAGGGCTGGGGCAGCATGGGGACAGCAGCCCTGGGAGCTCAGGGCTGGGACAGCACGGGGACAGCAGCCCTGGAAGCTCAGGGTTGGGGCAGCATGGGGACAGCAGCCCTGGAAGCTCACGGTTGGGGCAGCATGGGGACAGCAGCCCTGGGAGCTCAGGGCTGGGACATCTCAGGGGCTGCAGCCCTGGGAGCTCTGACATGGCCTCGGGGGCTGGGCACAGTGCAGTGCCTGTCCCCAAAAGCATGAGGTGCTGAGGCCAGGCAGGCAGAGGTGCTGCAGCTGAACCTGCGCTTGCAGCCCTGGGCCTCAGCTCCAGTATGGGAAAATTGTGCAAAGCAAAGCCTAAAAGGGCTGAGTGGAGCTGAGAGCCATGTTCAGCTTGCAGAGGACTGGAGGGGTTAAAAAAACCACATAGATGTGGCCCGGGGTACATGGTTTAGTTGATACAGTGGTGTTGGGCTGGGGGTTGGACTGGATGAGCTTGGAGGTCTTTTGCAGCCTTAAGGATTCTCTGACTCTATGACTCAGTTCTATGCCTGCGGTGAGAAATGCCATTGTCACCTCACAGCCCTGTGCCCTCTAGGAGGTTTTCAGAGATAACGTGTGTGTCCCTGATTCCTCTGCTCCTGCTCTCCCCCTAGGGCGGACTCATCAGCTTCGGGTTCACTGCAGTGCCATCGGCCACCCCATCGTGGGGGACTTCACCTACAGCCACAAGAAGGACAGCAGTCCCTATAGGATGATGCTCCACGCCTACTACTTGCGCATCCCCACCAGCAAGGAGCTGATCGAGGTCTGCGCACCCGACCCCTTCGTCACCACAATGGACAGCAACTGGGTGCCCCACCACGTCACTCACCATCTGGATGAGATCATCCAGGAGCTGAAGGACAAGATGATGCAGAAGCGGGAAGAGGAGGAGAGCCAGGAAGCCGTGCATGGTGGTGGAGGAGAGGAAACACTGAGTGAAGCCAAGAGCCCGGAGACAGAGGAGCAGCGAGCCCGGTGCAAGCAGTGGTTGGCCGAGTGGGCTTTGGAGTGAGCACAAACCACATCTCTGCATTTCTAGCCCAGTGCTCCATTCTAGTCCCAGTGGGTCTCCGCAAAGCCCAGCACTGACTCCACATCTGCACTTTCCATATGCTGTGGCTTCCCTCACTTCCAGGGCTGGAATCTGACAGATTTTCGCAGCGATTAGGATGGATTCATTTTTTAATATACGCATCATCCATCTGGCCACTGGGTGCCCCTTTCCTAATCCTGGCCCTCAACCCCAGAGTCAGTGTGTCACGTACCAGCTTAGAGTGACCCCAAAGCTTCACATCCCTGTGCCAGGGCTCAGGAACAGCCAGGGCAGCACAAACGCTGCCGTTGCCATGAGTGCGATGGACGTTCTCCGCAAACCCTCAGTGCTCGGATGCTGAAATGCAGCCCAGCCGAGGGAGAGGAGAACATGGGTGCAGCTTCGGTGTCCGTGCCCCCCATTCCCTTTGCTCTAGGCTGCTGCACTGGCTGGCACACGCTGTGGGAAGTGAGGAGGCTGAAGTGCAGCTGGGGCACCAACAGCCCCCCCCCCCATCCTGGAGTGGCCCCGCGTGTTTTGCCGGGCTGGGCGCTGGGCACAGGAGAGATCCCTGCCTGCCCGTCCCTGCCCACGCTCTCCTCCTGCCACAGTCTATGTGGGGTTTTTTAAAAGGTTGGGTGAAGGTGAGTGAGTTGATATTAATGGATTTTAAACTTTTTTCAGGTTTCTATGAGAAGAATCTAGTCTTTTAGCAGTTCTGAAATACGGGTGGGCTTGGAAATGCATGTATTTTTGGTATTTCTGTGGTCAGAACAGCCAGCAGCCCAAAGCTTTTTTAATAGATGTTATTATTCCTCCCTCTAGCATCACCTTTTCCCAGTGCCCACATTTACCCTGGGTGTGGATTAACCCCTGCTGAGACAGGTCAGAAGACACAAGCACCTTTCTGCTTTACCCAGATGAGAGGGAATAATTGTTATGGTGTTGTCCATGGCCCCTTGCTGGTGGGGTGTCGACACTGGAGGGCAGGTCCTTCTGGTGGGCAGTTTGAGTGGGCTCTGGAGCAGTGAGAGCAGCTGAGGAAGTGGTTGAAGGTGAAAGAAAAGCTGAGGAGTGATGTGAAGAGAGGGAAGGTGCTCGTCTCTCTTGCTGGCGCTCAGCTTTGTGAGGTACAGAGAACCACAGGATTCTGACCCGAGCCACCACATCAGCCTGTGCCTGGTGTTATCACCCCGCAAGCCCTGTCCCATTCAAACTGACCTTGCAGTGGTTCCACATCGCTGGTATTCCTGGTCTGAGGGGGAATAACATGGCACAGCCCTCTCCTTGCGGGTGACTGCAACGTGCAGGTACCGAAACCCCGTGGAGTGTTGCATCACCCATCCCTTGTGTCCCCAGGTGCTGGTGCCAGCTCGCTGTACCGTGGTGTGTGGCTGGGGATGAGGTGGCCGTCACCTTGCTTTCATGGCTTGGCACCCAGTGCTGCCATCGCTGCCAGGTGGGGACAGGCACACGGCTCTGCAGAAAACAGCCCTGAGCACCAAGCGAGGGCCACGGGCTTGTGAGCCGGCGGCAGAGCACTCGGGGAGTTGGAGGAGCAGCATATCCATCTCCTTCCTCCCAGGGTTTTTCCCTGCATGTCCTATGTCCCAGGAGTGGCCTGGAGGGGAGAGGCAGCCACAGGCGGGTCCTGAAGCTGTAAATTATTTCCATGAACTTGTTTGCCAAAGAATCAATGTGGGTGTGCACAGCAGGTCCTGGACAGTTACAGGTGAGATTTGCAGCAACCTGCCCTTCCAACAGGAACAGTCCCTGCTGTGTGACAGGGGACATGGCCCGCAGCGGTGCGGCCAGGATAAGGCTGCCCTTGGCCATGGGGCCAGTGATTGCTGGCAGGGGTGTGGGGACGCACTGGTGTCTATGCAGAGGGGGACAGTGATGGACTGTCCCTGTCACGGCTGGGGGTTGGCACCCATCGCTCACCCCGCCAGCTGCACTGGTCGCTAGACCCTGCCCCGGCCATCACCTTTCCTGTGTTCCACCTTTACCCGGTATTGCAGTAACCAGAGATCAATACATATTTTCCTTATCCTGCAGAGAGGAGCTTTTCAGGCGCCCTTCCCAGCGCCTGCACGACCTCCAGTCCTGCTCCCCCCTCTGCCCCGAGGCCATTCGCTGCATTGTGTGTGAACCCGCTCGTGCATTGGGACCAGGGGTTGTGAGCGGGGGTGTGTGTTTCGTGACTTTCTGTACGGCTTGCAATAACCCTTATTCCTTGGTGCACATGACCGTAGTAAACCATTACCTGTTTACCTTGCAGTTCACCCTCTGGTTTCTCGATCCACACGGTGCTGCACCGGCCGGCGCATTCTGCAGCGGGGCTGGTGCAGTGCCCGGGGCTTCCAGGAATGAGCCCAGACCTGCACAGCGGGAGCAGCCTCAGGGCTCCAACCCGGCTGACCTGTTGCATGAGCCCCAGCGCTCATCCTCACCCTGCTGAAACCACCAGGTTTCTCTACCCAAAAGCCTCCCTGGATTTAGTAACTCTGACGCAGGTGACCAAGGATGCCAGAGGTGGCTGGGGCAGATGCCACTGGGCCAGCCCTTCCCCTGCCAGTTCCTGTCCACTCTGCCAACGCCAGCAGCTGGGATTGTCCTGATCCAAAGAGCAGAGGTGGAAGAAAAACTCTTCATTTTATCATAGAAGCATAGAATTGGATTGGAAAGACCTCCAAGATCATGCAGTCCAACCCCATGGTGCCAACTAAACCAAGTCCCAGAGTGCCACAGCCACACTTTGAACCCCTCCAGGGATGGAGACTCCATCATTGCCCTGGGCAGCCTCTGCCAGTGCTTCACCACTCTGTTAGTAAAGAAATTGTTCCTAATATCCAATGTAACCCTCCCCTGCACAACTTGAGGCTATTTCCTTCCGTCCTGTCACTTGTTGCTTAGAGAAGAGACCAGCCCCCCACCTCACCACAACCTCCTTTCCAGGAGCCGCAGAGAGCAATGAGGTCTCCCCTCAGCCTCCTCCGCTCCAGCCTAAACAACCCCAGGTCCCTCAGCTGCTCCCCTAACCCCTGGGGCTCCAGCCCCTTCCCCAGCTCTGTTCCCCTTCTCCAGACGCACTCCAGCCTCTCAAGTTCTTCCTTGTACTGAGGGGCCCAGAACTGAACCCAGGATTCAAGGTGCAGCCTCACCAGTGCAGATTCCAAGGGGATGATGCCTTTCCTGCTCCTGCTGGCCATTTCCAAACACCACAGATCTCCCTGGCAGGGAAATGGGGCAGCAGCCCTGAGGCAGCTGGCATTGAGGGGTGCACTAGGAAAGCCACCACCACGCATCACTTCCATATACCGTACATCAATGGTTGTTCCTCAGATTGGAGCGGCTGGAAAAGTGATTGAAGACCCAAATGAATCATTTGCTGTCTTCAGGTTGTGAGATTTTTAGGGTTACAAATCAGGCAAGGGTGGAGAAGCAGCTGGTCAAGAGGAGGGAAGCTGCAGTCGGAGCTTCCTTGCCACCGGCAGCAGTAGCGCCCACCACCGACCCACTGAGGCTCCCAGGGAAGGGGCTTCAGCCAATGGTTCCCAGTTGTGTTCAGCTTCGGGGTAGATGCTCCTGTGCCTGCTCCTCCTCAGCCCCTGGGGTTGTTCCAGGGCTGGTTTTAAGCTCCGTGGCCTCATGGTGGATGTGGTGACCTGCAAAGGGGCCCTGATGTGCCCCTGCCCTCCCACTCCAGCCACCTCTGGCCAGCAAGCCCACGGCAGGGGCCGTGTCCCACCAACAGCCTCATAGCAAACCCATTTCTGTAATTTTTCCATTCCAACAAGAGCTATTTTTACAGCAAATCCTTCCAAAATAGAAGCACCTGCAGGCATTGACCAAGACCTGATGCTGCAAGACCAGTTGCTCACATGGGGACAGGGATGAAGACAGCAGCCGGGGACACCAGGGGATGGCAAACCCCACTCAGCGCTGCGCTGGCAACTCCAGGGACCCTTTGCAGAGACCGATGCCCCCAGACCCAGCCGAGTGGATGGTGGAGCCAGGCAGCCCACCCTGCTGCCAACTGCTCTCACCCTTTCCCTTTTCCCGGGATGAATGCCCAGATAATGCGTTTGCTGCCACACAGCATCAGGCTCCTCCAAGTTTTCACTCAGCTTAAGAAAGGCTTTGCTTCCCTTATTTTCAGTCTTCATGGCATGTCCTGGATGGCATTTCAGAGTGGGAGCATAAATTACTGGGGTGGAAGCTAGAAAAAAAGAGAATGGGGTTGTCCATGGCCAAGGGAAAAAGTGCAGGCTTGAGGGAAGGGGTGCTGAGCCCATCCCTGAGGGCTGGTCTATTCTGTGCCCTGCTTGCTGTATAAAATACATTATAAAATATATAATAGCTCAGATATTGTCACTGTGGGGACGTGTGCCTGCTACAGGAGCAGGGAAATCCCCAAAGGGTTTCTCTCTTTTGCCCCCAAGTTCAAAGTGACCCTTTCCAAAGAGGAAAAAAAAACAACCCAAAACCAGGATAGGAAACAGCTTTACAAAACACCGTTGAGAAACTGCCCTGTCACACCCCGTTTCGAAGCACCATCCCCTCCCTGCTGCACATAAGTGCTGAGACATCCCCAGCGCTGCCTGTCCCCGGTAAGCATCGTCCCTGGCTGAGAAGCACCGGATCCTCAACTCCAGCTGAATCCCCCCGGACTCGGCAAGGCCACTGGTGGGATTTAGGGAATGGAATAAGCCTTAGCGGAAAAATTCCTCGCACTGAGCTAGCAGGGCAATAAGCTCATTGCTCTGGGCAGCACTGAGCCTATCGATGGCATTTATAGAGGGGGGAATTATTTATTTAGGGGTTCTAGATGGGTGTGGAATTGGGTACAGGGGGAGGGCAATGCCTGCTGGTGCTCCTCCACTGGGATGCACAGGATTTCTCCCAGTCTGTGCTGGTGTGGTTGTATCCAGAGCTGGGGGATGGAGGGGGATCCTATCCCTGCAGTGGACCCCGGGGGAATGAGGGTCTAGGTGTGAGAGAGGACAAGTTATTGTGGAGCTTCTTTTAAGAACAGACAGTGAACGGAATTCTGTTTGCTGTTGTATGGGATTTATAGTCTTTCCCTCGGTTGTGGAGGATTTTTTTGGAGGGAATCACAGAGCACGAGTGGGCACGCTGACCCACTGTGCTCCACAGCTCCAGCCCCAGCATTGGACAAGGGAATCAGCTACAGGACCATTCCCAGCCCGGCCAGCACCCAGCACCATCCCAGGTGTGCGACGCGTTCCCCGTCTGCACTCTGCACCTGCCCAACCCACGCTGAGGACGAAGCCCTGGCAGAGGCAGCATGGTGTGGGCAGCTCTGGCTCTCTGTTTCCGTGAGTTACACCTTGATCCTCCAGCTCTGACCTTGCCTGGGTGCCACATGCAGGTGTGAGGACCCCTCTTCCACCCCCAGCACTGCGGATGCTCCAGCCCGTGCTGCTTTTAATTCCCAACCTTCCTGCTCCCATCGGCAGGTGGTGGGAGTTTGTCCCAGCCACAGCCAGCATCGCGTTAGAAACCTGCACAAACAGATTTCCAAGGGGTGATTTGTCACTTTTTGGCTTTTAAAGCTACCCCGAGCCACCCCAGGATGTTCTCTGCATTGTGATCATCAGCGTTTACTGAATAGTATTAAACTGACAAAGAAAAGGCCCTTCCCAGACTTTAAACCTGGAGCTGCTTCAGAACAGCCCCAACCACCTGTACTTACCGTCATGGATGGTTTTTATATCCCGTTCCCTCTTTGTTGCAGGTTTCTCTGCAGACCTGGTGAAAGCAGCATTGGTGAGTTCCTGCTGGCTGCTCTGGTGGCTCTGAATATACCAGGGCTTTGGCAAAACATCACAGCTCCCTGACCTTAGTTCCAGGGAGGCAAAGCTGTCACCTCCCTGCTGGCACTGAGTTTCCCTGTCCCATCCCATCCCTCGCTCACCCCCTGCCCAGCAGCGTCCCTGCCCTGCTCCCAAACTGAGGGCTGGGACCCCAGACCTGGTGGGGACCCAGACCCCCAGCTCCAGGGAAGCAGGGGTGGCCCCACTGCTGAAGGGTCCTGATCCCTGAGAGCAGCTGTGGTGGCTTTTGCCCTCGCATGTAACCCAGGGCAGCCTTGGGGCTGCTCCCATCCTCAGCTTTGTGGGCAGTAGTTGCTCTGGGTGCCCCAGCCAGGTCAGATCCCATTCCATGAGTGTCCCCTGTCCTCCTCTGCAGGCCACTCTGATCATCGGAGCCATCCTTTCTACCACTGAGCAACACGCCAAGTAAGTACCAGCCCCAGCCATGGGCCCTGAGAAGTTGGGCTCTTCGGGGACACGAGCAGAGGATCTGGTGTGGGTGGAAGTCACGTTTCTCCCTGCATTCATGTCCAGCCGCTGTGACAGGTCACTTGGGCTGGAGAGGATTTAGAGCCTTGCGCAGCCGGTTCTGGTGCCCACGCCCGGCATTGGGATTTCACTGGCATTGGTTTTTTTGCAGCACAAACACATCAAGAATTTCCCTCCCTTTATGGGGTTGACACGGATGCAACAGGAGCCTCCTCTGAGCCAAACTCCAGGCTCTGCTGGTTTTTCATTCACTCAAAGCCTGGGGTGTGGTGGGCAGCTCTGCCACCACCTTGGGGACAGGCACCCTCACGCCTGCCAGGCATCCCCTTCCATTGCCACGGCACCAGCACTAGAGGATATTTGCACACCTCTTAACATTCCCACTTACCCCAAGCAGTCACAGTCAGGTGGAAGGGAGATTTCCCAAGGGAGCGAGGTGGTTCATCCTCCCTCGGGTGTTGGGGAGCTAAAGTGGATGGTGAAATGCCGCTGTGCCTCCCCACTGCAGCCCCTCAGCCTCCATCCTGCATGGTTTCCAGTGCATCCCAGCCAGCGACCTGCCCGCTACCGACATCCTCGCATTCGCCCAGGGACTGCAAAATGGAACAGCGGAGCTGAGCGCTGCCCAGGTGGGCAGGGGTGGGGGTCACAGACCCCATAGAGCTTCAGGGGGTGCAGGGAGCTGGGGAAAAGGGGCTCTCACTGTCTTGCATTGTCAAGCAAAGCCTCTCTCTGCCTAGCTGTCCTGCCTGGCCAGGCTGCTCGCTGCCAAGAACCTGACAGCCGATTTCAACAAGTACCCACCGGACCTGCTGCTCTTCTTCGAGTGAGTACAGCGGGCTGCACGCGGCTGGGGTTTGCGGCTGAGTCCAGCGCTCACTGACGTGGCCCTAGCACACCCTGGAGTGGGCGGGAGCTCTGCGTGGGAGAGGAGCATCACAAAAATCACCTGCATCTGAGGCACCTTCAGACCCACGCAAGGCACTTTGAGCCCTGCCAGACCCCCCTGGTCCTTTCCCCACTTCACTCCTTTCCAATGCTGGGGCCACGCAGCCCCTGTCCCATGCCTGAGGCATCCTCCTGGGGCAAGGGGGACCCCAAGCCCTGTGCAACCCTGCAGCTCATTGCTGAGAAGGGAGGGAGCGTTTAAAATTACTCTCCCCATGGCCCTCCCAAAAGCAATATCAAAGCTCTCCTGCCTGGACCTGACAAACCCTTCACCTTTTCCCTCCCCACAGCTTGGCCGAGGTGCACAGCGCGACCTGTGGAGCGTTTTATGCCCAGGCTTCCCGCGGAAACCTGGCCCTGCTGCCCAGGGGCTCAGTGCGGCGACGGGCGCTGCTGCGCGGGGCTCTGGCCTGCCTGGTGAGTGGGGGCCCAGCCTGGGGGCAGGGTCCCTATACCCCTTGCCTGGCATTTGCATGGGGCTGGTTTGTGTCTCCCAGGGGGTGAGGGGCAGCCACCTGGGCCCCGAGCAGCTCAGCAGCCTCGGAGCACTGGTGTGTGACATGGAGCCAGAGACCATCACCAGCTCAGACCTCAGCATCCTGGAGAACCTGAAGCTCTGCCCAGCACTGACAGGGGCCCAACAGGACGCCCTCAATGCTGTGCTCCTCAGGGGGGGCACAGTGTACGGGTAAGGAGTCTTCATCTGCCCTTATGGTGGTGGGGGATGATCAGAAGGCATGAGGAACCCATGAGGTCCTTCTCCTGATGGCCACAGGGATCCTTCGAGCTGGGATTTATGGACTCTACAAAGTTTGGGACCACTCGTGCTGACTTTGAACCAGACTACTCTGAGCTTGGTGACCAAGGTAACCAACCTCCTCGAGACATTGGGGCGAGTTGCCCATTGGCTGGGCCAGCCTAGGGCTGCAGGACTCAGCACCCTCTGCCCCTCCACAGGCAGCGAGGGAGGCTTTTGGCAGGAGCATCGTGGCCACGTACAGCAGCCAGGGACGTTCCCAGCGAGAGAGATCCCTGACCCTCCTCAGGGCCTTCACAGCAGTCTCAGCTCCATCTCAACCCAGGCTGAAGAGGAGCGCAGACCGTGAGCATTTCCCTTTGCTGCCACCAGTTTGGACCAGTTCAGAGATTTGATGGGGGAAAAACGCCCCCAGACTGATTGGCATCTGGTGCCAACAGGGAGGGGGACTGGACCAGGCTGAAAGCTTTGGGGTTCCCCTTAAAGAAACTGAGGAGATGGGGCAAATGTCCTTACAGCACACTGGTGTTCGCTCTTACCTTGGAGCAGGAATCTGGCAGCAGCAGCTGGGGAGGAGCTGGAGGGGAGAAAACTCCTGGGCAGGGGCAGTATCAGGGGAGGATGCTGCAAGGATGGTCCCACGGGTGCTGTGAGAAATTGTTCACCTTGCCAGAACATGTTTAGTTGCCTTTAAATAAGACAAAGTGCACATGGCCTGCAGAAACATCAGCAGGTTAATCGGAAATAACTTGAAGGAATGAAAGCAAATCAGGCACCCCTATGGGTTGGGACCCAGGGGAGGAGGCTGATCTGCAGTCCTGCCTGGCAGGATGGCTGGAGCCACATTATTGTGATTCCCTGGCTCTTCCTGAGGGGCTCTGGGTCCCCATGGCAGGACCAGGGCCGGGTGGGGGAGAGAAAAAGCTGTCAGCCTGATGTGCTCTCCCTGCCCGCAGGCTGCCTCTCTGCGCCCATCACAGCCAGCACCACCTCTGACTCCCTCTTGATCATCAGCTACAACACCACCGAGCAGTTCGACCTGTGCCTGAGCAACGAGGTTTTAAAAGCAAACCTGGTGTCTCTGCTGGAACAGCCGCTCACCCTGGACTACTTCAGGGTTGTGAAGAAAAAGTTGGAGCAGGTGATGGGTGACCCAGGACAGCTGGTGTGGGCATGGTCTGGGATGGGCGAGACCTGTCATGGGAATGGGCATCACCGGCCGCAGGGATAAAGGCACCCAAGTGGGTCCTTTGTGCCCATTTCTGCCCTGCAAAGCACCAAACTCTGAAATTCGGGATCTGAGAGCGGCATGGCTGAGGGAGGAAGGTAGGAGGGTGGGAAAGAGGTGAGGAGAAGAGTTGGATGAAGAAAGCATGGTGGGAAGCTGGCAGGAGGGCAGTGTTTGCTAGGAAAGCACGAAGATGCAGGTTTGCCTGGGCTCACCCAGCTGCCAGCGTTTTCCTTGAGGTATGGAGGGCAACTCTTATTACAGGCAGAAAAAGAGCCATCCCCCTTCCCTGACCCTCTTTTCTGCCTTGCTGGCCTTCAGATTTACCCATCAGGGATCCCAGAGGAGCAGCTAAGGCTGTTGGGGC
The DNA here is from genome assembly GCA_033558235.1 of Neomorphus geoffroyi. Taxonomy (NCBI): domain Eukaryota; kingdom Metazoa; phylum Chordata; class Aves; order Cuculiformes; family Neomorphidae; genus Neomorphus; species Neomorphus geoffroyi. Next base: position 2,350,153 of record JAUMJM010000038.1, read on the forward strand.
CCCTGGCCCGCCAGTACACGGTGGAGGAGATCAGCCTGTGGCCAGTGACATCCAGTGACACACTCTTGGCCCTGCTCAACCCCTCAGATGGCAAATGGGAGTCTGCCCAGGTAAAACCCATGGCAGCAGTGGGAGGTGGGTGCTGGTGAATCCAAATTAAGACCTCTTGGTGTCCAAGCCCAGCTCAGGGTGAAGGCATTGCCCAAGGGCACTGGTTTTGCAACCCCCTCACATTTCTACTGAGAGCATCTTCATTCCCTGCGTGCAACCACATCAGTTGTGTTTTCCAGGTCCAGCAGCTGGTCAGCAGGTACTTGGCCCTAGGGGGCACCTTGACTGGGCCCTTGCTTCGGAAAATCGGTGGAAGGCACCTGTGTAACCTGCAGGAGGAGCAGATTGGGCAAATTCCTCCAGAAGCAATCAGGTAAGCTATGTTCTAGGGATGATTCTCAGTCCTGTGAGCCCCTGGGATTGCAGGGAAGCAGGCAGTGGGATGGTAGACCCTGACCTCTGTTTCAGCTTTGCCCGCTTGAGGGCAGCACGGTGGGATGGCTGCATCCTGCTCCCAGCTGAGCCACCGGCACCATGAGCGGGTACAGACCCCTCGTCTCGCCTGGCTTTAGTTGTGGTTTGGAGCGGTGCCCTGGCTCTAACCTGCAAACCCTCTCTCCCCAGGACAGCTGGCCAATTAGACATTTCTTCTTGCTCTCAAACCAAGAAGGATCAACTTTATGGAAAAGCCAAGCAAGCCTTTGCTGGCCAGCCTGGCACCACCAGGACTTATTATTGCCGGATTTGGCCCTACCTGGGTAGGTGTTGGATATCTATTCCTCAACCAGGGGGGTTTAGCTGTCTCCAAAACCTCCCCAAAGTGCTCGAAGTGTTTGTGCATGTCTAGGAGCCCCATATACTTTCTTTAAGGTGGAGCTCCAGCAACAGACCTGAAAGACTTGGCCAAAGGTGGCGTTCCTGTAGACATGGACATAGACACCTTCCTCACCCTGAATCCCGATGAAGTGCAGGTACCTCCTTGCTATGCTGCTGCTCTTTTCCCCGCTGATGGGCAGGGCTTGTTGAGGGTTGAGCAGTAGGGTCTGAGGCCAGAGCCCCACCAGATCACCAATTCTCTATTTTTTTTACCTTTTTTGTTTCAGTTCTTGCTTGCTCTGCAGTCCTGTTACAAAAGCACTGTGTGGTGATGCTGGCTGTATAAACAAAGATGATGTTGTATGTGTATTGCAGAAACTCAGCATCATGGATGTGAAAAATCTACTTGGGGAAAACCTCCCTCACCTGAAGAAAGCTGAAAATGAGACCTTGGTGATGAGCTGGGTGAAGAGACAGTCCCAACGGGAACTGGACTGTACCCTGGGAATCGGCCTGCAAGGGGGCATGGAGGAATCCAGCACTGCAGGGACAGCTACTCCCCCTCACCTCACCACCTCGGCCAGTATCACCCCCACAGCCACTGTTCCCACGCCCATCACCCTTCCCACTGTCTCCACCCCTACCGCCACCAGCAGCCACCCTACCACTTATTTAAGTACTGGCTCCCACAAGACCTCCCCCCCAAGTGCCATCAGCCCAACCCCCTCTAACAGCACTCAACCCAGGACTCCTGCACGCACTTACACCCCTGCCCCCAGTGCTGCCATGAGTCCCGCTGCCACCTCCACCACCCAACCTGCTCCAACCACCAGCTCCACCATCCCATGTTCCATTCAGCCATCTGCCTCTCCCCCCACTGCCACCCTCCTCACCACTATCCTTGCTGCTGTCAGCCCCAACACCACCTCTCCCAGCTCCGTCACACCCCCTGCTCTCACACGCAGTACCACCACCTCCACCACCGCTGTTGTTGTCAGCCCAAACACCACCTCTCCCAGCTCCGTCCCACCCCCCGCTCTCACACGCAGTACCACCACCTCCACCACCGCTGCTGTTGTTAGCCCCCAAACCACCTCTCCCAGCTCTGTCCCACCCCCTGCTCTCACACGCAGTACCACCACCTCCACCACCGCTGTTGTTGTCAGCCCAAACACCACCTCTCCCAGCTCCATCCCACCCCCCGCTCTCACACGCAGTACCACCACCTCCACCACCGCTGTTGTTGTCAGCCCCAACACCACCTCTCCCAGCTTCGTCCCACCCCCTGCTCTCACACACGGTGCCACCACCACCATTCTTGTTACTAACCCAGCTGTTACCACCCACAACACCAGCACCTCACTTGTGTCCACAAACCCCTCAGCATCTGGGGGTACCACTCACCCTGCCACCCATAACACCACCACACCGAGCATGCACAACACTCCCAGCACCCTTCTCCCTAACTCCACCTCTGCACCTGCTGCCACCACAGCCACAGAAATGAACCTCCCACCCCACAAGCCCACCTCGGTTTCCAACTCTACTGCCTCCACCCAAAAGAGTGGCATCTCCTCAGAGGCAAAGACAACAACACTAGCTTGCCAGACCGCTGCCCCTACAGCACTTCTCAGCCCCTCTTCTACCACCACCAGTGACACCACTAAAGAAACACCCGCAGCCATGCCAGAGACACCAAAACCAACACGCGGTGGATACATCAACCTGCAACCTGAACCTGGTAAGGCATGAATGTTAGAAGTTGAGAAAGGCTTGGAAATTGATGATGAGGCAGAAGTTTTCAAGAAGCAGTAGGTGACCCACCTTTCTCCTGGCCAGATTCAGTACCAGTGCATTGATGTCCAAATGAAACCCCCAGTAGATACCAGGGACATGTCCCTACAAGGTATTAGAGCCCTGGGTCTGGAGCACACTGCTGCAGATCCTATGCACTCTCAAGTCCGGCAAGGTGCACCTTAAGATATTTTGTCACCTTCCGAGCGTGCAGCACCCCTCAACCACTCTGCAGAAAGCTGGAGTAACTCAGTTAGGGCCAATGCACCACGCTGTTTTTCACAAGGCAAGGACATGGCCTTCTCTATTTGAGCTGCAGGCAGCCTTTCTGCCTGGACATTGATGTAAAAGCTCTCAAGTCTTAAGTCCTTTAACCTGACAGACCTACACCTGCAGCTTTAACAACTCAGATTTACTCCTGCTTTATGCTGGTAAAAGCAAGAAAATCATAGAATCATAGAATGTTCTGAGTTGGAAGGGACCCCCAAGGATCATTAAGTCCAACTTCTATCCCTGTACAAGACAACTGCAACATTCACACCACATGTCTGGGGTCATTGGCCAAATGCTTCTTGAATATTGCCAGGCTTGGCACTGTGACTGCTTCCCTGGGGAGCTGTTCCAGTGCTCCACCACCCTCTGGGTGAAGAACCTTTTCCTAATTTCCAACCTAACCCTTCCCTAGCACATCTTCCTGCCATTCCCTCAGGTCCTGACATTGGTCACCAGAGAAAAGAGATCAGCACCTGCTCCTTCTCTTCCCCTTGTGACAAAGCTGTAGATTGAGATGAGGTCTCCCCTCAGTCTCCTCCAGAATAGATCTAGTGACTTCAGCCACTTCTCATACAGCTTCTCCTCTAAACCCTTCCCCAGGGACTCTCCAAAGATTCAGCCCTGCTGGCTCTTTACAACCTGGGAAGTTTACGACCAGGGCCAAGTCAGTGCCTGCACTGCAGGTGTGGGCAATGCCACTGAAGGCAACAAAGTCCTGTCCCCTGGGGTACCTGAATCCCAAAGTAACTCTACAGCCCTCACAGCTCACGTGCTGTTTCCCTGAACAATCCAATTCTTTCTGATAGATCACAGAATCGCTTGGTTGGAAAAGACATCTGATATCATCAAGTCCAACCATACCTGTCCACTACTAAACCATATCCCTCAGCACTTCATCTACAGGTCTTTTAAACACCTCTAGGGATGGTGACTGAACAACCCCCCTTGGCAGCCTCTGCCAGTGCCTGAGAACCCTTTTATCTTTCTTCTCCACCCAGGATCAGGATCCACACTCTCCTCCTGCCTAGCGCACGTACTGATGGCAGCCGTGGGGAGCACAATGCTGCGTGGACTCCTCTGACCCTGCTGCCTCCAGCACCACACTCATCAGATCTCTCCTGTAATTTTCACCACCCTGCAAAATAACAGTGCTGGCAAATTCCCTGCTGAAAAAGCAGGAAGCCAGGAAAAGGACAGAGTTTGGATATTTGATACCAGCATGAAATTTGCTGATTATTTGCGAGGCTGGGCAGTGAAAGGAGAAGATATTTTTTCCAGCTCAAAGAAACCCCACAGTCATGTACTAGCTAGTCACTCTGGATAGTACACTTATCAGCAATATTGATTGGTCTGGCGATGCGTTAATGTCAACAGTGGGTCGTGTTCTGCCAGCTTTACTCACAGAGTGGAATTTCACTTCTAAGCAGTTGCACTTGGACCTGTTAAAACAGTAGGACAACTCAGGGATTTGAGTTACTGGTTGTTGAGAACATGGCCCAGCATCACAGGCTGGAAGCTGAGAGATCCACCGCACTACATTCAACTTGTTTAATGAACTGATGAGATTTTTGATCAAGATTTGTCCAAACGATGCCAAGCCTCATTAGAGGGATGATTAACTGAAGGTAGTTTATATTGGTAACTGTTGCAATGCTATATAATAAAATATCAATCAACTTTTTCTCTAGTCAAGCACATTCTTCAATGTGTTCAATGCTTTGTATTTTTTTCAAGCTAGCTTAATTCTAAACAGTTTCCACTTCTTTTGCACTGACTTTCTTCATTATCTAGTGTCTCCTCCTGAAATAGCTCTACTACAAGAGAGTGTTTCTCTTTCCAGCTTGCAGATCTTCCACTTACTAGTTTCACTCTGATAAAAAACAGACTGTCCTACTTCCACTGGATTCTCTTCTGGACCCACTAGTGCCACAGCACCACGGGATGCAGGCAGTGGGGAAAGATCTCTTGTCACCCAAGTCTGCACTGAAGGACAGACTACACCGTTCTGTTCTCTTCTTGTAAAGCATGGACAATGAATATCTATGTCTTTGCAGGCAGGCTCTCCTCCTGGGGCAAAAAGGGATCTCAGGGGCTGGATACTGGCTTGCACTGAGGCTTTTTTGGACAGAGATTCACAATGAGTGGAACAAAAAGCATTGAAAATCTTATACAAAGTCCTCCCCATGAGAAAGCTGAGAACCTCAGACCTCAGACCTCATTAGTCAACACCAAAAAAAAAGCAACAGGAGTGTCTGGAGTTCCTGACCATTTAAGTTCGGACTGATACCTGCAGACACAAACGTGTGGGCAGTCTGAATGAGGAGAAGACGACAGCAAATCATCAATTTGCATCTGGATTTTTTTACTTAGTTCCATCCTTTATTCACAATCAGCCAGAAAACTTCAATCCCACTCAGAGGTCTTGGCAGTGTCAAGAGATGAGGCTCTTTGAGAAACTTAATCACTAACATGCAGAACAGTCAATTTGCTCACCCTTAAACGCCCACCGGGGCTGTACAGTGATATATCAACATCATTTGCGCTGCTGTAATAAGACTGGGCCTTGCTTGGGGTTGGTCTGAACAAAAAGCAAAGAAAGATCCTGCTCTGAAGAGTCTGAAATCTGCCCTTCAGACAGAACACTGATTTTTTTTATTTTTTTATTTTTTTTTTTTTTGAGTGATTTGGAAGAGAAAAGTACCTAAAAGTGAACCCTGGGCTGATAACAGTTGCCTGCTAGCACTGCCTTACCCCCCAGGAGTGGCTGCTCCCAACGCCTCAGAGCAGGTCACAGGCTGCTCCCTCTCCTCTTGCTGTCTCTTGAGGGAAGACTTTCAAGACAAGATCGACATCATCAAGAAACTGGTAAGCAGAGCAGGCAGGAGGTGGAGCATCATGGCCCCAGGACCCAGCGGGGCTGAGGATGGTGCTAGAGGAAAAAGAGTGGCATAAATGCAAAGAAATCCACAATTGAACTGTTCTCCGTTCTCCCATGAGTAAGAACATCTCTTCATGCCACATCCAGGGAAGATTTTTGGCTTTCTAACTATAGTAAATAGCCACTCCTAACAGCACCACCCATAGCCCAAATCCAACTCAGAGCAGAGGAGGATGCTCTGCAACTGCTCACTCAAGTTGAGATGTGCAGTCAGCAAGGATGCTCTCAGTGAGATCACAGGATTGCTTCTCATATTGGACTCAGAATTTGCTCTGCAAGGCTTAAGGCTTGTTGGCAGAACTCAACTTGCTGCCCCTCCTCAGGACGTGAAAGGAGGAGATGAGCACTGCCCAATGCATTTTACTGGGGTGGGATGGGTCGGTAGTGACAAGCACCACCAGAAGGGTCTACAGCAGCCCACACCAACAGTCTCTGCTCTCAGCACAAGAGCAGCCAGCAGGACTTTCCAGGGCTTGGCACAAGTGCTGCTGAGAGCAGCAGCAGAGCTGTTGGCCAGAGCCGCCCAAGGCCACCGCTTGCTTGCGCAAGGCTCTGACTCAGGGCTCATGGAGCTACATCAGCTTGGTGCACTCACTTCTCTCTCACAGACAACTAAAAGCATCTTGCTCCCATAAAACAGTTTTTATCCTTGCTGTAACCCAAAAATAAATATTTAAAGCACACTAATCAGAGGTCCTAACATATTACGTACACTGAAATTTGGGCGTGACCATGTTGATGTTAATGTAGCCTTCTTGTGTTCCCCCAGTGAGCCCAATATTCAGTTTATCCAGTTCTGATTGTTTCTGCATTTGGATCCACTCCCGGATGGGAGACTTGTTCTGCCATTTTGTCAGCTCACGAAGATTTATCCCCAGCAAGCCCTGAACCTCAGAAGGTGTCAGGCTCTAGGAGAAATCAAAAAGCAATATTTAGGGATTTAAAAGCATGGAAACAACACCTCTGGCCAAGAAAGTAATGAGGTTTCTACTAGTGAAGAACAAGGAAGACCAGTTCTTGGTGAGTGGTTTCAGCTGGGACTCTCTTGCCCAGGGAATGAACACAATGGTTCCTCAAAGCCTGTTTCTGTTGTCCTCTGATGTCAAGTCTCCTACACATAAGCGGGGGACCCAGTCCCTGCCCAAATCACTGTGCTTTCTTCCAAAATTGACAATATCGCTGTTAACTCTCTTGTTAGAAGATTTGTCACATAGCTGTGGACTGTAGTCTGATGGACATCTGCCTCTGCTCCTGCCACTACTGCTTTCGTCTGGTCTAAAGAAATTCTCTGGTAAGACCAGCTTAGCATGCATGTATGACTCCAAATTACATTTTTGAAGCAGTTTCAGGACAGTTCTCCACTTTCTACTGGTCTAGCATCATTCTGAATTTGATGGAGTGACTCCTGATTTACACCAATGCAACAAAAAACAACTGCTTAGCATGATAGGAATGCAACGAGTCAAACAATTTCAAGATTCAGCTCACCATCAGAGAGTCTCTTCTTAACTTCACCAAAGTATCGACATTCATGTTTACATTGTCCTTGCTTAAAGCTCGGAGATCCACAGCAGGAGCACCCCCTGGGACCAAAAAGAGAAAGTATAGCAACAGATGGAGGACAGCCCTCAGTGGATAGTGTTGTGCATCTGTATAAACCAGAGCTGTAATGATGTCTCCAAAATTTATCAGGCTGGGGCTGCTAACAGAACGAGTTCCAACTGCAAAATATATGGATACCACTTCATTTTGCTGGGAGGTATTAATATGTTGGCTATTAAACCAACAATGCCAGGCACTAGACAGAGGGATGAGTAGTTTGCTCAGGCTGTGAATAAATTCTTGGCTAAACAGGGAAAAAAAAAAAATGTATGTTTTGTGACATGGAGAAGGGCTGTGAGATAAGTGTTAAGCATTGGAAGCTTGATGTCTTGTGGATCTAGCAGATCTTACCCATCCCAGAAGTCATGAGTTGAATTTTCCGTGTGATAGTCTGGCAGTTGATTTGGGCAGCTTTAAGTCAGGTAGAGAATCTTTCAAGAATATTTTATGCCATCTACAAGTTGGAAAAGACCCAAACTCTTGGCAACTTCTATCAACTTGGCTTTGAAAAATCCCACATCCTAGATGGAATTCAGTACCTCTTCACTTTCTGGCTAAAACCTCTCTCTTTCCCTCAAAACCACACTCTTTTACATACCTAGATATGGTTCAATAAGCTTATAGTAAGCAGGTAAATTGTGCTGGTCTGAAAAAGCCCGTTTTGCTTTAGCATATAAGATGTCTTTTGTAGCCTGTGGGCAGGCTGAAGGATCCAGAGATACCAGCCTGCAAGAAAATAAAGATTTGGGAAAAGTTTTCATTATCTTCAACATGAATAAATTTTGAACTATTCTTGTGTCTTTCTGGGATTCTCTACAGAGGAAACACTACCCCACCTTCTCCTGTACAGGAGAATCCAGTAGCTAGAAGGGATATGGAGAGAAGGTAGGTGAAAAAAGTAACATTCAGTCTCCTGTACAGAATGATATGTCAGTTATGCTGGTTCTGATGGTGAATGAATTTATGTGTTTGTAAAGATAGAGTTATTTAATTAATTTCACTTAGGAGTCTTTCAAGGGAATTTAAGTTAAATTTAATTAACTTTCTTTTGCCTCTAGATAAAAGCATGCATGCAGACCATGGCTGTTGCCAGCTAAGGTGTGATAAGGAGAGTCTGATTGCAAGTCTGAGCCCTTCCTGGCAGGATGGAGAACAGCAGGCTTTTAAATCTGGACACAGAGCAGGTGAGTTGCTTCCTAGATTTCCTTTCACTGGGACGAGAGAAAAGGAAACTGTACTTGCTGATAGGAAAGTGCTTTTGCAAGAAGACAAGAGCATTGCACTGTTTGACTCACTTCAAGCTGTTAGGGTCTATCTTATTCAACTCGGTCGCACTTAGAAGGCACACATATCTCGTACCGATTGCGCTCAGTGCAGTAGCATTCAAGGTGTTTCCCAAGCTAACGTATCGTCTAATCATCACAGAAGCCTAGAAACACAAAAGTTAACTCAAATCAGAAGTTCTGTTTTCATCCTCAAAAGTAAAAAAATGTACAAAAATGATTAATTTCAAATCTACGTGCTTGGACCTCAAGGACAGGTTGACCATCTCTGAACACACTAAGTTAGTCCTAAAGCAGCAGCTCCCAAACCAGAAAGCAAACACAGACAGGAAAGCAAATGCAATTCCCTACCTGATCATCAGGGGGCTGAGTTCCCAGCAAGGCAGCCAGTGTACCAGTTGAAGTTATCTTCCATTTGGAAATGTCCTCAGGGGTGAAGAAAGGGATTAGGGGGCCCAGTTTGGAAAGAAGACTCTCAGGATACCCATCAGGATACATCTATGGAAAGACTATTGTTATTACTATGAACGCATGTGCTTATGAATTTATCCTCTTTGCAAAATTAACGTGGAAAAGCCCAAAATGTCTGCAAGGAATAAGAAACCAAAGCCATTGAGATTCCATGAGCACATCTGTCCTCCTGTTGCCTGATAGCTTAGGCAAGAAGGCCCCAGGGGAAGGAATAAAACCTGAAGCACTGTGAACTGACACAACATTGACTGGAGTGGGCTGAAGGATATGAAAGATAATCAAACCTTGGGCTTCCCCAGCAGCAGCACAATCAGCAGGTCAAGGGAAATTATTATTCCCCTTCACGTGGCTGGCAATTGTGAGACCCAATCTGGATATTACGTCTGGGTTTGGGCTCCCTGGTAGAAAAAAAGACTTTGACAAAATCTAGCAAAGACTAGCAAATCTAGCAAAGAGCCATGCTGGTCAGGAAGGCAGGAGCACACAAAAAGTAAAGTGGGGCAGTTGGACTGAGGGAGCTGGCTTTATTAGTCTGAAAAAGAGAAGACTAGGTGGGGATTTTATTACTGTCTTCAACTATTTAATGGGAGATTATAGGGAGGATGGAGCCACACTCTTCTCAGTGAATCGATAAGAGTTGACAGGCAACCTAAATTCTGATTAGATATTAAGAAATACATATTTTCCCAGTAAAGGTGGTCAAACATTTCAAAAGGAGCCCAGAGAGAAGGTGGAGTCTCAGTCCTTGGAGATACTTAACCTGAACAATTCCTGAGCAATCTCATCAGTAGGTAATTTGACATTCTTCAGTCTAGCATTACCTCATCCAGATGCTTCTTCAGCACAGCTAATTGCTGAACACTAAAGGCGTAGGTCAGAATCTGAGACAGGTGATTCTCCAGAGAGACGTTCTTCAGGCAAGCACGTAATTCCTCAGGTGTGTAGTAAATAGGCATCAATTCATCATCAAGAACCGTCTCTGTTATCTGCTTGTTAGGTGGGCAACCTGTTGAAGCAAAGTGCTCAGTGTCAAATGCTTTTGCTTCAAGCTGTGAATGTTCCCTTGCTGGGGAACAGGTATGCAATCATGGTACCACCCCCCTCCTGGGTCATCTGCCACCGAGTATTTCATAGTTCAGCTCAGCACATTTAGGGAGACCCACAAGCATGAGGGACAACCCTGATGCCAGGAGGAACATTATGGATCAGAGGAAGCTCCCGTACCTTCAGCACGCTTATGCCTTGTAGGCAGGAGTTCTTCAACAATGGTGGCCAGCTGCTCCCTTGACAGAGGGGAATCATGTGCAAAGTTTTTCAGCCAAATAATTAAAGCATTCTGCAAGGAAAATGTTTCATCTCACTATAACAAGATGCGATTCACACAGACAAGAAACTTCACTGCTGAAGTACTATGGGCAGCAGACCTACTGCTACAAGCCTAGAGAGCTTTCCTTCACAAGGCAAATTTCTAAATGCTTAAATTCTATCATATCCCATGCCTCAAATTAATTTTACCTCCTCACAAAGCATTGTATATAGTTACTACTCATTTCCACCACTGGAAGAAGAGGATGACAGTGATCTAGATTTGCAGTTTCAGGCTGTCAGTTTGATCAACCCTCACTTCTCATAGACCATCCATCCCTTTGGCACTATACTTTCAAATGAAGATACTACTGAAAACATATCAGCTTAACAACCCCCATCATATTCCTTCCATATGGCAGGACCTAGGAGTGCTTCCCAAACTCCCCACAACTCTGCAAATAACCCACCTTGGGGACCTTGTGCAAAATGCTATGGTCAAATACAGGAATCAATCCACTGAGCTCACTCAAGGTAAAGGCTGACCATGTCTCAGGAGGTCTGCAAACAAAAATTAGCTGGGATCAGCTTTCAAGACAGAACAACAACAACAAAACCACCTTCAAAGCTGCCAGGATTATGTCCTTGTAATATGTGAAGTTAAGAAAATATAAGATTTAAATCCTAAAACTTCTCAATCAGTTCCTGTTACACAAAATTTCATTCTACCAGAGCAGGAGCAATTGTTAGTAACACAAACAAGGGCAGCTGGATGAGAAAATGGCATTTAACAAACACATCATGTTCTTAAGCATGAAACCCAAAGAATATTTATTAATTACTATCACCCAGTTCAGTGCCAAGATCTCAGGGCATTTGACACAGGAAGGGAAAATATTTTGCCTCCCTGGACAATGTCTTTAGATACAGCCAGGGATTTATGATGCATGTCAGTTTGACAGGTGGAAACAGAATGTTTTCTGAAAGTCAGCCCGCCTGTGTTCATCAGGACAGTCTCAGAGAAGTCTATTTAATGAAAAACAGACCAGAGGAAAGGTTTATAAGGAGAGCAGGTGAGATATAGGAATGACAATGTCTTTCTCAGCAGAATTCAACCAAATCTTTCAGCTGAAAGAAGTTCAGATAAAACAATGTAAAAGGCCCAATGTGAAATAAAAAAGCAAGGAATTATTCAAGGTTTTGCTCAAGCTAGTTGGCTGGAGTTCACTCAGGTCTTAACAGAACAATAGTTTTGTTTTAAGAGAACTCTGTTGCTGATACCCAGAAGAAAAGCTCATACCCAAATATAGTGTTACCGCTGCTGATGACACTCCTAATAGCCTCTTCTTGATCAGGCAGGAAAGAGTCACACTGGCTCAATCGCTTCAGCAAATTCCCACCGGAATTCCTAATGTATTCTCCACCCAGGTCACAGATCAGACGTCCCAGAATCTCTGCATCTTCCTCATTTACTTGTGCACCAGGAATTTTCTGAAGTAATAAGAAATGGAGGTATTAAGCAGAACTGGATGCCACTGTAGAAGAACATTCCCGAGCCCCAAGTTCTCCCCAGTCTTGTGCAGAGCTGTCCCTGCACCACGTACCAGACATGCTAAAGCCTCCAAGAGCAACCCTTTCCGCTGGGACGACTCTCTTTGCAGAATATCAAGATTTGCTTTCCCAATATTAGCAAAGTACTGCCTACAGCTTCCTGTTGCTGCATAGTCTGAAGGACTAGAAAGACAAATACTCTGTGAATTCTAGTGAATGATATCAAACAGTTCATGAGGTTCAAGGCTGTTCAATGTATACTGTGTCCAATATAACATCTTCCACATCCACAGACTAAACTCTATGCAGTTGCTATTCCCAAAGATCTAGTCTTTTGAAAATTCATTTTCACCTTAAGGGATCTGTTGTGAGACTCAGCTTAACATAGTCCAAGATTCAGATAGAGAACCACAGTGGGGAGCTACTGAGACAAAGAAATCCACTGTATTGTGTGGAGTTTTTGATTTTGTATGGGAAAAGCACATTCACAGAGGCCAGAAAGTACTAAAACCACATTCGGGTTTCATATCCAGACAGGCATTTGAAAAGAGCTTCATATTGTTTATAGTAATAAGATGAGTGGTTAAACCTGGAAGGGTCTTAAAAACCTTTTGAAAGCTTTCTTCGACCCAAACCAGTTTGGAATATATATCAAACACAAACTAGTAATTATCAGGTAAGTTATAAAGTTATACCTCTTTTTGCCACTAAGTTCTAAGGTAACAGCATAAAAACCATAGCACAGTTACCTCAAAAACAACAGCAGGTCTTCAGGGTAGCTATCTAAATCCTTGGGAATGCCATGCAGCGTCACAATCTTCACTAAGCAACTCAGCTGAAAAGACACCACAGTTCCATCAAAGAAAGAACCATGAAAACACAAGAAAAAAATAAAACAAATACAAGATTTTATACTGCTCCAAAGTGAAAAAAAAAACCCAAACAAAAGGTAGAAATCAGAGGGTCTGGTTCCCGAGAACCAAGCCAACTAGGTTTTTACTTTTCCTCTCTTATGGGAAATTCAGAGCTATGGGACCAGGGATCAGTCACATTTGTTCTTGTCCATTGAAAGTGTTTTTGTTCTTGCTCAACAATCCTCACTGCTATCTTCATGACAACATCAAATGTGGCATTTCAAAATATGGGAACTGACCTCGTCTTCTCCTAGTTTGACATTCTTCTTCTTCATTACTTTGGCCAGCTCCTGAAATCTATCAGCTTCTGTTGCATTGGCAGCTGCACAGGTGAAGCCTTGCAGGACCGACTGGGAAAGCCTGAACATACACAGAAAGCAAATCAGAAGGGCAAGGACTTCTGGAGAAAAGTCAGTGCTGATCTCCCCCACACACTGACAAATACAGCAAGCGTAAACCTCTGCCATTCATAGAATGATGGAATCATAGAATGGCTTGAGTTGGAAGGGACTTTAAAGCTCATCCAGTTCCAACCCCCCTGCCATGGGCAAGGACACCTCCCATGGGATCAGGTTGCTCAAAGCCCCATCCAAGCTGGCCTTGAAACACCTCCAGGGAAAATGGAAGGAGAGAAGAAAAATGTTACCTGTTGAAGTCAGGCTCTGTCTTTACCACATCATTGAAAAATATGGCAGCCTGTGAAGCAAAGCCAGAGTGTAAATGGTTGACCATGCTCTTCCGCAACTGTCAAGTATTTTCAGACAGATGTGCAGAGCGGACTCATAGTTCTGTAGAGCCCAAGGTTGACACCTGACGGGTAAGGAGGACACAAGCCACTAGCATATTACCTGTTCTCGGGTCCACATTTTACTGTTGAGATCCTGAATATTGGGCTTCTCTTCCCCAAAAACAAGCAATGACTTTGGAACGTAACTGGCCAGAGCATCAGGGATGTATTTAACGAGGTCAGCAGGGTGGCCTAGACTGGAGGAAATCTTTAAAAAAAGAAAACCCAAACCAATATAAATCAAACGCTGTGGCTAAAATAAACAATTGCTGAAAAAGAAATGATGAACTAGAAAGAAGCCAGGTAAATTGCCCTGCTGATCACCTGGGCGTTATCTCAGAGAGATATAACACCATGAAATACTGCCTCTTCGACGCATTCATCAGACTAGGAAAGCTCCTTGGAGCCAATACCTGTGGTCCCGATGAATGGGAATGATTCAGTCTCTTATCAGTTTCCTACCTCCTGGCTTTATGCCCTAAAAATGTTTAACGGCCAGAAAGGAGGGACACATCTTTCCTTTTGGCCAACCCAAACAAGTTCTTAACTTGCCAAAGGCACATCACATGGTGAATGAGATGTTATTTCCCTAATGCTTCACGTAGAGCTCCAGCAGCCCAGCTACCCTGGGACATGCTCTGAGCAGAGTCTCTGGTGCCAACACTTGTCAGTCTTTCACACCAGAGGGAGGATGAATAACAACAAACTTGAACGCTACATATGCAACTTAATGGTTAAAGTCATGGCAAGAAAAAAGACAAAGAGGTGTCTGAATCCTCCACAATCACGTGGGAGGATGAAATAAAGCATTGCTGAAGAATCAGTTTACCCTAAAAGGGGATTTTTAAGCTGCCTTCATTTCTCACATGTTCGCACTCCAAACCATGACCAATCTCCTTTCTCTTTTCAAGGCAGTGTGGAGCAGTTTCTACGACCACCTCATAAAACAACTGTCTCTTCTAGCCTTGTCTCCAAGACGCTTGGCAGAACATGCTGGCTGGCAGCCAAGGACATCTACACAGTCACAGTGACAGGGACTTGAGATGCCTGTCCTGCTGCACACTCTGTTTAGCAATGGCAAATAACTCCAAGGGAATGCTATCTGGGTATGCAGGCATGTGTCAGTGCTTGGCCCCAGGTAAGCAGTGTTCTTAGCTCTGCTAATTTATGACGTCTGAAGAGAAAAACAACTTCACCTTTTCCACAAATGTCATTTTCAGAGGAGAGGGCAGAGTCACCATTTGCTGAACAAACTCAGGCAACTTAATGGCTTCCACGATCACTTCTGGAGACAGATTTTGAAGCGTGCTGCTGTTGAGGCCAGCTATCAAGCTCCCAAGCTTTGCCAGGCTCTGTCCATCTGAGATCTGAAAGGTAATGTATGCAGGCATGAGTACATGAAGGGACAAACATCAGTTTCTGGCAGCTATACCAGCTCCGAGGTGCATTTGTGGAGCTTAACTTTTGTACCTGATAGCCAGAGCCGAGCAGTTTGTTGATAATAGTGCTGGACTGCTCAGCGTTCCAGCCTTGAACTTCACCTAGGGCAGGAATAGACTCTCCAAGGTCTTTATCACTGATGCTGTTTTCGATGTCGGATATGGACAGCCCAACAGCAGCCTGGCCCAATGCACGCAGGATTGCAGGAGGGAAATGCTCAAACTTTCTCACCAAAGAGGATGCAACCTGTAAAGGTCCCACACAGACAGAAAAGAAAGTCAGAGGAGAAATGACCTGAGCCTCTTGGATCCTACAGCCTTTGCATGTCTTAAATCACTGGACTTCTTGCCTCAGGCTTGTCTGATGAAGCCTGTTGATGGACTGTCTCCACCCACTGAGAATTTCCAGATTATGAAACACCAGCCAGAAACCACAATAAAAATAACAAGATGACTTACAGGAGTGTACACAAGAGGAGGTGTGAGAGCTAATCCTCAACTCCCATAAATTTTGTCTAGGTGAACTGAGTGGCGGAGCTGGACAGAAGATTACCTGCAGTTCCTCTGTTGTCAGGGAGGAGGGAGCTCGCCCTCTAGTTATTCCTTTGTGTGTCAGGTTCAACGGGCAGTTCTTGCTGATCCTCTGGGCCAAGCTCAGAGCATCATCCCTGCTCAGGTTGCTCACTGCTGAGGGGCTCAGGAAGCACACAAATCTGTCTGGAAGGCTGCAAGTGAGAGACAAGGAGAGGTTACCAGTGTGATACACAGTGGCTCTGTCAGACCTTTCCCCTTTTCCAAAGGATGCTCTTTTCCAGCACATTTCCCCTGATTCATTTTAGATCTGATGCTCCTGTTTACAGAGAGCACTGCTGTGCCATGCAAACTGCAAACACATGCAAGATGCACTGTTGGCCATTAGTTGGTGGCTGCCACTGCATGACAATCATTTTCCAAGATCTGGAACTTACAGTCTGACCCTCCTCAAGATCAAGTACAATGCAATTATTTGAGAAATAGGAATAAGTTTTAAGGGTTTCGTGAAAGCAGCCATCAGAACCACCACTCAGTAAAGTTTTGCTAAGTCATAGGACAATGCTGAACCTAAGTTAGTTAGAAAGTGAGATCAGATCCCTACTTTGATAAGGGGAAACCAGGCCCAGAGGTCAGCAGCAAGGTGTAGTACACAGCTGTCTCCTGGAGCAAGGTGAGGTGGCTGATCATCTCCATATTCACCGGATCTCTGGCAAATTTTTGAAGCTGAGAGTGTAGACATGGGAAAAAAAGAAACCAAAAATAATTTAGATGGGCAATTTAATCCTCACAGACACCTAAGTCTCTCTGTGTGAGCTGCATGTGAGCCTCTCTCTAACTGCAGTAAGGCACAAAGGTGGGAGAGCTGCCCACACAGTACTGTTCAGAGACGCAAGCCTGGTACAGTCACTCACTAAACCGGGCCCAGACATCAGCCTGGTCTTGACATAAAGTTTGGGTTTGTTTCTCTTATTGATTCCAGTTTGCATGGGTGCTGGTCTCTTCTCCCAAGCAACAAATGATGGTACAAGAGGAAATGGCCTCAAGTTACACTAGGAGAGGTTTAGATTGGATATAAGGAAAAATTTCTTTACTGACAGAGTGGTGAAGAACTGCCAGAGGCTGCCCAGGGCAGTGGTGGAGACCCCATCCCTGGAGGGGTTTAAAAAATATGTAGGGGTGGCACTTAGGAACATGGTTTATTAGGCATGGTGATGCTGGACTGGATGAGCTTAGAGGTCTTCTCCAGCCTTAATGATTCTATGATTACCGATGGGAAACCAGTTTCTGAGCAAGTGCCTCATTAAAAGAAATCACAAAGGGGTCAAAAATAAGAACTGAAGTGACTGTTCTCCATAAATAAACAAGTTCCTGCCAGCAGCATCTCCATGAATTTTGGTCAGGACAGGATGACAGCCTCCCAGGCACAGGGTAATTTGCACACTGCAGGTTCTTCATAACCATGACGAGCCTGCACTTACTGTAGGTTCATCACCAAAAAGCTGCAGGTCTCCAACAGTCGCGTGTTCCAAAAAGGATCCCAGATAATTGTGAAACCAAGCAGTGGAATTCAGATCTGGAATCGACACGCTGTAGCATTTCTGGTTAGATCCTGCAAAACAGCAGACACCATAAAACTACAGATTCACATTGTATCTGGGAATCAATGGATAACAGAGATGTGGAATGTGGAATGTGGCTTCAGTCTATCAGAGAACTCAGTCAGCAGAGAGCTCCCGAAGTGTCTCTGATCACACATTAGGCTCAAATGTACCGATTTGTGTATTCAGATTATGTTTCTTAAAATCAAGTCATTTACCATTCTGGATGAGATACTGTTTGATCCCGATGTAAATATTCCTCTGTTCTTCCACTGTGAGGTCAGAATACATGCCATTCAGCGCAGCGACTCTGAAGATGGATAAGAAAGGCAGACATCTCAAACACAGATGAAGTGAGATTTTGCAGAGTTGGATTTTTACAGAATTGACTGTTACTTGAGGACTGATATTACCGATCATATCCCTCTTCAAAGCTACCAACATGACTTTCCTTCACACTAGCCCCCACCTGCGGGCTGCAATGCCAATCCTGTGACACCATGCTGGAAACACAGTGCTAGCAGGGTCATTACACATGTACTGATTGCTGCAGAGGACCAGTTACAACGTCAGTGGGTGTGTTATGAAGCCTTGGAGAGAGTTCTCAGAAACCCCACCTGGGCATCCATCTTGCTTTGGGAGTAAGGGCCACTTTGCTATCTCAGCAATACACAACCGAAACAATGCTTGGGTTCAGCACTTACATCTTCTGGAACATCTCACATGACACTTTTTTGGCATGGAGGCAAGTGAAGACCTTGGGTTGGACCAGGAATGGCTGAAGCCCCTTCTGGACCCACTGAGACAAAACGTGTGGGTTGTCAATGTTGGGTACTTGCAGCATCCTCTCCCACAGGCCATTAAAGAAGATGCTGCTCCACTCGAGAGAAAGAGGCATGTGAGAAAACTGAAGACAAGAGATAAGAAGAAACACATGAATTCAAGTGAATATGGACTTCTAAAACAACATTAACATAATCCACGTGAATCTGAACATTATGAACAGAATTGCTTCTGGCAATAATCCCTTCTCTGGATTGCAGCCCTTCCACCATAGCGATACCTGCGCAATTCAAGTACACTCAGTCTGTAATGCACATTGGACCCCAGTTCCGTTGCCACTGCAATTAGCAACAGCTAACCTACATGAAATCAGGGTTGTTATTCCTGCCTTCCCAGCTATTATTAAGAGCAAAGA
The DNA here is from genome assembly GCA_033558235.1 of Neomorphus geoffroyi. NCBI lineage: Eukaryota > Metazoa > Chordata > Aves > Cuculiformes > Neomorphidae > Neomorphus > Neomorphus geoffroyi. The sequence goes on from JAUMJM010000038.1 coordinate 2,368,707, forward strand.
ACTCCTCTACCCTGGTGGTGGTTATTTGCTGACTGAAATGTTTCCCTTTATGAAATAAGGAAGTATTAACACTGAGCAAGAACAGCTGAGCAGCTGTGTTGGCTTTGAAAGCCCAGCTGCAGCCCACAGCTTTGCCTTTCCCCAGCATTAATGTTGCACGGGAATGAAAGCTGGGTGTGTGATACCCACCCGCTCGTCGAACATAGTCAGAGCAGCTCTAAGTTTCTTGGCATCATACTTAGAGAAGAACAGAACGGAGTATTCTGGATCCATAGCAGTGGCAGGTTTAGGGGCAAGGCAAGAATACAAGGATATGAGGAAATCATCCTGAAGATCCTGGAGCCAAGCACTCTGGAAAAGAAAAGCAAAATCCATACAGAGACAATAAAAGGTGTGTCACATTGAGAGTTGCTGCGGGATGCACTCTCCTTCCAGTCTGTCTCACCAGCTCAGCTACACAGAAGCATTCTGCTTTGTAAGGTGACAAAACTTGTTGACAGAAGAAATTTCAACTTACGCTGACTTGAAGCAAGCCTAAACTTACACAGTTATGAATGCTGGAGCCTTCTGTTTCCCAATCTGTGCTTCCCTCCAGGAAAAGAGTAGCTTTGAAAAACTACTCAAAACAGTTACCCATAAAAAAATATTTTTAAATGGTTATTTGCGCAAAGTGGAAACTTCATAGGGAACCTCCTCATTCCAGAGACATTTTTCAATGATAAAATGAACAAAAACCCCACCAACAAATATTTGAACAAATCGCACCATTTTGTTAGAAACACTTATGAGAAAATACAAATCTTTGTCAATTCAGCTGCTTTCCTGGCAGCACAGCAATTCAGAGAGAATGACAAAAGCAGGAAGGGAAGTGAACTTGAAATATTCCCAGTGACATTTTCTACAGGAATCACTGTCAATTGTGCTCAGACATCGTTTACCCTGATGGACAGGGGTTACTGTCATGCAGAGGTTTGTTTCAACACTCTGATGCCAGTTTCTAAGAGCAAATTTGTTTTGAAAATCTTTGTTCCACCATCTCACTTGAGAGGCTTGGAAAAGCCAGCACTTCCTGAATCCCACAGACAGACCCAAGAGACCTTGTGGTGTTGTAGCTGCTCCTGAGCCTCATGACACAGAGCGGGTGATCATAAAATCATAGAATGGTTTGGGTTGGAAGGGATATTTACAGGTCATCCAGTCAAATCCCCCTGCAGAAGCAGGGACACCTCCCACTGGATCAGGATGCTCAAAGCCCCATCCAACCTGGTCTTGAACACCTCCAGGGATAGGACAGCCACCACTTCTCTGGGCAACCTGTGCCAGGGCCTCCCCACCCTCACTGTAAAAAAAAATTTCTTCCTTATATCCAGTATAAATCTCCCCTCCCTTAGTTTAAAACCATTACTCCTTGTCCAGTCACAATAGGCCTTGCTAAAAACTCTGTTCCCAGCTTTCCTGCCGCCCCTTTCAGTACTGGGAGCTGCTCTAAGGTCTCCCCAGAGCCTTCTCTTCTCCAGGCTGAACAACCCCCAACTCTCTCAGCCTGTCCTCATATTGATGGTAGTAGTGATGCCTAGGAAGGTGACACTGTCACAGCTCAGTGCTCTGTATGTTTGATCCTATCCCTTCTTTCAGCCTCATAAGGGAAACCTCAACAACTCAGACCCCAAGCCTGCACAAGACTTTGGCCACTGCATTCACAGCCGACAGTGGGACTGCTTTTACCATAGAAATGGCACTGTTGTCAAGGAAAACATGAGAAGAAGGGGAGTGTCATTACCTGTGCACAGGCATATTGACCAAAAGTGAGGCTGCAGGGGGAAGCATGGCCACGGGCTATCTCAAGAAACATCTCCTGGTTGACCCTAGTGAGGAAAAGCAAAGACATCACTTCCAGCCCTGCAGCAGCTGGGAGCAGAACCTGCTGGGAGCTGGCACTGGGTCAGCAACACATCTACGAACGCAGGCACAGAGCACAAGCTGCCCAAGCCCCGAGCCCAGGCAGGCAAAGGTGTCTGGATGCCCCTGACCACATGCTTTTATTCACTGAAGTTCTGTCCATTCACAGCGGGGACAGCTCACCCACAAAGGAGTAGGAACAATGCCAGGCAGCCATAACAACAAGGCACAGCCCACATAACAAACACAGAGGAACAAACAAACAACACAGAGGATGAGAATTATTTGCTGGCATAATTTGGGAGTAGGGAGAGGGTAGTTGTAAACTGTTGAGCCTTAGTTAGAAATCAAGTTCAAAAAAGGCTTGAATTGGACCTGTTTGACCTTTTACGCCCTCACCACCACCCACGCTAAGGCTCTTGGATCAGTAAATCCCTGCTGCATCAGGCTGGCTGACACACTAGGGACCTGCCCTGCCTTTCTTTGTCCTGCACAGACACAGAGCCGCAGGAAGACATTTTCCCTTCACTGTTTCAATGAGTGCAGCTAGAGCCCTCCCTGCCCACAGGCAACCCTGGAACTCTGTGGGGAGAAAGATGCTTCACCTGGTTTCAGAGGCTTCCTGCTACCCAAAGTGCCATCCTAACAAACCAGTATCAGTCCCAAGGAAAACACTGCCAAGATAATCTGCTGATGGTTCACATACCTTTGCACTGAGGCACACACGGCAGATTCTGATTCCCCAAAAAAGAGAGAGAAACAAAGATAAGGGAGCTGTGGTAGGAATACATTTACAGAATCGTGTTTGGATCTCCCTTAGAGAGGTTACTTGGTAAGAAACTCACCATTGACAGGGGAGCTGGAGCACTGTGTCAGGAGAAAGGAGAGAAGAGATGATCTTATCACACGGTTACAAGGGTAGCACAACATTATTTGCAATCATTGCATACAGAGAAGCATGTTAGCTACAACCATTTGTGCTTGGATTTGGCCTGAAAACACAAAAGCACCTAAATCCAGAGCTTGCACCTTGCTAAGTTAGGTGTTTGCCATCTTGAAAATCTGTATCAGCACTAGTTCTGTGCTACGAACAGCTGGGAAGCTCAGGGTTATGTGAGTCCTCCCATCACTCGGGCATGAAGGCCACTGGGATAGACTGTTGATCTGATGATTTGAGTGCAGTCAATGGCTGTCACCTCCATTGAACCATCTGGTGATGTGCTTGCCCTGCAAAGACCTGGAGAAGCCATCCTCACTCACTGCTTGGGAGGCAGGAAAGGGAAGGGCACTTACCACTCACCTCCACGCTCTACATATTGGATCTGGCTTGTAGCAATTGATTCCCACCAATGCATCACTATCAGGAAGGGGCCTGCACTGACCACCAACCCACACACACTTTGCAAGTAAAGACCTGGATGACACAAATTTTAAACACATGAGTTGGCCTTACCAGATATGTCCCAGTAGAAGCTGCAGCAAATGCCTGCCAACCTGGAAGACAACGTGTCATGATTTTAGTAGCAAATCCAGGATGAAAGTCATTCTCACAGTCCAGCCCCTGCCTGGATTAACAGACCCTGAACATCACTCATCTCACTACATTGCTTTATTCCTCATTCTTGACAGTATTTCACAGATCATTTCTGTCAGACCCTTCTGCTGTTTTCTCTTTGGCTTTGTGACAGCTGACAGGGTGAGCAGATATGAGACACTCCACTATCCACTCCAGGTCAGTCTGGCAAAGGATAGAAATGTGTCTTAGATGACATAAGGGACTGCTTGCATCTCTGTCCCCAAAGAGGAAAAGGGAAAGGGGCAGAAACAACACTCTGGGAATACACCTGCTCTCCATGACCTCCTTGCCCAGTATCCCTTGTGCACTATGGCCAACCCATGGTCAGTGATCAGCCTGGGAGGCCATGCTCTCCATGCTTATATGTCCATGATGCTTTTTTTTCTTTGTAGCTTCTCACAGTGTCCCCATCAACTTGCCCATTTAGCCAAGCCTGTGTTGTATTTCATACATTTTTCCTGCTGAGTCCTCCACCGGCTTAAAATTACCCTGTGCTGTAACACAGGTAACACCAGGGTATGATAGTCCTCAGGCCAGTCCTGCCCAAGAGCTTGACAGGGCTTTGCTAGAAGAAGTAAACCTGGCTCTTGGCAGGTCTGTGCAAGCCCTTCACTTGTCTCCTCGTTTCCCTACATTTACATTGTTCCTGCTGGCAATTTGCATCTCTCCCACCAATGCCAGGAAGCTGGAAAGGTGGTGAAATGTAAGCTTAGGAAACCAGAAACAACAAACAGATTCAAATCTCCCTGGCATTGCTATTGTTTTCTTCAGATTAGCAGTCTGCTAAGCTCAGCGTCTCCTGTGGACAGAAAAAAGAGGAAGGCAGAGGATTCCCACTGGTTTTTGACAGGACAGAACAAGCGAATGCAACAAAATGAGAGGTAGGGAAAAGAAGGCAATTGTTAGAGTCTCTGTCACAATTTGCTAGCACTGAATCATTGCACAGCTGGTTTTGTCAGCATATTTCTCCAACAGTGCACTCAGGAGTCAGTTGGTCACCACTGGGAGACCCTTATCATGGAACTGCAATGGGGAGAAGGAGGAGGAGGAGGAGAAAGAAGGCAGTGGTTTTCCTGGGTATGGATGTGCTCACCAGCCTAATGACCTGCAGTAGGAAGAGGATTATAAAATAGCTTGTAGGGATGGATGAGAGGAGCCCCTAATTAGGATAACAGCTTTTTTGATTACTAGGTGCTACACCTTTTTAATGATTTAATTAATGGAGAACTGTCACTAAGTAACAGGCTAGAGAAAAATACCAATAGCAGGGCGAATGCAGTGCTTTCCCATCTGAACGCACATTGACTTTACTCCTAGAGAAAGTCTTGAAAGAGTTATCAAACTCATAACCAAGAGCTCAGTGCCTGGGGCTGGCCCCAAGGCCATGCTTCCCTGCTTGCAGACAAAGACGGACTGTTTCCACCGTGATAATCGCTTCCTGCTCACCTCAGGACCGGATCTTGGAAACATGCAGGCCAAGCTTCTCTCTTGGAAAGCTCTTACGCATATGTTTAACTTCAAGCAACATGTTTAACTCTCAGAAGAGCTGTGTGTTCGGAAACACCCATGTGGGGAGGAGGAATAGGAAGCATGGCTTCTCAGTCTGCAGAATCAGAAAAGACCCAACCTACTATCACAAAAATCCTCACTGTATGACAATAAATCCTTCATCTCACTAGATCCTAGCAAAGGGTACAGACTCAGCTCCTGTCATGAGCCATCTAAGAGGTGTGTGCATCACTCCAGGAGCAATAACCTTCCAAAACACCACATTCTCTGCTAGGCTCTCTCTGAGCATTGCCAGTGCACAGGCACAACAGGCTGTGGTGAAATCTTCCATAGCAGAAGGGACTGTCTCCTGCACCACATATGCTGTGCTGTTCACAGCCCAGCTGCTCTCCATAGTCCCTTCTTCTGTGCCACAAGGCTGCTGAGCACTGCCCAGGCTCCCCACTGCTTCTTTACAACAAGGTCATCCTAGTTAATAGCATGGCACCACCACACTTAGATCTCCTGTCCTTACCCTTGAGAAACCTGTTGGGGGACTCTCAGAAACACGGGTTTTCTTCCCTCTCTCTTTGATCTAACCCCAAAAGGGCAGTGCATGCAAGCTGTCAGGTGCAAATCCTCTACAAGCTAACCACATCTCTGATACTCTGCCTTTTGTCCATCTCCAGCATATTCAGAGCATTTACAGAAGAAGACGGGTAAATGGATGGGGGGAGGGACCTCAAAGCGCAACCAGTTCCACACCCCTGCCATGGGCCAGGACACCTCCCACTGGATCAGGGTGCTCAAAGCCCCATCCAGCCTGGCCTGGAACACCTCCAGGGATGGGGCAGCCACCACTGCTCTGGGCAACCTGTGCCAGGGCCTCCCCACCCTCACAGGAAAACATTTCTTCTTAATGTCTCATCTAAATCTACCCTCTTTCAGCTTAAAACACGAGAACACACCATGAAATCACTGAGTTCTTAGAATTAACAGCAATTGCATTAAGAGACATTAACTTTTACAAGCACCCTGTGTAGTTCTGCTGGACAAAGACATCGCTCCTTGTACAGGGAAAACTGGAAAAATCACATTTTCATCAGGGTGTCCTTAATACATTGGTCAGTTTGGAACAGCAACATCTGCTTAATTAAAGAAATAAAGAAAAAAAGCTATCTGTTTGTTTGTTTTCTTTCCTTTAGTACTGATAACTAAGTCTATGGCCATGTAGCTGTTCCCCAGCTGAAGGCTCGTGTTTGGAATGTGACAAGTCCATGTTCTGTTGTCATCAACATTCACTGCAAGCATGACTCCAAGTCTGACAAGGGAGGAGGAATAAAGCACTTTCTGAAAGATACAAAGATCCTACTCTGGAATTCCTTGCTATTGAGAAAAACAGAAAGAGGGGAAGTAGGAGAATACAGAGACAATCAGATTCAGCTAAGATTAGTTCTTAAGTGCTTTCCCAGAGACATCTGCTTATTCCAACAGAAGGAGCAGTGAGCAGACAGCTCCACAAAATCAGGAGGAGAGCAAATTCTGATTTTGTCTTTTCACCCTGTTTATTACAAAATGTAATAGATTTTGGTCGATAGGTACAATAACAAACAAGCATAACTAAAGCCTGGGGACTTAGAGCAGTCACCAAAGTAACATTCAATGGTCTTCCAGCACTGTTTTCTCTTCTGAGCATTATCTCAGCTACAGCTGCTGGTAAGGAAAATCCTCCCAGGACACCCGCTGCCCTCCTGGTAATACTCACCAACCAACAGAAGGAAGCCCAGCCCTGGGAATAAAGGCAGCATTTCTGAAAAGGTCTTCAGAGTGCCCTTCAAGCAGGGATTCACCTTATTTCAGCCAAGAAAAATCAAACATGAATAAAGCTTAATTGCAAAACCAAACTCAGAGGAGGAAAGTTAAAAGGTGACCGTCTCGCAAGCAAACTGACACAAGCCAACACCCTCCACAAACCCTATCTGAAATGAGAACCAAAGCACACAAAAACCTATGAAGGGTCTGCTCTGCTTGGGAAAGTGCGGAGTTGCACACAGAGAATTCGGAATCGGTTAAGCTGAATTCACTGCTATTGGTGCCCTCAAGCCAGGCTCCCGTCTGGCAGAGGAAAAGAGGTTGCAGAGCCCAGCTCAGAGGGCTGGCTGTGTGCTTACCTCCAAGCCACTTGTCACCAGGCACTCGGTGTGCAGGCTCCGATCTGGAGGGCTGCTTTTCACCTAGCCAACCAGGGTGTGGCTCTGGCTTCTCAAAACTAAATTGGAAATTACAGGATGGGTTTGGAACACCAGACACACCTATAAGGTCTTGAGAATACAAGTGTTCAGCAGTACAAATAAATGTGTTATTTGTTAATGCTTGTCATTCCTAGGATACAGTAGGAAACACTGAGCTTGAAGCCAGGTGGCATGGAGTGAGCAGGACAAGAGCAGTGAATAGGTGCATTCCCTCCTTGCCCTGCATAGGACACGTTTGCCATTAATAGGGGACAACAAAAACAAAGCTGCACTCCCAGGACAAAGCTACTCCAGGACCACCTTACTCTAGTTACCAATGAAATGTTAGTCATCAGGAAATTTTGCTGCAATGGAGCTTGAAATGTTTGATGCTTTTCTTGAAATTTCTGCTTACCTGGAAACCCCAAAGAGAAATACATGGCAGCTCCTCTGTTGGCCAGCCTGGCTATATTCAGATCCTGGGTATGTCAAGCTGGGAACTCTGCTTCAGGCTCAGACAGGTCAATCCACTGACACACAGAGCTCTCCACCCCAGACAGAGGAATCGGGATAGCTGAAATAAAAAAACAGTAGCCCTGCAGTAGGATACAAGCTAGGACTCGTGCAGGGAAATCCCACAGCACAATGATCTTATTCCCTTGATGATGGGACATCACTTTATGGGCTTTCCAACTCCTGCAGGCTGCTCTATTTTAAAAACTGAACAATGTTCTCATTAAAGAACCTGTGGTTTTAAGGGGTCTTTATGCAGTAACTGGATGCTGAAGGAACCAAGGAGTGGGTTTGCCCTGCTCCATCCTCAGCGGAATCACACATGCTCATGTTCCCCATGATCTCCCCACACCTAGGCATCAGCAATTAGGGGCATCTGAACTTGTGTTCTCCCCAAGCTAATGATGAGGTTACAAGCACTTCAGCAAGAACCTTGCAAACATGATCTGCAAGAATGAAAATGAGACCTGCTGCAGACTCTAACACAGAATGGATATTAAATTATCTTTGATCAATTTCAGACTTGCTTTCCCCTTGGATCTGAACCCCTAAATCACTAAGAAATTGCCCACAGTAACCATTCAATGCAGCGGAGTTATTCTGCATGCTTTCATTTGAAAACCTTTGTTTGGCCTTTGTTTTCAGGAGATGTTTCTTCCATAAGCCAGTTATGTCCCAGGCTTAGGCTTGTCCCATCACGCCCACCTTGCTTGCACTAGTGGCAACCCCCAGAAGAGCAGGTGTTGACTCACACCATCACCACATACCTAAATACTGGCACTCTCCACACTCTTCAGTTCTCTTCCACACTTAATGTGTTTATCAGCTATTTTGGAACTAGTGCAACATTGACCAAGAACTGTAGCCTCTCTGACTCAGAAGTGCATAGGATGCCCACTGTGAAAGTGAGTCTCACCAGCACCCATGCTAACCTGCTCAGATCTATACAAACTTGAAATGCATCATTTTGTAAATAGTCATATGCATGGACTCCTAGTTCAAAGCAAGAAGCCTCTTCTCCAGGAAATCCACAGAATTACACAATGATTTCAGTTGGAAAAGACCTTTAAGATCATCAAGTCCAACCATTGATCCAGTCCTGCTAAGTTCGCCACTAGACCGCGTCCCAGAGTACAATATCTTTTAAACATATCCAAAGATGGTGACTCAACCACCCCCCTGGGCAGCCTCTTCCAATGTTTGACACCCCTTTCAGTAATGAAATTCCTCCTAATATACAACTGAAATCTCTCCTGGCGCATCTTGAGACCAAATCCAAATGATGTCTCTTTGAGAAGGACGGAAGATCCTTCAATCAGGTTTCAAATACCTAAGCTTTCACTGCCTTGCACCTTTTGGCAATTCGACATTGCAAGCAGACTGTCCACACTGGAGGCTTGGACAGGTATATGTTGCTGGGCAGCCCTGGACACACTGTTGGAGGAACTGCTGGTCCATATAAGAGTCAAGATGGCAACATCTGGCACAGAAGGCCTCTGCCATCTGCAGACAGATCTACAGCTGTTCCCCAGGGCATCAAGAGGTGAAATGCAAAAATGGGAGAGATCTGAAAAGCAGAAAAAACAACACTGAGCCTTAGCCACAGATGGGTAACCAGAGAAGGGGGCAAAGCAGTGTCAGGATTTTCTGCTGGCGTCAGCCAGGAAGTCATGCGTACCTAAAAGAGTGTGCAGAGCACCTCGCTTATGGGAGAGGAACCAGAGCTCACAAAAGCAAGGAGGAACTGTAATCTTTAAAAAAACCCCAATATTGCTCTGTCCACAGAGGGGCTGAGTGCCTGCCATCTGTGTTTGTGCTGTAGCAGCAATGAGCCGTGAGCACAGATACAAGACCGCTAGGTATGGTACAAACAAGAAGGTTTTTGATCCAAAGAGTGAGAATAAAGACGGACTGTGGAGCTCAAAGATGGAGCAATGTCTTCAGCACAGCAACAGGGGAGCCACTATCAGATTTCTGCACTTTTTCTATCAAAGCAGAATTCTGATAATTACATAGAACAAGGCTGGAGTTGATTTCTGGCATTGCATCTGCTTAAGCAAGCCTAAGAGAGAGGTACAGCTCCCTAAAACAGACCTCCAGCTGGAGGATTTTTACCTTTTGGATCTGATGTCACATCCAGCTTCACCACTTTGTAGCACTGAAAGCTGGGAACAGCAGTTTGGCCTGTGGCAGGCTTTCCTGTACTTCCCAGACCCCAACCCAGCCCAGGGACACAGCCACGTTACCACTGAAGGCTCAGCGCTGCTCAGCATCAGTGCAGCTTTCAGAGCAGGGTACGACCACCCTGATGGACAGCCTGAGAGAACGTCAGTCTCCCACACAGTGACACAACTCTGGAAAAGCAAGTTCTATGTCCATAATTCACTAATAACCTTCATGCTAACCAAAAGGGACATGGTCTAGGAGCTTTATTCCGATTCTTAGCAGCATGTAGTGATCCAAGTGGCAACTGCGACTAAGTGAGAATGAGATACTGGCAGCCTGTACTTGGGCAGACGAGTCTTTCAGGAGACAGAGCCCAGCATGCCGTCAGCTACCACCTCCCCAGCAGCAGATCCCTTGCTGTCATCATGTCCCTCCTCTGCACCACATTCCCCTCCTAAGCAGGGCTCTCCCTGCCCTTTATGAATTTCACTAACTTTGTGGCATCAGGCTTCTGGGCTACAGACAAGTGGGAACAGATAGCATGCAACAGGAATGCTGTCAAACTCACTCCCAGGGGGAGACAAGTAGGGATCTTCTCTTATCCAAATAGGACAGAGCCAGGAAGGGTCTCTGAGACCGCCCCATGCACCCCTTGCACCATGGTGCAACCCTATAGACCCAGACGGGCAGAGGTGCAGCCAGCCTAATCTTGCATGGGCTGGTGAGGGGGATTTTAGAGCTCGGATGTGATAACAATCACTTCTAGCACAATACAATTCCTCAGGAGATGTCTCTCTGCCTCCCTTCCCTCTCACATTTCTCTCCACAAGCTGCTTTTTCCTTACACTGAAAAAAATCCAATGCCTTGATGTCACCTCCCCCCCTTCTCAAATTTCCTGGTGACGGCAAGCGGGGAGGGAAGCCCAGCTCTGCATCACCATGTCTAAAGTACACCCTGAGAGGCTGGGGCAGGTGGGGAGGCAATGAAACCTGCACTGGTGGGTGGGCAGGAGTTGGACAGATCTGAGATGTGGTTTGCATCATGGGAAAATGAGTCAGTACCTTAATAACCCTATTCTTACCCAACTTGACAGTGCATGAGTAGCATCAAGAATGGCTTAAGTGTTCTTCAGCAACACTAAATTGTACAATTGATTGCCGAGGTGTTCTTGCCATGTTAAGCCAGGTGTGGCACTAGAAGATAAATCCTTCCCTGTTCCATCCCTTCCATGCACGCCACACACCCTGCGCAGCCCAAAGTCACTGCATTTTTATCCAGAATGAAAGAGGCTTTGTGCTTTCTCAGAAAAGTCAGGGCTCCCATTAGTTCAGAAGAGACTCCTTATGGGATAGGGCTCAGGCTTTTACTGAAGTAAACAACCTTGCAACCCTGCAAAGGCCATCACAACTCACTGGGTCCAGACAGTCCCACCAGTGCACCCCTTTTCATTAACCCAAAACTCACCGCATGACCCAGAATTGGAAGGAGAGGCTAAAGAACAAGAACAGCAGAGCACAAAACAAGAAAGCTGGCTGAAGAGAAACCAAAAGGGGAATAATAACAGGCTTAAGTGTTGCAGATGCTGTGGAACACTTACTGATCTCTACAACTTCCTGGAAGGAGGTTGTGGCGAGGTGGATACTGCTCTCTTCTCCCAAGTAAAGAGCAATAGGGTGAGAGGAAGTGGCCATGAGTTGTGTCAAAGAAGGTTTAGATTGGAGATCAGAAAAAATTTCTTTACTGAAAGAGTGGTGAAGCATTGGAAGAGGCTGCACGGGGCAATGGGGGAGTCTCCATCTTTGGAGGGGTTCAACAATGTGTGGCCATGGCACTTTGTGACATGGTTTAGTCAACACAGTGGGGCTGGGCTGACAGTTGGACTGGATGAGCTTAGAGGTCATTTCCAATCTTAATGATTCTGTGATTCTAAATTATACAAAGACCTAGTGAAAGTCATTGCACAGCACCTCGGTGAAGAAAACCATCCTGTCATAACCAAACAGAAAAGCAAGAGAAGCTACTGGAAGGAAGAAGGTATCTTTCAAAAACTTGATGTTATTTTTCTGTTTCTTATAGAATCATGGGTTGCCTCATGAAGAAGAAATCTGTCAGGGCCCTGCAGGGACAACACGATCGAGTTAGAAATAGAAGATCTGGAGACAAGCAGCTCCAAAAGGGAAACTAAATTCATTCTTAGCATCCATGTCCACCACACTGGATCCCTTCGTTATGTGAGTGCATCCAGGAATGAATCTTACACATTGATACAGGCAGAAGAGGATACAGAACAAAATCACATCACAGTGCCCAAACAAGGCAGACCACATCGAATAGTCCTGGAGGAGTGCACCATGATGGAGCTGCCATGACGAACCCCTTTGCTTCAATTACCCCTGGGATCATCAGTCAAAGGTGATAGACACAACAGCACCTTCTAGGAGGATCTCCAAAGGGGACTGAACAAAGAACTAGAAAGAAAGGGAGACACACCAAGGGAAAGTCTTAGCCTAAGCCAAACCTCTTCTGTCTGGTGGGGCAAGGAACAGATGGGCTTGCTGCTTGAGTGAGTGCATGAGCCGCCTGCAAAGGGCTGTGTCCAGAGCTGACAGAAGAGGATAAAGACAGGAGTGATGCAAAATCTGTGCTTTAAGTTATAAACAGATCCAAGCCCACAAAAAAGTGATACGAAACAGTCACCACTTGCAATTAGCTCTTCTTTTATCCTCCCTACACACATCTTGGGCTTAGTGTAACTTGACACAAAGGAAAACTCCAACTGAAACAAGGCTCTGTGAAACCTCTCCCCTCCTTATCTCTCCAAAAACACAAACAAGGAAACACTGCTAAAAAAATCCCCACATGTGAGAACTGTGATTTCAGTGGCAGTGAACCAGCTGGCATTGTCCCATGGCTCACTCCTTCTTCTGCACCGCAGTTCTGCCCTCGCTATTGGTGTTCTGGACAAAAGCCTCTGTTGCCTACCTGCAGAATAACAGAAGAGAAACCCGGGAGGGCTTTCCAAGAATTCACCAGGACATCCAAACTGAAAGAGGAGAGATTGAGATGAAATCTTAGGAAGAAATGTTTTCCTGTGAGGGTGGTGAGGGCCTGGCACAGGTTGCTCAGACAAGTCATGGATGCCCCATGGATTTTCCCCTAACCTCAAGCACATTTCTGAGTTCCTCTCCATTTTCCTGGTGGAGATAACTGATCTCTGGCAAAGCAGAAGCACATACTCAGACCTTCTTTTGAAAACCTGTAGCACATTCCAGTTTTATGCATCGTCTGCCACAACCTCAGCGCTCCTCCTTATGGACAAAGCTACTCCCAGGACTATTTCCTAAAATTAAACCAGATGTCAAACATGCATTGGATGTTTCAAGAAAAGCTTAATTTTAAAAAGGAAAAAATAAATTGTATCAGAAGTTTTTGCCCAAAGTTTAAAACAATAGAGACCTTAGAGAAGCCTTTCCTGTAGCAGGGTCTCCAGGAAAGCTGGGGAGGGGCTCTTGATCAGGGAGTGCAAGGATAGGATGAGGGGGAATGGTTTTCAGCACAGGTTGCCCAGAGAAGTGGTGGTTGCCCCATGCCTGGAGGTGTTCAAGGCCAGGTTGGATGGGGCTTTGAGCATCCTGATCCAGTGGGAGGTGTCCCTGCCCATGGCGGGGTGGGGTTGAAGTGGATAAGCTTTGAGGTCCAATCTAATCATTCTGTGATTCTATAATCTCCTGGCTTAAGAGTGGGTCAGTTTCAGAACCACTGTGCCTGCAGTAGTGTTCTGGGTTGGCAGCCTGGAAGGCTCTGGGTTAAGGCAGAAGATGCATTTTTAGAACGTCTCATCTTGCAGATAACTCATAAATAAGGTTTTCCTCTGGAACATATTGCTGTGGTCAGCTTTGGGAATAAGAGAACATTAGCATGAAATGACAACTGTGACGTCTGGCATCACAGCCTTTGCAGCTGACAGCTTTTTGACTGCACAGCCACCTTTCTCTGCAAACCACTGGATCACAGGGATCGTTTATAGGAGAAAAGGAGCAGACTCTCCTCACAGGCAATGAAAACGTCCAGCTCCATCTCAAGAAGTGGCAGATACTCAAAGCTACCATTGGTGCAGAAAGCAAATGGACAAAAATTATACCCTCAGATTTATTCTCAATGCAAGTACAGCTTCACATTGAGAAGACTGACTCTTATCTCAACATAAGATCTTTGAAGGAATGCGTAAGCACACAGGTCACGCTCAGCTATGCAACTGCACAGTGTTACGTGCCGGCTTGTTAAATGTCAGCGAGAGAGGTTTTTATAAACAAGGCCATATCTGGTTCAATAAGCAGCTCGTCTCACATCTGTTTGCTTAAGCATTCAGTTACAAGCAGGGAATGTATCAAAAGAGACATTATTTGCTTTAAGATGTTACTGCACCCACACCTACAAACGCCAGTGGGGTCACCAGGGCCTGACACTGAAGGCTTGTATTTTACAGCTCATGCAAGACAGTCTGTCCTCATCTGACCGTGCTGAGAGTCCAGTGCTTGAGGCTACTTCTAAGCTGCAAAGGAGGAGAGAGGAAAGCCAAGGTTCTCAGGGACCTGCCTACCATCAAACACGCCAAATTCTCAGTCTCCTCAGAACTGAAACCAAACCCTGGTTTATCCCCTGCTGTAGTAACTCCAAAGCAACCACATGACCCTCCCAGAGCCATTCTTTCCACGTTGCTATTGGAAGTATCACCGAGACAGTGAGACACTGAGACAAAGGCAGTGGAGGTGATTAAGACAGGACAAAAAGGCCAAACAGCATCAAATATCAGTTTATAGCTGGAATTCAAACCCAAACACCATATTAAACCTTGCCAGAGGATTACACAAGGGATTTTGCTTGCTCTCTCCTGTGTGATCTCCTCTGCTGTGTTTGTGTTGTACAAAGTCAAAGCTCGCACACAAAACTTGTCCTGATTTATAAGCCTCAACAAGCTAAAAGAAACGAGGGAATTACTCTGACCTCTAATTTTCCTCTCTTGGCGAGGTCTCCGTTCACGCTGCTGATCGACTGGCGGCACTGGAGAGCAGAAGTGCTGTTTGGCAATGCCCTAACCCTACCCTTTCAGCTCCAGCAGGGGAGGGTCCCGAGGCTGTGCTTGTTGGGAACACTCCTGACATCTAGCAGTGAGGAGTAAGAAGCATGGCCAGTTTTACGGTCACTTACATTACTGGAAGTCCACTTTTCAGCAGAGGAGGCTCTGAGCTGACACATGCTCCCAAGAAGCCCAGGCCAGCCTTGAAAGGCTGCTCAGGAAGAACCATAGAACAAACCACAGAATGGTTTGAATGGGAAGGGACCATGAAGCTCACCCAGTCCAACCCCCTGCAGTGAGCAGGGACATCTTCCACTTGATCAGGTTGCCCAAAGCCCCATCCAATCTGACCTTGAGCACCTCCAGGGATGGGGCACCCAAGATTTCTCTGGGCAAGCTGTGCCAGTGCCTCCCCACCCTCAGTGAAAAAGACTTCTTCCTAGTATCTAGTCAAAACCCCTCTTTTAGTTTAAAACCATTAGCCCTTGTCCTGTTGCTACAGGCCCTCCTAAAATATTTTCCCCCATCTTTCTTATCAGCCCCTTTCAGTACTGGGAGGCTGCTCTGAAGTGTCCCCAGAGCCTTCTCTTCTCCAGGCTGAGGGTGCCCTTGATCCCACTGTATCATTGATTAAGATGAATTTGGATGCAGCCCAGGGGCCGCGATACCCCTCCCCGCAGTGCCTCCACCTTGTTTCAGTCTAACACCCCACGCAGTGCAGCCAATAACCCAGCGAACGCCGTGCAAGCTGCCCCCCCGCAGCCTGCCTGCCCGCCCTTACAGCACCAGACCCTCCCTCTACCGCACACCATTACGGCCCCGCCTTCCTTTCCGGCAGTGTGGCTCACCCTCTTTTACGACAGTGTTCCTTGTCCCCCTTTTACGACAATGTGGCGCGCCCCCGTTTACGGCAGCGTGGCAGCGCCGCCCGGCCGCGATGGCGTCTCGGTTCAGCGGGGCGCTGCAGCTCACAGACCTGGACGATTACATTGGGCCCTCCCAGGTGGGTGCGGGGCGAGAGAGGGCGAGGAGATGGCGCTGAGAGAGGTAGGGGAGGGCAGTACCCAGCCTGGGCATGGAACCATGGAATCATGGAATGGTTTGGGTTGGAAGGGACCTCAAAGCCCATCCAGTTCCAACCCCCTGCCATGGGCAGGGACACCTCCCACTGGATCAGGGGGCTCAAAGTCCCATCCAACCTGGCCTTGAACACCTCCAGGGATGGGGCAGCCAGCACTGCTCTGGGCAACCTGTGCCAGGGCCTCACTGCGCTCATTATGAAGAATTTCTTCCTAATATCTAATCTAAATCTTCCTCCTTCCAGTTTAAAGCCGTTCCCCGTTGTCCTGTCACTGCAGGGCCTTGTAAAAAGTCCCTCCCCGGCTTTCCTGCAGCCCCTTTCAGTACTGGGAGGCTGCTCTAAGGTCTCCCCAGAGCCTTCTCCTCTGCAGGCTGAACAACCCCAACTCTCTCAGCCTGTCTTGTACAAAAAGTGCTCCAGCCCTCTGATCATCTTTGGTTGGGATCCTCCGGTCTAGTAAGGGTCCCCCAGGTTGGCCAGGGACCTCTTGGCCTGTTCAGAGACTCCTTCAACTCGGCGGCCTGACGGGGGTGGCTCAGCACACTGAGGGGCAAAGGACCATGGCCGTCATCCTTGCAGCCCTTCCTTCTTTGGTTGTTGTTAAATACCTTGGGAAAAGGAAAAGAACACAGAGGTCCCTCACTGTCCACTCCAGATGGTGCAAAGTGATCAGAGAGGGCAGCAACACTGATGGGCGTGAGCCTCTGTAAGCAGCTGCAGAGAAGTTTTGGCTCGGCAGCCAGCTCATCCTTAAACTGCCCTGTTAAATGGTGATCTAGAACCCCCCTAAAAAAGCTTAAGCCTAAACAAGTTGCCTTGCACACTGCTCATCCCCACAGATGCTCATGCCAGTGTATAGAAGTAGGTTTCAGAGAGATGGCAATGAGCAGCCAGGATGGATCAGGACTGTTCCTTTCAGAGTCTTCAAGCATAAGTACAAAATAGTAATCCTGGGTGCATTTGTTGACACGTGCTGCTGAAAAACTGCCCTGAAATGAGATTGATGGGATAGGGCACAGCAAACTCACTGCAGAACTTGGGTTTCCGAGCGAACTCTCTCCGGTAAATAACATGACCTGCTTTTCCATTTCAAGTAGAGATTGCTGTTTGTTTTATTCTGTGAGCATAACTGAGGAATCGTAATGATTTATTCCTGTTAGTCCCTGAATCCTGCAGAATGTAGTAAATCATAGAATGAGCCAGAGAATGGTTTGGGTTTGAAGGGACCTTAAAGCCCATCCAGTTCCAACCCCACTGCCATGGGCAGGGGGACCTCGAGCTGGGTTGGTTGGTGGGGGGATGAATTGAAAATGTTGGCAGAGCAAGGATGGTAAAAGGCAAAGAGAATCCAAGCTGAAGAAGTGGGACAAGGAGTCCTGAGGTCCCTAAAGCATAAAAATCACTCAAAATGGAAAAACACCCTTGAGACTTGATGGCAGAACAATACAGAACACCGGAAGCAGTCCATCTGAGGTCGTCAGAGTCCTTTCCACATGAAATGAAACTTCATTGGCACTGGCCACATGTTGAGTGCAGTGACCACGCCTCCACCCATTAAAATTTGCAATGAAGAATGCAGGATCCTCTAAGGATTTAGAGAGGACTGTGCAGGCGAGCCTCTGTTCATTCCAAGGACAGCAAAATTGCCCTCTGTTTTTCCTATGATGCTGGAGAAGTGTTCCTTCTGTAAAAAAGGGGTAAGCAGCTTTGGCTTTTACGTTTTCCCTTGGTGGTTAGTGACACTGAGAAAATACAAGACAGCTTAAGGGAAAGTAAGTAGCATTCACTCTAGAACTGGAGTTTGAGTTCGATCATTCCAGTTTCTATTAAAACTCCCTCTTCCACAGTTCGTTGCTCAGCTCCTCACTTTGGGGCTTTATTTCTCTTTCAGGAATGTATCAAACCTGTGAAAGTGGAAAAAAAGCCTGGGAAAGCAGCAGCAAAGATCAAGATTGAAGCAGATGGAAGCTATTTTCAGATCAATCAGGTACGTGCGATTTTGCTTCAGTATTGTGTAAAATATCCAGTAAACATGAGTGTATTCTTAAATATTTGAGTAGTCTACGGCTATTTAAGCCTCAAAGGGGACCAAGATTTTAGAAAAGTTTTGCTATTGTTCTCAGCATTCTCATAACTTTATTCCAAATTCCAACTTTTTGTTTACCAGATTTTATAAGCAGTAGTTCTGATTTTGTGTCAGTCTCTTATCCTCTGAAACACTGACATTAATTAGTGATGATTTTGAGTATAAGAGCAGATAAGCTGGGAAGTCTGTTTTGCCATCAATACTTAAATATTAGGAATTCTTAGATTACCTGCAACTTCTTTTATCACTGCATTGTGTCGTACAGCATACTGTTTGTTCTCAAAGAGATTCAAACAGATACTCTTAAATTTTGCTCTGATTGTTTTAATAATATTTCAAATTATTGGTTAAATAGAATTCATAACTCTCCTGCTTCCAAAATTAGTGGCGGGTTTTGGAGAATTATTTTCCTGTTTGCACAGAAAAGGTTAGTAGTTCTTAGTTAACCAGGCTGGGAACTCATCTAGAAACGTAACTTTTACCTTTAAGCAGAAAATGACCTTTTTGACTTAAAAAAAGGAGGATACGGCACTTCCAGTGGAGTCTGGTTTCTTATTTTAACATTTCAATTTAGTAGCACCTAATTGCAAGGTCTGTTTCTGACTTTATTGCAAAGTGAAATTTAAGAGGAGAGTCTCATGGGAAAACTGCCTTATTCAGGTCAAATATTATGGAACGTATTTCCACATGTTGGCTTTGACGCGCAGCCAGGCAGTTCTCCCATTGGGGTCTGTCTGAGTTTTGCACACAGAAAGATTGCAGAACACCCAGTTTCAATTAAAAATGTCCATGGGCTTGTTGTCTGGTTACAAAATCTGTTTAGAAGGAGTGGAGTTCAAGTTCCCATGAAGAAACAACTCCAGTGCTACTCAATAACATGAGCAGCATCCGATCGAGGTGACAAAGCTGGCGTGATGCCTCCAGCACGATATTCAGTGCACACTTAAAGGCTTAGGACCGCTGTGGTCTGTAGTTGTGTGGTTACAACAGCAGCTGCCCTCTATACCAGACTGGCCACGCTAACCCCATCTTCAGCCAACCCCAAGCTGGAAAACTGAGTAAGACAGACCCTGTTTTGCTTCTGGGATAGTATAATTTCAGTGCTTTGGAGCAATATCAGCCCACCAGATGGCACAAATAAACGTGGCCCGGGCAACTGTTCTGTATTTAGTGAAATTTGTATTCTTGATCTTGCTAAAATTTTCCTGAAGGTCCTGAGCATATTTGCATCTGTGTGCTAAATAATCCTGCTAAAAAGCTGCAAACTTCAAAGGTACTCATCTTTCTCCTCATCTTGTTAAGCTTTTTTTTAATGATAAACCAAGAGCATAAGAAGGGCAACATCTTTGTTACTAAATACAGCAAAGGTAGGAAAACCATTGCCTGATTCTACACTGTGGTCAAATAAATTCTGATCTGATTTTTTATAGGATGGAGGAGCACAAAAACTGGAAAAGGCTAAAATTACTCTGAATGACTGTTTAGCTTGTAGTGGCTGCATTACATCGGCAGAGAGTGTTTTAATCACTCAACAAAGCCATGAAGAACTCTGCAAAATACTGACTTTTAACAAGGTAGGTGACAAGTTGAGGCTGGGTAGGCTGCCAAATTGGAATGTCTTCATAAATGCATCTACAGGAGCACACATGGAAACAACACGTGTAAAAATGAGTTTCAGCAATCTGAAGGATCGCAGAATCATAGAATGGTTTGGGTTGGAAGGGACCTCAAAGCCCATCCAGTTCCAGCCCCTTCCATGGGCAGGGACACCTTGCACCAGACCAGGCTGCTCAAAGCCTCGTCCAACCTGGCCTTGAACACTTCCAGGGATGAGGCAACCACAGCTTCCCTGGACAGCCTGTTCCAGTGTCTCACCAACCTCCTCTTGAAGAATTTCTTCCTAATGTCTAATCTAAGTCTTCTCCCTTCCAATTTAAAGCTGTTCTTTCTAATCACTACAAGCCCTTGTAAAAAGTCACTCCCCAAATTTCCTGTAGATCCTTCAGATCTGGAAGGATCCTTCAGATACTGGAAGGCTGCTGTAAGGTTCCCCAGAGCCTTTTCTTCTCCAGGCTGAACAACCCCAAGAATGTCTGAGGACATTCTCAGTGCACTGTTTTGTTTTTTCTGTTTTTTAATAAGTAATCATGAGTTTGGAAAGGACGTTTAGTGTAGCAAGTTACTTACTTCAGAGTTCAGCTGGGAACCCCTTGCTGATGTTCAGTGGGCTGAAGGTTCTTCATGTGCCTTATTAATATTGCCTGAACAGTGGTAGTGTTTGGTTGTTTTTTTCAGACTGCTGCTCCCAATGAACAGAAATTGGTGGTGGTTTCTGTTTCACCGCAATCCAGAGCTTCCCTGGCTGCGAGATGTAAAATGGGCGTTCTGGAAACAGCAAAGAAGTTGACTGCTTTCTTCAAGAGTTTAGGCAAGTGTGGCGTTGCACTCTGTGAATCGGAGGGGGGCTGCTGGGGTATGTGTTAAGCGTAACTGTTACCTGCACACGAGGTTGATGTTATTTAACCTCCCCATGGACTCATGGTTGGCATTAGTTAAAATGCAACTTGCTTACAACTTCAGTTGCATAATAATCTTGGAATGATGAAAGGAAGGAACTTCATATTTTAGATTTGCAATCCTCCTGTCACTTTTGCTCCTCTTACTGTGCTGATGTGCTAGGCAAAAAGTTCACTCTCAGCTGCAGAGATCAATACCTGTAAAGAAGATGTGAATAAGTTCGACTTCAGTTTGACTGGAGGCTTTTTGTTGTAGTTTGCCATATCTTTCTCATGAATTATGACACAGGTGCTGTTCTGCCTAGGTGTACACTATGTTTTTGATACCACTTTCTCGAGGAACTTCAGCCTGTTGGAAAGCCAACGGGAGTTTGTAAAACGCTTTCGACAGCAATCTGAAGACAAAAAGGCTTTGCCAATGCTGGCTTCTGCCTGCCCAGGTACAGTATTAAATTAATTCGGGAAGTAATTAAGTAGCAGACTAACGGTACATGAGAAGAAAAGTACAGAAAGCCTGTCAGAAAAGTTTCAATTGGTAGATTTACTTAGAGGATTGCTCTCTTCACAATACAAAGAGATCTTGGTGTTAATAGCAATAATCACCTGTACAGTTACCTAATTAGCTGCTTAAATTGAATTTATTACAATCCTTTTGCTTTTTTTGTGCTGAAGTGAGATGAAAAGGGGTTGAGGGGAGGGTGAGCAGAGTGAAGGGGTACTCGTTACTTTTTAAATTTCATTTGCTAATTACACTCTCACCAGGTTGGATCTGCTATGCAGAGAAAACCCACGGCAGTTTCATCGTTCCCTACATCAGTACTGCCAAGTCTCCACAGCAGGTCATGGGCTCCTTGGTCAAGGGCCGTTTGGCAGAACAGCAGGTGAGGCTCTGAAATACTTCGTTATTGATGGCAAACTGCTCCAATTGAGCAATTTAAACTGAGATTTTTTATTTTCAGCACGTTATAGGTTGCAGTTTTGGGGACAAAAATTATCTGTCAAAGGCAGTGTCTTTCTCACTACTTTTTAATCTAATGAGACGTTAGCAACTGGGGCAGTAACACAAAGCTCCTGCTGCATGGACTACTTAAATTCTCTGCATGTTATTTGGGAAGGCTGGAGAAACATTTTTCAGTATCCTTCTGCTCCCATCTTGTGTGTGCTTTTTTTCATGTTGTTTAAAGTTGGCAAATAACTTAAAATAAATTATCTTAAGACAAAACTTCAGTCAATGCATACGTGCAGATCATGTCTTGTCTAAAAGTTACTTGCTTGTTCCCAGCTTAATGTTCTGTTTCAGTTAGATTTAGCTCTGATAAGTCTTTAACCTTTGGAATCTTTCCAAATGTAAATTTGATTTTTAAAGACTGGAGTTATACTAATAGCCTTGATTTGTCCGGTAAGAAACTTGAGCACCGTCTCCAATTGTATGATTTATTGTCCAGTAATGAGCAGTGGTTTAACACTTGCATTAAGTAAATGCTGACATCTGTGTACTTGTTACAGAAATTGGCAGCTACTAAGAATGTTTGGCACAAGATACTGAAGCAATGGCCTTGAGTCAATGACTTGTTTCCTCAGCCTCTTCATATTTCTTGGATGGTTGTGAGGTTTTTGTCTGACTCCAGATCACATCTTAGTTGCTGGTGCAGGGGTTGGGTTTTAATAGTGTGGAAGAAGCACATTCTGCGACTGCATTATTAGGAATTCACTGCACTCACTGACTTTGTGTGTATCATCTGCTCTAGCAAAAGGAAGGGGGACACCTGTAAGAGACCATTCTGTGGATGCTTCCCACAAACTAAAATTGGGTTCTGTGAGAGACCTAATCTAATGCGTATCTGAATGTGTGTGTGTGTGTATATATACACACAAACCCAAAACTTCAGTAACAGTGGAGAGTATTTCCAGAGGTGTGGTGGCATTAGTTTCATAATTCTCTTTTGAAGCCTGGAAAATATCTCCCTCAAGACAGGTTTGATATTGGCCAGTCTGACTGCACAGCTTTGTCTTTCTTCCAGCACATAACACCCAACCAGATATACCACGTAACAGTGATGCCCTGTTATGACAAAAAGCTAGAGGCTTCAAGGCCAGACTTCTTCAACCAAGAGTACCAGACTCGTGAAGTGGACTGCGTAATCACTACAGGTAAGCAGAACCAGAGGGAGTGCAGCTAATTTCTGTAAGCCTCAGAGCAAAGTGTTTCCTAGCCTTAATAACCCTTTGTCTCTGATAGAGGT
This sequence comes from Neomorphus geoffroyi, assembly GCA_033558235.1. Lineage (NCBI taxonomy): Eukaryota > Metazoa > Chordata > Aves > Cuculiformes > Neomorphidae > Neomorphus > Neomorphus geoffroyi. The sequence continues at coordinate 2,391,584 of JAUMJM010000038.1, forward strand.
CAAAGTGTATGGATATTTTATTTCATAATGCAAATTGTGTCCTGGTAAAGATTGCAGGTGCAGTCGTATGTACTGATCTGTGGATTTTGATTGCCTTCATCCCCACAATAAGAACTTTTTGTATCTACGGTTCTATTTCAGGAGAGGTGCTGAAGTTGTTGGAACAAGAAGGAGTATCTTTATCAGATGTAGAGCCTGCTCCTTTGGACACCATGTAAGAACAAAACCTCATTTGCATCTTCAGTCGTGGTCTTGTTCATCCAGTATTCATGGAATTCTACAACAGAGTTTGCCATTCTACTACTGTTCTGCACATCTGTTCGCATCTGATTTGTTTCCTTGTCACTGATTTTGAAGCAGTATAATTGGGCATAATATACTTAATCTACAGTATATTCTTGGTCTCCAAAACTGGAGTTCTAGGTGTTTGTAGTCCAAGAATTAGCAGGTCTTGCTGTAAACCAGGACTGAAAGAATTAGCTCAGTAAGAGTATAATGGCAAAATAATTGTGCAGAGAAGTACAAATTGCATGACAATCATTTACTTCCATTACAGTTACTCGTGGTATAGTTGATGGAATCCCACAAAAATCTACCTGCAAACTTTGAAAAGTGAAAGAATCTATATCAGTGATAAAGGAGGTTGCTAAAAAAAGCCTGTTGCACTGAACCAGATTTGCTTGTATCTGTTCTTTAGTTGTCAGAGCTACTGTAAGGATTCCAGAATTAAAGGATAAATAGGAAATATTTAGGTCACTCAGCTAATCTCTAGGAGTCTCTATTTGTAACAATAAGATCTTTTAACATGTGCGAACCAGATGAGACTCAGGTTCCTTCAGCTGAAGAGTAACATCTGGTTAAGTGACAACTGAATGGAGACCTAAGTGACTATGGAAACATTAACATCACATTTTATTCGTCTGAAATGACGTGCAGTGGTGGTGCTGCACCAAACTCTAAACTGAAGTGTTCTCTTCAATTTAAAAGAAATGTCTTTGTAGCACTTTGCTCATTAATAATTAGAAAGGCTGTGTGTGCAGCAGCCTGTAAGAATTATAAAAGGTGATTAAGTGCTCAGACTCCTTAAGTTTTTAGGAGAGATTTTGATGCCCTAATATGCTATATCTAGCACAGGATTAGAATGTGACATGAGTCTGTTTTCAGTTGTGCCGCTTACGGATGTAACACACTTGTTTGATGTCAGGTTTATTTCTAAATAAGCTTCAAGACCTTCTGGTACAATCAAGGGCCATTGGCAGCCTCTGCTCAAGAATGGGCTGATCAGCACACGTATCAAGGGAAGCGTCCTTACGTGCAGCCTATTTCCTAACTCAGTTTTTATTATTATAAACCTTGGTCACTCCTTTGCTTCTGAAAAGAAAGAAAATGTGAGGCAGAGACAGTCTGTTGCCATCCAGTCCCTTTCCTGTAAGGGAAATGCTTGCTCAGAGCCTCAGTTTCCTTCTGCTACATAGAATCATACAATGAGCTGAGTTGGAAGGATCATCTCAGCAGATCGGTAGGTGTAGGATTCACATAACACGCTGAGTAGCACAGATCTGTTTATGGACACATTTCCAGGATGAAGTGTCATTTTCTGACAGTGTATGCGCAGGCTGCTTTCACATCAAAAAGAAAAGTAACCTCAGCTATAATAATTGAATCTCTAAAGTACAGCTTCAAAGGCAGCCCATGTAAACCAGTACTTCTGTTCTACCTGCTTTATTGTTGCACCACTAACAGAAAATTAAGGAGAAAACAAGATTCTGAAGTGTTTAGGTTCCCTTAGGAAATAACATTATGAAAGTGTCAGTTATAAGATAGAACTGAATGTTGAATTACTTGATAAAAATCTCTGGCCAGCTCCTCAGGACCACATTCTGAGCACTGGGCCTCATACTCATGGTGATGAGGTGCCTCTATAACCTTTTGCTAGCTTTAACATACTCAGTAAATTGACTGCTTACAAACAGCACGTATTCCTCAGACCTTGGAGCATGCACGCGAGCAGTCCAACGGCTGTTGTTCTGCTTTATCCCCTAGCACGTGGAAAAGCCCATTAAGAGGTTATTACATTTGGCAGCAAGAATGAGATAAAGTGCCAGAAATCCCAGGACTTTTGCTGGGATAACCATTTGCTCCAGGCCAGCGCTGGAGCTTGCTGGCAGCCTCATGTTAAGAGAGGAGCAGTACGTGAGGCCAGACACACTGAAACGTTTTGTTAATGAAGCTCAGTTCCTGTAAACAAGATCAAATTAAAAATAGTTTCAGGGGGTAATTGCAGGCTAAAGTGTTGTCTTCTGCAGTTCTTCTAATGCTGAGATTTTATCTGGAAGAGGCAACATCTTCAATTTGACTTGAAACTGCTTGGCCTGAACTCAAGTGTTTTCCCTTCTGCAGCTGTTAGCAGGAGAATGCAAGTGTCACCGCCTGCCGAGTGCTTACAAGCAGATCCCTCATCTTGTTGTTCTCTCATAACAAAAGCTATTGTTGTGGCTCCCATCTGGTGAGCTGTTCTCAAGAAACATTATCTTGACCTCTGGATAGCTGGTTGTGTTTTGGCATGTCAGTGAGGTGGGATTATTTGTGCAGAACTTGACTTACAGAACTTATGTTAACATAGTTGTTCAACATCAGAAATGTGTTGAACTTGAACCAGGATCCTGTTGACGATAGCAGTGTTGGGAAAAAAATGTCCTGGCATCATCAGGTTTGTTCACCTTAAGCACATGAAACTAACAGCCACACAGGTTTCATCTCTCTGTGCTTGTGACCATAGCACTGATCTCTCTTAAAGCATTCTCTTGCATCCCAACCACCACATTTAAAGCTGCTATAACTACTGATACGATGTGTTATAACACAGAACTAGAGCTCTGTATAATGAACTCTGCATTTGTTGGTGCTGCAGAAAAGCTTCAGCATGGGTGAGGTGTCTCTTGGTTGTCAGGACTTCTGCTCAGTTGTGTTCTCTGAGAGAAGCATAGGTTGCACAGAGCCAAACCATCTTACTTCCTTCCTCTCATTTCTAAGCATAACTCAGGATATTTGCAGAGGAATTAAGCAGGAAGCTAACAACATATGCATGTCAGGTGATTGTCCTCAGAACTCAAACATTCCCAAACCTGGTTTTGATACACAAAGGTTAGGATGGGCTTAGTGTGGGTCGTGCCTTTTTCTGGCATGTGACAGTGTTTCCTCTGAGCTTGACCCAAACAGTGCTAGGCAGCACAGGGTTAAATCTGCTGGGCTGTGCAGCTCTAAATAGTTGGTTCCCAGGAGAAAGGGAAAAGCTAAGGAGCTCAAAGGGAGCTGGTCTGCCCTTGTTCTATTGCTTTTGAGTTCCTGCAACCTTTGCATCTGTGCTGGCTGCACAGTTTTTATTAAAGATCCCCCTAAAGCTGTTGCTTTCCTCCCTTCCCGCAGGTTTAGCAGCGCTGCACAAGAGGAGCTCACCAGCCACTCGGGAGGTGGCTCTGGGGGCTATTTGGAGCACATATACAAGTACGCAGCCAAAGAACTCTTTGGAATTCAAGTGGATACAATTCAGTACAAACCTTTAAAGTAAGAAGTCTGAACTCCTACAGAAAGCGCTGTTGTTATTGCAGTTCTGTGCATGCTGTTATCTCGCTGATGGGCTGAGACTTTCTTTGCAATGTTAAATGTTTTACTTCAAGGCACGGGAATTGGTTTCTCACTCCCACAGTTGCTGAGCAATAAATCAGCCAGCACTCCGTGCTGCCTTTCCCTTGGAGACTTCGAGCCCCTTCACCACCCACACACTTTATTTTGGCCTGATGGATTTTCCCAGTATCAAGTTACAGACAATTTTTAGAGTAATTTAGAAGACAGAACTTCCATGGGTCTGAGCTCCCTCACCTGCAACCAGACCCACGAAGTAGACGTGTTACTAATCCAGCTATCACAGAATGGAATATCTTGTGTCAGGGCTTTGGGGCTCTGTTTTAACTACCTTGTGGTAAGATAGAAAACAAGTCACTTGAGTTTGGGCATAGAATTATTGCATCGTTAAGGTTGGAAAAGACCTCTAAGCTCATCCAGTCCAACCATCAGCCCAGTCCCACTGTGCCTGCTAAACCATGTCACAAAGCCCCCATCTATAGACTTTCTGAACCCCTCAAGGGACGGAGATTCCACCACTGCCCTGGGCAGCCTCTGCCAGTACTTCACCACTCTTTCAGTAGTCTTTCCTAATATCCAATCTAAACCTCCCCTCAGCTGAGATTCCTGCCAGCGTCCTAGTTATGGTATCAAAGTGCAATTTGTAATGAATAATATCTCTAATTAGCAACATTTCTGCTCAGGATTTGCTGGTCTAGGAAGCAGAAGTAACAGTCTCCCAGAGTCTCCATATGAAATACTTGATAAAAATTAAATTACTTAATTCTTTTATTAGGAACAGGTACTTCCACTAACTCTAGGAGTCTGGAAACCTTCAATAGTGGTTTGCTCCCTGGTTTTATGACCCACTACAACTGAAAAGTTTCCACAGCACCCTCACTAATGTAGAAGTTGGCTGAAGCCAACACAGAAGGCCTGTCACAATGAAACTTTTGTTTAGGCTCCATTTGCCTAGATTTTAAGGATTTATTCAACACAGGTGTTCCTCAGCAAACTCGGATCAGGTGGCAGGTCCTGAAACAAGACTGGAAAAGGATCTGTTTTGTTTGGGGGGCAGAGAACTAGGGCAGTTTTCTTGAGTAAGATTTCACAAAGAACTAGGTTTTAGCTCAGGGCTCTTTGAAGTTTAAAATAGAAGTTAATTTGGATAACATGTTGTTCTTTGCTCTTGTTCCTCAGAAACAAGGACTTCCAGGAGGTGACACTGGAGAAGGATGGAGTAGTCCTGCTCCAGTTTGCTCTAGCATATGGGTTTCGAAACATACAGAACTTAATGCAGAAGCTGAAACGAGGGAAATCGCCCTATCACTATGTTGAAGTCATGGCCTGTCCATCAGGTAAGGCTGCAGGGGGGGTTCACTGCTGCAGTCCACAGCTGTAAGGTGCTATATGAAACTATACCTAAAATGTAAGAACAATAGGCAATTTCTTCTATATTGTATTGCACAAAATTTGCATGACTCATGGTTTTAAGGCAGTCCTCATGGTTTTCTAAGTTCTTTGGCACATGAGGAGGTTCTTCCTCTAAAATTGCACAGAATTTACCATTATGCTTTTAGAGAACGCTTGCTTTGGTGGGTAAATAAAGTCTCTTTCTACCTGTTTTATTCCTTTTCCCACTTCGTGCCAGCCCTCATTTTTCTCCCTCCTGATTATCTTTGAATCTGCTAGCAGAGAGCCTGGGCAGAACAAAGCCTGAAGCGATGCTGAGCAACCACTCGTGGCACTCAGCACTTGCCCTCTCCCCGAAGGCTTGAATGCTGCTCAGCACCAGAGCCCTGCTGTGGACAACCAGACACTGCTGACCCTAACTCACAACACATGTCGGCCCCAACAGCAGACACAGAACATCACCCAGGCCCATTTGTCTTACCTTCAGCTGAGACTCCAAGGCTGCTGTCACCTGGATTGTCTTCTGAAAGCAGGAGATGAGAGTCAGAGCTCCCTGCTGCTGCTTCCCTCTGTCTCCCTGGCAGATCCCAGCCTGCCTTGGCAGCACTTTCTCAGGCTGAGTTAGCACCAGGGCACACCAGGCCAGGGATCTCCCCTCCAGGGCTGCAGCCCACCAGTCAGCGTTAGGTAATCATTAAAATGATGCTTTAATTCCTGTAACTGTCGGCAGGTGCAGGCTAAATTAACTGCAGTGATTTATTTCTGATAAAGCACAAGTGATTTCTAAACTCAGTGACATTCTCTCCCTTGGTTGCGCATAGGCTGCTTAAACGGAGGTGGTCAGATCAAACCAGATGTTGCATCCAGCAAGGACCAGCTGCAGCAAGTTGAGAGGCTGTACGAGTCTCTTAGGACTGAAATTCCAGAGGAGAACCAGACTGTGACTGAACTGTATGAGCAGTGGCTGGGTGGCGTGGAGTCGGAAACGGCTGCAAAGGCTTTGCACACGGAGTACCACGCCGTGGAGAAAACCAGCACTGGATTTAACATCAAGTGGTGAAGACTGATGCGGGGAAGCCCCAATACAGATACTCGGTGCCTTTTTAACTCAATTATATTTAAGATTCTCAAAAGACAGCTAAAGTTCTGTGCCATCACTGGGAGTTGGCAATTTCTGACTCCCAGTAGGCATGAGAAGGTAATGTGCACATAGGCAGGCAATATTAATTCCTACAACCTTATAATTAGTGAAGTGCTGTAAATAAAAACCAAATGCTGACTTAAAATACATGTCAAAAGGAGCACTGATGCACCCTGGCCTCCACACAGTCTTTGAGGACTAAATCTGCACTCCCTTTACAACCCTATTCCTACCAGAACTGATGACTTCATGGTGCTCAAGGGTCTGCCTTGCAGTAGACAGAGATGAGCTTTCTGCTACAGGGCCGTATTACTTGTTCAGGCCTTGCTGTATTTTCACAGCACTGTTTTGCATCTGTCTCTACTGGGACATCCTCATTTAATTATAAAGGGTCCCATTAGACCTTGGGATCTGGTTTTCCATGTCACTGCTCCTGGCTGCCTGCCCTCGAGGTCCAGTGGCCTTACCTTTGCCCTGTCAGAAGGGGTGGTACCAGCAGCCTAGGATCACTTGAGCAGCAGTATCTCCAGGGCTGTTCTGTTGCCTGCCAAAACCTGACTTGGGTGAATGTTTAAGAAGAAAAAGCTGCAGTGATTTCTTTTTCCTTAATTATAACAATTGTCTCTAACTGTGGGCAATTACATCTCTTTATATATATGGTAGAGAAAGTCACAGCATTGTCACATCTACCCTGTGCTCAACCAGTTACTGATGGAGACTGTCCTTAAATTCAGAGAACAACATTTTTACAGTGTTTCAAGTAAGCATCAGTACCAGCTTGCTTTCCAAGGAAGGACAAAGTCCTTGGTGCCTCTGAAAGGTGTGACTTTACAAATGCTGACAGGAGGTGGCTGTGAGATGTAATGATTACAAGTAGTTGAGCAGAACCCAAGAGGTTACTAAAACCACATGTGGTTTAACACAGTGTATTGTGGTGCCTTGCCAGGAGATGGATGTGAAACAGGTTTGGTCTTTTGTTCCTGGTGATGCCGTGTTCTTGCTTTGCTCTGTGTATTGTTATATACAGATAGCTGCAGAAAAACAGTGGAATGAAATAACTCCAGTTTGGTCTTTTTAATCGGAATATCAGTTTTTCTGGAGTTAGGATGCGTGTAGGGAGGGGGGAAAGCAGCAGTGGGAGGACTCACAGCTGTACCTGAGCTCAGGGGGAAGAGATGCAGGCAGCTGTGGAACCTTGCCCTGTGCCTGCTGTAGCTGCACGCGGATACGAACTGAAGAAGCGAGTTACTGAATCAGTTCAATATCTCTCCTTTTTCCAGTTACTGCTCTGTGAGGATGAAGGACTGCATAGAAAGTAAAGTGGATGAAAACTGACAACAGAGCTGTCCCATTGCTTTGTTCCTTCAGAGTAAATGCAAACAGATGGACCTGGTTTCTGCATCTGATCGTTGCCAAGGAGAACCCTCACCAGTCACTGCAGACCTTGAGCTTAGGGCTGTCAGACCTGGGCCTGCCTCGTGGAACAGCTTCACTGGCAGAACTTGCTTCTGCCCTATCAAGCCTCCTCCAGCCTTTATTAAAAGTGAGCCAACAGTGCAAAAGGCATTTAAAAAATGTTTTTAATTAAAAGCTTTATGTTTTTCAGGTGTTGCTGATAAATTAGTGAATTCACAGTGTTTATAAGGCAAGAATCTCCCATTGCTTCCCCCTCCCCACCCTGTTAGTTGGTAGTTTCAGTGAGTGCTCTTGTCCATGCACAGATTTACAACACTCAGTGTTATGCTAAACCATAAAACTTTGATCTACAGCAAGAGATACCGCTGCAAAGTCAGTCCGGTGTGAGACCATGAACTCTGTACATCAGTGTAAAAGAAGCACATTCTGTTTCTGTTGAGAACATGCAAGTCAGGCCAGAAGTGCACAAAGAAATAAAGCTCAAGTAGCTGTGGTTTAATTGCCTCTTCTCCAGTTACCAACACTCCATCAGAGGCCTCTGCCCTCAGAACACACCAAGACCTCAGCTCCTCACACACTGTGTGGTGTCTGTGCCTGCTGCGACATCAAGAGCAGCTTGAGTCTCCCCCAGCCTCTGCACGGCTGCACTTATCGCCGCAAGCAGACTTTTTGCTTGATGAGGAACCCTCCTTGAGCACAGACGGGGGCATCTCTGCCCCAGTAGAGATAAACGTCCAGCGGCCCACCCAGATAACATCTGCACTTCAACTGAGCCACTTTGAGACGGTACCGAGGCAACTTGTGCAGCAGTATTCATTTTTCTCCT